>CM077079.1:273095503-274355051 GCA_039513925.1 Platanthera zijinensis
CCCCCCCCCCCCCCCCCCCCCCCCCCCCCCCCCCCCCCCCCCCCCCCCCCCCCCCCCCCCCCCCCCCCCCCCCCCCCCCCCCCCCCCCCCCCCCCCCCCCCCCCCCCCCCCCCCCCCCGGCTCGTCCGGCCAGCCCCCCCGGCTCCTCGTCCGGCCAGCCCCCCCGGCTCGTCAGGCCAGCTCCCGGCTCGTCAGGCCAGCCCCCGGCTCGTTAGGCCATCCCTCCGGCTCGCAGGCAGCCGTCTGCCTTGTCGCCTGCTCGCCCGGCTTGAGGGGGGTGTCCCTGGTGGACTGCTTTTAGCTATTTAGAATAACGGGATTTGGCTATTGGCAGACCAATCCTGGGGCATTTTGATCGTTTTAGGGCAGCAAGATTTGGTTATTGGCAGACCATTCCCAAAAAACTATAAATAGACCCTTAAGGGTGCCTTGGAGGGGACTTCTTCATCACTTGAATCCCCTTGCTTTCTTTCTCCAAGGCACCTAGCTCAGCATTGGCTAGGGAGGGGGAGACCTCAAAGGTCTTCTGGGTGTGAGGTGGGACCTCCATGCTAGAGCCGAGGGTCTGTTCCTAGTTTCCCGAGCCCTTGGTCCTTGACGTTCTTCTGAGTGTAGTAGGTGTGAGGCCACCCCTCTTTTGGGACCCCGAACTCCACGAGAGACCAAGTTTTTGGTTTCAACATTTTGGTGCGGTGAGCGTGGAGAGTGATCAGCACAGAAATCTCGGGAGAGTGTCATGGCGGGAGATCAGGGAGGTAGTGATGATCTCGGCGAGCTCCCCAACCCCGGACCCTTCGTGGAAGGAGGAGTTCATGGCCTCCATCGAAGGCATCATGGGGATGCTTAGAAGCATTGCCCCTCGGGCTGACAGCTCAACCCCCACCCCCAAGGGACTGGCTCCCAGGGGTCCCAGCGAGCTGACCCAGAGTGGTATCGGTGAGCTGCCTCCCAGGGCACAAGCGAGGTGACCCCAGCAGGGGGAGAAGGAAGTGCACCAGGTAGGCGACCTGGCAAAGAGAGGATGGGAGAGGGGGTCGAGCGAGACCTCCTCGGTCGAGAGAGTTGTTCCCCAGTCCGGCGAGTGCTAGCCCTCCAGGCGAGCAGGTCGCACGAGTAGAGGTGGCGAGAACACCCCTCAGGGGTCACCCTTCAGCGAGTTGATCATCTCAGCTCCCGTTCCCGAGGGATTCAGAGAGCCAGACATGGCTTATTATACCGGGAAGATGATCCCGTCCAGCACCTGCAGTGGTTTGAGGATGCCGTCTCCATCAGGCCGATGACGGATGCCTTCAAGTGTCTCCTCTTTGCGATCACGTTGAAGGAGAAGGCAAGGGACTGGTTTCATCAACTCCCTCCGAGGTCGATTTATGGGTTCGAGGACTTGAGCCGAAGCTTCCAGCTCCGCTTCTCCACCTCCAAGAAGAGGAAGAAGAGTCCTGAATCCATCTTCCTGATAAGGCAGAGGGCCGAGGAGTCGCTGGCCCACTACGTTGACAGGTTCCAGGAAGAGATCCTGGATATCCAGGAGATGCCGGGGTATGCTCTCCAGATGGCCTTCACCGTTGGGCTGAAGGAGGGCTTCTTCAAGATGAGCTTGACTCAAAAGGCCCCCCTTTCCTTCGAGGAGCTGATGGAAAGGGCGGCAGAGGAGATAGCCATGGAGGCGGCCAACCCGGCATTCGTCAAGAAGTTGGCGAAGCTAACAGAGACAGAGTTAAAGGAGAAAGGTGGCCCAAGGCATCAAGAAGGAAGAAGGAGGGAAGAGCAGAGAGCTCAGGGTTCCAGGGACAGGAGGGTCCGGAACCAGGCTGGAGGCGGCAGGGAGGCCTGCCCAGGGTCCAGGAAGAGCTCTCGTCTAGGGAGGGGGAATTTTCACGGGGGCAAGGGAGGTTTGACTTCCAAAGACAAGCCCCGAGACAGCTCTTGCCCCCACCGCAGCAAGCCTTGGCAATAGGAGAAGGAGGAAGAGGTAACAGGAGAGAGTGCCCAGCCCGCCGAAGGAGGGGGGCGAGGGCATTACCATACTGTGACTTCCACCGGTGGAGGGGCACGCAACAGCTACCTGCCCCGAATTCTTGAAGGTGAGGGGGCGAGAGGACCTGCCCAGCAGCAGCAGCCGTGCAGGTTGAGGAAGTCCCTCCCCTAATCGGGGGGGATGAGATATGCGAGGATCGGGTCGATGTAGGACACCGAGGAGGAATAATAGTGATCCACAGTGGGGTGTGGATCGAGGCCACTCGGAAGGCGAGCCTCCACGTCATGTACCGCTGGAGTGTCGCCTCGACGTCCCAGACCCCACCCCTCGAAGAGAAGATCACCTTCTCATCAAAAGACATGCCGGAGCACGAGGATCCATTCTGCGACGCCCTGGTCATCCAGGCAGCCATCGAAGGCTTTACCGTCTCCCGGATCTTGATTGACAATGGAAGCTCTGTCAACGTCGTCTTCAAGAAAGTGTTTGACGGGATGAAGGTAGAGCCAAGGAGGGTTCTGGCTTCGGACGGACCCCTGTTTGGATTTTTAGGGGAGAGGAAGGAAGTGGAAGGTGGAGTCGAACTCCAGGTGAAGTTAGGGGGAACCTCAAGAAACTGCAGGTTCTCATGTTGACATTCTGAGCGCTTCAAGCAGCTACAATGCCATCTTCGGAAGGCCCCTCATCAGCGCTTTCCGTTGTGTGTCATCTTCCTTCCACCAGTGCCTCAAGTTCAACTCAGAAGGGATCCAGGTCAGGATCAAGGGAGACTCCAGGATGGCAAGACAGTGCTACGTCACGGCTGTCAACACACATCTCTTTTGGCCAAGGCAGAGGAGATGGAGAAGATTATGGAGAGTCAGAGAAGGATGCAGGTGACCAAGGAGAAGGAATCAGAGGGAGACCACCAGGTCCCGGCCCCTGAGGAAGCCTCGCCTTAGCAGATTCCTTTTTTTTATGTTGTATGGAGTCCAGCCCCCGACCAGTTGAGTCAGGAGGGTCATGTAACCCAACTTTTTCCCCATTTGAGGATGTTGGATTTTGGAAGAGTTCATGCGACGTGCCTAGTCCCACCCCCGAGAGGATCTCCTCATCCAGGCTCTCACTAGCTGGTTGGGTCGAATGTGCCTCAGGGAGAGCAAGTCATACCCCCGAGAGGATCTCCTCATCCAGGCTCCCACTAGCTGGTTAGATCAAATGTGCCTCGGGGAGAGCTAGTCCCACCCCCGAGAGGATCTCCTCATCCAGGCTCTCACTAGCTGGTTGGGTCGAATATGCCTCGGGGAGCAAGTCCCACTCCCGAGAGGATCTCCTCTTCTAGGCTCTCACTAGCTGGTTGAGTCGAATGTGCCTCGGGGAGAGCTAGTCCCACCCCCGAGAGGATCTCCTCATCCAGGCTCTTACTAGCTGGTTGAGTCGAATGTGCCTCGGGGAGAGCAAGTCCCAACCCCTGAGAGGATCTCCTCATCCAGGCTCCAACTAGCTGGTTGGGTCGAATGTGCCTCGGGGAGAGCAAGTCCTACCCCCGAGAGGACCTCCTCATCCAGGCTCTCACTAGCTGGTTGGGTCGAATGTGCCTCGAGGAGAACTAGTCCCACCCCCGAGAGGATCTCCTCATCCAGGCTCTCACTAGCTGGTTGGGTCGAATGTGCCTCGGGGAGAGCAAGTCCCACTCCCGAGAGGATCTCCTCATCCAGGCTCCAACTAGCTGGTTGGGTCGAATGTGCCTCGGGAAGAGCAAGTCCCACCCCCGAGAGGATCTCCTAATCCAGGCTCTCACTAGCTGGTTGGGTCGAATGTGCCTCGGGGAGAGCAAGTTCCACTCCCGAGAGGATCTCCTCATCCAGGCTCTCACTAGCTGGTTGGTCGAATGTGCCTCGGGGAGAGCAAGTCCCACCCCCGAGAGGATCTCCTCATCCAGGCTCTCACTATTTGGTTGGGTCGAATGTGCCTCGAGGAGAGCAAGTCCCACTCCCAAGAGGATCTCCTCATCCAGGCTCTCACTAGCTGGTTGAGTCGAATGTGCCTCGGGGAGAGCTAGTCCCACCCCCGAGAGGATCTCCTCATCCAGGCTCTTACTAGTTGGTTGGGTCGAATGTGCCTCGGGGAGAGCAAGTCCAACCCCCGAGAGGATCTCCTCATACAGGCTCCAACTAGCTGGTTGGGTCGAATGTGCCTCGGGGAGAGCAAGTCCCACCCCCGAGAGGACCTCCTTATCCAGGCTCTCACTAGCTGGTTGGGTCGAATGTGCCTCGGAGAGAACTAGTCCCACCCCCGAGAGGATCTCCTCATCCTGGCTCTCACTAGCTGGTTGGGTCGAATGTGCCTCGGGGAGAGCAAGTCCCACTCCCGAGAGGATCTCCTCATCCAGGCTCCAACTAGCTGGTTGGGACGAATGTGCCTCAGGGAGAGCAAGTCCCACTCCAGAGAGGATCTTCTCATCCAGGCTCTCACTAGCTGGTTGGGTCGAATGTGCCTCGGGGAGAGCAAGTCCCACCCCCGAGGCCGTCTCGTCACCTAGGCTCCCATTAGCTTACATGAAAGGTTGACCCCTCGGAGAGACTGAGTATTTTCGGCCCCATGAAGGCCACTCAGCGAATACGTTGGGTTGGATGTTTCTTTCCGAGCTTGTGCCAACCTCAAAAAGAGCGGAGATTGTGTACAACCCCGTATTCGCAGAGTAGGGCCCTCCCGCTCGTCAGGCCAGCCCCCAGCTCGTCAGGCCAGCCCCCCCGGCTCGTCAGGCCAGCCCCCCGGCTCCTCAAGCCAGCCCCCCGGCTCCTCAGGACAGCCCCCCGGCTCGTCAGGCCAGCCCCCCGGCTCGTCAGGCCAGCCCCCCGGCTCGTCAGGCCAGCCCCCCGGCTCGTCAGGCCAGCCCCCCGGCTCGTCAGGCCAGCCCCCCCAGCTCGTCAGGCCAGCCCCCCCGGCTCGTCAGGCCAGTCAGGCCAGCCCCCCCGGCTCGTCAGGCCAGCCCCCCCGGCTCGTCAGGCCAGCCCCCCGGCTCGTCAGGCCAGCCCCCCGGCTCGTCAGGCTAGTCCCCCGGCTCGTCAGGCCAGCCCTCCGGCTCGTCAGGCCAGCCCTCCCGGCTCGTCAGGCCAGCCCTCCAGGCTCGTCAGGCCAGCCCCCCCGGCTCGTCAGGTCAGCCCCCCGGCTCGTCAGGCCCCCCCCCCGGCTCGTTAGGCCAGCCCCCCCCCCGGCTCGTCCGGCCAGCCCCCTCGGCTCGTTCGGCCAGCCCCCCCGGCTAGTCAGGTCAGCCCCCCCCGGCTCGTCAGGCCAGCCCCCCCCCCCGGCTCGTCAGGCCAGCCCCCCCCGGCTCGTCAGGACAGCCCCCCGCTCGTTAGGCCAGCCCCCCCGGCTCGTCAGGCCAGCCCCCCCGGCTCGTCAGGACAGCTCCCCGGCTCATCAGGCCAACCCCCCGGCTCGTCAGGCCATCCCTCCCGGCTCGTCAGGCAGCCATCTCGCCCGGCTTGAGGGTGCCCCCTGGTGGACTGCTTTTACTATTTAGAATAGCGGGATTTGGCTGTTGGCAGACCAATCCTGGGGCATTTTGGTCGTTTTAGGGCAGCAAGATTTTGTTATTGACAGACCATTCCCAAAAAACTATAAATAGACCCTTGAGGGTGCCTTGGAGGGGACTTCTTCATCACTTGAATCCCTTTGCTTTCTTTCTCCAAGGCACCTAGCTCAGCATTGGCTAGGGAGGGGGAGACCTCAAAGGTCTTTCGGGTGTGAGCTGGGACCTCCACGCTAGAGCCGAGGGTCTGTTCCTAGTTTCCTGAGCCTTTGGTCCGTGACGTTCTCCTGAGTGTAGTAGGTGTGAGGTCACCCCTCTTTTGGGACCCCGAACTCCACGAGAGACCAAGTTTTTGGTTTCAACATTTATATTTTGTTATTTTCATCGGGTGCATTGCGAAATCATGCCTTGTAATGTATGTCTCGCACTGTAAAGAAGATGTTTAATTCCAATGTGGCTCTTATTCTTCTAACACTTCTAGTTTATTTGGCTTGATTTGGTTGAGTGTTTTTGTGACCTTTCTCGCTTCTCAAAATTTTATATTGTATCATAGGACAAAGGTTTGAGCAATGATTAATCACTAAGGTTTGCTTAACACCTTTGGAAGTTTCAAGTGAACCAGGATTGTAGCAATTGAAGGTGGAGATGCAAGAGGCCTTAGAATTGAGCTCTTAACGCAGACTAACTTTAAGAAATGGAAGTCATGCATGAGAGCCATCTTCTAGGCAAGGACCTCTAGGAGGTCATTGGTGGAGAAGAGAGACAAGAAATTATTGATGTTGAAGGGAATGCTCAAGAGGTAAGGGCTTGGAGGAGATTAAACACAAAGGCTGAGTTCACTCTGAAGCAGGCAATATCACCTGAGCTCTTCGACCACATCATTGGATGTATGCCGACTGCTGAAATTTGGACGGCTTTTTATGTCATGTTCAACAAGAAGAATGTAGCTCGTACAGTTCTTGGAGAATGAGTTGACGAAAGCAACTCAGGGAGACCTATCCAATTTATCTTTCTTCTTGAAGATGAAGAACCTATGCGCTGAAATCTCAGAGGCAAAGCTAAAGAGACACATTATCTGCAGCTTGTAGAAGGAATATATTGTCTTGGTTACTTCTGTGCAGGGTTGGGTCAATCAGCCATCTTTGTTGGAGCTGGAGAATCTGTTTGCTTCGCAGAAGACTTTAGTAAGACAGATGACTGAAGTTTCTATCTTAGGGAGAGATAACGAGGTTCTCTACTCTACCAAGAAGAAGAGATGAGATAGGAAAAAGAAGACACCAGTTGAAGATGGTGCTTCAACTTCAACTTAGCAGGAGAGAGCAAGCCTCCTAAGCAGGATGGATGAAAGGAGGGAAGACTAAGGTACTATAGGTGAAACAAGCTTGCTCACTTCAGAAAAGACAGTAGGGTCAATCTTCAGCAAGGGTACACTACAGATAAATAAGGAGTTGAATCCAGGAAGAAGAAGGTGGATGGGGGAACTGCTTTATGGACGACATGACGATAATGTCAGTTTGTGTCATTACCTCCATTAACTATCAGGAGGTCTGGATTGTGGACTCGGGTGTGGTCATCACTTTACCGGAGATGAGTCAAAGTTTTCTTCTTTGTAGATATACAAAGGTAATGACACTACCATTACTATTGATGATACTGTATATACAGTGGAAAAGGAGTAAGCGATTTTATTAGGCAGTGATAAGGGGTCACTCACCTTGCAAAGTGTTTATCGGGTGTCGAGAATGAAGAAGAACATGTTCTCGGTGACTAATGTTGTAGACGTAGGCTATCGCATTATGTTCGACCCGACAGAAGTGAATTTTTTTGAAATGTGTCAACGATGAAAGCTGATGTGACTCATGTTGGGAGGAGAGTGAAAGACTTATTTCTTTGTCAACAAGTTTTTATATTTATGTTGATAAGATGAGGTACAACGATAGTGTGGTTATTTGGCATGAAAGGTTGGGATATGTCGAGATGGACAAGCTGAAGGCTATGCCAATAAGAGGTCTAATGAAAGACATATCTAGTCATTCATCTCTTAGTGACAGTTATGCTTATGTTGTGTGTCAGTATGGAAAGGTTCATCGCCTTCTATTGAACAAGTCCTTGTCCAGGTATAAGACATCGTTGGAATGCATTCACGATGACCTAATGGGACTGACCATCACCCCCAGTCTTGGAGGTAGCCGATATATGCTGGTTCTAATTGATGATTTTATTAGATATACTTAGGTATATTTCATGAAGGAGAAGTCGGAGGCTTTTCAGAAGTTTGTGGATTTCAAGGAGCTTGTGGAAGGGTGGATAAATCTATGGATCAAGAAGTTGAGAACAAATAATGGAGGAGAGTTCACTTCAAATGAGTTCCTCAACTTCTGCAGAAAATATGGAATTTAATGAGAGGTTTCTTGTGTACATACTCCACAACAAAATAGTATTGCAGAGAGGAAGATCCGTCATCTGGCGGAGACCTGCAAAAGTTGACTTCACTTTAAATGAATTCCCAGAGCCTTTTGGGCGGAGGGAATGACCTACAGAGCATATGTTATCAACTGGATGTCATTGTGCCCCAACAACATGAAGTCTCCACATGAGCTCATATTCAAGGAGAAGCCTAACATAGGACACCTTCGAGTGTTTGTATTCACCTGCTACGTGCACGTTTCAAGCGTACTTAGGACGAAGATGGGTGCGAAGGCAAGGAAGCTTGTCTCTATTGGCTACAACGAGCGAAAGAAGGGCTGGAAGTGCATGGACCCTGAGATAAGAAGGTTTGTCATCTCGATGGATGTGGTATTTGATGAATTAACGTCATACCAGGGTATTTCCTCTGTGAAACTATATGAGAGCAGGATAAATGGTAGGCAAGAAGAAGCTATTGGTGATCTTCTGGTGGAGTTGCTTATGTCTCTAGGAGCTCCAGTTTCATCCTGCTCAGGGGCGGGTGCTTTTTGTTAAAATCGAAACTCGGTCTCTGTGGAGTTCGGGGTCCCAAAAGAGGGGTGACCGTGCACCTACTACACTCAAGTGAACGATCTAGGCACAAGACTAGGAACTCAAAGGACAAACCCATGGCCTCAGCGTGGAGGTCCCACCACATACCCGAAAGACTAACAAATTCTTCCCCTCCCAAGCCAAAGACTGAGCTAATGCACCTTCGAAGGGCTCTCTTGACCGACCGAGACATCTAAGGAGAAGCTCAAGACCAACTCTCTCCTATCCAGAGGTGCCTCCTCGGGTATATGTAAAAATGCTCTTCATCCGCCCTGTCATTGGCGTAATCTCGCAGAACAATTCTACTTTACATAGCCCCAATTGGGCCACCAACAACGTAACTCCGTTGTTATGAAAGGCTATTCACAGACCCTCAAGGACTTCCCGGTCACTTTACCTCGAGGTCCCCACGGGGGCGAATAGTTCACGAGAATACCACTCGTCTAAGGCGAAAAAGATAAATAACATACACAAGGCATCACAGGCATTTTAATTTATAGGAATATAAATTCCATACTTCAACACGCAGGCCGGCAACATAAGAAAATTAGGCCTTCTAGGGCTGACACAAACTTAGGCTTAAGCCTGCTACTGCCCGCTTGATACTACAACACCTGTACGCCAACGCCTCGACAAACGACGACAAGCTAAACATCAGTCGACTAAAAGCGAACCAATTATATTGCACCGACCCCTTTTTGGGGCTATGGTGTTTATTCCCTACAAATAGATAATATACAACTTCCTCGGAGTCTCCTCCGGGAACCCCAGAACATCACCAATCCGGCTTACACGTCTGGATGAGCTTCACAAAGCATGCCTAAATCCGTACTCACGCTTCTGGATGCTAAATGCAATTAACTGCGGGGATGTACACATCAACCCGTCAGATATCACCCTTTACCCACCCCGCTGGTGGAGAGGGGCTTCCATGAAAGTATGTTAATTGAGGGTTTCACCTGCCCAAGAAGAAACTTCGTTACCCTTAACGCGTGTTTTGACGGAGCTGTAACTACATATCTTGCATGAGGCTCGATGCCTAGTGACTGTAACGACTGTTTTCCACGCACGGAACTTGCCTCTACTCGAGGGTTAGAGTTTCCAGGCGATTTCTCCTCCATGGTTGAGCCTCTCCATGGCCGAACAAGCACGATGTTGAGCGAAATGGGATAGGACCTCCCGACCTTCCTTCCTTTTGGAAAAAGCCCCTGGCCGATCTAGGAGACATGGCACTGATCCCGACTCCAGGCCGCCGGGAAGAAGCTCTCGGTGGCCGATCTCGACTCCAAGCCGCCGAGGAAGAAACTCTCGATGGATCCTGACTCCAGTCGACGCCGGGGAAAAAGCTCCCGGCCGATCTCGCTCCAGGCAGCGCCGGGAGAGAAGCTCCCGACCGATCTCGCTCCAGGCAGCGCCAGGAGTGGCCAAGCCTTGTCGCATGTCGATCCCCACTCCCAGGCAGGCGAGCCCTGCTGGGAGAAAAAAACCTCTCGATCCCTCCTCCTTCTTGCCCTATCTCTTCTCCTTCTTTTCTTTATCTTTTTATATATATAACTTTATATATTTATATTTAAATATATAAAAAAACATCCATCTATTACAAATATATATACATCCATCGACCGGGACCGCACCAAATCGTCGCTCATGGCATGCCCCGAGCCCGATACCGGAGGAGGATCCCACTCGTTCAGGTACGGGGTTGTACACAATCCCCGCTCTTTTCGAGTGAGTACCACGCTCGGAAAAAATGTCCAACCCCAAGTATCCGGCGAGTGGGAACCAACCCCAAAAAAAAGTTTGAGAGAATTCCTCACTTGGAGATAAAAGGAGCTCCACACCAGGGCTTACTTTTCACACAGTCCTGTTAGATATTTTAACATGAAAATCACCAGCCTGAGTTTTCCCTCCTAGGCTCATTATGAACAACCTACACAACATTTAATATATTTCTATGACCATGTGATTATGGCTCATAACAAATTTCTGAGAACAAGTACAAAATTAGTATGGCCAGGAGAAATGAAAACATCAACCCTACCTGAATTGTTAGATTTATATCTTGCTTGTAAATTTACTGAAAACTTTGGGATCAAACATGTTGTTATCAAAAATCTTAACTCAAGCAATGCTAATATTGTTGCATTCAAGGATTGCAATATAAATTTATTAAAGATTTCTAAAGAATATCAGAGTATGAAAGAGTTGTCCATTAATGTAACAAGATCAATTGCAATTCCGAAAACTGGTATAATTTCTGATTATAGTAACTGATTATGATACTTTTATCTTCGATGATACCAATCATGAAAAGAAATTAGTTCAAATTAATGTTAAGAGTAAGTTTACATTTATGCAAAAGGCTAAGGTGTGGATAAGGGCAAATGTTAAATGCATGCTAACAGCTACAACTATCAAAGCTCTTCTTAAATCATAATTAACTCACTATCATAAATATGTTGTTGATACTGAATGCTTTATGAAAAATCAAACTAATTTATCATTGAATGTCACTGTTAATGATGAAACATGTTTTGAAATTCAAGAAGCTAAATCTAACGGAGGTAGAACATTTTACAAACATCATTTCTTTGTCACTTCAAAAGCATTTTATGTTATAGTCAAATCTCAACTTAAAGAAACTAGAGCAGCTAAAGATTGGTCTATGCGTGTTAACAACTATATTAACACAATAATAAGATTCATAACAGGACAGGAATATGTGATACCACCTGAAACTAAGAATGGAAAAAGTACAGATAGTGTATCATTCCATGTTATGAAAGATGATGATATTTTTGATTTGGTAGATTTTCCAAATAATCTTACAATTTTCTTAAGATATAAATCAAGTAGAGTATTAATACCAGTATGTTCTCAAATATGCCTTAAACTACAATTATTGATCTCAACTATGGCTTAAACTATAATTATTGATCTCAACTATGGCTTAAACTATAATTATTCTCATTTCGAAGGATCTTTGCATTTATTCCAATTCTTTCATGAATATATTATTGATGATGATGATTATGTTATCAATGTACCAACGATAATTATTGGTGAACAAAGTACAACTGAAGAAATGAAAAAGATCTACATAAAATATTATTTTCTAGTCATGAAATTCATACATATAAAAATCCCCAAGTTGAAGTAGGAATGGAAACATCTGATGTTGGCATATACACCTATTCCAAACCATCATTTATTATAAAAAAACCATTTCCAAACTCTTTCCATTGCCCCAAGGTGTGCCAACCACCCTGCCTAGCTAATGAGAGCCTGAACAACGAATCTACCCGGGGCCGAGCAGCACTCGGGGTATACCTTACCCCCACAGGCGAGCCTTCGGACCTGCCAGCTAGTGAGAGCCTACGCAGCGGGTCTACCTGGGGCCGAGCCAGGCTCAGGGTAGTGCAAAAGTTTCCAAGTTGAAGTATCTCCAAGAACATTTCCAAGACCAATTCCTTTCCCCCCAGGTGTGCCTACCGCCCTGCCCAGTTAATGAGAGCATGAGCAGCGAGTCTACCCGGGGCCGAGCAGCACTCGGGGTATCCCTTACCCCCACAGGTGAGCCTTCAGACCTGTCAGCTAGTGAGAGCCTATGCAGCGGGTCTACCTGGGGCCGAGCCAGGCTCGAGGTAGTGCAAAAGTTTCCAAGCTGAAGTATCTCCAAGAATATTTCCAAGACCAAGTCCTTTCCCCCCAAGTGTGCCTACCGCCTTGCCCAGCTAATGAGAGCCTGAGCAGCGAGTCTACCCAGAACTGAGTTGCACTCGGGGTATCCCTTACCCCCCACAGGCGAGCCTTCAGAACTGCCAGCTAGTGAGAGCCAGCGCAGCGGGTCTACCTGAGGCCGAGCCAGGCTCGGGGTAGTGGAAAAGTTTCCAAGCTGAAGAATCTCCAAGAACATTTCCAAGACCAAGTCCTTTCCCCCCAGGTGTGTCTACCGCCCTGTCCAGCTAATGAGAGCCTGAGCAGCGAGTCTACCCGGGGCCGAGCAGCACTCGGGGTATCCTTTACCCCCACAGGCGAGCCTTCAGACCTGCTAGCTAGTAAGAGACTGTGCAGCGGGTCTACCTGGGGCCGAGCCAGGCTCGGGGTAGTGCAAAAGTTTCCAAGCTGAAGTATCTCCAAGAACATTTCCAAGACCAAGTCCTTTCCCCCAGGTGTGCCTACCGCCCTGCCCAGCTAATGAGAGCCTAAGCAACGAGTCTACTCGGGGCCAAGCAGCACTCGAGATATCCCTTACCCATACAGGATAGACTTCAGACCTGCTAGCTAATGAGATCCTGTGCAGCGGGTCTACCTGGGGCCGAGCGAGGCTTGGGGTAGTGCAAAAGTTTCCAAGCTGAAGTATCTCCAAACACATTTCCAAGACCAAGTCCTTTCCCCCCAGGTATGCCTACCACCCTGCCCAGCTAATGAGAGCCTGAGCAACGAGTCTACCCGGGGCCGAACAACACTCGGGGTATCCCTTACCCCCACAGACGAGCCTTCATACCTGCAAGGTAGTGAGAGCCTATGCAGCGGGTCTACCTTGGGTCGAGTCAGGCTCGGGGTAGTGCAAAAGTTTCCAAGCTGAAGTATCTCCAAGAACATTTCCAAGACCAAGTCCTTTCCCCCCAGGTTTGTCTACCGCCCTGCCCAGCTAATGAGAGCCTGAGCAGCGAGTCTACCCGGGGATGAGCAGCACTCGCGGTATCCCTTACCCCCACAGGCGAGCCTTTAGACCTGCCAGCTAGTGAGAGCCTGCGTAGCGGGTCTACCTGGACCGAGCCAGGCTCGGGGTAGTGCAAAAGTATCCAAGCTGAAGTATCTCCAAGAACATTTCCAAGACCAAGTACTTTCCCCCAGGTGTGCTTACCGCCCTTCCCAGCTAATGAGAGCCTGTGCAACGAGTCTACCTGGAGCCGAGCAGCACTCGGGGTATCCCTTACCCCCATAGGCGAGCCTTCAGACCTGCCAGCTAGTGAGAGCGTGTGTAGCGGATCTACCTGGGGCCGTGCCAGGCTCAGGGTAGTGCAAAAGTTTCCAAGCTGAAGTATCTCCAAGAACATTTCCAAGACCAAGTAATTTCCTCCCAGGTGTGCATACCGCCTTGCCCAGCTAATGAGAGCCTGAGCAGCGAGTCAACCCGAGGTCGAGCAGCACTCAGGGTATCCCTTACCCCCATAGGCTAGCCTTCAGACCTGCCAGCTAGTGAGAGCCTGTGCAGCGGGTCTACCTGGGACCTAGCCAGGTTCGGGATAGTGCAAAAATTTCCAAGCTGAAGTATCTCCAAGAAAATTTCCAAGACCAAGTCCTTTCCCCTTAGGTGTGTCTACCGCCCTGCCCAGTTAATGAGAGCCTGAGCAACGAGTCTACCCGGGGCCGAGCAGCACTCGGGGTATCCCTTATCCCGACAGGTGAGCCTTCGGACCTGCCAGTTAGTGAGAGCCTGCGCAGCGGGTCTACTTGGGGCTGAGCCAGGCTCGAGTTCTTCCACCACACCTCATTATAGTTTAAGGATCATTCAATTTACTCAAACATCATAAGTTAAGTGTGACATAATTAGGTATTATTTCATTTGTCAAAAAATAATGTAAATCTTTCAACAGAATCCCTAAAAGTACAACTTTAACAGAATATTAACAACATAAATCTGACAGCTAAACTTGATTTCAAGATGGTTCATGATTTGAGAAATATTCATCAATGTCAGAAGATCCCGGGTTAAGACGCGGCATAATTATATGAATAGCTCATTTCTTCAAACATGTGCAAATTTTACTGCAAATGCTATGGGATTTCAATAACAACTATAGAATGAGATATTAAACAAACATATAGAATTATGTTTTAAGAAGATTCGTGATTTGGTTAATATTTATCGAACGCACACTCAAAAGTTTAAGTGTACATGACAAAATTGAATCAACATTTGAATAAATCTAACTCATAGCTTTAGATATCTAAATGAGAGATAATTTTGTCCGTGAAGGGGTTATCTAATTCAAATACTCACCCAAAAAATTTGTGTCGGGATTTTTATGATAATATCCCTTTATTTCATAAAAATGACACATTAATAATGTGTAAATCACCATCGAAGCCTTAATATAGACGGTCCAAAAATCATAAAAATCAAGGATGGGACGACTCCCAGTATGAGGACCTTACGTACAAAGTGTCAGTGCATGACCCTTGTCATCACTTGGTTCCTCTTCTATAGTCATGACGTTCGCCTGAGTTCTTCCGTGCTAGCCACTCTCCACGCTCACCGCACCATAAATGTTGAAATCGAAATTCGATCTCTGTGGAGTTCGGGGTCCCAAAAGAAGGGTGACCGTGCACCTACTACACTCAAGTGAACGATCTAGGCACAAGACTAGGAACTCAAAGGACAGACTCAAGGTCTCAGCGTGGAGGTCCCACCGCATACCCGGAAGACTAACAAATTTTTCTCCTCCCAAGCCAAAGACTGAGCTAAGCCACCTTCGGAGGGCTCTCTTGGCCGACCGAGACATCTAAGGAGAAGCTCAAGACCAACTCTCTCCTATCCAGAGGTGCCTCCACGAGTATATATAAAAATGCTCTTCATCCGCCCTGCCAATGGCATAATCTCGTCGAATAGTTCTACTATACGCATCCCCAATTGGGCCGCTAACAACGTAACTCCGTAGTTCTGAAAGACTATTAACAGACCCTCAAAGACTTCCCAGCCACTTTACCTCGAGGTCCCCACGGGGGCGAGCGGTTCACGAGAATACCACTCGCTTAAGGCGAAAAAGATAAATAATATACACAAGACATCAAAGGCGTTTTAATTTACAGGAATATAAATTCAATACTTCGGCACGCAGGCCGACAACATAAGCAAATTAGACCTTCTAGGACCGGCACAAACTTGGGCTTAAGCCTGCTACTTCCCGCTTGATACTACAACACATGTACGCCAACGCCTCGACAAGCGGCGGCAAGCTAAACATCAGTCGACTAAATGCGAACCAATTATATTGCACCAACCCCTTTTTTGGGGCTATGGTGCTTATTCCCTGCAAATAGATAATATACAACTTCCTCGGAGTCTCCTTCGGAAACCCCAGAACATCACCAATCTGGTTTACACGTCCGGATGGGCTTCACACAGCATGCCTAAATCCGTACTCACGCTTCCGGATGCTAAATACAATTAACTTTGGGGATGTACACATCAACCCGTCAGACATCACCCTTCACCCACCCGCTGGTGGAGAGGGGCTTTCATGTAAATATGTTAATTGAGGGCTTCACCTGCCCAAGAAGAAACTTCGTTACCCTTGACGCGTGTTTTGACGGAGCCGCAACCGCATATCTTACATGAGGCTCGATGCCTAGTGACTGTTGCAACTGTTGTCCACGCACGGATCTGGCCTCTACTCGAGGGTTAGAGGTTCCAGGCGATTTCTCCTCCATGACCGAGCGTCTCCATGGCCGAACAAGCACAATGTTGAGCGAAATGGGAGAGGACCTCCCGACCTTCCTTCCTTTTGGAGGCGTTTGGGAAAAATCCCCCAGCCAATCTAGGAGACATGGCGCCGATCCCGACTCCAGGCCGTCAAGGAAGAAGCTCTCGGTGGCCGATCCCGACTCCAAGCCGTCGGGTAAGAAGCTCTCGGTGGATCCTGACTCCAGTCGACGCCGGGGAAAAAGCTCTCGGCCGATCTCGCTCCAGGCGGCGCCGGGAAAGAAGCTCTCGACCGATCTCGCTCCAGGCAGTGCCAAGAGTGGCCGAGCCCTGCCGTATGCCGATCCCCACTCCCAGGAGGCCGAGCCCTGCTGGGAGAAAAAACCTCCTGATCCCTCCTCCTTCTTGCCCTATCTCTTCCCCTTCTTCTCTTTATCTTTTTATATAAAAAACTTTATATATTTATATTTAAATATATAAAAAAAACATCCATCTATTACAAATATACATCCATCGACCGGGACCACACCAAATCGTCGCTCATGGCATGCCCCGAGCCCGTTACCAGGGGAGGATCCCACTCGATCAGGTACGGGGTTGTACACTTTTGGTTCTAAAAGCAGTGGGAGTGATGCTTCTAGTGTGCCCGAGAGAAGAGTTGATGCAGAAGAAACATCAGTTGTGGTGGATCTGGGGCAGGCCTTACGGAGGTTAAAGATGACCATTATTCCACCAGCTTGATACAAGAACATGAACATAGTAAGTTTTGTCTCATGTTTCTTTGCAGGTCTCTTGAATGAGCGGGAGTCATCATGCTTTGAGAATGTCACTGCAATTAAGGGGTGGTAATATGTCATGGATGGGGAAATGAATGCCCTCAAGAAGAACGAGACTTGAGATCATGTGCCCAAAGTCAAGACATGACTCATGTAACCTGCAAGTGAGTTTATAAACTCAAAAAGAAGGCCGACGACGGCATCGAAAGGTATAATGCTCGTCTTGTAGCTCGGGGGTTCTCGTAGTTGTACGGGGAAGATTATGAGGATATGTTTAGTCTGGTGGCCAAGATGACTTCAGTTCGGGCGGTGATTGCTTTGGCGGCTTGCCAATGATAGAAGATTTGGCAACTCAACATGAAGAATGCTTTTCTTTACGGGGAGATTAATAAGGACATCTTCATGGTTCAGCCACCTGGTTATATTTTTGAAGAACATCCAGGACATGTCTGTAAGCTCAAGAAAGTCATATGTGGCTTGAAGCAGGCACCTCGGGTGTGGTACGGAAAGATCGCAAAATACCTACAGTTCTGCGGATATTTTGCTTCAGATTATGATTCGAGCCTGTCTGTTTAGAAGAGAGGGGAGATTTAACTCTTAGTACTGTTGTATGTTGATGATATTGTATAACCCTGTATTCACTGAGTGGGTCCTTCAAAACAAGATCAAAGTTGGGGTTCGGGCGAGTCAGACGGGCGAGTGGGGTAGGACCCCTCCCCGACTCGCGTAGGCCAATACGACTAGGCAGCGCGGGGGTGGGGGTGGGGGGCGAGTGGGTCACGTGGGCCTGCACTCGCCCCAAGATCAGGTTCAGGGAGTTGCGAGTGCGTCCACCACTCTCACACTCGCATAGTGCCCTCCAGTCGGTAGTGAGTGCTAACCTCAACAGAGGAACCTGTAGACCTGGACAAGTGGAAATAGCGAGTGTAATTTGCTTAACAGTATTTTTACCAGAATGCCCCCACTGTCCTACTAGTAGCTCTTCCAAACAGCGGAGTTTGGTTGTTGGCAGACCCATTTTGGATGCGTATAACATTTCCAAAAGGCAGGATTGTGCTATTTGCAGGCCAAGTCAGAAAAACTATAAATAAAACCTTATGAGCACCTTTGGAGGTGACCTTTTTCCTGACTTCTTCCTCTTATGGTTCACTTTTGGTTGGTATTCAGTGCCTTCCAAGGTGCCCTGCTCGGCCTTGGCTTGGGAGGGGAAGCCTTATTAGATCTTCTGGGTGTGCGATGGGACCTCTCTGCTGCAGCTTAGGGTATGTTACTTAGTTCAAAGTCTTTATCCAAGAGTTATGGCTCAGGATAAGTAAGAGCGGGCTACCCCCTTTAGGACCGAACTCTTCTGAATACCGGGTTCCGGTTCCAACATTTTAGTGCGGTGAGCGTGGATCATAGTCTGCTCAAGAAAATCTAGAGTCAAATCTCATGGCTAGAGGAGACAGAGAACGAGACGGCTCGGGCAACCCGCCACCATCGGTGAGTGATGTCACGGTCGGAATGTTGGAAGATTTCAAGAGAGAGGTTCTTTATACCACACATCTTGTATTTGCTGCAAGATGCGAGTGGGAGACACCTTTTGTCCCGGTGGTCGCGACGCCATCTTTGGGAGAGAACGTCCTGGGTCAGTGACCCAAGAAGGAAGTGCTGTCCGAGAGAACCGAAAGGGATCTCGTCGGGCAAGAGCTGTTCCCCGATCAAGCAAGTGCTGACAGTATTAGTGAGTCGGTGGTGTGAGATGGGTCGACTCACCTAGTAGGAGGAGGGAGCCATTTTAGCAAGTTGATCATCTCGGTTCTAGTTCAAGTGGGTTTAAGGAGCCGGAGATGTCTTACTATACTGGCAGAGATGATCCGGTGCAACATTTACAGTGGTTTGAGGATGTCGTTTCAATCTAGAAGATGTCGGACGCTTTCAAGTGCTGACTTTTTACCATCACCCTAAAGCAGAAAGCTAGGGACTGGTTCCATTAGCTTCTCACAAGTTCGATCTATTGGTTTGAGGACCAGCGCCATGGGTTCCTATTAAGGTTCTTGACATTGAAAAAGATGAAGAAGGGAGTGAAGTTCATGTTCGCAATCAAGCAGAGCTCAGAGGAGACGTTGGGGAGTTACGTAAATAGGTTCAAAGAGGAGATCCTTTTTGTCCAAGAGGTGTCAGGTTATACCCTATTACTTGCCTTTACGTTGGGGGTGCGACAAGGATTCTTTAGTATGGAGCTGAAGAGGGATCCTCCTCTATCATTCAAAGAACTGATGGAGAGGGCAACAAAGGAGATAGAGGGAGAATTGGCGAATCGGGTGTTTGCAAAGAAGCTGGCTAAGGTGGTGGAGGATGAGATGAAGGAGCAGGGCATATTCAGACAGCAAGAAGTCGGGAGGAGGAAAGAGCCCAGGGGTCAGGGGTTCCAGGGGCATCATTAAGACTAGGGTTATTAGGAACCAAACAACCGGTTGGCATGGACACCCCAAGGAGGACCTGTTTAGAGGCAAGGAAGAGGACTTCAAGGCGGGGAGAATTACCGTATCGGACAGGGACGGTTCAACCCCCTGGGGTGGAGACAAGGACAGAGGCCGCCCCCCCCCCCCCCCCCCCCCGCCCACACACACACAGCAGTACGCTATGACAACTACTTGTGGAAGAGGGAGAAGAAGAGAGATAAGAAGAGGAGGAAGAGGCGTGAGGAGGGTGGCGTTGCCCTATTATGACTTCTATTAGGAGGAAGGCCACGCAACGACCGTCTGCCCAAAGTTTTTGGAGATGCGGAGAGCAAGAGTCCCAGCAGCAGCAACTATCAGTACGGATTGAGAAAGTTTTTTCAGGATAATGAGAGGAGGATAGGTGCGAGGACCTGATTGATGTGGGTACTAGAGGAGGGATCAGGGTGATCCACAATGGGGTAGGGATCGAAGCCACTCGCAAGGGTAGCTTCCAAATAATGTTCCGAACGAGCGTCGTTTCAACCTCCCAGAACCCGCCCCCGGAGGAAAAAAATTTACTTTTTTGTCAAAGGATATGTCAGACTATGAAGACCCATTCTGCGACGTCCTGGTGATCCAGGAGGCGATCGAGAATTTCATGGTCTCTGGGATTCTAGTCGACAATGGAAGCTCCGTGAATGTGGTCTTCAAGAATGCCTTTGACGCAATGAAGGTGGAGGCAAGGAGGGTGTTGGCCTCAGACAGGTCGTTGTTCGGATTTTTGGGAGAGTGGAATGAAGTAGAGGGTGGAGTTTGGCTTCATGTAACACTGGGGGGGGGGGTGTCGATAAACTTTTGGTTCGTCATTATTGACGCTCCGAGCAGCTATAATGCCATTTTGGGCGCCCCCTCATCAGTGCTTTCTGTTGCATTCCGTCATTGTTCCATCAGTATCTCAAATTCAACAGCGGGGGAGTTCAAGTACGAATCAGAGGAGATCTCAAGGTGGCGAGGCAGTGCTACATGACTATCGTCAACACCATTTCTTGGCTGACGGAAGATGAGGAGATGAGAAGGGAGATGGAAGAACGAGCAGGGCCAGAGGGCGATGCTGAAGAGGTTGGAGAAGAAATGATGAGGGAGTTAGCCATGCCAGAAAAGGAAAGGGAGAAAGAGGAGAAAGTAGAAGAAAATAAGGTCTGTGCCCAGGAGGGGAATATCAACAAAAAGGTTTTGTTATAGCGTCGTCGCCAAAGGCAATATATTAAACGAATACTTATTAGGATCCGCGGACAATCCCATTATAAAATAATAGATTTGAAAAGTTGACGCGGAAAGGAAAAGATATAAAAGGACAGTGAGTGCTAAATAGTTCAAAATTTATGCCACTTCCACCTCCCCCCACCTCGCAACCACTCCACAGGTGGTCGGTGGGGATCATTGTACTCGTGGAAGGCTCCTAGATTGAGGTACACCAGATGTAAGTGCTCCTCGATTCGCCCAATAAGCACGCCTGGGGAAGTCGGCTCACTACCTTTCCCACACCTCACCTCATCGACAAAGCCTTATGCACTCACACTCAAGTGCAGCCACTTGTTGTTCGCTGATTATCCTCTCCTCTTGCATCTCACAGAATATGAGCCCATATTCCCGGAGGACACCACCCATTCGCCTCTTCATCTTGGCAAGGTTGCTTGGGTCGCCTGGGAAATCCTCAATCACGTTGGGAGAAGGAGGCAGTGAGTATCCCCCCATGTCAGAAGGTTCTTCAGTCATTATGACCACCCGAGTATCTGAAACATCAGGGAAATAATAGAATTTAACGTTTTTGGAGAATACTGAAGAAGAATAGCGAGAGTTAGTCTGACGAACAAGAGTCAGAGGGTTGGCGAGATGGACTAGGTCTTTCTTGGAAAGGTGGCCCTAAGGGCAGCATAAGCGACTTCCCACTGCCGCGGGGGGAAGGTTCAGTGCCTGACATTAGGGCATAAGAAGGGGTGGGAATGCGAAAGGCACCGACTCCCACGAGTGCTAGATTAGGATGGGGCTCGTGTGACAATTCACGAGCCGGAAATTTCCGCGACAAAGAGCCCAGGACGGTAGTCCCAAAAGGAACAGCTGCACCCATCGATAGAGTCAAGTCAGGCGGAAAATCAGGGTACGAGCACTAAAGTGAGAAGGGCAGGTAGCTTACAGTTCACTGCTAGGGAATGCAGGAGGGTGGCGTGAGTGCTCATACCCTCCACCTTGTGAGCTACCAGGCCCACCTGCAGGGTCGCATCGTCATAAGGGGGCACGCCAGTGTCCATCGGGGATGCACTAGCAACCGACGTGTCAACGGGCTCTTCCTGCGAGTGATGAAAATGATCAAGGTCGAGAATTCCTATGAGAAATGAGCAGGACAGAGGCCAGGTAACCTGAGTGCCGTCGGGAACCGTGCGCCCAGGTTGAAGGGTCGGGGGTGTCGGGTTCAGAGGAACGGACTCGTCTGGCGCCTTGATGGTCTTGGCTTTCTTGACCCCTTTCTACTTAGAGGGTGAGTATACCGACTTACGCGAAAGCCATGGCATTATCTGGGCAACCTCAGATTTATTCTGTTCTTGTATGGCCGCCATGCGACCACGAACGTCTTGTGGAAGAGACATCTCAAAGTCGGGAGGATGGAAAAAAAAGAGAGAATGGACAAGCTGAAAAGATATTTTCCTGACGCCCTCCCGGGAGGGCAGTATTTATAACTCTATGGGGGTCCCACCAAAAGATTCCCTTAGAAGTAGCCTCCACTCGCTGAATACCTGGGGTTGAACTTTTCTTTCTGAGCTTGGGACAATCTCGCAAAGAGCGGAGATTGTGTACAATCCCATATTCACCAAATGGGTCTCTCGAAACATGATCAAAGTTGGGGTTTGGGCGAGTCTGATGGGCGAGTGGGGTAGGACCCCTGCCCGACTCGCGTAGGCCAATGCAGCCAGGGGGCGCAAGGAGGCGAGTGGGTCACGTGGGCCCGCACTCACCCCAAGATCAGGTTGAGGGAGCAGCGAGTGCGTCCACCACGCTCGTACTCACACAGTGCCCTCCAGTCGGAAGTGAGTGCTAACCTCAACAGAGGCACTCGCAGGCCCGTGCGAGTGGAAATAGCGAGTGCAATTTGCTTATTAGTATTTTTACCATAATGCCCCCACTGTCCTACTAGTAGTCCTTCCAAATAGCAGAGTTTGGCTATTGGCAGACCCATTTGGGCTGCGTATAACATTTCCAAAATGCGGGATTGCACTATTTGCAGGTCAAGTCTGAAAAACCATAAATAGAGTCTTAAGGGCACCATTGAATGAGATCTTTTTCCTGACTTCTTCCTCCTCTGGTTTACTTTTGGAAGGTATTTAGTGCCCTCCAAGATGCCCGACTCAACCTTAGCTTAGGAGGGGAAACTCTCTTGGAAGGTATTTGTTTCGCCCGGTCATGCAGTTTCACCTATGCACACATTTTCGGCCACGCACACGTATTTCAGCTCCGGGCGTGTTTTTAGCAGCGATTTCTAAAAAAACAGTGAACATGAAATTCATGATGGTAGAATTGCCGACACTTGTTTGGAGGAAACCCGTGGACAGAAACTTGGGCAGTTGCAAATGCGCCGTGGGGTTGTTTATGTGTCAGTGAGTAAGCAGAGAAAGAAACCACAGAAGTTGAACAATTCCTATCATCTCAAAATCAATGATTTGTGATTAAAAAACAGAACATAACAGAACAGGTGTTGTTTTTTCAGCCACTGAATAGTAGGTGAAGAATAACTCGAAATAAAATAGTGATATTTCATTTTCTTAGTAAAACAATTAATTCACTTCAACAATAGCAAATGCAGAAATTAATCAGGTAGCATTTAATATCATGAAAGGCTTAATACTTACAGCAAAGAGCATGATAATTTTATAAAGTGGAGTAGCATTATAAATCACAACCAGAGAGACGGTGAAGTCTCACAGATGACATGTACAAACCAATTTATTTAATAAAAAATATGCATGGAAGTGAATATAACTTAGGCATTTTCCCCCTTTTTTACAGTTTTTAGTGAGGAAAAATGTATTCCTAAAAATATTTGTTTGATAAACTATCATTTAGTTTATTTTTAATGCTTCAAAATATAAAGTTTTTATTTTGTTTAACGTCATCACCCCTCTTTCCATTCCCACACTCCAGTCTTACCGCTTCTCAACGCTCTAAAATGACACTGTTGAAATAAATAGAGCCTTAATATAAGTGCATAAATATAAATTTATAACTTGCGAGTGTGAAAATATATCGTGATTTATAATTGAGGTTGTTCTCTTTTTTCACTTATGAAAAAATTCTTGGAAATTATTTCTCACTACATGAAGTCAACCGAGTAGGCATTTGCAACCAAGGGCCTGACGCGCACGGGCCTCGCCCGCCTGCGCACGGGCTCGAAGCCTCAACCGCCACTCGCAGCCCCCTGGAGCGCGTATTTTGAACAGAAGCTATGAGCCGTTCGGAGTTGTTCCACAACAAATCTTACAAAATTGGTGGGGTTAAATAAGATGTCAGCTGTTAATACAATTAAAATATAGAGCACGATCTTCACGGAGGCTATTAAACAAAGAATATCTCTCCAATTTGCTCATAAGCTCGTCAATGAATACATAATCTGTGGGTCCTGCGTTGAGTTCACTCTCAACGGCCGGACAGGCGTTGAGTTCACTCACAAACTTAATATATTATCATTAAAACTTAATAAAATATCATTAAAACTTTATATAATATCATGAGAACTTAATATAAGATCAGTAAAACTTTATAATTACATAAAATTAAAGCGGGGGAGGAGGCGGAGGAGGAGGAGGCGGAGGAGGCGGAGCAGGAGGCGGAGGAGGCGGAGGAGGGCTGCACGGGCAGAGGTGGAGGAGGGGGCAGTCGAACCGTCGGCCACCGGCGTCCTCGGCGACCTAGGCGGGGGCAGGCCAGCTCCGCCAGCAAACTCAAAACCCACCACCTCCTCCTCCACCTCCTCCCCCAGCGCCCACGTCCTCCTCCGCCACCTCCGCAGTGTCGTCGGCACTGAAGCCGCCCCTATTTCGATCTGAAAACGGCGACGGTAACCCGGGAGCGGCCAGCGGTGCCGGAGGATTGAGTTTTTTTTTTCGACCGCGGGGGTGAAGTTGATGATCTTCGGGAGGATGCCTGTGGTGTTTCCGACTTTGCAGCAGGTGTCATGCTCCGACGGCGTCGTGGTCCAGCCCCAAAGCATCCCCGCCGGAATAGTCCAAAAAAAACGGCAGATTCGCCGCGCTCCGCAGCAGCTCTAGCCGGTAGCCGCACCGCCTATGCCGCCTGCCGGTGGCTCTCTTCTCCCCTCCCTCTCTCTTCCCCTCTCTCTCTCTGTATTCTCTTCCTGTCCCTCCTGCTGCCCTCTCTCTCTATTTTTGTCTGAAGCATCCACGCCGGAATATTCCAAAAAAAACTGCAGATTCGCCGCGCTCCGCAGCAGTTCTAGCCGGTAGACGCACCGCCTGTGCCGGCTGCCGGTGGCTCTCTTCTCCCCTCCCTCTCTCTTCCCTCTCTCTCTCTATCTATCTCTCTCTCTTCTCGAAAACAGTGAACATGAAATTCATGATGGTAGAATTGCCGGCACTTGTTTGGAGGAAACCCGTGGACAGAAACTTGGGCAGTTGCAAATGCGCCGTGGGGTTGTTTATGTGTCAGTGAGTAAGCAGAGAAAGAAACCACAGAAGTTGAACAATTCCTATCATCTCAAAATCAATGATTTGTGATTAAAAAACAGAACATAACAGAACAGGTGTTGTTTTTTCAGCCACTGAATAGTAGGTGAAGAATAACTCGAAATAAAATAGTGATATTTCATTTTCTTAGTAAAACAATTAATTCACTTCAACAATAGCAAATGCAGAAATTAATCAGGTAGCATTTAATATCATGAAAGGCTTAATACTTACAGCAAAGAGCATGATAATTTTATAAAGTGGAGTAGCATTATAAATCACAACCAGAGAGACGGTGAAGTCTCACAGATGGCATGTACAAACCAATTTATTTAATAAAAAATATGCATGGAAGTGAATATAACTTAGGCATTCTCCCCCTTTTTTACAGTTTTTAGTGAGGAAAAATGTATTCCTAAAAATATTTGTTTGATAAACTATCATTTAGTTTATTTTTAATGCTTCAAAATATAAAGTTTTTATTTTGTTTAACGTCATCACCCCTCTTTCCATTCCCACACTCCAGTCTTACCGCTTCTCAACGCTCTAAAATGACACTGTTGAAATAAATAGAGCCTTAATATAAGTGCATAAATATAAATTTATAACTTGCGAGTGTGAAAATATATCGTGATTTATAATTGAGGTTGTTCTCTTTTTTCACTTATGAAAAAATTCTTGGAAATTATTTCTCACTACATGAAGTCAACCGAGTAGGCATTTGCAACCAAGGGCCTGACGCGCACGGGCCTCGCCCGCCTGCGCACGGGCTCGAAGCCTCAACCGCCACTCGCAGCCCCCTGGAGCGCGTATTTTGAACAGAAGCTATGAGCCGTTCGGAGTTGTTCCACAACAAATCTTACAAAATTGGTGGGGTTAAATAAGATGTCAGCTGTTAATACAATTAAAATATAGAGCACGATCTTCACGGAGGCTATTAAACAAAGAATATCTCTCCAATTTGCTCATAAGCTCGTCAATGAATACATAATCTGTGGGTCCTGCGTTGAGTTCACTCTCAACGGCCGGACAGGCGTTGAGTTCACTCACAAACTTAATATATTATCATTAAAACTTAATAAAATATCATTAAAACTTTATATAATATCATGAGAACTTAATATAAGATCAGTAAAACTTTATAATTACATAAAATTAAAGCGGGGGAGGAGGCGGAGGAGGAGGAGGCGGAGGAGGCGGAGCAGGAGGCGGAGGAGGCGGAGGAGGGCTGCACGGGCAGAGGTGGAGGAGGGGGGCAGTCGAACCGTCGGCCACCGGCGTCCTCGGCGACCTAGGCGGGGGCAGGCCAGCTCCGCCAGCAAACTCAAAACCCACCACCTCCTCCTCCACCTCCTCCCCCAGCGCCCACGTCCTCCTCCGCCACCTCCGCAGTGTCGTCGGCACTGAAGCCGCCCCTATTTCGATCTGAAAACGGCGACGGTAACCCGGGAGCGGCCAGCGGTGCCGGAGGATTGAGTTTTTTTTTTCGACCGCGGGGGTGAAGTTGATGATCTTCGGGAGGATGCCTGTGGTGTTTCCGACTTTGCAGCAGGTGTCATGCTCCGACGGCGTCGTGGTCCAGCCCCAAAGCATCCCCGCCGGAATAGTCCAAAAAAAACGGCAGATTCGCCGCGCTCCGCAGCAGCTCTAGCCGGTAGCCGCACCGCCTGTGCCGCCTGCCGGTGGCTCTCTTCTCCCCTCCCTCTCTCTTCCCCTCTCTCTCTCTGTATTCTCTTCCTGTCCCTCCTGCTGCCCTCTCTCTCTATTTTTGTCTGAAGCATCCACGCCGGAATATTCCAAAAAAAACTGCAGATTCGCCGCGCTCCGCAGTAGTTCTAGCCGGTAGACGCACCGCCTGTGCCGGCTGCCGGTGGCTCTCTTCTCCCCTCCCTCTCTCTTCCCTCTCTCTCTCTATCTATCTCTCTCTCTTCTCTCCCCGTCCCTCCCGCTGCCCTCTCTCTCTCTATTTTTGTTTGTTTATAATACCATTACAGCAGGGCATTTATTTATTATTGTTTTTAGAAGTTGCAGGCGGTGGGCGGTGGAGAGCTTTTTCAGGCGGACAACAAGGCATTTATTTATTACTGTTTTCAGAAGTTTTATGCGCTGGGCTTTAGAAGAGCGGTGAGCAGCTTTTTCAGGCGGAATAGCAGGGGCAAAAGCGACAATGCGAGGGCTTTTTTGGGATGTCACCGATGTGACGGAGACGGACGGCAGGCTGTACGGAGAGAGCGGAGGAGAAGGTAAAGAATATAGAAGGTGTAACAACCACAGATGGTTGAACATGAGGAGAATCCTTGGGCTTGATATGTCTGCTCCATCTACTAAACAGTTGCGCATTCAACCTTTTCTGTGGGAATATGTGAACCCCTTCAGAGATACACATACATGAAAAGGAGTTCTGGAGCACCATGCTCAATATCCTTCCATAACAAATTTTTATAAGACCATTCAATATGTATTGGATTAGCTTAACAATACACTTGCCCCAGTCTATCTTGCTCACACCATAATCTTGCTCACACCATATACACACATACAACACACATATACACACACACACATATAAACACACACATATACACATACAACTCCTAAACACACACACATATACACACACACACATATAAACACACACACATACAACTCCTAAACACACAATCACACACCTACACACACACATATACACACACACACACACACACACATATACACACACACACACATATAAACACACACACACACACACACACATACAACTCTCTCACACACAATCACACACACATATAAACACACACACACACATATACTCACACAAATAAACACACAAACACATATATACAAACACAATAACACACACCAACAACACACATATACACACACACATACAAACACATATAAACACACACATATACACACACACACAAATATACACATACAACTCCTAAACACACACACATATACACATACAACTCCTAAACACACACACATATACACACACACACATACAACTCCTAGACACACAATCACACACCTACACACACATACAACTCTCTCACACACAATCACACACACATATAAACACACACACAACACATAAGAAAAGAGAACAATTTGTTCAACCACATATGCTTCAGCAAAATCAACGGGAACAACCAACAACCTCAGAAACTTGAAAAAAGCCGGGGAAGAAGGAACGCCAGGAGTCGTCGATGGAACAACGTCGGAATCTGGACGCCCTGGCGAATACGGCTTCGGCTGGACGCAACCAGGTCGGGATCTGGAGAGATGTTGGTGGCCGTCGATGGGGAAGATGGATCGCCGGTGGTTGTCGATGGGGAAGAAAGGATCGCCGGTGGTCGTCGATTGGGAAGAAGGATCGCCGGTCGTGCTCGATGCGGAAGAAGGATCGCGCTAGGTTTTTTGCGAATAGCGTGAAATACGGCAGCGGCTAGACGCAAGAAATTGTTGTGGATTGGGGGGTATTGAAAACAACGGAATCTTAAAACCGCAGTTTTCATTATAAGCCGCTCCAAACGCCGCTTTTATTGAAAATAGCGGTGCATTTCCACCGCACCGCATGGAATAAGCCGCGCCAAACGCCACCTCAGTCGTCATAACAGCGGATGGAGCGCGACGCAAAGAGCGGTGGAGAGGTATTTTCGGGATTTCACCTGCGTGACCGAAGACTCCTCCACAGACGACGCGCCGCAAACCTAAAATCGCGAATTTCCGCCGAGAAGAGGAAGCGGTGGGGGTTTTTCCGGCATTTCACTGGCGTGACCGACGACTCCTACACAAACTCCCGCTGCCTAAAGCACGAAGCGGTGGCGGTGACCGACATATCTTTACGAAGGGGCGAAGTTAAAATGGCGTTTGCGGCGAAAATATGAAGTGCGTTGTCGATCGCACATACAGTAGCACGAAGCGGAAGCGGTGGCGGGGCAGATTCGGGAGAATATCGCCCACGACATGGAGGAGCGGTCTCTCTGCCGTGACCCGTCTTCCCGCCGCTCGCCTGCAGTTTGCGCTCCTCTTCAAACTCCTGGCCGCTGGATTCGAAGTTTACGTTTTTAAGGGAATTCTGGTTTGGGTGCAGGACTGGGCTTCGGTTTCGCGGGCGAAACTGTGATGGGCGGTGCGGCGGAAGCGGCGGTGGCGGATAAAGACTGGTTTTGGTCCTGAATCCAGCACTCGCAGCGGGCATGTCTTTGGGAACAGAGTATTGCTCGGTAAGAAAGCCGGGAAGATAGGAGATGGAGTCTTCTCGCCAAGCCATGAGATGATGGTGCTGGTGAACTTGTTGGTGGCCAGACGGCAGCCGGAGACGGCGTGGGAATCTAACCCCTCTTCTATCGTCATAGAAAAACACAGAGAGAGAGAGAGAGAGAGAGAGAGAGAGAGAGAGAGAGAGGTGGAGGGAGGGGTCGAGCAGCAGGGCAGATTAAACAGAGAGAGAGAGTAAGTGGTGTGGTGGCCATGACGGCCGCCGGAGACGGCGGGGGAATCTAACCCCGCTTCTATCGTCATAGAAAAACAGAGAGAGAGAGAGAGTAGGTGGCCATATGAAAGAGAGAGAGAGAGCGTAGGTGGCGCCTGGACTGAAGCGAAGCGGTGAAGATTTTTACGTAACGGAGACGGACGGAAACCTGTACGGAAAGAGCAGACGGAAAAGAGGATGAGGCTTATTAATAGTAGATATATAATACATGAGCACACATATATTATTATTATCTGGGCCACATTCGCTGTAGGCCGCAACAGTACCAAAAAAAAATTGCTGATCTGGGCATCAATCTAGCTGTAGTAGTAATTCATCTATAAATGTCGAATTAATATAATACTTCTGGCGATCCTAAAAAATGATAATGATTTTAATTGGAATTACGTAGCTAACTTCGCATAGTGCTCGATAAATAAATATACGCATCATACTCTCATGTATTGACTCAAATTTTATGCTCTTTTTTTTGTTCATTATTAACATATATATACTGTTTTTTTTATTCATCATTTTTTGAAAAACTACTTGCAGGTTGTGTTGCAATTCGTGTACTTAGCTATCGGGTCTGGTGTTGCTTCGTGGCTCCGTAAGTGCACATTGGCTCTTGCTATACATTGTTATTGTTATATATATATATATATATATATATATATATATATATATATATATATATATATATATACGAGCATCTTCGCACGGGCTACGCCCGTGCTCGATGCTCTCGGGCGGCCTTCGGACGCATCTAGGAGGGCTTCGCCCGCCTCCGCACGGGCTTCGCCCGTGCTCGATGAGTCGTTGCGGGTTGCGCCGCATCAGGGCGGGCAGCGCCCGCATCAAGGCTGGCAGCGACCGCAATATATACATATGAGTACTCAAAATGACCGTAAAAAATATAAATCGATATTACATTTTTTATTTTATAAAAAAAAATTACGTTTTGATCACCATCTTTCTCACCATCTTTCTCTTCCTATTCTCTCCATTTCTCTCTCCTCCCCCTCTCTCTCCGCCCCTTTCTCCTCTCCCTTCTGTATCTCTCCTATTCTCTCTCCCTCTCTCTCTCCTGCCTCTCTCTCTCCTCCCCCTCTCTCCTATTCTCACCGCTTATATAAAATTTCCCCCACTCTCAGCCGCACTCTCTTTCTCTCTCTTTCTCTCTTCCCTATATGTATATATTACTATAGATTACAATATAATATATTTATATAATTATATTAGGGTGGTGTTAAAGGCACACCATCTTCGGCTTTGTGCACACCAATACTATGTGCACCCATTGGAATTTTATGTGCACACCATCTTCGACTTTGTGCACACCAATATTATGTGCACAGTCTGAGCAAACATAGCTGCAATGTATGTGAACTCGTTGGGCGCCGTTGCCGTCTCCTTCATCAGAGCAAACAGATCGACGGCAAGACGACCATGGTCGTGCATCGCGAGCCCTCCGATCATCACGTTCCAAAGCACGACGTCTTTGCTCGAAACCCGGCGGAACACCTCCAAAGCTGCTTCAACGCACCCGCATCTGCAGTACATGCCCACAAGAGTTGTGGGGAGGATGACGTTGCCGTGATTGCATAGTTTTTTTTAAATGAAATACTCGCCTTTTTGAACTGCATCTTCTACGTTCATTTTCAGGAGAAGTGTTCAACATGAAAGTTGTATATCTCGACGATATCTACAACTTTCATGTTGAACACTTTTTGATTTAAAGCTGTTTAGGCCCCCGATTTGGCCCCCGGAAAATAACGCGGAACATTAAATGTTCCGCGTGATTTTTTCCGGGGGCCAAATCGGGGGCCTAAACGGCTTTAAATCAAAAAGTGTTTAACATGAAAGTTGTAGATATCGTCGAGATCTACAACTTTCATGTTGAACACTTCTCCTGAAAATGAACATAGAAGACGCAGTTCAAAAAGGCGCGTATCGGAAAGGGGGAGGCAGGCTGCTTCGGCTTTAGTTGGGTGGGGTTTAGAAAACCTAAATTATTAAGGATTATATTTTTGATGGGTGTGCACATAGCCGAAAATGGTGTGCCTTTAACACCACCCTTATATTATTATACCCATCCACAGCCTCCCCCCAGCCACTCTTTCTCCCTCTCTCTTTCTCTCTCTCCCTCCTTTCCTCTCTCTAGCTTTAGGATGCCTAGTAATATTCCATCAGCCCTCTCTCCCTCCATCCTAAAGATTCCTTTCTCTCTCCACATCTAGTGGATGAGAATAAATCGGGCTTTGGATCCAACGGTGACGGTTGATTGTATGGTAAGTGCAAACAATAGTATATTTCCTTTATATAGTAGAGATATACATCATACTTGAGCACATGTATATTATTATCTTGCGGGGGCGACATTTGTCATCAGTGCAGTGCGACATTTATCGTGAGGGGCGATATTTAACGTATGAGGTGATATTTGTCGTAGATGCGACATTTATTGTGGGAGTGATATTTGTCGTTGGATGCGACATTTGTCCTACCCAATTCTTGCATTGTTTATTTTAATTTCACTAATTTCTTTGTTTTTTTTCAACAAAGAAGTAAAGTGTTATTTTCTCAATTTTTAGTCCTACTCAATTGCCCTATTATATAATTTCGTAACTGAATTCATTCCATGCATTCAGTTAAGAAATTATATAATTAAAAATGAGTGATAGATACAGGGCTCTACCTCTAAGGCCAGGCGGAATTACAGTCGGGCACGGTAGAGCACGTGCCCGACCGATATTTCCGCGGTCCGCCTTAGGTTTGCCATTCCCGATCCCGTCTCCTCCATTCCCCCCGCTCGGCTGCCACGTCCCGATCCCGGCCCCCTGCGCTCGGCTGCTCCATCCCGTCCCGATCCCGTCCCCCTGCGCTCGGCTGCTCCGCCCCGTCCCGATCCCGGCCCCCTGCGTTCGGCTGCTCCGTCCCGATCCCGATCCCGACCCCTTAGGTCATTTCTTCTTCTTCTTATTAGAGTGTTTTTTGTGCTACAAATGTTTTTTTAATTAAAGAGGCTATCATGATACGCCCAAGCAGATATGGTTGAGAGATATTGGAAGGTCGCAATGCAGACAACCTTTTCCTCACCATGTTTTTGCATATCAAGTTTGATATCTTCTTCTTCTTCTTCTTCATCATTGTTATGAATAAAACTGGGCAAATCTAAGTCTCATTCATACAAACTCTCATACTCTTCTTTGCTCTGCAAGTAACTTCTTTAAGCCCTTAAGAGTTTATTTTCTCTAATTGATTGTGTTTTTCATTTTATTGTCTGCTTTTCATTATGTTTAACCTGGTAAATAATATGTTTGTAACACAAAAATTCTTTATAATGGTTGACATATGTAGTTTCCTCCATCACTTTCCTTTTACAATGACCTGCAAATATAAACAAGTTTTAAACTCACCTGGTTTACACAATTAGATACAAAAGGGGTCTGTTTGAACGGGTTGTTTGAGCTTTCTAAAGCCCTAGTACCGTCATGAGACTGATGAGTCAAGTTCTGAAACCTTTATTAATCAGTCAATTATTGTGTATTTTAATGATATGTTGATTTATAACAAGTTTGAAATTGAATAGGCGGGCACTTGAGGGTTGAGATAGGTGTTGCAAGTCCACGCTTGTTCTTATAATGTAAGACAATTATTTTAGCTATTTCCCTCGCGGTCTAACTAAGAGAATCAACAATCTAAGAGAATCCTTTAGAACCTTAGGAATTTCCTTCGCGGGCCTGGTACGGTCGCGCTTGGCCGTAGGGGCATTGTCCCGTGTACCGTCAGGTTTTGCCACCGTTTTGAATTCAATACAAGCTAAATTGTTATGATCACACAATCAAATTAGATACTTTTTTTTATCAGTCGCTAACGGTAATGTCCCGTCGATTTTATGCAGCGTTTTACTTAGTGCAATGGAGAATTTTTTTTTTAAAAAAGGAGCATGTCAGAGTTCGTTAGATTCTCAGGATATAGTTGCAATTGGTAAAAAAAGCTGCGTAGACGAGTTCAAAATTAAAGATTTACCTTCAGATCCGGGCTTTAGAATTCCTATTAACTCCTACGATGCAAACATTCAAGAGACTATACGAAGATATTATTTGCAAAAGGGTCCTTGTCAACATCATCTAGAAAGTTTTTCCCAAATAAAAATAAAAAACAAATGAATTATCTCAAGCATTGCAGAGAAAAGATCAAGATATTGTAAATGTAATGCATTTCGTAAAATTGTCAAAACTTTTATTATTGAAGATGAGAAATGATGAAGCCGAGTGAGAAATATTTATGGCCGAAGTCTCAACTTTCTGTAGAAAATATGACATATAAGTTGTTAATATGGAAGAGAAGTTTGTTTAGCAAGGTAGATCAAGATGCAATGCACGTGAGATTACAAATAAACATTATTTCATGATTGAAATTTTTAATGCAGTGCTTGATTGGATGCTAAATGAATTAAATGATCGCTTTGATGAAGTAAACACAGAATTACTCTTATGTGTTATTTGTCTAGACCCAAAGGATCATTTTAATTTTTATGATAAACAAAAATTACTATATCTTGCTGCATTATATCCGTATGATTTTACGCCAATAGAGTTGCAGTTACTTGAAGGACAACTTGACATATATATATTTGATATACGATCTACATCAACGGACACATTTTCTGATGTTAAAGGAATCAGTGACCTTCTGAAAAAATGGTTGAATTAAAAAAAGATAATCACTATCATTTAGTTTTTAGATTGTTGAAGTTGGCTTGCCTCTTACCAGTTGCTATAGCTACTGTTGAAAGAACGTTTTCTGCAATGAAGATCATAAAAAATCGGTTGCGAAATAGAATGAGGGATGAATGAATGAATGATTGTTTGGTTGCTTACATTGAAAAAGAAGTTCTCGATACTATTACAACAGAAACTATTATTTCACGTTTTCAGAGCATGTGTCAACGGAAAGTATCTTGTTGAATTGTAAGTTTTTCAGATCTAAACCTTTTTTTGTAATATTGTGTTCAATATTTTTCTTACATAAATATCTTTGCAAAAAAAAAATCGGGTGCGCTACCCCCGAACCCCTGCTCAGGGGGCCCTGCCCCCCCGAACCCCCCAAATTGTCAGTATTTAGATTGTGCCCATGCGACTTCAAAATCCCAGTTCCACACTGATTGTGACAATGCCCCAATTGCGTTAGTACTTTAGGCACGATATAATCTAATGCTCTCGGGCATGCGCCAGCATTCAAGCGGGATGCGCTCGCATCCAGACGGACTGTGTCTGCATCCAGGCGGGCTGTGCCCGCATCCAGACGAGCTCTATTCATAATTTATTTTATGTCTTGTTTGTATTTATATTTTTATTTAACGTCTTTTTTTCTTTCTTTTTTTTAATATTTCACTCCTCTAATCTCTCTCTAATCACTCCCCCCAAAACTCGAGCCGCTTCTCTCTCTCCTTTATTTTGATGCCAGTGGGCCCCACCCCTTTCTCCCCTCTATAATTTATGTTGAATGATGACAGTGAGCCACAACCCCCCTCTCACTCTATGCAAAATTCTTGGGTCCGGGTTCCGATTATAGATCTGGGTCCGGAATAAACGTGATTTTGACACGCGGCTAAAAAATGAATTAAATACGAGTCTTTTTTTAATTCCCCGCTATAATAATTTACCCATTATTATATCAAAATCTTTCCTTCTGAAATTTGCCAGTAATAGAGTAACATCCGGACTGTCATATTTGACATCTCAGTTATTATTATTGGCATCTCAGTTTTCATTATTGACATCTCAGATTTTATTTATGTCATCTTGGATTTTATTTCTGCTAAGTTTTGATATATGTTATTGATATTCATTAGAAAATTATAGATATATGTGAAAGATAAATTTGTATTTCAAATTGCTCAAAATGTCATAATAGTTATTGTCTATTTATCTCAAGAAACAATAGAGTCATTCACGTGAGTTTTCTTCAATATTTTGTCTAAGTTATCCACAATTTGTTGCATTGTAGCACAAAATGAATAAATAAAACATCTGGATGATAGAAAGTGAATTATTTCAGTACTCTTACACATGGTGAAATTTTGAAAAAATCAACAACAAATATATCACTAATAAAATGACATCTTAGATGTCAATAATAACTTCTGAGATGTTATTTTTGGCATCTGAATTACCATAAAACACATCTGAGATATCCAGTATAATAACTGAGATAACTCAGATCATATTTGCGATATTTCAAAGAAGATTAACGAAAACTGAAAAATGTTAGGGGAGAAACTTAATGAAAAATAGAGAAATACCTAGGTTGCGGAGAAGCTTGAGGGTGGTCAGAAATTGCGAGGATGAGCAACAACGAGGTAGAAGAACTCCAATAGCGTCGTTTGATATCTAGGAGATTGAACGAGAGGTTCCGAAATAGCTAAAAAATGCTACCCGACAAGCCCTAGAAGTTTTAAAAAAACTCGTATTTAATTCTTTTTTTCGCCACGTGTCAAAATCGCGTTTATCCCGGACCAGGATCTATAACTAGAGCCCGGATCCAAGAATTTTGCCTCTCTATGACATGTATAATAATAACATACCACCTCTCTTCTTTTCTATGACATGTGTAATGATAGCCTACCATAGTAAGTTTAGAAGGTCTACAAAAAAGCTCGGGCGTTGTTAATCGCACTTGATAATAGCTAATCACACTAAAAATCTAAACTTTTTTTAGGGTTTTTTCTCCTAAACACACACGTCCTTTCTCGCACTGAACAACAATTATTTCGCCAACCCTCCTCCCTCAACTCGCTCTGTCTTCTCCGACGAAACCAAATGTCAGCTCCCCTATCTTCATCGGCGACTCCAAATACCAACCCGTTATTTTCTTCAGTGACACCAAATACCAGTGCAGCCCACTCTGTCTTCTCTAGCAACTCCAAATACCAACCCCTCTATCTTCTCCGGCGACTCCAGATACTCGCCCGCTATCTTCTCCGGTGACTCTAGATACAATCGCAACCCACTCTATCTGCTCTGGCGACTTCAAATACCAGCCCCTCTGTCTTCTCCGAGGACTCCAACTGTTTTGGTAACGGATAGAGAACTTGCATTGATGAATGATTTTACTATTATATTTCTGAAGTTAAAAAATATTTTATGTCGTGCTCACATTAACAAAAATATTCTCGCCCGCTGTAAGTTGTTTAGTAATGACAAATATTGAAAGTTTTATGTTTGAGTGACAAATTTTGATAAAGACGGGTTCAAAAAATGATTTCAAAATGTCTTTCAACAAACTTATTGCTCAATTTTCTATATTGCACTCTTTAAAGTTTTAGATTATGTTATTATGACATGGTTAGAGCCGTATAAAGAGTATTTTGTTTCAACGTGGATTAATAGTTTCTTTCATTTTGAAAACTCAAACACAAATCATGTTGAGGGGCGACGTGGCTTATTGAAAAAGTATTTAGAAGAATCTATTGGCAACTTGACGATTGTATATAAGACATTTGATCAAATAATAAACCTACAATATACAGACATTAAAAGATAATTTTGAGAAAGTTGCATCAAAATTAGCAATGACTTCAATGGTTCTTTGTATTCAGAGTTGGTTGGTAAAGTGTTTATACAAGCCTTAAAAATCATTAAAAAGAAAAAATGTCAAATTAAAAAAGGACACTTCATCCAAGCTAATGAATGCTCACATTTGAAGAGATATATTTGGGTTTGCAGTGCGCACATAAAGTTTTTCTATATGTTACTAACTCAAAAAGAATCCCTTTATGATTAATTAATGGGCAATGCAAAAAGTTAGCATTGAATGAAAGATTTGAGGTAGATATTGAAGACAACATAGACACTGAACTTGAAGGTATCACACAAAAAATTTATAATTCCAACAAACAACAAAAGAATTAATTAAAAAGAGAATTTATAAATCCAACATCAGCCCAAATAATGGAACTTTCTGTGTCAATAAAGCTGAAAGGTAGGCCAAATGGCAGTAATAAGAAATTTAAAGAAAAGATTCTACCAACCAAAAGATTACCTTCACATTTTGAGTACACATTGTTAGAAGATAAGATCATGGAAAGTAATAAAAACCTCAAAAGAGTAAAGTTGGTAATTCGTAAAAACATAAAGTTTGTTGACAAGGTACATCCGAAGTTTGCATCATATTAGTCGGAACACATTATAGATGCTTTTGACGTGTTTGGAGATGACCATTATGGGTACCGTGTTATCAGTCAGGCTTTAAATGTTGTTGGAGGTTGGGCACAAGTCAGAGAAGATCTACAATAGGAACTTGAAAATCGAAGTACTCTCATATTTAGTTGTCAGAGATATGAAGAACTATTGCTAGTTATTCAATGCACAGAAACTCCAGCTCCATTTACCAAGTGGATGAAAATGCTGCATATGAGACTTAATATCAGTTCATGCTATAATATCACTTTAGTTCAACTTTCTAAAATACAAAGCTTTACATTTATTCCACTATATTCGTCTATGACGGAGATACCAACTCTTGTTTGCATTTATTTTTTAAATGATAATCATTTCATACAGTTAATGTTAAAAGATTGCTCTACAATACCTCAAATTATTGCAATTTGGATGTGATACCATGAACAAGCAGCTGAAGGTTGGGAAATATATTACAACCAAAAATCTACAACTGCACAATGTTGGGAAAGAGAGCGTGCAATCCCTGACCAGGACACCTGTTGCAATTCGAGCAAGCGCAACACCACAAAAATAATGCAGAAAAATAATAAAGCACACAGAAAATTTTTACGTGGAAAACCCAACTTGGGCGAAAAACCACGGGACGATCGGAGTCCAACCCGGAAAGCCTCCACTAAAGATGTGTGAAAAACACACTCACGGATTACAGGCTTTCCCACCGATCCACACAGGATCTCCACTCCTCCACCACCAACACGATCCACAAAGGATCTACACCACTACAACCTTCCTCTTCCAACAAACCACAAAAGCACAATGTACGAAAGAGAAGTACAACAAGGATAGAGAAAGCGTTACCCGGACGGATTGAACAATCCGTCCCAACGTCAAGAATGACGTTCACCAAACCACGAAGGAGGACGGCTAAACAAAGCCCCTTCCAACTTCGCCTTCAACCTCCAAGCCACGAACGAGTCCGGCAACAAAACCGGCCGGCAACAAAATCTGGACAGCGGCGACGGCAACGTCTTCACACGACGGCGGCGGCGGCGTCTCCACACAGCGGCGGCGGCGGCCCTTCACACAAAGGCGACGGCGGCGGCTTCACACAGCGGCGGTGGCGGCTTCACACAGCGGCGGCGGCCCTTCACACAAAGGCGGCAGCGGCGACCCTTCTCCCAAAGACAGCGGTGGCGAACGAGTGGCGCCGGGCAGCAAACGGGAGCGAGAAGAGGCGTGAAGTTTTGGGGCGCTGGAATTTCTGAACGTGAGGGGAGGAGAACCAGGAAAAATTGCCCTAAAAACCTCCTCTTAAACCATAATAAAACTGCCTCTTAAAAAATTCGGCCCGGTTCAGTTGAACCGGTCCAGAACTTTTAAAATACTGCAGTTTTATGTCCAAAGGCAGCAGGAAAAAGGTTGCAACCTCCTTTTCGAGGTTGCAACTTTTCTGCCAGATTTTTATAAATGCAGAAATTCTCCCTTGTAATACCCTTGCGCGCCCGGAGGTAGAATCACGAGCCGCACCTAGTGCGCCCGGTGGTTTTTACCGACTCGGATGGGAACCACTCCCAACAAATCTCCCCCTTCACATCGAGACGGAAGAAACCGCCATCCCGGCGATTCTAACGCAATGCTCGAACTTTCCTCTTGGCACGGTCTTGGTCAGCATGTCTGCCCCATTATCATCAGTGTGCACCTTCTGAAGATCAAGCTCCTTCTGCTCCAGAACATCTCGTATCCAATGATACCGAGTGTCTATGTGCTTCGACCTCGAGTGAAAGGTGGGGTTCTTCCCCAAGTGAATAGCGCTCTGACTGTCACACAAGAGGGTGTATCGGTCCTGAGTGAAACCAAGTTCTTTGATGAATCTCTTCATCCAAAGCAACTCCTTCCCAGCCTCAGTAACCGCAATGAACTCAGCCTCTGTGGTGGACAGTGCAACGCACTTCTGCAGTCTCGATGCCCACGAGACGGCTCCCCCTGCAAACAGAATCAAGTAACCAGACGTCGACCTCCTGGAGTCCACATCTCCAGCCATGTCCGCATCAGTGTAGCCCAACAGCTCCGGCTCACTGTCTCCAAATCTCAGCGTCATGTCGGACGTCCCCTGTAGGTATCTCAGAATCCACTTCACTGCGCTCCAATGCTCTCTCCCAGGATTGGAGAGAAATCTACTGACAGTCCCAACGGCATGCGCAATGTCTGGACGAGTACACACCATCGCATACATGAGGCTCCCCACTGCAGAAGCATACGGGACCTTCTGCATAGCCTCTATCTCCTCGGGTGTGCTGGGGCATTGATCAGCGGTAAGCCTGAAGTGAGCTGCAAGCGGCACGCTCACCTTCTTCGCCTGATCCATGTCAAATCTCTGCAGAACTTTGCGGATGTACCGCTCCTGTGATAACCAAAGTAATCTGGCTCCTCTGTCTCTGCGAATGTGCATCCCCAGAATGGTCTTCGCAGCACCCAGATCCTTCATCTCAAACTCAGAACTCAACTGCCCCTTCAGCTCAGAAATCCGGGCAGTGTTCCTGCCGACGATCAACATATCGTCCACATACAGAAGCAGAATGATGAAATCTTCTGGAGCATACTGCTTGATGAACACGCAGTGGTCAAGGGTAGTCCTACTGAAGCCGATCTCCCCCATAAAGGAATCAAACTTCCGGTACCATTGCCGCGGGGCCTGCTTCAGGCCATATAAACTTTTCTGCAAGCGGCACACCAAACCTTCCTTCCCTTTGACCCTGAAACCTTCAGGCTGCTCCATGTAAATTTCCTCCTCAAGATCGCCATGCAGAAAGGCGGTCTTCACATCCATCTGCTCTAACTCCAAGTCGAGCCTCGCAGCGAGACCAATAACAACCCGAATGGATGACATCTTCACCACGGGTGAGAAAATCTCATCAAAATCAATACCCTGTCGTTGTCCAAAACCCTTCACCACCAACCTAGCCTTATATCTAGGAGGTGTGGATGAGTCTCCCTGCTTCACCCTGAAGATCCACCGATTCTTCAAGGCCTTCTTGCCCTTAGGCAACCTCACCAGATCATAAGTCCGGTTCTTCTGTAGCGACTGCATCTCCTCCTGCATGGCCGCCATCCACTGGCGCTTCTCAGAACTCTCCATGGCCTCGTCATGGCACTCAGGCTCCCCCGCATCAGTCAACAGTACAAATTCTGATGCAGAATATCTGGCGGGCGGGTGCCTAGCACGATCCGATCTCCGTATAGCAGGCTCAGGGGTCGGTGTAGGTACATCATCAGCAATATCCTCAGCAACTACAGGTTCACCATCAGTGGTGATATCATGATCTGGAAGGGTGTCAGTACCCTGTGCTGGCTCAGGCTTAGCAGCCTCCTCAATATCATCAACTCCAATTGTAGGCGACTCTGCAGCAGTACGAGAGTCAACCTCAAAATCACCAGTCTCCTCAGAATCACCAACGGTCTGATCCTCACTGAAAACAGCATCACGACTACGTACAAGCTTCTTCTCAACTGGATCAAAGAACCTGTACCCAAACTCTCCACTGTAGCCGTACCCCAAGAAAATACACTGCCGGGTCTTCGAATCCAACTTCGATCTCTCGTCCCTAGGGACGTGCACAAAGGCTTTGCAGCCAAATACCCGCAAGTGACTATAAGAGGGGTCTTTCCCATACCAGACCCTATCTGGGACATCCTCCTGCAAAGCTGAACTCGGCGAGAGGTTGATGACATGCGCTGCAGTAAGAAGAGCCTCGCCCCAGAACATCCCTGGCAGCTTCGACTCAGATAGCATGCATCGAATCCTCTCTATCAGTGTCCGATTCATCCTCTCAGCTACGCCATTAAGCTGCGGCGTCTTCGGCGGGGTCTTCTCATGTCTGATGCCATGGTCCCTGCAGTACTCGTCAAAGGGACCAATGTACTCTCCCCCGTTGTCAGACCTGATGCATCTCAGCTTCTTCCCAGACTGTCTCTCCACCTCAGCGTGAAATCTCCTGAAAGTATCGAGCACCTGATCTTTGGTCTTGATGGCATAGACCCAAAGCTTCCTCGAATGATCGTCAATGAACGTGACGAAGTACAAAGCTCCTCCTCTAGTCTGGACCTTCAGAGGTCCGCAGACATCAGTATGAACTAGCTCCAAAGGCTCTGTTCTCTTGGTGGACGTGTGGCTGTGGAATGATACTCTGTTCTGCTTCCCAGCCATACAGTGGTCGCACCTCTCCAAGTGAACATCAGAAATGTCACTAATCAGCTTCTTCTTCGCCAGGCATCCCAATCCCTTCTGGCTAATGTGTGCCAGCCTCCTGTGCCATAAAGAAGTGGATGCCTCATCCCTGACGGAGTTGGCCTGAGCAGCTTCAGGCCTCCCCTCCATGTAGTACAAGCCAGAATCTCTGTAACCTCTGGCCATCACAAGTGAACCCCTGATCAGCTTCCAGAAGTCTCCTCCAAAGACACTCAGGTGTCCTTCGTCTCCCAGCCTGCCAACGGATATCAAATTGAAGCGAATGTCTGGCACATGTCGCACATCCCTCAGAACAAGAAGGGCTCCAGTGCTCGTCTTCAAGTGCATGTCTCCACGCCCAAGTACCTTGGACGTATCTCCATTGCCCATCCTCAACACCCCACAGTCATGAGTGGTGTAAGTGGCAAATAACTCCCTGTTGTGGGAGACATGCGCAGAAGCTCCAGAATCAACAATCCAGCATCGGTCGTCACACGAAAGTGCAGCTGTGACGTCGTCGCCAACAATAATGACATCGTCCTCCTCAGTCGAAACAGTGGCTGCCGTGTGACCCTCATCCTTGCCCTCAGTGGCAATCCCCTTCTTCTTCTGGTCATTCTTCAAAGAATAGCAAAACTTCTTGATGTGCCCCTTCTTGTGGCAGTAGTGGCATTCCACGTTCTGATAGCGTGTCTTCGACTTGCCCCTACTCTGACTCCTGTCCTCCTTCCTTCCTCGGCTCTTACTCCTTCCTCTCCCCCTGGACTCAGTAAAGAGAACATCGGCTCGTGAAGATGAGCCCGAAATCCCTTGAGACTTTCGTCTCACCTCCTCATTCAAGATCCCACTCTTGGCGATCTCCATGGACACAATCTCCTGGGGGGAAGAATTGATCAGAGAAACTCTGACCATCTCCCACGAGTCTGGAAGTGACTTGAGTAGCCACAATGCATTCACCTCATCTTCAAATGTCACCTTCATGGCAGTCAAACGATCAATGATTCCCTGAAACTCGTTGACATGATCCAAAATAGGTGAGCCCTCCCGGTATCTGAACTCTCCAAGCTTCTTCAGTAAGTACAGCTTGTTGATGCCCGTGCTCTTGGCATACAACGTCTCGAGAGTCTTCCACAGATCCTTTGCATCATTGATGCTAGCCACATGGTTGTAGACGTTCGGCTCCACGAACCGTCTGATGAACCCACACAGCTTCCGATGCTCCACCTTCCATTTTGCTTCATCCGTATCCTTTGGCATCTCCTCAAAGATAGGAGCATGCCAACCCTTCACATAAATCAAATCCTCCATCAGTAGGTGCCACTGGTGATAGTTGGCACCATTCAGCTTCACCATCTGCTCAGACCCAGAACCTGATGTAGACTCCATCTTGCTCTGCCAACTGGCCGGACCGACCACAGTTCTTTGAGTCGAATATCTCAAAGTATGCACCTGAAGAGGATAGCCAGAGGACCAACGGTCGTAAACTACCGCACCCAAATGCACACCCGAGATCCCGATCGACTCGTCCTGAAACCCCAATAGGTCAGCCCGGTAACTACCCTGTCACTGAAACGGCTCTGTCACTGAATGAACCTCCCTCTGATACCACTTGTTGGGAAAGAGAGCGTGCAATCCCTGACCAGGACACCTGTTGCAATTCGAGCAAGCGCAACACCACAAAAATAATGCAGAAAAATAATAAAGCACACAGAAAATTTTTACGTGGAAAACCCAACTTGGGCGAAAAACCACGGGACGATCGGAGTCCAACCCGGAAAGCCTCCACTAAAGATGTGTGAAAAACACACTCACGGATTACAGGCTTTCCCACCGATCCACACAGGATCTCCACTCCTCCACCACCAACACGATCCACAAAGGATCTACACCACTACAACCTTCCTCTTCCAACAAACCACAAAAGCACAATGTACGAAAGAGAAGTACAACAAGGATAGAGAAAGCGTTACCCGGACGGATTGAACAATCCGTCCCAACGTCAAGAATGACGTTCACCAAACCACGAAGGAGGACGGCTAAACAAAGCCCCTTCCAACTTCGCCTTCAACCTCCAAGCCACGAACGAGTCCGGCAACAAAACCGGCCGGCAACAAAATCTGGACAGCGGCGACGGCAACGTCTTCACACGACGGCGGCGGCGGCGTCTCCACACAGCGGCGGCGGCGGCCCTTCACACAAAGGCGGCGGCGGCGGCTTCACACAGCGGCGGTGGCGGCTTCACACAGCGGCGGCGGCCCTTCACACAAAGGCGGCAGCGGCCCTTCACACAAAGGCGGCAGCGGCGACCCTTCTCCCAAAGACAGCGGCGGCGAACGAGTGGCGTCGGGCAGCAAACGGGAGCGAGAAGAGGCGTGAAGTTTTGGGGCGCTGGAATTTCTGAACGTGAGGGGAGGAGAACCAGGAAAAATTGCCCTAAAAACCTCCTCTTAAACCATAATAAAACTGCCTCTTAAAAAATTCGGCCCGGTTCAGTTGAACCGGTCCAGAACTTTTAAAATACTGCAGTTTTATGTCCAAAGGCAGCAGGAAAAAGGTTGCAACCTCCTTTTCGAGGTTGCAACTTTTCTGCCAGATTTTTATAAATGCAGAAATTCTCCCTTGTAATACCCTTGCGCGCCCGGAGGTAGAATCACGAGCCGCACCTAGTGCGCCCGGTGGTTTTTACCGACTCGGATGGGAACCACTCCCAACACACAACCTTCAAGTGGGATGGTGCGATTGCATGAGGTTGAATGAAATGAAATGCCCAGTTTTAGTTTCGAAATTTCTTACTCATAATTAAACGTACCTCTATGTTTATTCAACAAATTCTTGTTTCATTTTTGTTAGTGAAAAGGTTGAAGAGAATGAGTCATGAAAGATTTAAAAAATGAATCAAAATTGGCAATAATGGCTTTTGAAAGTTTGATTTGATAAATTTAATGCATTTTGATTATGTTTTATTTTCATTTTGATAAAGCATTATATCTCTAAATATTAAAAAATGTCAAAAACATATTAATGTGCAGATAAAAATATTGCTTGCGGATAGTCAATTTTCAAAATAGTGCATGTGAATAATCTTTAGTGCAATAACAAAAATTGAAGTGCTAATATAAGTGCGCAAAAGTTTTTGTATTTCATGAATTTTAATCATTATTTTTAATTTAGATATATGATGTAATTACATAAATGAGCATATCATTTAATGAAATTTCATAATTATTTTAAATACATGCTAAGTCATTAGATTGAAACAATAAGACTATATTTGACTTTTTTTATGTTTAATCAAAGGCAGCTTTTCCCTTTTAATATTGTAAAGATGGAACCTCTGAATTTGACTTGATCGAGGAGTTCAATAGAGTTCATTGTCATTAACAAATCACAATTGCAATCCAGTCAAATTTAGCCTAAAGTAACAGAATATGTTTGGAATATCCTTGAGAGATACATAAGTTTAAGTATTGCATACAGAATTCTCAATATGTCATATATATATATATATAAAAAGATTTATCGGGAGCCAATTATATTTCATGGTGTAACACGATGTAACATCTGAGGCCTTTTAAATAATTTTCAGTCGTTGGATGAGAAGATAGGTGGTCTGTCAACAACCAAACTACTTAAAATCAGAATTCCAAATTGTTGTTTTCCCGACAGAAGTTCCTCCGAAAAGGAAGACTCATGTCTTGCCAGTGCCGCCAACAGCCTGATCGGAGCCCACCGACGGGTTCGCCGGAGTCCGGGGAAGCCGACGAGTGTTGTCCGACGACGAGCGGGCAGGGCTCAGGTCAGGCCACCGACGACTCCGCCGGCGCCCGCACTGTCACCGCAATAATATATATTTATGTATTATATAATAATCTCACACAACAAGAAAAACCTTGATTAGCAATGAGCAAAATTTGTTGCTAATTAGATAAATTCGTTGCTAATTTTAATTAGCAAAAAATTTAGAAACGAAAAAATTTTGTAGCTAATTTGATCCTAGCTAAATTTAGCAAGGATTTTATTTCTTTCTAATTAGCAAGGATTTTTTAGAAAGAAATTTTTTTGATGCTAATGTTTTGTATTTTATATAATTATTTGGCTAAATTAAAATAGTATTTAAGTACAAAAGATTATGTTTTAATTTGCACTGGTTGAGAATCGAACCATAGACCTGTCACAACTATTTTCTTTACCTAACCAACCCTCCTAATGAACTAATTCATTTTATATTTACGATTATATATATATATATAATTATAAATTTATATTATTTATATATATGATTATTTATTTATACATACATATTTATTTATTTATTTATTTATATATACATATAAATACATATTTTTATTTATTGTTTATTATATATAATTATTTATATATATCGTTATTTTTGTATATTATGTATATTTATATATTTTTGTATATTATATATATATATATTTATATATTTTATATGTATATATTTATTTATTTCTCGCTAGTGCAAGGTGGGGAGATCGCGCGAGACTACGTGTGACGAGCTCGACGGGGAGATCGTGCGGGATATTGACGATTTTGGCAGGGGAGCAGATATCAGAAGAGAATGGGGATATCAAGTGCTTCTTTAATTTGTTTATGAACTTATAAATATATTTTTATTTATTAAAAGTGAGATGAAAATATTTGTAGGGAATTGAATCTTTTCCCTCCATAAATATTTAATCTAAAATAATTAGTATAGAAATTTTAAAACAAAATATTTCGTTTCTATTTAGCGACAAGTATTTTGCAACAAAATAATTCGTTGCCATTTTTGCAACAAATTTTTTCGTTGCTATTTTTGTAGGTAAAAATAAATATCACATACCTAGCTAAATTCGATCATAATTAGCAACAAATTATTTAGCCTTCCTAATTTTCGTTGCTAAATGAAGTTTTTCTTGTACTGTCATTAAATACGCTGCGTGCGGGCGAAGCCCGTTAGGAGGCTAATCGTGCCGCGGATTTCTACACTCGTTTGGCTTTTACATCTTTTTGCTGGACGATTTTTGCGGATTTCCCACCGAAACTCTTTGAGATTGTTCAGGGTGATCGAGGGAATATCATGGGTTGATTCTTATTTCTTTCCTATATGCTAATGCAATATTCAATGGGGGCCGTGTGCGGGGGTGGGGGGTATTGTCGTGCAGGGCACATGTGGCCCCGTATACTGTCACTCGTGTGTGTGTTGTGATGATGGTGGTGGTGGGGGGGGGGGATTATGGAGAGAGAACCAGTTCTTAGAACGTGCAATCTCAACGTACCCCATCTTTAATACAAGTGTGATGGGACGTGCGGCCATGATGGGGTATTCATGTATGAACCAATTAACTGTGCTAACAAGATCCCTGCCGTCCATCGTTTCACTCCCGATTGCCCTCTCACGGCGGAAAATCTCACGCCGTCTCTCCCGCTACCCGCGGCAAAACATGCTTTCGCGATTCTCCCCCTTGCTTTCTCCCGGCGGTGAATCGCTCCCTCCAGAAGGCTGCCCGCTGCGGAACATCGGGCCAACGCAATGCAATCGCGATCTCCCTCCGGTGATTCTCTCCCTCCACCCGACAACGCCTTTCTCCCTCCCGACGGCCCTCTCTCCCGCACAGGTGAGATCTCTTCCTCCGGTGAATCTATTAGGTCTTTCCCTCCCGATGCAATCGGCTATTTTTGCCCCGCACAGATGGGATCTCTTCCTCCGGTGGATCTATCACATCTTTCCCTCCCGATTCAATCGGATCTTTCAGTCTCGACGGCGCTCTCTCACTCCGGCGGCAGAAGATGCATCTCCACGATGAATGCATTGCTAATGAGGTAAGTGATTTAGATTATTTGGACAAATGATCAATATAGCCATGTTTGGTGATTTGTTTCTCCCTGGTGGTGGTTGCAGGTTGAACGTCGAATATCGACGTTGAAAGTTCTAATGAACCATGTGTATCTGCTAGGCGGATTGCATTCCAGATCTCAAACTTTGTCATGGATCATGCGTGTTCAGAGCATTCATAGTGTACTCGCCGGACGGTCATTTCTTCTCCTATTTTTTTTTGTACTGCATTTATATTTTGTGATATATTTATATATATATCTGAGTGACTATTTGTGTTCTTGTCACCTGTGGTGATTTATTGCTTTCCCTACGATAGTCTGTACCGGCTAATGGGGATCATGATGCGAGGTGGTGTGCTCATGATTTCAGTGGCTGGCATAGTGAATGATCGAGGTGGAAAAGGGATTTGTCCTTCTGGTAGTCTGACTAAGCGAGTCAGATTCAGCCATTTTGTTGCATCAACAAACAGAGGTTAAGGCTTAACAAGGATGAGTCGACTGGAGCAGGTCCGCTGACGCTTCAGGCCTTTGAGGTGGTGTTATGTGTAGTGTTGCTTCACGCAATTGATGTTATATGCAGATTGTACCTAATGCAATTTATGCTTCATATAGGGAGTGCTTCATGTAGGTGGTGGCTACAGATCCCGAACCAAGGTTGAGGTTTGTAGGATTATTGGTTCGGATCCTATTTTGAATCTGAATCCATTACATGTTTTTTGGCTTTATTTAAAGCCATGGCTGTTAGGGTTGTTGCTCTGGGATAAAAAAAGGGCAATCACCTAGGAACCCATTTCAGAATCGTGAAAAGGTGGAACCGCTCTTATTGGCCACTAGTTCTCGCCGAAGAGAAGAGCCGCCTTAAGGAGATTTAACCACCTATTTGGTTTTATTTTTGGAGAGGCTTAATCCTTCTCTCTCTCCTGATTTCTCTCTCTCGTGCGCTCAGAGGAACCACCGGCCTCAAGCCTTGTCGCCGATCTTGGAGAGGAGCATTTTATTTGGTCTTGGAGGAGATAGTTGCCGGCGTGGTGGGAGTGCTTGTGATGGAGCTGTGGTAGAGGCGTGATGTCGAAGACGTGTGTGAGTGCAGTCGGTCTCGACAGAGTTTCTCTCCAGTGGTGGTTGTGGGTTGAACGTTGGACATCGACGTTGAAGGTTCCGGTGAAGAACCTTGTGCGTCCGCTAGGTGGATTGTAGTTCAAATCTTATAATTTATCGTGATCATGCATGTTCAGAGCATCCGCGACATGCTCGCCGAACAGTCATTAATTTTCCTGTTTTTATTTGTACTGCATTTATATTTTGTGATATATGTATATATGTGTGTGTGTGTGTGACTATTTGTGTTCTTGTTATCTGTGATGATTTATAGCTTTTCATATGTTGTGTACCAGATTTTACAACAACTTCTCTCAAAAATTTTGCAAAAAACTTGGTACATGAGTGAAATGAACTTGCAGAATTTGTAGAGTGGTCCACACTACCTGTGTTGGAAAGTTTTATCAAAATAGAAGCATATATCACAATATATGCTAATCGCATAAATGATAATATATCCTGTCTAAATTGACATGATAATATAGTAAATCCACCGAAAATAAGCAGTAAATCCTCCTAATAAGTGAATATGGGTTTAAAATGTCATCATCTTAATAAATAAAATACATAAACTTAGCACAACACAGTGGTTTACGCGCACGCGCAATAGTTGCATTAAAATTTTTGCCAAGAAATATGTTACCATAAAGAAAAATTACCGAGCTCATTTTTTCAAGTTACGGCCTCCAAAAATTTGGAGGTATTTGATGGGACCAACGTTTTTAAGATAGTGATTTAGATCGTAAGATCGTCCGATCTTACGATCTTACACAGGCGACCGATCCACGTTCTACGTGGGATCGCCGGGACACTAAGATCGTTATGATCGCAGGGTAAGATCGTAAATCGGTAGGATCGCCGGGCTCATCGATCCTAAAATCCGGCATAAGTAACTTTCCCGATCCCGCCACTCATTAATTCTTCCCAATCCATCGTTCTAGGTCATCCCGGCCCCGATCCCGATCCGTCGCAGCAGGTGTCGACGTCTTCTGCAGCAGGTGTCTTCTTCTTCTTCTTCTAACTGGTTTTTTTTGCAGGCGCTCCATTTTTCTGGCCTTATCGGCGGTAGTTGTTTTACGATCGACTATTGATACTTCGATTTCCCCATCCTCCTAACCGATTTTTTCATCATTCGCTCTCAGCAGCAGAATCCCTACTCGGAAGTTTTTCTCCTGGGCTGGTATAATATCAGATCCCACCTAAATCGATTTTTCTCCTTATTGTTCTTTGTGCTTGGTTGATTTGTTTGCTTACAGATTATTCAAATCCTACATTTTTTTGTTAGGCTATATGATGTAGATTTAGTTTTAAATTTTGTTTCATTGTTATCTAGATTTTCTTATGGTTCCAGATTTAGGAAATATAGTTAATACATATACATAAATCCAGATCATTTATTAGGGTTTATCTAACATATGTTATCTAGATCCTTTAATTTTTTGTGGTTCCACATACATAAATCTAGATGCGTTGTTCTAGATTTAGGAATTATGGTTCTTTGACTCAATTGATTTTTGTTGATTTATTGTGCATGATTTGTTGTTAGTTGTGTATTGATTTTTTTTTCTGTTGAAAAGTAATATATGGTTAACGTTATTAAAAGAAATCAAATTGTTTTTAGGTATAGAGTTTCTTAAATTGTTAACACTAGCAATGAGCCAATGAGTTCCTTTCTACTATTTTGTTCAAATTGTTTTAAATTGTTAATAACTTAACACTACTAATTGTTTTAGAAATGGCTTCAAGTGGGGGTTTGAATAGTGCATCTGGAAACAATAATGTTGATGCTCGTATGGGATCTAGAACGCAAAAGACTGCTACAGGATCTAGAAGTGATGTTGGATGGAAGTATGACTTTCCAGTAGAGGGAGATGTTAGGAAAATAAAATTCAAATTTTATGAGAAAGTGGTGACCGGAGGGATCTATCGGTTAAAACATCATTTGACGGGAACAAAAAAAGATGTTGGAGCTTGTAGAGTCGTGCCAGAAGATGTGAAAAAAGAATTATGGGATATTCTAGTTGGTTTGCAAGATCGACTATTGAAGAAAACAGTCGCCCCTGCGGAAGAAGAGTCAAGTGGAAGTGCGAAGAGAAAAATAGATGATAAAAACTCTGCTAGTTTTTTCAAGAGAATTGAAAAAACACAATCAACAATTAATAATATTATTAAAAAGGGGGTGCGAGAGGAAGCATGTAATGATATTGCCTCATTCATCTAGAACAACGCAATACCATTTAATGTGGTAAAGAGTGATGAATTGCACAAGATGTGTGAGTCTATTTCAAGACATGGATTGAGTTTCAAACCACCATCTTATCATGAAATTAGGGTCAAATATCTGAAGCAATAATATGATTTGACAATGGAGACTCTTGTTGAACATAGAGTTCATTGGAAGAAGTTGAGATGCACAATAATGACCGATGGGTGGACGGATAAAAGAAGAAGAACACTAATAAATTTCTTAGTAAACAGCTCTATGAGAACAGTTTTCCTCAAATCTATTGATGCTTCTCATATGACTAAAACAATAGAGAAGATCTTTAAGATGATTGACGACATTGTTGAGGAGGTTGGTGAAGATAATGTTGTCCAAGTAGTGACAGATAATGCTGTAAACTACAAAGATGCCGGAGAAATGTTGATGGCTAAAAGAAAAAAGTTGTATTGGACACCTTGTGTCACGCACTGCATTGACTTGATGTTGGAGGATATGAAGAAGAAGATAGCTGTGCATCATGAGACAATTTCAAAGGCGAGAAAAATTACAACTTATATTTATTATAGAACTAATCTCATATCGATCTTGAAAAAATTTACAAAAATAAAGATTTGGTGAGGTCAGGAATGACTTGCTTTGCCACTGCATACTTAACTCTGGGATGCCTTCATGACAAGAAACTAGCATTGATAAGAATGTTTAACTTTGATGAATGGAAGGGTAGTCGGTTTGCAGCTTCCAGAGATGGAAAATTGATTGACGGTGTGATTATGGATAGAGAGTTTTGGAAGAATATTATTATTTGCTTGAAGGGGGGCATATCCATTGATGAATGTGCTCCGATTAGTTGATTCCGATGAGAAGCCTGTCATGGGATTCATTTATGAGAAAATGGATAAGGCCAAAGAGAAAATTGCACAGGCCTTTGATGGTGTGCAAAAATAGTAAGTGTATTTATTCTTCCTCAGCTCGATGAACTTGGAGCTCACCTTTGACAGTTTTTTTCCAAATTATTTCTTCTCTGAGCTCAGGTCGACGAAGAGAATTTCTAAGCTAGACAAACTTTGAGTTTTGGTCGACGAAATTTGTTCTGAGGTCGGCGAAGTCTATCAGTTCAGTATTACCTTCTCTATAGTTCATTTCAAGATTAACCAAGGCTGATTTAATATATTGTTGCCTTTATTTCTTTGAGTAATTAAATGCATATATTCTTATGAATATAGCCGTTCAGTGGCAGCATTAATTTTATTTGTGTCTTGTTTTAACTTATTTGATTTTTTTTTCATTGTTTAGTTATCAATCTATATGAGATGTTATTGATGCAAGATGGGACAAGCAACTCCATAGGTCCTTGCATGATGCTGGCTATTATTTGAACCCCCAATTTCATTACAGTCCTACATTTAAGGCTGATTATGAAGTAAAACGTGGGCTATATGACTGTATAAAAAGAATGACGGGGGGAAATCTAGATGAAATTACAAAAATTGATAGCCAGCTTGAAGATTTTAAGAATAAGAGGCAATTTTTTGGATCAATAGTTGTCAAAGCTGGAGTTAATATCAAAAACTCCAGCGGCGTGGTGGGATTCATATGGGGAGGAACATCCAGAGCTTTAGAAATTTGCTCTTCGTGTGCTAAGCTTGACATGTAGTTCCTCTGGATGAGAGAGGAACTGAAGTGCCTTTGAAATGGTATAATTTAAAAAATAAGAAATCTTTTATATGTTGCATTTAAATTATGTTATGTATATTAACTTATTTGATTTTTTTTTTAGGTGCACACAAAGAGAAGAAATCGCTTAAAGCAAAAGACCATGAATAATGTCATCTTTGTGATGACAAATTCAAGATTGGGCAAAATGAAAAAAAGGAGTACGGATAATTTCAATTTTGATAATATCCCTTTAGATGATGAGTGGATTGTTGAAGATGAAGATGAAGGCAATCTGAATGATCTTGGGGACACTTATGAAGTAGATGCTCCAAATGAAGCGGAGTTGGATACTCCTGATTTTATTGAAGAACTTGCTGCAGCCACAGGAGAGGAAGAAGAGCAAGTGATGGTTGAAGGAGAGGAAAATGCTTTTGGGGAAAATTTGAATTTTGAGTTGAGTGATTTTATTTAAAGTTGAATTGAATACTTTTGAGTTTGTCTTTTTGGAATATTATATTTTGATGTGATGGTATGGTATGCAACTATGCATTAATTATAATGTCTTTTATATTAATATTTGTCGAATGTTGATTGTTACATATTTCTCATGCTTTTGTTTTATAAAAATAATTCTTCCAATGTGTATAATTTTTTTAATTTTTATTATAATATGATCTTATGATTCGTGTCGATCCTATGTTTTACGATCTTAGGGATGCCTCCCGATCCTAAGTAAGATCTCGATCTTCACAACCTTGGATGGGGCTCCTCTAAAATCCAAGTAGTCAAGCTAGAGTTCGTAACCCTCGACCCCAATCGGCTCGCCGAAACCATTCACCTTGACTGTGCGGGGTCTCGCCTCAACCAAAACAACGAACCAAACAAACCCACCAGCAGGAACCCGCGTGCACGCGCTCCCTTACAAGGCACGTTAAAATGCAGGAGCACGCGCTCCCCTGCCCGCATACTTGGCAGCGTATGGTGGCCGCACGACCCTGTACGCGTGCACGACAGGGAGCGCTGGTTGCACGTCCCTGTGCTTGTGCGTGGTTGCGAGCACTGGTCGTATGGCCCTGCGCGTGTGCACGATAACTCACGCAAAAAGCGTTCCTTTGCACGTGCGTGAACCATGTGCTCTTGTATGTCCTATCGCGATGCGTGAACCGGGTGACTGGAATCGTGCATTCCTATTTGCTTGTTTAATTTCCTAGAGAGCGCAATTACTTGCGCACGCCCCTAAAAACTAGAAAAAGTGCACTAAGCCTTTCTTTAGAGATACAAAGAAAAAAGGAGAATAGAGAGCTCTAAGGTTTTCCTGCGAAGACTTGGCTCATTTCTCATTCTCCCGCTACACGCGTACGCCGCTTGTGATAGTTCTGTTCCGGTGACTGTTCCAGCTAGTGCTGCTCAACACTTAGCTTTTCTCATTGCTTGACATTCTAAAGACTTTTAAAGGAGCAGTGTTCTATGATCCTCCTAAAACTCTGTTACGGGTCCTCCATTGGTTATCTTATATTAGTTCATTATTATTATGAGTCGAGTCGTTATATCGAGTCAGGTAGCATTTCGGCGTTTTAAATAATTGTTTTATGTTGGTGTTATTTACTATTATGCCATCGACGCCTATATAGAGGGCCTTTGGGGGTCATGTAACTCTTATGCAAAATATTAATGAAGGTTCTCTTTCTCTCTCAAGATTCTCCCTCTCTCTCTAGTTCTTCTCATCTCCTCCCTCATTCTAGGGTTTAACCTCATTGTATCTCCGCCTCCCTTACTCCACAATACTCAGCTCGTAACAATTTGGTATCAAAGACACCGGTCCTTCCAAGCACCGACATCGTCGTTTCCTCACCATCGCTTCTAACGAGTACCGCCGACAGCCCCGATCCGGACTGTAGCAGCCATAGTCGCGCCGCTCCGCTATTTCTGCGCCCAAATCCGACGGAAACCGTCTCGATCTGCCTTTCCCGGCCGATCCGCACTGCCAGCAGGACAAGTTACACCCCCCAACGCTGCCCTGCATCCTCACTGCGCGAGTGCCCATCGCCTCACGCGGCGGGATCGTCCTCACGCCGCAGCTTCGTTGACGACGATGCTTCGTCGCTCGCGCGTCAGTTCCACGATTTCTCCGGATCTGCTTCAACAACGCAGTTGGACTGCTCTGCACGCAACATCAACAACAACGTCAATCCCGCGACTTCTCCGGCATCGCTGCTTCCTCCTCTGCAGTAGGGAGGCCCGTTCAGTCCCACCATCTTCTTCCCCCTCACAGGAGATCCGTCCCATCTTCTTCCCGATTCCATCATTGCTTCTTGCACAAGCCTGCCCCCTCTTTTTTTATTATTACATCTCATCCTTCTAGACTGCTATTTTTTTACTTTATTTTTCTTATCTTACACGCCACCAATCTTTCCCTCTTTATTATTTTTCTTTTTTCCTCCTAGTCCGGTTGCACACTCACTCCTATCCCTTCAAATTTTTTTTTATGGATGCACCACTAAGCGTTGCCGGGGCGGCCTCCGCTCGTGCGTCTCTCGAGACGCTTGAGGCGACCCTCGCCGCCAACACCACACGTTTTCTGGAGGATCTCGCTCGACTTTTTGGGTACCCTCTTTCCCCGAATTCGCTGTCATCCTCACTTTGGGGCTCCGCCGTCAACCTTTCGACGCAGCCTCTACCTCCACCATCTCCTCTCGAGCAGTCGTCACCACCACCCTCTACTTTTGTGGCCATCATTCCGCAGCTGCTGGCCCGGTCACTGTGCCGCCTCTTCGGTCGGTCATTATCTCGTCAGTCTTGACTCCAATTCCACAGACCGCACTTCCACCTCCACCCCGGACCTCAGCTCTGCCGCCTCCAGCCACATCGTCGGCTCTTCTGTCGGCTATTGCTCCGCCGGCCCCTGCCATGCCAATCCCACCGGCTGCCTTGTTGCCTCGACCACCGACACTTGCTCCACCGACCCCGACGGATCCATTCCTGCCGCCGCTTGTGGGCCCTCCGACTTCCGCGTGGCTGCTGCTATCAGCCCCTCCAGCAGGACAGACAATGACATTCCATTTGCTGCCCGTTTTACTGATGGCATCGCCACTCCTCGCCAACGCCACTGCCACCGTTACACGTTACCGCGCCTTGTTCTGGAGGGAGATCAAGATACCAGATGATCCGGGTACCCGCACGGTGCACGAGCTTGAGGGTAAGCTCGTTTTGAAGGACGGATGGAGTGTTACAGGTCCTCCATTGGTTATCTTATATTAGATTATTATTATTATTATGAGTCGAGTCGTTGTATCGAGTCAGGTAGCATTTCGGCATTTTAAATAATTGTTTTATGTTGGCGTTATTTACTATTATGCCATCGGCGCCTATATAGAGGGCCTTTGGGGGTCATGTAACTCTTATGCAAAATATTAATGAAGGTTCTCTTTCTCTCTCAAGATTCTCCCTCTCTCTCTAGTTCTTCTCATCTCCTCCCTCATTCTAGGGTTTAACCCCATTGTATCTCCGCCTCCCTTACTCCACAATACTCGGCTCGTAACAAACTCCAACTAATGTACACAACTATAAATAATGGATTTCGTCAGAACTGGGTCAGGCCCACGGTTTTTTCCTTTTTCGGATTTTCCGCGTAAAAGTTTTGTTGTCTGATGTGTTCTTCATTTTGGGCATTTACGTGCTTGACTCACTTTAAATCTAAGGCGGTCCGATTCCGCCGGTCAGTGGGAGCACTAAGCGACCCACAACACTAATATGTATTTTAATATGTCATTTTTCATAAACTTATCATATTATAAAGTTCTCTCTATCTCTCTCTTTCTTCCTTGTGCTCATTGTTTTTAACATTTTAGAGGTGTCATGCTGGATTGCGACCGGAGAAAGGCAAGCAACGCGTATACGAATATTATACATGAAGAGTATAATAAGACAGGACATTGCATTCTATGATAATGAAACCACCAATGGGCAGGTAATAGCTAGCTTGTCAGGGGACATAATACTCACTCAAGATGCCATAGGTGAAAAGGTGAGCAATTTGCATATTGGTTTTAGATTTAATGCATTGAGGACTCTCCATCAAGAAACAATTAGTTTTATGTTGGATGTTTGAGTTCTAACTTTGTGACAATCTTTCCAGGTTGGAAAGTTCATACATCTCATTTCAATGTTCTTTGGAGGATTTGTTATTGCAATTATTAGGGGATGGCGTTTGGCGCTAGTCTTGATGGCTTGCATTCCATTTATCGCCATCACCGGTGCAGTCATGTCAATGCTGACATTAAGGTTTTCAGTTAAAGGGCAGTTGAGACATGCTGAAGCGGGTTCCATGATAGAGGAGACTGTGGGATCTATCAGAACAGTAAGCAGTTCATAATACAAGTGCTTTTTAATTGATTATTTATCTGATTGATTGTGTGATTTTCTATTGTCAAAGGTTGCATCTTTCTCCGGCGAGAGTCAGGCCATGAAAACATATGACAAGCTCATAAGGAGTACTTACAAATCCGCTGTTCTTGAAGGAGTTGCTAGTGGTTTGGGAATTGGGGCCATCCTCATGTTTTCTTTTTGCAGCTATGGTTTAGCTATTTGGTATGGTTCTGAATTGGTCATCAACTCTGGCTACACTGGAGGAGAGGTCGTCAATGTTATGCTTGCAATCATGACCGGCTCAATGTGAGCCAATATTCCTCTCTAAAACTAATAATATGCTGCAAAAAACATGATTTTGAATTTGAAACCGCAATACAATGTTTGCGGCAGGTCATTAGGCCAAGCATCCCCTTGCGTGAGGGCATTTTCAGCAGGGCAAGTTGCCGCCCACAAGATATTTGAGGTAATTCGTAGGAAATCAGCTATTGACATTTATGACATGAGTGGCACAGTGTTGGAGGACATGAAGGGTGAGATTCAACTGAGGGATGTTTATTTCAGCTACCCTACGAGGCCTGACCAGATGATCTTCAGTGGTTTTTCATTGCAAGTTCGTAGTGGCATGACAATGGCTCTTATCGGAGAAAGTGGTAGCGGGAAGTCAACAGTGATAAGCTTAGTGGAGAGGTTTTATGATCCGCAAGCTGGTGAAGTGCTCATAGATGGTTTCAACCTGAAGAATCTTAGACTAAGTTGGATAAGGAAAAAGATTAGTCTTGTCAGCCAAGAGCCCGTGATGTTCATGACCACCATTAAAGATAACATTATGTATGGAAAGGAAGATGCTAGTGCTGAAGAAATCAGTAGAGCCCTGAATCTAGCAAATGCTGATATGTTTATCAGCAATATGCCTTATGTAGGAAATGCTTCTCCTTTTCTTGCTTTAAACTCTCAATCTTGTTGATAGAGCTCTCACTCAAATGTTATTCTTTTGAATTAATGACAAGGTTTTGTGCATAGGGCCTAGAGACAATGGTGGGAGAGCATGGGACTCAGCTTTCTGGTGGGCAGAAGCAGAGAATTGCAATTGCTAGGGCGATCCTTGGGAACCCAAAAATCTTGCTCTTGGATGAAGCAACTAGTGCTCTGGACTTAGAATCTGAAAGCATCGTTCATGATGCTTTGTTGCATATTATGACTGATAGAACCACTATCATCGTCGCACATCGTTTGACAACCGTGAAGAATGCAGACACCATATCAGTTTTGCATAAAGGAAGGCTTGTAGAACAAGGTATTTTTGTATATTACAAAAAAAACACTTAATTGCCAAAATTCACTCCGAAAGTTAGCATAATTACATATTGCACCCATTTTATTATTGAAATTACAAAAAACCTCTCCTAAATGTTTCAAAACATAATATTAACCCTCCCTGAAGTTCACATTTCATAATATCCATGCACAAAATACCCCCCCCCCCCCCTGAAAATGTACTTCGAGGGGGTATTTTTGTGCATGAATGTTATGAAATGTGAACTTCAAGGGACTATGGGAGATAAAAGTTTTGTTTTATAACATTTAAGAGAGATTTTTTAATTTCAATAATAAGAGAGGTGCAATCTGAAAATTTAGAGGGGAGGTCCAGGTAAATGCCCCCCCACCCCCACCCCCACCCCAAAAAAAAAGACTATAAATTAATAAATATAAATGTCTTTTGCATTTCAATTAATATTCTCAGAGTCAATATGAATGATCAAGCTTCCTTTTCTTAACAATTAGAGAAAATGATCATTTCTATCTGTTGGGATATAACGCAAAAACTATCACCTAGGAGCAACCAAATAAATACAAGGTAGACAAGAACTGAAATCTTAACAAGAATCTCTGTAATATAAAATATAACTGTAATAATAAAATTATGAAGAAGTGTACTGACATCCGTTATAGAATACACCACAGATGAGTCAGACTCACTCGATCCGCGGGAGAGAGAATAATTTGGATTGCAATTCTCTAGCACAACGGACGCACAAGGTTCGTCGGGAATTTTCGTCGTCGGGTGATGACCAAACCACCTGCCACCACCGAAAAAGCACCGTCAAGGCCAACTGCACCCGCGCACGCCATCGACACCAAGCCACACCACCAGAGAGAAACACCATCAAGGTCACTGCACTACTGCATGCATTCGCCGCCACGCCCCCACCGCCGAAGGGAAACTCTGTCAAGGCCACTGCACCACTGTAAGCCTTCACCACCACGCCCGTACGACATCATCTCCTCCAAGACTGGTAGCGATCCTCTCCTCCAAGACCAGTGGCTATTTCGTGCAAAGTCGGTGGATACGTCGAGAGTCTCGCACGAGAGAAGAGAAGAGGAAAACTACGCTCAGTACTAACTGCTCCGCCGCCATCGCATGGTGTTGCACCAACGACAACCACTAGCGGCATCCTACATGAGTCTCCCACCCCTTGCGACACCAAGATCGAGGCGGCGGCGGCGGCGACAGCTCCTCCCTCCAACGCTAGCTGGGGTTGTTCTCCTACATGAACAGGAGACGACTATCTCCTCCGAAATATTCTTGGCAGTTTCTTCACCAACATGAACCGGAGATCTCCAAAAAAATAACTATATATTTTAAGTATATATATATATATAGCTGCTGGCAGTGGTTTCCTTTTTTCCATCTCCACGTGAATAAGGGAAAAATATCCATATATACATGTGTGTGTGTGTATATATATGGATCCGAACCAAAAAATTATCAATCACCACCTTGGTTCGGGATCCGGATCGACCACCTGCACGAATCACTCCCATGTATAAAGCATCAACTGCTCAAAACAACTTTGTACATAGCACCTCCCTAGTCTGAGGCTTCAGCCAAGCTGCTCCAGTAAGCCCATCTCTGCTCTGCCTCAACCCGTGAACATCGTCGCAACCTGATTGTAGAAAGCGACTCGTATAACCCGAGTCCCAGAAAGACGATCCTATGCACCACCACGACAATCCATCTTGTCGGCCTCAAAAATCATGGACACACACCTCACATCGTGGTCCCCATCAGCCGGTACAAACTATTACACTACACAACTCTCCTAAGCATGGTACACCATCACTCCTCCATGAGGACTCCAACTTGGGGCACCCAACTGTAGCCACCTGAATCCAAACTGCTCAGTGATGTCAAACATCTAGCTATCAGAGTCACACAGACTCTCAGTGATAGTGAGAACCTTATCACTCTGCATCCTGACCCTGCTGTCACTTTGTCTGCACCCTAGCCTTGGGGTCTTTTTGCACGCTTTGAACTCACTCTCTTGTGTGACTGCACTGTCTGCAATGGTAAAATACCATACCTTACCCGGCCTGGATCAAGATTGTGCTCCACTTAATCATTTGTCAAACTGTCTCACCTTACCCATCCACTGTTGCCAAGATATGACTGCCCCCAGGAGTAGGGTCCACTAACATCTGTCTAGATAGCACTGTGATCGTGACCTTCACTAGCTCCACCGTGTCCTTCTCATATAAGAGCATCGTCACTAAGGTCGTGTATATGTGAGTGAGGTAAAAAGTGAAACGGGTCTTCACGTCTTCCCTTGTCTCTGCACCAGCTATCTCTAACTGGCACAGAAACCGTCTGAACATATATTGTGTTCCCACAGATAATCATCTCCATGTAACATAACCGTGGTTATCATGACCATCTCATGTAGTACCACTTGTCATAGGTCAAACCTACCACTTTCGCACTTCTTCAAAGAAACACTTTCCAGATTCACGTTCTTTCCTGTCATGGTTGTCCTATGCCACAATGAAGAGAACTGATTAATTCAAAGGTCAGATTTGAAAAGATGGGGAGCAGACATAGTCGTCCTTCACAGCAGTCAAACCATTTCTCGAATGTCCAATCAACTGCCTACAGAACCTGGCTTTGATACCACTTATTGGGATATAACGCAAAAACTATCCCTAGGCGCAACTAAATAAATACGTGGTAGACAATAACTAAAATCTGAATAAGAAACTATGCATATATAAAATATAACTACAATAATAAAACTATGAAGAAGTGTACCGACGTCCGTTACAGAATACATCGCGGAGGAGCCAAACTCGCTCGATCCGCGGGAGAGAGAATAATCTGGACTGCAATCCGCTAGTACAACAGACGCACAAGGTTCGCCAGGAACTTTCGTCGTCGGGTGACAACCAAACCACTTGCCACCACCGAAGAAGCACCGTCGAGGCCAACTGCACCCGCGCACGCCATCGACACCAAGTTGCACCGTCAGAGAGAAACACCATCAAGACCACTGCACTACCGCACGCCTTAGCTGCCACGTCCGCACTGTCAGTGAAATACTTCGTCAAGGCCACTGCACCATCACAAGTGTTGAAATTTTTGAAGTGAAAGTGCCGGCCTGTGCGGACTGACCACGCAGATTGGTGCAACTGCATGGTTGGTCAGACTGTGCAGACTGGTGTGGTGTCTAGCCAACTCGTCTATTGGTCTGTGGGCTCAGCCAGTTTTTCAAGTTTGTAACCGGGCGGATTGGTTATCTATCCGCGGGAGCTGCAGACTCATTTGGAGTTCGCCGAGTCCGGCTTATTGTGGACTCTTCTGGAGCTCGCGAGTTTGGCATAGTCTTGTGCCTTTGATCTTGTTCTCTGGTGGAGCGGTTTGGTGGAGACCGTGGAGATCGCCGGTTAGTGCAGTTTGGTTCTTGCATCCACTGGTGTTGTGTTTGCACCAGGGATTGCTGGAGGTGACGACTTGGTAACGATTTGTACCAAGTTTGGTTGTGCTCAGTCCGAGAGTTCGCTCGTGTAGCACGGACTGCTTCTCTATCCGCCGAGTTTGGCAGTTTGACAACCTGATTTGTGCTCTAGTTACGGGCTCGAAGTGTGCAGACTGGAGCAGTGTCCGCAGAGTGATGCAGACTGGCTGTTGTATCCGCAGTGCTTGCAGGTGTGGCGGACAAGCCCTGGTTCTGGCCTTGACGATGTTCATAAGCAGATAGATTTTATGCCCGTCCTTGTCGGGGCGACAAAGGCGGACTGGTTTCGTGTCCGCACTGCGCGGATACATTTGTGCTAGCTGCGAGTAGGGTGGTGATCCTATCGGTTTGGGCGGTGACCACACTCATCTCCGCGCCTATAAATATGACCCTTTATCACATCATAAGATGAATGAATGAACAATTGTGCGGCTAGGGCTGAGAAGCCAGGGACTTAGTTTTGACTGCGTTAGGGATCAATGCGGGTTCTGCGGATACAATCGGCGGTTTGCAGCAGGTCGCGACTTGCGACCAGGAGGTCTTCCCATTGGCAATTTTTCCCAGTTCAATAAGGTTGTCCGCTAGTTGACGGTCTGTCTGTTTTGTTCGACAGCAGTTGTTCGCGAATTTTGGCGGCTAGGCGATCTTGCAGTCAGACGGCTTGCAAATAGCGGACAAAGTTTCTTCAGCTTGGAATAATGGGGTGTCCGCGTGGTTAAGTTGCGGTCTGACGACTTAGTAGTCTCGGGCTCTCAGCGGAATTCCCTGTGTCGTTCGGCAGTACCGGCGGTTACAGGATCTGTCTGCCCGACTTGTTTTTGCCTTGTATGTTTTTGCTTTCATCGGGTACATTGACGAATCATGTCTCGTCATATATGCCTCGCATTATAAAGAAGATTAATAATACAAGATTTGTTTGTTTCTTCATTTGCATTTGGTTTATTTGGCTTGGTTTTGCTTGAGTATTCCTGCGACCTGGTTCTCGTTTTCCGCTCTTCACAAATTTTTTACATGATATCAGAGGGAACGTAGGTTTGAGCAGTGATCAACCATCAAGTTTGCTCTTTGCTTCTGGGAGTTAAGTAGACCAGTGTTGTGCAATGGAAGAAAGATTCGCAAGAGGTCTTGGAATTGAACTCTTGACGCCGACCAAATTCAAGAATTGGAGGTTATACATAGGGAGTTACCTTCTAGGCGAGGACCTTTGGGAGGTCGTTTGTGGAAATGAAAGACAGGAGGTTACTGCTTCCACTGGCAATGCTAAAGCGGTGAGAGCTTGGAGAAGGACAAACGTTAAGGTGAAGTTTACTCTCAAACGGGCTATCTCACCGGAGCTCTTTAACCACATCATTAGATGTCGGTCAGCTGCTGAGATTTGGACTTCCCTTGATGGGTTGTTCAATAAGAAGAATGTAGCGCGGCTACAATTTTTAGAGAATGAGTTGGCGAGAGCCACTCAGAGTGATCTGCCCATCTTTATATTCTTCCTGAAGATGAAGAACCTAAGTGCTGAAATTTCAGCGTTGGGCCCTGATGAACCAATTTCAGAGGCGAACCTTAAGAGACATATAATCCACGGATTGCGGAAGGAGTATGTTGTCTTTATTATTTCTGTTCAAGGTTGGGCCATTCAGTCAGCATTGCTTGAGCTGGAGAACCTGCTGGCTTCGCAGGAAAGCCTAGCAAGACAAATAACCGTTGTTACTATCTCTGGAGGAGATAGTGAGGCTTTCTTCTCAGGCTAGAAGAAGAGGTGGGACAAGAAGAAGAAGACATCTACTGACGATGATCCTTCTACTTCATATCAGCAAGAGAAGAGTCAGCCTTCTAAGAGGGATGTGAAGAAGAAGGAAGGGCCAAGGTACTACAGATGCAATTTGCCTAGTCACTTCAAGAAGGACTGTAAAGTCAAACTTCAGCCAGGGTACGCTGCAGGTAAAGAGGGAGCTGGTTCCAGTGCTGAGGATGGAAGATGGGGGAATGCGTTCATGACAGACACGTGTGTCCGTACTTTGTCCTCCATCAACTACCAAGATGACTGGATCGTGGACTCAGAGTGTGGTCACCACCTCACCGGGGACGAGTCAAAGTTTTCTTCTCTGCAAACATACTCAGGTAATGATGCAATTATTACTGCTGATGATAGTGTATATGCAGTCGAGAAAGAGGGCGTCGTTTCTTTGGGCAGTGATAAAGGTCCACTCACCTTGAGGAGTGTTTATCACGTGTCGGGCATGAAAAAGAACCTTTTCTTAGTGACCAACGCGGTGGATGTGGGTTATCACGTTCTGTTCGGCCCGACAGAAGTGAAGTTTCTCCACAATGTGTTAACGGTGAAGGCTGACATTGCTCTTGTTGGGAGAAGAGTAAATGACTTGTTTGTATTATCAACAAGTTCCTATGTTGATCGGATGAGAGATAATGATAGTGTTGCTATTTGACACGAGTGGCTGAGATATGTCGGGATGGACAAGTTAAAAGCTATGACGGTAAGGATCCTTGTGAAAGATTTGCCAAAATTGTCATCCTTCGACGACGGTCATGTCTGTGCGGGGTGTCAATATGGTAAGGCACATCGCCTTCCATTTGACAAGTCACGGACCAGATGTAAAGCACTATTAGAGTGCATCCTTGGTGATTTGATAGGACCCACCGCCACCACCAGTCTTGAAGGTAGCAGGTACATGCTTGCCTTGATTGATGACTATACTAGGTACATATTGGTGTACTTCATGAAGGAGAAGTCAGACGCGTTCCGATTTTTTATGGAGTTTACTGAGCTGGTGGAGGGTCGGCTTGGCCTGCGGATAAAAAAGTTGAAAACAGACAACGGATGTGAGTTCGTTTCAAACGAGTTCTCTAACTTCTTCAGGAAGCACAGAATCCGGAGAGAGCTCATTTGTGCACATACTCCACAACAAAATGGAGTAGCAGAGCGGAAGATCCGTCATCTGACAGAAACCTGCAAGTGTTGGCTTTATGCCAAAGACATGTCTAGGTCCTTCTGGGCAGAAGGGATGGCTTGCGCGACATATGTCATCAATCGGATGCATCTGAGTCTGATCAATATGAAGTCTCCTTATGAGCTAATGTTTAAGGAGAAGCCCAGCGTTGAACACCTTCGAGTGTTTGGTTCGACCTGCTACGTACATGTCTCAGATGCTCTCAGGGCTATGCTGGATGCGAAGGCAAGGAAACTTGTCTTCGTGAACTATGATGAGAGAAAGAAGGGATGAAAGTGTATGGATCCTGCCACGAAAAAGTTCGTCGTTTCCAGGGATGTTGTCTTCGTCGAACTGACATCATATGGAGGTAGTTTATCCGTGGAACTACAAAAAAGCGGGTTAGACGGCGGGCAAGAGGAAGCTGCGAAGGATCTTCTAGTGGAGCTGCCTATTTCACCAGGAGCTTCAGGTGTTTCTAGCTCCGGGGTGGAGCTTTCTGGTTCAGGAAGCAGGGGAAGCGATGCTCCGAGTATGCCCGAGATCTTAGCTTGTTTTAAAGAAGCAGCGGAGGTGGTCAGTCATGGTCAGGTCCTTTGGAGGTCGAAGAGGACCATCAAACAATCAGCTCAGTACAATGAAGGGAACATGGTGAGCTTCATCTCTTGTTTCTTCGCAGGCCCTCTGGACGAGCGAGAACCTTCTAGCTTTGAAGACGCCACTGGAGTCAAAGAGTGAGATGATGTCATGAATGAGGAGATGACTGCCCTCAGAAGAAACGAGACTTGAGATCTTATGCTCAAGGTCAATGACGTTACTACTTACTCCTGTGACGTGCAAGTGGCTGTACAAGCTAAAGAAGAAGGCGGATGGAAGCTTCGAGCGATATAAGGCTCGCCTTGTAGCTCGAGGGTTCTCTCAACAATATGGAGAAGATTATGAGGAGACGTTTAGTCCTGTTGCCAAAATGACTTCAGTACGAGTGGTGATTGCCTTGGCGGCTTGCCAAAGATGAAATATATGATAGCTTGACGTAAAGAATGTTTTTCTTTATGGAGAGATTGATAAAGACATCTTCATGGTTCAGCTACCGAGTTACGTGTCTGAAGATCATCCAGGATACGTCTGCAAGCTTCAGAAGTCTCTTTATGGCTTGAAGCAGACACCGCAAGCATGATACGGAAAGATTGCATAATACCTCCAGTTTTACGGTTATTTTGACTCTGAATCAGATTCAAGCTTGTTCATAAAGAAAAAGGGGGAACTTCATGTCTTGGTACTGTTGTACGCTGACGATATGATTGTCACGGGAAACTCCGAGGAGGAAGTAGCTAGGCTCAGGGCAAAACTAGCTATTCGTTTCGAGATGAAGGATTTGGGTGAGCTCCACCACTTTCTTAGACTTGAGGTGGAGAAGAGAAAGAGCGACATACTTGTTTCCCAAAGAGGCTATGCAAAACGGATCGTTCAGTGGTTCTGCATGCTGGAGGGAAAGAGTTGTTCAACTCCTCTGGATGTTGGTCTCAAACTTTGACGTGATGAGGGGAGGTTTCATCCAGATTCCTTGGCGTTCTGGGCTCTGGTTGGGAGTTTTATATACTTGACGATTACAGGGTCAGACATTGCTTATGTTGTAGGCCGAGTAAGTCGATATATGACGGAGTCTCGAAATCCTCATCCGGTAGCGACCAAGAACATCTTGAAGTACGTGAAGACCACTTCTGATATGAGTCTCCTTTATGGGAGAGACATGAGCTTCAACCTGCACGGTTACATAAATGTTGATTATGGAGGAGACTCAGACGACCGAAAGTCGACGTCTGGTTATGTTTTCACATGTGGATCAGCAGATATCTCGTGGTGCAGCAAAAAAAAAGATTATGTGTCCATCTCTACTACGGGAGCGGATTACAAGACTTCGGCCTTGACAGCTCGGGAAGTCATCTGGCTCAGGAGGCTAGTAGAGGTCATCCATGAAGAATTGCGAGGTCCCACTCTGCTTCGCGGTGACAACGAAAGTGCTCTTAAACTGTTTAACAATCCAGTTTGTCACGCACAGACCAAATATATTGAGATTGAGCATCATTTCATTCGGGAGAAAGTGCTGGAGGGGTCTCTTGTGGTTGGGCATGTGCGGAGCGAAGTCAGTATTGCAGATATCTTCACAAAGCCGCTGTCGAAGGGGCCATTTGAATGGTTATGGGGTCTGCTTGCTCTGGTTTCCACTTCTTACTTCAAGGCGGAGTGTTGAAATTTTTGAAGTGAAAGTGGCGGCCTGTGCGGATTGACCGCGCGGACTGGTGCAGCGGCCTGGTTGGTCAGACTGTGCGGACTGGTGTGGTGTCTAGCCAGCTTGGTTATTGGTCTGCGAACTCAGCCATTTTCCAAGTTTGTAACCGGGCGGATTGGTTATCTATCCGCGGGAGCTGCGGACTCATCTGGAGTTCACCGAGTCCGGCTTGTTGCAGACTCTTCTGGAGCTCGCGGGATCGGCATAGTCTTGTGCCTTTGGTCTTGTTCTCTGGTGGAGCAGTTTGGTGGAGACCGCGAAGATCGCCGGTTTGTGTGGTCTGGTTCTTGTATTCGTCGGTGTTGTGTTTGTACCGGGGATTCTGGATATGAGGACTTGGTCACGATTTGTACTAAATCTGGTTGTGCTCAGTCTGAGAGTTCGCTCAGGTAACGCAGACTGTTTCTCTATCGCCGAGTTCAGCAGCTTGACAGTTTTGTTTGTGCTCTAGTTGTGGGCTCGAAGTGTGCAGACTGGAGCAGTGTCCGCAGGGTATTGCAGACTGGTTGCTGTATCCGCAGTGTCCGCAGGTGTGGCGGACAGGTCTTGGTTCTGGCCTTGACGGTGTTCAAGGCGGATAGGTTTTCTGTTCGGCCTTGTCGGAGCGACAAAGACGGACTGGTTTCGTGCCCGCGCTGTGCGGATACGTTTGTGCTAGCTGCGAGTAGGGTGGTGATCCTATCGGTTTGGGTGATGACCACACTCCTCTCTGCGCCTATAAATAAAACCCCCTGTCACATCATAAGACGAACGAATGAACTGTAGAGAAAGGTGAAAACCTTGTATATACTTCTTGAATACCACAATACAAGTATGAGGTCAAATATATAGGAGAGAAGAGAGGAAAACTAAGCTATACAAATAATGTGCGACTAAACACTAACTCCTATATGAGCCTTATTAAAGGGTCAATACATCATGTTTTTCTAATATTCTCTAACACTCCCCCGCAAGCTGCAGCGTACAAGTCGTATGCACCAAGCTTTGATAAGAACTGATGATACATTTGTCGTGGTAATGCCTTGGTGAGAATGTCGGCAACCTGCCCAGACGTAGGAACATGCTCCAGCTCTAACTTCTTTAATTGGACCTTTTCACGAACGAAATGGCAGTCAACCTCGATATGCTTGGTCCGCTCATGAAACACAGGATTCTTTGCGATGTGAATTGCAGCCAGGCTATCGCAAAACAAGGTTGCAAGTGAGGGTAAAGTGACCCCCAAATCACCAAGTAGACCCTAAAGCTAGGTGAGTTCAGATATAACCACCTCCATTGCACGATACTCAGCTTCAGCGGATGATCTAGCAACAACAAACTGCTTTTTGCTACATCAAGTAATAAAATTTCCCCTAAAGTAGGTACAGAAGCCTGTAGTAGAGCGGCGATCATCTAGGGAACCCGCATAATCCGCATCTGAGTATGCAAAAGGAGATAGGGAGGAAGATGACTTATATACCAATACTTGTCCAGGAGCTGTCTTCAAATATCTGAGGATGCGTTTCATAGCCTGAAGATGAGAAGTGCGAGGGGCGTGCATAAATCTGCTAACAACTCCAACGACAAATGAAATATCAGGTCTTGTGACAGTTAGGTAAATCAATTTTCCCACAAGCCGCCAATAATACTCAGGGTTCATAAGCAGGGAATCAGAGTCAAACCCATGAGCACATAACTTGTGGTTGGCGTCCATCAGAGTTTTTTCAGGTTTACACCCTGAATAGCCAGCATCGTGAAGGAGATCAAGACAATACTTTCGTTGTGACAGAACAAGGTCATCGGGTCGTCGTGCAACCTCAAGCCCAAGAAAGTACCTCAATCCTCCCAGATCTTTTGTCTGAAAAACGGAGTTCAAGTGTTGCTTAATTTTCTGTATCCCCGTGGTGTCGTCTCCAGTGATCAAGATATCATCCACATATACCAAGAGAATGACAGTCCCAGTTGATTTGCCGAGTGAAAAGAGAGAAGTCGGCCGAGCTCTGCTTGAATCCAACATCGTGAACAACCTTACTAAACTTGTCAAACCAAGCCCAGGGAGATCCGAAGAAGACATACACGTGACTCCCCCATGGTCTCAAACCCGGGTGGTTGATACATGTAGACTGTCTCTTGAAGGTCGTCATTCAAAAAGGCATTCTTAATATCAAGCTGATGTAGAGACCAATGGCGATGGACAGCCAAGGAGATCAGAACACGAACGAAATTCACCTTGGCAACGGGAGAGAAGGTTTCCTCATCGTCAAGCCCCTGTTGTTGGGTAAACCCACGCGCCACAAGCCGGGCCTTGAGTCTATCAATTGTCCCATTCTGAGCATGTTTGATAGTAAACACTCACTTGCAACTGACACATGATTGGCCGGGAGGAGGAGGAAACAAATCCCAAGTCTGGTTGGACCAAAGAGCAGTCATTTCCTCGTCCATGGTCGCGCGTCACCCTGGATGTAAAAGAGCCGCCTGCATGGAGTTCGGAATAGAAATGGAGGAGAGGGAGAGAGCAAACTTGCGTAGAGATGGAGCAAGGCGATGCATAGAGACATAATTTGCCATGGGGTGAGCTGTAGAGGATGTTGTTGGATCGTTAGTCCGCAGGATAACACTGGTACATGGAGGCTTTTGTAGAGCTCCAGAGATCGGGGAACGGCGTGTGTAGACACGAATAAGGGGTGGCTTGGATGGTGGAGGTGGAACATGTGTCGGAGGAGTGGGAAGTAGTGGTGGTAAAGAAGACGTGACAGGAACAATCGGTCGAGGAACTGGCGGGGGGAAAGGAGGAGCAATGTCAGACGATGAGTCGTAAAATGGTTGAGCCTCCTGAAAGGTGACATCAACAGAGATAATGACTTTGTCATGAGGCGGAGAATAACATATATAGCCTTTCTGTGTTCGAGAGTAACAAAGAAATATACACTTGCGGGCTTGGGGAGCAAACTTATCCGTGATTGGACCGAGAGTATGAACATAGCAGGTACACCCGAACACACGAGGCGTAAGAGCAAACGGGGAGTGGGATGGAAAGAGAAGGCTTAACGGAGTGGCATGATCGAGCACAAAAGAAGACATGCGATTGATGAGATGACATGCCGTAGAGACTGCAAAGTTTCAAAAACAAGTAGGAACATGCATTTGGAGCATTAGGGATCGCGCCACATCAAGAAGATGATGATTCTTCCTCTCGGTCACACCATTTTGTTGAGGCGTGTACGCAAAAGAGGTTTGATGTATGATACCGAACTCCGTGGCGAACTGTGTACGGATTTCAGTCAGGAAGGCACGAAATGTAGAGGTGAGTTCAGTACGATCCCGAAGTAAGTACAACCAAGTTAAGCGTTAGAAGTCATCAATGAATGTGACGAAATAACAATAACCAAACATACTAGGGGTTTTATATGGGTCCCAAATATCAGAATGAACTAATGCAAATGGAGTATCACTCCGAGTATAATGGGGAGAAAGGGAAACACGACGTTGTTTGCCAAAGATACATGACTCACAAGAGAACTCATGCAGAGAGACATCCGGAAGAGCTTTCTTGAGAGTCTGGAGGGGAACATGTCCGAGACGACGATGCCAGTTGGTAGTGGAAACAGTAGAGAAGGCGGAAGGAGGGACATCGAGAAGGTAGAGCCCATTTGACAGCTTTCCATTACCAATGATATTCTGCGTGTTCTGATCCTGCACAACAAAGGTAGATGGTGAGAAAGTAACACAACAATTTAGGTCTTGTATAAGGCGGCTAACGGAGAGTAGATTAAATGGGGAACCGGGAACATGAAGAGCAGAGGTCAGAGACAAAGTGGGTGTGAGGGGTATATCAGCAGCACCAGAAACGGGGTATCACCATTTGCCACCGTTATGAACTTGGGGTGAGCAGTCCCGGAGTATTGCGGGGCGTTGCGACGTGATGTGATGTGTGGCGCCTGAGTCCACAATCCAGTGAGAGCTTTGCGATAGACAAGAAATACCTTCATTGGAAATTGAGGCGACAGAGCCAGACAAGCGTGAGATCACCCCCTGCAGGTGTTGAAATTGAGTGCGTAGAGCATCAACATCTGCCCGAGTAGAGGCAACAGAATCTGACGCAGGACCAACAGGAGGAGCAGGAGGATCGACCAGAGCTGCAACGGCAAGATGTGGAGACAAGCCGTGTTTGCGATAGCACGTGGCCTCAAGATGGCCATCTCGGCCGCAATAGGTGCACTTAAACAGAGGTTTGCCAGACCGACCACGTCCTCGAGTTGAGTACGGCCGCCACGAGCTGAGGACCCCTGAGCATGCGGAGCTGGTGAAGAGTGTTGTAAGAGCGCTGGGGAGAGAGTAATAGGAGTATCGGGGGGAGGGGTGACCTTCAGGAGCATAGAGCATACATCAGATAAAGATGGTGTGTTTGTAGAGGAGAGAATCTGGGCTCGAACACTGTAGAGGTGAGAGGGGACTCGATACATCATCATAGCAATGCCGATAGCCTCTTTCTGGGCTCGCTGAGTAGTAAGATCTGTAGTGGGAGGCTGATGCTAGATCCAGGCCTCCACCAGAGTCTTGGCTTTAGCCACAAAGGAGATCATATCACAAGGATCCCCGGGATCTAGATTTTAGAGATCCGAGATTATGTCAAACAGGTGTTGCAAACTCTTCTAGCCCGAGTAGAATGAATGGAGTTCCTCCCACATGGATTTCGCCGTGTCATGATACATCGCCACCCGATAGGGCTCAGTGTCCATAGAGTTGAGTAGCCAAGATTGGATGCGACCATCATCGCGGAGCCACTCATCAGTGGGAGCGGTTGGAGTAACCTTTGTGAGGTGGTGTAGAAGACCTTTTGTCTGCAGAACGCGACGAACCGAGTGAACCCACTCGACAAAATTGCGCTTCCCACTGAGAGAGATAGTCATAATGCGAAGTTCATCGCGATGCTCGAAACTTGGGGCTGCAACACGATCGGGAAGAACCGAGGAGGTGTTGGAGTTCTCGGACGCCATGAGACCACAACGGTTTGATGAGGGCAATAGCTGGGCGGGCAGCGAGTCGAAGTCGGAAATCAGACCATGAGGAAGGAAACCAAGCGGCTAGAGAGAGTCTGTGCGGATAGTAAACCGCAGGAAAAACGCGCGGCAACAGACCGAACAACACAACAAGCAGGTCGTGGTCGGGCGGCGAGTAGCAAGCCGCAAGAACTAGGCCGGGCGGCTAGGGACAAACTGCAAGCGAATAGAAAGTTACTCGGGCGGCTAAGAGCAGACCGCACCAAGACACAGCCGCGGCGGATAGGCATCAGTTCTTGCGGTTAGAAGCAACCCGCACCGGAGCGAAAAAACAGTCCGCGCGAGTAGGTGAGCTAGTCGCGAAGTGAGGAGGGGTAAGGAGACCGCAGCGAGGAGTAAACCGCGCGGCAAGGAGACCACAACGGTTTGAGCAGGAAGCCAGATAGAAGAAAAACCGCGAGAAGCCGTCCGGCGAATCAAGGAAAGTCGCAACGGGTAGTAGTTGCAGCGGATAGAAAGAAACCTGTGACGGTTAGAAGACCAGTCCATACGGGGAGGGGGGGCCCACGTACCAGAGAAAGGGAAGGCTATAAAGAGGCGTAAAATAGAAGGAGGAGGTGGATCCACGGGAGAAGAGATGGCGGCGGGTAGAAAGTGGAGAAACTGCAAAGCCGCGGGGTTAGGCAAGAAAACAAACCGCCCGGTTAACAGGAGACCTGACAGTTTGAGAGAAAAACAGGCCGGATCGATGCCTCTGGTACCATGTAGAGAAAGGTGAAAACCTTGTATATACTTCTTGAATACCAAAATACAAGTATGGGTACAAATATATAGGAGAGAAGAGAGGAAAACTAAGCTATATAAATAATGTGGGACTAAACACTAACTCCTATATGGGCCTTATTAATGGGCCAATACATCATGTTTTTCTAATATTCTCTAACATGAACAATTGTGCGGCTAGCGCTGAGAAGCCAGTGACTTGGTTCTGACTGCGCCAGGGATCAGTGCGGGTTCTACGGATACAATCGACGGTTTGTAGCAGGCCGCGGCTTGCGACCAGGTCTTCTCATTGACAATCTTTCCTAGTTCAATAAGGTTGTCCGCCAGTTGGCGATCTGTCTGTTCTGTTCGGCAACAATTGTTCGCGGATTCTGGCGGCTAGGCAATCTCGGGGTCAGGCGGCTTGTAGATGGCGAACAGAGTTTCTTCAGCTTGGAATAACGGGGTATCCGCGTGGTTAAGTTGCGGTCTGGCGACTTAGCAGTTTAAGCGGATTTCCTTGTGTCGTTCGGCAGTAGCGGCAGTTACAGGATCTGTCCGTCCGACTTGTTTTTGTCTTGTATGTTTTTGCTTTCATTGGGTACATTGGCGAATCATGTCTCGTCATGTATGTCTCACATTGTAAAGAAGATTAATAGTACAAGATTTGTTTGTTCCTTCATTTGCATATGATTTATTTGGCTTGGTTTTGGCTGAGTGTTCCTGCGATCTGGTTTCCGTTTTCCGCTCTTCACAAATTTTTATAGCAAGCCTTCGTCGCCACTCCCGTACGACATCATCTTCTCCAAGACTGGTAGAGATCCTCTCCTCCGAGACCGGTGACTATTTCCTCCAAAGCCGGTGGATACGTCGAGAGTCTCACAGGAGGGAAGAGAAGAGAAAAACTATGCTCGGTACAAACTGCTCTGCCGCCATCGCACGGTGTTGCACCAACGGCAACCACCGGCAGCATCCTACAGGGGTCTTCCACCCCTTGCGGCACCAAGTGCGAGATGGCGGCGGCGGCGATGACGGCGGCGGCGATGACGGCTCCTCCCTCCAACGCTAGCAGGAGCGATTGTTCTTCTCCCACATGAACAGGAGACGGCTGCCTCCTCCGAAATATTCCTGGCGGTTTCTTCACCAACGTGAACAGGAGATCTCCAAAAAAAATAACTATATATATATTATATATATATAGCTGGAGGCAGTGGTTTCCTTTTGTCCATCTCCACCTGAATCAAGGAAAAAATATCCATATATATATGTCTATATGAATCCGAACCAAAAAAAACAACACTATCTTCATGGTTGCAGGTTCCCACTCAGAGCTAATAGAAAATGTAGGTGGCCCTTATTCGCAGATGGTACGCCTACAGGATTTAACCAATGAAGGTGAAGCAGAGCCTTCACCCTCCATGAATGAAATGTCTCCATTAAAAGCTATTCAGAAACCTGCAACTAGTCATGATCATGGCCACTTAAAACAAAAATCCATGTCTGCTGACTCCTCATCAAGAACTTTTTCACTCCGATTCTTATTTAGATCAAGCAGTGAGGTGGAATCATGTGGGGATGACTCCCGAGAAATAAATGTAGGATATAATGCAGAGAAGGAGGAAAAGAAGGGATCTTTTATATTGAGGCTGATTCTCCTGAACAAACCAGAGATCCCGGCGCTTCTCGCGGGTACGACGGCCGCCGCCGTCAATGGAGTCATCTTCCCCTTGTATGGGATATTGCTCTCAAGCGCCATCAAGACTTTCTTTGAACCACCACATCAGCTCCAAAAGGATGCGAAGTTTTGGGCGCTGATGCATGTGGTTTTAGGCGCGGTGGGATTCTTCATCATCCCATGGCAGCACTACTGTTTTGGAGTCGCGGGAGGGAGGCTTGTTGAGCGTATCCGCTCTCTGCTGTTTCAGAGAACGGTGCATCAGGAGATAAGCTGGTTCGATGATCCTGAAAACTCAAGGTAAAATGTTAAAAATGCACCATTTAGAATAGGTGTAATTATGAACATCGTTTTTCAAAAATGAAATTTTAGGCTAAAAGGGCGCCAAAGTGAAGCTGTTGTGGTCAAACTTTAACTTTGAGATCATAAAAAGTGAAATTTTGGACATGTAAGTTTGAAACATAAGTAAACAGTCGCAGCTACATTTACTACCACAATTTATCATGAAAGTTCGACACAAGTAAACAGTCACGGCTATGTTTACTACCACAATTTATACTTCCACCACTCAAACATCACCGCTATCTCAATCAGGATTTAAGACTCTTTACCACAAATGTGGTGTTTGAGCTTAAGACTGTTTACCACAAAGGTGGTGTTTGAGTCGACCAGAGTGAAACTATGATAGTAAATGCTCGGAAACTGTCATGATATTTTTTTGCTCCAAAATACACTTTTTTTGCGTCTGGGCGTTCACGCTAAAACTGCAATAACATTTTGACTTTAAAATGCTGTTTTTGAAAAACATGTTATGCGACTTCACTATTTGAAAGTTATCTGCGTTTTTCATAACTGCGTTCACAACTTCCACTATCCTGCAACCTCTATCTCTCCCAAACAGTCTAAACTAATTAACTCAAGTTTACTCTTCAAAAAACTAATTAAAACTTCGTCCTCTCCCATTTTCAGCGGGGCAATAGGCACAAGGCTATCTAGGGATGCCTCACTGTTGAGAAATCTGGTAGGAGACACTCTTTCCTTCATGGTTCAGAACTCCTCCACGGTGATCTGCGGTCTCGGGGTAGCATTTGCTGCCAACTGGAAGTTAGCGTTCGTGATTTTGGCGAGCATTCCTCTCATCGGCCTGCAGGCATATGTTCAGGTTAAATTTCTCCAGGGATTCAGCGCCGATGCCAAGGTAAATATATATACAACCACATTCTGTTGAGAAGTGCGCGTTTTGTTTCCATGGGGTTTTAGGATGCATGTAATTGTTATGAAATCCGCACTGATTTCTTACCACTGCGGAACGCAAAACGCAATAGCAATAACCGCAAAATTAAGAAAATTAATGCAGAAAAATAACAAACACACACAATCGCAGACGACACAAGATATACGTGGTTCAGAGAGAAGCTCCTACATCCACGGAGAGAGCATCAGGAAAGATCCACTATAATAAGAAATAAAGTACAGATGATGAAACTAGAGCAATGGAACCCGGAGCGCCAAGGTTTTTACAATAAGCTCTTTGATTCACCGGCGATCAAAACACCATCGGTCTCCAATTCCAAAACAGTCACGAGGGGAAGATCTCACCCCCTTTCAGATGATCGAAGCCCTCACCCGGCCTTGTTCTGCCTCTCGGAAAAGTCGAAGACCACCGAGCGTGAAACCCTAGCCGAACAACCTCCTGGGTCTCCCTCAACCGGAGAGAATCAGAGCTTCCTTCCGTCTGGAATCGAGGAGGGGGAATCGGCTGATGGCTATATATATATATATATATATATATATATATATATACTAGCATCTTCGCACGGGCTACGCCCGTGCTCGATGCTCTCGGGCGGCCTTCGGCCGCATCTAGGCGGGCTTCGCCCGCCTCCGCACGGGACGGGCTACGCCCGTGCTCGATGCTCTCGGGCGGCCTTCGGCCGCATCTAGGCGGGCTTCGCCCGCCTCCGCACGGGCTTTGCCCGTGATCGATGCGTCGTTGCGGGCTGCGCACGCATCAAGGTAGGCAGCGCCCACAATATATACATATGAGTACGCAAAATGACCGTACAAAAATATAAATCGTTATTACAATTTTTATTTTATACAAATATTTATTTTTTGACGTTAAAAATTTAATTTCTCACTCTATTTCTCTTCTTATTTTCTTTCTTTCTCTCTCCCTCTCTCTCATCCCCTCTCTCCGCCCTCTTTCTCGTGATCGATGCGTCGTTGCGGGCTGCGCACGCATCAAGGCAGGCAGCGCCCACAATATATACATATGAGTACGCAAAATGACCGTACAAAAATATAAATCGTTATTACAATTTTTATTTTATACAAATATTTATTTTTTGACGTTAAAAATTTAATTTCTCACTCTATTTCTCTTCTTATTTTCTTTCTTTCTCTCTCCCTCTCTCTCATCCCCTCTCTCCGCCCCCTTTCTCATCTTACTTCCGCCATCTCTCTCCTATTCTCTCTCCCTCTCTCTTAACCCTCATAATTACTCACTATCCCCTCTCTCTTCTCTCTCTTTCCCTCTCTCCTACTCACATCTAACGATTCCCACCCCCTCCCTACCACTTCCGCTTGCTTGGCACCCCCCTCTCCCCCATTAATTCTTCCGCCGCCCCTCACCCTCTCCCATTTTAAATATATATTTATATATCCCCTCTCTCTTCCTCTCTCTCCTAGTCACAGCATCTAGGGATAGGAGATCTATGAATATGCTCTTTTGCCCATTAAATATCATTAAATATCCGATGGCTATGGCTTGAAGTTGAGATCATCGGACGGCTAATATTCAACCGATGGTATGAGTTTGAAGATATGTATATTTCCTTATATGTAGTAAATATATATGAGATCTGATGCAATTATGGGTTAATTAATCCAAACAACTGAAGGTTCAGTAGAGACGGCAATAATTAACATGTAATTACTAGCACTTGGTTGTCATTTCCAGATTTGACGGATCACTCTATTGCGCGTCAAGGGGAAGAGACAGTGCGAACTTAAACAAAGGATTAGGAAAGGTCGGACGAGACAGGCACATCAAGGAGAAGAGATGAAGGGAACTTAGACAAAGACCAAGAAAAGGTTGGAGGGGAGAGACGAAGCAAAGGAAAGAGATAAGAATTCAGAACTAATCTATAAAAACTAAAAGAGGACGAGAATTCTACATTTCTTCCATGATATCTCATTACAACTCATTAAGCTATATTTATAGCCTTATCACAAGATTCAATTACTATTTAATTATTAATATACCACCAATATCTAATCTTGTTATAGAGGAGAAATATTTAGGTGCGTGTTCCACACAACGATGAAAATAGATCACTGTGAGGGGAAAGTATGCAACCGTATGATCCGTGATTCAACGGTGTAGATTGCTTGCGACAATATTAATGCAATATTTTAGTTCAATCATGCACGAAAATTCATGTTGACGGGAATATACAGCATGATAGGGCAGTCACATGCGGCGATATAAGGTGTGTTACACGCACCAACAAATTTTTCATTATAGAGCTTGAGAGGAAAACTTTTACTAGACCTCATGCAACTAGAGCACAAAGAGAAGAGGGGGACCAATTGAGAATTGATTTTTTTTTAAAGTTTTTTTTATTCTTCAATGTTGCAAAGTTCTATTTTTTACCCCCAATTATAACGGAATGTTTGCTTAAATTGTAGATGTTGTATGAAGAAGCAACCCAAGTGGCCAGCGAAGCCGTCGGCGGCATCCGCACGGTGGCTTCTTTCTGCGCAGAAGAGAAAGTTATGATCGTGTACCAACGCAAATGCGACCTCCCGATGAGACATGGCATTCAGAAGGGATTAATAAGTGGGCTGGGATATGGCTTCTCCTCCCTCACGCTTTATTGCACCTATGCCTTCTGCTTCTACGTTGGATCCCAGTTAATACAGGATGGAACCACAACTCCTGCCCAATTGTTCAGGGTGAAGTTCCACACTAATCTCTCGTTCAAAGATGATCCCTTTGAAACTTTCTCTGATCTCTGCCTTCACATTGATAGGTGTTCTTCGCTTTAATGTTGACCGCCATGGGAGTTTCAGAAACAAGTGCGCATGGTTTAGATGTTGTCAAGGCTAAAGAGGTGGCGGCGGCTATCTTTTCTGTTTTGGATCGAAAATCGCAGATTGATGCCAGCGTTGAGAGCGGCATTGTATTGGCGGATATCAAGGGTGAGATTGAATTTCAGCACGTTAGATTCAGCTACCCGTGTCGTCCCCAGGTGAAGATTTTCACGGATCTGTGCATCAGAATGTCATCCGGAAAGGTAAACCACACACAAAATTTTGTTTTTTTTTTGCATTCTTGTTTGTTCTTAATTTATCAGTTGATCTTGGCTTTTTGGCGCTTTGCACTTCCGAATTACACTATTTTGGCACTTTGCACCTCTTAATTATAGATTTTAGGCATTTTGCATCCCAAGGCTGAAATTTTAGGGGTATTTAGGTCCGGGCACCACCCAAAATGCTTATTTTGACACTTTGCAAATAGCCAAAATAAGATAGTTCAGGGTGCAAAGTGCCAAAATGAGTATTTTGGTTAGTGCTCGGACCCAAATACCCCTGAAATTTCAGTCTTGGGGTGCAAAGTGCCAAAGATATGTAATTAGAGGATGCAAAATGCCAATTTTAAAAATTCGAAATGCAAAGTGCCAAAATGATCTCCAACAACTGTATTACTCACACAAAATAAAACTTATTTTTTTACGTTCTTGTTTGTCTTTTATGTGTTGATCTCTAACAATTGTATCAATCACAATGCAGACTGTTGCCCTTGTTGGCGAGAGCGGCAGTGGAAAATCCACCGTAATCTATCTGATCGAGCGTTTCTCAGATCCTGATTCTGGAACCATTCTAATAGACGGTGTCGAAATTCGAGAGCTGAAGCTCAGCTGGCTCAGGCAGCAGATGGGACTCGTGAGCCAAGAGCCCGTGTTATTCCGCGGCTCCATACGCTCCAACATAGCCTACGGAAAGCACGGCGGTGCCGGCGCCGCCGCATCGGAAGATGAGATCATTGCAGCCGCCAAAGCAGCAAATGCGCACGCTTTCATTTCGTCCCTCTCCCACGGCTACGACACCAATGTTGGGGAGAGAGGAGCGCAATTGTCGGGCGGGCAAAAGCAGCGCATTGCCATCGCAAGGGCGGTCATCAGGAATCCCAGGATTCTTCTTCTCGACGAGGCCACAAGCGCGCTGGATGCTGCATCAGAGCATATTGTCCAGGAAGCGCTTGAGCGGGTGATGCTGGGCAGGACGACCATCTGCATTGCTCATCGTCTCTCAACAATTCAGTCTGCGGATAGCATTGCTGTTGTGAAAGATGGTGTAATCGCAGAGGTGGGGCAACATCAGGCTTTGATGAGCACCCCCGGCGGCGCATATGCCTCTCTTGTTTCTCTGCACATGCTGGCACAATAATCTTTTGATGATTGATTCTATCTGAATCTGTTTTATGAAAAAGGATGACATTTTATAGGATTTGTAAAAAAAGTCTTTACAATTGTGAAGCTCCTGAAAATAAAGAGAAATTAAGGGGTGCATCCACAATTTTTTATATGTATTAAGATTATGCAAAACACTATTGTTACCTTTTCCCTGTTAGGTCAAGCCGCAAATTGAATTATCCTCCATATGAACACGGTTCTTTTATATGTAGCGCATCTAACCCCCCTGTAACTTCCCTAGCCCTTCTAGACCCCCTTACTGGTGTTAGGGTTTGAGTGGCGAGTTAGGGCAAGGAGACGACCCTAGAACTCCTCGAGCTAAGGAAGATTGTTATGTGCACCCCAATGTGCACAAGTCAATCTAGGCCAATTTACACCCAAATGAACTCACTATCTCAAAGTAAGCTCTCTAACACCTCCCTAACCCTAAAGGGAATGGACTCATGGCTAGGTCAACTAAGTTGGTCAAATTGACTAAAGTCAACTCTAGCTTAACTCAACCCAAATTTGCTTGATTAGACTTCTTATGGTCAAATTGATCTCACCCCTATTCTTATAATATCATTAGGGGCCAAGTGGATCCAAAAGTCCCATCATGAGGACGTTAATTTCTCCAATTTGACCAAAGTCAAGTCTAGGTCAATTTTTGTCAAACCTACACCTTTTGGACAGATTGACCCAATTGGGGTCCCACCTTGGCCCAACCAGCACAAGGAGGTGTTATAGGACTCAAGAATAACCCATGAGATCAGTCAACCCATTGGTTGACTAAGTCATCACCCCAAGTCAACCATGGTTAAAGTGAAGCCTAAATGAGAGAAATAAAGGCTCAATCATTTTCTATGGGTTAAGGCTTGGACCAAGGCCCATCCTACAGCTCACCATGTTTATTAATTTAATTATTATTGGAATTTAATTACATTTAATGGGTGATTAATGGGGGAATTTTCAATTTATGAAGGAAAGAGAAGGAAATTCATGGAGGGAGGCCAAGTGGCACAATCTTCCTCTTCCTTAAGCTCACCTTTCATCTCCCCTGATGCTTGGGACGAGAATCTCATCAATTCCAAGCAGTGCAGGCACCCACAGCCTGCGTGCAGCCACACGCAGCGAGCCCGCGGGGTCGTACGACCGCGGTCCCGCCCCGTGCGGTCGCGCATCACGCGGGCGCATGCGTTCGCGCAGCATGCCAGTGCGCGCGGGAGCCGACGGACGCCACCGGTCGCCGCCGCCAATGACCCTAGCCGTCCCCGGCCGCCTCCTTCGTCATCGGCCACCTCCGACCTCCACCGCCGGCCACCTTCGGCCTCCACCGCTGCCTCCAGGCACCTTGCCCGGGCCGCGCAAACTGCCCAGGAGGAAGGGAGCACTCTCGTCATTTTGGAAAAAATGGTGATCCAGGTGATCAAAACGGGACGACATTCGCCAGCACAAATCACTCTCCGGAGTAATTACCACCATAACTCTATAAAAGACTATAAATATGTTTTCATGACTTCATTTGAAGACAAGCAACTTCAGAGGCAAGAGAGAGCTCTGAGATTTTCCAGTGAAATCGTGGACATAAGCCGATTCTCTGCTCAGGAATTCTCTCCACTCTTCATCTTGTGCTACGGTTTCCTCACGGCTCAAGTGACGTCAACCGCCTCCGCGGAAGCGCTCTCATCAATGTTCCGCATCAATGAGAGCGCACCCCCAGAGGCTCTGTGAACTTAGAGAATTTTCCAACCGGAATGCTCCCATCAAGATTCTCTGAAGTCAGTGACACCTCAAGGCCGGAGCACTTCCATCGAGGCTCCGAGCACTTAGCCACTTTTCCTCATTTCCAGCTATTCATCCTTGTAACGAAGTAGCGGTCTGACGCCCTCCGAGATCAAACCAATCTTTATAAACTCCAAGAACTAGCGAATTTTGGCTCGTCACAGATACAATTACGTGATTTTTCACCATTTTCGAGTTTTCACGTAAAAAATGCCTCTTGCCATTTGCTGCGGTTTTCTTTAACTGTTTGTGCGCCCGGTTCGAATCTGAGCTAAGCCAGTCTGATTCTTCGGGCCGGAGAAACAACTGGGCGACCCGCAACAAGGTTAATGAAGTGGATGTCACACTTTCAGAGCAAAAACCTGAAACTAGTGATTTATTGAATATTATGCAATATTCTTATTTTTTATTTTTGACACACGTAATGAAGAATGTTCCGAAGATCATCATTGAGTTTTCATAAGCATTACAAAAGAATGATTTAGACCTTGTAAATATCATGACTTTTGTCAAAATTTTCAAGTCACGAGTACAAGAAATGCGGAATAATGTATGAGATTCTCTATTTAATAAGGATACTCTCTTTTATAACAAGCATAAACTTATTGTTTCGAATATGCAAGACAAATTCATTGCGAGTTGCAGAAGCACCGCTGTGCCGGGACACTGTCGAGCCGGAGGTACTGTCACGTATGGCACGGGGGCTCCCTGTGCCATGTCAATTGTCTGAGCATTCGAGAGCGGGTGAGTTTCGGCGGAGGTACCGTTGTTGCGGGAGTACTGTCGCTTATTTACACTATATATAAGAGAAACACCTAATGATGCAACATTTTTTGACCAAAATGCCTCTACACCAAAGGGTGTACTCGTGTAGAGCTGGAGGCCCGTGTCATTGCACTCATGTAGGGTCGGAGACCCATGTCATTTCACTTGTGTGTTTGTACGAGTGACAGTGCACGGGGCCCCCGTGCCCTGTGAGATGTTTATTTATTATACTATTTATTTCTTTATTATTTTAATTTTTCAATTATATCATTTTAAAATTATTTAAATTATATATATGTATATATATACGAGTGACAGGCACGGGCCTCCGGCCCGATGACTACGCGCCACAGTACCCAGCTGGCAACGGCGGGCTTCTCCCCCCCCCCCCCGACGGTTCCTGTGGACTGCGCCCGCAACATATACATATGAGTACTCAAAATGATCGTAAAAAAATCTAAGTTAATATTATAATATTTAATTTGTAAAATAATATACGTTTTGACCGAAAAATATTAATTTTGATTTTAATAAAGTTGATTGATTTAGGGTCTGTTTGGGATACCGGTGCCGTTTTAAAAGGGAGCAGTTCAAAAGGGAGATTCTAAACTGTATTTTCAAAACTGAGTTTGTGTTTGGATAACCTCCGTTTGCAGTCTGGTTTAAAACTGAGAAATAATTTATGTGTTTGGGAAAACACCATTCCTGTGGCGGTTAGAACGCCAAACATTAAAATTAAAACAGATACAAATTAAATAAAATGCAACATGTTCAAACTCAATTTTCGACGGCGCCATAAAGTTGTTCGGCAATGGAGTCACGCAATGCCGACATTTGACTTGATCCGCTCCTTCCACCGCGACCAACTTCATTGTCCTCCCTCCTTGAGTTGCTTGCCATTTGCACACCTTTTCTAATCATGCGCGCATGAGGGTATACGAAGCTCTCGCCATTATCACATCGGTAGAAATGACTGTCTACATTAGAATGATGTCTGCGTATAAAATTATGCAGTGTCATTGTTGAGATCACAATATTCCGTTGTTTTTTGAAGGCATACTGCGGCATATCACGAAGAATACGTCATTTCTTCTTCCACACTCCAAAAGTTCGTTCTATCACACCACGCAACGACGAGTGCGCCTGGTTGAATATTTCCTTTCGTCCTTGTATCGGACGTCGGCCGCGTGCAAAGTCTGGCAAATGATATCTTATTTCTGGGTACGGTTTAATATATCCTAACTGTAATGGGTAACCAGCATCCACCAAATAGTATTTTCATGTGAGTTCAAAATTGTATTAATAAACTGTAAAGTACGATTATAAATAATCAAAAATAGTTTATTACACGTTACCTGGTGGTGGATGAGGGAAATTCCAACGCCGATCAGTAATTGCATTATGGAAAATACGGCTGTCATGTGCTGAACCCTCCCAACCAGCCATGACAAAGGTGAATGTCATGTCGAAATCACATACAGCCATAATATTCTGAGAGGTATAACCGTGACGTCCAATGTAGGGAACTTGTTTGTCTACTGGGATGCGGGCATCAACATGTGTACCGTCGATTGCTCCAATGCAATCTCTGAAGTAGGGCATGTATCGATCATCATTTAGAATCTTTGCAGGGATATTTCTAAACTGTCCGTCTACTGGCGCAATAAGGTCCTGTGATAACCTTATTAAAGCTGTCAAACAACGTGAAAAATAACGACTTATTGTTTCTGTTGAATGTTGAAAACGCTCACTGCAATCTCTCATTGTCATATTATGCGCCATAATATTTATTGTGATCGCAAGTACTTCTCTTGCAGTAGTACTCCTTGACCCTTGTAGACCATGAGATCCGACTAATTGTTGAAGTAGATCTAAAAAAATCTCCTTCGACATTCTGAAGTTATCATGGAATCGGACAGGATGACCATCCAATAGTTCTCCAACCCATTTATCTCCTGTATTAGATGATGTCATGCGTGGGGTCTTCTCTTGATAATGAGTGATGTGATTGAGACCAATACAGACACTTGTGTTCACCATCATGATGTAATAAGCTATTCTCCGGCGTTTTTCATTCAAAGAACTCAAATCGGAGTCAAAGCGCTCTGCATCATTTTCAGAAGTCATCTGTGACAATAGGAAGCATTAATTGTTTAGTTCAAAGCTTAATTAAGAATCAGAAATAATTTATACATAAGAATCAATCATTATCATTACGCATCAACCATTAACATTACTCATCAATCATACCTAAGAATCAGAAATAATTCCCTGTCTTAACTGGAAGCATTAAGAAGCATTAACATTCCAAGCCTTAACTGCATAAAGATTTCAAGCATTAAAGATTTCAAAGCTCACTGCATTAACATTCCTCATCAATCATTAACACTCCAAGCATCATTGCTACGCAAACAATAGAATTAATAGGAAGCATTAACATACACCATCACAGTTTTCTTGGAATTCAACACAATACATAAAACACATAAAGAAACTTCAGCACACAGACCATACATAAGAACTACAAAATATTACGCACACGGATCATAATTAAAGACCACCAGAATGCATGTTCGTGTATTGACGGTTTTTTAGCCACCACCCTTTTTTGGAGTTAGGTAGGCTCAGAAATAATTCCCTGTTCTTGTTGTCCAACAAGAAAATTGTTGCAAAGTCATACAAAGCTGGGTCGTTGCAAATATCTGGATGTTTCTCCAACTCGTCAACTGCTTCGTGAATAGTATATGAAGGAACGAACGTTTGGGGTGACTGTGATATAATATCTCCAACTCTAATAGTGGACTCAACCAACTGTTCGATGGTATATCGCCCGCGACTGTTTTTCTGAATTCCCCTTCGGCCTCTTTCAATCCTTCTTTTACTGCCCTGTGAGGATCCACCTCTTTCAAATATCCCAACATCTTCCCTTTGATCATCACTCATGCCCACAGGTGTCCCCAGTCCTTCAACCACATCATCCTCGTGCTCAGACAATACATGTTCAGGACTAGATGGGTCAACCCTTGAGTTAGGAGCCCATGCATTCTCCCCAGTAGCAACAACCTCATTAAACATTGTGTACAATTTTTCTTCAAGCTCGGGTGGAATGCCTCCATAATGAAATTTCTTCGCAGCTGGAACAACCTAACAATCATGTTTAAAAATAAGCTTTGGATTATAACTAGCAAATTTAAAAAAACAGACAAAATTTTCACCTCAAGTCTCTCTTTCCACCAATCATCTGATGCATCAACTGTTCTTCTTGTTGAATCCCACCCTAAACCTGTTGCCCCATGCTTGAGCTCCTTCCATAATTTCCAATCTTTTTTCAATTGGTCCCATTTATTTTTGAACTGCGCGCAAACATACATTTTTGATGTTCGTTCCTGGAACTTAGTAGTTACATTTTTCCAACCCTCCTTCGACAGGTGCGTTGTCGGTCTATTACCTAGTTCAATCTCTGTTATACATAAATCACAGAATAACATGACTTCACTTGACTCCCAAAGTGCTGCAATTCCTCCTTCTTTAGTTTTTACCATCGTGATACCTAAGAACAATACGAGTTATCACATAATAGCAGCTAATAGCTAATAACACTTCAGACAACACTAAACATGAATAAATAAAAAACAAGGACTCATAATAAGGTTAATGTTGATGACGATCATCATTTATATAAGCCAAGAAACTTTTCCTCCTCAGTCAACTTCAGCTAAGCTATAATACAGCCTTAACTGGCTATAACATTAGCATGTATATGTTAGCATTGCCTAAGAACTAATTCATCCACCTCAAGATATCAGCATACACCATAAGACATCAATGACGTCGAGACTAGTTAACATTCAATTGAAGGTTTTCACACAAATCAAGAACAATTGAAATTGAATCAAAGCCCTCAGCAACAGGTTTAGGATAAATCATATACATATGTAATACTTAGCATGCACGATCTCAACCAATCTATGCTACTAGTTCACAAGAAAACTGTGATACTAAGCACTAGTTCACAAAAAGTTTTATTTCATTTAAAACATAATTACATTCAGATACAAGAGTAATTCATATACATATGTAATACTAAGCATGCACGATTTCAACCAATCTATGCTACTATTTTTAACTTTGATTCTAGCAAACTTTCAACCAAATCTGAAAATGGAAAAACTGAAGATGCTACCATATTGTAAATGAAAAAGCTAGCACAAATCTCATGGACCAAAACTGAAAATGAAAAAACTGGGAGCGATTGCACCAAATCTGACAAAAAAATTTTGAGGAAGACGAAGATCGGACTGGAGAAGAGGAACAAAACTGAAATGTTCGTTATCATACCAAGGCCTGGACTGGAGAAGAGGAAGATCGCCTATAGAAGCCGACCACTGTCGAGGAACGTCGGCTCTAGAGGAAGACCGCCGCTAGGGTTTGGAAAATAAGCGTTAGCTTCACCGAGATGGAGGAAGACCGGCGCTGAAGGAGGCTGGAAAAGCCGGAAAAGCCGAACGGTGGTGGTTGCGGATGGGCGAAGGGGGAAGATCTGGGGGTGGTTGCGGATGAGAAAAGGCGATCGAAGTTCCCCGCGAAGGAAGAGAAAAGACGCGGAACGGCGGGTTGCAGACGACGCGCCTGGTACTCCTTCCTCCAGCGTAAAAGGGCGAGGGTTTTGCCCTTTTCAGATGGTCGGTTTAAAACAACTCCAACCAAACAGCTGTTCACCGGCCCGGTTTAAATGGAATGGAGCTAAAACGGTATCCCAAACAGACCCTTAATGTCATCCTCAAAAATACCACTGATATGCCTAATGACAACCTACCATAGTATAGGTGTAGGAGCTCAACTAAAAAAACTTTTTGAATTTAATTGAATTTTCATCATTACTTCTAATTTTTTGATAGTGTAATTACTTGAATGGACATTGTATTTTAATTTATTTAAAATAAATTATAATATATGTCAAGTCATTAAAATATAAAAATGAGAGCATAATTGATATTTTTGAACATTTCACCAAAGACAACTTTTCTCTTATAATAGTGAAAGATATATATATATATATATAATGTTTTGTATAAAATGTAAAAAAACTTATAAAAAAATTTTATGGGCATAAGGTGTTACACCGTAAAATCTTATTGGCTCTCGTTATGTTTTTGTGTGTTAACTATAGATCGATTTTGGCTGCTTGCAAGTCACAATAAAAAAAGTCTCATTTTCACTTTTCAACATGCAGGCCATGGAGCGTCTATAAATAATAATCATGATTATTTCGAGTGCTACTGCGGGTGAGATAATGCACTTCATATTAAAATTTTTAGAACACAGTGACACAATCAAAAAAATTTGGGTGCTATTATTAGCAAACCCACTTTCGTTACTAGCAAACCAGAAAAAAAAAGCAGATTCAGCCATTTTTTTGCATTTTTTCTCATCCCAGAAATTACTACTAGCAAACTAATCTTGCTTTTTTGTAATTTTGCATTTTTTAAATTTTGAGTCTCAAATATTTTTCATTTGAAAAAGTGTTCAACATGAAAGTTGTAGATTTCGATGAGATCACAACTTTCATGTTGAACACTTCTCATGAAAATGTACGTATAAAATGCAGTTCAAAAAGAAGGGTATATTGTTATATATGCTTAACTCGTCTATACAATACACCCTTATAGGAATTAGAAATCAAATATATTTCTAAACCAGACGATATTTTGTTTAAAGATTTTGGTGCAGATGATGATATTTTGTTGAAAAAGGAGTTTTGGACATACTAAACAAAATTTTGCGGCATTTTGACTCATTTCTAATGCTAACATAAGTGGTTGATTGAATACATTTGAAATCACCTGTAATATCATTATATGTAGTGGGTTATTTTGAAAAAAAATGAATGTTTTAAACAAAATTTAATTTTTTTTTAAAAAAATGTATGTCGGTTTGCTAGTAACAAAATGATTTTCAAATAACCATTTTGAAAAATGAGGGTTTGCTAATAGTAATGGTTTGCTAGAAATCAAATTGAGTTTGCTAGTAACAACACCCAAAAAATTATGTGCATCCCCATTATCAATTTGTGCACCCTCTTTATTAATTTTCTGGATCCGCTACTATATGCGGCATGGGCGATTCGCGATGGAGTACCGTAACAGATATATGAGGAGTAAGGGTATATTGGTAATTTAATGTTGCGTATGTTCCTATGTTGAAATGCTATAAATGGAGCCCAAGTAGTTGTAATAAAGGGACAAGCATTATAATGAAGTTTAATATTTCTCTCTCCTAGCATATTTTCTCTCTCTCCCTGAATGTGTTCTCTATCTCTCTCTCTCTCCTACCGGTCACTAGTGTATTCCCCGCGGGAATGTTGGGTTTGGCTCATACCCGGTTCAAATGGGCCGAACGCATTAGGAGCAGAAAACAGGTTGCAATCCAGTATTTGAGGTTGCAACCTTTTCTGTGCTATTTTTTGAAATCTGTCCAAATTAAAAACTGTTTTTGAAATCTGTCCAAATAAAACAGTTTTTAATTTGGAATGTGCCCCGGTGGTTTTAATTGGGAGGTGGTAATGGGAATATAATATACTCATTATTATATTTCTTTTCTTCTCTCCCATGAATGGTAACCGCTGCCGCCCCTCTCTCTCTCTCTCATGCATTTATAAAATCACAACCTCCTCCCTGCATGATAACACACAGCCGGCCTGGGAGAGGCGGCAGCCGCTTGGAGTAAAGAAGGAGCCGCCTCCCTTCACAAAGGAGGAACCGAGAGTAGTTAGTGTCGCCCCGTGCTCGCGTTGAAGGAAGGCCGCCACCGCCGGTGGTTGCCGTTGGTGCAACACCGTGCGATGGCGGCGGAGCATTTCTCTCGTGTGAGACTCTCGATGTATCCATCGGCTTTGGAGGAAATAGCCACCGGTCTTGGAGGAGATGATCTCTACCGGTCTTGGAGTAGACAAGGCGGTGCGGGCGTGGAGGCGAAGGCTTGCGGTGGTGCAGTGGCCTTGACGGAGTTTCTCTCTGGTGGTGCGGACATGGCGGCGAAGGCATGCAGGAGTGCAGTGGCCTTGATGATGTTTTTCTCCGGTGGTGAGACTTGGCGTCGATGGCGTGCGTGAGTGCAGTTGGCCTCGACGGTGCTTCTCCGGTGGTGGCGGGTGGTTTGGTCGTCATCGAACGACGAAGGTTCTCCGTGAACCTTGTGCGTCCGCTGTGCTAGCGGATTGCAGTCCAGATAATTCTCTCTCCCGCGGATCGAGCGAGTCCGGCTCTCCGCGGTGTTTTCTGTAACGGACGTCGGTACACTTCTCCATGTATTTTATTGCAGTAGTTTCATGATTTATGTATGCAGAGTTTATTGTTCATATTTATATGTTCTTGTACACTCTGTAAATATTTGGTTGCGCCTAGGGGATAGTTTCCGCGTTCTATCCCAACAAGTGGTATCAGAGGGAGGATCGGTAGACGACCGTGATTGGACGTTCTAGGAAGGGTTTGACTGCAGTGGTGAACGACTAGGTCCTCTTCCCACTCTTTCAGATCCGACCTTTGAACAAATCAGGTCTTCTAGTTTGTCGGGGACAACCATGACAAAGAAGGACGTGAATTTGAACAGTATTTTGAAGAAGTGCGACTGTGGAGGATTTGACCTATGACAGTTTGTACTGCATGAGAAGGTCATGATAACCGCAGATATGTTACAGAGAGAAGATTATCTGTGGGAACACGATGTATGTTCAGACAGTTTTTTTGTCAGTTAAAGGCAGCTGGTACAGAGACGGAGGAAGATGTGAAGACCCGTTTCACCTCTTATCTTGCTCACTTTTTTTACCCCGCCTTAGTGACGATGCCCTTATATGAGAAGGATACAATGGAGGTGGTGGAGGTCACGATCGCAGTGCTATCCAGACAGATGTTAGTGGGCCCTACTCCTGGGGCAGTTACATCTTGGCAGCAGCGGATGGGTAAGGTGAGGCAGTTTGGCAAGGGATGGAGTGGAGCACGATCTCGATCCGGGCCAAAGAAGGGTATGGTATTTTACCAGTGCAGACAGTGCAGTCACACAGGAGTTTGAGTTCGCAGCATGCAAAAGTGTCTCGAGACTAGGGTTCGAACTGGGTGACAGCTAGGCCAGGTTGCAGAGTTATAAGGTCCTTACCATCACTGAGAGTCTTTGCGACCCTGACAGCTAGATGTTTGTCATCACTGAGCGGATTGGATTCAGGTGGCTACAGTTGGGTGGCCCGAGGTGGAGTCCTGATGGTGGAGTGGGGACGTGTCATACTCAGGAGAGCTGTGTAGCGCGGTAGTTTGTACCGGATGATGGGGACCACGATGCGAGGTGGTGCGCCCATGATTTCTACGGCCGACGGTGTGGATGGTCGAGGTGGTGCACGGGATCGCCCTTCTAGTAGTCTGACTAGGCGAGTCAGATTCAGCGATCCAGTTGCGTCGACATTCAGAGGTTGAGCCCGAGCAGGGATTAGTCGACTGGAGCAGGTCGGCTGACGCCTCAAGTTCTTGAGGTGGTGCTTCGTGCAGACTGGTGCTTCGTGCAGAACGGTTGCTTCGCGCAGTTGGTGCCCAGTGCAGATGATGCTTCGTGCGGGTGGTGGTGGAACCAGGATATGAGCCAAGGTGGTGTTTGTTGGGTTTGGCTCATACCCGGTTCAAATGGGCCGGGCGCATTAGGAGCAGAAAATAGGTTGCAACCCAGTATTTGAGATTGCAACCTTTTCTGTGCTGTTTTTTGAAATCTTTCCAAATTAAAAACTGTTTTTGAAATCTGTCCAAATAAAACATTTTTTAATTTGGAATGTGGTCCGGTGGTTTTAATTGGGAGGTGGTAATGGAAATATAATATACCCATTATTATATTCCTTTTCTTCTCTCCCATGAATGGTAACCGTTGCCGCCCCTCTCTCTCTCTCATGCATTTATAAAACCACAACCTCCTCCCTGCATGATAACACACAGCCGGCCTGGGAGAGGCGGCAGCCGCTTGGAGTAAAGAAGGAGCCGCCTCCCTTCATAAAGGAGGAACCGAGAGTAGTTAGTGTCGCCCCGTGCTCGCGTTGAAGGAAGGCCGCCGCCGCCGGTGGTTGCCGTTGGTGCAACACCGTGCGATGGCGGCGGAGCATTTCTCTCGTGTGAGACTCTCGATGTATCCACCGGCTTTGGAGGAAATAGCCACCGGTCTTGGAGGAGATGATCTCTACCGGTCTTGGAGTAGATGAGGCGGTGCGGGCGTGGAGGCGAAGGCTTGCGGTGGTGCAGTGGCCTTGACGGAGTTTCTCTCCGGTGGTGCGGACATGGCGGCGAAGGCATGCGGGAGTGCAGTGGCCTTGATGATGTTTTTCTCCGGTGGTGCGACTTGGCGTCGATGGCGTGCGTGAGTGCAGTTGGCCTCGACGGTGCTTCTCCGGTGGTGGCGGGTGGTTTGGTCGTCATCGGATGACGAAGGTTCTCCGTGAACCTTGTGCGTCCGCTGTGCTAGCGGATTGCAATCCAGATAATTCTCTCTCCCGCGGATCGAGCGAGTCCGGCTCTCCGCGGTGTTTTTTATAACGGACGTCGGTACACTTCTCCATGTATTTTATTGCAGTAGTTTCATGATTTATGTATGAAGAGTTTATTGTTCATATTTATATGTTCTTGTACACTCTGTAAATATTTGGTTGCGTATTGGAGATAGTTTCCGTGTTCTATCCCAATAAGTGGTATCAGAGGGAGGTTCGGTAGACGACCGTGATTGGACGTTCTAGGAAGGGTTTGACTGCAGTGGTGAACGACTAGGTCTTCTTTCCACTCTTTCAGATCCGACCTTTGAACAAATCAGGTCTTCTAGTTTGTCGGGGACAACCATGACAGAGAAGGACGTGAATTTGAACAGTATTTTGAAGAAGTGCGACTGTGGCGGATTTGACCTATGACAGTTTGTACTGCATGAGAATGTCATGATAATCGCGGATATGTTACAGAGAGAAGATTATCTGTGGGAACACGATGTATGTGCAGACAGTTTTTGTGTCAGTTAAAGGCAGCTGGTGCAGAGACGGAGGAAGATGTGAAGATCTGTTTCACCTCTTACCTCGCTCACTTTTTTTACCCCGCCTTAGTGACGATGCCCTTGTATGAGAAGGATACGATGGAGCTGGTGGAGGTCACGATCGCAGTGCTATCCAGACAGATGTTAGTGGGCCCTACTCCTGGGGCAGTTACATCTTGGCAGCAGCGGATGGGTAAGGTGAGGCAGTTTGGCAAGGGATAGAGTGGAAACGATCTCGATCCGGGCCAAAGAAGGGTATGGTATTTTACCAGTGCAGACAGTGCAGTCACACAGGAGTTTGAGTTCGCGACGTGCAAAAGTGTCTCGAGACTAGGGTGCGAACTGAGTGACAGCTAGGTCAGGTTGCAGAGTGATAAGGTCCTTACCATCACTGAGAGTCTTTGCGACTCTGACAGCTAGATGTTTGTCATCACTGAGCGGATTGGATTCAGGTGGCTACAGTTGGGTGGCCCGAGGTGGAGTCCTGATGGTGGAGTGGGGACGTGTCATGCTCAGGAGAGCTGTGTAGCGCGGTAGTTTGTACCGGATGATGGGGACCTTGATGCGAGGTGGTGCGCCCATGATTTCTGCGGCCGGCGGTGTGGATGGTCGAGGTGGTGCAGGGGATCGCCCTTCTAGTAGTCTGACTAGGCGAGTCAGATTCAGCGATCCAGTTGCGTCGACATTCAGGGATTGAGCCCGAGCAGGGATTAGTCGACTGGAGCAGGTCGGCTGACGCCTCAAGTTCTTGAGGTGGTGCTTCGTGCAGACTGGTGCTTCGTGCAGAACGGTTGCTTCGCGCAGTTGGTGCCCAGTGCAGATGATGCTTCGTGCAGGTGGTGGTGGAACCAAGATATGATCCAAGGTGGTGTTTGTTGGGTTTGGCTCATACCCGGTTCAAATGGGCCGGGCGCATTAGGAGCAGAAAATAGGTTGCAACCCAGTATTTTAGGTTGCAACCTTTTCTGTGCTGTTTTTTGAAATCTTTCCAAATTAAAAACTATTTTTAAAATCTGTCCAAATAAAACAGTTTTTAATTTGAAATGTGCTCCGGTGGTTTTAATTGGGAGGTGGTAATGAGAATATAATATACCCATTATTATATTCCTTTTCTTCTCTCCCATGAATGGTAACCGCTGCCGCCCCTCTCTCTCTCATGTATTTATAAAATCACAACCTCCTCCCTGCATGATAACACACAGCCGGCCTGGGAGAGGCGGCAGCCGCTTGGAGTAAAGAAGGAGCCGCCTCCCTTCACAAAGGAGGAACCGAGAGTAGTTAGTGCCGCCCCGTGCTCGCGTTGAAGGAAGGCCGCCGCCGATGGTTGCCGTTGGTGCAACACCGTGCGATGGCGGCGGAGCATTTCTCTCGTGTGAGACTCTCGATGTATCTACCGGCTTTGGAGGAAATAGCCACCGGTCTTGGAGGAGATGATCTCTACCGGTCTTGGAGTAGATGAGGCGGTGCGGGCGTGAAGGCGAAGGCTTGCGGTGGTGCAGTGGCCTTGACGGAGTTTCTCTTCGGTGGTGCGGACATGGCGGCGAAGGCATGCGGGACTGCAGTGGCCTTAATGATGTTTTTCTCCGGTGGTGCGACTTGGCGTCGATGGCGTGCGTGAGTGCAGTTGGCCTCGACGGTGCTTCTCCGGTGGTGGCGGGTGGTTTGGTCGTCATCGGACGACGAAGGTTCTCCGTGAACCTTGTGCGTCCGTTGTGCTAGCGGATTGCAGTCCAGATAATTCTCTCTCCCGCGGATCGAGCGAGTCCGGCTCTCCGCGGTGTTTTCTGTAACGGACGTCGGTACACTTCTCCATGTATTTTATTGCAGTAGTTTCATGATTTATGTATGCAGAGTTTATTGTTCATATTTATATGTTCTTGTACACTCTGTAAATATTTGGTTACGCCTAGGGGATAGTTTCCGCGTTCTATCCCAACAGGGAACTCCACCGGCACGTTACATAACTACTCTTCTAATGCCGGCAATTCCTCCGGCGATCTCGTAACGACTTTGAATCGTTTCTAGCACGGACTGCCGGCGGCCTGTAGTCAGCGGAGATAGTGGCGGTGATGGAGTGGCGGCGGAGAGACAGAACCAGAGATTAATTTGGTATCATTTCTGGACTTGATATTAATAAATGAATAAATAAAATATTCACTGCAGAAACAGGATACATTTAGACTCTCAAATATCTGAGGCCAAAGCAGACTGCATATAACATTGTTTTATCTATATTATATATACAAAGAAGTATCAACAGCCAATTAGAATTTGCGGTGTAACGCCGATTACCGTCAAATCAATTTGTGTCGTTGACCTGCTTAGATCAAAACAACTCAAATGTTCGATTACACAAATGGATCCTGCCCGTCCGCCTTCATTTTCATAAGTCTTCTAAACCTAGCAATATAGGATATCATAAACCTATAAATTTTATAGGACTCATACCCTACAGTGTGAATTTATTATTTTAACCGTATAATTTTGAAAGCGAGCATGAGACTGGTTTATTATAAGAGCAGCTGTGGTTAAGCCGGCCCCTTCTGGTTCAGCCCAAGCCTCCCCCCTGTTTCAATCTTCTAAACAAATAACATGCGGCTATTATTTAAAGAAGAAAAACAAAACATAACTAAGACATCATAAAAAAATTGAAAATTCTTTACGCCTGCGCGTTCGGGGAAGGCGTCATATTTTTGATCTGATGCATATTTTTGCAGGGTACGGTATTTTTGTTCGGGCACGGTATTTTCTGCGGGACATTAATTTTTCGGTCGGGCGCGAATTTTTCGATCGGGTGCGAAATTTTCGGCTGGGGCACAAATTTTCCGCCCGGGGGTAAATTTTTCGCACAGCCGCGAATTTTTCGCCTAGACACGATATTTTTTCTCGAACGCGATATTTTTGCCCGAAAACGAAAAAATGCATTCGAGTGAAACAAATTAAATAGCATTAGGGGGAAAATACGCGGTAAGGTAAAAAAAAATCATGAACCAGTGAAAAAATCACGTTGTAGAGAAAAATTCATGTCCGGTCGAAAAATTCGCCCCCTGTCGAATAAATCGCGCTCAGACGACAAAATCGCGTCCGGATGAAAAAACGCGCTCCGACGAAAAATATCGCTCACAGGCAAAAAATTTACGTCGGGCCAAAAAATTCGCGACCAGGCAAAAAAACAACATCCGGGCAAAAAAATTGTGCCCGTGCGAAAAAATATGCCCGGGCGAAAAAAACACCCCCAGGCAAAAAAATATGCTCGGGCGAAAAAATCGCTCACAAGCAAAAAAATAGCGCTCGGACGAAAAAATCGGGCCCGGATGAAAAATTATCGCACGTGAGTGAAAAAACCGCTCCCAGGCAAAAAAAAATTGCTCCGACGAAAAATATCGCTCTGGGAAAAAAAATCGAGCATGGGCGAAAATTCTCTCCCGAGCGAAAAATAGTGCCCGAGAGAAAAACTGCACCCGGGCAAAAAATTAGGTCAAGCGAAAAATTCATGCCCGTGCGAAAAAAACACAGTCGGGTGAAAAAATCACGCCCGGGTGAAAAAATTACGCCCGGGCGAAAAAAACGCACCCGTGCGAAAAAAATCGCCGCTGGGCGAAAACATTGCGTCCTGGTGAAAAAATCACGCATGCGCGAAAAAATTTTCCCGGACGAAAAACAAATGCGTTCGTGCAAAAAAAATCGTGCTCAGGCGAAAAAACCGCACCCGGGCGAAAAAAATATTTCCGGGCAAAAAACCCCGCTCCCAGGCGAAAAATGTCAGTCCGGGCGAAAAATTCGCGCCCGGGCGAAAAATTCACATCTGGGCTTAATATTCTCGTCCGTGCAGAAAAAACGTGCACTGATGAATAAACGCGCCTGGGTGAAAAAAATACTCCCGGGAAAAAAATCACGCATAGACAAAAAAATCAAGTTGGAGATTTTTTTAGGGTGATGTTATACGCAAACCAATAATGGCTATATACAAACCAATATTTTAGACAATTTTGAGTGTTTTAAAACACTATACATAAACCAAATAAAACCCTAAAACTTAACCCTATTCCTCATTTCCACTCTTCCGGGCTGGCCGTCCTTCCCACATCCCGCTTTCCCGCATTCGCCGATACACTGCTCCCCACCTTGCGCCGCCCCTCTTTCGCCTGTTTCAGGCGTGTAACAGGCGTGGCCGACGAACTCCTCTCATGGTCGACGATGGCACCATGGTCGATGTTGAAGCCAAAATTGACCCCAACGAATGTTCACGAACCAAAGTGTAGCCAACACCTACTTCTCCCAAGTCTCGACCCCTGACTGGCTGCTAAGGTTCTAAGACTGACCCAAAGCCTCAGCTGGGAGGTCCCACCTCACACCCGGAAGATCTCTGAGAGCTTTCCCTCCAAAGCCAAATGCCGGGCTGGGAGCTCTTCAGAAAGCACTAGAGTTGGAGAATAATGAAAAAAGCCTGCTTTCCAAAGAGCCCCTATGGGTCTTTTTATAGTCTCCTCTTGACCTGAAAATACTGAAGTACCCCTGATGGGTCTGCCAATAGCTGAATCCCGCTGTCATCCCCGGGGCACCAGGGTAATTTTACCTGTGAATAATGAAATAGCCCCTCTGGACGCGGGACCCTACCACGTGGGCCCCCTTGGCGAGAACCCCGGACGAGAAGGCTCTCGCTAAAAACCGACTGGGCTTACTTCGGCGAGAGCTCCTGTCAAGAAGGTTCTCGCCCTTGATGGTCTTGATGCCATTGCGGCTAAAGGCTCACTTAATGCCTTCTCGCCTGCCCCGGGCGGGAGCTACCATAGTCGAGCCACCTGCTTTGGCTAGGTCAACTATCTGCTCTAATAGGTCGTCGATCGGTCTTTGGCTGGTAGCTCGACGATCTGCTCTGGCTTCACTGGTTCTCGCTTGCTCTTGGGCGGGAGCTCCTTCAAGGCGGGAGCTCATCTGGTCTGGAACCCGAAGCCTGGCGCGGCGCGAACGGTTTTGCCCAACGCCAGGAGAGAGCCCTTAAAGGCGAGAACTCTTATAAGTTTGTCTTAGGGTTAACCCAAGACTAGCCTGAGGCTAGCCCAATCCTGACCACTGACCCCTTGGGGTTCCATCCAGCGAATATGGGGTTGTACACAATCCCCGCTCTTTTCGAGCTAGCCCTGCGCTCGACAAGACAAGTCCAACCCCGAAATATTCGTTGGACACGTGCCCGATAGCCAAGAGAATCTTTTGGCGGGCCCTACTGCAGCTATAAATACACGCCGTCGGGTATCCGTAAGTCTTACCTCCGAACTGCTGCTTCCTTACTGAGCTCTCGCCTGGGGCTTTTTGCGAGATACCAAGATGTATGCTAAGCGCGCCGGCGAGCCACTTCCGCAGGACCTTCAGGATCGGTTGGCCGCGGCTCAAGCGCGAGCCCTAGCCAACTGTGCTGCGGTAGCGCCCTGGCTATCGAGGAAATCTCCAAACGCTGGTCCTTCGGAGCCGAAGAAGAAAAAGGGCAAACGAAAAGCGAAGGTGGTCCGGCTAGATCTTGCTAGCGAGAACAGGGATCCACCTTCTCCTACTCCCAATCCCGCGGAAGGCCCCTCCCCGCAGAAGGTATGCCTTCCGGCCACCCTTGCCAAGATGCTTATGCTGCAGGTTCGACAGCTAACGTGGCCTTTCGCAGGAATCCCTTCCTAACGACGACGTCGGGTCTTCTCCGATCCCTCCCGATTTGTCCGCTCCCCCTCCCGAGGGTCGAACTAGGGTCTCGGAGGAAATTCCTCCAGCCGGGACCCAGGTGATGGGTACGCTTTCCGCCACTTCTCGCTAGTTTAATCATGCCCTTCCTTTTCTGAACTGCCTTCTCGCAGAGCCAGCTTCCGCCCTCCCGGGTTTCGTCACCCGGGGAGATGAAGCGAGAACCGGTGCGTCGACTTCTTCCGCGGTGAATCCCACCCTGCCGGCGGGAGGGGTGGCCCTCGAGTCTTTCACTACCCCTAAGGATGTCGATCCTCCCTTGGGAGAGGACAACCCTCTCCATGCTTCCGGCCAGGCCGGGACCCCTGTTCGCAAACCCTTCCGCCCAGGGCGGGGTAAGCCTCTCCACCTTCTTTATGGTACTGACGGAGGGGTCGGGCCTTCTCATCCGTTGCCAATCAATGGCTCTCGCCAGACTACAGGTATGCGAGATATTTTGCCGGCTAATCGTTAAGCCTTAATCATAACCGCGAGTGCACCTTTCGCAGGGGATCCCAGCTCTCGGCCTGGAGCTAATGAGGACGGAGAAGAAGAAGAAGAAGAAAAAGAAGAAGAAGAAGAAGAAGAAGAAGGTTCCCTTCCTCCTTCGTCCGGCGAGATAGAGGAAACCTTGAACGGCGTCGGGAGTGCGAAGGAGCAGAGGAAGAAGATCTCGGCCATTTTGGCCAAGCTCTTCCGGCGAGATCGCGCCCATGCTGCAGCGGCAAAAGCGTTCCGCGAGTCCGTGGAACAAAGGCTGGAGGCCCTGGAACGGGATTTCTTCTTGGGCGAGACTGATCGACCGGAAGGACCTACCGCCCAGTCTTCGTCAGGGAGATGCATCGCGCAGATCTGGGATCACGCTAGGCGGATCAACCTGGGGTGCACCACGCTGTCCTCTTACTTCAACCCGCTGGCCCCTCCGCGAACCAGGCGGCGTGAACGAGGGCGATGGCGTTGGGAGCCGTATTAGTTCTTCTAGGTCTCGCCCCTTCTTCCTCTTTAGCCTTCCCTTCCGCCATGTACCCTTAAGCCTTTGTAATAACTGCTTATTGTTAACTTTATTCAGCTCTCGGCGGCGAGAGCATGTTATTACCCGTCTCTCCCTTCATTGCGCTGTGAATTTTAATAATGTGTTAGAATTAGGTCACTTGCGCCAAAGCTAAGAAGCTTGCGCCGAAACCAAGAGGCTCGCGCCTATGAGAGGCGATCGTCGACTGCTGTCATTCTGAGGGGGAAAACCGAGGCGTCGCCGGTTCAGATCGTGACAGCTGCGCTCCGCCGTCATTTCTCTCTCTATCGGACGGAGCCGCCATGATTATAGTTCCCTATAAATAGGGAGGCCTACCAACCGCATTTATTTCTCTGGCCCGGAATCTCAACCCCCTTTTCTTGCTCTCGCGTTCTTGCTTCCGCTTTCACCTCTCTTCAGCTCTCGCTCTCGCTCGCAAACCCACTATGCCTGGCGAGAACGAGGGTCGCGCCCACTGTGCGGAAGCCTTCCGTAAACACCTCTTCCCTTCCTGTACGCTCACCTTAGATGAATATAACCTGATCGTCAACCGCTACATTCCCGCTGGCTTCTCGGCGCGGAACCCGGGTAATCACGATAAGGTGAATACTCCGGAGGCGGGAGAGCTCGCCATCCCCCTCGAGCATTTCGAGGTGGGCTTCCGCATTCCCCTTTGGCCGGAGGTTCGGCTTGCTCTCCGCTACTATGGGGTGGTTCCCGCCCAACTGAACCCGAACTCAGTCGCGATCCTTATAACATTCATATGCTACATGCGATCCGAGAGGATCGAGTTCAATTTGTCAATCTTCCGGAAGTTGTTCAACTTCCGCGCCAACGGAGGGGTGGTCTTCTTCTCCGGGCAGCTGCTCAAGACCACCGGTCTCGCCAACAAGCATCATCACTGGGGCGAGAAGTTCGTCTATGTCAGCGGAGACTTCGGCAACGTCCCGCTTCAGCCTGTTCAATACGAGAACGCCGCCTACAAGCCGCCTACCCTGGGATCGCGTGAGAGCGCAATCCTTGAATTCTTTGGAACCAAGGAGTTTGACGTTCTCTTCCTCAGGCGAGACGTCGACACCCTTCCACCCGTCCACCCGGGCGAAGGTACGGTCTCGCCCCAGATTCAATCCCTTGTCAAGGATCTTCTTGTGCTGAAGTATTTTAACTTTGCAGGAGAGCGGGAGGTCCCTTTAAGCCAACCTTTCGCTGCCGCTCCGGGCGCCGGGGATCGGGCTGCGAGAGGCTCTCTTGCCCTTGCGGAAGCCAGCGCTCGCGCCTGCAGGGATGAGCCCGCTCTGCCCTTGTCGACCGGAGCTAAGAAGTGGAAAGGCCCCGCTCCCGCCCCGCGGCCGCTGAAGAGGCCGAAGCTATCCGCTGCGGACAAGGGCAAGGACTTGGCCGTCTCGCCTGCCCGTCATCCTGCCATGGGCAAGTCCTTCGAAGGGCTGCTCCAGATGGCCAGCGAGATGGGTGCTTCCGCCAGGAGGCGTGCCGAGACTACTGCCGAGAACCCTCCAGCCGCCGACTTGGCGGGAGGAGAGGGAGTCGTCGCCGAGACCTCCGCCCGGACTCCGCCCAGGGAAGTGCCGAGAGGGCACAGGAATTATGGCCTCGGCGTGAAGCACGTCGACGCGGAAGGGAAGCCTCTGCTTCAATGGGATCCCGAGACCAACAGGGTTATAGTTTCAACGCTCCTCCCTAGCTGGGCGGAGCGGGATGAGGTTACCGGCGAGGCTTTCTCGCTGGGCTACGGCCTCTATAGCCGAGAGGGCGCCAGTGTCTTCGACCAGACGCTCACCCGGCTCCTGGCCTTCGATGCTACCCGGGCCCTGCTTCGAGGGTTCGAGCTTACGCATATGTGCGCGCGTCGAAGCATCAACATCGACAAGAACTTCGCCGACATGTACAGGGCGAGGGAAGAGGCGGTGGCCAGAGCACGCGCTTCGGAGACAGAGCTTGCGAGTGCTCACCAGGAGTTGGCGAAAGCTCTAGAGGCGTTGTCTTTGCGTCCCGCCGTCGAGGTAAGCGAGATCTTCTCGGCCCCCGCTCTCGCTTCTCGAATTCTTGTTTGCGCAATATTTACTGAGCTGATTTCTTCTTCACAGGATTCCGCCCAAGCCGCGGCGCTTCGCGCGGAGTTGGCTGATGTTTGATACGCGAACGTCCTGCTGAGGGACCAACTCCAGCGTGCAGAAGCGGCGAAAGGCCCATCTCTGACGCTTGACGAAAGACTGAAGAGCCGCCAGTTCTCGGTGTACGAGATCGACAAGCTGCTACAGGCGAATGCTCAGGCCACCGTCAAGCTGACCGTCGAGAAGTTACGAGACGCGAAGCTGCTTCGGGAGGATGGCGCAACCATCAACGCTCGCCAACTCCTCCCCTGGCTGTTCGACCCAGTGCCGAAGCCCCCGGGCGCGCCGGACTCTCCTCCCTCAGATGTCCCGAAGTCTTCCACCGAGGCCGGCGAGACGTCTGAAGCGAGCTCTGGCGAGGACTCTGGCGAGAGCACCAGCGGGGACTACAGCGCATCCCCTTGAAGCGCCTTTTTACTTTTGATATTCTTTTGTAACGAGCGAGAAGCTCCTCACCCTGTAATTATTAAACATAATGCAATGTTTTATTCTCCACTGCTGTGCTCGCTTGAATGAATAGGTTAGACGGCCAAGTAGCTTCCGCCGAGACCTTTAGCCTCCTTTGGATCACCTTAGAGACTCGTTAGGAGAGAGCCTTGTGCCATTGATTAAGTCATCTTGCCTAGGTCGGCCAGGGAGCCTTCCTTTGCGAGAACCCCCTAGCCGAGACCTTCGAGTCGAGGCTTCTTTCAGCCGAGACCCTTTAGGGCCGGGACCTTTGGGGCCTTGCCTCCGGTCCGGGCCCGAGTCCTGCCCGTATATCTTTCAACCAACTAGATGAAGCTAACCTGACCTCTCCCCCCACAGGTGAGCCTTCGGACCTGCCAGCTAGGTGGGAGCCTGCGCAGCGGGTCTACCTGGGTCCGAGCCGAGCTCGGGGCGTCGTATAAGTGGCTAAGAACAAAGTATCGCAAGAGCCGACCTTTCCCCCACAGGCGAGCCTTCGGACCTGCCAGCTTGATGAGAGCCTGCGCAGCGGGTCTACCTGGGGCCGAGCCGAGCTCGGGGTGTCGTAGAAGTGGCTAAGAACAAAGTATCGCAAGAGCCGACCTTTCCCCCACAGGCGAGCCTTCGGACCTGCCAGCTTGATGAGAGCCTGCGCAGCGGGTCTACCTGGGGCCGAGCCGAGCTCGGGGTGTCGTAGAAGTGGCTAAGAACAAAGTATCGCAAGAGCCGACCTTTCCCCCACAGGCGAGCCTTCGGACCTGCCAGCTTGATGAGAGCCTGCGCAGCGGGTCTACCTGGGGCCGAGCCGAGCTCGGGGTGTCGTAGAAGTGGCTAAGAACAAAGTATCGCAAAAGCCGAGCTTTCCCCCACAGGCGAGCCTTCAGACCTGCCAGCTTGATGAGAGCCTGCGCAGCGGGTCTACCTGGGGCCGAGCCGAGCTCGGGGTGTTGATGAAGATTTCCAAACCTCTCCCCCACAGGCGAGCCTTCGGACCTGCCAGCTAGATGGGAGCCTGCGCAGTGGGTCTACCTGGGGCCGAGCCGAGCTCGGGGTGTTGATGAAGATTTCCAAACCTCTCCCCCACAGGCGAGCCTTCGGACCTGCCAGCTAGATGGGAGCCTGCGCAGCGGGTCTACCTGGGGCCGAGCCGAGCTCGGGGTGTTGATGAAGATTTCCAAACCTCTCCCCCACAGGCGAGCCTTCGGACCTGCCAGCTAGATGGGAGCCTGCGCAGCGGGTCTACCTGGGGTCGAGCCGAGCTCGGAGTGTTGATGAAGATTCCAAACCTCTCCCCCACAGGCGAGCCTTCGGACCTGCCAGCTAGATGGGAGCCTGCGCAGCGGGTCTACCTGGGGTCGAGCCGGGCTCGGGGTGTTGATGAAGATTTCCAAACCTCTCCCCCACAGGCGAGCCTTCGGACCTGCCAGCTAGATGGGAGCCTGCGCAGCGGGTCTACCTAGGGCCGAGCCGGGCTCAGGGTGTTGATGAAGATTTCCAAACCTCTCCCCCACAGGCGAGCCTTCGGACCCTCCAGCTAGATGGGAGCCTGCGCAGCGGGTCTACTTGGGGCCGAGCCGAGCTCGGGGTGTTGATGAAGATTTCCAAACCTCTCCCCCACAGGCGAGCCTTCGGACCCTCCAGCTAGATGGGAGCCTGCGCAGCGGGTCTACCTAGGGCCGAGCCGAGCTCGGGGTGTTGATGAAGATTTCCAAACCTCTCCACCACAGGCGAGCCTTCGGACCTGCCAGCTAGATGGGAGCCTGCGCAGCGGGTCTACCTGGGGCCGAGCCGAGCTCGGGGTATTGATGAAGATTTCCAAACCTCTCCCCCACAGGCGAGCCTTCAGACCTGCCAGCTAGATGGGAGCCTGCGTAGCGGGTCTACCTGGGGCCGAGCCGAGCTCGGGGTGTTGATGAAGATTTCCAAACCTCTCCCCGACAGGCGAGCCTTCGGACCTGCCAGCTAGATGGGAGCCTGCGCAGCGGGTCTACCTAGGGCCGAGCCGAGCTCGGGGTGTTGATGAAGATTTCGTCAACCGGACCTATTCTATCATGAAGATGAGAAGACATAGCCGGTTAAAACAAAAGGCATTGCGATTGCATACTTAGAGAATCAATATTCTGAAATGAACTTATTGAAATGGCAATAGTTATTTTCAACGTTACAATCCTTCTTTCCCCTCACGGGTAGAAGCGTTTTAGATCATTACCGCTCCAAGTATGGCTCAAGGTCTTTCCCTCCACATCCTGGAGGTAGTAACCTCCATTGACCAGAGCCTTCTCTATTATGTACGGCCCTTCCCAGCTAGGATTGAGCTTGCCGACAGGGGCCGATCTTCCTGCTGCGTCGACCTTCTTCAGCACTAGGTCCCCTTCGGCGAATTGCTTGACCCGAATGTGCTTATCGAAGTACTTGGCCATCCGCCGCTTTATCTCCTCTTGCCTGATGGCAGCGACGTCTCGTAGCTCTTCCGCCATGTCCAGCGAGAGGCGCAACCCTTCCTCGTTCTCCAGCCTCCAAGCTTCGCTTCCTTCACCTGCGGCCGCGACCCGCGGAGACCGAACCTCGAACTCCACCGGGAGGACTGCCTCGCACCCATGAGAGAGCTTGAAGGGGGTCTCCCCCGTGGCCGTGTTCGGAGTTGTTCGCAGGGCCCACAGGACGGAAGGGAGTTGCTCCACCCAGTTACCTTTCAGGTTCTCCACCTTCTTTTTGAGCAAGTTGACAATAATCTTGTTTGCCGCTTCTACCTGGCCATTGCTCCGAGGATGATGGACAGAGGCAAACCTGAGGTCAATCCCCGATTGGGTGCAGAAGCTGATGAATTCTTCGCTGGCAAACTGAGGACCGTTGTCCGGCACTATTGCTTGGGGTAACCCGTGCCTGCAGATGATTTCCCCCCAAATGAAGTTCCTGATGACCTGAGAGGTAACCTTGGCTAGAGCTTTGACCTCCAGCCACTTCGAGAAGTAATCGATCATGACGAGGAGGAACCTCCTTTGCCCGCTAGCCGGAGGAAAGGGCCCGACTAGATCCATCCCCCAAATAGCGAAGGGCCACGACGCTATGACGCTTCGTAGCCTTTGGGCGGGTAGGAGCTGGAGGGGAGCGTGTACTTGGCATTTTTGACATCTCTTTGCAAACTCAACTGTATCTTTTCTCAAGGTCTGCCAGAAATACCCTTGCCTTATCACCCTTGCCCCCAATGTCCTTCCCCCTGAGTGACTGCCACACTCTCCAGAATGCACCTCTTCCAGGATCTTAGGGACTTCCTCCTCAGCTACACATCTCGCGAGGAGCCCTGACAACATCTTCCGATGCAATCTCCCCTCCAGCATCAGATAGTGAGCCGCCTTGTGCCTGAAGCTTTTTGCATTTTTGACTTCCTCCGACAGCTCTCCTGTGGTTAAGAAGGTCACCAACGGATCTATCCATGAGGGCCGCCGACATACCTCCATCAACTCCCCCTCTTCAATGGCTGGCCGAAATAGTTCGGTTAGGGTACCCCCACCCCGAGGCCCGAACTTTGCTAACCGGTCAGCTGCCATGCTTTCCTCCCTGGGAACATGTTGAATAGAAAAGGAACGGAAACCTCCGATGATGGTCCTTACCTTGGATAAGTATCTCGCGAGGGTGGGCTCCCGAGCCTCAAACTCCCCACGGATTTGTGATGCAACTATCATCGAGTCGGTGAAGACCTCTACATCCCGAATTTCCAGCTCCTTGGACAATCGAAGGCCGGCTATCACGGCCTCATACTCCGCTTGATTGTTGGTCACAGGGAAGTGGAAGGCCACTGCCTGTTCTATGGTAACCCCTTGAGGGCTTACCAACACCACACCTCCTCCCAGGGAGTGCCTTCCTGAAGCCCCGTCGACGATCATTCTCCACGCTTCCTGCGACCTCGGCTCTTCTTCCTCGGCCTCGGTGACATAATCCGCCAAAAAGTCTGCCACGGCCTGGGCTTTGATGGAGAGCCTCGGGACAAAGGAAATGTCGAACTCGCTAAGCTCGATGGACCACTTTGCCAACCTTCCCGAATGCTCCACCCCCTCGAAGACCTTGCGAAGAGGATGATCGGTCACAACCTTAATCGAATGTGCTTGGAAATACGGACGGAGCTTCCTTGCCGAAACGACCAAGGCATAAGCCAGCTTCTCCAGGATGGGGTAGCGGAGCTCCGCCCTTTTCAAGATTCGGCTCACATAGTAGACGGGTAGCTGCTTCTTCCCTTCTTCTCTAACCAAGACTGAGCTTACAGCTTCTTCCCCCACCCCGAGATATAAGGTCAGGTCTTCTCCCTCCTTAGGGCTTTGGAGTAGCGGAGCCTGGGAGAGTTGCCTCTTCAGTCCTTGGAAAGCCTCTTCGCATTCAATCGTCCATTCAAACACTTGATTACCACGAAGCACCTTGAAAAAGGAGGAGCACTTGTCCCCGGACCGAGAGAGGAACCTGCTCAGTCCGGCCAACTTTCCGGTTAAGCGCTGGACCTCCTTGGCATTGCGAGGTGATTCCAAGTCCAAGACGGCCTTTACCTTGTCTGGGTTAGGTTCTACCCCTGCCGGGGTCAGGAGGTGTCCAAGGAATTTCCCGCGACTGGCCCCGAAGACACACTTCAAGAGATTCAACCTCATCTTGAATCTCCGTAGGGTGGCAAACGTCTCTTCCAAGTCCCGTAGGTGGGACTCCAGGCATTTGCTTTTTACCATCAGATCGTCGACGTAGACCTCTAGATTCTTCCCTCTTTGATCCTGAAAGACTCGATCCATCATGCGTTGGTACGTTGCCCCTGCATTCTTCAACCCGAAGGGCATCATCTTGTAGCTGAAGCATCCCTCTCTTGTGATGAAGGAAACATCCTTGACATCAGGAGGGTGCATCCGAATCTGATGGTAACCTGAAAAAGCATCTAAAAAACTCATAAGAGAAAAATCGACGGCTGAATCAACCAGCGCGTCGATCCGAGGCAGGGGGTAGCAATCCTTAGGACATGATTTATTTAACAAGGAAAAGTCAATACACATGCGCCATTTTCCTCCCCCCTTTTTCACCATTACCACATTGGAGATCCAGCCTGGATACTGGATCTCCGAGATGAAGCCCGCCTCCAAGAGCTTCTTGACCTCTTCCCGGATCGGCTCCTCCAGCTTGGTGGCAATGGCCCTCATCTTCTGGCGTATGGAGCGAGTCCTGGGGTCCAGTTCAGGCGGTGGCAAGCCACGTCTGCGTCGATGCCCGGCATGTCTGCCGCGCTCCAAGCGAAGATGTCGACGTTGCTTTGTATGCAGGCTCGCATCCGCTCCTAATCCTCGAGGCTTAAGCCTCCGCTGACCCGCACCCTTTGTACTTGCCCCGCCCTGGTGTGCACCTCCATCTCTATCACCTCTTCGGCCGGCTCCAATCCCGTCCGTTCCTAACCTGCCCTTGCCTCCTCTAGCTCAAGTTCTTCTCCTCCAAGCTCACCAACCTCCATCGCCTCCTCCAAGCTCTCACCTTGCCTCTGCTCTCCTTCTCCTGCCGCCCCTCTTGCCTCTTCCAGGCCAATCTCCTCTACATCCATCTCCTCTACCACCAACTCCTCCGCTTCCTGCGGGCTCGCCTCCTGCACCTCTTCCGCTTGCTCTCTGACAACCTCCATCGCCTCCTCCAGGCTTGTCTCCCCTTCTTCAACACCTCCTTCCTGCTCAGCCATCTCCTTCTCCAGTTCTTCCGCTTCCACCATCCACGACACGGTGTTGACTGCCGTCACGTAGCACTGTCTTGCCACCTTTGGGTCCCCCCTGATCCTAACCTGCACCCCTCCATTGTTGAACTTGAGGCATTGATGGAACGAGGAGGGTACGCAGCGAAAGGCGCTGATGAGGGGACGTCCAAAGATGGCATTGTAACTACTTGGGGCGTCCACGATCACGAACCTGCAGTTCCGTGAGACGCCCCCAAGCCTTACATGCAGGCCTACTCCCCCCTCTACTTCTTTTCTCTCCCCAGAGAAGCCGAAAAGCAGTCCATCGGAAGCTAGGACCCTTTTCCCTTCCACCCCCATCTCGTCAAAGGCCTTCTTGAAAATCACGTTCACCGAACTCCCGTTGTCCACCAGTATCCGGGAGACGGTGAAGTTCTCCACCGCCGTCTGGATCACTAACACATCGCAGAACGGATCCTCATAGTCTGGCATATCTGCGGATGAGAAGATGATCTTTTCTTCTGGGGGGGGGAGCCAAGGAGGTCGAGGCGACCCCTCTGCGGAACATGGTTTGCAAGCTCCCCTTGCGGTTTGCCTCGATCCCTACTCCCCTATGGATCACTCTGATCCCCCCTCGGGTCCCCACGTCAACCCTGTCTTCACATCTGTCCTCAACCTCTTCTCGCTGCACCTCTACGATCCTCGCGGGCAGATCTTGCCTCCCAGCACCTCTGGCCTCCCTCATCTCCAGAAACTCCGGACAGGTGGCCATTGCGTGGCCCTCCTCCTGATGGAAGTCACAATAGGGCAACGCCACCCTGCCCCCTCTTCCTACTCCTCCTCCCCTTCTCCCGGCTCCCCGAATTCCTCTTCTTCTTCCTCTTCCCACCTCCATGGCTTCTTGAAGTGGTGGGAAGTGACCCCTCGGTCCCTGCCTCCATCCTCCTTGATCCAACCTTCTCGGTTCCCGGTAAATGTCTCTTCCTTGAGGACCCCCTTGGCCCTGGGGGCGACCTTCCTGAGGCCTCCAACCCAATCGATTGTTTGGCTCCCTGGTCCCCCCATGCTGCTGCCCCTGCCCTCGGGGTTCTTCTCTCCTCCTATCCTCTCTTTGCTCCCTCTGTACCCTCAACTCCCTCTGCCTTCCTGCCACCAGCTCCTTCACATCGTCCTCGGCCAACCTGGCCAACTTCCTTGCAAATGCCGGGTTAGCCCTCTCAAAGTCTATCTCCTTAGCCGCCCTCTCCATGAGCTCCTCAAAAGAGAGAGGGGGCACTCTCTTCAACTCCATGCTGAAAAACCCTGGCCTCAGCCCCAGGGTGAAGACAAGCATCATCGCATACCCCGGGACCTCCTGGACCAGGAGAACCTCCTCTTAGAACCGGTCAACATAGTGACCCAACGTCTCCTCCGGCCCTTGCCTCACTGTAAACAGGCATTCAGCCTCCTTCTTCCGCCTCTTTGAAGTCGAGAATCTCAACAAGAAACCCCTGCGCAGATCTTCAAAACTGTAGATGGAGCTTGCCGGCAATTGGTGGAACCAATCCCTGGCCTTTTCTTTCAAAGTGATGGCAAAAAGCCTACACTTAAAAGCATCAGACATTTGCCTGATCGACACAACGTCTTCGAACCACTGCACATGCTGAACCGGGTCATCCTTCCCGGTGTAGTAGGTCATGTATGGCTCCCAGAATCCCTCCGGCACTGGAGCCGAGACGATGAGCTCGCTAAATGGGGTCTCGCCTCCCGCCTGGCGAGAAGGCACGTCTCGCGACCTTGGTTGGCTGGACCGATCCGCGAGACCGTGCCTGGGGAAGAGTTCCCGCACTGTCGCCTCCTTCTCGCCCAGATCCGCCGAAAGCTCCTTTCCGGGACGCTGGCCTGGGAAAAGCTCTCGCGCCGCCACATCCCTCTCGCCTGCCTCCACCGGTACTTCCTTCCCGGGGCGCTGCCCTAGAGCGTTCTCGCCTAACAGCGGAATCACCTCCACAGGAACCTGTGGCGTCTCCCACTCGTTCCTTGCCGAGAAAGCCAGGCTGATCGTCTGCATGACTTCTCGCCTGAAGTCCTCAAACATCTTCTTCGTCGCCTCGTCCACCCAGGTGGGGGATCCTCCTGCGCCAGATCCTTCACCTTCACCTCCTGCCATGGGACTTAACTCAAGATTTTCTTGCGCCAACTACTTCCACGCTCACCGCACCAGAACTGTTGAAGCCAAAATTGACCCCAACGAATGTTCACGAACCAAAGTGTAGCCAACGCCTACTTCTCTCAAGTCTCGACCCCTGACTGGTTGCTAAGGTTCTAAGACTGACCCAAAGCCTCAGCTGGGAGGTCCCACCTCACACCCGGAAGATCTCTGAGAGCTTTCCCTCCAAAGCCAAATGCCGGGCTGGGAGCTCTTCAGAAAGCACTAGAGTTGGAGAATAATGAAAAAAGCCTGCTTTCCAAAGAGCCCCTATGGGTCTTTTTATAGTCTCCTCTTGACCTGAAAATACTGAAGTACCCCTGATGGGTCTGCCAATAGCTGAATCCCGCTGTCATCCCCGGGGCACCAGGGTAATTTTACCTGTGAATAATGAAATAGCCCCTCTGGACGCGGGACCCTACCACGTGGGCCCCCTTGGCGAGAACCCCGGACGAGAAGGCTCTCGCTAAAAACCGACTGGGCTTACTTCGGCGAGAGCTCCTGTCAAGAAGGTTCTCGCCCTTGATGGTCTTGATGCCATTGCGGCTAAAGGCTCACTTAATGCCTTCTCGCCTGCCCCGGGCGGGAGCTACCAAAGTCGAGCCACCTGCTTTGGCTAGGTCAACTATCTGCTCTAATAGGTCGTCGATCGGTCTTTGGCTGGTAGCTCGACGATCTGCTCTGGCTTCACTGGTTCTCGCTTGCTCTTGGGCGGGAGCTCCTTCAAGGCGGGAGCTCATCTGGTCTGGAACCCGAAGCCTGGCGCGGCGCGAATGGTTTTGCCCAACGCCAGGCGAGAGCCCTTAAAGGCGAGAACTCTTATAAGTTTGTCTTAGAGTTAACCCAAGACTAGCCTGAGGCTAGCCCAATCCTGACCACTGACCCCTTGGGGTTCCATCCAGCGAATATGGGGTTGTACAGTCGACCCCCTTTCTCTCTCAACAAATATCTCTCATAGTCACGGGAGCAAGGTTTACCCTAAACTCTAACTACCTTTTCTCTCATTTTTTAGATCTCTTAAAATATCAGCGGTTCTTCATTTCCGGCGTGTGCCTCGTGATTTGACGCCCATTTCTGGATTCCTATTCTTGTTTAGGGTAGAGTGTTTGCGGGGAAAAAGGTCTGGACCATGCCTGAATATCTAATTTATACTGTTTTTATGAATGATCATCCTATGGGTACCTTTTTGTTGTTGCATCGCATAATTGGACGAGAGGATCAACTTATGTTTCTTTGCTTCCAACACCATGATTGTTGATTAGTTTCACGGTGAATTTGTTTTAAGTTTTACCTTCGTAGATATCATAGGAAGTTATAAAAAGATGAACTCAGAGGGTGAGTATTTTTCTGCTTGTATTTGGAAAAAAATTTGAGTTATTATGATTGAAGTACATCGTTCTTGGTGTGCACTCGTTGCTCAAGCAACTAAGGCTCTGTTTGGGAGGACTTATTTTCACCGGTCAAGCGGTTACGACCGCATGAACCGGACCTTAATTAAGGCTCGATTCATGCGGTCGTAATCGCTTGACAGGTGAAAATAAGTCCTCCCAAACGGAACCTAAATCTTAGAAGTTTTATGGATACTAGGTGTATCTTATACTGTTTAAATTAACTATAATAAGAAATATTTGACGGTGAACAAAGAAAAACTGAATTCAAAGTTAGTCTACATCTATATATTACTCTACTCTATTGCTAAAGCATTCATACATTGTCCATTCAGGATTGAAGTTTTTCATTGTTGGGGGAATAATGTGTTTTATAGAGTCATTGGAGATAAGAAATGAATCTCCAATAGTTAATAGAATTCTCTTTATATTGATATGTTATTTATCTTATGTTTCATAATTCAAAGTTAGTCTACAAATTTTTTTTTTTTTTTAGGAAGTGGATGCAAAATTCCTTGCACTTTTCTGGAATATGGTATTGTCGACTATATCTAATTTTTGTGTATATTTATTGCGTAGATTGGGTAAAATATAGTTCTTTTTTGTTGTATTTTATTTTGTAGATGTGACGTCTTTCTTTCAAACAAAATCAATTTTTGCATCTAAGGAAGAATTAATTGATTGGACACGTAAAATCGGTAGAAGCCTGAACTATGTTGTGACTATATTAGGTTCTGATAAAGTAACCGGTAGACCACGACCACATGTTCTTTTGGGATGTGATAGAGCAAATGTCATCTCATTTAGCGGAGCACATCATAGAGGCGATTAATGTCATTGAGGATGGACATTGCGGAATTCATGTTGTTGGCCGTTCATTAGAGATGGGTGAAATTTGGGCACAAGTGCGGTTGGATCTTTCCAACGAATTAAAGGTTAAACAAAGAATGTATATTAATCTGTTCGGCAAAGAGAGGTGACAAGAATTATTATCTTCTATTGATTGTACTGAGATACCCCCCCCCCCCCCCCCCCCACAAAAAAATAAATGGATGTTTATGCCGGACATGGGGCTTGTGGTGGCTTCATACTATAATATAGCTTTTGTCCTAATTTCTAAATTTAAAAATCTCACCTTTTTTCCAATGAATTCTCCGCCGCCGACTTCACAAAAGTTAGTTGAAATGGGTTATATAGATGCAAATCATTTCTTACAGTTGGTGATGTATGAAGAGTATCTTCTACCACATATTGTCTCTTATTGGAGACAAAATCATGATCTAAAAGCAAACACATGGGAGGATATATACAAATCCCGATTGTCAAACCCAAATCAACAAGTTGACACAACAAGGGTGATCGTAAATGTAGAAAACTTCTAACTCGAAAGGTAAACAAAAATTTTTCTTTTTAAAATTTACTATAATTGCATGTATCTAATTTTTGGGGAGGTCATTGCAGGATGATTTAACAATTATTTGGTTGAAAGTGGTAGAAATAGACGGCCAAATATTGTCTTTTATTGAATGAAAAGGTAAGAACAATAAATTTTTTTTTAATGATCATTTAAGCTTTTGATCGACTCTCTAATTTTCATTGTACAGGTATATCTGATTTTGGAGCATGAAGAATATCCAGAATGATTTGGATGTAGAATGTAGCCGATTCCAATTTTTGGGCGGTTGTAGTTAGAATGTTTTGAAAGGCTAATATAATTGATATCAGTTAATTTTGGTTTTTATAAAAATAATTTGCTTTTGAAAAGATGATATTGATGTGTTGTCTTTAAATTTAATTTTTTGTTGATTTAACAAATTTAATTTTTTTTATTTTAAATTGATTTGTATATAATCATTAGGTTTGTGTATAACAAATTTTTTTTTGAATTGGTTTGTATATAGTAAAGGTTTGTATATAACCATTATTAGTTTAAATATAACATCACCCATTTTTTAAGAGATAAGAGTTTTGAGATGAGAAAGTATTTTTTTCGAAAAAAATTGAAAAGTATGTGACAAATGACTTTTCAAATAGAGTAGAAAATTAAATTTTCCGCAGTAGTTTTTTCCACCGGTTGACAATCCAAACGATTTCTTAGGTGAGGTAGCGTTTTTCACAAAACAAAAAGGAACTAAAAAGCCCTCCCAAATATGCCCTTAGGCGGCCTGCTATTATTTTTTTATTTTTTTCTTTTAACGTTTAAAAAATTTATACTGTCAATCGCGACAGTTCCCGGTCCGTCCCTACGGCCCCGCGCGACAGTACCTAGCCCGCAACTATGATCTCGCGCAACTGTACCCGGCCCGCCCGTACGCCCCACGCGACTGTACCCGGCCCGCAACTACGACCTCTCGCAACTGTACCCGGCTACAGTATATTTATATGTAATAATGAATTATATTATACCTTTATTTATATAATTTTTTTAAAAATACATAAAATATAACAATATAAGTATAAATTATTTGAATTGTTATCATAGTTGTCTCCTTACCTCATTGGATTGAGTTATTCCTCCTGTCCTTGAGGTCCTGGGATTGAAATCGGATAGCTGTGTTTAAATTAAAATATAATTTTAACAGCCAGCCGCTCGATTTTTTAAGAGTTATAGGGGCGAAATCGTAATTACGCATAGGTTTATGATACCCTAGTAGTAGGTTTAGGAGACCTACTAAAATGTGGAGAGATGAAATAATTTTATTGTACTCGATCAGACGGTTGTTGAATTATGAACTCATGATCTGACGACTTCTGGAATTTTGAACTCATGATATTCGCAGACCACAATATTTCTTTATATATGGTAGAGATATATATATCTACAAATATAAAGGAAGTATCGAAGACCTGAATTTATAATTCGTGGAATTAATATTGGACCTGAATTTATGATCAAACCAAGATTCTCTCCATACTTCTTCGTATGTCTCCTAAACTTACTCTAGGATAGTCCTAAACCTATGTGAAATTACGATTATACCCCTACATAAGGGATAAACTAATTCAATACCGGGTTACACAAAAGCGCGTTGACAGCCCGCTAAAAGACCACCCAATGAGGCATCAGACGGTTGTTGAATTATGAACTCATGATGATCGCAGACCACAATATTTCTTTATAATTCATGGAATTAATATTGGACCTGAATTTATGCTCAAACCAAGACTCTCTTCATATATCTCCTAAACCTACTCTAGGATATTCCTAAATCTATGTGAAATTATGCGTTACACAAAAGTGCGCTAACAGCCCGCCCGCTGAAAGACCACCCAATGAGGCCTTACGGCTGTTAGGACTCAAGGCAACCATATCAGCAAGCAAAGGAGCAATTCCACCAGCCACAAGCATGTCAGCCATAATATTTCAAACTCTAACAGCAGACTTTTCAATATAAACCAGAAATATATTTTGGAACCGGAGGTGTGGGATTAAAAAGAGGCTTGCCGTTGCTGTTCACTCATATTCACCCGAAAACAATTTTTATTAATAATGTTTTTAAATTTAATTTTTAGTCAATGTTTTTATTACTGGCGGCCGGCGGGTGAACAGTATTCATGGCACTGTTCACCCGCAAATTGATTTATTATTATTGGTTTTAAATTTAATTATTAATGTTTCCAATTTATTTCTTAATGTTTAAAATATTTAATTTTTAATTAAAGCCGATGGTACGCGCCGGGGGCGGGCTTGGCGGCGGGCGGGCGAAGCCCGCCGTTGCCGGCCGGGTACTGTGGCGAAAGGCGGAGGCGGAAGGCCGTGCAACCTCCGCCGACGGCCAGCTGGCAGACGGATTGTCGTGCCACCACCTCCGGAAGTATCGCCGAAGCTAGGCATCGTTATGCGTACCTCCCGGAGGCGGTCCGGTGGCCTGACGCCGGCGGCGCCCTCCGAGGCTAACTATTATAGGAGGGCATCATGCGGGCACCGCCGGAACTCAATTTCAGGAGGTTCTTCAGCTTCAATTCCTCAAAGGGAAGACTGTTCCTCCCTCTCCAGCGCTCCACGACTCAACCAGAAATTGTGGAAGAGCCCTGGTAGAGTGCATCCATGCATGGACGAGAAGGTTGCGAATAAAAAAAATTGGCGGTTTTTTTATGGACATGGGTGCTCTGTAGAAGAGATAAATAATATATATACGAGCATCTATATTTATATATATATTTATATATACGAGCATCTTCGCACGGGCTACGCCCGTGCTCGATGCTTTCGGGCGGCCTTCGGCCGCATCCAGGCGGGCTTCGCCCGCCTGCGCACGGGCTTCGCTCGCGTTTGATGCTCCGGGCGGCCTTTGGCCGCATAGAAGCGGGCTTAGCCTGCTTCGACGCAATCCACCAGCTCGGCTTCGCACTCACGGCCCCCCAAAGTGTTGGACGTTGCACTCTGGGGGCCGCGAGTGCGACACCGAACTGGTGAATTGCGTCGAAGTGGGCTAAGCCCGCTTTTATGCGGCCGAAGGCCGCCCAGAGCATCAAGCATGGGCGAAGCCCGTGCGCAGGCGGGCGAAGCCCGCCTGGATGCGGCCGAAGCCCGCATGGATGCGGCCGAAGCCCGCCATGCGGCCGAAGAATCCCGGATGCGGCCGAAGCCCGCCATGGATGCGGCCGAAGCCCGCATGGATGCGGCCGAAGCCCGCCTGGATGCGGCCGAAGCCCGTCTGGATGCGGCCGAAGCCCGCCTGATGTGGCCGAAGCCCGCCTGGATGCGGCCGAAGGCCGCCCAAGAGCATCGAGCACGGGCGTAGGAAGCATGTACACCTCCTGCTGAAGATGGACATGGGTGCACGTACATATATAGGTCGGGCTTTGCCCGCGGTCGCTGACTTCGGGGGCTGCGCCCGCGTTCGGCCGGGCTGCGCCCGCGTTCGGCCGGGCTGCGCCCGCGTTCGGCCGGGCTGCGCACCCGTTCGGCCGGCTGCTCCCCCGTTCGGCCGGGCTGGGAACCCGTTCTGCCAGGCTGCGACCCCGTTCGGCCGGGCTACGCCCCCGTTCGGCTGGCCTGCGCCCGCATTCGAATGATCACAACCGTTTGATCAAAGTACTATGAAGAACTGTCACCGTCTGATTCTCAACTCAAAACTACTTTATTTTGAGTTCTCAACTCACCGCGCTCTTCCAATGCTGTCAAAAATAACATTTGTGTTCCCCTTCAACGTCAAATTTCAAGGATGAATCTATATTTTTATATTTTAGTTTTCTTTATTGTCAACAAAAAGTAAATAAAGTTGACGACAATTTTTATTTGTTGTTAAGGCAATGCAATTTATGTTTGCCATTATGATAATTTCTTCTAAATTAGTGATCATTTTTCATTTTGTATTATTGGCGCAGTTCAATTTATTTGTTGTAAATAACAAAACAAAATTCAACTTCAAATAAATGAATATCATTTAAATATATAAGTTTAAAATTCAAGTCATCGAAATTTTCAATTAATTAGTTGGTTGGGCTCTAGAGCATTCAGATAAGTCTACATTTTCACAAATTTTTAATCCCTTTCTCGAACTTATTCTCATGAATCAGATATGATCACTTTTTTAATAATTGTAAATATTTCTATGAATAAAATGCGTCAGCACCGAAATACTTCATTTAATGGAGCCGTATGAATAAAAAGAAGCAGCAGCTATTTTTGGCTCTGTTTGTTTCGGCGGTGGCGCTACGTTGCAGTCCGATAACAAGGCCAATTTTTTTTTTGCTGTTTGAAGCGGTGTTGCGTCGGCATCGGGGGAAGAAATTGCCGGTGTTTCCCACAGCTACTCGAAGCTCCATTTCAACGCGGCGTTCTCAACAGATGATTGCCCGGAGTTGGTCGCCGCCACCAACAGCCTCTCCTTCCGCCGTATTCTATACCGCCACCAAATATCTTCCTCCACCACCATGGATGCCGGCGAGAAATTTTTCCATGGATGCGAGAAGCTCGGCCATGGACGCCTTGAAGCTCAAAAGATCCAGTGCCGACGAGATGGTCCCCCCCTGCCCCGGCGAGAAATCCCACCGCCACCGCCCCCTTCTCCTCCTAGGTTCCCAGATAATCCGCGATTTAGATCCAAGGTTAATATTATTAGGGAGTTATTAAGGGCACCACAGTTTTGACTAGGCGCGCATCACACTTTCTCCTAATTTTTTGCGCCTTTTGGAAATACGGCTTGTAAATGCATTTTTAGAAAAAGTGTTCAACACAAAAGTTGTAGATCTCGACGAGATCTACAAATTTTGTGTTGAACAATTTTCCTAAAAATGCATGTATAAGACGTATTTCTAAAAGACGTGAAACATGGGCGTATTTCCAAAGTACGACTTGTACGTGCATTTTTGGGAAAAAGTTCAACACAAAAGTTGTAGATCTCGTCGAGACCTACAACTTTGATGTTCAACACTTTCCCTAAAAATGCACGTACAATGCGTATTTTCAAAAGGCGTCAAAAATTAGGATTAAAGTACGGTGCACCTAGCCAAAACTGCGGTGCTCTTAACAACTACCTATTATTATTGTCAATTTCATAATAATAATAATAATATTATTATTATTATATTATGATTATTATGATTAATAATGATTATTATTATATTAAATTTAAAAGAAATATTATTTATAATCCAATTTAATTAATTAATTATAATTTATTATGATAATGATATTTAACGGAAACGTCATCACTGTTTAACCAAACTGTTTTTTCATTCTGAATAGTTCTGTCACTGCTATTTTACCAAATTATTTTTTCATTTTGAACATCATTATTCCCACACACACCTCAATTCTTAAACTTTCATTCCCGCGCTCTTTTTGTCACCGCCATTGCCGAAACAAACTGACCCTAAGACTCTATTTGGCACGTTGGTGGCGGTCATGAATACTGGGTTAAATCGTCATTTGTTAATGCCCATCTAAGAAATTTCATCTATTTTTATGTTCAAACGTATGATATTTGTTAGATGATACTTAATAAAAGGTGATTTAATCCATGCTTTTACGAATGCCATCACGGTGCCAAACATAACCTAAATGTACAATTTTTTTAATCTATTTTATAAATTTGTTTCCACTTTTCACAGCAGTTCCCGGGCCTAATGCCGAGGTCAACAAGATTTGATCGGAGGAAGCAATGGCACGGAGGGGTGCCCAGCTCAATTGATGATAAGAAGTGAAAGAAACTCCATATTTAAGCGTGTTTGGGCGAGAGTAGTACTGGGATGAGTGACCTCCTGGGAAGTCCATGTGGTGCGTGTTTGACTATCGAGTTTCGCTCATCAAAGGGAGGTTGTGGCCACCAACAACCAGCCAGAGTGCTGGAGAGGGGTTGGGATGCTTGGGCTGCAGCCCGGTAGCGACGCCTAGAGCGGAGCCGTGACATTGTCAAGTTGGATCGGCTAGGGTCGTTACAATAAAAGTGCACTTTTATTGTAACGACCCTAGCCGATCCAACGTGACAATGTCACGGCTCCGCTCTACGGGTCACTACCGAGCTGCAGCCCAAGCATCCCAACCCCTCTCTCTTCAAAGAAAAACTTTTTGGTTCGTTACTCGCATCTAATATAAGGTGCTCGTGGAAATCTCGGTCGTCCGACTTTCAATTTGGTCCGTCCGACTTTTCCTTGTTTTTTTTTAATATAAATACGATATTATTCTGTACACTGTAGGAGCGCGCATCGTGCGCGAGCACCTTAAAATAGATGCGAGTAACGCACCTAATTTTTGTTCCCGGAGAAACTGCAGAGGATCCGGATCCTCTTTTTTAGGGGAGGTGATTGATGGTTCATGGAATGAGGTTCTGTAAACACTAATTTATTAGTTTTTTCAAAACTGCTTTGAAATCTCGCACCCCTAATTTATGGATCCGGATCCCCTGGAGTTCAAATAGGAACTCCAGGGGATCCGGATCCCTAATTTATTAGTCGTCAATCTCAATTTTATGAGCTCCAATTGTTGGAAGGCTGAAAGTTCAAAACTATGTTTAATATTTTTATTTTTAAACATCATTTTTTATTTTACTTTAAAATAAATGCCGAAAAAATAGGATGTGAATATGAGATGTGAAATATTTAATAGGTATTTGACTTAAAAACAACTGTAAATTTTATAATAATTTAATTTTTATTAAAAATATTTAATTTCGAGTTAATTGATTCGAGTCGGCTCAGAATCGAGTCGATTTTGAGTCTAGCCGAACTGTCTCGAAATTGATTTCGACTCAGAGTCAGGCAGGAATAAATCAAAATCGATGAATATCAAGCCTAATCCAATTTCACTCTTTCGGCGCTGGCCGACCAAATGCGGGCACAGGCCGGCCGAACGCGGGCGCAGGCCGGCCGAACGCGGGCGCAGCTCGGTCGAACGCGGGCACAGCCCGGCCGAACGCGGGCGCAGACCGGCCGAACGCGGGCGCAGACCGGCCGAACGTGGGCGCAGCTCGGCCGAACGCGGGCACAGCCCGACCGAACGCTAAGAGTCAGCGAGCACATGCGAAGTCCGTGCGGAGCTAGTCGTGTGTGTGTGTGTGTGTGTGGAGCTGCTCGTGTGTGTCTGTGTATGTGTGTAAGACATGATGCATATTCGTGCAACGCGGATATTTGTTTTATACGTGCGTTTCACTGTTGGCGTTGGATTTAATCCAACGACTATAGGAAACTGCGCCATTAAAAAAGAATATGGCAACATCAAATTCGTTTGACAGGGAGGCGACAGGCGGCCGACGAGCCCACAGCCGCCGGCCACCCCCTTGTAACAAAAGATTGCAACAACAGTGTAAGGAAGCTTTAGCAGGCTTGGTCTGTTGGCACTGAGGAGTCTTGTAGTTTGCTTGGTCGCAACGCAGACAGCTGATGACATAAGACAATTATGGCCCTCCTGCGACCTTTGAAGTGCTTGAAGAACCTTGCAGGCGGCCTCGATAGTCAAGACGGACTTTAGAGGTCTTGACGGTCTTCGGCAGGCTAGACATGCTTCGGCGGTCTAGATGGACTTCGGCGTTCTTGACTTTCTTGACGGACTTCAGCGATCTAGACGGACTTCAATGGTCTTCAACGGTCTAGACGGACTTCGACGGTCGGTCGAGGCGCGTGCAGGAGCGGACTGGAGAGCGGAGCGCACAGAAGAACGTTGGAGGCGCATGCAAGAGTAGACTGGAGAGTAGAGCGCGCGGAAGCATGCTGGAAGCACGTGCAAGAGTGAACTGGAGAGCGGAGCACACAAAAACACGTTGTAGGGTATTCAAGAGCAGGTTGAAGAGCGGAGGGCACGAAAACACACTGGAAGCGTGTGCATGAGTGTGGCGGGAAGAGATGCACACAAGGAAGGGGCATGTGCAAGCACACGTAAGAAAAGTACGCGCATGATAGCGCACAAAGAAGGGGCGTGCGCAAAAGTGCGCAAGGAAAGGACGCGCGTGACAGCGCACATGGAGGCACTCACATGAGCGCATAAGTAAAGGATGTGCATGGGAGTGCGCAAGGTGGCGCGCACAAGAGCTCACAAGGAAGGGGCGCGCAAGGAGGAGGCACACACAAGAGCGCGCAAGGAAGTGGCACACACAAGAACGCGTAAGGAATGGACGCGCATGAGAGCGCATAAGGAAGGGGCGCGCGCAAGAGCGCGGAAGGAGGAGGCGCGCACAAGAGCGTGCAAGGAAGTGTTCCACACAAGTGTGCACAAGGAAAAGGCGCACTCGGGAGAGTGCAACGGGTGGAGAAATCAGAAATGGTGTATAGAAAATTGTAGGAGGAAAGAAGCAGAGAGAAAATCATAGGAGGAAAGAAGGAGAGAGAAAATTGTAAGAGTAAAGGAGGAGAGAGAAAATCTGTAATAAGATTTTTCGGAACAAGAAGAAAGTGAATTTGAAGGAGAACTAAAGTGTATTTATAGATTCTAAAAGGGGCGATCCGGTAATTTTCCCCGATAACTACCGGACGGATGAATAAAAACGCCTGAAAAAGGGCACGCAAATCACGATATTTACGAAAATGACAAGACTGCTCTCGGACGGCTTAACCCACAACGAAAAAATAACAGCCCCTTCCACGAGAGGAGGGGCTGTCCGGCGAGGCCGGTGCCTAGAGGAGGCCGGCGGACGGAGCATGGCGGACCTGGCTAGGGACGGGCAGCCACGCCCCACGCGGGGATGCCGACGAGGGGGCGAGCGGCCATATCGCAACCCTGCCGAAGGCGGAAAAGAAGTTGCCCAGGAGGGGCGGCCAGCGGGCTGCCCGCCGAAGTCTTGTATTGTTTATTTTGTTTTCTTATTAGTCAAAGTGAATTTGTTAATAACATTATCCAATTTTATCGTTGAATTTTTTTAAACTTCTGAATGCTTTTATTATTATTTTTACTATTAAAATTGGCACGTAGATAAACAATACAATGATAATTTAGCAAAAAGAAAAAGACAACAGTGGTCACAAAATGCAGGAGGAAGTAGACCGAGCCTTTCCCCGTCTATTGCCGTATTGCGAGCCGGCAAATGTGGTTTGGTCTATTATGTTTGCAATAATTACATAGAATTATTTGTGCGAGCGCGGGCGTGTAATTTTTGTTCGGGCGCACACTTTCTGTCCGGGCATGTATTTTCTGTCAAGGCGTGCACTTTTTGTCCGGACACAAACTTTTCGCCCGGGCGCGCACTTTCCGCCCTGTCGCGTGAAAGTGTTGCTTGAAGCATCCGGATGGAGATCAAGATGGAATACCCTATCCGTTGCCCTTAGGTGAGTATAAATAGGCAAATTCTAGGAGTATCTACGGATATCGGATATCCATGTATCCGAACCGACCCGTTAAGCCTCCGAATCCGTTAATTGTCCAAATATATACTAATAGCGCACACTTTCCACCTGGACGCGCACTTTTCGGTCGAGCACGCACTTTCCAAAGGGAATCTAGGCTGTGCAAACTTAAAATTTCTGATTTGTATGTTTTTTGAGAGGGATATTTTTTTCTTTTTGTGTTAACCCTAATTTCCCCCATAAATATAAGGGGAAATTTTATATGCGGTACCCTCACGAGATAATTGTGGGGGGACCTTTTTTGATATAACTGAAAATACAAAATCCTACTATGATTTATTTTTTCACAAAAAAGTCACAAAATATTGATCTATGTATTTTTACGCTCATTGTAAGTACTCATATGTCTATATTTTGGGGTGAAAATACAACTGAAAAAAGGTTGCTTTTTTGAACAAAAAATCCAGTCCATTTTAAAACTAAAATCCAGTTCATTTTTACAATCAATGAAAATCCAGTTGTATTTTCACCCATAAAATCCAGTCCATTTTTGAGTTAAACCCATTTTTACAATACAACGTATCCCCTGTAACGGCCCGTAATCCTTTACAAATAACATCTAATTACTGCATATATATATATATTTTCCTATAAGCTTTTTTTTTTCAACCAATTCATATATCACAATGAGCATAGACATACATGCGAATCCAAAGATAAACACAAACTTCATTTAGGTTCACAATACACAAGAGTTCGGTACAAGTTATGTTTTACAAAAGCTTATTTTCATAAGTAGTGCATAAAGAACAAAGTGGCGAAGCTATGCCATTAACAAAAGTAGCTCAATAAGGCATATCGATATACTCCAACACATATCTTTAGCGCTGTCCCATGTGCGATTTACCTGTACCTAAAATTTTAGAATTTGAAACCATTAGTCTTTAGTAAAGACTAAGCGAGAACAAACCTCTTTAACCTCCGGTATATTAGAAACAAGAACTGTGAATAAAACATGTAACACTTTGAGCCAGTACAGAAACTGAAGCAATAAAAGTTTCATAACATTATTTCTACAAAGCATTAGGGTGTCATGAAAGAACACATCAACGGGAGCAAGGGCATAAAGTTACAATTTCTAGGAAATATTATGGGCAATTGACTTTGCAATCCGTATACGTTCTCATAAATCAGTATTTGGGCCCACCCTTCCGGGTCATCACTAACCAAAATCTGCCCGTAGGCCGACTGGTTTAGCTATTCATTTATCATTTCCTGTCCATGCATGCAATATCAAGCCCATAATATAACCTCGTGTCGACACGTTACAGTAAGTTATGTAGTTTAGCATTCCCTCAGATTTTCTTCGCTTGTTTGCCTCTTTCAAGGCCATACAAAAGCGAGCATCATTTTGATATTCAGTATACTACAACATCATTTAAAAACAGTGCAAATAAGTAATTCACTTGAAGAAAACAGTAATTAAAAAGATAGGTCTCACCGGCACTTTTCCCTTTTCAACGTCACGCCCTACGTCATCGCCACGTATACTTTGATTTGCCATCCTTCCCTATATCTGTTTAGCAATCGTATCCATCAGGGCATAACTTTAGGGGTTGCATCACATTGAATTCATGACGATGACCATTAGGAATAACTAACTTGAACGAAAACAACCAAGTAAAACTCAACCATCCCCTCTCGGGATATGATATGGGCAAGAAGAACATCAACCGACCAAACTATTACTCATTTCATCCCAAAAGTCCAGGGAAAAGAAAACTGGAGTACAACAAGTCGGCGAAATTGAAGCTGAACAGTATTTCTTGTACGCACAGCATCTCCCAAAACCGATTCATACTCTCACAAATTGAACAACAAATGTTACTGGTACAAGGAGACATCCAAATCACACTAGAAGGAGATAAGGAATAGCAGCTCTAGCGAAATATGCCCAAATGAAAAGCCAAAAGCAGTACATGAACCATAACCTGAAACACTTAAGAGTAGAGTACAGATCCGGCCAAAGAACTAAGAAATAAAAAGAAACCAGAAATACTCCGACTAATGACCGACTAAAGACACATGCACAGGTAAAACTCCAGCCAATAGAGATCTTAAATTCAAGCCAAAACCAGCCAAGAACTTTAAGAGTAGAAAAAAAAACAAAAGATCTTACAGTGGTTCTAGGGTTATCACAGATTCTTCAGCCCTTCACGAACCCAATCGCGATAGCACCGAGGTCAAGTACTTCCCAGATCAAACAAAATCAACCCAAACTCTCAAATCCAGCAGTAGATAGGAAGATTCCACCCGTCGTTACAAAAGATTGAGAGAAAGAAAGAGGTTGAGCAACCCTAACATCCAACTCTCCCTCAGAACTCCAGACGATAAGGGAAGCTGAGATGCGAAATATAGAAATTTAGGGATCGGCATGATTGATATCACCGCTTTAAGCCACCGCCTTACCTAAAAGAGTTTAACTATAACCCAAATCAACAGTGCTCCTAATGTTTTTAACAACTGCACATATCGGCCCAGATCTTATCTCATTACCTATGACAAACCTGGTAACTAGCCCACTTGATTTTTAGTCCATATCACAAAACATACGGCTGGAACACTATAATAACAAAATACCTAACGTCCAAACGGATCTGTTGCCGCTAAACTTAAAAATAAAAATGTGACGTCAAGGCGACGCCACCCCAACATTAGTTTCAATTATTTTCTTTTATCATCATAGGGAATATATATATAAAGCACTCACGAGGAAATGTCGAGCGTCACAATTCTTCCCTCCTTAATGATTTTCGTCCCCGAAAATGGACTTAGCATGCTTATGAAACAAGAGAGGGAAAAGATCCTGCATAATCTATTTGAGCCAAATCTATTTAAACAAGATCTACTCATAGTTTCCTCCACATTTGGCCCCCTCTTTTTATCCTTTATTATGAGTATCCGCTACCAATACCAAGCGAATACTATCAGTTATCAAGGAAATAATTTCAATTATTTTCAATATTTCTTTATCATCATAGGGAATATTTAGTGATCATCATAGGGAATATTATTGCAAAAGAAAAACAAAAACAAAAACAAAAAATTTTTTGCTCTTATGAAAAAATAATTGTTCTCACCAGAATTTTCATTCGCCAGTCGCCTTGAAAATGTTATGTTGGGTGCTCGTCAAATAGTAGAGGAAAAAGCTCATACATTGCATCTTTACGTTCCCATGTCGCTTCATCTCGTGAGTGTCCTTTCCACCAAACTTGTACAAAGTTTACATCCCGATTACGTAAGTGTTTGCTTTTCCGATCAATGATTTGATATGGTTCCGTCGGGCTCGATAAATCAGTCTCAATTTGTATGTTTTCAATTGAAATAATCTTTTCAGGATCTTGTATATACTTTCGGAGAGCAGAAACATGAAATACATCATGTAACCTTTGTAAGTCCTCTGATAGTGCCAAACGATAAGCTACATCACCAATTCGCTCGATGACAGAAAAGGGTCCTACATAACGTGGACTCAATTTCCCCAGTCGTCTCAATCGTGAAGCTCCTTTAAAAGGTTTAATTTTTAAACATACGAGATCCCCAACTTGAAATTCTACCAAACGATGTCTCGTATCAAAATATTTTTTCTGACGATCTTGAGCCACTTTCATTTTTTGTTGGATGAGAACAACTTTCTCGTGCCATTTATCCACCTTCTCTTTGTTATAAATTTGTCGTTCGCCATCTTCTGCCCAGCTTAAAGGTGTACGGCAACGTCGACCATATAACGCCTCAAACGGTGCCATCTGTATGGACGACTGATAGCTATTATTGTAAGCAAATTCGACAAGTGCTAAATATTTTTCCCATGAACCCTTAAGGTCTAGCACTACCATGCGTAACAGATCCTCAAGATATTGGATAGCTCGTTCTGACTGTCCATCTGTTTGGGGGTGGAAAGCTGTACTAAACTGTAATTTTGTTCCCAAACGTTTATGAATTTGTTTCCAATTCCCTGATGTGAACCTTCCATCTCGATCTGAAATAATCGTTCGAGGAATTCCATGCAACTTCACAATTACATCAATATACATTTCATTCAATTTTTCAGGTGGTCCATCTTGTCGTACAGCTATGAAGTGTGCGCTTTTCGTTAATCTATCAATAATAACCCAGATACCATCATGTCCCAACTTGCTCCGAGGCAATCCGAAAACGAAGTCCATGGCAATGTCTTCCCATTTCCATTCTGGTATTGGTAATGAGTGTAAGTACCCTCCAGGCTTTTGATGTTCTGCTTTTACCAATTGGCAAGTGTGACACGATGCGATATACGTTATCACATCTTTTTTCATTCCAGGCCACCAAAACTCCTCCTTTAAATCTTGGTACATTTTCGTTCTGCCAGGATGGATTGAAAATGGAGTGTTATGTGCTTCATATAAAATGTCTCTTCGTAAACCGTCCACATCTGGAACACATAGCCTTTCATTCATTAATAATAACCCATTCTGTTCAGTAAAACTCGTCGATTCCCCTTTTTTAACTTTTTCCAGTATGTCTGTCAAAAAGACATCATTTGGCACGGCGTCTACAATTCTATCCTTCAGTGTATATCGGATTTGCATCAGAAAGAGTTGAGTTTGCTTACCTTCTGTTGTAATAATGGGAACTATTTCCATTCGTCCCAACTCGCGCATTAACTGAGGATTATAATTTTTCAAGGATGCTAATCCGACAACATTCTTGCGGCTTAGCGCATCAGCAACCACATTTGCCTTTCCGGGATGATATTGAATATCGACGTCATAATCTTTGATAAATTCTAACCAACGTCGTTGGCGAAGATTTAATTCCTTTTGCGTAAAAATGTACTTTAAACTTTTGTGATCGGTGAAAATTTCACATCTCACTCCATACAAATAATGACGCCATATTTTTAGGGCAAAAATTACTGCTGCTAACTCAAGATCATGAGTTGGATAATTCCTTTCAGCATCTTTTAATTGACGTGAAGCATAGGCGATTACCTGCCCACGTTGCATTAAAACACATCCTAAACCTTTATATGACGCGTCACTATAGATTTGAAATCCTTCTGTGCCCGATGGAAGTATTAGCACAGGAGCAGTAGTCAATCTTTCTTTTAATGCTGCAAATGCATTTTGGCAGTTTTCATTCCATTGGAAAGAAACATTCTTCCGAGTTAATTGTGTTATTGGCAATGAGATTTTTGAAAAATCTTTAACAAATCTGCGATAATATCCTGCTAAACCGAGAAAACTCCGTACTTCAGTTACAGTTGTCGGTTGTGGCCAATTCAGAATTGAGTCTATTTTGGCAGGATCCACAGCTAAACCTTCTCCTGTTATCACATGTCCCAAAAATGATACTTCTTTCAACCAAAATTCGCATTTGGAGAATTTAGCATATAAGTGACTATCCTTCAATCTCTGCAATACCAATCGTAAATGTTGCGCATGCTCTTCCTCCGATGTTGAATATATGAGGATGTCGTCAATAAAGACAATGACAAATTTGTCCAAGTAATCTCTGAACACACGAGTCATCATGTCCATGAAAACTGCAGGGGCATTTGTTAACCCGAACGGCATTACCACAAACTCATAATGCCCATATCTTGTGCTAAACGCAGTTTTAAAAACATCTTCTTCTTTAATTCGCAGTTGGTGGTAACCTGACCGTAAATCCATTTTTGAGAACACTTTTGCATGTACTAGTTGATCGAACAGATCATCGATACGTGGTAGAGGGTATTTATTCTTTACTGTTAATTTATTCAGTTCTCTATAATCCACGCATAGTCTTAGTGTTCCCTCTTTCTTCTTTACAAATAGTACCGGTGCTCCCCACGGAGACGTACTAGGTCGTATAAAGCGTTTATCTAGTAACTCCTGCAGTTGACATTTCAACTCTGCTAACTCTTTTGGAGCCATTCGATACGGCGTTTTTGCAATTGGTCTCGCTCCTTCTTCTAGGTGAATTTCAAACTCTACTTCTCTTCTAGGAGGAAGTCCTGGCAATTCCTCCGGAAAATTTTCCTGGAAGTCGCATACAACTGGAACAGTTTGAATATCCTTCTTTTGCTCTGACGTTCCTTTCACCATCACCAAGATCGCGTCACATCCTTTTCTTATCTTCTTTGATGCTTTCATTGAGGATATGAGCATTTTGGACACTTCTCCTAACCCATGAAACACCGTAACGTTTTGATCTGCACATTGAACGATGACTTCTTTTCGCTTACAATCAATTACAACTTCGTACTGGACTAGCCAATCCATACCCAATATCAAGTCGAACTCAGTAAGTGGTAAAACCACTACATCCACAGTAAATTGCTTATCATTTAACTCAACCGACACGACTATTCGTTGTTGCGTTGACACGACTTGATTATTCGGTAGGGTAACATGTACAATGTCCCGTGTATAATATGGTTTTTCAGATATTCGATTCAACATGCTTGAAGCAATAAATGAATGGCTAGCACCAGTATCAAATAAAACCTTCATTAAGATGCCGCAAACATAAAGCATACCTGTCACCACCGTGTCATCTGCTTTGGCCTCTTGCTGATTCAGATTAAATACACGAGGCTGTACAGATCGTTCTTCTCCTGAGGTTCCACCTGGGGCTGAGGTTGAAGCAAAGGAGTCATTTCCTTGAGAAATACCCATCTGGTATACTTTCTGACCCGGAGGTGCAGGAAATTTTCTTCCACTACTGTTTCCTTCCTTCTTCTTTGGGCAGTCCCGTTGAAGATGTCCGGGCTGACGGCAGACATAACAGATATTACTTCCTGCTAAACATAGTCCCTTGTGGGATTTCCCACACTTACCACACTTCTGTTCTTGCCCGGAAGATTGTACTACACTTACACTCTCTTGCGAACGAGGCCGTTTACCTGACTCACCCGATTTCCAAGAGGTCCCAGATTTAGCTGAGGACTCTTTACCTTGCATCCACTGTGATCTCTTTTTGCCAAATTCCCGTCTTCGCTGAGTCTTTTCTGCATCAATTTCCATCAAGCGAGCTTTCTGAACCAAAGCTCCATAATCTCGTATTTCAAGTGGCACCAAGATAGACCGGATACTATCCCGCAAACCTTCTTGAAACCTGCGACACCTTTCTTTTTCATTAGGCACAAATGCTTCAGCATAGAATGCCAAATTGGCAAACTCTGTCTCGTACTCAAGAACGGAGCGAGGCCCTTGAACAAGACGTAAAAACTTATCCTGTAGCAGCTTCTTCTCTGATTCCGGAACAAACCACCCTGTAAATTCGTGCACAAAAGTGGTCCAAGGGATACTAACTTGTCCCCGGCCAGCCAAACGACCTCGAACATTTACCCACCAACGTTTCGCTTCCCCTTCTAAGAGAAATGTCACCAAGCCCACTTTTCGGTCATCTGGGCATAACATCACTTCGAAGATTGTCTCAATACGTGAAATCCAATCTTCTGTCTCCAAAGGGGAGAGACCACCTCGAAAAATAGGCGGCTTCAACTCTAAAAATTGCTTCAAATCCACATCAAGATGTCGCCGCTGTGTCAAGACACTAGTCACTGCTGCAGGAACAACAGGAGGAACATCGCGTACCATCTTAATAGCTTCTGCCAAAAGAAGAGCAAGGTCTGTAAGTTGAGGTTGTGCCTGCTGTTCAACTTGCGGGGGTACTAGTTGTTCAATAGGCATGTGATCATGCCGCATCTGTTCTGGAGGAACAAGATCATCACTTTCAGACATAGTCTGATGTGTTCTCTGAGCAGAGTCCTTCATGATAAAACAAATGATCTATTACTCGAAAAGGAACCAAATGGTAAGCTAAGTTCAATAAATATTGGCTTTCGATGTATGTACATACTCATTGTGGCCAAGGTTTTGAAACCTGGCTCTGATACCACTAAAATGTAACGGCCCGTAATCCTTTACAAATAACATCTAATTACTGCATATATATATATATTTTCCTATAAGCTTTTTTTTTTTTCAACCAATTCATATATCACAATGAGCATAGACATACATGCGAATCCAAAGATAAACACAAACTTCATTTAGGTTCACAATACACAAGAGTTCGGTACAAGTTATGTTTTACAAAAGCTTATTTTCATAAGTAGTGCATAAAGAACAAAGTGGCGAAGCTATGCCATTAACAAAAGTAGCTCAATAAGGCATATCGATATACTCCAACACATATCTTTAGCGCTGTCCCATGTGCGATTTACCTGTACCTAAAATTTTAGAATTTGAAACCATTAGTCTTTAGTAAAGACTAAGCGAGAACAAACCTCTTTAACCTCCGGTATATTAGAAACAAGAACTGTGAATAAAACATGTAACACTTTGAGCCAGTACAGAAACTGAAGCAATAAAAGTTTCATAACATTATTTCTACAAAGCATTAGGGTGTCATGAAAGAACACATCAACGGGAGCAAGGGCATAAAGTTACAATTTCTAGGAAATATTATGGGCAATTGACTTTGCAATCCGTATACGTTCTCATAAATCAGTATTTGGGCCCACCCTTCCGGGTCATCACTAACCAAAATCTGCCCGTAGGCCGACTGGTTTAGCTATTCATTTATCATTTCCTGTCCATGCATGCAATATCAAGCCCATAATATAACCTCGTGTCGACACGTTACAGTAAGTTATGTAGTTTAGCATTCCCTCAGATTTTCTTCGCTTGTTTGCCTCTTTCAAGGCCATACAAAAGCGAGCATCATTTTGATATTCAGTATACTACAACATCATTTAAAAACAGTGCAAATAAGTAATTCACTTGAAGAAAATAGTAATTAAAAAGATAGGTCTCACCGGCACTTTTCCCTTTTCAACGTCACGCCCTACGTCATCGCCACGTATACTTTGATTTGCCATCCTTCCCTATATCTGTTTAGCAATCGTATCCATCAGGGCATAACTTTAGGGGTTGCATCACATTGAATTCATGACGATGACCATTAGGAATAACTAACTTGAACGAAAACAACCAAGTAAAACTCAACCATCCCCTCTCGGGATATGATATGGGCAAGAAGAACATCAACCGACCAAACTATTACTCATTTCATCCCAAAAGTCCAGGGAAAAGAAAACTGGAGTACAACAAGTCGGCGAAATTGAAGCTGAACAGTATTTCTTGTACGCACAGCATCTCCCAAAACCGATTCATACTCTCACAAATTGAACAACAAATGTTACTGGTACAAGGAGACATCCAAATCACACTAGAAGGAGATAAGGAATAGCAGCTCTAGCGAAATATGCCCAAATGAAAAGCCAAAAGCAGTACAGGAACCATAACCTGAAACACTTAAGAGTAGAGTACAGATCCGGCCAAAGAACTAAGAAATAAAAAGAAACCAGAAATACTCCGACTAATGACCGACTAAAGACACATGCACAGGTAAAACTCCAGCCAATAGAGATCTTAAATTCAAGCCAAAACCAGCCAAGAACTTTAAGAGTAGAAAAAAAAACAAAAGATCTTACAGTGGTTCTAGGGTTATCACAGATTCTTCAGCCCTTCACGAACCCAATCGCGATAGCACCGAGATCAAGTACTTCCCAGATCAAACAAAATCAACCCAAACTCTCAAATCCAGCAGTAGATAGGAAGATTCCACCCGTCGTTACAAAAGATTGAGAGAAAGAAAGAGGTTGAGCAACCCTAACATCCAACTCTCCCTCAGAACTCCAGACGATAAGGGAAGCTGAGATGCGAAATATAGAAATTTAGGGATCGGCATGATTGATATCACCGCTTTAAGCCACCGCCTTACCTAAAAGAGTTTAACTATAACCCAAATCAACAGTGCTCCTAATGTTTTTAACAACTGCACATATCGGCCCAGATCTTATCTCATTACCTATGACAAACCTGGTAACTAGCCCACTTGATTTTTAGTCCATATCACAAAACATACGGCTGGAACACTATAATAACAAAATACCTAACGTCCAAACGGATCTGTTGCCGCTAAACTTAAAAATAAAAATGTGACGTCAAGGCGACGCCACCCCAACATTAGTTTCAATTATTTTCTTTTATCATCATAGGGAATATATATATAAAGCACTCACGAGGAAATGTCGAGCGTCACATCCCCCACAGTTCTCCCGTGGGGGTACCGCACGGAAAATTTTCTTTAAATATAAAGGGTTAGGGTTCTTATTTTAAGAGTTGAGAGAGAGTGAAGTGGTAATATTATACTGACCCCTTTTTTTCTTCCTCACCGGTGATAGAGGAATAGAGGATAGCCCCTCCCTATGGACGTAGACATTTCCTGCCGAATCACGTAAATCGCATCATGTTATTAATCAGGAACTTTGTATGGGGGAGATCATCTGCCGGCATGAGTTGCCCCAGGCCATCGTCACAGACAATGAGCCTCAATTTGTCAGTGCCGAGTTCATCAATTTCTACGAGCAACTTGGGGTCGACCTCAGGTTCGCGTCTGTCCACTATCACAGGAGCAACGGGCGGGTGGAGACGACGAACAAGATCATCGTGAACCTCCTAAAAAAGAAAATTTAGAACTTAAAGGGGAGCTGGGTGGAGCAGCTCCCTTCAGTCCTCTAGGCCTGGAGGACCATCCCCAACACTGTCATAGAGGAGACCCCCTTCAAACTCTCTCATGGCTACTATACGAAGCAGTACTCCCCATAGAATTCGAGGTCTGAACACCTCGGGTAATTGAGGCAGAAGGATGCAGGGAAGAGTGACGGACCGAGAACGAGGACGAGCTTCGGCTCTCCCTGAACATGGTGGAGGAGCTGCGCGACCTGTCAGTTATCCGACAAGAAGAGGTCAAGAGAAGGATGGTTATATATTTTGACAAGCACGTCCGGATCAATCAGTTCGCGGAAGGGGACTTGGTCCTGAAAAAGGTCGATGCAGCTGGAAAATCAGCCGCAATGGGGAAGCTCAACCCCAACTGGGAAGGTCCATACATTGTAAAAGAAGCTCTAAAGTCAGGAGGGTATCGCTCCGGAATGTGGAGGGCGAGATCCTAGATCGTACCTGGAGCGACGATGACTTGAAGCGATTCTACCCATGAGAGTAATAAGATGGCTTTCTTTTGTCCTTATTATTTGACGATGATTTGTTTGCCTGGCAGGAACGACAAGAGATTTGATTGGATGAGCTGAGCTCGGTTGATGCTTAACACCTGTCGTCAGGCTCTCACATAGCTAATTGAGACGGTGGTAGGGCCCGGTGGTTGGCCAAAGGAAAGTATTCTCGCTCTGGGGTTAGGTCCCAAGACGCTCCCGATGCCAGGTTTCCACCTAGCTGGCAGGGTAGGGATCCTCGAGTGACGTCGTTATGACCCTAGAGCTGAGCCCGGTTGATGCTCAACACCCGTCATCAGGCTCTCACCTAGCTTATTGGGCTGGTGATAGTGCCTGGTGGCTAGCCAAAGGAAAGTATTCTCGTTCTAGGGTTAGGTCCCGAGACGCTCCCGCTGTCAGGCTTCCACCTAGCTAGTAGGGTCGGGATCCTCGAGTGACGTCGTTATGACCGTGGAGCTGAGCCCGGTTGATGCTCAACACTCATTGTCAGGCTCTCATCTAGCTGATTGGGTCGGTGGTAGCACCCGGTGGCTGGCCAAAGGAAAGTATTCTCGCACTGGGGTTAGGTCCCGAGACGCTCCTGTTGCCAGGCTTCTACCTAGCTTGCAGGGCCGGGATCCTTGAGTGACGTCATTATGATCCTAGAGCTGAGCTCGGTTGATGCTCAATACCCGTCATTAGGCTCTCGCCTACCTGATTGGGCTAGTGGTAGTGCCCGGTGGTTGGCCAAAGGAAAGTATTCTCGCTCTGAGGTTAGGTCCCGAGACGCTCCCGCTGTCAGACTTCCACCTAGCTGGCAGGGTCGGGATCCTTCAATGACGTCGTTATGACCCTGAAGCTGAGCCCGGTTGATGCTCAACACCCGCTGTCAGGCTCTCACCTAGCTGATTAGGCCGGTGGTAGCGCCCGGTGGCTGGCCAAAGAAAAGTATTCTCGCTCTGGGGTTAGGTCTCGAGACGCTCCCGCTGTCAGGGTTTCACCTAGCTGGCAGGGTCGGGATCCTCGAGTGACGTCATTATAAACCTGTAGCTAAGCCCGGTTGATGCTCAACACCCGTCGTCAGGCTCTCACCTAGCTAATTGGGCCGGTGGTAGAGCCCGGTGGTTGGCAAAGGGAAAGTATTCTCGCTCTGGGGTTAGGTCCCGAGACGCTCCCGCTGCCAGGCTCTCATCTAGCTGGCAGGGCCGGGATCCTCGAGTGATGTCGTTCTGACCCTGAAGCTGAGCCCGGTTGATGCTCAACACCCGCTGCCAGACTCTCATCTAGCTGGCAGAACTGGGATCCTCGAGTGACATCGTTATGATCATGGAGCTGAGCCCGGTTGATTCTCAACACCCACTACTAGGCTCTCATCTAGCTGGCAGGGCTGGGATTCTTGATGGACATCCTTATGACCGTGGGGTTGAGTCTCGAGACGCTCCCGCTGTCAGGCTTCCACCTAATTGGCAGAACCAGGGTCCTCGATAGACACCGTCTTTGCTCTACAGCCAAGTCCTGGGCTTTGCCAAGTCACCACCAGGCAGGTTAAGTTACTTAGGACAGAGGTTCGGGAAACATGACCTCCAACAATTTTTGGGCGAGCTGGAGGTGGCGAGATGGGATCTCGGCAACTACCATAGGGTGGCACCATCTGAGCGGGGCAGGGTCAAAGATGACGAGCTGAGGTCTCGGCACCTACTGAAGAAGGGCGAGCCGAGGCAATTCTAGGAGACTACATTCCATATCATGAAGATTTAACTTGGGAAGTCTTCAGAAAGTTCCTGACATGGAACAAACCCCCCAAAAGGGGAGAAATCTCGCAGGCGAGCTGGGCGTTCATGGGTCCAGCTCGGCGAATAGCCTGCCCCTACCACTAAGGGGTGGCGAGATCTCCAGGTCTTGGCGCGAGCATGTATCCTAATTCCAATGCATTCTAACGGCAAATGCTATTCTAGCGAGGTCGTGTGGTGAAGTGGGGCGGTGCATGTGCAAGTGCGACATAGAAAATGAATAAAAGAAAAGGAAGATTTGGTAAATGCATCTTTATTAATGTACATTTCTTTATACAGGGGGATCTCGCCTCGACGGGGTTACAAAATTAAGGGGAGGAAAGGTTTACAAAATGAAGCAAAAAATGAATCGCGAGCTAGCTCTTGCCCTCCCCTCCCGAGTCGCCATCCTTGTAGCTGGGGAGGTCCTTGAACATCGACTCAAAGCTGTCCTCCTTCTTGCCTGGGGGGGAGGAAAGATCTCCAACACCAAATCCTTCACCGTCAAATCCTCGCAGCCCTCCACCAGCACCTGCATATCCTTCATCATCTGCAGGGTGTACTCGGCAGTGCTGATGGTGTTGACACATAGTCTTTCGGCGACCTCTGCCTTGCTGAAGATCTTTGGCCGCTTGGTCGGGCCACCTGGCTCGCTGCCGACCTAGGGGAGGAAGATGTCCATCTGGCGGGTGAGCTCGCTCTGGAGTCCTTTGTTCTGCTCCTCCAGCGCTTTACTCTTCTCCAGTGCCCTGTTTTTTTCCTCCAGCTCGGCAGCGCGAGCGCGCATGCGATCTGTGGTCTTGGCATCCTGCCAAGTAGTGGAGGTAAGCAATTGTGGAAAGTCCAAGTCAAAAATGGAAGGGGTCAGCAGATACTTACCACCCCGTCGACAGTTTTGGCGAGTAGGCTCTCGGCGACCTCAAGTCGCTTCGCCAGGTTGTGGCTAAGTTGGTATCTGCGGCGAGTCGACATGTGCGCGAGCTCCAGCGAGCACATTCTGAGCCCGCGAGCTCTCATGTGCAAGCCGCTGAAAGCTCATGGCGTCGAAGGCTGTGGAATCCTCGCGCCATAGATCCTGAACCCCAGGGCATGGGTGTGCCCGCTGGGAGGTTGGCGCTCTGACCAGGAGGGGATGAGGGAGGAGATGGAGACTCAGTGAATCTGCTCGTCCCATTGGACAATCGACGCGCCGAGCCGGTCCTTGGCCTTCCCGCCGAGAATAAAGTTCTGATGGTCTTTTGGCAGGTCCAACTCACGGGCTGCGAGTTCCTCAACGATAGTGGGGGCAGGCAGGTCGCCTCCGCCCTGGTCTTTCTCTGGCGACTTATTCGGCGTGGTCTCTAGGGAGCTCAAGTAGATTTGATGTTGTTGTTGTTTCCCCTGGAGACCGTCATCGCCTTCTTCCTCTTTATTAGTGGTGTGGAACGATGAGGCAAGATGGATCTCGCGGGGTCAGGTCACTTCTTGCTGGATGAGGACCCGACGAGACCCAACTCTCCCCTGCAGTCCTCGGCGGGGGCCCTCTCTCACGCGAGTGGGTCAGGTGACAGCTCCGAGTCCGCAAATGGCGGGTGCTCGAGAATCAGCTGCTCCCCTGCAGAAAATAACTTGGTGTTAGAGATTATCTCTTTCCTGCGAGCCTAATAGAGAAAGAAGTAAGAGAGTTATACCTTCGCCCCGGTAGCACCGGGGGAAGTGAGTCGAGACCCCTTCGAAGGAAAACGACCTCGAAATTCTTGCCGAGGAAGTATTTGTGCAGCTCGGCATCGTTGCTCGTCACCGTCGGTGGTCGGTACACCTCCTCGCTCCTCTGCTGAGGCGAGAAGGGGATGTTGCTGAGCTCACCCTTGATGAAGACCAGCCTGGCGAACCAGTTGTGGTTCTTGTTGGCCGTCTCGCGGACCTTGAAATGCGAGCCGGCCAAGAAGGCGATCCCATCATTGGTCGTGCGGTAGGTGAAGAGTTTCCAGAAGACAGTCAGGTTGAACTCTATTCGCTCGCGGCTGAGGTAACATGCGAATGCCACCATTATGGCGATGACATTCGGGTTCAGCTTGGCCAGGACTGCGCCAAAGTATTTCAGTATTTGGCGGATCTCTAGCCATAGGGGAAGGCGCAACCCCACCTCAAAGTACGCGATGGGGAAGGCGACCTCATCCTCATAGAATGAATTGACGACCTCGCCTGCTGCGGGTCGGTGTCACAACCCGCATTTTCTCCGAATTAAGAATTATCAGAGTAAGAGAAAACACGCGTCATGATGCCACGTCAAGCAGGGGATAACTGCTGACGCTCAGGCAAAACCAACTACAATCTTTATGCAAGAAAATCATATGCTTAATGAATAGAAAATCAGTTATATTTTAGAGACTGTATCCCTCGGCTCAGTGGATCACCTAGTCCACAAAAGAAAACTATATTTATACGCTGCAGAAAATACTTTATTTAGGTTTAACCTCCTAAGGAGCGCATACGGGTTCCAAGAGAACCACCCATGCTATGCAAGACCCTACATTTAATTTATATAATATATAAGAAAATGATCTTTATACGTGATTTGGAAAAATAGTGATTAAGTTTATAAAAACATGCTGATCATGAGCTTTATTTATACTAATAATTATAGTTTAAAAATAACTAGCAACCTAGCATAAAACCTTCTCAAAGCAAGTAGACTATCTCCAGAAAATGGTAGCAGCAATAGTATATATCTAGTACAAGGTAAAAACTACCAGTGGGAGCCAACAACCTGACACGAACCCACTAGCACAAATTTATGTCTGTAAGAAAGTACTGAAAACAACCTCACTAACAAGGAAAACAGAACTCCAAAGTCCGGGAGTCCACCAACAACACCACCTCCAACTAGCCACCAGACTGGCTACAGCTCAGAACCTGGGGTATTCCAAAAGAAAACAGAATACCTCAGCAAGCTAAACAAAGAAAAGAAATAACATTTGCATGTAAGAGTCAACCAAAAGGACAAAGTAACTGAAAAACATGCAGTAGAAAGAGTCACAACTGTCCAAAACAGGACAACAAGAAATGCACAACGTGCAAAGCAACAGCAACGACCCAGCCCAGGAACCACATCCTGCAGGGCCTACTAGGCTTCCAAGAGCCAGAATGCTGCGAACTACCAAAGAAGAAACTTCTAACACCCTAAACTATGGGAAGTGATAGTAGCAAAAACAATAACGAGGAACCGGATCGAAGGCAAACGCAGTCCCCCAATCCACCATGTCCAAGTCAAAAGCTCGAGGGTCAACACGTGGAAACACAAGGGACCTTCCACCCGACATGCCCAGCCCGTACCTGGAGCAAGAAAACATGGGTGGTCTTGGCTATATCACACAACTCCACCCCCATAAAGAGCTACAACCACCACTACTAACCACGACCCACGATTCGACCTCTAGAAAAATAAAGAAAACGGCCAACAAGAAAAACCCAGAAATACAACTGGAAATCCACTCGGAAACGAAATACAAGGTAAAGGAAGAGTGTTGAAATAAACCAACACGACTAAGCGTTGAGTGAAACCCACTCAGTGCCTACCTAAACTTTGGCGTTGAGTGAGCTAGCCTCACTCGCCGCCAAAGTAATACCACTACCCACAAGCCCACTAAAGAATACGGAGCTCGACGACAGTCGAACGGCCAAGGCAGAAGATCCAGAACTCGAGTAGTTGCCTGCCACTTGAGTATCTAAACTCCCACACTCGAAACCATCTAAATTCGCCTAGCAAACGAAAACATACAAAGCGCACGATCAGTGACGCACGATCAGTGGTCGTGCGCACTCATCGGCTGATGATCGTGCGAAGCGAACCTGGAAAACCTGACAGAAAACCTAGCAACTGCGCACGATCAGTGTCGCACGACCACTGGTCGTGCGCACTGTTGCCAGCGCTCGTGCGATTTTCCGAGACAAAACTTTGGAAACTGAAAGACAGCCGCGCACGAGCAGAGGCACACGACCAGTGGTCGTGCGCCCTAACGGTTGATGACCGTGCGCGGTCAACCTATACCGTTTGGAATTTCCCGAACGACACCGGAACGCACACACGCCTCACGCAACTGCAGAAGCAGCAGGAAACTACCAACGTCGCGCACCGCTACTATACAAACTATGCCTAATCATTCGAGTAATACCTTAACAAAAATCGGCAACTTCACCCCCCCTCCTAACTCTCCCTCTCGGCTACACCCGAACCAGAGCAACAATCAAAATAAAGGAAAACAACGGCTCCACGCCGACAATTTGGATTCCAATCATCACAAAAATAGGGGGGGTTTCAGTAGGAAGAACTAAGCCCTATAGTTAGCAAGAAAATGAGAACAACAAGGCCTCTAACCTGGGCTAACCGGGATTTCAATTTCAGCAAGTATAATCGAAAAAAAAACTTGGCAAGGGCAAGAACACCACTTGCCTCAATCACAGCGAAGCTTTGGACTGCTTTCCTCCCCTTCGCACGGATCAAAACGGCCGCAACACCTAAAACAAACACTCGGCCATTAATGGCGGAAAACTTCCAAAACCAAAAATTCCAATCCTCCCAAAACTTCACGAAAATCGAATTTCTTACCGTAGGAATGAAGGTCTCGACGAGAGCAATCCGAATCCACTCTCGGAATCGAATTCCGTCCACAAACGCTCCGGAAATCGGCGTCCGAAGGGAAGGGTAGCCGGCGGTTTCCTTTCTCTCGTACAGGCGGCGGTTTCAAGCGGGGAAGATGATGAATCGGGGGTTTTCATTCTATATATATATATATATATAATTATATAATTATATAATTAATTACAAATTTACATAAAGCACCAAATCGACGCGAAAACCGAACTACCTCGGAATTCGACGAAATTCGCACCGTAGCTAAATACCCACGCTACGAACACAACGGCGAAGTCGAAATTAATTTTCGACGAACAGAACTCGAGTTATACCCAAATAAAGCCAAACACCAACATCCCCCCGAGAGGCCACACCGGGTCACCCAAAACGACTCGGCTTGCTAGGGAGATCTTGCAAACAGGCTACAGAATAGGGCACTCAGTTCTAAGGAGCTAAACCACACTCCACAAATGGCACAAGCCACGGAAACGCGTCATCGTAACGCCAAATGAGAATAGAAATAATCGCTGAAAAAACGGGGCGTTACAGTCGGTGCGCAGAAACTCCCGCGGGGACATAATCGACGATGAAGTCGGCGAGCTCTCTCTCGCTGATGTTTCTCTCAAAAAATTTGTACTTTGCGAATTGTCGAGCACAATTGGATCTCCCGTCAACATCGGGCCACGTTTTGCTCATTGTTCCAGAGGTTATGACGTGAGTGCAAGTGTCGAGAAGAGCAAGAAGAGGAGAGTAAGAATCAGCAATAAAGGCGATAGTCTGGGGGTTGGTGAGGGGGCCTATTATAGAAAACGGAATTAATAGCCTAGCCGACCGGCCAGTCCGGTTCGCCGACCCCAACTCGCCAATCCCGGCGACTCATTCTATCCTACGACGAGCCGAATTTGAAGCACACCGTGTTATGGAGAATCAATAAATAATGAAATCTAAAAATTATATTAAGTTATTACAGACACGTGGTTCTCGCAATTTAGAAAAGGAAAGTACAATAACAAGGGGCTTATTTCAACGCGCGCTAGCTGGGGGCTGGGGGGCGAGTGCTGGTAGGCTCAGCTGGGGATCCAATTCCATCTACCCCAGCCTCGCGTCCCTATCCCCGGAGGTCGGCGTGGGTTGTTGAACTCGCGGACCAGCTCCAGGTCCTGATGGATAAACCGCATATTCTCGATGATCCTGTCCATGAGCGGGGTGGGGGACATCATCATGCTTGTCGAGCCACGCTGCACTTCGTCCGCGAGCACCATATAATCCCACTCTAGTGCATGTAACCTCTGCTCGCTAAGGTCGTTCTCCTCCTGGATCCTGCGTAGTGCGTGCCCCTGCTTCTTCAAAACTTCAATGACTCACCTCCTCATCTCGGCAAAGTCTAGCGAGATATCCAAAAAATTCTCTATTGCACTGGGGGAAGGAGGTGACGAGCAGCGAGTTGGTTCAGAAGATGCTTCAACCTCAGATTGGCCAGGTAGACCTGCAAGGAAAGTTAATCCTGAAAAACATAATAGAAGAGTCCTTGGGGAAATGAGCTCGAAGCTCGGAACGGGGATTTCCCCGACATCTCCCCCCGCGAGTGCAGGTGTAGGCGTGGGCTGCCGAGAAGGTTTGCGAGCTGGCGATTTCTGCATCTGCGAGTCCAACCTCGTGGTCCCGAAAGGAGGCGATGGGTCTCGCAGGCGGGTAACAGGAGGGGTTTGAGGCCACGAGTCAATGTGAGGGGAGATGACTCGTGGCGTGGAAGCTTCGCCGTCAATCTGATGGCTGTCCGGGTCGGCAGGAATCTCAATGATCCCCTTTCCCCTTTCTTCAAGAGCTGGCCCAGTGTAAGAAGCGAGTCCATAGTCGGGGGTGGAGTCCGGGTCGCGGTAGACCGACTCGGCCACTTTTTGAGTTGGTTTGGCTTTCTTAATAGGTTGAGGGTTTGAAGATGCGCGTGGCGAGGTACCGGGATTTATGGCAACCAGGTTGGCAGCGCGAGCGTCGTTAAGCTCGCGAGCACGGTCCAGTTTCTCTTGAAGCTCTTTGGAAAGAGGCATCTCGACAAGGTCAGAGTAAGGGGAATGACAAAGGTCGCCCAGGTATGCAAGTTTATATATATATCCGCTGGTGTATCCCACCAAAAGATTCACTTATGCTCATCGATCCACTCGCCGATCTCTCGGGGTTGGATGTTTCTTTCCGAGTTTTGGGCAATCTCGCAAAGAGCGGAGATTGTGTATAACCCCATATCCGACGAGTGGAGATCGACAGGAGCCAGACCAGCCAAGTCCCCCAAACGAGCCAATCCCCAGGTGCTGAGTCCACTCGACGCCATCTACCCCGACGTCATGTGAGGCGATCTCACTAAACGCTTCTTCCTTGGCATTGAGTGAGGAGATTTCACTCAACGCTTCTTCCTTCGCGTTGAGTGAGGCGAGCTCACTCAATGCTTCCTCCTTGGCGTTGAGTGAAGCCCAAATTCTCAACGCCACTTCCTTGGCGTTGAGTAGCATCTCGACATCCGTCGGCTCGCCAATGTGGGGTAGATTGGAGCAGTTAGCGAGTGGAGCAGCAGGCTCGCACTCACCCAAGTATCTCGGCAGGCAGCTCGCGAGTGGGGTGTTTTTGGGCTCGCACTCGCCCAGGGCCACCAGGAAGTGGCGATTGCTAAGCACCATCGAGCACTCGCCATCCCATGCGAGTGGATGTTTTCAGGGGGCCACTCGCCCAATGTTGTATGATGTGTTTTTACCATTTTACTCTCGCTGGCCTGACTTTAGCCTTTCAGAACAGCGGAGTTACGCTGTTGGCAGGCCAATCTGAACTGCATATAGCTGTTTAGAACAGCGGAGGTTGGCTGTTTGCAGATCATTTTCAGAAAACTATAAATAGACCCAAGGGGGTACCTTAGAAGGCAGGCTTTCAAGCTTTCCAATTCCCTTACTCTCTGATTTTCTTGTGCTTTCTGAGGTATCCTTAGCTCAGCACTTGGCTAAGAAGAGGAAGCGCTCTAAGATCTTCCGGGTGTGTGGTGGGACCTCCATGCTGGAGCCTTGGGTCTGTTACTAGCCTTATTCTTTAGCTGTTTGGGTTTGCGATAGAGAAGTAACTGTGTGATCACCCATTCCCCAAGAGTTGAACTCCATAGAGACCGATTCTTCGATTTCAACATGCACATGAAAGTGTTTGAGTGTCTAGCTTATTATCACGTGTAGAAAGATAAACTGGAATCACGAGCAAAGAGAGCAATCTACATTGACTTCAGACGTGGAGTCAAAGACTACAAATTGTATGATTAGGTAGAGGAATATTGATATTAGTTTGGATGTTACATTTTACGAAGCGAATTTGTTGAAGTCTTAGGACTCAGAGCAGGTGGAGAGTTCCAAGCCGAATACTACTACTGTTTAGAAAGAGTTTGATGTTACTTCATTTGTTTCACCAGTTCCCCACATACCTGATGTGGTATATGATGAGACTGCTGATAAGGTATCCATTGCTGATGATCAGGAGGTGGAGAAAGTTGAAGCAAAGAGTCGTATTCAGGATTCTATTGCTAGGAGTCGGACCAGGAGGCAGAATATCATGAAGCCAGCATACAGGTTGAGGGACCATATTGCATTTGCGCTTTCGGCATCGGAGGCTGAAGTCCCTTACCACTTTAAGGAGAATCATGTAGACATGCTTACAAAGGTGCTTCCAATCTAAAAGTTCACATATTACAAGTTTGGTGAACATACGAGCTCAGAGGTGAGTGCATTGAGTGACACTTTTGAAAAACTACTTGTGACTTGATCCCATGGGAGGGGGTACGTAGGCAACCTCGGCGCAGTCAATTTTGTGTTGATTTTTTTCGTAGCATCTCATATTTGTTTTGTTTTAAATAAGAGATGATGTGACTATTATTATTTGAGATGTATATTTTTGTCTTTTTTTTGTTAGCCCAAATTTCCCATGTAATTATAAAGGTCTAGGGTTCTCATTTTAAGAGTTGAGAGAGTGTGAAGATGTAATATTGTATTGGTCTCTCTTTTTCTCCTCCACCAGTGATAGTGGATAGCCCTTCTCCCACTAGTAAAAAATTGGCTTTTAGTGACAAATTTTTTCGTCACTAAAAGTTGAATTTTGATCACTAAAGATATTTAGTGATCAAATATAGTCCTTCACGAAGTGGTCACGAATGTTCCGTCACTAAATATATTTAGTGATCAAAAAGAGTTTCGTCACTAAATGTACGTATTTAGTGACTCAAATAACTATAGTCACCAAATGAATCGATCTGCTCGACAACCTCATCAGATTATCTCGCTGATTTTAATTAGCAATTCAGCTAAGCGACCCCCAGCAAATTAGCACGTTGACCTCATCAAACATCAGGTGAACTCATCGACCTCGGTAACTCAGCTGACTATTGTAGATTATCTATTTTAATTTTTTATTATTATTTAAAATAATTTTGTATGTGGCTGACACGCATAGAAGTAAAAATAGGTGCAAATATCACCTCAATATGAGGCTGAGTATAAAAAGGCCGGGCCTGTTGTATGCGTTTGAGAAGAAGATGGAGGGGTCATTGGGCAAAGGGCGGAAGGAAAAAGGAAAGGAGGGGAAGGCGGAGTTTCACGAGCTCTTCTCCTTGGCGGACTCAACTGACTTCGCTCTAATGGCCGCCGGCACGGCGTCGGCGACGGCGGCAGGCCTTACGCTGCCGATCTCCACCATCTTGTTCGGCAATCTCGTCGATTCCTTCGGGATTTTTAAGGGAGATGAGGTCAAGCATGAGGTCGCTAAGGTTAGGGAAATTTCTCACCTTTTTTTTAATATCAAAAATTGCGTTTCATTTTGATTGTTTGTGCGCTCCGTCTGATTCAGAGCTAAGACGGTCCAATTCTTTGAATCGAAGGAAATCCGGGCGACCCGCAATAAATAGTTGCTCAAAATCAGATGAACAAGACGTCAAATATTAATAAGTTTTATCAATTTATATGCATAGTTGAAAAACATCAAAATTGAATGAGATTTTATTGAAAATTACGATGCAATTTGGTTCGGTTTGATTCGGTTTCACTCAAAATCAAGAACCGACTCGTATAGATTCATATCCCAATTTTTGGAACCGAAACTGAACCACGGTTCTAAAATTGAAGAATCGGAACTGAACCAGAAATGATAGGTTTGGTTCTGATTTGATTGCCGGTTCTCACTTGAATGATGATCAAAGAAACTGAGACAAAGAGCCGGTGAGGAAGTGGCTTCGGCACCTCCAATAGCGAACCGGCGAGACGTCGATGGGTGCGACTAGGGCTCGAAAGGGTTTTTCATGGGACTACGGGAGAGGCGAGTCATTCACAGTTTTCCAAGATTTAAAATAAATAAATTGAAGAGGCAGACTGTCATCAAGAAAGAATATTCACATTTCACGGGATTTAAAATAAAGGAGAAAGCTCTGACATTTCATGTGAATAAATGCCGTCAACTGCCATAAAATTATAAATTTTAAATTAAATTATTATTTAAATCGATTCAGATCCATTTTCGGATACCTGATCATAAGACTCCCAAATGGAACCAAACGGCCGATTCTATTTTTTCGGTTAGACTCACAATTCTTCAATTAATTATGCACACTCCTAATTGAAATAAAAATCAGCCGGCTAATGATTTTTGCTTAAAACGGTTGAATAAGACTTTTTCCAGCTTTAAAGGGCAATAAAAAAATGGGCGTTTATATTGGCAGCCCAGTTTTGGATATTGACAGCCCAACAAAATAATTAAAAACACACATAATATAGTCGCTAATAGCAGCCCAAAACACGGAACACGCGTCTTTTAAAAATAGGTCTATTATCTGATATTTTTAGGAAAAGTGTTCAACATGAAAGTTGTAGATCTCGACGAGATCTACAACTTTTATGTTGACCACTTTTTCTAAAAATGTCATATAGTGGGCCTATTTCAAAAGGCGCGGAACCCGGGCGAAACTCGCATAGTTCCGCCCGGGTTGCGCACCTTTTGAAAATAGACCTACTATATGATATTTTTAGAAAAAATGTTCAACATAAAAGTTGTAGATCTCGTCGAGATATACAACTTCATGTTAAACACTTTTCCTAAACATGTCTTTTTAAAAACTTAATTTTTGCACTGTCAGTATCCATCGGATTGTCAATAGTCATTTTTTAACTGTCATTATCTTTGGGCTGCCAATAGCTATACAGAGGCTGTCAATATAAACATCATAAAAAATACCTCCATATAATATGAAATGTTAATATTTTCTGCAAATAAATCTCCTATTAATCTTAATAATAATTCATATTTCCATTGAAAAGATTGACTACAAAATCAAGTGAATAAGAAATATTAAAAATGCAGTAAAAAAATTGTTCTTTGTTAAAAAAGGCACAAAAAAATATTTTGATTTAAGTGAAAAATGATTGGGGAACTAAAATCTTGTAATTCATAAAGATGAAGCACCGCACAACTTGAGAGAATAACTCTTTGGATCTCTCCTATTCAGGAGCATCAACTCTCTGGCTCGTGGCCGCCGTCGAGGAAGAATATGGCTTGGATGGGGCAGCTCTAGCAACTAGTAATACACATTACAAGAACAACAACACTCAAGCTTTTATCCCACTATAGTGGGGTCGGTTATATACATCTTTTGTAGTCACTGTGCCCTATTTTGTGTCATAATCTCACTAATGCCCAAGTACAACATGTCTTTCCTTATAGATTCATTCCAAGTCTTTATTGATCTACCCCTCCCTCGTTTAACATGCCTAGTGACTAGGATCTCATAGCGTCTTACAGGTGCCTCTAATGGTCTCCTTTGCACATGTCCAAACCATCTTAATCGTGCTTCTCGCATCTTCTTTGCAACTAGTAATACACATTGTTTAGAAAAAATTGTCATGTTTTGCTAGTAACACAATTGTTTGTTAATAGTCATTTGAAAAAAAGATTGGTTGTTGAAATTCTTGAAGTAGGAAGTGGACGGTCAGGGTGGTGCAGACCGCACAGACTGCAGAGACCGCACACGGTTAGTGCAGGTAGAATTGGAGGATAGTCTGGTTCATGGCTTTGGTTATTCTTGCAGTCTGTTTTAGCAAGTTCCCTAGAGTGTGACTGCGCGGTTAGTTTTAGCTAACCGCGGACTACACGGTCTTGTACTGGAGACCGTGGAGACCGGTAGACCGACGCTTGGTGTGGTTATAGTTTAGGTCGCGTGACTGTCTGGTTGATTATCCAAGTTCACGCCAATCACGCGGACTAAGGAGGTTGACCACATAGCTGTGCAGACTGATGGACTTAACCGCACGAGCGGTATGGTATGGCAGTCCGCTTGTTGGGCGGACTGGTGCTGCTAGCTGCCACGTCACTGACGGCTACTCTATCCCCCTAGGCGGTGACGGTATCCGCCTGCTGGAATATCAATAGGGGTACTAGCCTCATCATAAATAACAGAAACTCTAAGAACTGAATTTCGGATTAAACTAGGCGGTTAAGATTTTCTAACCATGCGGCAAAGCTAAGTGACCGATTTTATTGATGTGTTGTATATTGTGCGGCAAGCACTTCGCAGCCAGGAGACTTGTTCTGAAGGCAGTGCGGATAGATGGTAACAGTCATCGGCGTTTAACAGCAGGTCGTGGATAGGCGACTAGGAGGTCTTCTTCCTTTGCAGTTTATCAGCTTGATATCATAGTTCGTCTTTGGCAAATTGAGTTGTAGTTCGAATAAAGTTGTCCGCTCAACTCACGATTAGGCGACCTCAACAATTAGGCAACCAGGAGTTGTTGTTAGTTGACAGCTCAATTTCAATTCATCTGTTCGCAGTGACTTTGGCTGTTAGGCGACCTCGCAGTCAAGCGACCGGAAGTTGCGGACATGGTTATCTTGAGCAGGCAATAAGGCAGTTCGCGGACTGGGCGGTTAGCCTTAGCGAACAGGCGGCTTTGGAGGTTATTGGGTTCAGTCCGCCAGTTTACTCTTGTCTGTATTTTGTTATTTCCATTGGGTGCATTGCGAAATCATCTCTTGCAATGTATGTCTCGCACTGTAAAGAAGATTATTAATTTCATTATGGCTCTTATTCTTCTATTGCTTCTGATTTATTTGGCTTGGTTTGATTGAGTGTTCATGCGACCTTCCCCGCTTCTCAAAATTTTACATAGTATTAGAGGGATAGAGATTTGAGCAGTGATTAGTCACTAAGTTTTGCTTAACACCTTTGGAAGTTTCAAGTGAACCGGGATTGTAGCAATGGAAGGTGGATATGCAAGAGGTCTTAGAATTGAGCTCTTTACGCAGGCTGACTTTAAGAAGTGAAAGTCGTACATGGAGAGCTATCTTTTAGGCGAGGATCTCTGAGAGGTCATTGGTGGATAAGAGAGACAAGAGGTTATTTTTGTTGAAGGGAATGCTTAAGAGGTGAGGCTTTTAAGGAGAACAAACGCAAAGGCTGAGTTCACTCTGAAGCGGACAATATCACCTGAGCTATTTGACTACATCATTTGATGTGGGCCAGCTGCTGAAATTTGGATGACCCTTGATGGCATGTTCAATAAGAAGAACGTAGTTCGTATAGTTCTTGGAGAATGAGTTGGTGAAAACAACTCAGGGAGACCTGCCCATTTCATCTTTCTTCTTGAAGATGAAGAACCTATGTGCTGAAATCTCAGCATTGGACCCAGAAGAGGATATCTTAGAGGCAAAGATGAAGTGACACATTATTCACGGCTTGTGTAAGGAAAATGTTGTCTTTGTTACTTCCGTGCAGGGTTGGGCCAATCAGCCATCTTTGTTGGAGCTGCAGAATCTGCTTGCTTCACAGGAGAGTTTGACAAGGTAAGTGGCTGGAGTTTCTATCTTAGGGGAAAAAGTGAGGTTCTCTACTCTGAGAAGAAGAGATGAGACAGGAGGAAGAAGACACATATTGAAGATGGTTCTTCAACTTCAACTCAGCAGAGGAGAAAGCCTCCTAAGTAAGATGAAGGAAAGAAGGGAGGACCAAGGTGCTACGAATACAACAAGCTTGGTCACTTTAGAAAAGACCGCATGGTCAATCTTCAGCCGAGGTACGTTACTGATAAAGAAGGAGCTGAATCCAAGATGGAAGAAGGCGGATGGGGGAACTGCTTCATGAAAAATATGACGATAACGTTGGTTCGTTCCATTGCCTCCATTAACTATCAGGAGGACTGGATCGTGGACTCGGGGTGTGGTCATCGCCTTATCGGAGACGAGTCAAAACTTTCTTCTTTGTGTGCATATAAAGGTAATGACGATACCATTAATGTTGATGATACTGTACATGTAGTGGAAAAGGAGTGAGCAGTTTCATTAGGCAGTGATAAGGGGACACTCATCTTGCAGAGTTTTTATCACATGTTGGGAATGAAGAAGTACATGTTCTCGGTGACTAATGCTGTAGAGGCAGGATATCACATTTTGTTCGACCCAACAGAAGTGAAATTTCTCCGGAACGTCGGTGGTGAAAGCCGACGTGACTCATGTTGGGAGGAGAGTGAAAGACTTGTTTGTTTTGTTAACAAGTCCCTATATCTATAAGATGAGGACCAATGATAGTGCAGTTATTTGGCATAAAATACTGGGATATGTCGAGATAGACAAGCTGAAGTCTATGATAGTAAGATGTCTAATGAAAAACCTGTCTAGTCTTTCATACTTTGGTGACGGTCATGTTTGTGCTGGGTGTCAGTATGGAAAGACTCATAGTCTTATATTTGACAAGTCTCTGTCTAGGTACAAGACACCATTTGAATGCATTCACGGTGACCTAATGAAACTGACCATCACCCCCAGTCTTAGAGTTAGCTGATATATGCTGGTTCTGGTTGATGATTTCACTAGATATACTTGGGTATATTTCGTGAAGGAGATGTTATAGGATTTTCAGATGTTTGTGGAGTTCAAAGAGCTTGTGGAAGGCTGGCTAAATCTGTAGATCAAGAAGTTAAGAACAGATAATGGAGGAGAGTTCACTTCAAATAAGTTCCTCAACTTCTGTAGAAAGTATGGAATCCAAAGGGAGGTTACTTGTGCACATACTTCACAACAAAACAGTATTACAGAGAGGAAAATCCATCATTTGGCGGAGACCTGCAAAAGCTGGCTTCGCTCCAAAGGAATTCCCAGAGCCTTTTTGACGGAGGGAATGGCCTGCAGAGTATATATTATCAATTAGATGTCATTGAGCCCCAATAATATGATGTCTCCATATGAGCTCATATTTAAGGAGAAGCCTAGCGTGGGACGTGCACGTTCCAAGCGTGCTTAAAATGAAGATGGATGCAAAGGTAAGGAAGGTTGTCTCTATTGGCTACAACGAGCGGAAGAAGAGCTGGAAGTGCATGAACCCTGAGATAAGGAAGTTTGTCGTCTCGACGGATCTGGTATTTGAAGAATTAACGTCATATCAAGGTAGTTCATCCGTGGAACTATAGGAGAGTAGGGTGGATTGCATGCAAGAAGAAGCTGCTAGTGATCTTCAAGTGGAGTTTTCTATGTCTTGCTCCTAGTGTGGCCTAGTGAAGAGTTGATGCAGAATAAGTAGTTGATGTGGTGTATCAGGGTCAGGACTTGAGGAGTTTGAAGATGACCGTTATTCCACCATCTCGATACTAGAACAGGAACATTGTAAGTTATCTCATGTTTCTTTACATATCCCTTGGATGAGCAAGAGCCGTCATGCTTTGAGAACTCTACTAGAATTAAGAAGTGGGAAGATGTCATGGATGTGGAAATGATCGCCCTCAGGAAAAACACGACCTGAGATCTTATGCCTAAGGTCAATGACATGACTCCTATGACCTGCAAGTGGGTTTATAAACTCAAAAAGAATGCTGACGGCAATATCGAGCGGTATAAGGCTCGCCTTGTAGCTTGGGGGTTCTCGTAGTAGTACGAGGAATACTATAAGGAGATATTTAGTCTAGTGGTCAAGATGAATTCAGTACGGGCGGTGATTGCTTTGGCAGCTTCCCAAGGGTGGAAGATTTGACAAATCAACGAGAAGAATGTTTTTCTTTACGAGAAGATTGACAAGGACATCTTCATGGTTCAGTCACCTGGTTATATTTCTGAAGAACATTTAGGACACGTCTGTAAGCTCAAGAAAGTCATATATGGATTGAAGCAAGCACCTCAGGTGTAGTACAGAAAGATCGTAGAATACCTCCAATTTTGTAGATATTTTGCTTCTGATTCTGATTCGAGCATGTTCGTTAAGAAGAGAAGGGAGCTTCAAGTCTTGGTATTGTTGTATGTTGACGATATTCTATAACCTTGCATTCACCGAGTGGGTCCCGCAAAACAAGATCAAAGTTGGGGTTCGAGCAAGTCGAATGGGCGAGTGGCGTAGGACCCCTCCCCGACTCGTATAGACCAATGTGGTCAGGGACGCAGGGGGCGAGTGGGTCACGTGGTCCCACACTCGCCCCAAGATCAGGTTGAGGGAGCGACGAGTGCATCCACCAGGCTCACACTCACACAATGCCCTATAGTTGGTAGTGAGTGCTAACCTCAATAGAGGCACTCGCAGACCCGGACTAGTAGAAATAGTGAATGTAATTTACTGAGCAGTATTTTTACCAGAATGCTCCCGCTGGCCTGCTAGTATCCCTTCCAAATAGCGAAGTTTGGCTATTGGCATGCCCATTTAGGCTGCGTATAACATTTCCAAAAGGTGGGATTGCGCTCTCTGCAGGCCAAGTCAGAAAGACTATAAATAGACTCTTAATGTCACCTTTAGAGGGGACCTTTTTCCTGGCTTCTTCCTCCTCTGGTTTTCTTTTAGTTGGTATTCAGTGCCTGACTCAGCCTTTGCTTGAGAGGGGAAGCTCTATTAGATCTTCCAGGTGTGCAGTGGGACCTCTCCACTATAGCCCAGAGTCTGTTTTTTAGTTCAAAGTCTTTGTCTAAGAGTTTTGACTCAGGATAAATAAGAGCGGACTACCCCCTTTAGGTTCGAACTCTTCTTGGTACTGGGTTCTGGTTCCAACATTTTAGTACGGTAAGCGTAGATCATAGTATACTCAAGAAAATCCAGAGCAAAGTATCATGGCTGGAGGAGAAGGAGAAGGAGCTAGCTCGGGCAACCTACCACTACCGGTGAGTGGTGGCATAGTAGGAATGTTGGAAGATTTCAAGAGGGAGGTTCTTCAGACCATACATCTCGCATTCGCCGTGAGAAGCGAGTAGGCGACATCTTCTGTCTCGGTGGTCGTGACGCCATCTTTGGAGAGAATGCCCCGGGTCAGCGACCTGGGAAGGAGGTGTCGGTCGAGAGCCGTGAAAGGGATCTCACCGGAAGAGAACTGTTCCCGGTCAGGCGAGTGTTGACAGGATCAGTGGGTCAATGCTGCGAGATAAGTCGACTTGCCCAGTAGGAGAAGGGAGCCCTTTCAGCGAGTTGATCGTCTCAGCTCCAGTTTTAGGGGGGTTCAAGGAGCCGGAGATGTCTTACTACACATGTAAAGATGATCCGGTACAACATGTCTAGTGGTTTGAGGTTTCAATCCAGCAGATGTTGGACACTTTCAAGTGCCGACTTTTTTGCCATCACCCTAAAAGCGAAGGCTAGGGTTTGGTTCCACCTGCTTCCCACAAGCTCGATCTATTGCTTTGAGGACATGCGCCATGGGTTCCTCTTGAGGTTCTTGATATCGAAAAAGAGGAAGAAGGGAGCGGAGTTCCTGTTCGCAATCAAGCATGGCCCAGAGGAGATGTTGGGGAGTTACGTAGATAGGTTCCAAGAGGAGATCCTTTTGGTCTAAGAGGTACCAGTGTATACCCTATTGCTTGCCTTTATGTTAGGGTTGCGACAAGGATTCTTTAGTATTGAGCTGAAGAGGGAGTCTCCTCTATCTTTCAAAGAAATGATGGAGAGAACGACAAAGGAGATAAAGGGAGAATCAGAGAATCTAACGTTCGCCAAGAAGTTGGCTAAGTTGGCAGAGGATGAGGTGAAGGAGCAGGGCACATTCAGGCAGCAAGATGCTAGGGGGAGGAAAGAGCCCAGGGGTCAGTAGTTCCAAGGGAAGCATTAAGGCTAGAGGTATCAGGAGCCAAACAACCGGCTGGCTTGGAGACCCCAAGGAGTACCCGATTAGGGGTAAGGAAGAGGACTTCTAGGTGAGGAGAATTATCGTGGGGGATATGGACTATTCAACCCCTCAGGGTGGAGACAAAGGCAGAGGCCGCCCCTCCCCCCGCAAAAGCGGGATATGGCAATCGCTCGTGGAAGAGGGAGAAGAAGAGAGATTGAAAGAGTAGGAAGAAGCGTGGGGAGGGTGGCGTTGCCCTATTATGACTTCCATCAGGAGAGACCACACGACGACCGTCTGCCCAAAGTTTTTGGAGATGTGGAGAGCAAGAGGTCCGGTGCAGCAGCACCCGCCGGTGCGGATTGTGGAAAGTTTGCTAGGAGAAGGAGAGGAGGATGGGTGCGAGGACCGGACTGACGTTGGTGCTAGAGGAGGGATCGAGGTGATCCATAAAGGGGTAGGATCGAAGCCACCTGCAATGGTAGCTTCCAAACAATGTTCAAAAGGAGCGTCATTTCGACCTCCCAGAACTCGCCCTAGGAGGAGAAAATTACTTTTTAGTCAAAGGATATGCTAGACTATGAAGACTTGTTCTACGATGCCCTGGTGATCCAGACGACGATTGAGAATTTCACTATCTCTGGGATTCTAGTCGACAATAGAAGCTCTATGAATGTAGTCTTCAAGAAGGCCTTCAATGCGATAAAGGTGGGAACAAGGAGGGTGTTGGCCTCAGATGAGTCGCTGTTCGTATTTTTGGAAGAGTGGAAGGAAGTCGAGGGTGGAGTTGGGCTTCATGTAACACTGGGGGAGGGGGTATCGAGAAACTATCGGTTCGTTATCGTTGACGCTCTGAGCAGCTATAACGCCATTTGGGGCGCCCCTTCATCAGTTCTTTTCATTGCGTTCTGTCATCGTTCCATCAGTGTCTCAAATTCAATAAAGGGGAGTTCATATACAAATTAGAGGAGATCCCAAGCTGGCAAGACAGTGATACTTAACTACCATCAACACCATTTCTTGGATGGTGGAAGCTGAGGAGATGGGAAGAGAGATGGAAGAGCGAGTAAGGCTCGAGGGTGATGTTGAAGAGGTTGGAGAAGAGGTGATGAGGGAGTCAGCAATGACTTGAAAGGAGAGGGAGAAAGAGGAGAAAGTAAAAGAAAATAAGGTTTGTGTTTAAGAGGGGGAGGCAGATTGGCTGTTGTAAAGTCAGGACGGGGCGTTGGAAGTGAAAGAGGCAGTGGAGGATGAGACACTCTTTTAGGGGGAGAGGACAGGAGGCGAGTGGGAGGAGTAGTACAGGATGGAATTAGTAGAAGAGGTGACAGAGAGAGGTCCTCACCAGGGCGGGGAAGACAGAGAAGGTGCGGGTCAGTGGAGGGCTGAGCCGAGGAGACCAGGAGAGGATACTGGAATGCATCTAGAGGAACGTCGATATCTTCGCAAAGAGCGCGGTTGACATGTCAGGCATCGATGAATACATGGCATGCCACCGTCTAAACTTTGACTCAAAAACATGCCACATCCACCAGAAGAGGAGGACCGTCGCTACCAAATTAGAGGATCCCATCTAGGAGGAGGTGGAGAAGCTCCTCAAAGCAGGTTTTGTATCAGAGATTCAGTATCCAGATTGAGTCTCCAATGTGGTAATGGTTAAAAAATATGATGAGTGTTGGAGGATGTGTGTCAACTTTTCTATTTTAAATAAATCATGTCCTAAGGATTATTATCCCCTACCTCGAATCGATGCGCTGGTTGACTCAACCTTCGATTTTTTTGTGATGAGTTTTTGGATGCTTTTTCAGGTTATCATCAAATTAGGATACACCCACCTGATATCAAGGATGTCTCCTTCATTACGAGGGTGGGATGCTACTATTACAAGATGATGCCCTTTGGGCTGAAAAATGCAGGAACGACATATCAAAGGATGATGGATCGGGTTTTTCAGGAGTAAAGGGGGAAAACCTGGAGGTATATGTGGATGACCTTATGGTAAAGAACAAGGATATAATCTCCCATCTTCGGGACTTGGAGGAAACATTCACCACTCTATGGAAATTCAAGATGCGGCTGAATCCCTTGAAGTATAGGCTAGCAGAGGGAAGTTTCTTGGTCATCTCCTCACCCCAGCAGGGGTTGAACCTAATCCTGATAAGGTGATGGCCATAGTGGAGTTGGAGTCTCCGCGAAGCACCAAGGAAGTTTAATGCTTGACAGGAAAGCTCATCGAGTTGAGCAGGTTCCTCTCCCGGACGGGGGAGAAGTGCTCACCTTTCTTCAAAGTGCTGCGGGGCAGTCAAAAATTTGAATGGTCGAAAGAATGCTAGGAGGCTTTCCAAGCCTTGAAGAGTCAACTCACCAAGGCCACACTCCTCCAAGGACCCAAGGAGGGGGAAGATCTGACTTTGTACCTCGGAGTAGGAGCAGAGGCCGTAAGTTATGTCCTGATCCGAGAGAAGGGTAAGAAGCAAATGTATGTTTACTATATAAGCAGGGTCCTAAAGAAGATAGAGCTTCGATACCCGATTCTGGAGAAGTCGGCATTTGCCTTGGTCGTCTCTGCCATGAAGCTCAGGCCGTACTTTCAAGCGCATTTGATCAGAGTGGCGACCGATCACCGTCTTCGCAAGATCTTCGAAGGGGTATAACATTTGGGGAGATTGGCTAAGTGGTTGGTGCGTCGTCGGCAAGTGTACTGGTTGCTGTCAAGTAATAATTTGGGAATAGCTTCCCTGAATGTCGATCTCGAGGGAATGCAGGAAGGGTACGTGATAGCGTCGCGTGAAGATCGTTACTAAGAGTTAAAATAAATAACAAGGGGTTGGTTTTTGGATTCCTAATGCTACAGAACAAAAAGAAGACTACTGCGGGTCGCCGGCACCGCTTCACTTGGTGGATGGAGTGAGTGCAGTCCGCTATGTCGTGATTCATTAGGTGGATGGACAGAGAGCAAGTGCGGAGAGTGAGGGTCATAATCACCTCTTCATCCACCAACTCTATCCTTTGCTAGAATGGTTCAAGTGAGCGAATGAGTGGGTGTGAGCGGAGGCGAGTGCATCACAGCTAACAATAGAGCAAGTAACTAACCAAACAAACTTCATTCATAGACAAATTAAAAGCAAGTTTAGTTTTATTACAAGTATAAGAGTACATTCCACAAAGAGAAGAGGTCGAGTAAACCGAAAGAGGGAAAGCGTAGCCGTGGTTCTTGGCCGGAGTGGTGGGTTGTCAATCCACTTCACGACTCTGATCGTGATTGCTACTAGATGCAAGTGGGTCGTCAATCCACTTGTTCTTCTCCGTATTCTTTCCTTTCCTTCAATCCTTTCTTCCTTTTGTCCAGAGGAATAACACCAAAAGTTCTCGTTGCTCGCTGCTGGTGGCCAGGAGCTCTCCAAAGGTTGAAGATGGCTTCAGATGGCCGGAGAATGCTTTCTGGAGGGTGGAGATGAGTGGAGGACCTGTGGAGGAGAGGAACGGCGCTTCGCGCGCAGCTGTGGGGCAGAAAAATGAAAAACGTTGCCCTAATTCGCGGAGTAGGGCCTTATATACGGAAGCAAAATAATCAGAGCGCACGATCAGTGGCGCATGACCTGTGGTCATGCGCACTATCGGTTGATGATCGTGCGCTCAGCTTCAGAGAAACTTGCAGCTGGACAGAAATATTAGTATATAGCGCACGATCAGTGGCGCACGACTAGTGGTCTTGCACACTGGATCCCCTGATCGTGCGATTGACAATGGCAGAACTTCAGAAAAATGAGGTAAATGCGCAAGAGCAATGGCGCACGACCACTAGTCATGCACACAATGTCCAGTGCTCGTGCGGTCTCCCAGGCAGAACTTGGAAAATGGAGAATATAGTGTGCACGATCAGTGGCGCACGACCAGTGGTCGTGCGCAATAGGTCCAGTGATCGTGTGTAGTGTTCCTGTATCGTTTGGGATTTCCCGAATAATCTCGAAACACGCACACAACCCCTGTACCTGTAGTAAAAATAGAAAGGCCACTAAATTGTGCACAACACATTCTCCAGACACAGAAAAACACCAAGTAAAGGGCAAAAGTACAGAAACAACGAAATCACACTGAAAATGGGCCTAAGGTGCACTTAACATGGAATTGACAGAGAAACGAATATAAACAATTATGGTTCTTAAGTGTAGTGCATTAACAAGAAAAGTGGCTCAGATGAGTCCAAATATATATATATAACTTGGACTCATCAATGGTCCGTGGAGCTAAACGAGTTTGATATTTCCTTCGTCCCTTGTCTATCGATTAAGCCGCGGGAAGCAGCAGATTTCTTGGCTGACTATGTAGTCGAGGTGAAAGGTGAAGAATCCTTACGGCATGTTGCCTGAAAGATGCTGGTAGATGAAGCCTCAGGGAGACATTCCATGGGAGGTGGGGTGGTGTTGGAAAGCTCCCAGAGGACTAGGATAGAGCAGATCATGTCAATACACCACGCTCACACTCGCACAGTGCCCTATAGTCGGTATTGAGTGCAAACCTCAACAAAGGCACTTGCAGGCCCGGGTGAGTGGAAATAGCGAGTACAATTTGCTTAACAGTATTATTACCAGAATTCCCTTGCTGGCCTGCTAGTAGCCCTTCCAAATAGTGAAGTTTGGCTATTGGCAGACCCATTTGGGCTGCGTATAGCATTTCCAAAAGGCGGGATTGCGCTATTTGCAGGCCAAGTCAGAAAAACTATAAATAGACCTTTAAGGGCACCGTTGGAGGGAACCTTTGTAACATCCCTATCTGTCACATAACATATAGTAGTAGGTCCGGCCGGGGCCCGACGTCATATACCACCGACAGACCGAAGGGTTACTCATTGAAACCATTCTTCCAATCACAACCGTCCTACACAGAGCACCTAGCGGAAGCATTTTAATAAGTTGTAAACACAGAACCAAACCAAAAGCATGAATGTCCACTAACAAACCCAAATAGGAATGATCGTACAAATACACCAAGTACTGGGCCTTAAGGCCTTACAAAAATTTACTTAAATAAAATGTGTCTTCCATACAACGGTACGCAGGCCGGTCACACATGAGAATGAAGTAAACAATACACTCCGGCCTTCGTGGGCCAGCACTGCAACAAGGCTTTAGCCCACTATTTACTACTCGGCTCCGCAGCACCTACAAGAAACATTCCACCGCACGGTGGCAAACAAAAGCAACGGTCAGCTAAAGCTGACCAAATTATAATGACCCCGCCCCTAAACTCGGGACGGCGATGCTCCTTCCCTGCACTTATTAGCATGATAAGCAATATAGTGAAATTTCACATCACCACAGGCGTAGGCACGCATGACCACACACCCCGTGCTCTCAGGGCACATTCTCGATGAACCCGGTCAAAACTGAGGTCACACCACCGCCACTTGGACGGCAAATCTTGTGAGCATTTTGGTCTTTCCGCCCTAAGCCTAAGACCCTCTATCCAAGCCAACGGTAAGTGTCATGTACCTTAGTTCTCTTTAACCGAATGACACAGAGCAGGTACGGTTCCGCCTAACCCATTGCTCACACCGCAACGTCAAGTTAAGCCATATGCACAGGTCAAGCTTCCCCGAGTCCCAAAGCGAATACACAAATCTTACATAACCCAGTTATGTACAAGTTGGCTCCTAGGCCACCAAGTTGGAAGAATCACGCTTCTGCCCAGTTTTCCGGGTGCACCTTGGAGTTACTCCCCAAGATTCCCTGTTGCAATCTACCGCGTAGAAAACCTGAAAACAACCATCGATACGGAGTCTTCTCCGACCATTCATGCATAATGAAACATCACCGATCCAGACCAACTTGTCCAGGTAGGCTTCACACACCATGCCTATGTCCGTTCTTCGATTTCGGACTCTACATGAAAAATAACGGGGACTATTCATGTCTACCCGAAGGAATACCTCAAACTCACCCCATACTCGCGAGAGCGGGCTTCCTATAAAAAAAGGAAAGAGAACTTCACATGTCCAAGTAGAGAATCGTTACCCTAACATTTCTCTTCGGCACCATGACAATCTAGTCAGATGGAAAGCACTGTATCGGCCTCGCCTTCGCGGATCTGGACTCGGATCGAGAATCGGAGCTCCGAAGCTCCACCGGCGGCCAGAGTTGACCTCCTTCTTCCTCCTAGCTCTCCCCTCTCTCTAAGCCTTTTAGAAAGAGAAAGTATAAGGGAAATGAGGGTTTGAAAACCCTATTCCCGACTTAAACCCAGGAAGGACAACTCTTAGCCCTTGGATCTCCTTTGAAAGAAATGAACGGCAATGATTCACTCTAAAAATAACATTTCTGGGCCGAACACGGCTTGCGACACGCCCGTGTCTAAGACCGTGTTCCACACTCGCCGTAAACTAGGAAATCCAGAATTAGACACGACCTGTAACACGGCTTGTGACATGCTAGTGTCACCCATGGACATGCCCGTGTCATGGGCCGTGTACTCAGTTCGGCGCTGGAACCGTCACGTCCCGAACGGGACACAGGCTTAGACACGCCCGTGTCAACTTCGACACGCCCATGTCAACCAGTACATGCCCATGCTCCGGGTCGTGTCTCTCAGCCGGCACAGTACCACACCTTCCAGAAGAAGACACGACCATGTGACACACCCGTGGCACAGGCCGTGTTCTTGACATGCCCTGGGACATGCCCGTATCCCAGACCGTGTTCCCAGCCTTCGATGATCTTCGACCTCGCCTCGACGACTCGAGCATGACACGGCCATGTGACACGCCCGTGTCACAGGCCGTGTTTACCTTACCAAGTTCAAAAATTGGCTCAAACGCTGCCCGTTCCTCTTTTGAGTTTCGGGGCGTTACAATTCTCTCCCTCTTAAAAGAATTCCGTTCACGAAATTACTGAAAAGAAAGGATACACAAAACAAAACGGTACCTGAGTGGAATAACTCTGGGTACTCCTCAAGTATGGTCTGCTCTCGCTCCCACGAGAGCTCCTCCCGTCCGTAATTGCCCCAACGGACCTTGACCATCCGGATCTCCTTGTTACATAGACCCTTGACTTCAACGTCCTCAATGCAAACGGGTCTGATATTCGTCGTCAACCAAACATCAACCGATACTTGGTTGACCGCAATTACTTGCGAAGGCTCTTGCACCGCCTTCCGCAATACCGAAATATGGAATACATCGTGTAGACCACTCAACTCACCGATAGCTTTAGACGATAAGCCGCTTCACCAATCCGCTCCAGGATCTCAAATGGTCCAAGGTACCTCGGGCTCAGGTTCTTCAAGCATCGTACCCGTGAAGCACCCTTGAACGACTTTATCTTCAAATACACCCAATCGCTAACAGCGAACTCAACGTTCCGATGCTTGGCATTATAGTATTTATCCTGCCTTTCCTGAGCAATCAGCAAACGCTCTCGAATGGTTCGTACCAATGAAGTGGCGCTTTCCACTTCATGCTTTTTGTACAACCTCGTCTCACCCGTTTCCAACCACGACAACGACGTGCGATATTTTCTACTATGCATGGCCTCAAAGGGCGTCATTTGAATGCTCGCTTGGTAGCTGTTGTTGTACGCAAACTCCACCAAATACAGGCAATCTTCCCACTGCTTCCCGAAATCTAGGACGCACATACGAAGCATGTCCTCCATTTTTCTGTTAACTCTTTTGGTCTGACCATCCATCTGCGGATGAAAGGCCGTGCTGAAACTCAGCTTGGTTCCCAACATTTGTTGCACCAGCTTCCAGTCATTGGACGTGAACCGTCCATCACGGTCGCTCAGGATGCTGCGGAGCACACCGTGTAGTCAAACAATGTTATCCACATACAGTTTCGCCAGTTTCTCCACTGAATCATCCTTCCTATTCGGAATGAAGTGCGACACCTTCGTCAAACGATCTACGATCACCCAGATGACATCGTTCCCCTTTTGCGATCTTGGCAAGCCATGCACAAAATCCATAGAAATGCCGTCGAACTTCCACTCCGAGATAGACAAAGACTTCAAGAAACCTCCGAGCTTCTGACACTTCGCCTTCACCAAGGCGCACGTCTGACACTTTGCCACGTACAGTGTCACATCCTTCTTCAGTCCTGGCCACCAGAACAACTTCTTCATATCTTGATACATTTTCGTGCTCCCCGGGTGAGTCGAGTACTTGGTATGATGCGCCTCGTACATCAATTCATCCCGTAGTTTCTCCACACTTGGGATGCACAGACGGCTGTCCTTCCATAACAGTCTATCAACCACAATAAATTGGGAATTTGACCCGTCCAAAGCCACATCCAAGGTTTGCTTCATGACGCTATCCAGCTCCAAAGCCTGCCGAATCCGATCAGCCAAGTCATACCGAACTTCTGTCCAGTTCAATTGAGCTTCGGCACTAGTCTGCTTGTCAACGCAAGAGATCTCCAATGCCTCCAAATCAAGAGCCAATCGCTCATCATGAACCGACAACCAGTTGGCCCGCGTAGGGGCCCTACAACTCAACGCATCCTCAACTGCATTGTCTTTCCCCGGCACATAATGAATCTTGAATGTATAGTCCCTCAGGAACTCCATCCATCTCCGCTGCCTCATGTTTAGATCTTTTTGATCCAATAAGTATTTCAGGTTCTTGTGGTCGGTATAGATATCGACCTTCATGCCGTATAGGTAGTGTCTCCACAGCTTCAAAGCAAATATCACGGCTACTAACTCCAAGTCATGGACCGGATAATTCCTCTAGTGTACCTTCAGTTGACGCGAGGCAAAAGCTATCACACTGCCATGCAGTAGTAGAACGCAGCCCAAAGCACTGCCCGAAGCATCGATGTAGATCTCAAAACCTTTGATCCCACTCGGCGAACGTAGAATAGGCGTCGTGGTCAACCGTCTCTTTAGCTCCATGAAAGCTTTCTCGCACTCGAGCGACCACACAAACTTTTGATCCTTCCTCGTCAAAGTTGTGAGGGGTAACACTAACCACGAGAAGTTCTCTACGAAGCGCCTGTAGTAGCCGGCTAGCCCCAAAAAACTCTGGACTTTCGCTATCGAACACAACACCGGCCACTCTCGTATCGCAACTATCTTCGCCGGATCCATAACAATTCCCTCTCCACTAACTATTTGACCGAGGAATGCCACCGAGGACAGCCAAAAATCACATTTGGAGAACTTGGCGTATAGGTGGTTCCTCCTCAGCGCTTCTAACACCAAATGCAGATGCTTGAAGTGATCCTCTTCGCACTGTGAGTACACCAATATGTTGTCGATAAAGACGATCACGAAATGGTCCAGGTACTCTCTGAATGTCCTGTTCATCAGATCCGTGAACACTGATGGCGCATTAGTCAGCCCAAATGGCATGACAGTAAACTCATAATGCCCATATCTCGTACTGAACGCTATCTTGGGAATATCACTTTCTCTTATCCTCACTTGGTAATACCCGGACTTAAGATCCAAATTTCGAATATATTGACGACCCAACTAACTGATCAGGCAGATCGTCAATTTTTGAGATTGGATACTTATTCTTTTCATTAACTTATTTATGAAAGTGAAGGGATAGATACTACTCTAGAGGGGGGGTGAATAGAGTTATCAAATTTTGCACTAGACAAAACTTAATAGTCTGCCCAACTCCCTTAGAGTGAAATGTGGAATGAAAAGATTATAGATATGGAGATAACCCTAAAGCCTAACACAAGTGTTGTGCACAAACTCAAGCTAACTGTAATTATAGTTAAGGCTTGGAGATCCTAATCAGCAACTAGCAAACCTAGTTATATCTAATCACAGCCATAATGCAAGTAATTAAATTAAGCAAGCCAGACGACACAAGGAATTTATAGTGGTTCCCCAAACAACTTGGGTACGTCCACTCTTCTACCTACACGGTAGGAATCCACTACAGGTTTTTGATCAGGTGCCCTGCCACCAACAAGATCTGCTTCAGGTAGATCAAGAAACCCTTTAGACTTTTGATCAGGTGTCTAAAAACCGAACACAGGTTTTTGATCAGGTGCCCTGCCACTAAGGGATACTTTTGAAGGGAGTAATAACCCTGTACAGGAGGGGGAAAGGGGTTAAGGTGTCTTCTCTATTTTACAATAGATTAGAGAAGCACAATAACTTGCACTGAGCTAGACGGCTCTAAAAGAATCAAGGCTCCCCCTAGCTCAAAGAACGTCCAGGTGAAGTCTTGCTTCAGTGCAGAAACTCTTCAGTAAGGACTGAAGGAAGAACTACAAGAAGAAATAAAATAATAAAAGAAAATATAATCTTCTAGCAGCTATCTTCTTCTTCTTCTTCTTCAAAAGAACTCTGAGTTAGAACTTCCTGGAATAGGAGATCTCAGGTTGAAGAAGAGCTGAAGAGCTAACACTTCTCAGTTGAATGAATATTGCTGAGAGCAATGAACTTGGACTTGATGAAAGCTTGAATGCTAATTGAATAACTCTTTTTAATAACTGGTTAGCTAGCTGAAATCCTTCTCCAAAGGATTCCTTTTATAGCAGCAACAAGCAACGGCTCTTTTCAATTTGAACTGTTTGTCTTCTTCTGAAACTTGAAACCTGGGCTGCAAGTATCACAAAGACAAACAAACTCTGTAGCAAAATATTTTATAAAAGGGATAAACCTTTTTCAAAGAAGCTGCAGGAAGCAATCTGATAATAAAGGTACTAAATAAAATCACATCAGAAACAAACTCTTTATAGCACAAGGAAGACTTTTCAGTCTAACGGCTATAAAGGACTGACAGCAGATAAAGTAAAATACAATGACAACTAATAAGACAAACAACTTTATCTGAAAAGATTTTACTCAGGCAAAAGGGATGAAGCAGATATTGCCTGGAAATATTATCATAAAAACAACTGAAATAAAATGCCAGATAATGTATTAATTTATTAAATAGAATAAATAAATACAAAATAAAAAGGCAAACAGAAAGCGTCGAACGACCCTCGGAGATCGTCGACCGACGCACGGAGATCGTCGACCTATCGGGCAGATAGTCGAACGATCCAGATAGTCGAGCTATCAAAGAAGATAGTCGAACTACCTCGGCAGATAGTCGACCTATCAGAACAGATAGTCAATCTATCAGATAGTCGATCTATCCGGACAGATAGTCGAACTATCAAACACAAACAGATAGTCGACCTATCAAGCAGATAGTCGACCTATCACAGAAAACAGATAGTCGACCTATCAACAGATAGTCGACCTATCAACAGATAGTCGACCTATCAACAGATAGTCGAGCTATCAGATAGTTGAACTATCAGGACAGATAGTCGAACTATCAAAGACGACAGATAGTCGACCTATCAACAGATAGTCGACCTATCAAAGCGAATAGATAGTCGACCTATCAACAGATAGTCGAGCTATCAGATAGTTGAACTATCAGGACAGATAGTCGAACTACCAAACCAAGCAGATAGTCGACCTATCAACAGATAGTCGAGCTATCAACGCAGACAGAGCGTCGACCAACTGATAGACGATAGTCGATCAGCCGATAGACGATAGTCGAGCGACGTTCGACTATAGTCGAACGAAAAACTACTTAACCAAATTCTTCATCTGGAAAAGCGGGGACCTACAGCTAGATCACTAACCATTGACCATAGATATTTCTTGGGTCAAGGGACTAAAAAAATAAGACTGAACTCAAATCAAACTAGGGTACCAACAATCTCCCCCTATTTGAGTTAAGCCTCTCAAAAACTAAAACACAGAACTAGCTATAGAACAATAAAAACAATACAGGAAAATAGTTAAGCAACTAACTAGCATTTAACAATCAGTCAGATAAATAACAGCAGTCAATCAAAATTAAGAATCTACAGAATCAGACTTGGGATCAGAAGAGCTAGGAACAAAAGAAACTTTCCGCAAGGGATCAATGGCTTCTTTCTTAGACATCTTCAGATCTTGCACACCAATAATCTTCAGTTCTGATGCCCTTGGGACAACTGCTTCTGGGTGCTTTTCCATGTATTTAGCAGGATCAAAAACTTCAGGACTAACCTGGATTTTATCGAGTTCCTTCATTCTGAACTTTGACATTGTAGAAAGTCCTGTAGAGTCCTTTCCTTCAGCCTTAGCTTTCTTTATCTGGGCTGATCCAACAAGTTCTAGAAACCGAGCCATCCTGAAATCAAGATCTAACTCTTGGCTTTCATACACATTTTCAGATGAAGTATCAATAGGCTTCACAGCTTTAAACTTAACAGATAAATCTAATAAACTTTCAACTGTATCTTTAACTTCTTGAATAACTAAAGATGAAGGAGGAGCAATTTCAGCAAACTTCTTACAGGATTTTTCAGAGAAAATAGTTCTTTTACCTTTTGAAATATCCTTAGCAACATGAACTGGTATAGCAGGAGAAACCTTTTTCTTGGGAGAAGGAGGAGGTGAAAATGTTGGCTTTTGATATACAACCTCCTTTACTTGTTCTTTAACCTCAGTATCATGCCTTTGAGTACCAGTATATGATTTGCCTTGGTGGCTTTGAGAACTTTTCCTTGAATGAGGCTGAGAAGGAGCAGATTTTGCAGATGGAGCAGATGGATTAACAGATAAATTGTCAGAGGCTCCTGCACTGGGAGGTGGAGGAGGAGGACCTCTGGGAGTCCATCTGGGAGCAGGACTATCATATCTCTTAGATTTCTTTCTCTCCTTTTGCTGGTTCTTAGAGAACCACATCCAATGCTGGAACTCTTTCGACTTAGGGTCAATCCCTTTCAAAATGTAATAGGGAATATCATGATCTGGATTGGGAGGAGGAGGAGCAACAGCTTTCCTTTTTCTCTTTGCAGCTTTCTTTTTCTTAGAGTCCTCAGACATATCTGAATCATTTTCATCTTCAGAAAGAGATGAGGGAGGATGATCATAAGGGTCATAGGCTTCTGATACAGCCTTTTCCTTTGCTTTCAGAGCAGCTTTCTCTTTTTCTTCTTCCATGGCATCCTGAGCCAGAAGAGAATCCAGATCAGGTCCTGGAGAGTCATCCCATACAGTAGATTTTTCATCTTGCAAAACTTTTTCTTTCTCTTCCAAAGTATCTTGTACTCTTTGCTGCCAGGCAGCTCTTGCTTTCTCTTCTTCTAAACTCAGTACTGGGGTCTTTTCATCTTGGCTTTCAGATTCAACATCTTCTATATCAGCTAAGAAAAGATCCATTTCTGGATCTATTTGCACATCTGACTGAGCTGGTTGAGCAGACTCAGTATCTTGAGCAGCAGGCAAAAGATCAGCTGGAACTTCTGGAGAGGGTTCTGATACTGTCATTATGACATCTGGAACAACTAAAACATCTGAAACAGATTCTTGAACAACTACTTCTACTTGAGCAGCTATATCTTCTTGAATATAATCTGTAGATTCATGAACACAAATCTGCTAAATAAGCTAAAAACATCCCTTCTAGGTATTGACAAACTAGCAAATCAGTTGACTCGTCAATAAAACGGATGAGTGAATTACCTTCATACTTTACCAACTCCCAGGATTCATCTAGATAGGATGTAATAATGCCTTCTAGGAAACGGGCAACCAAAGGAGTTGAGGATTCTTCCAAATAAACTTTTACAACAAATTCAGTCATCATTATTGCATCAGATATTTCTTTTTCTTTTTCAGATAACACTAAAACTGATTCTTCTTGAGCTGGAGCAGTCTCTTCTTGAACTGCCATCACTATATCTGTCACCGCTGGAGGATCTGCTGGAGGGGAGGCTGGAAGCTCTGAGACATCTTCATAGAACATCTCCCCCTGCCTGGTTTCAGTGGGAACTGAAACCAGGCCCCTGGAAGAAGAGGGCTTAGCAGAATTAGAGAGGGATTGGATGGTAGCAGTCAAAGTAGCAATGGAGGAAGCAAGTGGAGCAATTGCCTCTTCAATCATGATTTTGATTGAAGGGGTAATCAACTCCAAGATGCTGGAGATGAATGCTGGGGTGATTTCAACAGAATGTGGAACTGCAGTGGATGAAGGAGCAGCAGAAATGGTTGATGTGGCAGGATGAAATGAAGTGAGGACTGGAGATCGAACGGGAGAGTTAACTGGAGAGTTAACTGGAGAATGATGTGGAGAAGGTGAGTGAGGAGGAGTTGGAATGGGAGAATGAACTGGAGAGGCAATATCAGACGCCAACAGATCAAAGCTGGGTTGAGAAGTCCCAGCAAGATCAGTTGGGTGAGAAGATGCAGGAGGAGAGCCAGAATATCGTACTGCAGTTGAAGTTGAAGGAACTTCAGCTGCAGTAGACGGCAAAGCAGAAGAAGATGAAGGAATAGCTGAAGGAGCTGAGCCAACTTCTTGAGGGTGGGGAGCAACAGAGTCAGTCCTTGTGCTCTCAGATGCAGCTGGAGCAGCCCCTGCAGGAGCGGGCTTCACGAATGTCCTCTTCCACTTTGAGAACAAGTTGGGATCCATCTTCTTACTGGCATTAATGGTTGTAGCAGTTGAAATCAGCAGCTGGGGATATCTTTCCTTCAGAAAAATCCCAATAACCCTGCCTAGGGTAACCTCTTTCTGACTGTTCTTCTTCCTTATCAAATCAAACAAAACACTTGCCCAATTGATCCTTTTCTTGTTGACAATTGCACACATGAGTGCAAATTGTTGTCTTATAATGTTATCGTGGGAAGAGTGCTTGCCTAGCAGCACTTTTCCAACTAACTCAGCAAGAAATTTTATCTTGAAGGGGAAATTTACCTTGAGGAGCTTGGAGGGAATGCCTTCTGCATGTCCCAGCTCAATCAACATCCTTCCAAATTCTGGAGCATCTTGCTCAAATTCTTCTTCGCCATTAGTCAGTCCAAAAACATCGGTCAGAATGGCGGGAGACAAAATTACTTCTTCTCCGGCAATAGAGCCGGTCATCGATTCGTCGGTGGAGGACGAAGTAAATGCCCATTCCTTAATCTCGGGAATATTTAACTTAATCCTTGTAGACATTAGTCTTTCTAACCCTTGATCTCTGCATAACTGGAGGATTTCCACAATCCCTGATTCACAACAGCTGAAGGCATCGAAATCGACACTGAATCCTGCGTCGAACTTCACAACTGCGAGCAATGCTGGAGAAATCGCCATTGAAGGAGCTGGAGAGGGCGCGAGAGAGACAGAGAAGACGAATCGGCAGAGAGAAAATCACAAGAGGAGGAGCAAGCGGGAAGACGGAATGCGAAAGGACGCTCTCCATCGACGATAAAAGCGAAGATCTTTTAACCTAGGTCGACTATCGGCTTTATATTAGACCGGAGATAGTCAATCTATTTAAAAGATACTGGAGACGATGGTCGAACGGTCGTTCGATGATCGGTCCAGAAGCAGAGTAGTCGAGCAATCGTTCGACTATTTCTGGCTTCTCAAACAACAAGCTGTCGTCATCCAGAGATCGACGATGAGCTCGACTTGTTCGACTATGGTCGAACGCCAGTCGACGATCTTCAATCGGACAAGCTTTCATCAACCATAGGTCGACGATGGGCTTGACCCGATCGACTATCTTCGATCGTCGTTCGACTATCTTCAAACAAGTTTCAACAAGGCAGAAGTCACACTTAGTCTCTTCCATTGATCATGCCTAGTTGAACCAAAAAGAACAGATGTTTCTGTTCATCTAAGGGCTTGGTGAATATATCACCTCTCTGAAACTCAGTGGATATGAACTCAAGACAAATCTTGTTCTTTTCCACACAATCTCTTAGGAAATGGTGCTTGATCTCAATGTGCTTCGTTCTAGAGTGGTGCACAGGATTTTGTGCAATTGAGATAGCACTGGTACTATCACACATGATTTTGGTGTTCTTGTGTGAGTAACCATAATCCACAAGCTGGTTTTGAATCCACAGGATCTGTGAACAACAACTGGTAGCTGCTATATATTCAGCTTCTGCAGTTGAAGTTGAGACAGAAGCCTGCTTCTTACAGAACCAAGAGACCAATCTCTCTCCCAAGAACTGACAAGTTCCTGAGGTGCTCTTCCTGTCAACTCTGCAACCAGCATAGTCAGAGTCAGAGTATCCAATTAACTCAAATTCTGATTCTGCTGGGTACCAAAGTCCTAGATTTGGACATCCCTTCAGGTATCTCAGGATTTTCTTGAGAAGAATCAGTTGAGATTCCTTGGGGTTGACCTGGAATCTAGCACAAAGGCATGTAGCAAACATTATATCAGGCCTACTTGCAGTTAAATATAATAGGGAACCAACAATGGCCCTATAATTCTTTTGATCAACTGGCTTGCCGTGATCATCAGAATCAATAACTACATTAGTAGCCATGGGTGTAGGCATTGCTGAAGCATCAGCCATCCCAAATTTCTTTACCAATTCCTTGGCATATTTGGATTGGGAGATGAAGATACCATCAGCATCTTGCTTAACTTGGAGACCAAGAAAGTAAGACAGCACACTCATACTACTCATCTCAAACTTAGAGTGCATCAGGTCAGAAAACCCTTTGCAAAGTTTGGGATCAGTGGAACCAAATATAATGTCATCTACATACACTTGAACTAACAGGATTGTGTCCTTGTGGTGCTTGACGAAGAGGGTTCTATCAACTACTCCCCTAGTAAAGTTGTGCTCTAACAGGAAACTAGCTAAAGTCTCATACTAGGCTCTGGGGGCTTGCTTTAGTCCATATAGAGCTTTCTGCAACTTGAACACATGTGAGGGCTGAGTTGAAGAAACAAACCCTGGTGGTTGTTCAACAAACACCTCTTCCTTAAGCTCACCATTCAGGAATGCACTTTTGACATCCATCTGAAAGACCTTAAACTTCATGTAGGCTGCATAGGCCAAGAAGATCCTTATTGCTTCTAGCCTTGCAACAGGAGCAAAGGTTTGGTCATAATCTATACCTTCCTCCTGTCTGTAGCCCTGAGCTACAAGCCTAGCTTTATTCCTTACAATAATTCCATTTGCATCCAACTTGTTTCTGTACACCCACTTGGTGCCTATGATCAGTTGGCCTTTAGGTCTTTGAACCAAAGTCCAAACTTTACATCTCTCAAACTGATTGAGTTTCTCTTGCATAGCAATGATCCAGTGGGGATCTAGCTCTGCATCTTTAAAGGTGAGGGGCTCAACCTGTGAGAGGAAACAAGCGTGCATCACATCTTGTCTTAACTGATGTCTTGTTTGAACACCAGCTGATATGTCTCCTATCACTTGAGATGTGGGGTGATCTCTAAGTGTGACAATATCAGCAGGCGGGATGTGATCTTCAGCAACAGTTGGGATTAATTCCTCAGGAGGAATTTGATCTACTGTTGGTGGAACAACAACAGCTTCAGCAAAGTCTTCATCACTGTCTGATTCAGTGATCTGAAGAGTTGATAGTTGAAGAATCTCTTGAGTAGCATCAGGTACCTGCACAGAACTGGAGGAAGGAGAATTTTCCTTCTCCTTGTAAAACATCTGAAACTCATCAAAAGATACATGCACAGATTCTTCAATTTTACAGGTTGATTTGTTATAAACCCTATAAGCTTTGCTTACTTGGGAATATCCAAGCATAATTCTCATTGAAGCTTTTGCTTCAAACTTTCTAAGGTATTCTTTATTGCTATTATGAATATAAACTACACAGCCAAAAACTCTAAAATAGTTTATTTTAGGTTTCTTTCCTTTAAGTAACTCATAAGGAGTTTTACACTTAAGCTTGTGTATCAGACTTCTATTCAAGACATAATTGGCTATACTAACAGCTTCTGCCCAATAGGAAAGAGGCATATTAGCATCAGCCAACAATGTGCTAGCAGCTTCAATGAGTGTTCTGTTCTTCCTTTCAACTACCCCATTTTGTTGGGGAGTTCTAGGAGCTGAGAAGCTATGTTTGATACCTTCTCTCTCACAGAATTCTTGCATGAGAAGAGAGTCAAACTCAGTACCATGATCACTTCTGATCAAGGCCACATGAGTAGAGTACTCAGTCTGCACACATAATAGAAAGTCTGTAAGGGCTTTGAAGTTATCAGCCTTAGTTCTCAAAAAGAAAACCCAACTGAATCTAGAGAAGTCATCTACAATGACTAAAGTGTAATACTTCCCTCCTAAACTCTGTACATTTATTGGGCCAAAAAATTCCAAATGTAATAAATACAAGATTCTAGGAGAATCACTTTTATTTACAGATTTAAACGAGTTTTTGGTTTGCTTGCCTAGCTGACAAGCCTTGCATAGGCTCTCCTTCTTGTAGGGGCAAGAAGGTAAACCTCTAACAAGGTTGTGTTTAGATAACCTAGATATATTTTTAAGGTTAACATGACTAAGCCTCTTATGCCACAAAGAATTATTATTAATTGTTACTTCATTAAACAGGCAGATTTCAGAATGAGTTGAATTGAAATCTACTAAATAAATATTACCTATTCTAATGCCTACTAAAACAATATTATTATTTAAAGTAATATTACAAAGGGAGTTAGAAAATGAAACCTGGTAGCCAGCATCACATAGCTGGCTGACTGAAATCAAATTGTGCTTCAGTCCTGTCACATATGCAACTCTCTTGAAAGTAACAGCTCCAATAGTGATTCTGCCATAGCCTTCTGTCTGACCACAGCTTGAATCTCCAAAGATAACCTTTGGGCCGAGCTTAGCTTTGAACTTTGACAGATGATTTTTATTTCCTGTCATATGCTTGGAGCATCCACTATCCAAATACCACTTATTTTGAGTGATAGGATAGGCCTTCACCTGCAAGAAATTCATTTAGGCATTGTGGACCCAGGTAACCTTGGGTCCCTTGTTTTTCACATAAGAAAAGCTAGAAATAAATGAAAATGCAGGCTGAGGGTGATAACCTAATGGGTGAGATCTCCTAGGTGGGATTCTCCATGCAGATGATGGGTCAACAAACCTAGGGTTTCTATTTTCATTTAGGTTTCTACGGGTTTGATGATGATTTTGAAAATCATATTGAAAACGTCGATCGACGTTCGACCATGGGCGCTCAGATCGTCGAGCTTCGTTCGACCATTGAGCTTCCGATCGTCGAGCAGCGTTCGACGCTCTTTGTATTTCCTTAAAAAATTATTTTCTTTTCTCTCTCTTAGCTTTATTTAAAGTTTTATTAACTTGGTTTACTTGCTCAGTGTTCTTCATTCCACTAGCTGAAACGAAGTTCACTGGAGTTGAAAGATTATTTTTAAGAATAATTGGGGGTTCACTGGGAGAAGCTCCTAAGCCTAGTTTGTTATTACCTGACCTAGAGTTAGTCATGCTGGTTATCTCTAACAGCTTAAGGCTTCTACCATTTAGAGATTCTTCTAACCTTTTAGACTTAGCTAACTCAATTTTAAGAAACTTAATTTCTTCACTATAATTAGTGAGATCTTCCTTTAACTTAATATTTGTAGTAGATATGATTTCTGATTCAGCTAGCCTATGTCTAAGTTCTTTAATCTCTTTTTCAGAACTAATTAAATCTAAGCATAAAGATTTAAAATCTAATTTGAATTCTTCTGAAGTAAAGTCATAAGAAGATAGTACCTCATCTTCTGTTGGCATTTCTTCCTCTGAATCTGAACTCTCTGCAGCTGAGTGATTGCTGCAGGCATCTATTGCCATCAGGCAAACTTCCTTCGCCTTCTTCTCTTCCTCATCCTCACTGGAGCTAGAGGAGGAAGATTCTTCATCAGAATCACTCCAGGTTTCAGCGACGAAACCTCTCTCCTTCTTCTTATTCTTGTAGGAGGATGGCTTGGAGTGCTTCCTGTGCTGTTCCTTTTCTTTCCTCTTATCTTTGTTCTTCTCCTCTGGACAATCTGGTAAGATATGTCCAGGTTTCCTGCAACCATAACAGATAATTTCTTTAGAGGGGGTGCGATCATACCTTGGTTTGTCTTCATAGCGTGAAGACTTCTTTCTGAATTCCTTTCTCCCCATCTTGAGAAATCTCTTGGCAAATAATGCCATTAGTTCCTCATTGAATTGGCTGCCTTCAGAAGCATCAGCAGCCTTAAGAGCTAGAGATTGCTCTTTTCTTGTTGGAGTAGGGGTCTTTGCTTCAGCTTCTGCTTCCCTTGTCTTCAGCACTTGCTCAAAGGATTTGAGCTTGCCGAGAAGAGCTTCTGTTGAGATCTCTGTTGTACTTCTGGCTTCCTTGATGGGCCAGATCCTCAGATCCCATGTGCTAGGGAAGCACATAAGAATCTTATCATTGACCTATGTCAATGAAATGTCCTTGTCAAGGGTCCTCAGCTCATTGATGATTGAGCTGAGCCTTGTATACATGGCTTCAACTGATTCAGCATCAGTTTTCTTGAAGTTTTCATATTGTGAGATAAGGTTGGACCTCCTGTCCTTCCTTTCATCAACTGAACCAGCTACAATCTGGTTCAGTGTATCCCACATTGCTTTTGCTGAAGAGCATTCAGCAACCTTCTGGAATACCTCATCAGACATTGTCTGAGCCAGTATATTCATTGCCTTGGCATCTGCTATCTTTGCCTTTTTGTACTCATCATTGTAGTCTGGAGGAGGCACTGCACTCATATCAGATGATGAGGCAGAAGCAGCAGCAGGTGCTCTTGGGGGTCCTGACAAAATAGAAGCAAAGATGCTTTCATCAATAGAATTCATATATAATTTGATCCTTGCCTTCCAAATGCCAAACTTAGCTAAGTTGCATGCTGGAGGTCTGGTACTAGAATAATCCTTGGACTGGGCCATGATAGTGATAGTGAATATCTATAAACTTTGGTATCTATCAGGATCTTGTGACTTAGGTGTTAGCATATTCAGTCAGTCAACCTCCCTCTGATACCAATTGAAAGTGAAGGGATAGATACTACTCTAGAGGGGGGGTGAATAGAGTTATCAAATTTTGCACTAGACAAAACTTAATAGTCTGCCCAACTCCCTTGGAGTGAAATGCGGAATGAAAAGATTATAGATATGGAGATAACCCTAAAGCCTAACACAAGTGTTGTGCACAAACTCAAGCTAACTGTAATTACAGTTAAGGCTTGGAGATCCTAATCAGCAACTAGCAAACCTAGTTATATCTAATCACAGCCACAATGCAGGTAATTAAATTAAGCAAGCCAGACGACACAAGGAATTTATAGTGGTTCCCCAAACAACTTGGGTACGTCCACTCTTCTACCCACACGGTAGGAATCCACTACAGGTTTTTGATCAGGTGCCCTGCCACCAACAAGATCTGCTTCAGGTAGATCAAGAAACCCTTTAGACTTTTGATCAGGTGTCTAAAAACCGAACACAGGTTTTTGATCAGGTGCCCTGCCACCAAGGGATACTTTTGAAGGGAGTAATAACCCTGTACAGGAGGGGGAAAGGGGTTAAGGTGTCTTCTCTATTTTACAATAGATTAGAGAAGCACAATAACTTGTACGGAGCTAGACGGCTCTAAAAGAATCAAGGCTCCCCCTGGCTCAAAGAACGTCCAGGTGAAGTCTTGCTTCAGTGCAGAAACTCTTCAGTAAGGACTGAAGGAAGAACTACAAGAAGAAATAAAATAATAAAAGAAAATATAATCTTCTAGCAACTATCTTCTTCTTCTTCTTCTTCAAAAGAACTCTGAGTTAGAACTTCCTAGAACAGGAGATCTCAGGTTGAAGAAGAGCTGAAGAGCTAACACTTCTCAGTTGAATGAATATTGCTGAGAGCAATGAACTTGGACTTGATGAAAGCTTGAATGCTAATTGAATAACTCTTTTTAATAACTGGTTAGCTAGCTGAAATCCTTCTCCAAAGGATTCCTTTTATAGCAGCAACAAGCAACGGCTCTTTTCAATTTGAACTGTTTGTCTTCTTCTGAAACTTGAAACCTGGGCTGCAAATATCACAAAGACAAACAAACTCTGCAGCAAAATATTCTATAAAAGGGATAAACCTTTTTCAAAGAAGCTGCAGGAAGCAATCTGATAATAAAGGTACTAAATAAAATCACATCAGAAACAAACTCTTTATAGCATAAGGAAGACTTTTCAGTCTAACGGCTATAAAGGACTGACAGCAGATAAAGTAAAATACAATGACAACTAATAAGACAAATAACTTTATCTGAAAAGATTTTACTCAGGCAAAAGGGATGGAGCAGATATTGCCTGGAAATATTATCATAAAAACAACTGAAATAAAATGCCAGATAATGTATTAATTTATTAAATAGAATAAATAAATACAAAATAAAAAGGCAAACAGAAAGCGTCGAACGACCCTCGGAGATCGTCGACCGACGCACGGAGATCGTCGACCTATCGGGCAGATAGTCGAACGATCCAGATAGTCGAGCTATCAAAGAAGATAGTTGAACTACCTCGGCAGATAGTCGACCTATCAGAACAGATAGTCGATCTATCAGATAGTCGATCTATCCGGACAGATAGTCGAACTATCAAACACAAACAGATAGTTGACCTATCAAGCAGATAGTCGACCTATCACAGAAAACAGATAGTCGACCTATCAACAGATAGTCGACCTATCAACAGATAGTCGACCTATCAACAGATAGTCGAGCTATCAGATAGTTGAACTATCAGGACAGATAGTCGAACTATCAAAGACGACAGATAACCGACCTATCAACAGATAGTCGACCTATCAAAGCGGAACAGATAGTCGACCTATCAACAGATAGTCGAGCTATCAGATAGTTGAACTATCAGGACAGATAGTCGAACTACCAAACCAAGCAGATAGTCGACCTATCAACAGATAGTCGAGCTATCAACGCAGACAGAGCGTCGACCAACTGATAGACGATAGTCGATCAGCCGATAGACGATAGTCGAGCGACGTTCGACTATAGTCGAACGAAAAACTACTTAACCAAATTCTTCATCTGGAAAAGCGGGGACCTACAGCTAGATCACTAACCATTGACCATAGATATTTCTTGGGTCAAGGGACTAAAAAGACAAGACTGAACTCAAATCAAACTAGGGTACCAACAATTTAGCTCTCCGTAATCGATACAGAGCCGCAAACTTCCGTCCTTCTTCTTAACAAAGAGGACCGGTGCGCTCCAAGGCGACGAACTTGGACGCACATATCCCTGTTCCAAAATCTCTTCCAGTGAACCTTCAGTTCCGCCATCTCCTTAGGCGCTAACCGATATGGAGAGCGTGACATAGGTTTGGAACCTGGTACTAGCTCAATAGTAAAGTCAATCTCCCGCTGAGGTGAGGCTCCAGGGAGATCTCCAGGAAACACGTCAGGGTACTCGAATACCACTGGGATGCTGTCCAAGGTAGTCTTAGGCTTCTAAGCCTCCACTAGAGTGAAGAACAGCTCTACACCAGCATGAACCGCCTTAACCAGCTGAAGAGCAGACATCAAAGTCTTGCTCGACCCTTTCAAACCCGTAAAAGTCATCTCACGACCAGTTCCCAACTTGACTTTTTTGCGATTACAATCGATGTATGTCTGCTGCTCTGAGAGCCAGTCCTTACCAAAAAATGACCTCGAACTCCACTAGCGATAGTAACGACGCTTGCAAGTCAAACTCCTGACTCCCAATTCGTATCTTTACGACACAAACTCTAACCGCGCGCATAAAACACCCATTCGGCAACAACATGTCCAATTTGTCCTTCGTCATTGAAGAAGGGACTATGATGTGCGATATAAATCCCTCAGACAAAAAAAAGAGTACGAAGCTCCCGTAACGAAGAGTGCTCTCGCCGAATTATCAAAAATCAACACAAAGCTTAATACAAACAGTAATAAGCTAACATGTACAAGGTAACAAGTATATAAAGCTAACTTGTTATAAATTTAAACCGTACATGTCACCTCATCAGTTTGCTTTATGGCCTCAGGCTGGCCAAGGTTGTACTCTCTAGGCTTACTCTCGAACTTTTGGCATTTGCTCCAACAATCTCGGACAAAGTGTCCCGGCTTCCCACATTTAAAACATGCGCCCGGGGTACAACCTGAAGTCCTAGCCTTCGTGTTCCACCTTCGGAAATCGGACTTTGAAGTCGGCACCTTGAACTCCGACTTCTTCGTACTAGAGTCATTTTTGTCTTGGACTCTCTCTTCCCACGCTCTGCGGTATGCAACACTTATAGGAACTGCAGGGTTCGGTACCCTACTCACTGGTATCTGGTGAGTGCTCCCCAACTCTACTTCAAAAGATCTAGCCGACTCCACCAAGGCTCAGAATCCCAATAACTTTGGTCATAAAAGTAGAATTCGCAACTTGCCATGCAGACCATTATAAAATCTATCGACTATAGACTGCTCGTTCTCCAACTCAAAGCCTGGGTAGCGCCTTATCATAAGAAACGCCTGCAAATAATTGTCAACTGAGTGCGCTCCCTGCACCAAAAGCATGTTCAACTGCTGACCCAATGGTCCACTAAATGTCATATTCTCCATCACCCCACCCGGTGTTGAAACCACCTCATGGATAACGGGTTGCATATTCCTTCCATGTTGTGTAGTAGTCACAGAGAACACCGCTTCAACTACCCTTCTTACGGTTTCAAAAGAAAGAGGGGTCTCAGGCACGTTGCTGGGTGCACTACTTTCTGCAGAAAGGGAGCGTTCTGACCGGCTTGCGCCACTCCTGGTCACCTAAAGTCGTACAACACATCGTTAAGCGACCAAACAAATTTGCAAAAAACAGTTATAGGAATACGCAGGTTCCTCAAACATGCGTATTTTCATTCCTAAGTGGACATTCATGGATTCTTTTATGTTATAACGATGACACACAAACATGTGCTCATCACCCCTTAAATTAAATTTGTCCACGAATTCATTTAAGCATGACCGAAACCTGGCTCTGATACCAAATTGTAACACCTCTATCTATCATATAGCATATAACAGTAGGTTCGGCTGGGGCCCGACGCCATATACCACAGACAGACCGAAGGGTTACTCATTGAAACCATTCTTCCAATCACAACCGTCCTATACAGAGCACCTAGCGGAAGAATTTTAATAAGTTGCAAACACAGAACCCAACCAAAAGCATGAATGTCCACTAACAAACCCAAATAGAAATGATCGTACAAATACACCAAGTACTGGGCCTTAAGGCCTTACAAAAGTTTACTTAAATAAAAGGTGTCTTCCATACAATGGCACGCATGCCGGTCACACATGAGAATAAAGTAAACAATACACTTCGGCCTTCGAGGGCCAGCACTGCAATAAGGTTTTAGCCCGCTATTTGCCACTCAGCTCCGCAGCACGTGCAAGCAACATTCCACCGCACGGTGGCAAACAAAAGCAACGATCAGCTAAAGCTGGCCAAATTATAACGACCCCGCCCCTAAACTCGGGGCGGCGATGCTCCTTCCCTGCACTTATTAGCATGATAAGCAACATAGTGAAATTCCACATCACCACAGGCGTAAGCATGCAAGACCACACGCCTCGTGCTCTCAGGGCACATTCTTGGTGAACCCGGTCAAAACCGTGGTTACACCACCGCCACTTGGACGGCAAATCTCGTGAGCATTTTGGTCTTTCCGGCCTAAGCCTATGACCCTCCATCTATGCCAACGGTAAGTGTCATGTACCTTAGATCTCTTTAACCGAACGACACAGAGCGGGTACGGTTCCGCCTAACTCGTTGCTCACACCACAACGTCAATTTAAGCCATATGCGTGGGTCAAACTTCCCCGAGTCCTAAAGCGAATACACAAATCTTACATAACTCTGTTATGTACAAGTTGGATCCCAGGCCACCAAGTTGGCAGAATCACGCTTCTGCCCAGTTTTCCGGGTGCACTTTGGAGTTACTCCCCAAGATTCCTTGTTGCAATCTACCGCGTAGAAAACCCGAAAACAACCATCGGCACGGAGTCTTCTCTGACCATTCATGCATAATGAAACATCACCGATCCAGACCAACTTGTCCGGGTAGGTTTCACACATCATGTCTATGTCCGTTCTTCAATTTCGGACACTACATGCAAAACAACGGGGACTATTCATGTCTACTCGAAGGAACACCTCAAACTCACCGCATACTCGCGAGAGCGGGCTTCCTATGCAAAAAGGAAAGAGGACTTCACATGTCCAAGTAGAGAATCGTTACCCTAGCATTTCTCTTCGGCACCATGACGATCTAGTCAGATGAAAAGCACTGTATCGGCCTCGCCTTCGCGAATCTGGACTCTAATCGAGAATCGGAGCTCCGAAGCTCCACCAGAGGCCGGAGTTGATCTCCTTCTTCCTCCTAGCTCTCCCCTCTCTCTAAGCCTTTTAGAAAGAGAAAGTATAAGGGAAATGAGGGTTTGAAAACCCTATTCCCGGCTTAAACCCAGGCAGGACAGCCCTCAGCCCTTGGATCTCCTTTGAAAGAAACGAACGGCCACGATTCGCTCTGAAAATAACATTTCTGGGTCGAACACGGCTTGTGACACGCCCGTGTCTAAGGCCGTGTTCCACACTCGCCGTAAACCAGGAAATCCAGAATTGGACATGGCCTGTAACATGGCTTGTGACACGCCCGTGTCACCCATGGACATGCCCGTGTCATGGGCCGTATACTCCAATCAGCGCTAGAACCGTCACGTCCCGAATGGGACACGGGCTTAGACACGCCCGTGTCAACTTCAACATGCCCGTGTCAACCAGTACACACCCATGGTCTGGGTCATGTCTCTCAGTCGACACAGGACCACACCTTCCAGAAGAAGACACGGCCATATGACACGCCCGTATCACAGCCAGTGTTCTTGACACGCCCTGGGACACGCCCGTGTCCCAGGCCGTGTTCCCAGCCTTCGACGATCTTCGACCTCGCCTCAATGACCCGATCATGACACGGTCATATGACACGCCCGCGTCACAGGTCGTGTTCACCTTACCAAGTTCCAAAATTGGCTCAAGCGCTGCCCATTCCTCTTTTGAGTTTTGAGGCATTACAACCTTTTTCCTGGCTTCTTTCTCCTCTAGTTTACCTTTGGTTGGTATTCAGTGCCCTCCAAGGTGCCCGGCTCAGCCTTGCCCTAGGAGGCGAAGCTCTCTTAGATCTTTCGGGTGTGCGGTGAGACCTCTTTGCTGCAGCTCAAGATCTGTTCCTTAGTTCAAAGTATTTGGCCAACAGTTCCGGCTCAGGATAAGTAATAGCGGGCAACCCTCCCCCCACTTTAGGTCCGAACTCTTCTTGGTACCAGGTTCTATTTTCAACAGATATGTTTGTCACTGGAAACTCAAAAGAGTAGGTAACTAGGCTCAGGGTAGAGCTAGCTATCTGATTTGAGATGAATGATCTTGAGGAGCTCCACCATTTCCTTGGTCTTGAGGTGGAGAGGAAGAAAAGCGGTGTGCTCGTTTCCCCAAAAAGGATATGCTGAGCGGATTGTGAAATGATTCGGCATGCGGGATGGAAAGAGCAGCTCTATTCCATTAGAGGTTGGTATTAAGCTTCAACATGATGAGGGAAGGGTTTTTCCAAATCCCTTAGTGCTTCGGCTCTAGTTGGTAGCCTGATATCTAACGATTACAAGGCCGAATATTGCTTAGGTTATGGGTCGAGTAAGTCGATATATGCAGGAGCCGCGAGAACCTCATCTGGTGGCGAAAAAGAGTATCTTGAAATATGTTTAGTCTACTTCAGATGTGAGCCTATTTTATGAGAGGGGACGAGCTTCAATATATATGGTTACACGAATGCTGATTATGGGGGAGATACCGATGATCGGAAGTCGACGTCTGGTTACATTTTCAAGAGCGGATCGACAACTATCTCATGGTATAGCAAGAAGCATGATTTTGTGTCCGTCTCCACTACTAAAGTGGAGTACAAGGCATCTGCCTTGGTAAATCAGAAAGCCATCTGGCTAAGGAGGTTGGTGGAGGACATCTATAAGGAGGTGTGAAGTTCAAATCTGCTATGTAGTGACAACGAGAGTGCTCTCAAGCTGGTTACCAATCCAGTTTATCACACGAGGACTAAGTACCTCGAGATCAAAACATCACTTCGTTTGGGAGAAGGTGCTGAAGGGATCTCTGATGGTGGAATACGTGCAGAGTCAGGATAATATTACTGACATCTTCACAAATCCGTTGTCGAAAGGATCATTTGTACGATTACGGAGACTGCTCGGGTTGACTTCAACTTCCCACCTCAAGGGGGAGTTTTTAAATTGTTAAAGTAGGAAGTGGGCAGTCAGGATGGTGCATTGTTGGGTACATTGGAAAATGTGTACCTGATTTGAAGAAGCCCAACCTAGCTCAATGATATACATCAAGGTGTATTTGATGATGTTTTAAGTTGACATGTGCAGGTGAAGAATTGATAAAGTATGCAGAAAAATTCTAAGTCCAAGTGTCGACACAGAGGAAGCAGTGTCGACACACAGGAGAAAAGAGTCGACACAACACTGGGAAGCAGTGTCGACACATAGCAGTTAGTCTACAACTACACTGGGAAAAAGTGTCGACACAGAAGAAGTAAGTCGACACATCACTGGGAATTTGTGTTGACACAGAAGAAAAGAGTCGACACAAAAGAAAAGCGTCGACCTCAACATTGAGAGAATGTGTCGACACAGAAGAATATAGTCGATCTCAAAATTGTCGACATCAGCTAAATGTGTCGACACAGAAGAAAATAGTCGACCTCAAGTTTGTCGACACCAGCAGAATGTGTCGACACATTGTGATTAAGTCGACACATTAAAGCAGATTTAAGAAATGAATTTGTCGACACCTGAAGACTGTGTCGACACTTACTAAGTCATGATTCTACAACAACTGTGTCGACACACAGGACTTGTGTCGACACACTGAAGAGTCAAGACCAAGTTATTTTCAGAAGAAGCTGTATCGACTCAAAGGCAACTTAGTCGACATCACTGAAGACTGTGTCGACACCAAAGTCAATTATGTCGACACAGTTAGACAGATGGTCTCGACACTTTCTGACAGACTGTGTCAACAACTTGTGGTTCAAGACTAAGGCACAGGACTTGTTTTAGGACTTGACAGCTGTGGGTTACCACCGGTTAACTGAAGCTGTCAGACTTGTCAGAAGACGGTTAGAAACCGGATCAGCCGGTTGCCATGAAGAATGTCTATAAATAGATGGATTCAGAAGGAGAAAGCAACTGTTGAAAAACATTGTTGAGAATCAAAAAGTTGAGAAGGATTACGATCCAATTCATTTCAAGAAAGTGCTAGGCACTTAAGAAGATCTTATCCAGGAGATCTAAGAAGACTATCTAAGGATAGATCTAAGAAGAGTTCTAATCAGAATTCAGAAGAATCTTTCAAAGTGCTGGATAGAGAGAGATCAAGCCTGAATTAGAAGAAGAAGAAAGAAACCACCAGTGGATTCTCAAGAAGCTGTTTGGAATCAACTCAGCTAAGTTCATTTTCAAGAAGCCTTGAAGAAGGCTCAGATACAGTTGATTGCATCAGCTGATCAAGAATTGTCTTGGCCTTTTCTCTCTCAACTTTGGCAAGACAGATTAATAATCTTTTCTATATTTCTGTAGGATTTGTTTACACAGATCTGAGTTGTAAGCCTATGTTATAAAGGCTGAGTGTAGGAGTGTTGAACTCTGAGTGGTAGGGCAGTTTGCCTGAGTATAGGAGAAGGATATTCTCTGAGTTGTAGGCCTTGGGGCAAGGCTGAGGTAGGGCAGTTGTACCTGAGTTGTAGGAACCAGTTGGGTTCTGAGTTGTAAGATCTGTTGATCTGAGATAAGTGGAAGTTTGGCCGAATCTAGCATACTGCTAGATAGGTGAAGGGGGAAAGTGGATGTACCCAAACCTTGGGGAACCACTATAAAACATTGTGCAATCTGTGATGTTTTATTTTCTGTGATTGCTGTGTAAATTGTGTTAGCTATTGAATTGAATTCTGCCTAGAAGTTTTTATAAGTAAAGCAGAACCTATTCACCCCACCCCCCTCTAGGTGTTTAGGCTGCCTTGAAAGTTAAACTATCAAGTGGTATCAGAGGGAGGTTCCTCAAAAAGGACTTAACAGTCTGAGGTAGATCTGAAAGGCAGATTCAAGATTCAAGAAGATGGGTTCTGGAGAGAATCATAAGGAGCTAGGGTCTATGAAATTACCCATATGCAAGAAGGAAATCTTTGGGATCTGGAAAGAGAGAGTCAGATTGTTTATGGAAGCATCTGACCCAAGGATTTACATCACAGTACAGGAAGGGCCCTTCACTCCAATGAAGATATCTGTTCTTGATGCAAATATCCAAATACCAAAGACTTATTCAGAAATGACCAAGGATGAAATCATCTTGGCAACCATGGATAAAAGGGCACAGAACATCATTGTCAGTGCCATAGATGATTCAACATTTCAGAATCTGATTCACTGCAAGACCTCCAAGGAGATGTGGGACACATTGATTGTCTACATGGAGGGATCTGAAGAAGTAAGGCTGGATAGAAAGTCTATGCTAAATCAGGAGTATGAAAGCTTTAGACAAGGAAAATCTGATAGCATAACTGAGTGCTATAAGAAATTCTATAGAATTGTGAATGAGCTAATATCCTATGGAAGAGTCTTCAGTACCTATGAACTGAATGACAAATTCTTAAGATCCTTATCAAAGGATTGGGATACAAAGATCTGTGCCATAAGAGAAGTGGCTAAATTGGCAGAGATATCTCCTCCAACCCTGTTTGGAAAGTTGCTATCCTATGAAATGCAACTTATGGTAAGGAAGGAGGAGGAAAGAAACTCAAGAGGAGAGCATAGAGAAAAGACTGTGGCATTTAATGCTGAAGCCACCAGAAAGAATAGGAGGAAATCACCATCTCCTCCTAAGGAAGTTGAAGAAGATAGTTCTGAAAATTCAGATAAGGGTTCAGTTAGCTGTGAGTCAGATGCAGACTTTGCTGCATTCACTAGGCAATTCCAAAGGTTCTTGAAAAAGAAGCAATGGAAGTCTAGGCCTTCCACATCACAGCAAGTTGATGACTATTATCAGAAGAGAAGGTCATCAAGGAAAGAGAAAAGTAGATCAAAGCCCAGCAAAGCCACTACTTCAAAGATTGTCTGCTATTGTTGCAATAGGCCTGGACATGTAGTGGCTGATTGTCCTGACAAAAGGAAGGAATCTTCAGAAAAGAAGAAGACTTATCAGAAAGGCAAGAAGGAGAAATCCTTTGTAGCAAAGAAAGATAAAAGTCTGTCAGACCAGTCAACTTCAGAATCAGGATCTGAAGCTGAAGCATATATTGGACTATATGCTGCATCTGAGGAAGAAGAGTTTATGCAGTTGCTAGACTCCATCAATGAACATCAATGCATGGGTTTGATGACAAGATCAGAAGAGGACATATGCCAGAATCAGTCTGGTCCTAATGAGGTAAACTGTCCTTCCTGTACATCTGTTTGTAGTACAAATGAAGAATCAGCTACATCTGCATCAAGTGATGAAGATGCATCTGGATCTGAAGGAGATGTCTATCAATTGATAGACAAGTATGGGGACTTGTTGCAGGCCCTTAAGAAAAGCAAGAACCTGGTTAAAACACAGGCTCAGGAAATTGCTGAACTAAGGATAGCAACAACTGAGTTAGAAAAAGTCCTTGATCAAAAATTAAATGAAATTGCCAAGCTGAAGAATATAACTATTATTCAGATGGGCACAATTAATTATACTAATGATCAAGTAAAGAGTCTGGAGGCCAGACTTAGAATTGAAAGGGATTTAGTGGCTAGTTACTCTAAGCCAAAATCTGTCTTACCCTTGATAGATGAATTTGTCACTCAGAAAGGTAAGGCTGGATTAGGATTTAAAGGTAACTCCAGGGCTGGCAGATTCAAGAGGAAAGGCAAAGCCCCTATTCAGCCACTAAACCTTTCAGTCCCTATAAAGTTTAGTAAGGAGAAAGTGCCTTCTAACATATATGATCATGAAGACATTCAAGGTCATATTAAGACAAATGTTCTGAAGAACAAGGGTGTTAAGGCAAGCAGGTCTACCTATGGTCATAAACCCAATGGTTTTAAGAAATCAGTAGGTGAAGTTGCAACAGCACCAGCAATGAACAGAAATTCTTCTGACAAGGATGTATCTAGATCTAGATACAATAAGTTTGAATGTTGGTGCTGTGGCAAGAGGGGCCATTTTGCATTGGACTGCTGGTATAACACAAGTGTTATAAAGAATAAGAGTCTACCTGTTAGAAGAGGTTATGATAACTTTATTAATGCTAACCTGAACCAAGGACCCAAGACTTACTTGGGTTCTAAGGGTAAGTAATTCTGTATTGCAGGTGAATCCAAGTAACCATGCCCCTATATGGTACTTGGATAGTGGTTGTTCCAGGCACATGACTGGAACAAAGGGGCTGCTGAAGGAGTATTCATCTGTCAAAGATGGACATAAAGTGATCTTTGGTGGATCTGAAAAAGGAGTCATCAAAGGGTTTGGTAACATTTCTTCTAATCTAATTACTATCACCCAAGTGGCCTATGTAAAAGGTTTGAAACATAATCTAATAAGCATAAGCCAGCTGAGTGATCTAGGATATGACATTTCATTTGGTAAGGATGGATGTCATATCAAAAGGTCAAGTGATCAAGAGATCATATTGACTGGGTATAGGAAGAGAAATGTGTATTGCCTTAATTTTGAATGTGAGAATAAGGCTTCCCCCATTTGTCTTGTAGCTGATGACAATGCTTCTCATTGTGTTAAGTGGCACAAGAGATTGGCTCATCTAAACTACAAGACAATTGGCCAACTCTTTAGTAAAGAACTAGTGAGGAATGGGCCTCAAGTTAAGTGTATAAAGGAAGGGGTATGCTCAGCTTGTCAAAAGGGCAAGCAGACAAAAACCTCATTTCAAAGTCTTGAAAACAAGCATTCTGTGAGGTGCTTATACCTCTTGCATATGGATCTTTTTGGTCCTATGCCAGTTCACAGTCTAGGTAGGAAGGTCTACACTCTAGTGGTTGTAGATGACTATTCTAGATTTACATGGGTGTTCTTTCTGAGACAAAAATCTGAAACCCCAAGTGTATTACTTAATTTTGTAAAGCAAATTCAGAATGAACTGAATAGTACAGTGGTCAAAATCAGAAGTGACCATGGTACTGAGTTTCAATCTGAAAGCATAACAAACTTGTGTATAGACTTTGGGATTTTCCAAGAGTTCTCCTCACCTAGAACACCTCAGCAAAATGGAATTGCTGAAAGAAAGAATAGAACATTAATTGAAGCTGGTAGAACTCTATTGAGTGACACCTCTCTCCCAGAATATTTTTGGGCTGAGGCAGTCAACACTGCTTGTCATGTCATCAATAGGGCTTCTATCACCAAAAGCCACAGAAAGACTCCCTATGAGATTGTGAAAGGCAGAAAACCAAATCTATCCTATTTTAGGATTTTTGGTTGCAAGTGCTATATACTTAACAATGGCAAGTCATATTTGACTAAGTTTGCTGCCAAATCCCAGGATGGGATATTTGTTGGGTACAGCACAAATAGTAAGGCCTATAGAGTCTTCAACTTAACTACTCAAGTTGTTGAAGAATCAGTGCATGTTGTATTTGATGAAACAAGATTAATCAATTGTGAGTTGTCTTGTAGATCAAATGACTCAACAGGTATAAGCAAGAAGATGGACAAGCTCTCCATTGCTGGAGCTTCAAAGGAAGATGGAGCATTAGAAAATGAAGGCTGCTGTCCAGGGGGAGTACAAGAGATAATGGAAGTTGATGAAAACCAAGAGGAACAGCAGAATGAAGAAGCTGGAGATGCTCAACCTGAAGGGAATCTACCTCCAGCTATAAGATATCTAAGAGATCATCCTACTGATCAGATAATTGGTGATCCAAGACAAGGAGTTCAAACTAGAAGCAGAAATCAAAGCACAGTTTTGCATTCTAGTTTCTTGTCCCAAATGGAACCTAAGAAGTTTGAAGAAGCTATCCAAGACCAGCACTGGATTGATGCTATGCAAGAGGAGCTGAATCAATTCAGAAGGTGCAAAGTCTGGGAGCTTGTTCCTAAACCAAGAGGCCACAACATAATTGGCACTAAGTGGATCTATAGGAACAAGCTAGATGAAAGTGGAATAATAGTAAAGAATAAAGCAAGATTGGTTGCAAAAGGATACAGGCAGGAAGAAGGGATTGACTTTGATCAAACCTTTGCTCCAGTAGCAAGGCTGGAGGCAATCAGAATGTTCCTTGCCTATGCAGCCTACCAAGACTTCAAAGTATACCAGATGGATGTGAAGTCAGCATTTCTGAATGGTGATCTTAAAGAAGAAGTATATGTAGAGCAGCCATCAGGTTTTGTAGATCCTCTTAAACCTGATTCTGTGTATAAGCTTAGGAAAGCTTTGTATGGGTTAAAACAAGCTCCAAGGGCTTGGTATGAAACCCTGTCTACCTTCCTCATTGAGAATAAATTCTCAAGAGGAAAGATAGACAAAACTCTATTCCTTAGGGAATCCAAAGGAAAGATCATCTTAGTCAAGATCTATGTTGATGACATAATCTTTGGATCTACTGAAAACAACCTTTGTAAAAAGTTTGCCAAACTTATGCAAGGGAAATTTGAGATGAGCAGTATGGGAGAACTTAAGTTCTTCTTGGGACTCCAAGTAAGACAGACTGATGATGGATTGTCCATATCCCAGTCTAAGTTCACCAAAGAATTAATTAAGAAATATGGTATGGAGTCATCCTCCTCCATGAGAACTCCTATGGGAACAAGTATGCCTATATGCAAAGATGAGGCAGGTAAACCTGTTGATGAATCATTGTATAGAGGAATAGTTGGGTCTCTACTATATCTCACTGCTAGTAGACCTGACATTATGTATGCTACATGTGTCTGTGCTAGGTACCAAGCCTGCCCTAAAGAATCTCATTATACTGCAGTCAAAAGGATTCTGAGATATCTAAAGGGCACTCCTACTCTAGGTCTTTGGTACCCTAGGAATAGAGATTTTCTACTAACAGGCTATTCAGATGCAGATTTTGCAGGATGTAGAGAGGATAGAAAGAGTACTACAGGTACTTGTCAATTCCTGGGGGGAAGACTAATATCTTGGAGTAGTAAGAAGCAGACCAGTGTGGCAATTTCCACAGCTGAGTCTGAGTATGTTGCTGCTGGAAGCTGCTGTGCACAGCTATTGTGGATGCAGCATCAGCTTAAGGATTATGGTATTCAGGTAAGTAGAACACCCCTTTTATGTGATTCAAAGAGTGCTATTTCTATTGCTAATAACCCAGTTTCTCATAGTAGAACTAAGCATATAGAAATCAAATACCATTTTCTTAGAGAACATGTAGAAAGAGGAGACATCTCATTGGAATTTGTAAAAACAGATTATCAAATAGCAGATGTGTTTACTAAGCCTTTAGATGAAACCAAATTCAATAAATTCAAAATTGAATTAGGTATGTTAACCATTGATTAATGTATTAACAAAATCATTAACAATGCAATTGAAGTGGTATATAAATAAGTAAAGGTAATAACAACAACATAATCAAGTGTTAAAAAGGACACATTGAAGTTACAGAAATTGGCTAAGTAAGAATGTGTCGACACATTCAGTAGTAATGTGTCGACTCAGAGAACTAAGGCCGACAAGTCAGAAATATTGTGTCGACACAGAGAATATATGTCGACACTTATCCTTAGAGTCGACACAGAATTTCTGTTTATCTAAGGTGTCGACATAACCACAAATTGGTGTCGACACATAGTAGGCTGAAGTAATGTCGAGACGGTAGAAGTTTGTGTCGACACATTCCGTCTGTGTCGACACATTTTGACTGTTTTTGGCGCCTTTTGAACTTCTTTCAACTGCGGCTATAAATAGGTCAAAATCTCATTCTGTCGACACGCTTCCAAGGTTTTCGAGACTAAAACCCTGTGTCGACAGTCTATCTTTCTCTCTTCTCTCAAGCTTTCTCGACAAAACGATGGCGCCAAGGATTGAAGATAACATCAATGAAGGGTATGAGTTGGTGCGCCAGGCCTTTGCAGAGGCGCCGCCAGATGTCCAAGGAGTTATCACCCTCCTCTCTGAGTCAGGGTTAGAATTTCTCATCTCACAACCTACTAAAATCTGGAAGAAGGAGGTGCACGAGTTCTTTATCTCTGCATCAGTCCACTCTACTGGCCTCAAGATTAAGTCCACTGTTCAAGGAACTAAGGTGAAGATTAATCAAAGAAGTATAAGAAAGATCTTTCAATTGCAAGTAGTTGAGAATGAAGAGGAAGTTCCTATATCTAAGACAAGGGAAGCCCTTCAATGGTGTGGACTGGACTCAGGATTGAAGATTGGAGCTGCATTCAACAGGAAGGGTATGAATCAGCAAGGGAAGTTCTTGTCAGAAGTAGTTGGGAAAGTAATCCTCTGCAAGACAGGTGGACATGATAGGATTTCTGCCTATATGTTCAGCCTGATGACCAGGATTATTTTTACTATTCCTACTGATTGGTCAGGGGTGATCTTTGACAAGATCAAAGAAGGAATCAAGAAGCCTAACATGGCTAGGATCATGAGCCTGTACCTCACTGGAGTGATTCCTGAAGTGCTGCAGCAATTGCAAGGGAGTAAGATTAATCATATGAGAAGAATGGATATGAGATTGTTCTCAAGGTGGGATAGGGTACTATCCAAGGATGTGCCTGAAGAGAGCAGGCCAGACACCCCTGTGAAAACCCCTACACAGAATCAAGAATCTGAACAATTACAAGAAGACCCCCTGAGGACACAGGTTGAAGATCAGCCAGACACAACTGTTGTCCAGGAAGTGTCAACACCTGCACAGATGCAGGGGGAGCCAGTTTCCACTCTTGCTCCAAAGGTATCTACTCCTGCTCAGGTATAGGGGGAGCTAATGTATTTTACTATAAAAGACATTGCTCATATTCTTATTACTGCACAGGTTCAGGGGGAGCTAGTGTCCACTCCTACTCCAGATACTACAAGTACTGAAGTGCAAGTACAAGAGGAAGCACAGTTAAACTTATCTCAAGATTTAACTGCTGCAGAAGTTACAGCTCAACTGGAATTTACTATGGAGGAGTTATTCCCTGATATTGATACTACTGCTGATAAAGTAGGAGGTGGACCAGATATTGAGAAGTCCATAGGTATGGACATTGAGCAGGAAGCTGAAGTTGAGCCACAGGTTGAGGGTGAGCCAGTGGATGTTGAAGCTGAGCAACAGACCCCTGGAACAGATACAATTCATCTTCCTCAAGAAAGAATTCATGTAGATACTTCATCTGAAACAGAAACTGAAGATGCCAGGGTGGCAAAGAAAAGAAAACTTGTTGTCTTCAAGAGAAGAAGCAAGAATTATAAGCAGGCTTTACAGACCACACCTCTACAAGTATCTCCAGCCTTTGATTACAACAAATTTATGATAGATCTACAAGTAAAATTGGATGAACAAAGGTTGGCTATGGAAAAGTATGTTGATGAGAATAGCAAGTCACTTCAGTTTGACTTAGCTCAGGATATCAAGTCCATTCAGTTTCAGGTCAACTTGCATAAAACTGAAATGACAGATTGCTTCCACAAGGGTGGCAATGCTGTGGTTTATCTAGCTAAACAACAGGAGGCTATCACTACAAAGGTGGATGACATTGCTTTGAAGCAAAGTTATGTTTTGGAAAATCAGATCAGAATGAATGATAATTTAACTGAATCTCATAATGAGATCATTGAGGAGGTAAAGAAGATTGTTCCAGGTCTGCCTGCAGATAGAGCCAAAGAAAGGGAAGATTTTGATAAGAATTTTCAAGCTGCCATTGCATCTATTAAGACTGCCATCACAACCTCTCAAAAAGAAATATCTGAAAAGCTTAACAAGTTAAAACCATTTTTTAAAGACGGTGTAAATTATTTGGATGGCCAAATCCGATTTCAAAAGGAAGATCTAAGAGATCATGTATCTAGAGAAGCCATAAAGGGGGAGAGGATGCTAATACATGCAGGCTCAGAGCACTCCAAATGGGTGACCAATAGCATTCGAGCCACTTTGGGATATCCCCCATTGTGTGATGATGCTATGGTAGCTGAATCAGGAATACAATCAAATCTATTTGAAGGCACTCAACCTGAGGTTGCCCAAGTCATTTACCCCCCTCCAGATTTTGACATGATTGATCAGAAGGTTCAAGGAATGTATAGTCCTCCAAAGGAGGTTACTAATATTGTCTTTGGAAAGGTTGATAAGCCTGAGGCTACTCTAAAAGAACAGCAAGATGCTCTAGTAGCAAAGAAGAAATTCAGAGAGCAGGCTGTACTGAAGCCAGATTATGAGCAGTGGAGTCCTACTTCAAGGAACATAATACTCACTGCATGGAAAGCTGTACAAGATAAAGTTCATGAGAGAGGCAAGTGGTGCAATGAAATAGAATGGCAGAAGTATGAGGCAAGACAAGAAGCAATAGTTCAATTCAGAAGGAAAGCCAAGCTGGGAAGACTGCCATCAGATGCTAAGGAGCCAAGCAAATACTTCCCAAAGCCTTTTCATTATTTTGAAAGGCAAAGGATCAAGGAAGAAGCTCAGAAGAAAGCTGATCTTAAAGGAAAGAAGATAGCTGAAGAATCAGAAGCTCCTGTGACAGCTACAATTCAATCTGGCAAAGGGATTATAATTAGAGAGCCTGATCAATCCTGATTATGTTTTAAGTTCTTTTTTAGTGTTTTGTAATGTTGTGATGTAATCATTAAATGTAAAACATTGTAATCAAACATTACCCAGTTATAAACAAAATGTTGTTTGGCATATTATAATGTGCATTCTGTGGTGAATTGTTTTTTTTTATGTGTTGTTTATATTAAGTATTCCTGTTATGTCATTAATCATCATTTAGTACTGTTTATAAATGGTGTATATCATTGGCTATAGGGGTTATGACTTCTCCAAATAGGGGGAGATTGTTGGGTACATTGGAAAATGTGTACCTGATTTGAAGAAGCCCAACCTAGCTCAATGATATACATCAAGGTGTATTTGATGATGTTTTAAGTTGACATGTGCAGGTGAAGAATTGATAAAGTATGCAGAAAAATTCTAAGTCCAAGTGTCGACACAGAGGAAGCAGTGTCGACACACAGGAGAAAAGAGTCGACACAACACTGGGAAGCAGTGTCGACACATAGCAGTTAGTCTACAACTACACTGGAAAAAAGTGTCGACACAGAAGAAGTAAGTCGACACATCACTGGGAATTTGTGTTGACACAGAAGAAAAGAGTCAACACAAAAGAAAAGCGTCGACCTCAACATTGGGAGAATGTGTCGACACAGAAGAATATAGTCGATCTCAAGATTGTCGACATCAGCTAAATGTGTCGACACAGAAGAAAATAGTCGACCTCAAGTTTGTCGACACCAGCAGAATGTGTCGACACATTGTGATTAAGTCGACACATTAAAGCAGATTTAAGAAATGAATTTGTCGACACCTGAAGACTGTGTCGACACTTACTAAGTCATGAATCTACAACAACTGTGTCGACACACAGGACTTGTGTCGACACACTGAAGAGTCAAGACCAAGTTATTTTCAGAAGAAGCTGTATCGACTCAAAGGCAACTTAGTCGACATCACTGAAGACTGTGTCGACACCAAAGTCAATTATGTCGACACAGTTAGACAGATGGTCTCGACACTTTCTGACAGACTGTGTCAACAACTTGTGGTTCAAGACTAAGGCACAGGACTTGTTTTAGGACTTGACAGCTGTGGGTTACCACCGGTTAACTGAAGCTGTCAGACTTGTCAGAAGACGGTTAGAAACCGGATCAGCCGGTTGCCATGAAGAATGTCTATAAATAGATGGATTCAGAAGGAGAAAGCAACTGTTGAAAAACATTGTTGAGAATCAAAAAGTTGAGAAGGATTACGATCCAATTCATTTCAAGAAAGTGCTAGGCACTTAAGAAGATCTTATCCAGGAGATCTAAGAAGACTATCTAAGGATAGATCTAAGAAGAGTTCTAATCAGAATTCAGAAGAATCTTTCAAAGTGCTGGATAGAGAGAGATCAAGCCTGAATTAGAAGAAGAAGAAAGAAACCACCAGTGGATTCTCAAGAAGCTGTTTGGAATCAACTCAGCTAAGTTCATTTTCAAGAAGCCTTGAAGAAGGCTCAGATACAGTTGATTGCATCAGCTGATCAAGAATTGTCTTGGCCTTTTCTCTCTCAACTTTGGCAAGACAGATTAATAATCTTTTCTATATTTCTGTAGGATTTGTTTATACAGATCTGAGTTGTAAGCCTATGTTATAAAGGCTGAGTGTAGGAGTGTTGAACTCTGAGTGGTAGGGCAGTTTGCCTGAGTATAGGAGAAGGATATTCTCTGAGTTGTAGGCCTTGGGGCAAGGCTGAGGTAGGGCAGTTGTACCTGAGTTGTAGGAACCAGTTGGGTTCTGAGTTGTAGGATCTGTTGATCTGAGATAAGTGGAAGTTTGGCCGAATCTAGCATACTGCTAGATAGGTGAAGGGGGAAAGTGGATGTACCCAAACCTTGGGGAACCACTATAAAACATTGTGCAATCTGTGATGTTTTATTTTCTGTGATTGCTGTGTAAATTGTGTTAGCTATTGAATTGAATTCTGTCTAGAAGTTTTTATAAGTAAAGCAGAACCTATTCACCCCCCCCCTCTAGGTGTTTAGGCTGCCTTGAAAGTTAAACTATCATGCATGCCGCACAGACCGCAGTGATTGAGCGGATAGAAATGACAGATAGTTATGTACATGGCTTTGTTTATTCTCGTGGTCTGTCTTAGTAGGTTCCCTGGAGTGTAACTATGCGGTTAGCTTTAGCTAACCGCAAATTGCGCGGTCTGGTATTGGAGACAGCCGAGACCAGCAGACCGGCGCTTGGTGTGGTTATAATTCAGGTCGCGTGATTGTCTGGTTGATTATCCAAGTCCACACGGATTGAGGAGGTTGTCTCCATAGCTGTGCAGATTGATGGACTTAATCGCACACACGATATAATATGACAGTCCGCTTGTTGGGCAAACTGGTGCCGCTAGCTGCCATGTCGTTGCGGTTACTCTATCCCCCTAGGTGGTGACGGTATCCGCCTGCCCACCTATAAATAGGGATGTTGGGCTCATCATAAATAACATAAACTGTAAATCATAAAGCTCAGGTTAAACTCGGTGGCTAAACTTTTCTAACCGCGCGATAAGGTTAAGTGACCAGTTTTATTGTTGTGTTACAGATTGTGCGGCTAACACTTGGCAGCCAGAAGACTAGTTCTGAAGATAGTGTTGATAGCTGGTAATATTCAGCGGCGGTTAGCAGCAGGTCACGGATAGACGACTAGGCAGTCTTCTTCTTTGGCAGTTTACCAACTTGACATCACAGTTTGTCTTTGACGGACTGAGTTGTAGTTTGAATAAAGTTGTTCGCTCAACTCGTGGTTAGGCGACCTCAGCAGTTAAACAACCAGGAGTTATGGTTAGGCGGTAGCTCAGTTTCTGTTCATCTATTTGTGCCGACTTCGGCGGTTAGGCGATCTCGCGGTCAGACGACTAGAATTTGCGGACAGGGTTATCTTCAGTGGATAATAAGGCGCGCAGTTCGCGGACTGGGAGGTTAGCCTTGGCGAACAGGCGGTTTTGGCGGTTACTGGGGTCACTCCGCCAGTTTACACTTGTCTGTATTTTGTTGTTTCCATCGGGTGTATTGTGAAATCATGTCTCGTAATGTATGTCTCACACTGTAAAGAAGATTATTAGTTTCATTGTGACTCTTGTTCTTGTTCTGCTTTTAATTTATTTGGCTTGGTTAGGTTAAGTGTTCATATGACCTTCCTCGCTTCTCAAAATTTTATAATGGCTTCCTAATAGTCAAAGTGGATTTGCTTATAACAACATCCAATACATGTTTTGCCCGATCTTACAGTTTCACCTATGCGCACATTTTCGGCCGCGCGCACGTATTTAAGTTGCGTTCGTGTTTTTAGCTAGGACCTCGGGCACATGCTTTGGACCAATTAAGGACCGTATATTCCTTATATGAGGTCTGGTTTTCAAATGGGTCTTAATTTCAACGGCAGAGATATGTTCGTATCTGCAAGATATACATCCAGATGTATATCCAAACTAGATACGACCATCTCTCAGCCATTGAAATCTATCTAAGAAGTAAATCCTACGATCAGATCTGTTTCTCGTACATATTAATAGCTGCGAGAAACGTACCCGATGGGGTTTCCCCCTAAGAGTTGTTCAGTCAAACCCGAGGACCATCCCGGCCCGACCAGCGCAATCGCCAAGGGCACAAACAAACCACCATGTAGAAGACCCGTGCAGGGAGTGAGGGGAAATCCTCCCGCAGAGCGCGCACAGCCCGCACGCGCGGGAATTATCTCGCGCTGCACGCGCCAGAATAATCCTGTGCTGCGCGGGAGGAAATCATCCCGCGCGCGCGGGAGATGAATCCCTCCAGCCAATGGGGATTTGGGGATTTTCCCCATTGGCTAGCAGGGGCGTTAACCAAGTCAGCGCCAAAAAGGGGCGCTTTTGGGCACTGACTCGGTCAACGTCCTGCATGATCTCCCTTTTGGGGAGTGTTGTGCATTCCCCATCAGGGAGACGTGGCGGCTAACCGCCGCCCCTCCCTTAAATGGGGTGGTGCGGCTATTTCCGGAGGGGGATGCCATCCATGGAACGGTCGCATGTCCCCCTCCCTTTCGCGGACGCCGCCCCTATCGCTCGTTTTTCCCGCAGCCGTCGTCGTCGTCGTCTTCAAATGTCGCGGCCATCGCCGCCATTATTTTCGGACTTCATGGCCTCCGCCACCGTCGTCGTCTCCCAATGTTACGGTCGTCGTCGCCACTATTTCCCGAATCCACGGTCGCCGCCACCGTCGCTCATTTCTCTCGTGGCTGCCGCCACCGTCACTCCTCTCTTCCTCGGACATTGCCACCGCCGACCGCTCCCCACTTTCCGACGCCGGCATGGCAGCCACCCACTCTCTCGGCCGTTGGCGGTGATCTCCCTCTTCGCCGGCAAGTTGACCGACGAGTTCGCCGGCCGTCCGAGGGAGCCCGTCCCCACCGTCCGATCTTCTCGGTGAGCTCATCGTCTTCCGATTCGCACGTAACCACCCACTAACCACCGGGTTAGTGAGAGGATTTAATTAATAATTTAATGATTAATTTAAATGGTCTTCAAATAGCGAAATTAGTTTCCTAATATGCGCATTTAAACTATAATAAAAATAATCATAAGGATGGTTATGGTGTGCTGATAGCCGTGTAACCACCATAACCACCTCTTGGAGGCTATAAAAAGAGCCCCATGCCTCCTCATTTATCACTTTTTTCTCTGAGTCTTCTTCTTCATCCGGTCGAAGCTCTGCCGAATTCCTCCTACGAGCAGCACCTGAGCTACACTCAAGCCGTACCTGAGCCTCACCCGAGCCACAAACGTGCCTAGTTAAAGCCACTCGACGAAGCCCAATCTCTCAAGTTCCAATTGCCCCCCGCAACTGCCAATTCAGGCCTCCGCTCCTGCATTCAGAGTCAGCAAGGCGCTAATCGAAGCCTATCGACGCGAAGAGCAATTTGTAACAACTCCCAATGCGACGGTCTGTTGTCCGCTGTATGACAAGTGTTCTCTCTCCCCAAAACTGTAACGAGAGGTGGTCTGTCACCCTCGACTTCACAAACAAGATGTAACAACGTGAAAATAGTGGACTTTGACCGGCACAGATCCGGTCATGTGATTTTTTATCCGGTTGAGGGATTTTTCCACATTAAAACTGTGTGTGTACGATCGACCTACTTTATTGACTGTGTGCGCGCTCGACCGTTCCGAGAACTAAGACTGTCCAGGTTATTCCGGTCCGACCGGGATATCGAGTTAGACATCAACAGTTTGACACTGTCTGTGGGAACGAATTCCCAGCACCCTCAGAAGACAGTACCCTTAACACAACGGTACTCGTGACTAGAGACTATGGAGGGAGAAGTCACCCGCACTACAGAAGGGATGACCCTTGGGGGGCACGTAGGTCCAGTTCCCCCTCACTTTGTCTGTCAACATGCTTGAAGCAGAAACCCCCTGTGTGGATATTCAGAGCTGTGAAGCCCGTCCTACCAGAGGATCTGAAGTTCAGAATCACTGCAATCACCCAGAGGCAGCAGACATTAGACTAGCAGGCCTCGATGAAAGGCTCACACGCGAAGAAGTTCTCAACTTAATCACAGAAGAGCGCGAGCGAGTCAAGCAGCGTGCGGCTTTGGCAAGTTGCCCTCTCCATCATTGCTCGTCGTTCACACCTGAGGTTCGGGCACACCGAATCCCCTATGGTTTTAAGCTCCCAAAGATCGAGACGTACGATGGTACAAGTGACCCGTCAGAGCATGTCAGATATTTCACAATCATGATGCAACTTTGCAATGCCCCAAATAAACTATTGTGCCAAGCTTTCTCGGGAACCCTAAAAGGGCAAGCTCGCACCCGGTTCCTTTCCTTGAAGGAAGGAGAAATCAAGGATTTCGCTAAAGTAACGCAACAATTCACGGATCAATTCATCGCCATCTGCTGGATATTCAACGATCCTTCCCACCTTATCGGTATCCGTTAAAGTGAAGGGGAAACTCTTAAAGATTTCTTTCGTCGTTTCACTACTGAGCCACGATGAATCCCTAGAATAAAAGCGGAACTCCTACGGGGGTTTCTTCTTGGAGGGCTCCGCCCTGGTGGCTTTCACTCTGCACTAGTACGAGAGACTATACCCAGCTATCCCGATCTTGTTCGATGGATCAACGCCCAAATTGCTGATGATGATGCATTTGAAGCACACCACCAACAATTTAAAAGCAACTCAAAGAGACAGCGAGAGCAGGGGTTAACACCATCGTCGGTTCTTAAAAAGAGCAATTCACGTCATGTCAACTCTCGACGGGCCGAGGGGCATCACCAACGTCAAGACTTCACTCCCTTAACACTTCGCCGGTGGAAGTGTTGCTCTCCATACACAACCATCCGTCTCTCCATAGACCAAGGGTTCTTACCCCAAATTCAGGGGACCAATCTAAGTATTGCAACTTCCATCAAGGTCACATGCATAAGACAGAAGATTGTTCGCGATTGAAGACAGAAATCGAACGATTTGTTCGCCTCAGGTACCTCGAGAGTTCTCTCCAAAACAAAGGCTTCAAATTAACATGTCAAGAATGATCAGGCATGAGGCTGATCCCTCGGACGAACATCCTAAAGAAGAGTTTTTCTATTGCTAAAGGGCATCCAGAGCTCCACCACTGCTTGTATTTTGTATTTCAACATTCATGGAACAAACAGCAAGTGTTATCTTCAATTTTATTGATGACTGCATTACAGAGTGTTCGGTGATCTCAACAAGGGACTCCAGCCTCTACCTTTACAGAGTGTTCGGTGTTCCCAACAAGGGACTCCGGTCTCTCCCTATTACAGAGTGTTCGGTGATCCCAACAAGGGACTCCGGCCTCTCCCTTTACAGAGTGTTCGGTGTTCCCAACAAGGGACTCTAGTCTCTCCTATTACAGAGTGTTCGGTGATCCCAATAAGGGACTCCGACTTTTCTCATTACATAGTGTTCGATGATCCCAACAAGGGACTCCGGCCTCTCCCCTTACGGAGCGTTCGGTGTTCCCAAAAATGGACTCTTGCCTCTCCTCTTACAGAGTATTCGGTGTTCCCAACAAGATACTTCGGCCTCCCCCTTATAGAGTGTTCGGTGCTCCCAACAAGGGACTCCAGTCACTTCCCTTACAGAATGTTCAGATCGCCGCAATAGAGATCTTGACCTCTTCAGTTCGTAGCTCGGCTAGGTCGCGCAAACCAAGCCATAAGCCAGCCTTGCGCAAACTAAACTACAATAACAACCCGCACAAAACGATGTCTCAAGCCAAACTTGCGAAAAATATCATTTGTGCAAAAGAAAGGGGCAGAAGATCCCAATGTTATCACCTCTGGGTTGGCAAGGGCAACAACATCAAAAGAGACAACCAGAACCTCACCAACTAAGGAACCCTTCGACCTCAATGAAGATGGAGGTGCCGCATCCACATCCCTACATCTCGCAACAACAACGTCCCCCTCCTGATAAGCCAGCAATTCGCTCAATATTCGCTAACATAAGGTGACAAATGCACACAACATACCCCATGAAACGTCGCACACATCACGAGCATTGCACCTCACATGCACAGTGCACATTGCGCCTTGTGTGCGCATCATGCACATTGCGCCTCGTACGTACACCATGCACATTGCGCCCCATACGCACACTGCACACATTGTGTTATGCACACTCATCGCATGCACCGCACAATTGTGCGACCTACGCGCCATACATATTGCACCTTGTGCACATTGCGCACGCTGCACACATTGTGTACGCTACACCAGTTGCACATCATGCACATTACGCGCTGCACACATCACGCCTCGTGTACATGTCACGCACCTTGAGCCTTACACACACACAAAACACAATTGTACATATCGCGCTATGTGCACGAACCAGCGACCACCTCGCTCAATAGTCAGTACACCTTCCGCACCTCAGTTGCACCAATCATCTACGCCATACTTTTGCATGTGATTCAGTAATTAAGTCCCCGCACTCCTTCTCCACTGACCTATGAGTCCGAGGACTTGGGGGCATCTGATGGGGTTTTCCCCTAAGAGTTGTTCAGTCAAGCCCGAGGACTGCCCCGGCCCGACCAGTGCAACCGCCAAGGGCGCAAACAAACCACCGTGCACAAGACTCGTGCAGGGAGTGAGGGGAAATCCTCCAGCACGGCGCGCACACGCGAGAATTATCTCGCGCTTCGCGCGCTTGATGAATCCCGCCAGCCAATGAGGATTTTCCCCATTGGCTGGCAGGGGCGTTGACCAAGTCAGCGCCCCAACGCCCGACACGATCTCCCTTTTGGAGAGTGTTTTGCACTCCCCATGAGGGAGACGCGGTGCTAACCGCCGCCCTCCCCCAAAGGTGGTGGTGCGGCTGTTTCCGGAGGGGGACGCCGGCCATGGAACGACTGCATGTCCCCCTCCCTTCCGTAGACGACGCCGCCGTCGCTCGTTTCTCCCGCGGCTGCCGCCATCGTCGTCTTCAAACGCCGCGGCAGTCGCCACCATTATTTCCGGACTTCACCGCCGCCGTCGCCGCTGTTATTTCCCGACTCCACGGCCGCCACCACCGTCGCTCATTTCTCCCGCGGCCGTCGCCGCCGTCACTCCTCTCTTCTTTGGACATCGCCACTGCCGATCGCTACCCACTTTCCGCCACTGGGATGGCCCCCGCTCGCTCTTCGGGCCGTTGGCAGCGGTCTCCTTCCTCGCCGACAAGTTCGTCGTAGAGTTTGTCGGCTGTGCGAGGGAGCCCGTCCCCGCTCATTGTCGTCCGATTCGCATGTAACCACTCACTAACCACTGGGTTAGTGATGAGATTTAATTAATAATTTAATGATTAATTTAAATGGTCTCCAAATAGCGAAATTAGTATCCTAATATGCGCATTTAAAGTATAACAAAAATAATCATAAGGGTGGTTATGGTGTGTGGATAGCCGCGTAACCACCATAGCCATCTCATGGAGGCTATAAAAGGAACCTCAGGTCTCCTCATTTCTTACCTTTTTTCCTCCGATTCTTCTTCTTCCTCAGGTCGAAGTTCTGTCGAATTCCTCCTACGAGCAGCACCCGAGCCGCACTCAAGCCGCACCCGAGCCGCGAACGAGCCAAGTTAAAGCCACCCGACGAAGCTCAATCTCTCAAGTTCCAAGTGGCCCCCGCAACTGCCAGTTCAGGCCTCCGCTCCCGCGTTCATAGTCAGCAAGGTGCTAACCGAAGCCCATCGACGCGAAAAGCAATTTGTAACAACTCCCGGCGCGACGGTCTATCGCCCGCTGTGTGACAAGTGTTCTCTCTCCCCAAAGCTGTAACGAGAGGTGTACTGTCACCCTCGGCTTCACAAACAAGCTGTAACAGCTAGAAAATAGTGGATTTTGACCGGCACAGATCCGATCACATGGTTTTTTATCCGGTTGATGGATTTTTCCACGTTAAAACTGCGTGTGTACGATCGACCTACTTTATTGACTGTGTGCGCGCTCGACCGCTCCGAGAGCTAAGACGGTTCAGGTTATTCCGATCCGACCGAAACGTCGAATTAGACCGCAACAGTACCCAAAAAAAATCGCTGATCAGGGCATCAATCTAGCTGTAGTAGTAATTCATCGATAAATGTCGAAATAATATAATACTTCTGGCGACCCTAAAAAATAATAATGATTTTAATTGGAATTACGTAGCTAGCTTCTCATAGTGCTCGATAAATAAATAAACGCACCATACTCTCATGTATTGACTCAAATTTTATGCTCTTTTTTTTGTTCATTATTAACATATATATACTGTTTTTTTATTCATCATTTTTTGAAAAACTACTTGCAGGTTGTGTTGCAATTCGTGTACTTAGCTATCGGGTCTGGTGTTGCTTCGTGGCTCCGTAAGTGCACATTGTCTCTTGCTATACGTTATTATTGTTATATATATAATACATGAGCACATGTATATTATTATTATCTGGGCCACATTCGCACGGGCTTCACCCGCCTCTGCATGAGCTTCGTCCGTATTCAATGCTCCGGGAATGATATTTATTGTGAGAGCGACATTTATCGTAGTGCAATGCAACATTTATCGTGAGGAGCGTCATTTATCATGGAGGATAATATTTATCGTAGGGACGACATTTATCTTGAGAGTGATATTTATAGTTGGAGGCAGCATTTGTCCTACCCAATTCTTGCAGTGTTTATTTTAATTTCCCTAATTTCTTTGTTTGTTTTCAACAAATAAGTAAAGTGTCATTTTGTGAATTTTTTCTCCAAACAATTTCTGCATTTGTCCTATTATATAATTTCTTAACTAAATTCATTCCATGCATTCGGTTAAGAAATTATATAATTAAAAACTAGTGATAGATAAGAGGCTTCACCCCTAAGGCCAATGTGTCAGTGTTCCGATTGCATTAGTGTTTTGGGCACGACATTATCCAATGCTCTCGGGCAGACTGCGCCAGCATCTAAGCGGGATGCGCTCACATCCAGACGGGCTCTATTCATATTTTATTTAATGTCTTGTTTGTATTTATATTTTTATTTAACGTTTTTTTTCTTTTTATTTAATGTTTCTCTCATCCTCTATTTTTCTCCTCTAATCTCTCCCTCCCTAAAATTCGAGCTGCTCCTCTCTCTCCTCTATTTTGATGGCAGTGGGCCCACTCCTTTCTCACCTCTATTCTTTATGTTGAATGATGACAATGAGCCATGTTAGGATATTTGTTTTATATGTCTACGCGTGTCAAGACCGACTCGAAACAACTCATTGGGTTTCGTGGCACTAGGGTGTAACAGCTCTACGCTGGAGATACTATATAAGGTCATTCCACACTTGATAAGGCTTAGTGGACTATCTTGAGCGGAGCCTCAACATTCTCAAGATTGTTTTTTAGGGTTTCCACTCCCGAACTCTCGCTCCCGTTTTTGCGATCCCGACCTATTGAAATCGAAAGATGAGACTTTTGAGACATTTAAGATCTTCAAATCTCGGGTAGAAAATCAATTAAACTTAAAGATTAAGAGATTTAGAAGTGATCGATGAGGAGAGTACACTGCAACTGGGTTTAAGGACTTTTGTGCCTCTGAGGGTATAATCCTAGAAATCACAGCTCCTTACTCATCCCAGTCAAACGATATTACTGAGCGTAAGAATAGAACTTTAACAGAGATGTTAAATTCTATGCTCCTCACAGCTGGCATGCCTAATTCCTTTTGGGGAGAAAGCAGTTTTAACTGCAAATCACATTCTAAATAGAGTGTCTCACTCAAAGCTCAACTCTATTCCGTATGAGTTGTGATAAGGCCATCTTTATAGATATGACAGTCTGATGACTTGAGACTGTATTATTTATGTAAAAATACAAGACATTAAGTGACCTAAGGTGTGACCTAGAACTACAACATGTGTTTATCAAGGTAGTGCAGAAAATAGTGCAGCTAATATGTTTCTGGATCTATCCACTAATACGGTGATAGAGTATAGAAATACTATTTTCTTTGAACACAAATTTATCAAAGATCATGGTTTGACCATCTCTGGATCTACTGACATGATCTCAGAATCTACAGTAGAACCTGAAGCTGGCCCCTCTAACACTGCTCCCCAACCTCTAGAGGTGGAACCTGTTCCTCTTAAAGTATTTACAAGAGATAGAATCCATAAGGATTTTGGTGAGAATTTCGTCACATACCACTTAGAGGATGATCTATTCTCCTATAAGGAAGCAATGAGATCTAGAGATGCGTTAATGTGGGCAGAAGCTATCGATGATGAGATGAACTCGATGCAACAAAACAACACTTGGCATCTAGTTAACCTGCCGAAAAGAGCTAAAGTCCTAGGATGCAAGTGGATACTGAAGAAGAAATTGCACAGTGATGGGTCTATAGCCAGATATAAAGCACGTCTATTAGCTAAGGTTATAAACAATAAGGGAGAATTGACTGGTTTGACATCTATTCACATGTATGTCACCTATCCACTATTAGGATTCTTCTTGTCATAGCTTCTATCGAGAATTTTATAGTTCATCAAATGGATATGAAGACAGTCTTTTTGAATGAAGAGCTTGATGAGGAGATCTAGCTGATATAACCTAAAGGTTATGTACATAAAGATCTAAAAAAAGAAAGTGTGCAAGCTAGACAAATCAATCTATGAGCTTAAACAAGCACCTAAGATGTGACACATTAAATATGATCAAGTGGTAAAGAGCATTAGATTTCAGTCTAGTCTCTCAGACAAGTGCCTCTACTATCGCTCAATGTCAAATCAAATAGTCATCATATGCCTATATGCGGATGTCATGTTGATTCTGGGATCAAACCTTGTTGTGGTGAGGGATATTAAATTTGCTCTTGCAAAAGCATTTTGACATGAAGGACCTTGGTCCTGTAGATACCCTATTAGGTATGAAAGTTAGAGTAGACAATGGATGTGTCACTCTAAGTAAAGCTCATTACATTGACCAGATTCTCATTACCTGAGGCTATAAAGACTATAAGTCTGTTGAAACACCAATTGATCCAAATGTCAAGTTGAGTCCGAATGAAGGGACCAGCGTTGATCAAGTAAAGTACTAAAAGATCATTGGAAGTCTCATGTATGCCACAAGTTGCACTAGACCAGACATTGTCTTCTCGGTAAGCATGCTGAGTCGCTTTACCAGTAGTCCAGGTAAAGAGCATTAGGATGTCTTAGATCAGCTGATGAGGTACCTGAAAGGTACTAAAGATCACACTCTGTGCTATACTGGTTGCCTTCCTACATTGGAAGGATACTCTAATGCCTTCTAGTGTTCATAAGTTGGGAATAACAAATCCATCAGTGGATTTATTTTCACTTTGGGTGGCACTGCAGTCACTTGGAAATCCAAAAGATAAACTTGTATAACTTTGTTATCTATAGAAGCTGAGTTATTTGCCTTAGCTTTAGCCGGTGAAGAGGCAGATTGGATCAGAAATTTGATTATAGACATTCCCTTGTCTAGACTTCAAGTCAATTCTTTGAGCTTGTACTATGATAATCAAGCAGTAGTCCAAGTCATGAAGAATGTCCTTTTTAATACTAAGAGGCGACATGTATGACTGAGACACGCTCTATTGAATTATCTGAAAGAATAATACATTATCACTTTGATTGATGTGCGATCAAATGATAATCTAGCTGATCCACTGACGAAAGGAATGCCTAAAGACCGATCAATCAAAACAGTGGGGGAAATAGGACTCAAGACGATTTAAGTTCGACCTTAGTTCAAGGCTAGACGATTCAGTTCCGCCTTAATCCAAATGTTTTAATTTTTCCACTTTCCTTTATCAAAGCAAGTGTGTTGTGCTCCGCTGATGTTTGGGGTTGCTGAGTACGAATCTGGTGAGTTATTTCATTCCACATTTGATGTTAACAACTTCATCTGGTTTCATCTTCTTTATCTAGGAGGAGAGTGTTATTCCACATTTGATAACACAATCTGACTAGGTTTGGCTCTTCTCCTGTTTATTGGTTTCATTCCACATTTGAAGAGTTCCAATTAACTTTAGAAGAACAGTAACTATGACATTCCATATAGGAACACAAATATAGCTGTGGTGCCCAGAAATCTGGTAATCGTTTCGTTTGGAAACAGATAACAAATTCTGAGGTAGAACCTAAATACTGTACACTTGCTTCCTCTTACTGTACTACGTTCAAGCAGAACTAGATAATTGTACATTTTCTAAGGTTGAATTCATTCTGAATGAACTTCTCTATTGGAAATTACAAGAGCTGCTGCTGATGGAGGAACACTTGCAGTTTGGGATCCAGAGGAGGATGACCTGCTGGATGCTGACTTCTAAAGTGTTTGTTTGATTTTTTTGTCTTTGGTTTAGATCACTGTTTAGATCTCTTTCCTTTTCATCTATTGTTTGGACTATTTTTTGTTGCTCTTCAGTTGGTCATGAGACACATGGTGTGCTAGTACCTGATTCTCTGATTGTACTTTTGACTATGATGTGTTGTTGCTGAGTTTATGTTTTATTCTTATGCGTGCATACTAACTTCTATTTCTTTAAGTCCAATTTATTCTGACAGATGTTGTGGACACGGTTGTGTATTAGTCCAATTCTGGTTGAACATTACACACACCACCCCTTTTTTGACGTCAGTCTCACCGCGGACATATGAGAAGATTGTTAGGATATTTGTTTTATATGTCCGCGCATGTCAGAACCAACTCGGAACAACCCATTGGGTTTCGTGTCACTAGGGTGTAACGGCTCTACACTGGAGATACTATATAAGGTCATTCCACACTTGATGAGCCTTAGTGGACTATCTTGAGCGGAGCCTCAACAAGCCACAATCCCTCTCTCACTCTATATGTGAAATTCTTGGGTCCGGGCTCTGGTTATAGATCGCGGTCCGGAATAAACGCGATTTTGACACGTGGCTAAAAATGAATTAAATTCGAGTCTTTTTTTAGTTCCCTACTATAATAATTTACCCATTATTATATCCAAATCTTTTCTTCTGAAATTTGACAGTAATAGAATAACATTCGAGTTGTCGTATTTGACATCTCAGTTATTATTATTGACATCTCAGTTTTCATTATTGACATCTCAGATTTTATTTATGTCATCTTGGATTTTATTTATGCCAAGCTTTTATATATGTTATTGACTTTCATTTGAAAATTATAGGTAGATGCGAAAGATAAATTTGTATTTCAAATTGCTCAAAATGTTATAATAGTTAGTCTTTTTTATCTCAAGAAACAATAGAGTCATTCACATGAGTTTTCTTCAACATTTCATCTAAGCTATCCACAATTTGTTGTATTGTAGCATAAAATGATGAAATAAAACACCTGGATAACAGAAAGTGAACTCTATCAGTACTCTTAGACATGATGAAATTCTGAAAAATCAACAACAAAGATATCACTAATAAAATGACATCTTAGATGTCAATAATAACTTCTGAGATATCAATTTTGACATCTGAATTATCATAAATAATATTTGAGACATCCAGTATAATAATTGAGATATCTCAGATCACATTCGCTATATTTCAAAGAAGATTAACAGAAACTGAAAAATATTAGGGGGAGAAACTTAATGAAAAACTAATGAAAAAAAGAGAAATATCTAGGTTGCGGAGAAACTTGAGGGTGGTCGGAAATGGCGAGGACGAGCAGCAACGAGGTAGAAGAAATCCAATGGCGTCGTTTGATATCTGGGAGATTAATGAAGAGGTCCCGAAAGAGCTAAAAAATGCTATCCGACAAGCCCTAGATGTTTTAAAAAAACACGTATTTAATTCTTTTTTATTTCGCCACGCGTCAAAATCGCATTTATCCCAAACCAGGATCTATAACTGGAGCCCGGACCTAAGAATTTTGCCTCTCTATGATATGTATAATAATAGCCTAGCTACCACCTCTCTTATTCTCTATGACATGTGTAGTGATGGCCTACCGTAATAGATTTAGAAGGTCTACATAAAAGCTAGGGCGTTGTTAATCGCACTTGATAATAGCTAATCACACTAAAAATCTAAAATTTTTAAGGGTTTTTTTTCTTCTAACTGCACGCGTCCTTTCTCGCACCGAACAATAATTATTTCGCGAACCCTCCTCCCTCAACTCGCTCTGTCTTCTCCGGCGAATCCAAATGCCAACTCCTCTGTCTTCTCCGACGACTCCAGATACCAACCCGTTGTTTTCTTCAGCGACTCCAGATACAAGCACATCCCACTCTGTCATCTCCAGCAACTCCAAATACCAACCCCTCTATCTTCTCCGGCGACTCCAGATACCTGCCCGCCGGATAACTCCAGATACAAGCGCAACCCGCTCCGTCTTCTTCGGCGACTTCAAATACCAGCCCCTCTGTCTTCTCCGAGGACTCCAACTGTTTTGGTAATTGATAAAGAACTTGCATTGATGAATATCATTATTATTGTATTTCTGTAGTAAAAAAATATTTTATGTCGTGCACACATAAACAGAAATATGCTGACTCACTGTAATAAGTTGTTTAGTAATGACAAATATTTTGAAAGTTTTATGTTTGAATGACAAAAGTTTATAGAGACGGGTTCAGAAAATGATTTCAAAATGTCTTTCAACAAACTTATTGCTCAATTTTCTACATTGCACTCTAAAGTTTTAGAGTATGTTACTACGACATGGTTAGAGCCATATAAAGAGTATTTTGTTTCAACGTGGATTAATAACTTCTTTCATTTTGGGAACTCAAGCACAAATCATGTTGATGGGGACGTGGCTTATTGAAAAAGTATTTAGAAGAATCTATTGGAAACTTGACGACTGTATGGAAGACATCAATTATAAACCTACAACATATAGATATTAAAAGATAATTTTGAGAAAGTTGCATCAAAATTAGCAATGACTTCAATGGTTTTTTGTATTCAGAGTTGGTCGGTAAAGTGTTTATACAAGCCTTAAAAATCATTAAAGAAAAAGAACGTCAAATTAAAAGAGGGCACTTCATCCAAACTAACGAATGCTCACATTTGAAGAGATATATTTGAGTTTGCAGCGCGCACATGAACTTTTTCCATATGTTACTAACTCAAAATGAATTCCTTTATGATTAATTAACGGGCATTGAGAAAAGTTATCGTTGATTGAAAGATTTGGGTAGATATTGAAGACAACATAGACACCAAACTTGAAGGCATCACATAAAAAATTTATAATTCCAACAAACAACAAAAGAATGAGTTAAAAAGAGAGTTTATAAATCCAACATCGGCCCAAACAATGAAACTTTCTGTGTCAATAAAGTTGAGAGGTAGGCCAAATGATAGTAATAAGAAATTTAAAGAAGAGATTCTATCAACCAAAAAATTACCCTCACATTTTGAGTACGCATTGTTGGAAGATAAGATCATGGAAAGTAATAAAAACCTCAAAAGAGTAAAGCTGGTAATTCGTAAAAACATAAAGTTTGTTGACAAGGTACATCCAAAGTTTGCACCATATTAGTCGGAACACATTATAGATGCTTTTGACGTGTTTGGAGATGGCCACTGTGGGTATCATGTTATCATTTAGGCTTTGAATGTTGTTGAAAGTTGGTCACAAGTCAGAGAAGATCTACAGTAGGAACTTGAAAATAAAAGTATTTTATATGGTCTCATATTTGGACGTCAGTGATACGAATAACTATTGCTAGCTATTCAATGCACAAAAACTCCAACTCTATTTACCAAGTGAATGACAATGCTTCATATGCAACTAAATATCACTTCATACTATATAATAGTACTTTATTTCAACTTTCTAAAATACCAAGCTTGACATTTCTTCTGTTACATTCGTCTATGACAGAGATACCAACTCTTGTTTGTATTTACTTTTTAAACGATAATCACTTCGTACAGTTAATGTTAAAAGATTGCTCTACAATACCTCAAATTATTTCTATTTGGATGTGATACCATGAACAAGTAGCTGAAGGTTGGAAAATATATTACAACCAAAAATCTACAACTGCACAACCTTCAAGTGGGATAGTACAATTGCATGAGATTGAATGAAATGAGATGCCCATTTTTAGTTTCGAAATCTTACTCATAATTAATCGCATCTCTATGTTTATTCAACAAATTCTTGTTTCATTTTTGTTGGTGAAAAGGTTGAAGAGAATGAGTCATGGAAGATTTAAAAAATGAATCAAACTTAACAATGATGGTTTTTGAAAGTTTGATTTGATAAATTTAATGCATTTTGATTATGTTTTATTTTTCATTTTGATAAAGCATTATATCTCTAAATATTAAAAAAAATGTCAAAAACATATTAGTGTGCAAATAAAAATATTGCTTGCGGATAGCCATTTTCAAAATAGTGCTTGCGAATAGTCTTTAGTGCGGATAGCCAAAACTAAAGTGCTAATATAAGCGCCCAAAAGTTTGTATATTCCATGAATTTTCATCATTATTTTTAATTTAGGCATATGATGTAATTACATAAATTGGCATATCATTTAATGAAATTCCATAATTATTTTAAATACATGCTAAGTCATTAGATTGAAATAATAAGACTGTATTTGACATATTTGAATGTTTAATCAAAGGCAGTTTTTCCCTTTTAATATTTAAAGATAAAACCTCTGAATTTGACAAATCACAATTGCAATCCAGTCAAATTTAGCGTAAAGTAACAAAATATGTTTGAAATATCCTTGGGAGATACAAATGTTTAAGTATTGCATACAAAATTCTAATTCTCAACACGCGCACACGCGCACACAGATTTATCGGGAGCCAATCATATTTCATGGTGTAACATCTGAGGCCCTTCAAATAATTTTCAGTCATTGGATGTGAAGATAAGTGGTCTGCCAACAACCAAACTACTTAAAATCATAATTCCAAATTGTTGATTTCCTCGACAGTAGTTCCTCTGAAGAGGAAGACTCATGTCTTGCCAATGCCGCCACCGGCCTGATCGGAGCCCACCGGCGGGTTCGCCGGAGTCCGGGGAAGCCGGCGTGTGTTGTCCAATGGCGAGCGGGCAAGGCCATCGCCGGCGGCGGCCCTGCCCGTGAGTCGCCGGACAATCCCCGACGGTTTCGCCGGGCCACGACGAATCCGTGCGTAGGCTCAGGTCACGCCGTCGGTGACTCCGCCGACGCCCGCACTGTCACCGCAATAATATATATTTATGTGTTATATAATAATCCCATTAAATAAGCTGCGTATGGGCGAAGCCCGTCAGGAGGCTAATCGTGCCGCGGATTTCTACGCTCGTTTTGCTTTACATCTTTTTGTTGGACGATTTCTGCGGATTTCCCACCGAAACTCTTTGAGATTGTTCAGAATGACCGAGGGAATATACTGGGCTGATTCTTCTTTCTTGCTCTGCATTTTCTTTCTTTTCTATGCTAATGCAATATTCAAGGTGGGCGGCCTAATTGTTTAAAAGAAAAGCCATGTGCGGGGGAGGGGGGCAGCGTACAGTCGCGCGAGGCACAGTGGGCCCGTGCACTATCACTCGTGTGGGTGTGGGTGTGTGGGGGGGGGGGGGGGATTTTGGAGAGAGAACCAGTTCTCTGTATAAGTATAGAGGACCGCATCATGACCGTGCAATCCCATTGTACCGCCATCTTTAGTACGGACAATAATTATGTCCGGAATCTGAATGATTGTCTTGGTCCTGGACCAATGAGAAGCCTGCAAAGATGTGGAGTCCATGCAATTTATATTTGTGAAAAACATTTTGGGTGTGCCCTCATCATTTCCTGCCATGATGGGGGTATTCATGTATGAACCAATTAACTGTGCTAACATGCAAACCAAGATCCCCGCCGTCCATCATTTCACTCCCGATTGCCCTCTCACGGCGGAAAATCTCCCGCCGTCTCTCCCGCCACCCGCGGCAAAACATCCTTCCGCGATTCTCCCCCTTGCTTCCTCCCGGCGGTGAATCGCTCCCTCCAGAAGGCTGCCCGCGGCGGAACATCGGGCCAACGCAATGCAATCGCGATCTCCCTCCGGTGATTCTCTCCCTCCACCCGACAACGCCTTTCTCCCTTCCGACGACCCTCTCTCCCGCACAGGTGAGATCTCTTCCTCCGGTGAATCTATTAGGTCTTTCCCTCCCGATGCAATCGGCTATTTTTGCCCCGCACAGATGGGATCTCTTCCTCCGGTGGATATATCACATCTTTCCCCCCGATTCAATCGGATCTTTCCCTCTCGACGGCACTCTCACTCCGGCGGCAGAAGATGCATCTCCACGATGAATGTATTGCAGACTATTGCTAATGAGGTAAGTGATTGAGATTATTTGGACAAATGATCAATATAGCTATGTTTGGTGATTTGTTTTGTTTTTTGCATCTTTGAAATCAAAATGAAGGGGTCGTTAAGATACACAGAAATTTCCATTACTAAGTGTTTAAGATTTACCGGTCAAATGATCCATAGAGCCACAAGTAGTGTTGTTCTTGCATCTGAAATGTGTTTTTCCTTATAATATTCTATGGCTAGGTGTTCAACAATATAGCAATGATGGTGAGTCAATTTTGATGCTTGATGATCTAGTGAGTGTAGTCGGCCTCAACAGAGTTTCTCCCTGGTGGTGGTTGCAGGTTGAACGTCGAACATCGACGTTGAAAGTTCTAATGAACCATGTGCGTCCGTTGGACGGATTGCATTCTAGATCTCAGACTTTGTCATGAATCATGAGTGTTCGGAGCATCCACAGTATACTCGCCGGACGGTCATTTCCTCTCCTGTTTTTATTTTTACCACATTTATATTTTGTTATATATATATATATCTAAGCGACTATTTGTGTTCCTGTTACCTGTGGTGATTTATTTCTTTCCCTGTGATAGTCTGTACCGGCTAATGAGGACCACGATGCGAGATGGTGCACTCATGATTTTAGTGGCTGACATAGTGAATGATCGAGGTGGTGAAGGGATTCGTCCTTCTGGTAGTCTGACTAGGAGAGTCAGATTCAACATTCTAGTTGCATCAACATTCAAAGGTTAAGGCTTAACAAGGATGAGTCGACTGGAGCAGGTCGGCTGACGCCTCAGGCCTTTGAGGTAGTGTTATGTGCAGTATTGCTTCGTGCAATTGATGCTATGTGCAGATTGTACCTAGTGCAGTTTATGCTTCATATAGAGAGTGCTTCGTGTAGGTGGTGGCTCCAGATTCTGAATCAAGGTTGAGATTTGTAGGATTATTGGTTCGGATCCTGTTTTGGATCTGAATCCATTACATGTTTTTTGGCTTTATTTAAAGCCATGGCTGTTAGGGTTGTTGCTCTGGGATTAAAAAAAGAAAAACGGGTAGCCGCCTAGGAACCTGTTTCAGAACCCGTGAAAAGGTGGAATCGCTCCTGTTGGCCGCTAGATCTCGCCGAAGAGAAGAGCCGCCTGAAGGAGTTTCAGCTACCTATTTGGTTTTCTTTTTGGAGAGGCTTAATACTTCTCTCTCTCCCGATTTCTCACTCTCGTGCGTTCAGAGGAACCATCAGCCTCAAGCCTTGTCGTCAGTCTTGGAGAGGAGCATTTTCTACGGTCTTGGAGGAGATAGCCGCCGGCGTGCTGGGAGTGCTTGTGATGGAGCTGTGGTAGAGGCGTGCTGTAGAAGACGTGCGTGAGTGCAGTCGACCTCGACAGAGTTTCTCTCCAGTGGTGGTTGTGGGTTGAACGTTGGACATCGACGTTGAAAGTTCCATTGAACCTTGTGCGTCCACTAGGCGGATTGTAGTTCAGATCGCAGAATTTGTTGTGACCTTGCGTGTTCAGAGCATCCACGGCATACTCGCCGAACGATCATTAATTTTCCATTTTTTATTTATACTGCATTTATATTATGTATTATATATATATATGTGTGCATGGGCGGAACTAGCCCTGGGCACGGTAGGGCACGTGCCCGACCGCTTTTTCTGCGATCTTCAACGGGGGAGAAGAAATCCCTCTAGCCGTCGCTGCCCCCGCTCCCCCCGCTGCCCCCGCTGCCCCCACTGCCCCCGCTGCCCCCGCTGCTTCCCGCTGGTATTATCTTCTTCTTCTTCACTGATTGCCACTTAAAACCATTCATTTTTGGACCGATTATCAGTCCAGAAATCTCCAGATTTCTGGACTGAAATCAGTCCAGAAATGAGCATTTTGCATTATTTTTTTTTGTAGTTGATTGAGAATACTCCTCTGGTGTATCTGAACAATATTACTAGCGGTTGTCATGTTTGGATTGTTGCTAAATTAGAGATGATGGAGCCATGCTCCAGCGTCAAGGATAGGTGATTCTCCTTCCTTCTATGGCAAAAAAAAAAAATTCAGGGGCGCTGCCCCCGAAACCCCCGCTCAGGTGCGCTGCCCCCTGAACCCCTCAAATTGACAGTACTTAAATTGTGCCTGTGCGACTTCAAAATCCTAGTTCCGCCACTGTATGTGTGTGTGTCAGTGTGTGTGTGTGCGCGCGTGACTATTTGTGTACTTGTTATCTGTGAGGATTTATAGCTTTTCATGTGTTGTGTACCAGATTTTACAACAACAATTTCTCTAAAAAATTCTGCAAAAAAACTTGGTACATGAATGAAATGAACTTGCAGAATTTGTAGAGTGGTCCCCACAACTTGTGTTGGAAATTTTTATCAAAATAGAAGCATATGCCACAATATACGCTAATCGCATAAATGATAATATATATAGTCTAAATTGACATTATAATCTCGCGATAATATAGTAAATCCACTGAAAATAAGCGGTAAATCCTATGAATATGGGTTTAAAATGTCTATCATCTTAATAAATAAAATACATAAACTTAGCACAACGCAGTGGTTTGCGCCCACACGCAATAGTTGCATTAAATTTTTTGCCAAGAAATATGTTACCATAAAGAAAAATTTCCGAGCTCATTTTTTCAAGTTGCAACCTCTGAAAATTTGGAGGTATTTGATGAGGCTCCTCTAAAATCCAAGTAGTCAAACTAGAGTTCATAACCCTCGACCCTAACTGGCTCGCCGAAACGATTCACCTCGACCGTGCGGGGTCTCGCCTCAACCAAAACAACGAACCAAACAAACCCACCCGCAGGAACCCGCGTGCACGCGCTCCCTTACGGGTTGCATTAACATTCGGGAGCGCGCGCTCCCCTGCGCGCGTGGTTGACAGCGTATGGTGGCCGCACGGGCCTGTATGCGTGCACGACAGCGAGGGCTGGCTGCACGGCCCTGTGCATGTGCGTGGCTGCGTGCAATGTCCGCATGGCCCTGCGCGCGTGCGCGACAGCTCACGCAGAAAGCGTTCCGTTGCACGTGCGTGAACCAGGTGCTCTTGTATGTCCTATTGCGACGCGTGAACCGGGTGACTGGAATCATGCATTCCTATTTGCCTGTTTAATTTCCTAGAGAGCGCAATTACCTGCGCACACCCCTAAAAACTATAAAAAGTGCACTAAGCCTTCCTTTAGAGATTCAGAGAAAAAGGAGAATAGAGAGCTCTAAGATTTTCCTGCGAAGACTTGACTCATTTCTCATTCTCCCGCTACACACGCACTTAGCTTGTGATAGTTGTGTTCCGGTGACTGTTCTAGCTAGTGCTGCTCAACACTTAGCTTTTCTCAGTGCTTGACATTCTAAAGACTTGTAAAGGAGCAGTGTTCTATGACCCTCTTAAAACTCTAACTAATGTACACAACTATAAATAGTGGATTTCGTAGAACTGGGTCAGGCCCACAGTTTTTTCCCTTTTCGGCTTTTCCACGTAGAAGTTTTGTTGTCTTACGTGTTCTTCATTTTGAGCGTTTACGTGCTTGACTCACTTTGAATCTAAGACGGTCCAATTCCTCCCGTCAATGGGAGCACTAAGCGACCCACAACACTAATATATATTTGAATATGTCATTTTTCATAAACTTATCATATTATAAAGTTCTCTCTATCTCTCTCTTTCTTCCTTGTGCTCGTTGTTTTTGACTTCTTAGAGGTGTCATGCTGGATTGCGACCGGAGAAAGGCAAGCAACGCGTATACGAAAATTATACATGAAGAGTATAATAAGACAGGACATTGCATTCTATGATAATGAAACCACCACTGGGCGGGTAATAGCTAGCTTGTCAGGGGACATAATACTCACTCAAGATGCCATAGGTGAAAAGGTGAGCAATTCGCATATTTTACTAGATTCGGAACATATTGGTTTTAGATTTAATGCATTGAGGTCTCTCCATCAAGAAACAATTAGTTTTATGTTGGATGTTTGAGTTCTAACATTGAAACAATCTTTCCAGGTTGGAAAGTTCATACATCTCATTTCAATGTTCTTTGGAGGATTTGTTATTGCAATTATTAGGGGATGGCGTTTGGCGCTAGTCTTGATGGCTTGCATTCCATTTATCGCCATCACCGGTGCAGTCATGTCAATGCTGACATTAAGGTTTTCAGTTAAAGGGCAGCTGAGACATGCTGAAGCGGGTTCCATGATAGAGGAGACTGTGGGATCTATCAGAACAGTAAGCAGTTCATAATACAAGTGTTTTTTAATTGTTTATTTATCTGATTGATTGTGTGATTTTCTATTGTCAAAGGTTGCATCTTTCTCCGGCGAGAGTCAGGCCATGAAAACATATGACAAGCTCATAAGGAGTACTTACAAATCCGCTGTTCTTGAAGGAGTTGCTAGTGGTTTGGGAATTGGGGCCATCGTCATGTTTTCTTTTTGCAGCTATGGTTTAGCTATTTGGTATGGTTCTGAATTGGTCATCAACTATGGCTACACTGGAGGAGAGGTCGTCAATATTATGCTTGCAATCATGACCGGCTCAATGTGAGCCAATATTCCTCTCTAAAACTAATAATATGCTGCAAAAAAACATGATTTTGAATTTGAAACTGCAATGCAATGTTTGTGGCAGGTCATTAGGCCAAGCATCCCCTTGCGTGAGGGCATTTTCAGCAGGGCAAGTTGCCGCCCACAAGATATTTGAAGTAATTCGTAGGAAATCAGCTATTGACATTTATGACATGAGTGGCACAGTGTTGGAGGACATGAAGGGTGAGATTGAACTGAGGGATGTTTATTTCAGCTACCCTACGAGGCCTGAGCAGATGATCTTCAGAGGTTTTTCATTGCAAGTTCGTAGTGGCATGACAATGGCTCTTATCGGAGAAAGTGGTAGTGGGAAGTCAACAGTGATAAGCTTAGTGGAGAGGTTTTATGATCCGCAAGCTGGTGAAGTGCTCATAGATGGTTTCAACCTGAAGAATCTTAGACTAAGTTGGATAAGGAAAAAGATTAGTCTTGTCAGCCAAGAGCCTGTGATGTTCATGACCACCATTAAAGATAACATTATGTATGGAAAGGAAGATGCTAGTGCTGAAGAAATCAGTAGAGCCCTGAATCTAGCAAATGTTGATAAGTTTATCAGCAATATGCCTTATGTAGGAAATGCTTCTCCTTTTCTTGCTTTAAACTCTCAATCTTGTTGATAGAGCTCTCACTCAAATGTTATTATTTTGAATTAATGACAAGGTTTTGTGCATAGGGCCTAGAGACAATGGTGGGAGAGCATGGGACTCAGCTTTCTGGTGGGCAGAAGCAGAGAATTGCAATTGCAAGGGCGATCCTTGGGAACCCAAAAATCTTGCTCTTGGATGAAGCAACTAGTGCTCTGGACTTAGAATCTGAAAGCATCGTTCATGATGCTTTGTTGAATATTATGACTAATAGAACCACGATCATCGTTGCGCATCGTTTGACAACCGTGAAGAATGCAGACACCATATCAGTTTTGCATAAAGGCAGGCTTGTAGAACAAGGTATTTTTGTATATTACAAAAAAAACTATTAATTGCCAAAATTTCCCCCGGAAGTTAGCGTAATTACTAATTGCACTCATTTTATTATTGAAATTACAAAAAATCTCTTATGAATGTTACAAAACATAATATTAACCCCCCCTGAAGTTCACATTTCATAATATCCATCCACAAAATACCCCCCCTGAAAATGTACTTCGATAGGGGGGGGGGGGGGTATTTTTGTGCTCAGGGGGGTATTTTTGTGCATGAATATTATGAAATGTGAACTTCAGGGGACTAGGGGAGATAAATGTTATGTTTTCTAACATTTAGGGGAGGTTTTTTAATTTCAAAAATAAGAGGTGCAATCTATAACATTTAGGGGGGGGGGGGGTAAATGCCCCCCCCCCCCCCCAAAAAAAACTATAAATGAATAAATATGAATGTGTTTTGCATTTCAATTAATATTCTCAGAGTCAATATGAATGATCACGCTTAATTTTCTTAACAATTAGAGAAAATGATCATTTCTATCTGTTGGGATATAACGCAGAAACTATCACGTAGGCGTAACCAAATAAATACAGGGTAGACAAGAACTGAAATTTGAACAAGAAACTTTGAATATATAAAATATAACTGCAATAATAAAATCATGAAGAAGTATACTGACGTCCGTTACAGAATACACCGCGGAGGAGCCGGACTCGCTTGATCCGCGAGAGGGAGAATAATATGGACTACAATCCTCTAGCACAACGAACGTACAAGGTTCGTCGGGAACCTTCGTCGTCGGGTGACGATCAAACCACCTGCCACTAACGGAGAAGCACCGTTAAGGCCAACTGCACCCGCACACGCCATCGACACCAAGCCGCACCACCGGAGAGAAATACCATCAAGACCACTGCACTATCGTATTCCTTCGCCGCCACGCCCGCACTGTCAGAGAGAAATTCCGTCAAGGCCACTGCACCACCGTAAGCCTTCGCCGCCACGCCCGTACGACATCATCTCCTCCAAGACTGGTAGAGATCCTCTCCTCCAAGACCGGTGACTATTTCCTCCAAAGCCGGTGGATACGTCGAGAGTTTCACACGAGAGAAGAGAAGAGGAAAACTACGCTCGGTACCAATTGCTCTGCCGTCATCGCACGGTGTTGCACCAACGACAACCACTTGCGGCACCCTACATGGATCTCCCACCCCTTGCGACACCAAGATCGAGACGGTGACAGCGGCGATGACGGCTCCTTCCTCCAACGCTAGCTGGGGCCGTTGTTCTTCTCCCACGTGAACGGGAGACGACTACCTCCTCCGAAATATTCTTGGCGGTTTCTTCACCAACGTGAACAAGAGATCTCCAAAAAATAACTATATATTTTATGTATATATATAGCTGCTGGCAGTGGTTTCCTTTTTCCATCTCCACGTGAATAAAGGAAAAAATATCACCACCTTGGTTCGGGATCCGGATCCCCACCTGCACAAATCACTCTCCTACATAAAGCATCAACTGCACCAAACAACTTTGCACATAGCACCGCCTCAGTCTGAAGCTTCAACCAAGCTTCTCCAGTCAGCCCATCTCTGCTCTGCCTCAACCGTGAACGTCGTCGCAACCTGATCGTAGAAACTGACTCGTATAACTCGAGTCCCAGAAGGACGATCCTCTGCACCACCACAACAATCCATCTTGTCGGCCTCAAAAATAATGGGCACACCACCTCACATCGTGGTCCCCATTAGCTAGTACAAACTATCGCACTGCACAATTCTCCTGAGCATGGTACACCCTCACTCCTCCATGAGAACTCCAACTCGAGGCACCCAACTATAGCCACCTGAATTCAAACTGCTCAGTGATGTCAAACATCTAGCTATCATAGTCGCACAGTCTCTCAGTGATGGTGAGAACCTCAATACTCTGCATCCTGACCCAGCTGTCACATTGTATGCACCCTAGCCTCAAGGCCTTTTTGTACACTGCGAACTCACTCTCATGTGTGACTGTATTGTCTGCAATGGTAAAATATCATACCTTACTACGTCCTCGATCAAGATCGTTCTCCACTCAATCATTTGCCAAACTATCTCACCTTACTCATCCGCTGCTGTCAAGATGTGACCACCCTCAGGAGTAGGGCCCACTAGCATCTGTCTGAATAGCATTGCGATCGTGACCTGCACTAGCTCCACCATGCCTTTCTCATATAAGAGCATCGTCACTAAGGCCGAGTAAAAATATGTGAGCGAGGTAAGAAGTGAAACGGGTCTTCACGTCTTCCTATGTCTCTGCACTAGCTACCTCTAACTGGCACAGAAACCATCTGAACATACACTGTATTCTCACAGATAATCACCTCCTTGTAACATAATTGCAATTATCATGACCATCTCATGTAGTACCACCTATCATAGATCAAACCCGTCACCATCGCACTTCTTCAAAGAAACACTGTCTAGATTCACGTTCTTTCTTGTCATGGTTGTCCTATGGCACGACCAAGAAACTTGATTAATTCAAAGGTCAGATTTGAAAAGATGGGGAGCAGACCTATTCGTCACTCACCGCAGTCAAACCATTCATCGAATTTCCAATCAATCGCCTACAAAAGCCGGCTCTGATACCACTTGTTGGGATATAACGCAAAAACTATCTCTTACGCGCAACCAAATAAATACGGGGTGGACAAGAACTAAAATCTGAACAAGAAACTCTGCATATATAAAATATAACTGCAATAATAAAACCATGAAAAAGTGTACCGATGTCCGTTACAAAATACACCGCGGAGGAGTCGGACTTGCTCGATCCGCGGGAGAGAGAATAATCTAGACTGCAATCCTCTATCACAATACACGCACAAGGTTTGCCGGGTACTTTCGTCGTCGGGTGACAACCAAACCACCTGCGACCACCGGAGAAGCACCGTCGAGGCCAACTGCATCCACGCATGTCATCGACACTAAGCCGCACCACTAGAGAGAAATACCATCAAGACCACTGCACTACCGCATGTCTTCGCCGCCACGCCCGCACCGTCGGAGAAATACTTTGTCAAGGCCACTGCACCACCGTAAGCCTTCGCCGCCACGCCCGTACGACCTCATCTTCTCCAAGTCTGGTAGAGATCCTCTCCTTCGAGACCAGTGGCTATTTCCTCCAAAGCCGATGAATACGTCGAGAGTCTCACACGAGAGAAGAGAAGAGAAAAACTACGCTCAGTACAAGCGCTTCGCCGCCATCGCACGATGTTGCATTAACGGAAACCACCGACGACATCTTACAGGGGTCTCCCACCCCTTGCGACACCAAGAGCGAGACGGCAATGGCAATGGCGACTCCTCCACTAGCAGGAGCGACTGTTCTTCTCCCACGTAAATCGGAGACGACTGTCTCTTCCGAAATATGTGAAAATTTCACAGAAGCGAGAAAAGGTTGCATGAACACTCAACCAAACCAAGCTCAAATAAACCAGTATAATAGAAGAAAAAAGAAACGTGTATTATCAATCTTCTTTACAACACGAGGCATACATTGCGAGACATGATTCGCCAATATACCAGATTGAAACAAAATCAACAAGCAAGAGTAACCGGGCGGACTGACAATAGTAACCGCCAAAACCGCCTGTCCGTAAAGTGGTGTCCGCTGAAGTCGTCAAACCGTAACTTAATCACGCAGACTCCCCGTTATTGAATGCTGAAAAACCCTGTCCGCAACTGCAAGCCGCCTGACCGCAAGGTCGCCTAGTTGCCAGAATCCGCGAACAAGCTGCTGCTGAACTGAACAAAGTCAAACCGCTAGAGGTGAACTGACTTATTGAACTGGGAAAAACTTTGACAAAGAGAAACCGTCTGGCCTCAAGTCACGACCTGTTGTAATCCGCTAACTTTTATCTGCAAGACGCACCGAACCCTGACTGCTGTCAGAACCAAGTCCCTGATTGCTCAGTGGTAGTCACACAGTCTGTAAACAACAAAACTGGTTACTTTCTAAGTCGCGCGGATAAGAAAACCAGACCGCAAGTTTTAACCCGAGCTTCAACACTTACTGTTCATGTTAATATATGATGAGCCGAGGACTCCTATTTATAGGTGTGAGGAGTGTCGTCACCACCCATAGCGATAGGATAACCGCTCATCATCTTACGGCTAGCTGCACCAGGTCGCACATGAGTGCGGACACAAAAAGCAGACCGCACGAGACAGTCTGAAGACGTCGTTGACTTCATGTCCAGTCCGCACAAAACACGCGGACTCGGCGAACAAGGAACAACCGGACTTGGCACAAACCATAACCAAGTCCAAACCTTCAGCAGTCTCTGGCGAGAGCTTAACATAGACGGACTCTGCAAACCGCGAGCTTAACATCAGGGGGACTCCGCAATCTGTGATAACACAAGCGGACTCAACAACTAGACCGCGCACCCGGCGATCTCCGCGGTCTCCAACCAACCTCGCCACCTGAGAACAAGATCAAGGCACATAACCATGCCGTTCTCGGCGAGCTCCAGATGAGTCTGCAATATGCCGGACTCGGCGAACTCCAGATGAGTCCGCCACAACCTGCAGTTAGACAAACTGATGTGATTTAAAATCAGGGGACTGTAGTTTTGAAATATAATATAACGACCTATTTAAACTTAATGTGGCGCGGGAGACTCTGGCGGGATATTTCTAACGAAATAAACGATCGAGGCGTCGCACACGAGCGTAAGCGCTACCGCACGAACATACAACGTTATGAAGCTAATTCCACAAACTTAGCAATAATTCCACAAACTTAGCAATCAAGTGGGTGACAACACGAAAATGAAAACAACGGTAATTAAGGGATGAGATTAGCTAGGGCAAGCTCAATTAATTACTATTCATTAAAGATTTTAAGCATATAAACAAACTAGGGGTTGAGACTTGGAGGAATGGAGAGGTATACCATGGAGGGTGAGTGGCACTGTCGGCAGGGAAGGGGCTGCTGCTGGCTGGAAGCAGAGAGGAGGAAGAAGCTTGATGTGAACTTTGTTGGAACCGCCGGGGAGGTTGTCGGCTGGGTGTTGGAGCAGAGAGAACCGCCGACTGAAGGGGAAAATGGCCGGAGACCCTTCGACAATGGCCGTGAACGGCGCAGCAAGAGTGGACGGAGCTGGAGAGGAAACCAGCGGCAGCTGGGTCGTCGGATGCAGTGGGGGGGAGAGGCCGGAAGGCAGCGGTGGAGGTTTTCGGAGGGATGCTGGAAGGTCGTCGACCACCAATGAAGCCTCAGGAATCCTTGTCGGCGGCAGGCAAGGCTTCCGGAGGCGGCGACGGGCAGTAGAGACGGCACCTGGCCGAGCTTCTCTGGACGGTGTTCGTCGTGATCGCAGATCGCAGGCCGTGGCGCCTTCAGGCAGAGGAGGAGGTGCTCGGCCGAAGGAGGAGGTGGTGGCTTCGGGACTCACCGGCGACTGGAGATTGCGGGCTTGGTTTCCGCAGAGGGCGGCGCTGGAGGTGAACCGAACGAAGACGACCTAGGTCTCGTTCAGTTCGATTTTCCAGCCCCCGTGAATAGTGGGAAGGGGGAGGTTTTATAAGGGGGAGTTAGGTTTTGGAGGAGGAAAATGGGCTTTGATGTTGGGCTTTTAGGAGTGGGCTGGTTTAGGTTCTCATTAGGGTGGAATGATTTCTTATAAAGGGGTAGGATTAGGGTTTTAAAATAATTAAATGGACTTTGGTGGTGGGGAAGTGGGCTTCAAGATGGGCCTACAGATATTAAACAACAATTAGACGGCTATCCGAATGAGGATTTCGAAGTGGCTCGCTATAGGCATAAGGGACGTTACAACATAAAATAGTTAATTAAAAATAAGCTTGCCCTAATCTAACCTACCTCCTAAAATACCGGACCTATGCATTTAGGGTCACGTTGGCCGGTCACACCAACGCGCCAAACCAAAACTTGCGCGAAAGCGTGCGCGATACAAAATTACATCAAAATGCGCTAATAGCGTGCGTGATACAACTCAACACAACAAAACAACCCAAAAAAATGCGCGAAAGCGTGCGCTACAATAATAAACGACATGTGCGATAAAAATAATAAAAATGAGGCGACGCAGGTTGCATCACAAACCTAACAGCCCGGATCATCAAGGGTGCTAGTTGAGCTAGACCGCAGTGGAAACAAGCATCCCGCCGAAAGCTATCCGCCAGGCTGTGACGGATTCTGCGGACTGTGCAGTCTGCCCAATCAGACTGCCCACACCATTCCATTAACACTTCAACAATTTTAACACCCCCTTGAAGTGGGAAGTGGAAACCAGCTCTCGCAACCGTACAGGTTGAAGCTCGTGTCCCTCCCATTAAGGAGACCCATATCTGAGGTGGACTTCACGTATTTCAAAATATTCTTGTCCGCCACCAGTTGAGGCTTCCGCAGCTCTGTCATATATCGACTTATTCGGCCTACATCATAAGCAATGTCTGGCCTCTTAATCGTCAAATATATAAGGCTTCCAACCAGAGCCCGGAACACCAAGGGATCTGGAAGAACCCTTCCCTCATCACATCGGAGCTTCAGACCGACCTCTATTGGAGTAGAGCCGCTCTTTCCCTCCCGCATGACGAATCGCTTAACGATTCGCTCCGCATAGCCTTTTTGGAAAACAAACATACCGCTCTTCTTCGTATCCAACTCGAGTCCAAGGAAATGATAGAGCTCGTCTAGATCTTTCATCTCGAACCGAATAGCTAGCTTAGCCCTGAGCTTAGCTACTTCTTCCTATGAGTTCCCCGTGACGATCATGTCGTCAACATACAACAATACCAAGACTTGAAACTCCCCCTTCTTTACAAACAGGCTTGAATCTGAATTAGAAGCAAGGTATCCGCAGAATTAGAAGTATTATGCGATCTTTTCATACCACGTCCGAGGCGCCTGCTTCAAGCCGTAAAGGACCTTCTTGAGCTTGCAGACATGTCCTGGATGATCTTTAAAAACATAACCATGTGGATGCACCATGAAGATATCCTTGTCAATCTCGCCATAAAGAAAATCATTCTTCATGTTGAGTTGTCAAATTATCCATCCTTGGCAAGCTGTCAATGCAATCACCACCCGTATTGAAGTCATCTTGGCTACCGTATTGAACGTCTCCTCGTAGTCTTCTCCATACTGTTGTGAGAACCCTCGAGCTACAAGACGAGCCTTATATCACTCGATGATGTCGTCAGCCTGCTTCTTCAGGTTATACACTTGCATGTCACAAGAGTAATATCTTCGACCTTGGGCACAAGATCTCAAGTCTCGTTCTTCCTGATGACAGTCATCTTCTCATCCATGACATCATCCCACTCCTTGACCCAGTGGCGTTCTCAAAACATGAAGGCTCCCGCTCGTCCAGGGGACCTGTGAAGAAATATGAGACGAAACTCACCATATTCCCGTCCCTATGCCGAGCTGGTAGAATAATTGTCCTCTTGGACCTCCGCATGGCTTAACCCTGATCCACCATTCCCGCTGCTTCTTCTGTACTACCTCCGATCTCGGGCATACCAGAAGCATCTCTCCCTCTGCTTCCTGATCTAGAAGTCTCTGCCCCAGAGCTAGACGAAACCGGAGCACCCGGTGACACAGGCAACTCCGCCAGAAGATCCTGAATATCTTCCTCTTGACCTCTGTCTGACCTGCTCTCCCGTAGCTCCACAGATTAGCTACCCTGGTATGATGTAAGTTCGTCAAAGACAACGTCTCTTGAGACGACAAACTTCTTCGTTGCAGGATCCATACACTTCCACCCCTTCCTCTCATCATAGCCCATGGGGACTAGCTTCTTTGCCTTTGCATGCAACTTCGTCCTGAGAGCGTCTGGAACGTATACGTAGCAGGTAGATCCTTACACCGGAAGATGTTCAACACTGAGCTTCTCTTTGAATATCAACTCATGAGGATATTTTATGTTATTCGGACTGAGAGACATCCCGTTGATGACATACGCCGCACAAATCATTCCCTCTGCCCAGAAAGCCCTGGGAATGCCTTTGGCATGAAGCCTGCACTTGCAGGTCTCCGTCAGAAGACGGATCTTCCGCTCTGCAACTTCATTTTATTATGAAGTATGCGCACAAGTAAGCTCCATCCGGATACCGCGTTTCCTGCAGAAGATGGAGAACTCATTTGAAGTAAACTCACCTACGTTATCTGTTCTCAATTTTTTTTATCCGCAGACCGAGCTGGCCCTCCGCGAGCTCCTTGAACTCCACAAACTTTTGAAAAGCGTCTGACTTCTCCTCTACAAAATACACCAATGTGTATCTAGTGTAGTCATCAATCATGACCAACATGTATCTGCTACCTTCAAGACTGGCAGTGACGGTGGGTCCTATCAGATCACCGTGGATGTACTCCAACGGCGTTTTGGATCTGGTCTGTGACTTGTCAAATAAAAGGCGATGAGCCTTACCATATTAACATCCCGCACAGACATGACCGTCACCGTAGGATGATAGACTAGACAAACCTTTAACAAGACCCTTCACCGTCATAGCCTTCAATTTGTCCATCCCAATATGCCTCAACCTTTTATGTCAGATAACAACACTATCATTTAACCTCATCCGATTAACATAAGAGTTTGCCGATAGCACGAACAAGTCTTTCACCCTTCTCCCAACATGAGTGGCATCAGCCTTCACCGTTGACACATTTCGGAGAAACTTCACTTCTGTCGAGCCGAACAAAACGTGATACCCAGCATCCACAACGTTGGTCACCGAGAAGAGGTTCTTCATTCCCGGCACGTGATAAACACTCCTCAAAGTGAGTGGACCCTTATCACTGCTTAAAGAAATTACGTCCTCATTCTCAACTGCATGAATAGTATCATCAGCAGTAATAATAGCGTTATTACCTGAGTACGCTTGCAGAGAAGAGAACTTTGACTCGTCCCCGGTGGGATGATGACCATACCCCGAGTCCACGATCCAATCCTCTTGATAGTTGATGGTGGACAAAGCACGAACACACGTGCCCATCATGAAAGCATTCCCCCATCCACCTCCATCAGCTCTGGATTCAGCTCCTTCCTTTCTTGTAGCGTGCTCTGGCTGAAGATTGGCTCTGCAGTCCTTCTTGAAGTGAACAAACTTGTCGCATTTGTACCACCTTGGTTCTTTCTTATTCCTTCCATCCCGCTTAGAAGCATAGCTCCTCTCTTGCTGATATGAGGTTGGAGGACCATCGCCAACAAATGGTTTCTTCTTTTTGTCTCATCTCTTCTTCTTCCCTAAGAAGAGAACCTCGTTATCTCCTCCAGAGATAGGTACTTCTGTCATCTGTCTTGCTAAGCTCTCTCTTCAGCTCAAGCAAAGATGGTTGATTAACTCAGCCCTTCACTTAAGTAATAAAGACCACATATTTCATCCGCAGCCCGCGGATAATGTGTCTCTTCAGCTTTGCCTCTGAGATGGGCTCATCTGGTCCAATGCTGAAATTTCAGTGTAAAGATTCTTCATCTTCAAGAAGAAAGACGATATGGACAGTTCTCGCCGAGTGGCTTTCGTCAACTCATTCTCCAAAAATTGTAACTACGCTATATTCTTTTTGTTGAACAACCCGTCAAGGGAAGTCCAAATCTCAGCAGCCGACCGACATCCAATAATGTGGTCGAAAAGTTCTGGTGAGATCGTCCGCTTTAGAGTGAATTCCGTCTTAGCATTTGTTCTCCTCCAAGCTCTCATCGTTTCAGCATTCCCAGCGACAGCTGTCACCTCTTACCTGTCATATTCACCGACGAGCTCTCAAAGATCCTTGCCTAGAAGATAACCCTTCATGCAAGACTTCTACTTTTTAAAGTAAGTCTGCGTCAGAAGCTCAATACCAAGTCCTATTGCGAACCTCCCTTCATTGCTATAACACTGGTTGCTTGAAAACTTCCAGAACCACAAGCAAAGCTCTGTGGCTGATCACTGCTCAAACTTCTGTCTCTCTGATACCATGTGAAAATTTCACAGAAGCGAGAAAAGGTCGCAAGAACACTCAACCAAACCAAGCTCAAATAAACCTGCACAACAAAAGAAAAGAGAAACTTATATTATCAATTTTTTTTACAACACGAGACATACATTGTGAGACATGATTCGTCAATGTATCCGATGAAAATAAAATCAACAAGCAAGAGTAACCGGGCGGACTGATAATAGTAACCGCCAAAATCGTCTATCCGCAAAGTGGTGTCCGCTGAAGTTGCCAAGTCGCCAAACCGCAACTTAACTGCGCAGACTCTCCGTTATTGAATGTTGAAGAACCCTGTTCGCAACTACAAGCCGCCTGACCGCAAGGTTGCCTAGCTACCAGAATCCGCGAACAAGCTGCTGTTGAACTGAACAGAGTCAAACCGCCAGAGGCGGACTGACGTATTGAACTTGAAAAAACTTTATCAAAGAGAAACCGCCTGGCCACATGTCGTGATCTGCTGTAATCCGCTAAATGTTATCCGCAAGCCGCATCGAACCCTGACTGTTGTTAAAACCAAGTCCCTGGTTGCTCAGTGATAGCCACACAGTCTGCAAACAGCAAAATCAGTTACTCTCTAAGTCGCGCAGATAAGAAAACCAGACCGCAAGTTTTAACCTGAACTTCAACACTTGCTGTCATGTTAATATATGATGAGTTGAGGACTCCTATTTATAGGTGTGAGGAGGAGTGTCCTCACCACCCATAGCGATAAGATAGTCACTCATCATCGTGCGGCTAGCTGTACCAGGTCGCACATGAGTACAGACACAAAAAACAGACCGCACGAGACAGTTTGAAGACGCCACTGACTTCATGTTCAGTCCGCACAAAACACGCAAACTTGGCGAACAAGGAACAACCGGACTTGGCACAAACCGTGACCAAGTCCAAACCTTCAGCAGTCTCTGGCGAGAGCTCAATATAGGCGGACTCCGCAAACCGCGAGCTTAACACCAGGCGGACTCCACAATCTCTGATAACACAGGCGGACTCAACAACCAGACCGCGCACCCGACAATATCTGCGGTCTCCAACCAACCGTGCCACCTGAGAACAAGATCAAGGCACATAACCATGCCGATCTCGGCGAGCTCCAGATGAGTCCGCAACATGCCAGACTCGGCGAACTCCAGATGAGTCTGTCACAACCTGCGGTTAGACAAACCTAACCGCCCGGATCACCAAGGGTGCTAGCTGAGCCAGACCGTAGAGGAAACCGACATCCTGCCAAAAGCTATCTGTCAGGCCGTGGCGGACTGTGCGGTCTACCCAATCAGACCGCCCACACCATTACATTCTCACTTCAACAATTTTAACAAAATATTCTCGGCGATTTCTTCACCAACGTGAACAGGAGATCTGTGGTGACATCTCCAAAAAAAACCACTTTTTTCCATCTCCACGTGAATAAAGGAAATAATATCAATATATATATATATATCTTTATTATTTAAAAGAATAAGCATATTTTCAAGCACACCAAGATGAGATCCGGACCGTTGGATCAAGAAATATTAAAAACTGGCTTTTGGATCTCTTAACTGTGGCCTGCAAATAAAAATCTCCCAAACTTCTCCTCCTTCCATCCCAGCAAAAAGCCCGGTGACATTTCCTCCAAAAAAACTGAAACTTGCAAAAGGGGTCGCCGGCGGCCTACTCGACACCCACCGGCGGGTCCGTCAGGTGTTGTCCGGCGGCAAGCGGGCAGGGCCACCGCCGGCGGCCCTGCCCGTGAGACCCAGACTAGGGCTCACGGGCAGGGCCACTTCCGGTGGTGGCCTTGCCCCCCCCCCCCCCCCCCCCCCCCCCCCCCCCGTGTTCGTCGGGGTCCGGCGAACCCGTCGGTGGGCGCCGGGTAGCCCGACGGTGGCGGAGTGATGCGGCGTACCAGGCGGAAGCGAAACGGGGGGACAGGGATTTTTATTTTATTTTTTATGAATAATTAATTAAATTATTAAAAAAATCTAATAATATAATTTTAAATACTTTTAAATTTAAAAATTTTAAAAAACCGTCATAGGCAGTCGAAACTCTCCGGAGGCCCGCAGCGCCGCATCGAGAACGGGCGAAGCCCGTTCGTAGATGCGAGTATATATACACACACATATATATATATATATATATATATATACATATCTTTCACTATTATAAGGGAAAAGTTGTCTTTGGTGAAACATTCAAAAATACCAATTATGCCCTCATTTTTATATTTTAATGTCTTGACATATATTATAATCTATTTCAAAGAAATTAAAATATAATGTTCATTCAAGTAATTACACTATCAAAAAATTAGAAGTAATGATGAAAATCCATTTAAATTCAAAAAAAAAATTAGTAGAACTCATACACCTACTATGGTAGGTTGTCATTAGACATGTCAGCGGTCTATTCAAGGAAGTTGTCATTAGACATATCAGTGGTATTTTTGAGGTGATGACATTAAATCAATCAACTTTATTAAAGTCAAAATTAATATTTTTAGATCAAAACGTATATTGTTTTACAAAATAAAAGTTATAATATTGATGTATATTTTTTACGGTCATTTTGAGTACTCATATGTATATGTTGCGGGCGAAACCCGCCTTGATGGGGCGGGCGAAGCCTGTCGTCGCCGGTCGGGTACTGTCGCGCATGATCATAGGGGCGGAGCCCCGTGTCGGGCACTCGTATATTTATATACATATATATGTACATACATACATATATATATATATACATACATATATAGATACATATATATATATACATACATATATAGATACATACATATATATATACATACATATATATATATACATACATATATATATACATACATATATATATATACATACATATATATATACATATATATATACATATATATATATACATATATATATACATATACATATATATATACACATATATATATACATATACATATATATATATATACACATATACATATACATATATATATATACACATATATATACATATACATATATATACATATATATGAATCCCAACCAAAAAAAAAAATTTAACACTATCTTCATGGTTGCAGGTTCCCACTCAGAACTAATAGAAAATGTAGGTGGCGCTTATTCACAGATGGTACGCCTACAGGATTTAACCAATGAAGGTGAAGCAGAGGCTTCACCCTCCATGAATGAAATGTCTCCATTAAAAGCTATTCAGAACCCTGCAACTAATCATGATGATGGCCACTTAAAACAAAGATCCATTTCTGGTGGCTCCTCATCAACAACTTTTTCACTCCGTTTCTTATTTAGATCAAGCAGCGAGGTGGAATCATGTGGGGATGACTCCCGAGAAATAAATGTAGGATATAATGCAGAGAATGAGGAAAAGAAGGGATCTTTTATATTGAGGCTGATTCTCCTGAACAAACCAGAGATCCCGGCACTTCTCGCGGGTACGACGGCCGCCGCCGTCAATGGAGTCATCTTCCCCTTGTATGGGATATTGCTCTCAAGTGCCATCAAGACTTTCTATGAACCACCACATCAGCTCCAAAAGGATGCGAGGTTTTGGGCGCTGATGCATGTGGTTTTAGGCGCGGTGGGATTCTTCATCATCCCATGGCAGCATTACTGTTTTGGAGTCGCGGGAGGGAGGCTTGTTGAGCGTGTCCGCTCTCTGCTGTTTCAGAGAACGGTGCATCAGGAGATCAGCTGGTTCGATGATCCTGAAAACTCAAGGTAAGATGTTAAAAATGCACCATTTAGAATAGGTGCAATTGTGAACATCATTTTTCAAAAAAAATGAAATTTTAGGCTAAAATGGCGCCAAAGTGAAGCTGTTGTGGTCCAACCTTAACTTTGAGATCATAAAAAGTGAAATTTTGGACATGTAAGTTTGAAACATAAGTAAACAGTCACAGCGACATTTACTACCACAATTTATCATGAAAGTTCGACACAAGTAAACAGTCTCCGCTACATTTACTACCACAATTTATACCTGCACCACTCAAGCATCACCACTATCTCAAACAGGAGTTAAGACTCTTTACCACAAGACTGTTTATACACTTTTTTGTGTCTGGTGTTCATCACCGCTAAAACTGCAATAACATTTTGACTTTAAAATGCCGTTTTTGAAAAACATGTTATGCGACTTCACTATTTGAAAGTTATCTGCGTTTTTCATAACTGCGTTCACAACTTCCATTACCCTGCAACCTCTATCTCTCCCAAACAGAGTCTAAACTAATTAACTCAAGTTTACTCTTCAAAAAACTAATTAAAACTTCATCCTCTCCCATTTTCAGCGGGGCAATAGGCGCAAGGCTATCCAGGGATGCCTCACTGTTGAGAAATCTGGTAGGAGACACTCTTTCCTTCATGGTTCAGAACTCCTCCACGGTGATCTGCGGTCTCGGGGTAGCGTTTGCTGCCAACTGGAAGTTAGCGTTCGTGATTTTGGCGAGCATTCCTCTCATCGGCCTGCAAGCATATGTTCAGGTTAAATTTCTCCGGGGATTCAGCGCCGATGCCAAGGTAAATATATATACAACCACATTATGCTTCTTAGCTTCGCGACTACTATTGATATGTGTTTGAATCCTACATATGAAGTACGGGTTTTGTTTCCATGGGGGTTTAAGATGCATGTAATTGTTATGAAATCCGCACTGATTTCTTACCACCGTGGAACGCGCAATAGCAATAGCCGCAAAATTAAGAAAACTAATGAAGAAAAATAACATAAACACACACATATTCGCTGACGACACAAGATATACATGGTTCAGAGAGAAGCTTCTACATCCACGGGGAGAGCACTGGAGAGGATCCACTATAATAAGAAATAAAGTATAGATGATGAAACTAGAGCAATGGAACCTGGAGCGCCAAGGTTTTTACAATAATCCCTTTGATTCGCCGGCGATCAAAACACCACCGGTCTCCAATTCCAAAACAGTCACGAGGGGAAGATCTCACCCCCCTTTCAAATGATCGAAGCTCTCACCCGGCCTTGTTCTGCTTCTCGGAAAAGTCGAAGACCACCGAGCCTGAAACCCTAGCCGAACAACCTCCTGGGTCTCCCTCAACTGGAGAGAATCAGAGCTTCCTTCCGTCTGGAATTGAGGAGGGAGAATCGGCTGATGGCTCTCTTATCGATCGGTTTTGTCATGACTTATCGCAGGAGAAGGTCAGTGGCAATAATTAACAATTTCCACCTTGACGCCTCTTCCATTGCATGCTCCATCTACAGCTTGGATCTTCTCCCAAAAGAACACCCTCTCTCCCTAGGGTCACCACGATCAGCAGACACCAATGTGAGCCAAGTCAAGACAGTGCTTGAATTTAACTCCTGTCGGGAGCTTTGTCAACATATCTGCAACGTTTTTCTCTGTGGGCACTTTCAGTAACTGAATGTCGCCTCCTCCAACGAACTCTCTCAGCTTGTGATATCGCACATCAATGTGTTTTGTCTTTTGCATGGTAGACCGGGTCATTTGCAAGACAAATTGCACTCTGACTGTCACAGCGCAGCTTCACCAACTCCTGAGAAACCCTGAGTTTCTTGATGAGACCTCTAAGCCAAATAGCTTCTTTTGCAGCCTCCACCGCAACAATATACTCTACCTCTGTCGTGGACAGAGCGGCTATGTCCAGGCTTTCCAACAGATAAGACCTCTACCTAGAAGAAATATGTACCCTGGAGTAGATATCTTTCTATCAAGGTCGTCTGCGTAGTCAAAATCAATGAAGCCCTCTAGAGCTCCAGCATCATCGCTCCTCTTAAAAATTAGACCAACGTCTGACGTTTTTTTCAAATATCATAGAATTCACTTGACTGTTTCCCAGTGTTGTCGCCCTAGATTTGCCATGTATCTGCTGACAACACTCACTGCTTGAGCAATATCTGGTCTCATGCATATCATCACGTACATCAAGCATCCCACCGCATTGGCGTACGACACTCTGAGCATCTTCTGGCGTTCCTCCTCTATGCCTGGACACTGCTGTGATGACAATCTAAACTGTTGTCTCAAAGGAGTCGTAACAACTTTAGATTTCATTATGTTGAACTTTATCAGTCCCTTCTAAATATAACCAGTCTGAGATAACCACAACATGTCTCGCTTTTTGTCCTGCTTGATCTCCATCCCAGGGATCTTCTGAACATGATCAAGATCTTTCATCTCAAATTCACCATTCAATTCTGCTTCAGTATCTAAATTTCTCGGGCTGACTTGCAAACAATCAACATATCATTGACGTAGAGCATCATAATCAGATTATTACCAACTGTAAGGAATCTGTGGTAGACACAACTATCATACTGGCTCTGTTGTAGTCGTGTGATGTCATGAAAGTGACGAACCTTTTGTACCATATCCTCGAAGCCTGCTTCAGACCATAAAGCGACCTCTTCAGCTTGCACACCTTTTTCTCATCACCGGATCGAATAAACCCTTCAGGCTGCAGTACGTAGATCTACTCCTATAGGCTGTCGTGATGAAAAGCAGTCTTCATGTTCATCTGCTTCAGCTCCATGTCCCACATAGCTACCATGACGAATACCACCCGAATGGAACAATGATTCATCACAGGTGAGAAGATTTCATCAAAGTTTACTCCCTTCTTCTGTGTGAACCCCTTGTCTATGAATCTGTCTTTGTATCTTCTATGATCCTTTTCTGATGTGTACTCCTTCCTGAACATCCATTTGAAATTGATTGCATTAGCCCCTTTAGGTAGACTAACCAAGTCTCAAGTCTTGTTCTTCTGAAGGAATTCCATCTTTTTTATCATATCAGCTTTCCACTGAGAGCTGTCTCTGCTCTCTATAGCTTCTTGATAATAACCAAGATCTGAGGAGATCACCTGAAAAGCATATGCTATCGTGTCATGTAGCCTGAGAGGCAGTCTGACCTCTCTTCTCACCTTTCCTCACGTAATCGAGTATGGATCTGCTTCAGCGGGTTGAATAGTGTTTGTCTCCCCCGAGTCAGAGGAATCATCATAACCGTCTAATTTGGCACTTCCATCCAGCTTCACCTCCACTGGTGAGTCTGGAGTCTTCTCCACATCTTTGGCTTGATATTGAGACTTCTTCAGCATAGAAGGCTCATCAAAGACAACATCACGCTTCCGCTCGACCTTCTTAAATTGAAGGTTCCACAGCTTGAACCCTTTGGTGCTGGCCTTATGACCCAGAAAAATGCACTTCTTAGAATTAGCATTTAACTTTGTCTTTTCTGAATCTTGCAGTAATGTGTAGACTGAACATCCAAAAATATGAATATTAGTATAATCAATAGGTTTACCTTACCATACTTTTTGTAGAGATTTCAGATCTAGTGACACTGATGGAGACCGATTCACTAGATAACAAGTAGTATTAATGGCTTCAACCCAGAAAGACTTTGGTAAATCAGCGAACAGTCACATGCACCGATCTATTTCTAGTAACGTTATGTTCATCCTTTCTGCAACCTTATTCTGTTGTGGTATACCTGGGATGGTGAGATGCCGAGTGATACTTTCCTGACTGCAGTATGCCCGAAAATCTACTGAGATGTATTCGCCGTCACTGTTAGATCTGAGGTATTTCACCTTCTGCCTGACCTGTTTTTCAACTGTGGTCTTCCAGATCTTGAACTTCTCGAATACTTCAGACTTGTGCTTGAGAAAGTAGATCCAGAACTTACTTGAGAAATCGTCGATGAATGTCATGAAATACCTAGCACCTCCAAGTGATGGCTCTGAGGCTTCCCCCAAACATCTGAGTGTATATACTCCAGAATCTGTTTGATGTGCTTGCTAGATGTCACAAATTTCACCTTGCACCATTTCCCGAGGATGCTCGTCTTGCAGAAATCAAGCTTACATGTTTTAACTCCTTTTAACAGACCTTTCTTATGCAGCTTCAACAACCCTCTCTCACTCATTTGGCTAAGCTTGACATGCCAAAGCAGAGAGGAATTCTCATCTGTCGATGTAGAAATTGCCGCATCTCTAACTATAATGGTGTCAATTAGTCTGTAGAGAGTACCAGAACGCTCGCCTTTCATCACGACTAGAGCGCATTTCTTGACTTTCAAATAACCACCATCATTAATGTAGGAATAACCAGCTGCCTCCAAAGTGCTTAAAGAAATCAAGCTCTTCCTTAAATTAGACACATATCTGACATATGTGAGCGTTCTGACGGTTCCATTGAACATCTTGATTTTGATACTACTAATCTTCATCGTCCTGCACTCTGAGTTATTTCTCATAAGAAAACGATCACCATCACATTGTCTGAAGCTGTGGAACCATTCTTTATTCGGGTGCATGTGATTGGAGCATCCAGTATCTATGATCCATGCATCTGTAGTGTCGAGACTGGGTGAGACATGAAGAACGTCAACATCGCTCTCACTATCGGATGCCACCACAGCCTCTTGTGTCCTTTCCTTGAACTTCTTCGGATAGTTATTTTTCCAGTGTCTCTCTTCCTTGCAGTAATAATATCTGTTGTTTCGGTCTCTGGACTTAGACCTGGGCCTATTTCCCTTCTTGTTTTTGTCTCTAGATCTACCTCTGACCGGGTCGTTGCTCTTCACAAATAGATCTTCACTGATGCTAGAACCCGACTTACTTCTAGTTTCATTAGGCAACAACGTAGTCATCACCTCTTCCATTTTTAAGGTATCCTTTCCGCAGAGTATCATGGTGACCAGATGATCAAAAGACTTCGACAATGAGGACAACAGAAGAAGAACCTGGTTTTTTTCTTCAACCTTCACATCCATACATCGCAACTGAGAGATAAGTTTATTGAACACGTTCATATGCTCCAACAACGGAGTACTCTCGGACATCCTCAAGCTATATAACTGCTTCTTGACGTAGAGTTTATTCATGAGCGACTTGGACATGTAGAGCTCCTTCAATTTCTTCCACAGATCTGTTGTAGTCTCAGCATCGACTATATTATACATCATTTCGCCTGCTAGATACAACTGAATTGTGCTGATAGCCTTCAGATCCAATTCTTCTCATTCGTCTCCATCTTTCCCGGACTTTTCCTTGCCAAGAAGTGTCTTATGGAGATTTTGCTAAACGATAACTATCTTGATCCGTTTCTGGCACAGACCGAAGTCTATCTTGCCGTCGTACTTAGGGATCTCGAATTTTGCCGTCATTGCGTTATTTAGGAATTTATGAGGACCGGAACCTCCCTCTGATACCAATTGTTATAAAATCCGCACTTATTTCTTAACGCCGCGGAACGCGCAATGCAATAACAATAGCCGTGAAATTAAGAAAGATAATGCAGAAAAATAACAAGCACACGCACAATCGCAGACGACACAAGATATGCGTAGTTCAGAGAGAAGCGTCTACATCTATGGGGAGAGCACCAGGGAGAATCCATTATAATCAGAAATAAAGTATATAGGATGAAACTAGAGCAATGAAACCTGGAGCGCCAAGGTTTTTACAATAAGCCCTTCAATTTGCCGGCGATCAAAACACCACTGGTCTCCCATTCCAAAACAGTGACAAGGGGAAAATCTCACCCCCCCCCTTCATATGATCGAAGCCCTCACCCAGCCTTGTTCTGCCTCTCTAAAAAGTTGAAGACCACCGAGCCTGAAACCCTATCCGAACAACCTCCTGGGTCTCCCTTAACTGGAGAGAATCGGAGCTTCCCTCCATCTGGAATCGAGGAGGGAGAATCGGCCGATGGCTCTCTTCTCGATCGATTTTGCCCTCACACATCGCAGGAGAAGCTCGGTGCTGCTATGTTATTTCACGGCCTAATCCTCCCTCATGATAATCATATATATATATATACTAGCATCTTCGAACGGGCTCCGCCCGTTCTCGATGCGTCGCTGCGGGCTTCGCCCGCTTGGCATTCTGGCGGGTTTCGCCCGGCCCCCGGCGGGCTTCACCCACCCGTTGAAGCCCGCTTGGCATTTAAGCGGGCTTCGCCCTCGCCCGCTTGGCATTCAAGCGGGCTTCGCCCGCAAGCCCGTTCTCGATACGCCCGGCCTTGCGAAGCCCGCCCCCGCGAAGCCAGCACCCGCAAACCCCGCCCCCGCGAACCCCGCCCCCGCTTCGCCCTCGCCCGCTTGGCATTCAAGCGGGCTTCGCCCGCAAGCCCGTTCTCGATACGCCTGCCCCTTCGAAGCCCGCCCCCGCGAAACTCACCCTAAACAATTATTTAAAAGTATTTAGATAAGTGCAAACTAATTCTAAATAAGTATAAAATAATTTTAGATAAATTTAGCTAAAATTTTTTTATTTACAAATAAATATAATTTACACATGCAAAATAGAATTGCACATAAAATTACTCAATTTTATCTGGAATAGTCCCAGAGAAGCCGAGGCCTTTCATGACCACGTTCTACTTGGCACCACATTAACCAAATTATATAATAAAAAAACCAAATAAAAAAATGAAAAACAAAATAATAAAAAAAATCCCCCCTTCCGCCTCCGTCTCCCGCCCCTTCACGCAGTTCCGCCCGCAGCCGACGGCAGAGCCGCCGACGGCCTGCCCGACGCCCACCGGGGGGTTCGCCGGCCTCCGGCGAACCCGCCGGGGGTTTTCCGGCGACGAGCGGGCAGGGCCACCGCCGCCGGTGGCCCTGCCCGCTCGCCGCCAGACAACCCCCGACGGGTTCGCCGGAGGCCGGCGAACCCCCCGGTGGGCGCCGGGCAGGCCGCCGGCGGCTCCGCCGCCGGCTGCGGGCGGAACTGCGTGAAGGGGCGGGAGGCAGAAATGGGTATTGGGTTTTTCAGAGTTGTGAACAGTGTTCGACTTGGGGGATTTAGTTATTGGCAGCCCTCTCTCTTGAATCCAACGGCCAGATATCGCTGTTGCTTGATCGGACGGTGCAGATTCGTTCTTCTGTGTGAATCAAGATATGCATATTGTTTTAAGTAACAAAGATATATATATATATATATATATATATATATATATATACGCACTAGCATCTTCGAACGGGCTTCACCCGTTCTTGATGCGGCGCTGCGAGCTTCTCTCGCTTGGCATTCAAGCGGGCTTCGCCCGCCCTCCAGCAGTTTTTAAAAATTTAAAAGTATTTAAAATTGTATTTATTAGAATTTTTAATAATTTAATTAATTATTCAATGAAAAAACAAAATTAAAAGATAAATTAAAAATCCCGTGACAACCCCCCCCCCCCCCCCCTCCGCTTCCGCCTGCCTCACTGCCCGTCTCTGCCACCGCCGGTGGTCTGCCCGGCGCCCATCGGGGGGTTCGCGAAACCAAATCTCCTGGGAGTCGCTATAAGAAGCTGCATTACCGCAAAGAAGCAGAAGATTGAAATGTTAAACAGCTTTTACCAAAGAGGTTTAGTATCTGTACTTACATTTTATTTAATGACAAATTGATAATCGTAAATGTAAATGTAGAATGAAATTGAAAACGGGTTTTAAGATATGCATCGAAACGGGCTTCGCCCGCAAACCAACTACATTGGTCGTGGACGGCAACATTTGTCGGGGGCGGCTTTATTGGTCGTGGCGGTGACATTGTTCGTGGGCGGCGACATTGGTCGTGGGTGTCGACATTGTTCGTTCGCGGCGAAATTGTTCGGAGGGCGGGGACATTGTTCGTGGGCGGAGACATTGTTCGGAGGCAGGAACATTGTTCGGAGGCGGAAACATTGTTCGGGAGCGGCGATAGTGTTCGGGGGCGGCGACAATGTGCAATTGAAATTTTTTCATAACCAAAACAAGTAAATAGATCTTACTTAATATGGAATTCGTACTTAAATACAAACACACGTACACCTTTCTTATCGTTTGTGTACACCAGGAAAACTAAAAAAAGAACAAAGCTCTAATAGCTAATATTGGCAACGTAAAATGTTGGAAAGCTAAAATTAGATCTAAAACAAAACTGAATCGAAAATTGAAAATTTTGAAAAAAAAAACTGAAACTAAAAACAGAGAATTCTTACACTTCTTGAGAAGGCAACACAGAGTTGGAGTATAGCTGCACAGATCTCCGCAGGCGTCTTTCTCGCACCATTTTCTAATAAGATTGAGTTCAACGACTGAAATGTAATTATATAAGATAATCCTCTATTTAGAGGATAACTTAGCAGGATAATCTATCTTGTTAGAAGATAAAGTTAGCTCTCCTTATAAGATAATTCCTGTGATAAGTCAGAGTATTATTTAATTGAAATGAAACTTGCGTTTACCATCTTAGCCCAGACAATCAATTAGATTAACAAAACATAAAATTGAAAGAAAATTCTCAGGGAAGACATCAAAATAATAAATCTAGTATGAAAGACATCTCAATCGTTCGATCTCATCCTCTCAGATGTGTTCACTATCAGGCATGAAATCAATTTACTATATGTTTACTATATAGTTCGATCTCATCCTCTCAGATTTATTATTTTGGAGATCAAACGGCTAAAATTGAAAGTTTGATGTGCTTGTAAGATATCTCTATTGTTTTATATAATAAAGATATATATATATATCTTTACTATATGTTTACTATATCATTCGATCTCATCCTCTCAGATTGATGTGCTTGTAAGATATCTCTATTGTTTTATATAATAAAGATATATATATATATATCTTTACAATATCAAATTCATGAATTTTAAATTTCATCAGCCGTCTGATCAAATCGCATTCTCTCTCTCAATTTTTACAATAATTCTTAGCAGTGGCGGACCCAGGAATTTCGGTGGACCCGGGCACCAACCAAATATTCATGATTTTAAATAATTATAGATATTATCGCAATGACAATATATATATTACCGAACATAACAATACATTACCAATAATAAAAATATACACATAACACATACCATTAATAAACCACTTTCCGTGAACCCATGTTTTGGAAGCGTGCGACGATTGTCTCATTGTTAATGTCTTTCACAATATTCTTCTAGATATATGCGATTAAACAATCATTCATCCAATCATTTGGGAACAATGACAAGCAAACAAATAATAACAATTAACCACTTCGGCACTTCACCTTGACAATTCATTTGGGAACCTCAAGATACTAAACATAATCATAAACAACTGAAGCTCATCTTCTCCGGAGAAGGGGATAGCAGGGGCTCTAAGAGTTAAAGAATGGGTCATTGATTTAGGTCCCCTAGATTCCTAGAATGAAATTGAGGTATTGAAGTCTGAAGAAATTGAGTTAAAGTGTTAAAGGCAGTAGCTTCCTTGGAAGAGAAAATCCCTACATAGGGGGATGAAACAGCATATACAGGAGGGGTTTTTGCAGCTGCTTGCTCATCCACCATTACCAACTCTTTACTCATCTCGTCGATCAACTGATGGCACCATCCAAAATCAATGGTTTAAAATTTTTGACAAAGTTCCAAAATCACTGCCTCTCAAGAACTCACTCTTTGATGGTCTGATCCCAAAAACGAGGAAGCAGGAAGCTCCAACAAATCCAAAAAATACGGAAGAAACAAAATCAAAAATGGCTTACCAGTCACCAGGATGGCAGAAATGGAACGCAAAAGCTCGAATCGATCCACCTCCACGTAGCAGTCTCCTCGTTTCCGCCGTTTCGCCGCTCCACCTCCGCATTTCTCCGCTCACAGTTGCGTGAAAGAGGGGGGAAATAACCTAGCAGTGTAAAATAAAACCGCCCTTGTAAACTTTCGCGAAAACACACCCGGGCACATGCGCGGGTGTGTCTGGGAGTGGGTCCGCCCCTGATTCTTAGTAGATGAGACAGCTTAACTGCCCGGACAGCAGATAAGCTAGGTTAGGCCGCCAGCAGTTCTTATATCGTCTGCCAAGTCCACCCATTGCTCTGTCAGATTTCTTTTTAACCATCTCTCTCCTACTATTTAAACCGGATGAAAACTTTCAACAAACGATGTGGGATAAACCAGAGGTTGGACCTTGCTTTGGTTTTTTTATTTATTATTTAAACCAACGCATGGCGTAACTGTGCAGGTCACGTGTTGGTTTATTAAATGGTTAACTGACATCTCTGTTGGTCAGTCAATGTTTGATCAAATTACATTAAAATATATTTTATATTTTATATAATCATTTTATATAATAATATCTGCACCGGGGGGCGGGCGAAGCCCGCCGTCGCCGGTCGGGTACTGTGGCGCGTGGTCATCGGACCGGAGGCCCGTGCCTGTCACTCGTATATATATATATATATATATATATATATATATATATATATATATATATAAATAATTACCCAAACTTCCCCTGTAAATTAGCATAATTAGTGAGAGCACCACTCTTATTTTCAAAATTACAAAAAACTCTCATTAAGTTTTCATTTCATTATCAAAACCTCTCGTGGTCTTTTCATTTCATTGCATCCATGAATAAAAATACCCCCTGGACACTGTATACCGAGGGAGGTGTTTTTGTGCATGAATGTTATGAAATTAAAACTTCAAGAGAGGTTTTTGTATACCCCCTGGACACTATATATATATATATATATATATATATATATATCTTTATTATATAAAACAATATAGATATCTCAAAGCACACCATGAAATGAACAGGAATCGTCCGATCTCCAGAAAATCACATCTGGCCGTTGGATCTAAAGCATTCGACCTGCCAACAGCAAAATATCAAAAACCTGCACTGTTCATTTCTCCATATTTCCCGATAGCACCGTCCCGCCTCCTCCCCTTCACGAGCTCACCCGGCAGCCGGCGGCGGAGCCGCCGGCGGCCTGCCCGGCGGGTTCGCCGGCCTCCGGCGAACCCGCCGGGGGTTGTCACGCGGCGAGCGGGCAGGGCCACCGCCGGCGGTGGCCCTGCCCGTGAGACCCAGATCTGGGTCTCACGGGCAGGGCCACCGCCGGCGGTGGCCCTGCCCGCTCGCCGCGGGACAACCCCCGGCGGGTTCGGCCGGCGAACCCGCCGGTGGGGGCCAAGCAGGCCGCCGGCGGTTCCGTCGGCGGCGGCAGGGAAGGTCGGCCTGCGTGAGCAGGCCGAAGCAGGGGGGGAGATATTGGGTTTTTTTTTGGCCGGCCCGCTCGCCGCGGGACAACCACCGGCGGGTTCGCCGGAGGCCGGCGAACCCGCCGGTGGGCGCCGGGCAGGCCGCCGGCGGCGGCAGGGAAGGTCGGCCTGCAGGCCGAAGCGGGGGGGAGATTTTGGGTTTGTTTCTCATTTTTTGTTTAAAAAATAATAAGTATTTATATAATTATTTATTAAATTAAAATTTGATTTAAAAATAATAATTTTGCCGGGGCGGGCGAAGTCCGCTTGATTTTTTTTTCATTTTGCCGGGGGCGGGCGAAGCCCGCCGGGGGGGGGGGGGGGGGGGGGGGGTGGGGGCGGGCGAAGCCCGCATAAATGCCAAGCGGGCGAAGCCCGCTTGATTGCGGGCGAAGCCCGCAGCGACGCATCGAGAACGGGCGGAGCCCGTTCGAAGATGCTAGTATATATATATATATATCAGATATATGTAAAAATGCGCAGCTCGTTTTTGACTAAAAAACGAAAGAAACACCCTCTAGACAGCATTTTTATAAAAAGTGGTCAACATGAAAGTTTTAGATCTCGTCGAGATCTACAACTTTCATGTTGACCACTTTTTATAAAAATGCTGTTTAGGGGGTCTATTTTCAAAAGGCGCGAAGGGGGGTCCCCGCAATAAATATAAATCGTAATATTTACCGGGCGGAACCCCCTTCGCACCTTTTGAAAATAGACCCCCTAAACAACATTTTTAGAAAAAGTGGTCAACATGAAAGTTGTAGATCTCGACGAGATCTACAACTTTCATGTTGACCACTTTTTCTAAAAATGCTGTCTAGGAGGTGTTTTTTTCGTTTTTCTGGGGAGCGCGTATATTTGTCAAAAACGAGCTGCGCGTTTTTTCAGTGCCCCCTATATATATATATATATATATGAGATCACTGCCGGTTCAGTAGAGGTGGCAATTATTAACATGTAATTACGAGTACTTGGTTGTCATTCCCAGATTTGACGAATCGCTCTATTGCGCGTCAAGGGGAAAAGACAGTGCGAACTTATACAAAGGATTAGGAAAGGCCGGACGAGAGAGGCACATCAAGGAGAAGAGATGAAGGGAACTTGGACACAGACCAAGAAAAGTTCGGAGGGGAGAGGCAAAGCAAAGGAAAGAGATAAGAATTCAGAACTAATCTATAAGAACTATAAGAGGACGAGAATTCTACATTTCTTCCATGATATCTCATTACAACTCATTAAGCTATATTTATAGCCTTATCACAAGATTCAATTACTATTTAATTATTAATATACCACCAATATCCAATCTTGTTATAGAGGAGAAATATTTAGGTGCGTGTTCCACACAACGATCAAAATAGATCACTATGAGGGAAAAAAATGCAGCCGTATGATCCGTGATTCAACGGTGTAGATTGATTGCGACAATACTAATGCAATATTTTAGTCCAATCATGAGTGAAAATTCACGCTGACGGGAATATACAGCATGATAGGGAAGTCAAACACGGGGATATAAGGTGCGTTACACGCACCAACAAATTTTTCATTATAGAGCTTGAGAGGAAATGCTTTTACTAGACCTCATGCAACTATAGCACAAAGAGAAGAGGGGGACCAATTGAGAATTGATGTTATTTTAAAGTTTTTTTTATTCTTCAATGTTGCAAAGTTCTATTTTTTATCCCCAATAATAACGGAATGTTTGCTGAAATTGTAGATGTTGTATGAAGAAGCAAACCAAGTGGCCAGCGAAGCCGTCGGCGGCATCCGCACGGTGGCTTCTTTCTGCGCAGAAGAGAAAGTTATGAACGCGTACCGACGGAAATGCGACCTCCCGATGAGACATGGCATTCAGAAGGGATTAATAAGTGGGCTGGGATATGGCTTCTCCTCCATCACGCTTTATTGCACCTATGCCTTCTGCTTCTACGTTGGATCCCAATTAATACAGGATGGAACCACAACTCCTGCCCAATTGTTCAGGGTGAAGTTCCACACTAATCTCTCGTTCAAAGATGATCCCTTCGAAACTTTCTCTGATCTCTGCCTTCACATTGATAGGTGTTCTTTGCTTTAATGATGACCGCCATGGGAGTTTCAGAAACAAGTGCGCATGGTTTAGATGTTGTCAAGGCTAAAGAGGCGGCGGCGGCTATCTTTTCTGTTTTGGATCGAAAATCGCAGATTGATGCCAGCGTTGAGAGTGGCATTGTATTGGCAGATATCAAGGGTGAGATTGAGTTTCAGCACGTTAGATTCAGCTACCCGTGTCGTCCCCAGGTGAAGATTTTCACGGATCTGTGCATCAGAATGTCATCCGGAAAGGTAACCCACACACAAAAAATTTTGTTTTTTTTTTTGCATTCTTGTTTGTTCTTAATTTATCAGTTGATCTTGGCTTTTTGGCGCTTTGCACTTCCGAATTACACTATTTTGGCACTTTGCACCTCTTAATTATAGATTTTAGGCATTTTGCATCCCAAGGCTGAAATTTTAGGGGTATTTAGGTCCGGGCACCACCCAAAATGCTTATTTTGACTCTTTGCAAATAGCCAAAATAAGATAGTTCAGGGTGCAAAGTGCCAAAATGAGTATTTTGGTTAGTGCTCGGACCCAAATACCCCTGAAATTTCAGTCTTGGGGTGTAAAGTGCCAAAGATATGTAATTAGAGGATGCAAAATGCCAATTTTAAAAATTCGAAATTCAAAGTGCCAAAATGATCTCCAACAACTGTATTACTCACACAAAATAAAACTTATTTTTTTACGTTCTTGTTTGTCTTTTATCTGTTGATCTCTAACAATTGTATCAATCACAATGCAGACTGTTGCCCTTGTTGGCGAGAGCGGCAGTGGAAAATCCACCGTAATCTATCTGATCGAGCGTTTCTCAGATCCTGATTCTGGAACCATTCTAATAGACGGTGTCGAAATTCGAGAGCTGAAGCTCAGCTGGCTCAGGCAGCAGATGGGACTCGTGAGCCAAGAGCCCGTGTTATTCCGCGGCTCCATACGCTCCAACATAGCCTACGGAAAGCACGGCGGCGCCGGCGCCGCCGCATCGGAAGATGAGATCATTGCAGCCGCCAAAGCAGCAAATGCGCACGCTTTCATTTCGTCCCTCTCCCACGGCTACGACACCAATGTTGGGGAGAGAGGAGCGCAATTGTCGGGCGGGCAAAAGCAGCGCATTGCCATCGCAAGGGCGGTCATCAGGAATCCCAGGATTCTTCTTCTCGACGAGGCCACAAGCGCGCTGGATGCTGCATCAGAGCATATTGTCCAGGAAGCGCTTGAGCGGGTGATGCTGGGCAGGACGACCATCTGCATTGCTCATCGTCTCTCAACAATTCAGTCTGCGGATAGCATTGCTGTTGTGAAAGATGGTGTAATCGCAGAGGTGGGGCAACATCAGGCTTTGATGAGCACCCCCGGCGGCGCATATGCCTCTCTTGTTTCTCTGCACATGCTGGCACAATAATCTTTTGATGATTGATTCTATCTGAATCTGTTTAATGAAAAAGGATGACATTTTATAGGATTTGTAAAAAAAGTCTTTACAATTGTGAAGCTCCTGAAAATAAAGAGAAATTAAGGGGTGCATCCACAATTTTTTATATGTATTAAGATTATGCAAAACACTATTGTTACCTTTTCCCTGTTAGGTCAAGCCGCAAATTGAATTATCTTTCGTATGAACCTGGTTCTTTTATATGTAGTGCATCTAACCCTCTCCTCCACTCAAATTCACGGGGGATCATACACCGAGAATTTGGAGACAAGGAACTTATGTTGAGCGCGAGTCTAATGCTTAGTGAGCAAATCGGCAAGTTGACGATCGGTGTGGACATAGTGAGGAACAAGAGTACCCTGAATGTGTTGATTACGAAGAAAGAAGGCATCAACACGAATGTGCTTGGAGAGCGAGTGCTTGGTTGGATTCAGGGTAATCTGGAGGACTCCGGTGTTGTCATCGTAGAGAGTGGTAGGACCAGAAGTAGTAGTGCTAAGATCAACAAGCAACCAACGAAGTCGGACGATATCCTCAGCTATAGTGGTCATGGCACGGAGCTCTGCTTCTGTGCTAGAACGAGAGACGCCGGTCTGCTTCTTGGATTTCTAAGCAATGAGTGAAGAGCCCAAGAAGTGACATAATCGATGGCAGAACGACGATCAACAGAATCACTAGCTCATGTAGTATCAGGATATGTCTGTAACTGGAGAGAATTGTTGCAGGGGTAGAATAGACCACGAGGCATAGTAGCACGAAGATATTGGAGGACACGCAACAAGTGAGCATAGTGAACTGTTGTGGGAGCACTCACAATCTGACTCAGCACATGAACAGCAAAAGCAATGTCAGGTCTAGTAACCGTGAGGTAAATCAAACTCTCAACCAGATGACGGTACCGTGTTGGATCAGAAAGAGGAGTGCCCTCATTCGGACGCAGCTGGACGTGAAGTTCCATAGGAGTAGCAGCAGTGCGAGTGTCGGACAGAGCAACACGGGCCAATAAGTCTGAGGTGTAGCGTTGTTGAGATAACTGGTAGCCAGAAGAGGTGACAGAGAACTTAATGCCCAAGAAGTAATGCAACATGCCAAGTTTAGTCATCTGGAACTGCTGCTGAAGATGATGTTTGACAAACTCAATATGGAAGGCATCGTCACCAGTAATAATCATGACGTCCACATATAGCATGAGAATAGTCTGTGCTCGTGATGACGAGTAAACAAACAAAGCAGGATCATAGTGGATGGGCTGAAATCCAGCTGCAAAAACTGCTAAACTAAAGCGTTCAAACCAGGCTCGAGGATCCTGTTTGAGACCATAAAGTGCTCGACGAAGGCGACAGACAATACTAGGAGCAGTATAGAGGCTTGGGGGTGGAAGCATGAACACCTCCTGCTGCAAGTCACCGTGAAGAAAAACATTCTTCACATCCAACTGAAACAAGGTCCACTGACAGACGGTTGCGACGATAATGAGGGTCTTGATAGTAGTCATGTGAGCCACTGGAGCGGAGGTCTCATCATAGTCCCGACTGTGCTCCTGTTGAAAACTATGTGCCACCAATCGAGCCTTGTATCTCTCCACTGTGCCATCCGAGTGAGTCTTCACTTTGAAGACCCACTTGTAGGTAATGGGGGTTGTATCAGTAGGTAAAGGAATTAGATCCCAAGTAAAGATGCGTTCCAAAGCACCCAACTCGTCATATATGGGGGCCTACCACTAAGGAATCAAGGCAGCCTCCTTGTAGGTACTAGGCTCTGGAACACCACAAGTAGTCACTGGAAGGACTGATAGGTCAAGAAGCTGAGTAGCAAGGTTGAGCCGATCTGGTGAGTTCCGATCACGAGTGGGGTAGCGTCGTGTAGGAGGATCGTCCATAGGTAGCTCACTAGAGGAGACCAGGAAATGAGGGGCAAATGGCACATCTGTAGGACAAGATCATCGAACATAGTGTCGAGCATAGTGCTGAGGAAAAGATGGGGCACGAACCTGGATAGAAGGAACAAGAGACTGTGGAGATGGCTCAGGAAGAACAGGAGAACGAACCTGGACATGGAGTTCAGAAGACTGTGAAGATGACTCAGGAAGAAGGATGGGAGATGGTGACTCTTGTGGAGACTGGGTGTGTAAGACCCCCCTCCCGGAACACAACACACGACTGAGGGGAGTCTTAAGCCCAGAACAGTCTCCTTGCGATAACGTCAACACACGGGTTAATTGGTTCTACAAGATGCATATTCTGCCGGCTCTTCATAATATCATCCATGTCAACCCAACATAAAGGAAGTATAGAAGTCATATCATCACAATAAGCAAATGTCCATAGCGCAGTACATGAATAATAATAAGGAACTACATCGGTTCCTTTAATATCAGAGTACAACAAAATTATCCAAAGGCTACACCACAGCGCTCAAACTCACATTAGTCGCCGACGGCAGCGAAGGTATCGTCGTATTAGCCCCTATCCTCCTGGCCTGGCTGCCCTCCTGCATGACCTGTTGCTGCTGCTCTATCCGTTAGATGTCCTCCTAAAAAGGTCATTGTAGCAACCGTTAGTCATAAACACTAAGTGGCTATCTCATCCTCTCACCCCAGTGACTCTTAGGCGTCGGGCGGGAGAAAAAAGAGAAGGTACAATATATATATATATATATATATATCTTATTATATAAAGCAATATAGGTATTTGAAGGCACACCATAGATCAAACAAGAGCCATTGGATCATGAGAGAGAGAAAGAGATAGAGAGGGGAGGAGAGAGAGGGAGAGAGAAAGGGAGAGAGATGGGGGAAGGGAGAGAAGAAAGGGGGCGGTGAGAGAGGAGGGAGAGAGATGGGGAAGGGAGAGAAAGAAGAGAGAGAGATTGCGCGAAATTAATATTTTTAAGACAACGTAATTTTTTTTATAAAATAAAAATTATAATATTGATTTACATTTTTTACGGTCATTTTGAGTACTTATATGTATATATTGCGGTCACTGCCCGTCTTGATATGGGTGCATCCCACTTTGATGCGGGCGCGGCCCGCAACGACGTATCGAGCATGAGAGAAGCCCGTTCGGAGGCGGGCGAAGCCCGTTCGGAGGCGGGCGAAGCCCGCCTGGATGCGGCCGAAGGCCGAGAGCATCGAGCACGAGCGTAGCCCGTGCGAAGATGCTCGTGTGTGTGTGTGTGTGTATATATATATATATATATAAACTGTGAGTCCAAGCAGGTGGTATAATCATATTCATCATCAGAGTAGCAATAGTAGTGTATAGCAAGGAGTAACATCATTCTACACTAGCAATTCAGTAGAGGTAAAAGTAAGCAACTACAACAAATAAATCTATAACATAAATATAACTTAACTTATAAAAATGCTCATACATATTTATAAGTTAAGGATCTGCTTAACAGAAAGTAACTCATTATATAAAAGTGCCCATGCAAGTTTATATGATAAGGATCTTATGTGCTGCAATGCAATGCAATGATGATTTATGATGCACCCATGCAACTCACGCACTCTGTTTTGCTATGTCGACATAGTCCTTTAGTTCTCACTTTTCGAGCAGATAGTTAACCTCTCAGGCATCATCCGTCGTGGTCAAACGGTGATAGTGGAGCGGGCGTCTCTATTACTAGGCGGACATCTCATGGGCAGATGTACAGGGGGGCCACAGGGACACGTGCCCCCCCCCAAATTTTTCGCGAGTTCTATTAGGCTTGGTTCGCCCAACCCGGTGCCCCCCCCCCCAAATTTTATTTTAACCCGTGATTTTTAACCCCGTCCGCCATTCCTGTACCGCTGTGCCCCGATTTTTTACCCCCTCCGCCATTCTCGTCGCCATTCTCGTGCCCTAGGTGCCCCCTTCTGCCGTGCTACCTGCTGGTATCCCCCTTCTTCTTCTTCTTCTTCTTCTTCTCCCCTAGTTTTTCCCTGGATATATGTTGGATAAATGTTTTTAACTGTTAGTTTTTCCCTGGATATATGTTGGATAAATGTTTTTAACTGTTAGTTTTTCCCTGGATAGATGTTTTTAACTGTTTCACCAAAAATCTGGACTGATTTCAGTCCAGATTTTTGGTGAAATCTGGACTGATTTCAGTCCAGATTTTTGATGAAATCTGGACTGATTTCAGTCCAGATTTTTGGTGAAATCTGGATTGATTTCTGTCCAGATTTCACCAAAAATCTGGACTGATTTCAGTCCAGATTTTTGGTGAAATCTGGATTGATTTCAGTCCAGATTTTTTTTGAAATCTGGACTGAAATCAGTCCAGATTTCACTAGAACATAAAGTTACTGTTAATAAATTATGAAATCATTTGGAAAATGTGAAGCCATCATGGTTGTTCTAATCATCAAGCAATTTAGCAAATAGCAACAAATGAACACAAGTGAACATCATGGGCCTGTGAAGCCGAATTTTGTGTGATTTCTGAACTCGACTGGACAAAGCATGCTATTCCTTTCCCTCACTGTAATCCCTCTTCCTTTATGTTTCATTTTTATTGTGAAGTAGAATTATACAAGTAGGGTTATGTGATGGTATGAAAGGAACCTAAGGTTTTCTGAAATTGAATTTGTCTTATGGGGGATTTATTGACAATGATCACCTGTAGCTATCATTTTAAGGCTTTAATTGTTATGATCATTTTTGCCTTAAAGGTTTTTACAAGTAATTAATGAGGATCAATTTAGGTTTTTTTATTATTGCAGTATTATTTGAGATGTTAATTTGGAGACATGTTTTAAGTAATAGTTATTCATAATACAAATGTTTTTAATTTGGAGTGTTCGCTAGATTTGTAGGTCGGTAAGTGATAGTTTGGAGAGAAATCAAATGGGCTAAGTAAAAAAACAGAGCAGTGAACATATTGTTTATCCAGCAATTTAGTTAATTCTTTAAGCAAATTCTTAACTTGATTACTTATTTGTTTATGATCACATTTAATTAATTTTTTTGTGCTCTGTGGTAGTTCTGATTGATAAATTTCATTGATTACTATTTTACAGAGCAGTGCCTTAGTTCTTGCAGAAAAATTGGATTTATTGCTTCTCCTCTAAAGGTAACTCCCTTCATCTATATCTTATTTTGTATTTATTTGTTATATATTGTAGGTGTGCTTTGATGTATTAGTCAACTAGTGGCTAAGCAAAGCATGGTAGACTTTGTGATAAATGTTTTTAGGGATACTCCGTAGCATTGACCGGTAGAGGGTCAAGCGGAGTATATAGATTTTTGTTATACCCTTTTATTCAATAATCTTGCAAATTTTTAATGTTATTCTATAACTTGATCTAGAAGTGAAAATGGATGGTCCGAAGAAGAGAACTAGTCTCATCGCGTCTATGTTTCAAAAGAAGTTAAAATCTAAAGAGTCTCATTTGTCATCACCGCATGAGAATGAAAATGAGGAGATTGCCCCTTCTCCATCCGAAGATATTATAAACGTATCCCCTGTGCCAACTCAAGATACTGTTGTTGGTTGTGAATATGATGTGGAGTTGCTTCCACATGATTCAGGTTTAAGAAAAAGCATATCTACCTTTCCGTTAAAGGATCAAGAGGCCGTGAGGAAAACATATATATTAAGAGGTTCATGCCAACCAAAAGGGTATTCTTTTCCTCAGAGAAAAATGGGAGATCGGGATCGTCGGTTTGTTGCTGCTTGGTTTGATATGTATGATTGGCTTGAGTATAGTGTTGCAAAGGATGCTGCATTTTGTTTTGTGTGTTACTTGTTCAAGAATGATGCTGCAACTACTGCTATTGGGGGTGATGCTTTTGTCACTGGTGGAGGATATAAGTCATGGAACAAACCTGAAGGATTCCAAAAACATGTAGGAAAGATTAATAGCGCTCATCAGCTAGCTTTACAAAAATTCCAAGCTCTAAAAGAACCCAAGAAGTCTATCATTGTTGCTCTTGATAAACAATCAGATGCTAGTAAGTGTGAGCATAGAACACACTTAGTTGCTTCTCTTAAATGCTTAAGATTTCTCCTGCGTCAAGGTTTGTCCCTACGTGGTCATGATGAGAGTCAAGATTCACTTAACAAGGGAAATTTTCTTGAACTTCTGCAGTGGCTGGCGGATATTGATGAAAAAATTGGTAAACATGTCTTAAAAAATGCTCCGAAAAACAACCAGTTGATTGCTCCATCAATCCAAAAAGATATAATTAATGTTTGTGCAAAGGAAACAACCCAGATTATTATGCAAGAGCTTGATGATGGTCACTTTTCTATTCTAGCCGATGAATCTAGTGATGTGTCACATAGAGAGCAACTGGCTCTTTGTTTGCATTATGTGGACAAAAAAGGGAGGTTAATAGAGCGATTTCTTGGTATTGTGCATGTTCAGGAGACAACTGCATTGTCACTTAAATCTGGAATTGAATCTTTGCTAATGGAGCATTCATTGAACTTATCTAAAATTCGTGGGCAAGAATATGATGGGGCAAGTAATATGAGTGGTGAGATAAATGGTCTTAAAAGTTTAATATTGAGGGAAAATTCATGTGCATACTACATTCATTGTTTTGCTCATCAACTTCAGTTAACACAAGTTGCGGTTACTAAGATTAATGATGACTGTCAATGGTTTTTTGAAGCAATTGCAACTTTATTAAATGTGATTGGAGTGTCTTGTAAGCGACATGAAATGCTTAGAGAAAGTCAAGTTCAAAAGGTTGTCAGGGCGATAGAAGATGGTGAATTGAAAACTGGATCAGGTTTGAATCAAGAGCTTCGTTTGAGTCGGCCTGGAGATACTCGTTGGGGATCACATCACAGAACATTAATGCATATTATTTCATTATATCCTGATATGGTCGCTACACTTTTGACAATTGGGAAGAGTAAAGCAAATGATCGAGTGAAGGCACATGGTGTGTTGTTTGCATTAGAATCATTTGACTTTGTGTTAATGCTTCACATAATGACCACTATATTTGGATACACTCATGAGTTAAATCTAGCTCTTCAAAGAAAGGATCAAGACATTATTAATGCAATGTCTTTTGTTAATTTGACAAAAAAACAGTTGCAAACCTTAAGAGATGATGGATGTGACACATTATTAAATAAGATCTTGTTTTTTTGCGGCAAACATAAGATTCATATTCTCAATATGGATGATCAGTATATACCTCGAGGAAGATCAAGACGGTTTGTTGAAGACTACACAAATTTGCATCATTATTGAGTACAAATATTTTTAAAAGTCGTCGATCTACAACTACAAGAGCTTAACAATCGGTTTGATGAAGTGAGCATGGAGTTGCTTCATTATATGGCTTGCTTAAATCCAATTAACTCGTTTCATAGTTTTGACAAACAAAAAGTGATAAGACTTGCTGAGTTTTATCCTAATGATTTTTCAAGTTTGGAGATGTTTAATTTAGATTTTCAGCTCGACAACTTCATTGCCGACATGAGAAGCGATGAGAGATTTTTTGATTTGAAGGATCTTTGTCATCTCACCACGAAACTTGTTGAAACTGGTAAACATATTACTTATCAACCGATCTACAAGCTTTTGAAGTTTACATTAATTCTTCCGGTGGCTACTGCAAGTGTAGAAAGAGTGTTCTCGGGCATGAACTACGTCAAGAACAAGTTGCGCAACAGTATGGGCGATCAAATGTTGAATGATTGTCTAGTTACTTTTATTGAGAGAGATGCATTTTTGAAAGTCCGTGACGATGATGTTATCGATCGTTTTCAAAAAATGAAGACTCGTCGTGGACAAATGTAATTTTCTTGTGTAATTTTGTATTTTCGGATTTGGTGAATTAAATGTAGTTTTGTATGAATTTGAAATGTCAAAATATTTTACATTATCTTGTTGTTTCATTTAAAAAAAATGTGTGCCCCCCCCATTGCAAAATTCCTGGATCCGCCACTGCGGCATCTGTACTACCAAGCCTAGGCCTTCGTACGCCTCAACGCTAAGAACACAAGAGCGGAGCCTCTACATAATACGGATCGAAGGGGTCTCGGGTAGATGTGCACCAAGAACACAACCCAAACTGGCCTATCGTCGTGGCACGAAAGGAGCCTCTGGGAACGTATCACCAAAGGACCAAGCCCAACCGTTCACTTGGCATGGAAGGAGCCTCGGGAATGAGCACTGAGGACCAAGCCTAACCGCCCAAGGTCTATTTGCTAACTCCCGTCGATCTGATGACTGGCGAGCCCGTAGACCTGCCACACTATTCTTAACCCAGGATTATGACACCGTGTGTCAACACACACCGCATGCAGTTACACTTTGCCATGCCATCACACATCCAAGGGCTCCCACCAAGTCCCTTCTCATTTTTCCAATCCAGTGCTCAAAAGCGCGCAAGGGCTTCACACTGAGTCTCTTATCATCATACTAATCAAGTTCTCAAAAGCACTGAAGGGATCCACACTGAGTCCATTATTATCATACCAATCAAGTGCTCAAAGGCACTCAAGGCCTACCTTAGCATGGGAGACTAATCCTCTTAGTTGTCAATCCCGTCATATCTTCATTACCTGAAATAAGTGACTAACACATCACTTGATCATGGGCATTTTCTCATCTAGTCCTTCTTTTTCAATTTAGCATGCACCTGCATATCAAATCGTACATTTTCCCCAAATTTTATTTCATTAAACACTTAAGCTTCAACATGATCAACAAATCTTGCAAGGTATACATCACACGTTCTCCCAATGATTGTACATCACCGCATAGCTACAGATTACACATTCATGCAACATGCATCACAAATTCTTCCAAAACTCATAACATTCATCGCATTGTTATCAGGTGTATCTTCATCGGATTTCATGAATGCATTATTTGTACAACCAAGGTTCATCCAACACCATTAGCTTATCATGTTACATATAATAAATTCACTTAATTCAAAATATCATTTGGCTACGATCTTCCTATGGAACCCAAATATCCGGACGCACGTCTAACACATAACTTGCTTGGACAAAAAGTCTGTTCCGGCCTTATGTTAATTTAGACAAATCACAACCTGCACATAATTTATTACAGGACAGCCACTTCGACTAAACATTTTCGGGGCTATAGAACTCCCCCAATAACGGGCAACCATCCGTTGAAAAGGTTTTTCTGAGGGCTACAACTTTTGCGTTCAGCCCAAGACCTAAAAGTGCTCGGATCATGACTTAAATCGAGCATGAAGTCTATTGCATACAAAAAACAAATTTTTGTCTGCATCTTAAAGTCAAACGAACGACATTAGTTCGTCTTCTTCCTCTAGCCATTTCTACAAAGTTACATTCAACACTTCCTCCTTCCTTATTCACCCTCAATAGACCACCATTCTTTACGAGACCAAGTCCATCGTCTTCATAATGAAGAGAGGAGAGGTTGAAGACAATAAAACCCTAGGACAAAGGTCCTAGCGTGGTCTCTTCCTATGAGATCTTCATTTCTCACCAAAGTCAAGCTATTTTGAGCCGACGTCTCTCATATTTCATAACTAAAGATCTAGCATCAAGGGAGAGAGTAGGAAGCTAGCTAACCTCATTTTCGGTCATGGATTTAGTTATTCTCCTTGGCGAGATGATTGGTTTCCTTATCGGTATCATCCTCCTCCTCCGAGAGAAAGTTCGCCCGTCAACCTTGTCTTCAGCGTTGAAGTTTGGCACCAAGGGAAGAAGAAAGTGACGGCTAAGTCTCAAACAACGTTCATATAGGAGTGGGCAGTTAGATCTAGGGGTTTTCTGATACGAGGGCTACCTCCGCGCGATAGCAAGCTACCACCGCGTGGTACCTTCAAAAGTGCCTTCTTCCACAAGCCACCGACCACTCAAGCGCCACCACCTGTAATACTACTGCCACGCAGTATCTCACCGAGCACCATACCAATTAATTCAGCAGGGCTATCATCGGCGGTATCACTAACGTCGGGTGGTTGCTCACAGAGCGGTATGCCAATAACTCAGTAGGCTACCGCGACGCAGTACCCTGCTACCGCCGCGCGGTAGTACTCGACGATTGTTGAGTCCACTCGACGCTCTCGACTCCTCTTGAAATTCGTTGTATATACATGACGATCGCTACCGCCGCGCGGTATCTTGCTACCGCTGCGTGGTAGTACTCGACGATCGTTGAGTCCACACAACGCTCTCGACTCCTCTTGAAATTCGTCGTATATACTCGACAATCGCAACCGCTGCGCGGTATCCCACAACCGCCGCGCGGTAGAGCCCAGACACTCAGTATCGAGTCGGCACTTCCCCCGGCTCAGGTGCAAGCCTGTACACCAGTGCACCCCGAGCCTAAGTCAGCTCACCTGACTTGAAAATGCGCATGAGTGGTCTAGAACCAATCAGGACGTTACAAGGTGTGAGATAACTTAGAGGAATGTGTCATGGGCGGTGGTATGGAGAGAAAAAGAGTGTCATCAACTATAGTAGACGTGTGAGTAGATGAAGGAGACGAAGGCGAGGATGAAACAAAATAGGGGTGGTTCTCAACAAAAGTAACGTCTTGAGAGATACGAACACAACGAGCTACAAGGTCATAACACCTATAACCCTTGTGCTCAAGACTATAACCGAGGAAAACACAAGTGGTGGACTGAGCAGATAATTTCGTATGCTCACGAGGAGGAAGAAGAACATATCATAAACAATCAAACACACATAAGTGATCATAAAGAGGAGGATGACCAAACAGACACTCACTAGGACTGCTATCTTGTAGGAATGTAGATGGTTGGAGGTTGATAAGATAAATTGCAACGGATATGGCCTCAGCCCAGAAGTGTGGAGGCACATGAGAGACATTAAGAAGAATACGAGTCGTCTCAATGATATGACAATGCTTCATTTCAGCAATGTCATTCTGAGAATGAGCACTAGAACAGGAGAGTTGAGGTAAAGTACCATGAAAGGCCAAAAGATCACAAAAGACATGTGATAGGTATTCCCCCTCCCCCTGAATCGGAGCGAAACATGCAGATAGATGTGGAGAACTGAGTACGCGCCATGGATACAAACTCAACGTAAATGCGAAAAATATCACTACGAGTACGCATCATATAAACTCATGTATAACGAGAAAAATCATCAACAAAAATAACATTATAATGATGACCGTCTTTTGAAATAAAGGGGACAGGACCCCATATATGAGAGTGAACTAAAGCAAAATGAGAAGATGATCAAGACTCGCTGGATCGATATGAGAGTTGTAGCTATTTGCCAAGCTTACAACCCATACATGAGTGCGAGCAATTAACAGACACACGACCTAAGAGATCCTGACGAACAAGATAGGATAGTCGAGCTCCATTGGAATGATCGAGACGGTGATGCCACTGCGAAAAGCTAACCGACGAAAGACAAATGGGAGTTGTAACAGAGGAAACTGGTAGCGAAGTGGATGAGTGATGCACCCTTTGCCGCATCGTAATTCGTAGTTGTATATTTATTTTATTTTGGTGTTTCAGTTCATGTACTCGTTCTTATTTCAGGTACTTGATTGGCTCGTCGGTTTGATCGGCCAGAGGGACCCTGAATAAATAGGTCCGGTAATTTTGATAGTTGGACGGTAAAGGCAAGCTTATGTTTTTTAAAGAAAAAACATAAAGTTAAATTAAATTGGAGTCATTTGTTAGAAAGAATATTATATGAACTGCCAAAATCATATAATAGGCACCATTTCTATTTTGGACAGAGAAATAATAGGAAATCAAATATTCTCAACCCTCCTTAATTAGACCCGTCATTAAAATTTCTTGCCAAAAATTGAAATACCTATGCTTTTAAATATGGCCTTGTACAAGAAAAACCCTAGCCCTGGTAGAATTACAAAGGAGGAATTAAAATTTCCTCCCCTCTGTAATACCGACGAAGCCTTTTCCGAAGACCCCCCTGTTCCATGTTTCCGTCCTGCCGAAGTTGGCTTGAGTTCCCCTGCCCCGACGACAACAGTAGTCGTGTCTTCTTCCCGTTTGGTGAAGTCCCAGGTCGTGTGGTTTGCCTTCACTATCGCAGTGCCCATCCCGCCTTGCGTGCACCAGGCCGTCGTCGACTTCGGACTCTATCCCGATGGCTTGGGGTGGGGGGGGAGTCCAGCATCGGCAACGCCGCTCGCCACTCTGGCGTCCATTCCCCCTGACTAGGTCGCCAGCGACCCCCGATTTGGCGTTGACACGTACTATCTTATTCCGCCAAAGTCGTCGTGTCTCCCGTGCGTGGTTCTCCTTTGCGCTAACTAAGCGTGGATAGGATTAAATTCCTGGGTAATCTCACCACACCAGTGCTCCCTAACATAGCTTAATTTTATGTTTCTTCTTTAATTAATCTAAGCTTGACCCGAACGTTCACGTCATTTAATTTGTCGTTTATGCCATAAATTTATACTCGTGGATTATGATTGTGGTTGTGTGAAAATCACTTGTATTCAATTTGTTAGATGCTATAGAATCTCTCTCCATTAACGATTAACGAATTTTGGGAACTCATCATTACGGCAGCTGTGCGTGCGTGAACTCGATTTGGGCGTCCCCAACCTTCTATAAATTAAATCAAGAGCATAAAATCCACTTATTTTTACAAATCCTACTTTTATTTTATAACAAAATAAAAATTATTTTGCATTACTTAGCCACTTTTTCTCATTTCCAGCTCTTCATCCTTGTACCGGAGTAGCGGTTTGTCGCCCTCCGAGATCAAATCAATCTTTTTAAACTCAAAGAACTAGCAAATTTTGGCTTGACACAGATCCAGCCAAGTGGTTTTTCACCATTTTCAAGTTTTCCACGTAAAAAACGTCTCTTGTCATTTGCTACGGTTTTCTTTAAATGTTTGTGCGCCTGGTTCGACTCCGAGCTAAGACGGTCTGATTCTCCGGACCGGGGAAACAGTCGGGCCCGCAACAAGGTTAATGAAGTGGATGTCACATTTTCAGAGCAAAAACCTGACGCTAGTGATTTATTGAATGTTATGGAATAATCTTATTTTTTATTTTTGACACACTTAATGAAGAATGTTCTGGGGATCATCAATGCGTTTTCATAAGCATTACAAAAGAATGTTTAAGACCTTGTAAATATCATGATTCTTGTCAATTTTTCAAGTTACCAGTACAAGAAATGCGGAATAATGTATGAGATTCTCTATTTAACAAGGATATTCTCCTTTATAACAAACAAGAGATTATCGTTTCGAATATGAAAACAAATTCATTGCGAGTTGCAGAAGCGCCGTTGCGTCGGGATACTGTCAAGGCGGGGGTACTGTCACGTATGGCATGGGGGCTCCTTATGCCATGTCAATTGACCGAACATTCGAGAGCGGGTGAGTTTGGGCGGAGGTATCGTCGTTGCAGGAGTACCGTCGCTTATTTACACTATATATAAGAGAAAAACACTCATTGATGCAATATTTTTTTATCAAAATGCCCTTACACCATAAGGTGCACTCACGTAGGGCTGGAGGCTAGTGTTGTTACACTCACGTAGGGTCGGAGGCCCGTACCATTGCACTCACGTAGGATGGGAAGCCCGTATCTTTTCACTTGTGTGTGTGTACGCATGACTTGTGCGTGTGTACTATACGAGTGTCTTGTGTGTGTGTTTATTTGTTATACTATTTACTTCTTTATTATTTTAATTTTTCAATTATATCATTTTAAAATTATTTAAATTTATTATATATATGTTTTTAATGTTTTGTATAAAATATAAAAAACTTATAAAAAATTTTAAGGGCATAAGGTTTTATACTTTTACAGTGTAAAATCTTATTGGTTCTCGATAGCCGACCTTGACTACTTGCGGATCACAATTAAAAAAGAAATCTCATTTTCACTTTTCAACATGCAGGTCATGGAGCGCCTATAAATAATAATCTTGATTATTTCGAGTGCTGCTACGGGTGAGAGAATGCAGCTAATTAAGGGTGCGTTTGACGCGGCTTATTGCAGCTTATTTGTTCCAATGAGATAGGACAAAATGTTCTATGTGAAATTTTGAAATTTATTATTATTATATTCATTTCGAGATAGTAAATTTTTGAGCGAAATTCCGGCCAATTCGTACAAATTTGAAAATTATAGATCTCATTCTCAGTTACAAAATGCATATATATCTATGTACATATATAGATATATATGTATATATCAATGTACATATATAGATATATATGTATATATCAATGTACTATATACATATATAGATATATACTATATACTATATATATATATATATATATATATATATATATATATATATATATATATATATATATATATATATACAAGTGACAGGCACGGGCCTCCGGCCCGATGGCCACGCGCCACAGTACCCGGCCGGCGACGGCGGGCTTCGCCCGCATCCGGGCTGTTTTTTATATATATATTATTATTTTACCTGATTTCCGTGCTTTTACTGTAGCAGTCTTGCGCCCAGACTTTTCAGGTCCCAAATAGAAGGTCAAGGAGGCTCCAAATCAAAAAGTGATCAACATGAAAGTTGTTCGGATCGCCGAGATCTACAACTTTCATGTTGACCACTTTTCGTTTTGGAGCAATCTTGACCCTCATATTGGGCCCCGAAAAACCTGATTTCCGTGCCTTTACTGTAGCAGTCTCGCCTCGCAGACTTTTCGGGTCCCAAATCGAAGGTCAAGGAGGCTCCAAATCAAAAAGTGATCAACATGAAAGTTGTTCGTATCGCCGAGATCTACAACTTTCATGTTGACCACTTTTCGTTTTGGAGCCATCTTGACCCTCATATTGGGCCCCAAAAAATCTGATTCCCGTGCCTAAACATGCGGGTTTAGTCCCACACCGTCCATTCTTCGGATTTTTGGGGATATATATACAATATTCAGCTTTAGATATTTGAAGTAATGTTGGTTGGCTGACTTGCGGGCGGGCTTGCTTGCAGGTTTTCGCGGGATGGGCTTGCTGGTTGTTTGCGGGCTCGCCAGTTGCAGGTCCGCTAGTTTTTTTGCTGTCCTATAGTAAGTTTAGGACTGTCCTAAAGTAGGTTTAAGAGGCCTATAAAAAAGTCTGGATAGAGGGTTGGTTTGATCCAACGGTTCATGATCAAAAATCTGAAATCCGACGGCCACCTAATTACCCTCTAATTTCGAACTCATGTTATCGGCAGACCACAGTATTTCTATTATAGTAGTAAAGATATATATATATATATATATATATATATATATATATATAAGGTTAGAAAGCTTGAACTAGTTCTCCCACGATACTTTTTGGAATTAAGCAAATAATATATGCAATAGACATATTTGGAGCACACCATGAAACTCATATGGACCGTCCGATCTTCAGGAAATCTCATCTGGCCATTGAATTCATAAAACTAGGTCTGCCATTAGCCAAATCTCCCAAAAATCACTATTCCAAACTCCAGAAATTCCGACATCCCCTTCCGCAAAAAAAAATCACGCCCTTCTCTGCCGCCCGCTGGCGGGTTCGCCGGCCTCCGATGAACACGTCGGGGGTTGTCCGGCGGTGAGCGGACAGGGCCTTTGCCGGCGGCGGGCCTGCTCTTGAGACCCGATCGTCTCATGGGCAGGGCCGCCGCCAGCGGGGGCTCTGTCCGCTCGCCGCCGGACAACCCCCGGCGAACCCGCCGGGAGGGGGGGCGCCGGGCAAGCCGCCGGCGACAGAGAAGGGCGCGGTAGGAGGAAGCGGGGGAGGGGGCGATGACACAACGTTGTTAATTAATTCTTTGTTTTAAATAATGAATTAAATTATTAAAAAAATCCAATTTAAAATAAAATTCAAATAAATTTTAATAAAAAAATTCTAATAAATTTAAAATTTTTTATATTTTAAAAAACTATTCGAGGCGGGCGAAGCCCACAACAACGCATCAAGAACGGACGGAGCCGGTTTGAAGATGCTAGTTTATATCTATATTAATCTATATTAATAATGATGTTTGGGTAGGAGTCGTCGGTCACGGATATAATCTCCCAAAAACAGCCCCTTCAGCGCCTCGTCCTACTTCCTCTACAGCGCGGCATCTCCACCGCTCCATTCTGCTTCATCCTACTTCCTCTGCAAGCGACATCGCAACATCTCCACCGCTTCAATCTCCCTGCTCTGCAAGCGACAGGTTAGTCGCTCTTCTTCACCGCTTCCGCTGACAGCGGCGACCCGCTGCTTCAAGTGACATCGCCACAACGATACTTCACAGCTACTTTTTAAACCCCCGACCGTCTCCCGTAGCCGTGCTGCTGATCGCAAGAAAAACCCGCAATCGCTGCTGCTTTCTGAATACCATTTCATCTCCGCCGTTGCACCTTCGTCGGACCCGTCTCCGTCGCTCTCTCTTCTGCGACTCGCCGTTCTAATATCCGGCGGCTGTGGATTCATGCTCCGTCGCTCTTCGCCTACCCCGTCGCTTCTCCCACTGTGCACGCCGCTCTTCGCACCAGTCGCCGGTAAGTTTCTGATTTTGGATTTCGTTTTCATTTTGTTTATGATTTTGCTTTTGATTTCGTTTGGATTTCGCTTTTGTTTTTCATTTCCTTTTCTTCATCTTTTCCTATTACTTTTCCCGTCGTCCTCCTCGCTTCTCCTTTTCCTGTGAGTTAAGCCGCGTTTTTTTTGGAGACATTTGGGGCATCTCGGTTATACATTTTCGTTCGACTGCTTTGCTCATGTATGTTCTAAATAGCAGATTGAACATCCTCTCACTCTGCTTTTTCGCTCAAGTCATTGCTCCTGCTGCTTCCCTTGCGAGCATCCCTTCAGTTCTTCAGCCCCTAAATCACTTCATTCCTTCGTGTGGACTTAAGAGTGAACCTTATTTCTTCAATGTTCAAAAATCTTTAATTAGATTGTTCATAATTTTTTATTTCGTCCTACTTTTTTAATTACTTCTTCATTATTGATACATTACTACCCAATGCTAAGTAAATTGAACTGATTTTCTGTATCTCATTCAAAGTTTTTTTACTGTCTATTGTTTGTCCAACAATCGATGCTGAAGAGAACCACTTTGGTTATTGTGCCAAAATAAAAAATCCAAATTCAGAATCTTTACTACCAAAATTCAATTTGTCATCTGCAAGAATTACTTGGTGAACCATGTGTTGTTGGATTACCTCATCCATATGTTCTTGAATCTGGCGCTTTTAAACTCTGAATTAAAAAAAGTTTGTTGATGGATTGTTCTCAAAATTTAATATATCGGATTTGGTATGCTGATTGATGATACGTTACAGAGAAATAATTTTGATGGAACACTTTTTTTCGCATTGAACTTTTAAACAGGGGCTTGCTGTTGAATGATTTTTTTATATAAATGGTTATCAGTGTTTGATCTACAAATTACAATGCACATTAGTTAATTTTATTAGAAGTTTTTTTTTATGACGGTCATAAGTATTGTCATGTCAAACAAACATTTTATAATGAAAGAGTTTTTGTACAAATTACTGGAACCAAAGAGCTGCATATCAAACGGATTTTTGGAGAGACAGAGGTGAATGGTGTTGATCTGATTGACATTGTATTGCATAATCTGTAAAGTGATCCTATCTCCAATGCTCCACAAATAGGAATCATTGGAATATTCTGAACCGTTCATGAACATGGGAAAAATGACTGAGCCCAGAATTCACCATACTAATGAATTGCAAAAGATATTAGTCATGCTACCTTCATCCATAAACACTACCATATCTTAGTTTATTAGAGTGTGTAAATGTTATTGTGTGCAAGTGAAATTGATTGCATTACGTGAGTCTATAGCTTTTTGATGTATGTTGAGTCTGGCTTCAGTTGACTGAAAAAAAAACTATTGCATTGACTTCAGTTCCAATCTCTTAAAATCTTACTAATCATAGATTTTTGCCATACATTTTATTAATGTTGTGGGCGGGGACATTAATGGTGATCCTCTGTTTTGACCGATCAAGTTCGCTGCCGCTTATCTCCCACTTCATGTTAAGGTTCTAGGGAGTAACCCAATCCAATAATTTAACTCTCAACATAAAATTAGAACAAGTAAAAGGTACGAAGGCCAATTCCTAATCAAACTCATTGCCTCCTCAATTCCTATCATCCACTTAGGGACATCTCCTGAAAAAATGACTATGAGCTCAGACTTCACCATACTAATGTGAAACGTGTATATCATGCTAGCTCCATTCATAAATACTACCATATCTTACTTTATTAGAGTGTGTAAATGTTACTGTGTGCAAGTGAAATTGATTGAAACATTTTTTTCTGAATGCATTAGAATTGTTTCCTCACACTAATCTTTTTTCCAGACTAACTACGAATATCAGTGATAACCATGGGCGATGATATGTGCTTTATATTGATCTTATCTGTAATCATATACAATGAGGTCTTAACCTATTCTCCATAACGTTCATAACGAGTTGAGCTAAGTTTAGGATCAATTAGAGTTAATTGCTTCCACTAGGATCAATAACCCACCTCACCAAACTTCGCTTTGCTGCATTCCCACTCTGTGGGAGTGTCCAAAACCTCAGCAGCATATATATACTCAAATCAACATGACCTTGGAATTTTTAAGAATATCACCAAAAACTGCTCACATTATGCTCACATTTGTTAACATAAATGTGCCACTAAACATATAAGGTTCTATTGTTTGTTTTAATTGTGTAATACTTTTTTTGGTGCAGGAATTTGGAGAAACCAGACTTTTTGGATCTGCTGCCGAAACATTGAAGGTACGGATGAATTGAGGATACTCTTTAGTCATGGATTATAATGATTGTGAGTAATTGTTTGCATTGTACTTTGTTTTGAAGACATTTATCCTGTCGATCTTCAAGTTTTCAGAATATGTGATTTAATGAATTCTGAGTTTTAATGATTTCCACGTGGTTAATTATAGTGCTATAATGTTAAAACATTGATTAGACAGCATAACATCCTAAGAGATTTCCCCCCAAAATAAGTAGGATGTATTATAACAGACTAGATTTTTATACTCAAATCAAAAGAGCTGCATATATATATATTTGAAATAACATTTGTAATGTAAAACTACATTTTAATTTACCTCGACAATATAATTTGTACAATAGTTTTTCTAATTTGTACCAATTTGCATATTATTAGTCAATCTCTTCTTCTAATGTGATACATGTCGAATAATTGTATAATGTTTGATTTGCTTAGTTTTTTTTTAAAGCTTATTTGATTTTCTTGAACACCTCAAAAAACATAACACTTAACAACACAAATAACCCCCTATTTACAAGGGTGTTACAATGTGTTATGTACTGACATTAATTTAAAATACTTACACAGTGAACGTTGGCATTCTTCGCCGTCACTTGGTTCCCTCGCTGCTACACAATTGTACTTCAATCTAAAAAATTGCAATGTCCGGGTCAAAGTCTTCGTACAACAGCGATGTCCCACCACAGATCCGTGAAAACTACTACTTCTGCCTATTAATTGGCAACCTTAACCTTTCTACGACTACGCAAGTTTTAAAGTCCGTCTTTGGATTCCTTTCGGGATTCATTCACGCCAGTGTATGGATCCAATATCTTGATCATGCATTATATTCTTTAATCGTTTTAGCTGGATAATTCAGTGCTAAGATATATATTTATTGATGAAGGCTGATATGGACACAAAGGGAGTGCTGGTTGGCACGGGGGAAGTCATTTTCTCTGACGAGACAACAATGAGTGAAGCCGCAATAAGAATTGACAACCACATCATTGACGGGAAGAAGATTTCAATTCGGGATCTGACACTTTTTGACATTAAACCGGAGTTATTTCGGGGGGGGGGGGGGGGAGAGCCTTAATTAACTAAAGTTTTTGTGCTCTTTCCTTTCACAGTTGTTTTTGATTATCTGTTTGAATGTTCAGTACTCTTACGTTTGATCGTTTTCGTTACTATCTTTGTTCATCATCCTATCTCTTCATCGAAATAAATAATATTATTTTTTTGGACCCTATCAAAAAAAAATTCACTAATTTAACCATTTTTTCCTGATGTGGAGGCAATTAAGAAAGCAGCGTAAGTGAATATATAACCTACACCACTCTGCCACAAAAATATTAATCAACTGAGCCCCCTCTTCTAAGCTTTTATAATAAATATAATTAGCAAGATATAGCAACACTAATCTTATCTGTAATCATATACAATGAGGTCTTAACCTATTCTCCATAACGTTCATAACGAGTTGAGCTAAGTTTAGGATCAATTAGAGTTAATTTCTTCCACTAGGATCAATAACCCGCCTCACCAAACTTCCCTTTGCTGCATTCCCACTCTGTGGGAGTGTGTCCAAAACCTCAGCAGCACATATATACTCAAATCAACATGACCTTCTTGGAATTTTTAAGAATATCACCAAAAACTACTCACATTATGCTTACATTATGCTCACATTTGTTAACATAAATGTGCCACTAAACATATAAGGTTCTATTGTTTGTTTTAATTGTGTAATATTTTTTTTGGTGCAGGAATTTGGAGAAACCAGACATTTTGAATCTGCTGCCGAAACATTGAAGGTACGGATGAATTGAGGATACTCTTTAGTCATGGATTATAATGATTGTGAGTAATTGTTTGCATTGTATTTTGTTTTGAAGACATTTATCTTGTCGATCTTCAAGTTTTCAAAATATGTGATTTAATGAATTCTGAGTTTTAATGATTTCTACGTGGTTAATAATAGTGCTTTAATGATAAAACATTGATTAGACCGCATAACATCTTAAGAGATTTTTCCCCAAAATAAGTAGGATGTATTATAACAGACTAGATTTTGATACTCAAATCAAAAAGAGCTGCATATATATATATATATATTCGAAATAACATTTGTATGTAAAACTACATTTTAATTTACCTCGACAATATAATTTGTACAATAGTTTTTTTAATTTGTACCAATTTGCATATTATTAGTCGATCTCTTCTTCTAATGTGATACATGTCGAATAATTGTATAATGTTTGATTTGCTTAGTTTTTTTTTCAAAGCTTATTTGATTTTCTTGAACACCTCAAAAACATAACACTTAACAACACAAATAACCCCTATTTACAAGGGTGTTACAGTGTGTTATGTACTGACATTAATTTAAAGTACTTACACAGTGAACGTTGGCATTCTTCGCCGTCACTTGGTTCTCTCGCTGCTACACAATTGTACTTCAATCTAAAAAATTGCAATGTCTGGGTCAAAGTCTTCGTACAGCGGCGATGTCTCACCAGAGATGCGTGAAAACTACTACTTCTGCCTATTAATTGGCAACCTTAACCTTTCTACGACTACTCAAGTTTTAAAGTCTGTCTTTGGATCCCTTCCGGGATTCATTCACTCCAGTGTATAGATCCAATATCTTGATCATGCATTATATTCTTTAACCGTTTTAGCTGGATAATTCAGTGCTAAGATATATATTTACTGATGAAAGTTGATGTGGACACAAAGGGGAGCCAGTTGGCATGGGGAAGTCATTTTCTCTGATGAGACAACAATGAGTGAAGCCGCAATAAGGATGGACAACCACATCATTGATGAGAAGAAGATTTCAATTCGGGAGCTGACACTTTTTGACATTAGACCGGAGTGCTTTCGGGGGGGAGAGCCTTAATTAACTGAAGTTTTTGCTGCTCTTTCCTTTCACAGTTGTTTTTGATTATCTGTTTGAATGTTTAGTACTCTTATGTTTGATCATTTTCGTTACTATCTTTGTTCATCAACCTATCTCTTCATCGAAATAAATGATATTATTTTTTTGGGCCCTATCAAAAAAAATTCACTAATTTAACCCATTTTTCCTGATGTGGAGGCAATTAAGAAAGCCGCGTAAGTGAATATATAACCTGCACCACTCTGCCACAAAAACATTAATCAACTGAGCCCCCTTTTCTAAGCTTTTATAATAAATATAATTAGCAAGATATAGCAGCACACAAGGGTTACAACCTCAGTTGTATGAATGCAACAAAAATTCTCCTTTGGATTCATGGTGTCCACAAAAGATCCTTCAATTTCTCATTTGGATTCATGATGTACACGAAAGATGCTTCAATTGACGAGGGTCTACTTTGGATGGTGCGTATGTCAAGGCACATTGAGCGGCACTGGTCTTTGGAAAAACTATTGCATCTCTGATTGAACTTGCCCCAACCAAAATCATAACTACTTTGTCCAATCCATATAGAACAAAAAAAAAAGTAAAATGTTTTTGATGTTTTACAACGTCATGATTATGATTATATTCTGGCGTCATTATTATGTTTGTCGCGTGGCTAGGTCAGTTGATACGCCGATAACGTATATATAAAATAACGCAAGTGTACGTACCAGTTCAAGTAATATAAAGTGAGAAGTGATCGTTCCCTCGAGAAAGTGAATGATTTAGTGTTCGCAACTACTAGCTTATATTTTTCTTTAAATTCAAGTGAGATAATTGGTGTGATTTAGTTAAACAAAATTAGAGATAATAAATACTACTTAGTTCTTATCTAAAAATGACTTTTTCTTACTTTGAAGAATTAGTCTTATATGTTATTTTCCTTAGACTAATATGACAATTGTTTTTAAGTCATCTCTCATAATTGGATAATTACTATCCTACAAAGATTTTTAAGATGGATAACATTATCTTTCGATCTCCGAAATTCGCTTACCCTACTTCCCCTAGTCATCTCTAACTTAGGCGGATTTAGAATAATATGAAGCGCTAAAATCAAAGTTGCTAACTTGAGATGAAATCTATTTCTATCTCAGAGTTATATCAGGACTTATGACACACTTACGTCGCTGCTCTCTCGAGTCTCGCAATGCAGTAGAAAGATGGAATTTTGACTAAAGAATCGCGCGACTCCTCTCTCGAATCTCGCCGCGCGTAATGAGGATTCAACCTTAAAATAACATAACTTCTCTCTCGAATCTCGCCACACTATCTAGGAGAAGAACACTTACTCAAAAATTCCACAAATAAAAGACATAATCCCAATAAAGATAGATCATTAACCAATCATGAAAGATAAATTGAAATCAAATCATTACACTGAGTCTAAGTACTTACAACACACAAGACTTATGAAATTAGTTCATAGTGGAAGGGGAGAACATCACAAAAATAGGAAAGATCTTATAGCCCATGATGATAAGAATGTAAAATAACGCTGAAAGATGATCTCCAATTCGCGTACACGCAATCCTTCTCCAAGATCCGGTGTTGCCCAAAGTCTTCTTCTCCAAGCAATCTCATCTTCCTTTCCTTCTCCAAGAATGAATAATAATTCCCTTTTTTCAGCCAATTTCGTCCTTTAATTTCGTGACCCCATCTGAAGGGATGCCTCCTTTCAATTTGTAACTACTACAGTTTTTTTTAAAATTCGGATTTTTAAATTTCGAAAGTTGTTATAACAACTACTTTTAAGTTGTTATGACAACTTTCTCAGCACAGCAAACTGCTTCAACATTCCTTCTCCGGATTGAGTTTTTCGGCGATTCTGACAAGAAAACATTAGAAAATAGTCAAATTACTCAAACATAAGTTAAAGATGAATTTTATCATCTTTTTATACTCAATAGAACATCTTTTCACTATTTTTGTGTCAAATAACATGGACATAAATAACTTCATTTAATAAGTTATCATCAGTCATGCACCGCTCTTACGCCGCTTTCATTTTCTATATCTCCTATACAGAGCTTCATTTTTGACTAATCTGGCATCCCTCCTGCTTGCATAGAACGTCTGCTCAACGATTCACGTATCAATGGTGATTCCTTCCCTCTCTTCAATTCGTTGCGTCTGAATCCTCATCCTCTTCCTCACCATCCTAATTATAATAGTCACATATTTGACATTTATTTAGCCCAGTTGACTTGCTCCCAAATGCAGCTCACTTACTTCTAATTAATGATTGACATTAATTTAGCCCAATTTGTGTGAAGATTTATTAGTTAAGAACTACCTAAAATATATCGCAATTCAATGTTGAACTGATGCAGTTAAAGTAGATAGAAAATTGAGACGAACTCATATAAGTATGGAATTTATAGTTTATAGAGAAAAACTCTCATTTACAATAATTTTCATTGCTCAAGCACATCAACCTGTACTACATAGTGGTGGATTCTTTCAATTCAGCATGTTAGCTATCCATAGTTCTCCTCTTAGTATAAAAGCAGTGAGCTTCTGTTGAGTTTTCTCTGGTTTTAGTTATCTGAATCAATTCCACTTTGTGTATATTATAAGAAGTCAATTTGTTTTTTCCCAAATGTACGTAGCGCATTCTGTGTGGATGTGGTCAATGGTTACATTTGTATATTTGATGTGTATTAATTTGTAGATATGGAGCGTAATGAGAGCATACTGGAACTACATAATAATGTTCCATCTCATGTTCGTACTCGAGGTCTCTATGTGCCCGATGAACAACTTCGATCTCATGTTCTTCCACTGCCCTTCTCCTCAATTGTCCTTCTCATGTCGCTGCTGCGTAGGCGGTGATGCCATCACATATAATACACAACACTGCCGCCCAACAAAACAAAAAACACCACCATAGCATACCCTACATCCACAGTTTATAGGATTTTTGGTGACCTTTTTACCATTTCAGCCAGCTTCTGCTCTGCCATCCTGTCATTAATTTTGAGCCGGTTGGCACGAGGGAGGTCATTTTAGCTGATCAGACAACAATGAGCGAAGCCGCAACAAAGATAGACAACCATATCATTGATGGGAATAAGATTCTCTTTCTTGATATGACACTCTTTGACGTTAAACCATAGTTCTGTTGGGGGGTGGCCTTAATTAACAAGTTTATGTTGTTCTTCCCTTTGATAGTTTTTTGTCATAATCTATTTGGATGTTCAGTCCATCTTTACTCATCATCCTATTGTCTTCTCCACTGTAGAAAGTGTTGTTCTATGGTCTCGGGTTTGGATTAACTTCTAAATTTGTATGAATGTCTTTGTAAAGCTGCTGAATATATTAACTAACTGTTACTAAATATTGTCACATAACCCCTTTCCTTTTACTCACTCAACACATCATCAATCATAATCCCCAAGATCTCTTCAACACATAACACGCAATCTCATAGTGCAAGCAATCTATACATGTGAATTCAACTTTCTGTTATGCTCTTTCAGTCATGAATTTCCTTCAATTTCCCCAAATCAATATATGAAATTACACAAAATATATACTAAGTTTTAACAAATGCCAAATGTAGGTCGTGCATACTGTGATGAGATGATCAATATTTACATTAGTATATTTGATGTGTATCAATTTGTAGATATGGAGCGTAATGAGGGCATAGTGGACCTAAATAATAATGCTCAATCTCATGTTCGTGCTCGAGGCCTCTCTATGCTCGATGAACGACCTCAACTCATGTTCGTGCTGAAGGTCTCTCTGTGCCTGAGCATTTGATAGAAACAGAACATGCTGCTCAACAAGCTTCGAATTGAGCACGTTCACAAAGAAGATGATCTCTGATGTCTAACGAATAACGTGCGGCTAAACGAGCATACAATCTCTCTTACCAAATGGCGAGGCATGCGCGTATGACAAAATCACAAAAGCACACGAAAGAGAGATAAGGCGTGTTGCTGCTCAAAGATGACGCCAACACTTACCCCATCAAGGTGCCATATTGCCACAGCAGGACTCTACGGTCCACTGCACTGCTACAAACCTAACTCCAACAACTACACCTGCACCGGCTTTGCACGCCAACGATGAACATGTAAACATGACTTGGGGTAATAATCACCTTTTGTTTATCGACATTATAATCTGTTTATAAATATATTTTCATGATGTAACGCTGATATGATTTTGTATTTCAAAGTTACAAATGCAGATAATATTGTTGTCCATGGATATTCATTGACATCTATATCATCTTTTTCATCGTTCCATTCCGACCAACAACTTCAAATCGGAGAATCATCGACAATGCAACCATTTACTGCACTACTACGTGACTGCAGCATCTCATTCCTCTCTTCCCACTCAACTAACGATATTACTGCAACTACTACTGCGCCAACATCATTGCATCCATCTGTTGCGCCCACATCAACTATACACATAGAGCAATCTGCATGTCATCTAACGCAGGAAACTATCGCACATCTCATGCATCCAGAAGGTATGTTTTCTTCAATTATAGTCCACACATATGTATCACGCATATGTCGTTGTTACCGTATATATCTGATATTATTATAATATTATTTTTCCTATAGAAAATTCACCATCAATGACTTTCACAACATGAAGATACAGACGAGAGTTCCTCTGATGTTACTGTTTGTGTGAGACACCAGCGTGTTCAAAACCACAACGTTGCACGCATCTGTAATACAACACAGCAAATCGTATACCTACAACTACAACATCCTCACTTATGTAGTAATTGCAACGCTAAATTGTTTGATGGTGAAACACCAACAATGTGTTGTTGCAACGGAAAGGTTCAGATTACAGCTATACCTGTTCCATCAGAGCTATATAATTTATTCATTAGTGACTCTGCTGAAATTCGTCACTTCAGAAGATATATTCATTCATATAATCACGTTTTCTATTTTACTTCGATGGGTGTGGTTTTAGATGAGTCTTTGGGAGTTGATCAACATGCGGTATACACATTTCGAGCTCATGGATCAATATATCACCGAATTGGTTCTCTTTTGCCTTCTGCGAACTCACGTCCTAGGTACCTTCAACTTTATATATATGATACAGAACATGAGCTGGATTATCGTTTGTAAGAAAATGCAGAGTTAGATCGTACATTGTTAGAAAAAATAAGAACAATTCTGGATACGTATAACTCATTTGTATCAATGTTCTGACAAATATCTCAACATGAAGATATAAATAGATGCAGGCTTATTATAAAGGAAAAGCCTGCTTTTGGCCACCAATATACATTACCGTCTGCATCACAGGTCGCTGCTATAATTGTTGGTTCTGAAGAGTACCTTGAATCAAATGAACGACATATAATTGTTGAGACAAATGAAGGTCATTTGGTTAATATTCAAGAATATGCTGGTTTCTACAACCCACATTAATATCTGTTGCTCCTCCCATATGGTACATATGGGTGGTTAGCTAAATACAAAGGATTGAATAATTGACATGTTAGCTATTGTGACTACTACTCATGCATACTTCAGGTTATATGTAACTATATTTTACTTTGTCCACACATGCTACTTCTACTGATATGTTATTTCACCTCATAATCGTTTTACTGTAGGATCATCAGCCACCTTTATCATTGTCGTTACATGGATGTCGACTACTACTGTAATATGTTGTTGATATTTACATTAAAATTGAAACTCAAAAACTTCGGTGGATAAAAAATAACCAAAAAATAATCCGTTCTGAACTTTACAGCGGCCTACAAGACTGTCTCAATACTAGAGAACATAATAAAATTTTATTTTAATTTGATATTATTTTCATGTTGACGCTTCTTAATCTGCTAAAGTTGTATAATATGTGCTTCTATTACAGCGAATATTGGTTAGCGCATCATCTTGCCGTCATCTTTTATTGGAAGCCCTCGCGACATGTACTAGCATTACCAAGACGCAATGGCCGTTGTGCAACATTATGGTAGACCAGATATATTCCTAACAATGGCATGCAACGCTTCGTGATAAGAAATCACCGATGCACTTTATGCTGGACAAACACCCCAAGACCGTCCAAATGTAGTTTCTCGAATATTTCATTGAAATATAAAAAGTTAAAAAAAGATATTTTCCAGAAAAATGTTTTGGGCAAAACAGTTAGCCATGTCCACGTAATCGAGTTCCAAAAAAGAGTTCTACCACACGTTCATATGTTGGTTATTTTTGATGCGCGTGATAAGGTGAATACTCCAGATGACTATAATAAGATTATTATAGTAGAGCTTCCTCATATTGAGCATGAACCCGAATTATACAATGATGTTGTGCATCATATGATTCATGGACCATGCGCACACGTAAACTCTCATGCACCATGCATGAAACATGGTGTTTGTAAAAAGGGTACTCAAAAAACTTTGCTGAGATAACATTGCAAGGAGCAGACTCCTACCCAATCTATAGACGTCGTAAAAATGGCTGATCATTTATACTTCATCGAGCAGAAGACTTTGTTATTGACAATCAATGGGTTGTTCCATATAACCCATGGCTTCTATTGAAATATGACTGTTATATTAACGTTGAGATATGCAGTAGTATTAAAAGCATAAAATATCTATATAAGTACATTCATAAAGGCTCAGATTCAGTTGCATTTCAGGTTCAACCTTTCTCAGATCATAATGAGCTTGCTCAATACGTAAATGGTCGATGAATATATCCACAAGAACTATTTTGGAAGATATTCAAGTTCTTTATGTACAAAACATATCCATCAGTTATCCGTTTACAAATTCATTTACCTAAGAAACATCAGGTGCATTTTCGCACCACTGATTCAGTGGACAATCTTCTGGCAAACGACCGAATTCTCGCACAATATTAACTGAATTTTTCCACGTTTACGTCACAGAACAAGAACGTCACAATTATCTGTATAAAGAGTTTCCAAAACATTACACATGGAATCTGACATCCAAAACATGGACCACACGAAGACGCCGCCAGAAAGTTATTGGTCGAATATACTCAGTACATCCTTCGGAAGGTGAAAGATTTTATTTACACATTCTGTTGAATCATATTCGAGCTCTGAGATCCTTTGAACATATGATGACAGTTAATAACATTATGTACTCCACATTTAAAGAAGTTGCTGAACATTATGGTCTGCTCGAACGATACAACAATCTACATAATTGTATGCATTACGAAATTTATTTACAATAATTTTACTTTATTGCACCCCAACTGAGGTTAGACAATTATGAAATACTAACTACACTGCAATGACTGAAGATTACGTCTCCTCTACTTTGATCAGTGATCTATATGTTATGAACAAACTTCTTCATGAAATAGATTATACTCTGCAGCAACATAGCAAGAGTATTACATAGTTTGATATTCCTTACATGTCAGCAATCTTCAGAAATCTTAACAACATATCGAGCTTAATTGAAGATGAACTGTCGATACCAATCTCAGATACGACTCTTAACTCTATTTCATTGTTAAATCCCGGTCAATGTTATGCTTTCAATACTATTATGAAATCTATTAAACAACGTAATGGAGGTATTTTCTTCATAGATGGCCCCGGAGGCAGTGGAAAAATTTTCTTATATAAGGCGATACTTGCCCATTTACGTCATGATGGTTATATTGTGCTTGCAACCGCGTCATTGGGAATTGCTGCAACTCTTCTTCTAGGTGGAACTACAGCACATTTAAAATTTAAAATTCCAATTCCTGTGGAAGCAGGTTCATTTTGTAAATTTGGCAAACAGTCTGAGATGCATAAACTTATACAACATTGCTCTGCTATTTTGTGGGATGAGGCTCCGATGTCGCACAAACATGTATTTGAAGTCGTTGATCGATTATTTCGAGATGTTCTGAACCTCGCACAACCTTTCGGTGGTAAAGTTGTAATTATGGGAGGAGATTTTCGACAAGTTTCACTAGTTGTAGTTAATGATAAAGTTTCAAATTATCAATTCCAGCATAGTTGGCTCACCTTTGTGGTCAACTGTACAGTTAATTTCATTAACTGAAAATATGTGTGCTTTTGATGATCGACAGTTCTCAGAATTTTTGTTTTGAATAGGAAATGATGACGAGCATACATATGATCATGATATGATTCAAATTCCCACTTCAATGATTATTCCCTGGGAAGAAGAACATTCAGTCAATGTGCTTATCAACAGTGTATTTTCCAATATTATGTCCAGTCCTACAACCTCTGATTATTGAGAAGACAGAGCATTTCTGACTCCATTAAATGATGTTTCTTTGCTAAATGAAAAGTGTCTCAAATTACTCACTGGAGATGAAATTACATACTATTCATTTGACTATGTTGATGATGATAGATTTAATTTATACCCACAAGAGTTTCTGAATAGCATATCAGCAGGCACTCTCCCACCACATAAATTATCTTTGAAAAAAGGCACCCCCCATCATGCTTTTGCGGAATTTAAATCCTCGAATCAGCTTATGCAATGGTTCATGACTGCTTTGCCGTCAATTCTCAAGAAATATTATTGAAGCCAAAATACTTACAGGATAACATAAAGGGAAGTCGGTCTTTCTTTCCTGCATACCACTCAAAATGCTGGAGATTTCAATATGCCATTTGAGTTAACTCGGAAGCAATTTCCAGTTCGTTTAAGCTTTGCAATTATTATAAACAAATCTCAAAGACAAACAATTAGGCAAGTTGGCATTTACCTTCCCTCTCCTATTTTCACTCATGGTAAACTTTATGTGGTTTTATCAAGAGGAGTCAGTGCAACAAATACCAAAGTTTTAGTAAGAGATGGTTTTATACCTGGACATCCGGGTACTTATACAAAAAATGTTGTGTTCAAGGAACTACTGTCCAAAGTCATTGTCCAGGTGCATTTTGTATTTCTCATCTCCAAGTTTTTCTTTATGTGTTTAAGATACAAACATTGTCATCGATTAATATATTTTTTTTGCTACACAGTCTCATCAAATGTAGTCACCTGCAATTACTTGAAAGAATTTTTCTGACACAAACACATATGACCTGCCATGGATACGCATTTTAACTATAAGTTCTGTATAATTACTCACACTTATGTGTTCATTGTATGTGTGAAAATCATATAAATGAAAAACATAATACAAAGATTCGTTATTATATACCTTATAGCTACATTAAGCTTTTATACTAAATCATATAAATGAAAAATCATAATACAAATATTCTTTATTACATATCTTATAGCTACATTAATCTTTTATAATAATATTGTATCAACTTGCAGATATATTCAAGTATATTGCATTGTCAACATAAAAGTAAATACAAGTGTGTCAAATTAAATTTAGTTCTTATGTGCGGTGTGACAATAATATATTACTGATATAGCTTAATATACTATTTTTGGCTAATTGATATATTACTCTCTATTATAATAAATATTTGTCCTACTGCTTTCTCATTATTTTGACAATTCTCCCTTACCACTTACAGTTATGACCAAATACTCTGGACAGCAGTTTCATTCACATGATTGTATATATCCATCTTGGGTCGAAGAAATATATCAAGGATATAATGGAGTTGACGACAAAACAGCATGGCATGATATGCCTCATCTCTACCAATACAATGGACCCAAAATCTTAATACCCAAGGTGTCAAGGAACGTAAGTGTCATAGAACAATGAAATTTAATTTTTGAGGCATTTGCAACCTCAAAAAAATGATTGTACCAAAGTCCTATGACATCGAAGCTGCAAAGAAAGAATTCAATATAAAATAATGAGCTGTAAGTTTTTCTACATTTCGTTAACACATACACAATTTTGATATGGCTAAAATTTGTTCTTCTTTTCACAGGGAAACATGGATTGTGCATGGAACAGTGAAATTTTTTGTGGTAATTGCAATGTTTTGCTGTCTACATGACTACCAGCATTCGGCACTACAGTATTTCTTCCATATAAAATATTGTAATGTATTTTTGTACTACAGATTGTACTGCATTTGAAATGTTATATAACTATTATTTTGTATATCACGCTCTGTTTACGTGAATGACTTCAACATATAAAATGGTGTATGACTCTTTTGTTTTATAACTATAGTTGAAATGTTTATTCTATGTTAAATTAATATTTACAAATCATTCGCCATCATGTTTTTATATTTTGTTTCTAACTTATAATTTGGGTGCAAATCTCTGGCTCCCAAGACAATCCTTACTAATTCACCATGAGACTCCCAAGGATTGCTTTAGGTTATATGTTTATTTTTTAAAAACTTTTTACCATCACCAAATGTTCCATATATGGGAAAATCTTTGCATTTCTGTTACGTTTTCTGAAAGAAAATTAACAACTACACATTATACCATATGTCCGACATGATCATCTTATTGCTGTTAAAATCATAGATTACTGATATAAATTTATATACTGTTGTTTGTGCTGTTTAATGTATTATTCTCTATTGTAATAAATATTTTTATATTCTCGCCCGATTTTCTCCCGCATCCTGTCTGTCTCTGCACACACAAAATTGTTTTTGTCATTCAATATATCAATTAGCATCATAGTATGTTGCAATTTCAATATTGTCTTTCAAAATTACTCACTTTGTGATAACCAATAATCATATACAAATATGACGGGCTACGCCCGTGCTCGATGCACTTCGTATCGACAGTACCCCAGCTGTGACGGTACCTCCGCCCAGACTCGTCCCCTCTACGACATTCGATGCTCTTGGGCGGCCTTCGGCCGCATTCAGGCGGCCTTCGCCCGCCAGCGAAAAAACTTCAGTCGTGTTAGTTGCTCTAGGCGGTCATAGGCCGCATAGAAGCGGACTTCACCCGCTTCCACGTAATTCACCAGCTCGGCCCCATACCCGTCACTCGCGTCCCTTGAAGCACATATGCAAAAGAGTCCCCTCTACGACAATCAATTAATTGACAGAGCACAGGGAGCCCCCGTTCCCTACGCGACAGTAGGCCCGCCTCGACAGTGTCCCGGCGCGGCGACGCTTCTGCATCTCGCAAACCCCGTGCATACGACCCCTGTCCCTGGTGCTCTTCCCGTACCTACTTTATCCTGTGAACGGGGTTTGCGAGCTGCAAAAGCGTCGCCGCGCCGGGACACTGTCGAGGCGGGCCTACTGTCGCGTAGGGAACGGGGGCTCCGTGTGCTCTGTCAATTGATTGTAGAGGGGACGCTTTTGCATATGTGCTCCAAGGGACGCGAGTGACGGGTATGGGTCCGAGCTGGTGAATTAAGTGGAAGCAGGTGAAGCCCGCTTCTATGCGGCCTATGACCGCCTAGAGCAAGCAGCACGACTGAAGTTTGTTCGCTGGCGGGCTCGCCTAAATGCGGCCGAAGGCCGCCTGAGAGCATCGAGTGTCGTAGAGGAGGTGAGTCTGGGCGGAGGTACCGTCACAGCTGGGGTACTGTCGATGCGAAGAGCATGAAGATGCTCGTGTGTGTGTGTGTATATTATATTCCATCACTACACATGGACTAATGCATTAGTTTTGGCGCAACGAGGATTAAACAAATTGCAATATTTTTGCGGTCCAGAGAGAATCAATGAATCTGGTCTCTTGATTCTTAATTTTTATACATATAAAGATTCTTTCTTTATATAGATATATTATAGATTAGTTCAATTTCAACAACAAGCCTTTCTCTGTATTGGCTTCAACCGACCTTGTAAGATATCAGAGATTCCACGCTACAGGCCGTGCACTCGACCACGTCCCTTTTTTTTTTGAACAGTCTCAATTTGGCTCCGTTTGGCACGGGGGTGGAGGTCGTAAACACATGGGTTAAACCATCATTCGTTAAGGATCACCTAACAAACATCATCCGTTTGAACATAAAAGTGAACGAAGTTTCCTAGGTGGGCGATAACGAATGACAATTTAACCTCGTGTTCTTGACCACCATCACCTTGCCAAATTGAGCTTTTATTAGATAGAGGCCGGATTGCATGTGGGAGGACGTGTTGAGAATATAATTTATGATCATTTGACTTCTTTAAAAAAAAGGTTGAGGGAGAACTAATGCCTTTTTGTGTACATGGTGGTGATGGACAGTTTTAGGCTCCGTTTGGGGGGACTTATTTTCACCGGTCAAGCGGTTACGACCGCATGTACCGGACCTTAAACGGAGCCTTATTCTCACCGCTACCACTGTTTTGCAAGTGTGAAAAGAGTGAACTGTTCCACTTTCAAAAAAATTAAAAAGGGGTTTTCATATTTTTGTGCTTTTTTTAGCTCTATGCATCATCATTTTCCTTCTATAATTTTTTGAACCACGATTTTTTTGTAACAGCTCTTCTCCCATCAATATTTTCTCTGCCACCTCAATTATCCCAAACACCCAAACACAACATAAATTTTACTTTATTTTTTTGATTCTTGCTTAAGCTAACAGTGTACAACCCCGTATTCGCGACGGGAGGACCCAAGCAAGACATAAGGCATGCTAGTAAGTTTTAAGCTTTTGAGCCCCTTTGAGGGGCGGGGGCGGCGAGTAGGCAGACACCCGTCCCGGCATGATAGGCGTGAGGGGAAGCTGCGGGACCGGCCGGAGTCCAGAGGCGCACCCCTGCCTCGCGGCCAGGCGAGGGCAGGCGGGGCGAGACCGGCCCGGGGTCGGGTTCTCGCCCCTGCCTCGCGGCTAGGCGAGAGCAGGCAGGGCGAGACCGGCCCAGGGCCGGGTTCTCGCCCCTGCCTCGCGTCCAGGCGAGGGCAGGCGGGGCGAGACCGGCCCGGGGTCGGGTTCTCGACCCTGCCTCGCGGCCAGGCGAGAGCAGGCGGGGCGAGACCGGCCCGGGGCCGGGTTCTCGCCCCTGCCTCGCGGCTAGGTGAGAGCAGGCGGGGCGAGACCGGCCCGGGGCCGGGTTCTCGCCCCTGCCTCGCGGCTAGGCGAGAGCAGGCGGGGCGAGACCGGCCCGGGGCCGGGTTCTCGCCCCTGCCTCGCGGTCAGGCGAGGGCAGGCGGGGCGAGACCGGCCCGGGGCCGGGTTCTCGCCCCTGCCTCGCGGCCTCGCAGTCAGGCCGGGCGAGACCGACCAGGGGGGGGTGGCCGGAGGGCGTAACCTCTCATGCTTTTACCGTTTTACCCCCGAGGTGGATTTTCCCTTTTTGCCCCCCGGTGTGGAGGTTTTCTATTGGCTGGAGGCATTTTTGCCCCAGGGGCATTTTGGTCATTTTATCCCCAAGACTTGGAAAAACTATAAATAGACCCTTAGGGGTGCCTTGGAGAGGGACTTGTCATTCTTTCCTTAGCCACCAAAATCTCTCTGGCTTTCCTCCAAGGCACCTAGCTCAAGCATTGGCTAGGGAGGGGGAGACCTCAAAGGTCTTCTGGGTGTGAGGTGGGACCTCCATGCTAGAGCCAAGGGTCAGTTCATAGCTTCCTAAGTCTTCGGTCCATAACGTTCCTCCGAGTGAAGTAGGTGTGAGGTCATCCCTTTTTGGGACCCCAAACTCCACAGAAGTCAATTTTGGCCTCGGTCATTTTTGGCTTCAACATTTTGGTGCGGTGAGCGTGGAGAGTAACCAGCACAGAAAATCTCGGGTGAACGTCATGGCTGGAGATCAGGGAGGTGGTGATGACCTCGGTGGCCTCCCCAACCCCGGACCCTTCGTAGGAAGGGAGGAGTTCATGGCTTCCATCGAAGCCATCATGGGGATGCTTAGAAGCATTGCCCCTCGGGCTGACAGCTCAACCCCCACCCCCCAGGGACTAGCTCCCAGGGGTCTCGACGAGCTAACCCAGAGTGGTCTCGGCGAGCTGGCTCCCAGGGGGCAAGGCGAGATCACCCCAGCAGGGGGAGAAGTGAGTATGCCGGATAGGAGGCCTGGGAAGGAGAGGATGGTAAAGGGGGTCGAGCGAGACCTCCCAGGCCAGGAGCTGTTCCCCAGCCCGGCGAGAGCTAGCCCCCCAGGCGAGCAGGTCGCGCGAGTGGAGGTGGCGAGAGCTCCCCTTAGGGGGTCACCCTTTAGTGAGTTGATCATCTCAGCTCCCGTTCCCGAAGGGTTCAGAGAGCCAGACATGGCTTACTATACCGGGAAGGATGACCCCGTCCAGCATCTGCAATGGTTCGAGGATGCTGTCTCCATCAGGCCGATGACGGATGCCTTCAAGTGTCGCCTCTTTGCGATCACGTTGAAGGAGAAGGCAAGGGACTGGTTTCATCAACTCCCTCCAAGGACCATCTTCGGGTTCGAAGACTTGAGCCGGAGCTTTCAGCTTCGCTTCTCTACCTCCAAGAAGAGGAAGAAGGGTCCCGAGTCCCTCTTCCTGATAAAGCAAAGGGCCGAGGAGTCGCTGGCCCACTACATTGACAGGTTCCAGGAAGAGGTCCTGGACATCCAAGAGGTGCCAGGGTATGCCCTCCAGATGGCGTTCACGGTTGGGTTGCGCGAAGGGTTCTTCAAGATGAGCTTGACTCGGAAGGCCCCCCTTTCTTTCGAGGAGCTGATGGAAAGGGCGGCAGAGGAGATAGCCATGGAGGCAGCCAACCCGGCCTTCGTGAAGAAGTTGGCAAGGTTGACAGAGGTGGAGTCGAAGGAGCAGGGTGGCTCAAGGCATCATGAAGGGAGAAGGAGAGAGGAGCAGAGAGCCCAGGGGTTCCAAGGACAGGAGGGTCCGGAACTAGGCTGGAGGCAGCAGGGAAGACCGGCCCAAGGTCCAGGAAGAGCTCTAGTCCCAGGTGGAGAGAACTTCCATGGGGGCCAAGACAGGTTCAACTTCCAGAGGCAAGCACCTAGGCAGCTCCTGCCCCCACCCCAGCAAGCCTTGGCAATCGGCGGAGGAGGAAGAGGTAACAGGAGAGATCACCCAGCCCGCCGAAGGAGGGGAGAAAGGGCACTACTGTATTGTGACTTCCATCAGTCGGAGGGTCATGCCACGGCTACCTGCCCCGAGTTCCTGGAGGTGAGGGGGGCGAGAGGTCCTGCCCAGCCTCCGCCGCCGGCGCAGAATGAAGTTCCACCCCGAGTAGGCGAGGAGGGCAGGTGCGAGGATCGGGTCGATGTTGGAACCCGAGGGAACATATGAGCGACTCACGGTGAAGTGGAGATCGTGCCCGGGTCCTCCAGAGGAGCTTCGCCCCAGTAGTGTCATGTACTTTTCTTATGATGCAATGAGTCTGGTCCCCGACCTACTAAGTCGAGGGAGTTATGTAACCTATCATATTTTCCCCTTTGGAGGATGTTGGATTTGGTAAGGTTCGGTTGAGATGTCTAGTCCCCCTCCCAAAAAAAAAAATCCTCCCCATACCAGGCTCTCACTAGCTGGGTGGGTTGAGGGCACCTCGAAAAAACTAAGTCCTTTTGCTCCGAGATGATTCCGCTGCCAGGCTCTCACTAGCTGGTGGGTTCAAGTTGATCTCTCGTGGGAGCCAAGTCCTTTTGCTCCGAGATGATTCCGCTGTCAGGCTCTCACTAGCTGGTGGGTTCAGGTTGATCTCTCGTGGGAGCCAAGTCCTTTAGCTCCGAGATGATTCCGCTGTCAGGCTCTCACTAGCTGGTGGGTTCAGGTTGATCTCTCGTGAGAGCTAAGTCCTTTTGCTCCGAGATGATTCCGCTGTCAAGCTCTCACTAGCTGGTGGGTTCAGGTTGATCTCTCGTGGGAGCCAAGTCCTTTTGCTCCGAGATGATTTCGTTGTCAGGCTCTCACTAGCTGGTGGGTTCAGGTTGATCTCTCGTGGGAGCCAAGTCCTTTTGCTCCGAGATGATTCCGCTGCCAGGCTCTCACTAGCTGGCGGGTTCAGGTTGATCTCTCGTGGGAGCCAAGTCCTTTTTCTCCGAGATGATTCCGCTGTCAGGCTCTCACTAGCTGGCGGGTTCAGGTTGATCTCTCGTGGAGGTGATCCTTTTACCCTGAGGGGGTCTCGCCACCCAGGCTCTCATCAGCTGGCATGGCAGGTTGACCTCCCCAGGAGGTTAGATCTTTTTACCCTGAGGGGGTCTCGCCACCCAGGCTCTCATCAGCTGGCATGGCAAGATGACCCCCCCCCCCCCCCGGGAGGATTAGATCTTTTTACCCTGAGCGGGTCTCGCCACCCAGGCTCTCATCAGCTGGCATGGCAGGTTGACCCCCCCCAGGAGGTTAGATCTTTTTACCCTGAGGGGGTCTCGCCACCCAGGCTCTCATCAGCTGGCATGGCAGGATGACCCCCCCAGGAGGTTAGATCCTTTTACCCTGAGGGGTCTCGCCACCCAGGCTCTCATCAGCTGGCATGGCAGGTTGACCCCCCCAGGGGGTAAGCGTTTTTACCCTGAGGGGGTCTCGCCACCCAGGCTCTCATCAGCTGGCATGGCAGGATGACCCCCCCCCAGGAGGTTAGATCTTTTTACCATGAGGGGGTCTCGCCACCCAGGCTCTCATCAGCTGGCATGGCAGGATGACCCCCCCAGGAGGTTAGATCCTTTTACCCTGAGGGGGTCTCGCCACCCAGGCTCTCATCAGCTGGCATGGCAGGTTGACCCCCCCCCCCCCCCAGGGGGTAAGCGTTTTTACCCTGAGGGGGTCTCGCCACCCAGGCTCTCATCAGCTGGCATGGCAGGATGACCCCCCCCCCAGGAGGTTAGATCTTTTTACCCTGAGGGGGTCTCGCCACCCAGGCTCTCATCAGCTGGCATGGCAGGTTAACCCCTCGGAAGAGGCCTCAGTCTTTCGATACCGCGAGAGCAAGCTTCACTCAGCGAATACGTTGGGTTGGATGTTTCTTTCCGAGCTTGTACCAACCTCGAAAAGAGCGGGGATTGTGTACAACCCCGTATTCGCAACGGGAGGACCCAAGCAAGGCATAAGGCATGCTAGTAAGTTTTAAGCTTTTGAGCCCCTTTGAGGGGCGGGGGCGGCGAGTAGGCAGACACCCGTCCCGGCATGATAGGCGTGAGGGGAAGCTGCGGGACCGGCCGGAGTCCAGAGGCGCACCCCTGCCTCGCGGCCAGGCGAGGGCAGGCGGGGCGAGACCGGCCCGGGGTCGGGTTCTCGCCCCTGCCTCGCGGCTAGGCGAGAGCAGGCAGGGCGAGACCGGTCCAGGGCCGGGTTCTCGCCCCTGCCTCGCGGCCAGGCGAGGGCAGGCGGGGCGAGACCGGCCCGGGGTCGAGTTCTCGCCCCTGCCTCGCGGCTAGGCGAGAGCAGGCGGGGCGAGACCGGCCCGGGGCCGGGTTCTTGCCCCTGCCTCGCGGCTAGGTGAGAGCAGGTGGGGCGAGACCGGCCCGGGGCCGGGTTCTCGCCCCTGCCTCGCGGCTAGGCGAGAGCAAGCAGGGCGAGACCGGCCCAGGGCCGGGTTCTCGCCCCTGCCTCGCGGCTAGGCGAGAGCAGGCGGGGCGAGACCGGCCCGGGGCCGGGTTCTCGCCCCTGCCTCGCGGCTAGGCGAGAGCAAGCGGGGCGAGACCGGCCCGGGGCCGGGTTCTCGCCCCTGCCTCGCGGCCAGGCGAGGGCAGGCGGGGCGAGACCGGCCCGGGGCCGGGTTCTCGCCCCTGCCTCGCGGCCTCGCAGTCAGGCCGGGCGAGACCGACCAGGGGGGGGGGTGGCCGGAGGGCGTAACCTCTCATGCTTTTACCGTTTTACCCCCGAGGTGGATTTTCCCTTTTTGCCCCCCCGGTGTGGAGGTTTTCTATTGGCTGGAGGCATTTTTGCCCCAGGGGCATTTTGGTCATTTTACCCCCAAGACTTGGAAAAACTATAAATAGACCCTTAGGGGTGCCTTGGAGAGGGACTTGTCATTCTTTCCTTAGCCACCAAAATCTCTCTGGCTTTCCTCCAAGGCACCTAGCTCAAGCATTGGCTAGGGAGGGGGAGACCTCAAAGGTCTTCTGGGTGTGAGGTGGGACCTCCACGCTAGAGCCAAGGGTCGGTTCATAGCTTCCTAAGTCTTCGGTCCATAACGTTCCTCCGAGTGAAGTAGGTGTGAGGTCATCCCTTTTTGGGACCCCGAACTCCACAGAAGTCAATTTTGGCCTCGATCATTTTTGGCTTCAACAAACAGGGTATAGCACTTGTTGGTATAATGGTGTTGTTGGATAATGTTAGCCAAAAATAATAGTGAAAATTCTGAAATCAGGAAATATTTAAGGACAAATTAGTACATTTCTATATGCAGGGAGTACTTGTGTGATGTCCGACAATGTTAAAGTAAATAAGAAAAACTCAATTTGTTATCACGGGTGTGCAAAAATTACAGAAGAATCGATAATTGAACCGGAATCGAATCGAATGATTTGGGTTGATTTCAAATAGGTTCAGTTCAGATCCGGTTCCCAAAATATCAGAACTGACAATACAGTTTGGTTCCGGATTCCAAGGGTCGGGTACCAAGAACCGACCTGATAACTGAATATCAATGTTAAACAAAATATTTTGAGATAACGGTTATAATTATATGACTATCTATAGGGAAATAATTGATAATATAGTCGTATGGCAAAAAAAATGTATTGTACTTGTTTTGCTCGAAGTATCCCGTGTGGTCGTCATGTTTGGAACGATCTCCACGTTGCCCCCAGCATGGATATTTATAGGCGTAACCCTAAATTCTCCCGACGAAGGGTTATTGGATGTCTAACGGATCCAAACCAACCCGTTAATGACATGTTATCATTATGTCAATATACCTCAACAGTACTTGTGTAGTTGTATAACTTCAATACTATAAAGAGTTATGATTCAATTATTTTGAGACATTGATATTGTATTACAAAGAATTATGAATTAGAACCGTCGTTTTTTAATTATATTGAGAAATAGGTACAACCGAGAACCGTATCAAAATCGAATCGTAGCAAACGGTTCAGATATGATTTTATACATTAGGACCATGCGTTGGTTTTGATTTCAAAAGTTCAGAAGCGAACCTATATACATCAGTTCTTGGAATTCAGGAGAACCGAACCTATATAGATCGGTTCTTGATTTTTGATATAATTGAATCGACCCGATCCGAGTTGAACTCATTTTGATGTAAGATTTAGTTCATTCGTGCACTGTATTCACCTCTGAACACTTTCTGCATTCATGAGATTTTGATTCTTACATTGGATAACTAAGGCTCCATTTGACACGGTTTTTTTTGCACCAGTAAGTTTGGACAAAAACGTTGGGAATGCGAGCAATCAATCCCGACCAGAGCACCTATTTTAAATTTTAGGCGAGCAACCTGCGCGACCGCGTTGAGCGGTATGCCATCGCAACAAAATAACACAATGCAAAAAGAATAAAAGCACACAGAGATTTTAACGTGGAAAACCCAATTGGGTGAAAAACCACGGGACGATCGGAGTCCAACCCGAAAAGCCTCCACTAAAAGTGTGTGAAAAACACACGCACGGATTACAGGCTTTCCCTCCACCGATCCACAAAGGATCTTCACCAGCTTCACACTACACAATACAATAAATAGTAACAGAAAAATTGCAAGTTACCGACCGACGGATGAGACAGATTACACAAATCCTCTCCACGATGCCTCTTCGAATCCTTGCCAATATCTGCTTCAGATCCAATCCGTGTAGGCGAAGTACTCCTTGTCAACGTCGTACAACAACGTCTGAAAGCTCTCCCAAACTAAGACGATTGCCGCAAAGGCCTCTCTAGAAATCTTTTAATGCTTGAGTTTGGAGAGAAGTGGATGCTTTACCCCTCCTCCTTCATCCCTATTTATAGGGCCAAAATCAAGGAGGTAGGAGTGGTAGATGACATGTGGATGAAGCTTACATGAAGCTTTCCTTGGTCAAAAACACATGTCATGAAACTTCCTTTAGACAATTTCCTAGAAGCTTCCTTTAAGAGCACATGTTGAATTCCAAGTCAAAGACGGCTAACCCTTTTCATACTTGTCATGAAACACATCAAAGTTGGATAACCTCTTTCACACTTAGGAGGAAATTATCTTAACAAATCTCTCTCTTTTCGACTAAGTGAAGAAATCCGGTCATTCTGGCAATCTTCCCTAGAGTCTTTAATTTGCCTCTCTCCATGTCCTCCATCAATATGTCTCCACTTTCGATCAGCAGCACCAAATTCGAGTTAATGAGACTCGAACTCAACAGCTTTTTCCACAAAGGACGGGAACTGTACCCAACAAATTATTCTCCCCTTTGCTTTATGTGGAGAGAACCGCCATGCCGGCGATCCTAACGCAATGCTCGAACTTCCCCCTTGGTACGGTCTTGGTCAGCATGTCTGCCCCATTGTCATCAGTGTGCACCTTCTGAAGATCAAGCTCTTTCTGCTCCAGGACATCTCGTATCCAATGATACCGAGTGTCGATGTGCTTCGACCTCGAGTGAAACGTGGGGTTCTTCCCCAGGTGAATAGCGCTCTGACTGTCACACAGGAGTATGTATCGGTCCTGAGTGAATCCAAGCTCCTTGATGAATCTCTTCATCCAAAGCAACTCCTTCCCAGCCTCAGTAACTGCAATGAACTCAGCCTCCGTGGTGGATAGTGCAACGCACTTCTGCAGTCTCGACGCCCACGAGACAGCTCCCCCTGCAAACAGAATCATGTACCCCGATGTCGATCTCCTAGAATCCACATCTCCAGCCATGTCAGCATCAGTGTAGCCCAGCAGCTCTAGCTCACTGTCTCCAAATCTCAACGTCAAATCTGAAGTCCCCTGCAAGTATCTCAGAATCCACTTCACTGCGCTCCAATGCTCTCTCCCAGGATTGGAGAGAAATCTACTGACGGTCCCAACAGCATGCGCAATGTCTGGACGTGTACACACCATCGCATACATGAGGCTCCCAACTGCAGATGCATACGGAACCTTCTGCATCGCCTCGATCTCCTCGGGTGTGCTGGGGCAGTGATCAGCGGTAAGCCTGAAGTGAGCTGCAAGCGGCACGCTCACCTTCTTCGCCCGATCCATATCAAATCTCTGCAGCACCTTGCGGATGTACCGCTCTTGTGATAACCAAAGCAATCTGGCTCCCCTGTCTCTGCGAATGTGCATATCCAGAATTGTCCTCGCAGTGCCCAGATCCTTCATCTCAAAGGTGAAACTCAACTGTCGCTTCAACTCAGCAATGCGAGCAGTGTTCCTCCCGACGATCAACATATCGTCCACGTACAACAGCAGAATGATGAAGTCCTCTGAAGCATACTGCTTGATGAACACGCAGTGGTCAAGGGTGGTCCTCCTGAAGTCGATCTCCCCCATAAAGGAATCAAACTTCTTATACCATTGTCGCGGGGCCTGCTTCAGGCCATATAGACTCTTCTGCAAGTAACACACCAGACCTTCCTTCCCTTTGACACTGAAACCCTCAGGCTGCTCCATGTATAACTCCTCCTCAAGATCGCCATGCAGAAAGGCGGTCTTGACATCCATCTGCTCTATCTCCAAATCAAGTCTCGCAGCAAGTCCAAGTACAACCCGAATAGATGACATCTTCACCACAGGCGAGAAGATCTCATCATAGTCAACACCCTATCGCTGTCCAAAGCCCTTCACCACCAGCCTGGCCTTGTATCTAGGAGATATGGAGGAATCACCCTGCTTCACCCTGAAGATCCATCGATTCTTCAAGGCCTTCTTGCCCTTAGGCAATCTCACCAGGTCATAAGTGTGGTTCTTCTGCAGCGACTGCATCTCATCCTGCATAGCATCCATCCACTGACGCTTCTCGGTGCTCTCCACAGCCTCGACATAACTCTCAGGCTCCCCCGCATCAGTCAGCAAGACGAATTCTGATGCGGAATATCTAACGGGCGGGTGCCTGGCCCGATCTGACCTCCGTAAGGCCGGCTCAGGGGCCGGTGCAGGCACATCATCAGTAATATCCTCAGCGACTCCTGGATCACCATTAGTGGTGATATCATGATCTGGAAGTATATCAACTCCATGTGCAGGCGCGGGCACGGCAGTCTCCTCAGCATCATCAGCTCCAACCATAGGTGACTCTGCAGCAGTGCGAGAGTCAACCTCCAACTCAACAGTCCCCTCAGGATCACCAATAGTCTGATCCTCACAGAACACAGCGTCACGGCTACGTATGTTAAAGTAGGCGGTCTGGCGGTCTGAATATGGCGGTCTGGAGACCGCGCGGTCTAGCGGTCTGGGGCTGACAGGCTGAATATCCAGTTGGTGGCGGCTATGGTTCGGCGGTCTTGCGGGTTGTCGCCAGCGGCTTGTATATCTGGCGGTCTGGCAATCTGGCGGTCTGGCAGTCTTGCGGTCTCCTACGGCATCCTCTCCTGGTCTGTCCGGGCGGTTAGCCTGTTATCTAACCGCGCGGACTGTGCGGTCTGTACATGTCAAACCGCCCAGTCTTTGTACATTTATTTAGTCCCACATTGTTAGTTTGTACTCTCCTCTATCTCCTCCATTCTATAAAAGGGAGGCCATACCTTTGTAAATGATATCTTTTTGGATAATAAAAATTTCAGTTATTCAAGCTTCCGGCCTGTTTTTCTAGTCGTTCTTCTCTATTTTTACATGGTATCAGAGGACTCGATCTCTGCCTCCTGATTCTGTGCTCCTTTCTAGCCGTGCGACCTGCTTCTTCCCGCGGCCTTTCTTGTTTGCCTGCGCCCTGTCTGCGCGGCCTGCTTCTCTTTGTCTGCTTGCGATCTGTTCTTGTCGCAGCCTTCCTTCTTCTCTTTCTTACCGCCCCGGTCTGTTTGCCGGATTCCTCTTTCTCTCCCGTTCGTGCGGTCTGTCTTTCAACCGCCCGACCTCTCACCCTCTGTTTTGACTCTGCGGCTTGGTCGTGGCTTCTCTAGCCGCTGGTGTCTGACATCGTGACCGCTGCAGTTTTTTCCTTCTCTCTTAACCGCCCGGCTTGATTCCTAACCGCGCGGTTTCGTCTTCTTCTATGGATATCTCTGACAATTCCACTGCCACCACTCCTGCAGCCACTCCGGCTCCGCCTTCTGTCCCTACTTCTTCCGGGAATCTGGGCACTGTTTCCAAGCTCGTTGGCTCCAACTATCCGGATTGGAGCGTCTCTTTCACTTTCCTTCTTCGTTCTCAGCGCAAACGTCATCATCTTACCGATGATCCGCCTCCTCCTAATTCTCCTCTCTTTGACGAATGGGATGCGAGTGATGCGCTTGTCCGCACATGGCTGGCTAATAGCCTCTCTGATGAGTGCCTTCCCGTCATCCGTCATGATGAGACGGTCAAGGCCGCGTGGCTTCATCTGGCTGCTCTTTACTCCAAGGGGACGCAGACCTCCCGGATTTATACTCTTTATGCGGATCTCTTCGCCCGTTCGTCCATGACTCCCGCTGCAGCCTATCAGCAAGTTCAGGCTCTTGGCGCTGAGATCCTCCAGAATCGCCCCTTCTCTGCGGACTTGGCTCAGCAACACAAACACTTCCAGGAACTCCTGGTTGTTTGTTATCTTCTGCGACTTCCCGAATCTTTTGATCTCATCCGCCAGCAGATCTTGGGTGAAGCTGAGTCTCCCACCTTGGATGCCACCGCCGCTCGCGTAGCCGCCGTTACTTCTCTGCTCCAGCGCCCTCTGTTATCCTCCCCTCCTCCGCAGGACTCTTATGCTCAGTACACTCAGCGCGGCAGCAACAGTGGCCGCAGCCACTCTGGGGCTCGCGGTCCGTCCAGGTTCCTCTGTTCTCACTGTGGTCGTACCGGTCATACCATTGACCGCTGTTGGCAGAAACATCCTCACCTGCGCCCATCTGGTGATACTTCGACCTCCCCGAACCCCTCCTCTCGGTCGTCTGCTTCGGTGGCCACGACCTCAGGTAGTGCTCATGTCGCTATCCAAGGTAAATGGTTGATTGATTCTGGTGCTACAAATCATATGACAGGCAATCCTCAATGTTTTTCGCTTCTCGAAACGCATGATCGGTTGCCTCCTGTCCTTGTTGCGGATGGTTCTCCTTCCCCGGTTCGTGGGACAGGCATGGTTCAAGTCACCCCATCGCTGCGCTTGGTGGACACTCTCTATGTCCCGAAGTTTCCCTGCAACCTTCTATCTGTTACTACCTTATGCAAGCAACTTCAGTGCTCTGTTGTATTCACTCCTACTTCTTGTTGCTTTCAGGACCCGAGAACCCAACGGACGATTGCTACTGGGACTGAGAGCGGCGGCCTCTACTTCCTCGACAATGTTTCCGCTCTCTCCGCTTTCACTTCCTCCTCTACTGATCTGCTTCAATGGCATCTTCGCCTTGGACATCCTCCTGCTCGCATTCTACGACAGCTTCTGCCTCACTTACCGCCAACCAGTCCTCCGCTCAACTGTGATGCCTGCCAACTTGGCAAACATCACCGCTCCTCCTTCCCGCCCAAGCATGCTCGCAGTTCCTCTAGCCCGTTTGATCTCATCCATTCTGATGTATGGGGTCCGGCTCCTACTCCAACCATTGGTCGGGGTAGTTTGTATTTTGTAACTTTTATTGATGACTTTTCTCGTTGTACCTGGGTGTATCTGTTACGAGATCGCTCTGAACTCTTCTCTGTTTGGGAATGCTTTTATAATATGATTAAAACTCAGTTTCATGTCTCTATTAAATGTCTTCGCTCTGATAATGCTAAAGAATATCTTAGTCGTGATTTTTCATCTTTTTGTATGCAACATGGTCTTATTCATCAGACCACCTGCGTTTACACCTCCCAGCAGAATGGGGTGGCGGAACGTAAAAACCGTCATCTCCTCGATGTCGCTCGCACTCTCCTAACGCAGATGCATGTGCCTCGCTCTTATTGGGGCTATGCTGTTCTCCTCGCCTGTTATCTCATCAATCGTATTCCTTCTACTATTCTTCAGGGTAAAACTCCCTTCTCCATTCTCTACCCCGGCAAGGAACCTTTTCCCCTCCCTCTTCGAATCTTTGGCTGTACAGCCTTTGTGCATGCCCCGTCTGCTACCCGTGACAAACTTTCTCCCCGTGCCACCAAATGTGTCTTTTTGGGCTACTCGGTCACTCAGAAAGGCTACTGTTGCTTTGATCCCGTTCTGCGAAAACAGTTTGTTTCTGCAGATGTCACCTTCTTCGAAAATGCAGCCTACTTCTCCTCTCCACCTCTTCTTCCTCCTATTCCTGACTCCTCACCCTCCCTGTCTGTTCCCTCTCAGCCTATCCACATTTCTCCTCCCTCCTCCTCATCCCCTCCTCCGTCTATTCCTCTCCCCTCTCTCTCCCCTACGTCTCCGGAGCCGTCTCTCTCTAGTCCCGGGCCAGCTTTCTCCGCTACGGACGCTCCGGTCCCTGAAGCCCACGACGACCTGGACCTCCCCATTGCTCTTCGCAAAGGGGTGCGGGCATGCACTCAACACCCGCTTGCGGCAGTTGTGTCCTATGATCGGCTTACTTCTTCTCGCCGGCATTTTGCTTTAGCTATTTCAGCTACTACTACTCCCCGTACCTACCAGGAGGCACTTGTGATTCCTCATTGGAAGTCTGCCATGGATGAGGAAATCGCTACTCTTACTGAACGGGGCACTTGGACCCTTATTTCTCCTCCGGTGGGTACTGATGTGGTTGGCTGTCGATGGGTGTTTGTTGTGAAGTTTCATCCAGACGGGACTGTGGACCGCTATAAAGCCCGACTGGTGGCCAAAGGCTTCACTCAGACTTATGGGGTTGACTACTTTGATACTTTCTCCCCGGTTGCTCGTCTCAGCACCATCCGGGTTATTCTCTCGGTGGCTGTCAACCGCAATTGGCCTATCTCTCAGCTTGATGTCAAGAATGCCTTTCTTTATGGGGATCTTCATGAGGACGTTTACATGGAGCAACCTCCGGGGTATGTTGCTCAGGGGGAGACCCGTGTATGCAAGCTAAAGAAGGCTATCTATGGCCTCAAGCAGAGTCCTCGGGCATGGTTCGACAAGTTCAGCGGCATCGTGGCTGCTGTTGGCTTTACAAGAAGTACGGCTGATCATTCCCTGTTTATTCGCAAAACCGCATCGGGCCTTGTAGTTTTGGCGGTTTATGTTGACGACATTCTTCTTACCGGTGATGATCAAGCTGGGGTGGACTTGACAAAGAAGCACCTCCGTCAACATCTTGTCACAAAGGATATGGGCTCCCCGAAATACTTTTTGGGGATAGAGATCTGTCGGAAGCCCGACTCTCTGGTTCTCTCCCAACGGAAGTATGCACTTGATCTTCTACGGGATGCAGGATTGACCGGTGCCAAACCGGCACGGTATCCCATGGCTACTGGAGAAGACAAAACGTGGACAGATGACTCTCCTCTTATATCTGATGCCACAAAGTATAGACGTCTGGTGGGTAAACTCATTTATCTCACGGTGACCAGACCTGACATTGCCTATGCTGTTGGCAAGGTAAGTCAGTTCATGCAAGCTCCCAGGGAATGTCATCTTCAGTCTGCCTTGAAGATATTAGAGTATGTTAAAGCCGCACCGGGCAAAGGACTACTCTTTCAGAAGAATGGTCATTTGAGAGTTGAAGCCTACTCAGATTCTAGCTATGCTGATGATAAAGATGACCGCAAATCTACATCGGGTTTCTGCACATTTGTTGGAGGTAACCTTGTGAGCTGGAAGAGCAAGAAGCAGTCTGTAGTTTCAAGGTCTAGTGCTGAAGCTGAATATCGGAGCATGGCGTCCACCACTTGCGAACTAAAATGGTTGCGGGCTCTCATGCTTGATCTAGGAGAGGTCTACGACTATCCTCTTCCTATGTTCTGTGACAACAAGGCCGCTATATATATATCCAAAAATCCGGTCTTCCATGAGAGAACCAAACATATTGAAGTCGACTGTCATTTCATCCGGGAAGAAATCTTGAAGAAACAGATTTGCACTCCGTTCGTCACCTCCGACAAAGAGTTGGCAGATATCTTTACCAAGCCTGTGTCTACTTCATTCTTCCACATTTGTGACAAGCTGGGCATGATCGATATCTATGCTCCAGCTTGAGGGGGAGTGTTAAAGTAGGCGGTCTGGCGGTCTGAATATGGCGGTCTGGAGACCGCGCGGTCTAGCGGTCTGGGGCTGACAGGCTGAATATCCAGTTGGTGGCGGCTATGGTTCGGCGGTCTTGCGGGTTGTCGCCAGCGGCTTGTATATCTGGCGGTCTGGCAATCTGGCGGTCTGGCAGTCTTGCGGTCTCCTACGGCATCCTCTCCTGGTCTGTCCGGGCGGTTAGCCTGTTATCTAACCGCGCGGACTGTGCGGTCTGTACATGTCAAACCGCCCAGTCTTTGTACATTTATTTAGTCCCACATTGTTAGTTTGTACTCTCCTCTATCTCCTCCATTCTATAAAAGGGAGGCCATACCTTTGTAAATGATATCTTTTTGGATAATAAAAATTTCAGTTATTCAAGCTTCCGGCCTGTTTTTCTAGTCGTTCTTCTCTATTTTTACAACGTACAAGCTTCTTCTCAACTGGATCAAAGAACCTGTACCCAAACTCTCCACTATAGCCGTACCCCAAGAAAATACACTGCCGGGTCTTCGAATCCAGCTTCGATCTCTCGTCCCTAGGGACGTGTACAAAGGCTTTGCAGCCAAATACCCGCAAGTGACTGTAAGAAGGGTCTTTCCCATACCAGACCCTATCAGGAACATCCTCCTGCAAAGCTGAACTCGGCGAGAGGTTGATGACATGCGCTGTAGTGAGAAGAGCCTCGCCCCAGAACATCCCTGGCAGCTTCGACTCAGATAGCATGCATCGAATCCTCTCCATCAGTGTCCGATTCATCCTCTCAGCTACGACATTCAGCTGTGGCGTCTTGGGCGGGGTCTTCTCATGACGGATGTCATGGTCCCTGCAGTACTCGTCAAATGGACCAATATACTCTCCCCCGTTGTCGGACCTAATGCACTTCAGTCTTTTCCCAGACTGTCTCTCCACCTCAGCGTGGAATCTCCTGAAAGTATCGAGTACCTGATCTTTGGTCTTGATGGCATAGACCCAAAGCTTCCTCGAATGGTCGTCAATGAAAGTGACGAAGTATGATGCTCCTCCTCTAGTCTGGACCTTCAGTGGTCCGCACACATCAGTGTGAACAAGCTCCAATGGCTCCGATCTCCTAGTGGATGTGTGGCTGTGGAATGAGACCCAGTTTTGTTTCCCAGCCATGCAGTGGTCACACCTCTCCAAGTGAACATCAGAAATGTCACTGATCAACTTCTTCTTCGCCAGGCATCCCAATCCCTTCTGGCTAATGTGTGCCAGCCTCCTGTGCCATAAGGAAGTGGATGTCTCATCCCTGACGGAGTTGGCCTGAGCAGCTTCAGGCCTCCCCTCCATGTAGTACAAGCCAGAATCTCTGTAACCCCTGGCCATCACAAGTGATCCCCGGATCAGCTTCCAGAAATCTCCTCCAAAGACACTCAGGTGTTCTTCATCTCCAAGTCTGCCAACAGATATCAGATTGAAGCGGATGTCTGGCACATGTCGCACATCCCTCAGAACTAGTAGGGCTCCAGTACTCGTCTTCAAGTGCATGTCTCCACGCCCAAGTACCTTGGACGTATCCCCATTGCCCATCCTTAACACCCCACAGTCATGAGTGGTGTAAGTGGCAAATAGCTCCCTGTTGTGGGAGACATGTGCAGAAGCTCCAGAGTCAACGATCCAGCATCGATCGTCACACGAGAGTGCAGCCGTGACGTCGTCGCCAACAATAATGATGTCGTCCTCCTCAATCGAAACGGTGGTTGCCGTGTGACCCTCATCTTTGCCCTCAGTGGTAATCTCATTCTTCTTCTGATCGTTCTTCCACGAATAACAGAATTTCTTGATGTGCCCCTTCTTATGGCAGTAGTGGCATTCCACGTTCTGATAACGTGACTTCGACTTGCCCCTACTCTGACTCCTGTCCTCCTTCCTTCCTCGGCTCTTACTCCTTCCTCTCCCCCTGGTTTCAGTAAAGAGAACGTCAGCTCGTGAAGAAGAGCCTGAAGTCCCCTGAGACTTTCGTCTCACCTCCTCATTCAAGATCCCGCTCTTGGCGATCTCCATGGAAACAATCCCCTGGGGGGAAGAATTGATCAGAGAAACTCTGACCAAACTCTGACCATCTCCCAAGAGTCTGGAAGTGACTTGAGTAGCCACAATGCATTCACCTCATCTTCAAAGGTCACCTTCATGGCAGTCAGACGATCAATAATCCCTTGGAACTCATTGACATGATCCAAAATAGGTGAGCCCTCCCGGTATCTGAACTCTCCAAGCTTCTTCAGCAAATATAACTTGTTTATGCCCGTGCTCTTGGCATACAAGGTCTCGAGAGTCTTCCACAGATCCTTTGCATCATTGATGCTAGCCACATGGTTGTAGACGTTCGGCTCCACGAACCGCCTGATAAACCCACACAGCTTCCGATGCTCTACCTTCCATTTTGCTTCATCTGTGTCCTTTGGCATCTCCTCAAAGATAGGAGCATGCCAACCCTTCACATATATTAAGTCCTCCATCAGTAGATGCCACTGGTGATAATTGGCACCATTCAACTTTATCATCTGATCTGAACCAGAACCTGATACGGACTCCATCTCGCTCTGCCAACTGGCCGGACCGACCACAGATCTTTGAGTCGACTATCTCAAAGTGTGCAAGTGGAGAGGATAGCCAGCGGGCCAATGGTCGTAAACTACCACTCCCAATTACACACCCGAGATCCCGATCGACTTGTCCTGAAACCCCAAAGGTCAGTCCGGTACCTGCTCTGTCACTGAACCTGCTCGGTGACCGAACCTGGTCGATCACTGAACCTCCCTCTGATACCACTCGTTGGGAATGCGAGCAATCAATCCCGACCAGAGCACCTATTTTAAATTTTAGGCGAGCAACCTGCGCGACCGCGTTGAGCGGTATGTCATCACAACAAAATAACACAATGCAAAAAAAATAAAAGCACACAGAGATTTTAACGTGGAAAACCCAATTGGGTGAAAAACCACGGGACGATCGGAGTCCAACCCGAAAAGCCTCCACTAAAAGTGTGTGAAAAACACACGCACGGATTACAGGCTTTCCCTCCACCGATCCACAAAGGATCTTCACCAGCTTCACACTACACAATACAATAAATAGTAACAAAAAAATTGCAAGTTACCGACCGACGGATAAGACAGATTACACAAATCCTCTCCACGATGCCTCTTCGAATCCTTGCCAATATCTGCTCCAGATCCAATCCGTGTAGGCGAAGTACTCCTTGTCAACGTCGTACAACAACGTCTGAAAGCTCTCCCAAACTAAGACGATTGCCGCAAAGGCCTCTCTAGAAATCTTTTAATGCTTGAGTTTGGAGAGAAGTGGATGCTTTACCCCTCCTCCTTCATCCTTATTTATAGGGCCAAAATCAAGGAGGTAGGTGTGGTAGATGACATGTGGATGAAGCTTCCCTTGGTCAAAAACACATGTCATGAAACTTCCTTTGGACAATTTCCTAGAAGCTTCCTTTAAGAGCACATGTTGAATTCCAAGTCAAAGACGGCTAACCATTTTCATACTTGTCATGAAACACATCAAAGTTGGATAACCTCTTTCACACTTAGGAGGAAATTATCTTAACAAAAAATGCCACCATCATAGAGTGTATGTTTGACATGACATCGGTTATGTTTACCATCAAGAAAATAAAACTAGTTTTGAGCATAAAAGTGAATGAAATTTCTTAGATGAGGCCGGACATTCACGAACGATAATTCATAATCATCACATACACAACCGCCATCGTAGCGCCAAACGCGGCCTAAAACTTCTCCTAATAAAATGATAAATTAAAACTATATGTGATGGGGTCCCCCCCCCCCAAAATGAAAGATATCTGACCAAAAACACGCAAGAAGACATGGCCGATCAAGCGAGTCGTGCGCGCGGACCACGCTCGCTCGAAGGTGCCCAAAAACACCCCCAAAGGCAAGTGCACGCCCTGCACACAAGAGCGTGTCGCCTAGGAGAGCAAGGCACTCGCCCGTGCACGGCGCTTGACCGCGCACAACGGTCGAAGGCGCTCAACGCCCGACCGCGTGCAGCCATTATTCTTCGATGACAGAATAACTCTCGGGGGGGGATGTTTTGGATATGGAAGAGGTCACTGCAGTTTCTCTCATATGATATCCGTAAGAAGTTGACCGGCTATTACTGAAAATTCAGTTTTATACTATCGAGATCAGTCTGGTTCAGGTAGAGGATGCAAGTCAAAGTCTAAGGACAGTTCAAACATTTACTACAGCTACTGTAAAAAAAATGGTCATGGAATCAAGGATTGTTGAAAGTTTCAGAATAAGGAGAAAGGGAAGACTCCTGATGATGAAAAAGAAACGTCCGTCGCATCCCTCTACCTTGAGATGCAAATGAGGACATCCTCTAGTGTTTTTCTCACATATCTTTTTTTGTCCTTTTTGTATGTTTTTTTCTTTTACTTGCTGCATTTATGTTTTTTTGTTTCCATGATTGTTATTCATTCGGTTGCTCATGTTTATTTTTTCTTTTTTGTCATGTTATATTTGTACTTGTGTCATTATAACTCTTTTTTTTTTACTTATTTTTCTAGTCAAAAACTTCATTTTGTGAATACAGTTTAGTCACCCTCCATTATCTAAGCTCTTTCTTTGTTATTCTTTCGGTCTACATGAGCTTAGCGTATGTCTAATCAACCTAGCTTTTTTGATTAGTTCTCATATGAGTTCATTTTTCTCATGTTGAGGTCAGTTTGTTTGCATTCTTTGTTAATGTATTTGCATTTGTCTATTTCTCTGATGCGCGCACATTAAAGGTCAGAAGTCTTGACAGGTTCAGTTTTTTGCTATGGGTGACCGCCGCTGTAGGTGGAGCAGTTGAAAGTTTAGCTTCAAGGTGAAGCATTTCTGAGACAGTCGCGTCAGTCCAGTTGTGTGCTACTCAAAATTGAAGGAATTTTCTTATGATCCATTATTTGTTGAAGTTCATTCAGTTAGTTCATTTGGCTTTGGATCTTAGTAATCGTTGAGGTGTCTTGGAGTTATCCCAACCAGATGGAGCATGCCCTGGAAGAACGTCAATGTTGAGATTTTTGCATATGTCACCTCTCTCCATGTGAATCGGGGCTGATTTAGGAAGCCACTCCATAGGGGGAGCCATTTTCGAAATCTCTCCAATCTGTTGATAATGGATGAGGTCACAAGTAAGGAGCAAAAATGAAAGGGAAATTAATTCTCCTGCCTTGATTGGTTTCCGCCCCCTCGCCTACGGATCGGGATCCTCTCCATTTCACTTGAAATGGAGGGGATCCATTTCAATATCTAATGGACAAGACAAGTTGGAAAGAAATCTTGTGCTGGAGATTTTTTTGATTAAAAAAATCTAAAAAAACATGGGAAATGATGAACCCGTCGGATCGAAAACATTTCAATCTCGACCGTGAAATGGATCCCCTCCATTTCACTTGAAATGGAGAGGATCCTGATACCTCGCCTACCCGGTTCTGTTTAGCCATTTTTTTCTTTTTCATGCTTATATATAGAGATATATATTGGTGTTGTGTGAACAACCAGGTGTAGAACCGTGTGTATTGTGGTCGGTCGTTGTCTTCCTTGCCGTCGGGCTTCCTCCTTGCTGCAGCGTGCTCGGTCTTCGGCCACCGGCTTCTCTATTGTCGTCGGGTTTCTTCTTGCTGCAGCGTGCTCGGTCTTCGGCCACCGGCTTCTCTATTGTCGTCGGGTTTCTTCTTGATGCAGCGTGCTCGGTTTTCAGCAGCCGGCTCCTCACTTGCCGCCGGATTTCTCTCTCGTTGCAACGTGTACGACCGGATTTTGGAGTAGCGAGATCGTCATCAATCTCTCGGTTAATTTTTTCCTCCTTCATAATCGTATCGTATGTTTGAATAAATTTTTTAAATGCACAATTTTCGGGAAACGATTTTAAATTTTGTGTTCTTAGATTGTGGTGTTTCTTATTCTTCATGTTTGTAATTTATTTCATCGCTCTTCGTAACCGCTCGTTTGGCCGATAAATAATTTATTGGATCGGAAAAAATATCTATCTGAACCTGTTTTCATAACAATTCCTCCCTCCAAATAAAGCTCAAACGAACACAAATTTTGGCATTGACCCAATTCTTTTCTCCCTAAACCGAAAAACCCATTCCCACTTTACAAAAAAAACAAACGAACACAAATATTGAAATTCATTGTACCAAAACCAATTCCTTCCGTGCAAAACCCCTCAAACCAACGCGTAATTATTCTGTCCGGACTCCGGGTGATCTCCTAGGAGATCAAACATACCTTCTTTTCTTATCTCCTAGGAGATCAAATGTGAGAGATCAAATATAATCTTCTAGGAGATCAAATATGATCTCTCACAGGAAATGAAAAAAATAACTTTATGATTTAATCCCCACCTTTCCTTCCTCCACCCGACAAAGTAATATGCAATCCGGACATAAATTTGTAAACGGACTCCGGTTCCAAAAATTACGCCAAACCAACACAGCCTTATTGCATGTAAATATCCTAATAAATAAAGCTTCATTAGGAAAGTAGTCGCAAAGCCATAAATAAAGGAAAGCAAGAGCTCTCTGCACACATGAATAATGTGGTCCATGTGCCAAAGCAAGCTTGGACTGGCAAGCATGCCCATGAGAGCCCTCATCACCCGGATCTTGCTTCCCTGCTTCCTCTCCCCCTCCTGCTTTCTTCTTCATCATCCTCTTCATCTCTCTCTCTCTCTCTCACGCACGCACACACGCACACACGCGCGCGCTATGTATATATAGAAACCGAAGAAGAAGAAGAAAACAGCTTCATTTCATCCTCACAAGTAGAGCAGCACTGTTCCGTGCTCAGCCATTCTACAGAAGATCTTCTTCAGCTGCACATTTTATAGATAGAAATGGGTTCTAACTGGGTTCGCACCATTACTTCTCCTTTCAGGAAATGCACTGTCCCTAACCCTCCAGCAGAGAAGAAGCCCCAAACTGGTTCGTTGACAGCCTTTCTCTCCTTTCCCTACGAACCATAGCTTTGCCGTCGCAAAAAAAACAAAAAAAAATCTCACTTTTAACCTTAAGGAGAGGAACGCTGCTCAATCCATAGGTCACATTGGGCGTTCGCGACGGTTTCATTAGCTTTTTCTGACGCATTTCTAAGAACAGAGTTTCTACATTGAATCTTATTAATGTCTGCAGCATTGAAAATGTTTGCCCTGCAGGGCGTGAGGATGACAGCTTGACTCTGCACTGCGAGGTGATGGCGTGCGCGTATGAAGATGTGCAGGTGATGTGGTCGATTCTGGACAAGGAGAGGAGCGGTGAGAGAAACCCCAGTAAATCATGAAGAAGAAGAAGAAGAAGATGGAAAAAGATCTGATTTTTGTGGTTAGATTTTGTTAGTTTTGTGGATGAGAGATGAAAAAAATAGGATTAGAATCATGTGATTATGGATCTCTGTATTTCTACTGAAATCGTGTGGTTCATCTGTTCATATGTAGTTTCTGGATGTAAAATATCTCCTTTTTTGGTATGTAGAGGCAGGGTTCATCTTGGGTCCCAAAAAATATAGAATTTTTGAATACACAAAAATATAAAAGGATCGAATTTGTGAACCCGTCGAATTAGTCAAAAATAGATCTAAACTGTGAAATGGATCCTGATTCTTTCATCTGCTCATATGTGTATGTTTGAGTATCTTCCATTTGGACCATCCATCCCCAAAATATTGTTTTATGTCTGATTGTAGCCGTAGGGAAGAAGCTTTATTCAAGAACGTTGTTTTATCTTCATCTTCAACTGCAATCGTCCACCCAAACAGACCCTAGATTAGAAATTGTAGCCTCCACTCATAAACACAGTAAAATAAGAGATTGAAATTTCTATGCAGGACACTTAACAGAATCATATTGTCATGCACCTAATCATATTGTAAGGTCTCAGCAAGTCATCTAAGCAGAGACACTTAACAGGGTTACTTGTTAATTACTTGTGGAACAACAGACTCTTTCCCTTTGGAAGAACTAGACCTAGAGTTCTTGTTTGAAATAGTCATTCGGGTGCGCTCTGTGTTATGGACCCACACGATCCATTTTTTTGTGTATATTAATTGTCATGTTGGTGTCCTTACATAGAGGTTGATATGCATCTCTTCTTTTATTTTCATGTAAAGGTATTTTGTAATTAATTGAGGAATGTGGTCCTCATAATTCTATTTAAAGACCCCCTGTGGTCATGAGAAGGAAAAAAAAGTAAGAAATACCCTAATTTCGGCTCCTTAATTCCCTCTTCTCTCCCTTTCTCCATGACCTTAACTGATCTCCACATCTAGGACTAGGACTAGGGCACCCGGAGGTTGAGCTGGACTCCCTCATCACATAATCTCCTAGGTTTAGCTTGGCTTCCTTTCGAGAACTCCATTGTATCTCCCTCATCACATCTTGTAGTCAAAATGTGATAATCAGTAGATGTCTGCAGTTTTTTTTTTTGGAATTGATAAACAATATCTTTAGCTCTTCATGTTGGTATACGCAATATGATTAGGTATATGGCATTATACCTCAATGTATTTGGAATGCTTATCAAATACAAAACTCGTTGAAATGACAATGACACTAATATATCAGCCCAATTCATATGTATCACTTTCATTTTGGGATTGAAAATAATGCTCTATTTGGAGCAGCAGTTAGGCTCTATTCTGGTGGCAAAAATAGATCATTGAGAAATGGTGGTGCTCTCCCCAGAACACCGAAAATGTTGTCCAAAGATTAGTTAGTATCTTGAGAATATAGAAGTTTAACAAAGCATGGCACAACAAAAGTTACACCTCAATTATTACCAACCCCGCAACAGAGTAAAAACACGGGTTAATAATTTCGTTGACATAAGAACTACAAATTAGAAGATAGAAATGTGCTTGCAATTCGCGTGTTGAGAAATCCGCACAAGGACATATGTAATCGCATAGCATTTTCATTTTGTAGAGGGACTCCCAAAAAATATACACCAACATACACGCAATATAACCACGAAGGAAGAAGAGGAAGCCATTTTGCCACAGGAGATTGAATTCAATGCCTTGGTAGAACATCCATCCACAGAATCTGGTCATTACTAAATACCCCAAGCAAATTCTGATCATATTTCATAAAATTGATGCAGGCCTACATAGTACACAAAATAATGCCTAAAATTGAACCACAACATCTAATAATCAATACAGCAGAACCACAAGTAAACAAAAAGCACACAATAGACCATCATGACCCTTGCATAATTTCACACCAACAAATACTGAATTCAAAAAAAAAAATCTTTACAGCATATATGCACACTCCAAGCTTTATTTATATGTTCTCATCTTTTGATTCTGATGACACGGCCTTGGGACCCGGTGACTTTCCGAGTATGGCTTTTTTCGCTTTAATGATTGAGCGTTTCACCTTGGTAAATATGTTTGAGTCGCGCTTAGTCGTCTCTCTAATCAATTTAACGTCCCGAGTATCCGACGATAGAATCGGTTCTTCATCCTTTGGTTTCTCACCTTTTCTCTTTTTGATTCCCAACTCTTCATGCTCTGGAGCATTCTCTATGACTCCCTCTACTTTTACTTCGCTCTTTTTATCCGGGGGGACATTCGTGTTCTTTTCCTCGAGGCTGACATCTCTGGGGGTTTCGTCTTTCTTCGGATTGTATGATTCCGATGCTATGATTTCTTTCACCGCCTCTGGGAATTGCTCAACCGAAGCCTCTGTCCCATTTTTTGAACTCTCATTCTCCGTCTCTTCAACCAAATGAGCAAGCGACGGTGTCTCCACTAAAGTTACCCCTGTCTCGCCTTTTGAGCTTTCACTCTTTTCATCGCATGTGGAAACTCTCTCCCCCACAGAAGGGACTTGACTGGTTTTGGGATTGAACTCCTCGAATTTCAACTCCAAAGGTTTCACTTCCACATTTTCAGAATCTTTCGCTTGCTCTGTGGAAACTCTGTCTACAGTAGAATCTATACCTGTTTCAGCCAAATCTCTCGCTATAGCCTCTACATTCACATCTTTCTCCAAAACATTTCCCACTGCCGATGAAACTTCAGATATCTCTGGTGTACTATCAGTGTTGTCAGCTTCGGAAGTCTCGTCCTTCATCTCCCCGCCTTTTGAGCTTTCACTATTCTCATCACCTGTGGAAAATCTCTCCCCAAAAGAAGGGACTTCACTGGCTTCAGGAGAAACATTGAGCTCCTCAAATTTCAACTCCAAAGGTTCCACTTCGACATCTTCACGAATTTTTGCTTGCTCTGTAGAGACGCGGCCTGCAGTAGAATCTGTGGAAGTTTCATACAAATCTCTCTCTATAGCTTCTACATTCACATTTTTCTCCAAAACATTTCCCACTGCCGATGAAACTAAAGACACATTTGGTGCGGTATCAGTGTTGTCAACTTCGGAAGTCTCGTCCTTCCTCTCCTCGCCTTTTGAGGTTTCACTCTTCTCATAAACTGCAGAAACTCTCTCTCCCACGGAAGGGACTTCACTAGTTTCAGGAGAAACAACGAGCTTCTCGAATTTCAACTCCAAAGGTTCAACTTCCACATTTTCACGAATTTTTGCTTGCCCAGTAGAGACTCCGACTGCTGTAGAATCTATGGATGTTTCAGCCAAATCTTTATCTATAGCCTCTACATTCGCATCCTCCAAAACATTCCCTCTTGCCAATGAAACTTCAGACACTTTTGGTGCAGTATCAGCTTTGTCAACTTCGGAAGTCTCTTCCTTGCTCTCTTCAAGCACTTTGTCAGGAAAAACTTCAGTAACTGGAAGAACAACATCGAGAACAGTAGATCCTTCTATACCATTTTCAACAAACTCATCATCCTTCTTGACTGCAACAGCTTCAGAAACGTTATCTTCATCAGAAGGAGTTTGATCTTCTTCAATTCTAGTATGTATCACCTCTTTCAATCTTTCATCCTCTTTATCAACCACTTCTCCGGCTCCTGAAGACCTATCTTCATAGGAAGAGGATTCAGCAACTTCACCTCCACCATCAATTGTAGTCACATCTGAACTTGGTTCTTTAGTTTCAACACTCTCTTTTGGATTCTGTTCTTCAGCAGAGCCAAATTCAACTTCTACATCTTTCACTGGTACTTTCGTGCTAGTAGGAGAAGTCAAATCAACTGATTCCTGGCCTTCATCCTTTGAATCTCCCAACTTGAGTGATTCGATGTCAACGTTAGTTTCTGCACTCTCTTCTAGTTTTTGTTCTTCTGGAAAGCCAGATTTAATTTCTAAATCCTTCAGAGGTACTTTCGTGCTGGTAGGAGTACTCAACTCAACATCTTCCTTTTCTGGTGCATTAGAAGTGTTGCCGGGAACTTCAGCAAAAACAAACTCCTGACCTTCAACCTTCGAATCACCGGACTCCATCAATTCGATGTTGACTTCGGATTTTTGTTCTACTGGAGAGCCAGATTCAACTTCTAGATCATTCACAAGTATCTCTGTGCTCGTAGGAGCACTCAAATCAACATCATTTATTTCTGGTGTTTTAGTCGGAACATCCCCAGAAACTAAATCCTGGCCTTCATCCTTGAATTCACCTGACTTGATAAAGTCAGTGTTGACTTTAATTTCTGCACTGCCTTTAAATTTCTTTTCTTCAGGATACCCAAATTCAACCTCTAGATCTTTCAAAGGTACCTCTATGATGGTTGGAGTACTGAAATCAGCATTATTTTCCTGACATTCTTCAGAAGGGCTAGCAGGATCTTCAGAAGGAACTTCAGCAGAAACTGATTCCTGGCCTTCAACCTTGGAATACTCTGGCTCGATCAATTTGATATTGACTTTAGTTTCTGCACCCTCTTCGGATTTTTGTGCTTCCGGAGAGCTGGATTCAACTTCTAGATCTTTCACAGGTACCTCTGTGCTGGTAGAAATAGTCAATTCAACATCATTTATTTCTGGTGCTTGAGAAGAGCCAGTGGAAACTTCGCCAGAAGCCTGGCCTTCATCCTTTGATTCTCCTGACTTGATAAAGTCAGTGTTGACTTTAGTTTCTGCACTCTCTTCTATTTTTTGTTCTTCAGGAGATCCAGATTCAACTTCTATATCTTTTACAGGTACCTCTATGCTGGTTGGAGTACTCAAATCAGTATTATTATTCTCACGCTCTTCCGAAGTGCTAGCAGGAACTTCAGCAGAAACTGATTCCTGGCCTTCAACCTTGGAATCACCTGACTCGATCAATTTGATGTTGACTTTAGTTTCTGCACCCTCTTCGGGTTTTTGTTCTTCTGGAGAGCCAGATTCAACTCCTAGATCTTTCACAGGTACTTCTGTGCTGGTGGGGATACTGAAATCAACATCATTTATTTCTGGTGCTTGAGAAGAGCCAGTGGAAACTTCGCCAGAAGCCTGGCCTTCATCCTTTGATTCTACTGACTTGATAAAGTCAGTGTTCACTTTAGTTTCTGCACTCTCTTCTATTTTTTGTTCTTCAGGAGATCCAGATTCAACTTCTAGATCTTTCACAGGTGCCTCTATGCCGGTTGGAATACTCAAATTATTATTATCCTCACGCTCTTCAGAAGTGATAGCAGGAACTTCAGCAGAAACTGATTCCTGGCCTTCAACCTTGGAATCACCTGACTCGATCAATTTGATGTTGACTTTAGTTTCTGCACCCACTTCGGGTTTTTGTTCTTCTGGAGAGCTGGATTCAACTTCTAGATCTTTCACAGATACCTCTTTGCTGGTAGGAATACTCAAATCAACATTATTTATTTCTGGCGCTTCAGAAGAGCTAGTGGGAACTTCGCCGGAAGCCTGGCCTTCATCCTTTGATTCTCCTAACTTGACAAAGTCAGTGTTGGCTTTAGTTTCTGTGCTCTCTTCTATTTTTTCTTCTTCAGGAGATCCAGATTCAACTTCTAGATCTTTCACAGGTACCTCTATGCTGGTTGGAGTACTCAAATCGGAATTATTATCCTCACGCTCTTCGAAAGTGCTAGCAGAAACTTCAGCAGAAACTGATTCCTGGCCTTCAACCTTGGAATCAGCTGGCTCGATCAATTTGATGTTGACTTTAGTTTCTGCACCCTCTTTGGGTTTTTGTTCTTCTGGAGAGCCAGATTCAACTTCAAGATCTTTCACGGGTACTTCTGTGCTGGTAGGGATACTCAAATCAACATCATTTATTTCTGATGCTTGAGAAGAGTCAGTGGGAACTTTGCAGGAAGCCTGGCCTTCATCCTTCGATTCTCCTGACTCGATAAAATCAGTGTTGACTTTAGTTTCTGTGCTCTCTTCTATTTTTTGTTCTTCAGGAGATCCAGATTCAACTTCTAGATCTTTCACAGGTTCCTCTATGCCGGTTGGAATACTCAAATCGGTATTAATATCCTCACGCTCTTCGGAAGTGCTAGCAGAAACTGATTCCTGGCCTTCAACCTTGGAATCACCTGACTCGATCAGTTTCACAGGTACCACTGTGCTGGTTGGGATACTCAAATCAACATCATTTTCTTTTTGTGCTTCAGAAGTGTTCGTGGGAACTTCGCCAGAAACTAAATCCTGGCCTTCGCCCTTCGATTCTCCTGACTCGATCAATTCGTTGTCGACTTTAGTTTCCACACCCACTTCTGGTTTCTGTTCTTCAGGAGACCCAGATTCAACTTCTAGATCTTTCAAGGGTACCTCTGCGCTGGTTGGAACACTCAAATGAACATTATTCTTTTTTACTGCTCCCACTTCTGCTTTCTGTTCTTCAGGAGAGCTGGATACAACTTCAAAATCTTTCACAAGAACCTCTACAATAGGACGAGCGCTCAAATCAACATCACTTTTTTCTGATACTTCGGAATTAATGGAGACTTCAGTGGGAACCAACTCATGAACCTCCTCCTTACAATCTTCTGACCTGCTCAATTCGACGTGTTGTTTAGTCCCATGCTCCTCTAGTTTCTTCTCTTCATGAGAAACAAAAGAACTTTCTGGATCTTTCAAAGGGACCTCTATGGCGGTAGGAGTAATTGAATCACCATTATTCTCTTCTGGTGCTTCAGAATCAACAGCTGAAATTGACTTGATCAATTCAAGGTCGGGTTTAGTTTCTGCACTCTCTTCTGATTTGTGTTCTTCAGGAGAACCAGATTCAGCTTCTAGATTTTTCACAGGCACACTAATGCTGGTAAGAGTACTCCTATCAACATCAAATTCTTCTGGAACTTCAGAAGCATCAGGAAAAATTACAATGGGAACTTTGGTGTGCATTAACTCGTGAACATCATCCTTCGAATCTTCTGACTCGACTAATTCAATCTCGGCCTTATCATTTGAAGACACCGGATCGATTTCATTCTCAGATGTCTGAGCGACTTCAGCAGGTTTCAAATCTTCTTGCTTGAATACAGAATTCACTGGCTCTTTGGATGTGAATATCTCAACAACATCATTTAGTTTTCCCTCATTTGCATCAAGTGCTGATTCTGAAGAACTAGAAACCTGTTTGTGCTCTTCTTCTTTGTTGATTTCATCAGCAACAGAGACATCCTCAGGTTCATGCTTTTCTTCTTCCTTTGTATCATCACCAAGTTTCTTCACCCCTGTAAGCTGCAAAGATTTGAACAACTGAGGAATCAATTAAAAAACTTCTTACTTATCATAATCATTTATGTATGGAAATTGGGGGCAATTATAAGGAGTTCAGTAAGAAGAGTTCTGATGGCGCGCCAAGCCCGACACAGGTGTATTCCCACGGGAGGCAGTGATTTGCTGCCATGATGGACGATCGGAGTCCATGGTTGCGTCTGGATGGTCGATCCGAGTCCATTTCATATTTTACTTTTTATGATTTGAGTTGTATTTGTTAGTTTTGGCCTTATTGGTTCGGATCCGGATCCAACCCAGATCCGGAACCTTTAGGGTTTTTTTTTAATTAAAAGCCGGCCCCCTGTTCATCTCCAGAATGACAACCGCCTGCATCTTTTGGAATCAAAAAGAGACCGCCCCTGTTCACTCTTAAAACACCGCCCGTGCCCCTCCATTTCGCACCCTCTCCTGTAACCGCTCTCTCTCACTCGCGCCGCCCCAGCCCGCGCTGCCGCTCGTGGAGGAGAAGAGCCGTCGTTGCCGTCCGTGGAGGAGGAGCGCCGCCGGTGGTCGCCCGGTGTCGGAGGTGAGGTGGTGGTCGGTTGTAGCCGTGGAAGGAAGAAGACGAGGGCTGTTTGTGGAGGCTTTGGAGAGAAGTTTCGTTGAGGACGGGCTACACGTTCGTGGCGAGGTCCGGGTCCGAACTTGGAGTTTCTCTCCGGTGGTGGCGGTGGTTGCGGTTGAACGTCGGAGATTGACGTTGAAGGTTCCGGCGAATCTTGTGTGTCCGTTAGTCGGATTGCAGTCCAGATTTCTACACTCACGCGGATCGTGCGCGTCTGTCGCATTCGCGTTTTTCATCGGACGGTCCATTCTCTCTCACCTTGTTTTTCGCATTTATATACATTTGTACTGTTGATATACACTGCGTGGTTGTGCCTCGGTGGGATTGCCGAGTGTCTGCATTTTATTTCTATACTGTGTTGTTGTATTTCCCTGCATTATTATATAGCGGTGCCGGTTTAGCAGTGCCTGTTTCTCAACAGTATTTAACGCCCGATCGGCCCAAACAGCGTGAGCCATCCGATTCGGGTGTGCAGTCGAAAGCTCAAGGTATCGAAGGTTTGGCAGATTATTGAAACCGCTCGATCTCCTCCTTCGGTGCGACGCCGGGAAGGTCCCTCCTGGTGCGACTTCAAGACCAGCCCTCTCCGCCACTCGTTAGCCACTATAGCCTCTCCCCGCCTGCTGCATCCAGCCCGTCACCTTCCCCGCCTCCCTGCGCCCAAGCTGTCGCTGGATCTTGTAAGCCCACCCTTTCCCCTCTCTTCCGCCCCTACTTCCTCCCGTCCAAGCCACCAGCCGACCTTTCCCCACTCAAATCCGGCGTCGCCGCTCCACCCCTCATCTGTTGGACTCCACCCATCCCAACCCCCCCCCCCCCCCACCAGCAACCTCCCTTTGCTTTCAGTCGGCCTAAAATTACGCCGCCAACCTCCCGACAGCCGCCAAACCCGACCCAAACCTCCGCCTGCTTTCCTTCTTGTCGTGGACTCCACCCAATCAACTCGTCCCTTCTCAATGAACCCCAACCAGGCCATATCAGCCCAAGTCCCCTCCTCCATAAACTCCTATAACAACTTAACCTTCAATATCATCCAACTTACAACCCACTCCAGACCATTTCCTGTCTAGATCCTTATTTCCGTCGCATTCCCACTTGTTACGACCTTGGGTGCTCTTCCCCACAACTGTCGTTGCCGCCGCCTGCACCTGTGAGTTGTGGTATGTAGTTTCATTTTCTATTATTGTTTATTTTGGCACTATACCTGCAGTGGTTGTTATTTTCAATTTGTTACTAGTATCGACGTTGTGATTTGCAAGGGTTCATTATGTGAGTGCTTAAAATTAATTGCGCCTCGTTAAAATAGTAAACACACTTGTTTCTCCTTAATTAAAGAACTTGTGAATTCCTATGCCTCTGTCGTATTTATAATAATAAATTAGTACTGCACAATTTTATAAGCAGACCAACTTGGCGTCGTCGGCATATTCATCATTTGGTCACATATTAGGTTGCATTTAGATTGTTCACTTCGCGTCGCCCTGTCACTGCATCAAATTGGTATCAGAGCCCAAGGTTTGGGCCGCATTTATGTCTAGTTATCGTCGTAGTTCATCTCCTCTATTCGGGGATCCTAAGTCTACCTATATCGGACTTCATAGAGCCCCTTTAGAGAAACCCTCATGTTATCTCGTTCATCGCACACCACTCCTAGAGATCGTGTCGAGCCCTCGACGCAATTCCATTATATTAGAGACGATCACCTCAACGAGAGGACCTCACATTATCACACAACTCTCTGTGACTTTACAATGATAGAGTTGAATATTGTTCAGGTCATCGTCGTTATACATCTCCTCTAGTTGATGAATCTGAGTTTGGGTATGTGCGGCCACCACCGCAAGTTCGAAGGGCTCACGAGCACAATCTGATTATGTTTGGAACTACCGTCTAGATGACCCTCGGGAACCCCATAGAGGTCACCATCGCCAGGATCACAACACATGTCAAGACCCTCCTAGTGTTCCACAAATAGAGATACATGAGGCCGAATTTCAACGATTAATTCTTGACCAATTTGATCACTTGGATGTTGATTTGGCTCACATATCGAATTCCCTATTAAGAATCCATGAAAGAAAGTCTAACGGTTTAGGTCAAGCTACTGATGCAAGAGGTCAAACCCCTAATTTTGATACGTCTCATTTTGATGGGACTCAGTGCCCATGTGATCTTGAGGTTGAATCCGATCATGATCTTATGACACAGGTGGAGAGTGATACTAGTATGACTAGTGAGCGTGGTCAAGTGAGCGAGGACGAGCGACCCAGTGACACTGATGGTATATCCATTCTTCACACCTCACTTAGACCTAGCTTCCCCTTTGGACAGAGACCCGGTTTTCGACACTATACCGATTGACCCGCACTTGGGTAGGGGCTTTTCTCACTCTTCCCTTAGCATTAACTCGTGCTTCCCATTATTCCTAGTGAGAGTTAAGGAGCTATCATTGACTTAGTTTTGGGTGCCCTACTTGTTCCCATGGACATTATCAGTGTTGGTGCTCTCCTCTTGGAGGGTCATCATGTCATTGTTAACCTTCTTGGGATTAAGTTTCTGAGAGGCTCATTTTACAAGCTTCCCTTCCTGAAAGGCATGCACTTTAGTGATGGGTCGTGTCTCCACACTAGTGGTCATCACGTACGCGATGACTTTTGGCATAAACCCCTGGGTAAGCCACCTGACGGGTTTTATCAATTGAGAGGTACGCATCACAATCATAGGTCGCGCTCTTTTATCACCATCCACAAAATTCATTCGGGTGATAACGTTATTCATGCCGAATTTTTTTATCGTCCACTCGGTGAGCCTCTTGATGATTTGCATCCCTCGGGAGATATTTGGCATATCCTGATTCTGCAACTCACTATCAGTGTCTCAGTCAAGCAGTTGAGTGGTCTAGGCACACTACAACAACACTCAAGCCTTTATCCCACTATAGTGGGGTCGGCTATATGGATCCTCTGTCGCCATTGTGCCCTATCTTTTGTCATAATCTCACTAATGCACACTACTACAACAACACTCAAGCTTTTATCCCACTATAGTGGGGTCGGCTATATGGTCTAGGCACACTAAATGAGTTTTTTTACACATCGCCCAAAGAGCCTCCAGATAAACCACAAATCCTTGGGGACTTTCACTGTTATATAATGTATGCATTTTGTCAGTCTGTCATGTCAGTCCTCGGTTATTTGTATTTGTTGCATAACTTGCATGGTCATTCACATATAGTGCTTGACTCTCCTATGATGCATGATTTGAATCCATCATATGATTTGCATCATTCGCAGGAGTCCACAGAGTCTTTTACTCAGCATGTGCATGCACTTCATGAGTCGGTCCGTAAGAAAATTGCAGCTAATAATGATTATTATAAGAATCGAGCAGACCAGCACAGGCGGGAACAAATCTTTGAGACGGGAGGATAAGTATTGATTTGCATTCAATCTAAGAGGGTCCCGCATGGCCCAACAAAGAAATTAAGCGCTCGCAGAATGGACCATTATACAGTCGTGCGACTGATTGGTACGAATGCATATGAGATTGACATCCCTCCGGGTATGGGCATCAACCAAGTATTCAACGTAGAGGATTTGACACCTTACTGCGAGGAGCACGTGTATGTGGACTCTTTTTCCACACCTCTACCTAAACCTTCATCTCCCATAGCCCCTCTACCTGGGCCTTCACCTCCTATTGCCTCCATCAGTCCCTCTTTATTACCACCCGCGGAGATGCGTCATGAGGATCGCATTGTACCACCGACGGTTCCACCGACACATCAGTCAGACGGAGATTCATTATTGTCAGACGGAGATACATTACAGCCAGAGCCACCTATCTACAAATGACGTACTTCAGATCATCGGTCACAACTCCTACACCGTGGGCGGGCGAGATATTGTGCGCTATCTTGTCAGTTGGAGTGGTCAGCCTCTACACGATGCTACATGGATTTCTTCAGAGGAGCTTGAGAGACTCTCCCCGCGGCTACAAAACGAGTATGACCATCTTCACTCACCGGAGATGAGTGCATTCAAGCCGGGGGGAGTTGATGGCGCGCCATGACAGATATGGCCGCAGGAGGCAGTGATCCGCTGTCTTGACGGACAATCAGAATCCGTGGTTGCGTCTGGATAGTCGATCTGAGTCAATTTCATATTTTACTTTTTATGATTTTAGTTGTATTTAACGTCCGATCGACCTAAACAGCGTGAGCCGTCCGATTCGGGTGGGTACTTATGTAGATTTAGGGTTATTTATATGGTGTGCAGCTGGCGGTTCAAGATATCGAAGATTTGGCAAATTTTCAAAACCGCTCGGTCTCCTCCTTCTTGTGCAACGCCGGGAAGGTCCCTCCTGGTGCGACTCCAGGACCAGCCCTCTCCGCCACTCGTTAGCCGCTGCAGCCTGTCCCCGCCTACTGCATTTAGACTGTCATCTTCCCTGTCGCCCTGCGCACAAGCCGCCTCCGGATCTTGTAAGCCCACCCTTTCCCCTCTCTTCTGCCCCTGCTTTCTCCCGTCCAAGCCATCGGCCGACCTTTCCCCGCTCAAATCTGTCTCCGCCGCTCCACCCCTCTCCCGTCGGCCTCCACCCAGCCCTACCCCCCCCCCCACCAACAACCTCCCCTTGCCTCCAATCGGCCTAAAATTATGTCGTCAACCTCCCGACAGCCACCAAACTCGACCCAAACTTCTGCATGCTTTCCTTCTTGTCGTGGACTCCACCCAATCGACTCGTCCCTTCTCAATAAACCCCAACCAGGCCCTATCAGTCCAAGTTCCCCCTTGTAGCAACTTAACCTTCAATATCATCCCACTTACAGCCCACTCCAGACCATTTCCTATCCGGATCCCTATTTTCATCGCATTCCAACTTGTTACGACCTTGAGTGCTCTTCCTCACAACTGTCGTTGCCGCCGCCTACACGTGTGAGTTGTGGTATGCAGTTTCATTTTCTATTGTTGTTTATTTCGACACTATACCTGCAGTGGTTGTTATTTTCAATTTATTACTAATATCGATGTTTGTGTGATTTGCAGGGTTCATTCTATGTGTGTTTAAAGTTAATTGCAGCTAGTTCGAATAGTAAAACACACTTGTTTTTTCTTAATTAAAGAACTTGTTCCTATGCCTCTGTCATATTTATAATAGTAAATTAGTATTGCGCAATTCTATAAGCGAACTAGCTTGGCATCGTCAGCATATTCATCATTTTGTCACATATTAGGTTGCATTTAGATTGTTCACTTCGCATCGTCCTGCAACTACATCAGGTTCTAGACCTTCAAGCTCTGAAGGTATTTATGGATAAATAAAAGAGAGACCACGTTGAATTTTTGTCTAAATATCTTGATTACTTTTTCAAGGAGGATGAGATTAACAAACATAGAGAGATTGCACTAATATTCAGAAGGTATAAATTTTGTCCATGATAATGTTGTTAACAATGGAAAATAAAGAAATATTATTTTTAAACTCTTCTTATTGCATGTATATATATGCACACAAGGAGAGCTATAAATCTAATTAGAGATGTGGGACTAAATACAGAAAGGAGGAGACCATTAACTGCACACCATTTTGTGTTATTTACACACCAAATACCAAACCTACCCCTCAAGGTGAGCGAAAAATATCTACTAAGGCCATCTTATCACACAATCTGCATAAGTTTAGTGATTTAAGTCCTTTGATTAGGCAACCGGCCACTTGCTCTTTTGTAACAACACGTCTCAGTTTTAGTGTTCCACCATCCAGCTTTTCTTTGATAAAGAACTTATCAATCTCTATATGTTTAGTTCTATCATGTTGGAAGAGATTTTTTGCAATGTTAATAGCTGACTTGCTATCACGCCACAATCATTTGTCCTCCTTGATCTATCTTGAGTTCAACCAGCAGGGCTTTCAGCCATAACATCTCTCATACACTTAAGGTCATGACCCTGTACTATGCATCGGCTGTAGATCTCGCATCTACAGTTTGCATCTTGCTTTTCCAGGAGACAAGGTTGCCTCCCATAAACATGCAATATCCTGATGTGGACTCTATGTCATTTGCACAGCTAGCCCAATCAGAGTCGCAATAGCCCTCGATGTTTAGATGTTCATTCTTCTAGAGAACCAGTCCCTTCCCAGGAGGCGCTCTTCAGATATCGAAGAATTTGACATACAACATCCAAGTGACCCTCCCTAGTGTTGGGAATGAGAGCAAACACTCCCGACCAGAGCACCTGAAGTTTTGGGAGCAAGTACCTGTGCGACCGCGTTGAGCGGTATTCCAAACAAGCAATACAAAAACAAATGCGGGAAAAATAAAAGACACAGGCAATTTTAACGTGGAAAACCCAATTGGGTGAAAAACCACGGGACGATCGGAGTCCAACCCGGAAAGCCTCCACTAAAATGTGTGATAAAACACACGCACGGAATACAGGCTTTCCCACCACCGATCCACAAAGGATCTCCACTCCTCCACCACAAACACAATCCACAAAGGATTAACACCACCAATCTCTTCCAACAACGCACGCACAGAAAGAGAGAGATACAATAGGCGAAGAATGTGTTACCCGGACGGATTGAATAATCCGTCCCAACGTCAAGATGACGTTCCTCCAAAACCACGAAGAAGGACGGCTATGCGTAGCCCCTTCCAACTCCGTCCCCAAAAACTCCACGGCAACCGGAGGCGGTTCCTCGTACCCTTCGGCGGCACAGCAACAAGGACGGCGGCGGCGGCTCCTCCAACAGCAACAAGGACGGCGGCGGCGGCTCCTCCAACAGCAACAAGGACGGCGGCCGCGGCTCCTCCAACAGCAACAAGGACGGCGGCCGGCGGCTCCAACAGCAAAACGGACGGCGGCCGGCGGCTCCAACAGCAAAACGGCCGGCGAGCCCTTCAACGGCGGCGGCGGCGAGAGCGAGTGGGAAGAAAAACGGTACACGGGAGAAGGAGAGAATGTGGTTCTCAAGCGGTGGCTTGTCGTTTTTGGAATGAAGGATAAATATAAATAATAACATTCCAAAAGAAACTGCCTCCTCACGCCTCCCCACGCTGGCCTTTCCTGATTTCCATTAATGCCATTAAAATAGCCATTAATAAAATATCCATTAAATAATACCAAGTATTCAGAATTCCTGAATAGTGAACAGAGCCCACAATGTTGCAACCAATATTTTTGATGTTGCAACATCTCTGCCAGAATTTGATAAATGCTGAATTTTGCCCTTTCAATTTCCTTGCGCGCCCGGTGGTAGAATCACGAGCCGCAACTAGCGCGCCCGGTGGTTTTTACCGACTCGGATGGGAACCACACCCAACAAATCTCCCCCTTCACATCGAGGCGGAAGAAACTGCCATCCCGGCGATTCTCACGCAATGCTCGAACTTCCCCCTCGGCACCGTCTTGGTCAGCATATCTGCCCCATTGTCATCCGTGTGCACCTTCTGAAGATCAAGCTCCTTCTGCTCCAGGACATCGCGTATCCAATGATACCGCGTGTCGATGTGCTTCGACCTCGAGTGAAATGTGGGGTTCTTCCCCAAGTGAATGGCGCTCTGACTGTCACACAAGAGTGTGTAACGCTCCTGAGTGAAACCGAGTTCTTTGATGAACCTCTTCAACCAAAGCAACTCCTTCCCAGCCTCAGTAACCGCAATGAACTCAGCCTCTGTGGTGGACAGTGCAACGCACTTCTGCAGTCTCGATGCCCACGAGATGGCTCCCCCTGCAAACAGAATCAAGTAACCAGACGTCGACCTCCTGGAGTCCACATCTCCAGCCATGTCCGCATCAGTGTAGCCCAACAGCTCCGGCTCACTGTCTCCAAATCTCAGCGTCATGTCGGACGTCCCCTGCAGGTATCTCAGAATCCACTTCACTGTGCTCCAATGCTCTCTCCCAGGATTGGAGAGAAATCTACTGACAGTCCCAACAGCATGCGCAATGTCTGGACGTGTACACACCATCGCATACATGAGGCTCCCAACTGCAGATGCATAGGGAATCTTCTGCATAGCCTCGATCTCCTCGGGTGTGCTGGGGCACTGATCAGCGGTAAGCCTGAAGTGAGCTGCAAGCGGCACGCTCACCTTCTTCGCCTGATCCATATCAAATCTCTGCAGCACCTTGCGGATGTACCGCTCCTGTGATAACCAAAGGAGTCTGGCTTCCCTATCTTTGCGAATGTGCATACCCAAAATTGTCCTCGCAGCGCCCAGATCCTTCATCTCAAAGGTGGAACTCAACTGCCGCTTCAACTCAGCAATGCGTGCAGTGTTCCTCCCGACGATCAACATATCGTCCACATACAGAAGCAGAATGATGAAATCTTCTGGAGCATACTGCTTGATGAACACGCAGTGGTCAAGGGTAGTCCTACTGAAGCCGATCTCCCCCATAAAGGAATCAAACATCTGGTACCATTGTCGCGGGGCCTGCTTCAGACCATATAAACTTTTCTGCAAGCGACACACCAAACCTTCCTTCCCTTTGACCCTGAAACCTTCAGGCTGCTCCATGTAAATTTCCTCCTCAAGATCGTCATGCAGAAAGGCGGTCTTCACATCCATCTGCTCTAACTCCAAGTCGAGCCTCGCAGCGAGACCAATAACAACCCGAATGGATGACATCTTCACCACGGGTGAGAAAATCTCATCAAAATCAATACCCTGTCGCTGTCCAAAACCCTTCACCACCAACCTAGCCTTATATCTAGGAGGTGTGGATGAGTCTCCCTGCTTCACCCTGAAGATCCACCGATTCTTCAAGGCCTTCTTGCCCTTAGGCAACCTCACCAGATCATAAGTCTGGTTCTTCTGTAGCGATTGCATCTCCTCCTGCATAGCCGCCATCCACTGGCGCTTCTCGGAACTCTCCATGGCCTCGTCATGACACTCAGGCTCCCCCGCATCAGTCAACAGTACAAATTCTGATGCAGAATATCTGGCGGGCAAGTGCCTAGCACGATCCGATCTCTGTATAGCAGGCTCAGGGGTCGGTGCAGGCACATCCTCAGCAATGTCCTCAGCGACTCCTGGTTCACCATCAGTGGTGACGTCATGATCCGGAAGGGTATCAGTACCCTGTGCTGGCTCAGGATCATTAGCCTCCTCGGTGTCGTCATCTCCAATCGCAGGTAACTCTGCAGCAGTGCGAGAGTCAACCTCAGACTCAACAGTCCCCTTAGGATCACCAACAGTTTGATCCTCACAGAAAACAGCATCACGGCTGCGTACAAGCTTCTTCTCAACTGGATCAAAGAACCTGTACCCAAACTCTCCACTGTAGCCGTACCCCAAGAAAATACACTATCGGGTCTTCGAATCTAGCTTCGATCTCTCGTCCCTAGGGGCGTGCACAAAGGCTTTGCAGCCAAATACCCGCAAGTGACTGTAAGAGGGGTCTTTCCCATACCAAACCCTATCTGGGACATCCTCCTGTAAAGCATAACTCGGCGAGAGGTTGATGACATGCGCTGCAGTAAGAAGAGCCTCGCCCCAAAACATCCCTGGCAGCTTTGACTCAGATAGCATGCACCGAATCCTCTCCATCAGTGTCCGATTCATCCTTTCAGCTACGTCATTCAACTGTGGCGTCTTCGGCGGGGTCTTCTCGTGTCTAATACCATGGTCCATGCAGTACTCGTCAAACGGACCAATGTACTCTCCCCCGTTGTCGGACCTGATGCATCTGAGCTTCCTCCCAGACTGTCTTTCCACCTCAGCGTGGAATCTTTTGAAAGTATCGAGGACCTGATCTTTGGTCTTAATAGCATAGACCCAAAGCTTTCTCGAATAATCATCAATAAAGGTCACAAAGTAAGAAGCTCCCCCTCTCGTCTGGACCTTCAGAGGTCCGCAGACATCAGTATGAACTAGCTCCAAAGGCTCTGTTCTCCTGGTGGACGTGTGGCTGTGGAATGATACCCTGTTCTGCTTCCCAGCCATACAGTGGTCGCACCTCTCCAAGTGAACATCAGAAATGTCACTAATCAGCTTCTTCTTGGCCAGGCATCCCAATCCCTTCTGGCTAATGTGCGTCAGCCTCCTGTGCCATAAAGAAGTGGATGCCTCATCCCTGACGGAGTTGGCCTGTGCAGCTTCAGGTCTCCCTTCCATGTAATACAGGCCAGACTCTCTATAGCCTCTGGCCATCACAAGCGATCCTCTGATCAGCTTCCAGAAATTTCCTCCGAAGACACTCAGGTGGCCTTCGTCTCCCAATCTCCCTACAGAAATGAGATTGAACCGGATGTCGGGCACATGCCGCACATCCCTCAGAATCAGTAGAGCTCCAGTACTCGTCTTCAAATGCATGTCTCCACGCCCAAGTACCTTGGACGTATCTCCATTGCCCATCCTCAACACCCCACAGTCATGAGTGGTGTAAGTGGCAAATAACTCCCTGTTGTGGGAGACATGCGCAGAAGCTCCAGAATCAACAATCCAGCATCGGTCATCACACGCGAGTGCAGCAGTGACGTCGTCGCCAACAATAATGACGTCGTCCTCCTCAGTCGAAACGGTGGCTGCCGTGTGACCCTCATCTTTGCCCTCAGTGGCATTCCCTTTCTTCTTCTGATCGTTCTTCAATGTATAACAAAACTTCTTGATGTGGCCCTTCTTGTGGCAGTAGTGGCATTCCACGTTTTGATAACGTGTCTTCGACTTGCCCCGACTCTGACTCCTGTCCTCCTTCCTACCTCGACTTTTACTTCTTCCTCTCCCCCTGGACTCAGTAAAGAGAACGTCGGCTCGTGAAGAAGAGCCCGAAGTCCCTTGAGACTTTCGTCTCACCTCCTCATTCAAGATCCCACTCTTGGCGATCTCCATGGACACAATCCCCTGGGGGGAAGAATTGATCAGAGAAACTCTGACCATCTCCCACGAGTCTGGAAGTGACTTGAGTAGCCACAATGCATTCACCTCATCTTCAAAATTCACCTTCATGGCAGCCAGACGATCAATGATCCCCTGAAACTCGTTGACATGATCCAAAATGGGTGAGCCCTCCCGGTATCTGAACTCTCCAAGCTTTTTCAGCAAGTACAGCTTGTTGATGCCCGTGCTCTTGGCATACAACGTCTCGAGAGTCTTCCACAGATCCTTTGCATCATTGATGCTAGCCACATGGTTGTAGACGTTCGGCTCCACGAACCGTCTAATAAACCCACACAGCTTCCGATGCTCTACCTTCCATTTTGCTGGGTCCGTGTCCTTTGGCATCTCCTCAAATATAGGAGCATGCCAACCCTTCACGTAAATCAAATCCTCCATCAATAGGTGCCACTGGTGATAGTTGGCACCATTCAGCTTCACCATCTGCTCTGAACCAGAACCTGATGTAGACTCCATCTTGCTCTGCCAACTGGCCGGACCGACCACAGTTCTTTGAGTCGACTATCTCAAAGTATACAACTGGAGAGGATAGCCAGCGGGCCAATGGTCGTAAACTACCACTCCCAATTGCACACCCGAGATCCCGATCGACTCGTCCTGAAACCCTAAAGGTCAGCCCAGTAACTGCCCTGTCACTGAAACTGCTCTGTCACTGAACCAACCTGCCTCTGATACCACTTGTTGGGAATGAGAGCAAACACTCCCAACCAGAGCACCTGAAGTTTTGGGAGCAAGTACCTGTGCGACCGCGTTGAGCGGTATTCCAAACAAGCAATACAAAAACAAATGCGGGAAAAATAAAAGACACAGGCAATTTTAACGTGGAAAACCCAATTGGGTGAAAAACCACGGGACGATCGGAGTCCAACCCGGAAAGCCTCCACTAAAATGTGTGATAAAACACACGCACGGAATACAGGCTTTCCCACCACCGATCCACAAAGGATCTCCACTCCTCCACCACAAACACAATTCACAAAGGATTAACACCACCAATCTCTTCCAACAACGCACGCACAGAAAGAGAGAGATACAATAGGCGAAGAATGTGTTACCCGGACGGATTGAATAATCCGTCCCAACGTCAAGATGACGTTCCTCCAAAACCACGAAGAAGGACGGCTATGCGTAGCCCCTTCCAACTCCGTCCCCAAAAACTCCACGGCAACCGGAGGCGGTTCCTCGTACCCTTCGGCGGCACAGCAACAAGGACGGCGGCGGCGGCTCCTCCAACAGCAACAAGGACGGCGGTCGCGGCTCCTCCAACAGCAACAAGGACGGCGGCCGGCGGCTCCAACAGCAAAACGGACGGCGGCTGGCGGCTCCAACAGCAAAACGGCCGGCGAGCCCTTCAACGGCGGCGGCGGCGAGAGCGAGTGGGAAGAAAAACGGTACACGGGAGAAGGAGAGAATGCGGTTCTCAAGCGGTGGCTTGTCGTTTTTGGAATGAAGGATAAATATAAATAATAACATTCCAAAAGAAACTGCCTCCTCACGCCTCCCCACGCTGGCCTTTCCTGATTTCCATTAATGCCATTAAAATAGCCATTAATAAAATATCCATTAAATAATACCAAGTATTCAGAATTCCTGAATAGTGAACAGAGCCCACAATGTTGCAACCAATATTTTTGATGTTGCAACCAATATTTTTGATGTTGCAACATCTCTGCCAGAATTTGATAAATGCTGAATTTTGCCCTTTCAATTTCCTTGCGCGCCCGGTGGTAGAATCACGAGCCGCAACTAGCGCGCCCGGTGGTTTTTACCGACTCGGATGGGAACCACACCCAACACCTAGGATCATGCATATATCAAGCTACCACACACACAGTAAAAGATATGTCGGGACGGGTGTGACTCAGATAAATCAGGCGGCCTACCAGCCTCTGGTACCTTTCTTTATCAATTGGCTCTCCCACCCCTGCACCGAGCTTGGACGTATGATCAATAGGAGAGACGACAAACCTGCAACCCAACGAACTTGTCTCTTTGAGCAAGTCCAACACATTTTCGTTGGGATAGAACAATTCCCCATGTGTGGCAGGTTACCTCAATCTCAAGAAAATATCTTAATTGACCCAAGTCCTTCACCTCAAATTCCTTTTCCAATCTCCTCTTAAGCTGAGCAATTTCACTCCCATCATCTTCTGCGAGTACTGTGATGTGAGCTTCATGCCTCCTAAAGAACAAGTTATGGTCAGCATTGGTTTGTTGATATCACATGGTTGTCATGGCTCTCCTAACCCTGTCAAATCAAGCTCGAGGAGACTGCTTAAACCCATAAAGTGACTTCTTGAGTCTACACACCTCCCAGTTGTTTGGTTTGTGTCAATGCCCGACGGTACTTCCATGTACACCTTTTCCCATATATCCCCATGAAGAAAGGCATTTTTCATGTCAAGCTGGTGTAGTTTCCATCCCGCATTATCCGTCAAGGATATCAGTGCCCGTAGCATGCTCTTTTTTTGTGACAGGTGCAAAGGTCTCATGGTAGTCGATGTCATAAGTCTGATTGTACCCCTTTGCTACCAGTGGGGCCTTGTAGAGCTCGAACTGTCTCTCTGGGTTTTGTTTCACGGTGAAAACTCATTTACACCCAACTGCTCTTTTACCTGGTGGCAGCGACACAAGATCTCATGTTTTATTCTTTTAAAATGCTCCAAGTTCTTCTAACATTGGAGTTTTTCATTGCGGATCCTCCTTAGCCACCTGTCAACACTTAAGAATAGAAACTGTCTCCAAATATGCAATAAATCTCTCATGTATAGGTGATATGTGAGAATAAGAAACAAACTTAGTAATGTCATGAGGAAAGTCATACCGAACAAGTAAGACTCACGCATTCTTGCAGGTACTCTTCTTTACCGATATGAGAGTAAAAGTAGTGGGATAAGGAATTATATCACTTGTGGATTCAGAGGTTGAGGTGGATTGAGCAGAGATTGAGGTAGATGGAATTGGTGTCGTAGGTGACGGAGTAGGCAGTGGAAAGGGACTTAACATGGTTGGCCCCATAGGCATTATAGGTATTGTAGTCTCACTTTGATGTTTTTTTCTTACATATACTTTTGGCTCCCCCTGGGTATGAGGTCCACTTTCCACAGATGCATTCTACTCATGCACCAGTATCACTACTGACTCCATGCTTGGCAACAAGGAATAAGGGATACTTATTATTTACTTCTCACCACTACTGTTATCCTCCTCTTCTCTCCTCATACTGTCTGTATTGAGCGTGTTATGGATCTGCATGAGTACGAGCCCAAATGGCAAGTCTACACGCGTTGGGCGAGAATATCACATGGGCCCACCGAGATCACGAAGAATATTTAACGTTTATTTTATTCTAAGTTTAACATTTATTCTATTCTATATTTGGATGTCGCAATTTTAGTATTTCCCGTTTTCCTTTTGTATTGCTTTCCTTTTGTATTCGCCCCTCGTATCTATAAGAGGGCACGCGAACGTTGTAATCATCATCTCGGATGAATGAATGTTTTCTCTCTTCCTCTAAATCTTTAACCCTAACCCCTCTCTCTCTCTCTTTTTCTCCCTCTCTTACTCTCCCTCTCCCTCTTCCAGATTGAGTACCGCTGCCCCGCACCCTCACCCGCCAGACCCCAACAATTTGGTCCGACCTGCCCGTCCTCCCGCCACCGCCGGCCGCCGAAGTACCAGCGCTTGCCGAAGCCGCCCGCGTCAGCACACCGCCGCATCTCTTCCGCCGCACTCGCGCCGCACCATGGCCCCGGCGACCCGATCCACGACAGAGGCACCACCGTAGAGCGCCAATGAGGCCCTCCTGCGTCGTGTCGACACCCAGGAATCCCTCGTGGCCTCCATGCATGCCTCTCTGTTCTCCCTTCACGCCAAATTCGACGCTCTCCAATCGCCCACCACCGCGTCCGCCTCCGACTCCGCATGCCCGACCAACGGTACGTCAATCCTCGGGGTACTGACGCGGGCCTTCACCTGTTGGAACTTCCGTGCTTTTCCGTGGACGGGCTTTCAGAGCCACAGACCATGAAGTTAGTGGGCAAGCTGGGCGATAACCATATCATCATCATCATGGTCGACAACGGGGCGAGCCATAACTTCCTCTCCTCTCAGTTGGCCCAGCAACTCCACCTGTCGATGGAACCTTTGCCGGACTTCACGGTCAGCTTGGGTGATGGCCGTCGACGCTTGATTTCAGGTTCGTTGCCCATCCGTTCGATTTCAGTGGGACCTTACTCAGTGATAGCAGATTTCTACATTTTTGGCCTTCACGGGATTGACGCCATCCTGGGCGTAAGCATGGCTCAGCACGCTGGGCGACGTACGGGTCAACTGGGGATCCATGACGATGTGGTTTCTCCAGGACGGACGGGAGTGCTGTCTAATGGGAGATGTTGCGCTGCTCCGCTCCCCCGTCTCCTCCCGCACGATCCAGAGAACGACGGACATCGATTTTACGGCATGGCTCTGGTCCATCTCAAACGCGGCGCCACCGGCCCTGTCACCGCCACCGGCTATGCAGGACCTCCTGTCCGAGTTTGCGGACCTCTTAACGGCACCGTCCGGCTTACCGTCGGTCCGACCACACGATCATGTTATCCCTTATTCAGCCCAGCGTGGCGGCAGTTTCAGTCCGCCCGTACCGCTACGGGCACGTGCAGAAGGACGAGATTGAGAGGCTCGTACATGACATGTTGATGGGGGGCCTCATCCGCCCCAGTGCAAGCCCATTCTCCAGCCCGGTCCTCTTGGTCAAGGAAGAAGGACGGTAGCTGGAGCTTCTGCGTGGACTATCAGAGTATCAGGAGCTTAACAAGGCCACAGTCACAGACAAGTACCGGATCTCAGTGATCCAGGAGCTTTTGGACGAGCTCCACGGCTCCACCGTTTTCACTAAGCTAGACCTTCATGCGGGCTACCACCATATTCGCGTTCGGCCAGCCGACGTCGCCAAGACGGCCTTTCAGACCCATGATGGCAACTACGAGTTCTTGGTTATGCCATTCGGCCTGACCAACGCATCGGCCACCTTCCAGGCCACGATGAACGACATCTTTCGGCCGGTACTTCGCCAGCATGTACTTGTTTTTTTGATGAACATCTTGTTCTACAGTTCTTCTTGGCAGGAGCATCTACAATACGTCCGTCATACATTGGCTACTCTTCGACACCACCACCTCAAGCTCCACCCAACGAAGTGCTCTTTTGGGGTTCCGGAGGTGTGTTACTTAGGGCACACCATTTTCGCTGCAGGAGTCGCGATGGACAGCGACAAGATCGAGGCGGTTCTCCAGTGACCAACCCCATCATCTCTCTACGATGTTCGCGGGTTCCTGGGCCTGACAGGGTACTACCAGCGGTTCATCCAGGGCTACGAGATGATTGCCCGACCCCACACTCAGCTCTTGAAGAAGTCAGTCGAGGGCCCCTTCGAGTGGTCGGCAGCGACCTTCGCAGCCTTCGTCGCTCTTCAGCAAACTCTGGTTCGTGCCCCGGTGTTAGCAATGTCGGACTTCTCTCAGCCCTTCCTCGTTGAATGCGACGCGTCAGGCGTGGGCGTGGGGATCGTACTCATGAAAGGCGGCCGCCCGGTGGCCTATTTTAGCCGCGCATTCTCGGATACCATCCGCAACCGATCAGCATACGAGAACGAGCTCATGGGCCTCGTCCTCGTAGTGCAGCACTGGCAGCCCTACCTCCTGGGACGACGATTCGTGGTCAGCACCGACTACCACAGCCACCTTTACCTCCTGCAGCAGAAGATTGCTACGCCCGTACAGCAGGTGTGGGTGGCCAAGCTACTAGGCTATGACTTCAGCATCGAGTTCCGGCCTGGGAAAAGGCGAACTGCGCAGCCGACGCTCTCTCGCGCAGCCCCATACTTGCAGCCATCTCCCGGCCAGTCTGGGAGGATGCAGACGCCCTCCAACGGGAAGTGGAAGCGGAACCGGCACTCAACGGTATCCCGACAACACTCTTTGCAAACGCCTCCGCCCACCCACCTTACTCCTTGGTGGACGGCCGCCTACTCTTTAAGGGCCGCCTCATACTCGCCCCATCCTCCCCCAGCATTCCCCGGCTATTAGCGGAGTTCCATGCCTCCCCGACAGGGGGACACGCAAGTGCTTACCGAGCGTACCGACGGCTGGCAGCCTCGCTCTATTGGCCTCACATGTTTCGACAGGTCAAAACCTTCGTGACCGCCTGCCTCGTCTGCCAGAAGGCCAAGTACGAGGCCATTTTTTCGGGCGGCCTACTTCAGCCCCTCCCGATCCCCGACCGCGTATGGGACGACATTGCCATGGACTTCATCACAAGGCTATCGCACTCCCAGGGGTACGACTACATTCTGGTCATAGTGGACCGGCTCTCAAAGTATGCACATTTAATTCCCCTCCGCCGTCCTTACACCGCAGCCACAGTCACCGACAGCTTCATCCAGGGGGTTGTGTGCCTCCACGGGTTTCCCCGGTCGATCGTAAGTGACTGGGACCCGCTCTTTCTGAGTACCTTCTGGACGACACTTTTCCGCCTGCAGGGCACCCGGCTACGCATGAGTACAACATATCATACCCAGACCGATGGCCAGTCAGAGGTCCTCAACAGATGCTTAGAACTTACCTCCGCTGCTTCGTGGGGAAGCAACCGCACAGTTGGGTCAAGTGGCTCTGGTGGACCGAGTACTCGAAAAACACCGCCCATCATCAGGCGGCCGACACTACTCCGTTTGAGGTCGTTTACGGCCGGCCTCCCCCGTCCATCGTCCGCCACCTTCCAGGGGAATGCCAGGTGGAAAGCCTGGCCACCTCTCTGCACGACAGGAACACTATTCTGGATCATCTGAAGCACCACCTCCAACGGGCCCAACAGAAGATGGTTTCCTATGCCAACAGAAAACGCCGGGACTTCTCCTTCGAAGTAGGAGAGAAGGTCTTCGTGAAGCTCCACCCCTACTATCAGCTTTTGATGGCCCGCCGACTGTGCCCAAAATTGGCCCCCCGATTCTTCGGGCCTTTGAGGTCCTCGCCCGCATCGGGGCAGTCGCTTATCTCCTACGCCTCCCAAGCCGGAGCCGCATCCACCCGATCTTCCATGTCTCGCAGCTACGGCGAGTGGTGGGCGAGTGGTGGGCGAGCACGCCACCACGGATCACATCCCGGCCGATCTCGACCTTTTCGGAGAGGCGCCTAGCAACCCCACCTCGATCCTCGATCGTCGATGCCGCACTCTGGGGGACCATACATCAGAGGAGGTTCTTGTGGCTTGGACCGGTCGACCCGACTCAAACGCGACGTGGCCTCCTCGAGATGACTTCCGCCGCCAGTTCGCTGATTACTGCCTTGAGTACAAGGCACATTTTCCAGATGGCGGCATTGTTATGGATTTGCATGAGGACGGACCCAAATGGCAAGTCTACACGCGTCGGGCGAGAAAATCGCATGGACCCACCGAGATCACGGAGAATATTTAACGTTTATTCTATTCTATGTTTAACATTTATTCTATTCTGTATTTGGATGTCGCAATTTTAGTATTTCCCGTTTTCCTTCTGTATTGCTTTCCTTTTGTATCCGCTCCTCGTCTCTATAAAAGGGCATGCGAACGTTATAATCGTCATCTCGGATGAATGAATGTTTTCTCTCTTCCTCTAAATCTCTAACCCTAATCCCTCTCTCTCTCTCTCTTTCTCCCTCTCTTACTCTCCCTCTCTCCCTCTTCCGAATTGAGTGTCGCCGCCCCGCACCCTCACCCGCTGAACCCCAACAGAGCGAGTCCCCAAAGGGCGAGTCAACTAAAGAGGAATAATATGGCTCATGCTCGCGAAATATGACATCCACACTAACAGATAATCTCCTCTCCACTGGGCTCCAACATACATATCCTTTTTGGGTAGCTGAATACCCAACAAAAATACACTTCAGGGACCTTGGATCTGACTTTCCCATATTTGGTCTATTGTCTTGCACAAAACATATGCAACCAAAAGTTTTAAGGGGAAGAGTCTTCACTTTTTCCTCACAGCATTTCAATCAGAGATTTCTAATTCAACACTCGCGAGGGCATCTGATTGATCAAATAGGTTATTGTCAGAACAGCTTGCCCCCATAAGTGTTTTGGCACATTCATCAAAATCATCCTACTTAGAGTCACTTCAAGAAGGTATCGATTCTTCCGTTCAGCTACTTCATTCTGTTTTGGTGTTTATGGACAAGTGGTTTGGTATTGAATTACCTGTGATGACAAGTACTCTCTAAATGCTTTGTTGGTGTACTATGCTCCGACCTAAACACCTTCACCACTGCATCGTATTGCGTTTGAACTCTTTTATGAAAATCCTTTAGGTAGGAAAACACGTCACTTTTGTTTTTCATTAAGTAGAGTCAAGTCATACGTAAGAAACATTCAATAAAAAACATGAAATATCGAAATTCATTCACAGTATGTGTGGGACATGGTCCCCAGACATCAAAATAAACAAGATCAAATGAATGGGAACCCCTATAATCAGAACTTGAATAAGAGTTTTGGGTATGTTTTTCCAGTTCACACACATCGCATACAAGTTTTTCTTGATTAACTTTCTCAAATAAAAGTGGATACATCTGACACAAAACAGAAAATGAAGGATGACCCAGACGCCTATCAAAATTCATTCACAGAAGGTGTGGGACATGGTCCCTAGACATCAGAATAAACTAGATCAAATGAATGGGAACTCCTATAATCGGAACTTGAATAAGAGTCTTGGGTATGTTTTTCCAGTTCGCACACATCGCATACAAGTTTTCTTGATTAGTTTTCTCAAATAAAAGTGGATACATCTGACACAAAATAGAAAATGAAGGATGACCCAGACGCTTATGATGAAGTATGAGTTGGTCCTCCGCGCTCCTTCCAACTCCTGCAGTATCCTCTATCAGTGTGGAAAGGGTTGAATCCAAACTTTCCCTATCCAGGTACCGCAAGCCCCTACACCATGTGTCAGTCCCAAGTTTCCTGACATTTGTCTTTTCCTGAAAGATCACATTCGGGATATCAAACAAGACAACACACTTTAATTGAGATATAATAACACTAATGGATAAGAGATTTACGGGAAAGAAAGAAGCATGCAAAACATTGGACATAATCAAAGTGTTGGTACATTGTACGGTACCCTTACCAACCACGGATTGAGTAGTGTCATCAGTAGTCTGAATGTGTTTTGTGACTACTAGGGAGTATACGAAAGAAAATCCCTAGCATTCTCAGTGACATGTCGAGAGGCTCCTGAATCGACTATCTAATCTGGTGATCTAGTGATGGATATAGATGTGAGGACACATGTATTACAAGTACCTGTGGCGGAGTGAGCAAAAGAGACAATGTTACCCCTAGACAAAGTTGGAGTGGGTGTGTCATCCATCACACCTTTTGGCTTCCTTCACATCAGTTGGTGGCAAGAATCCAAAATCTCTTGATCCTCTGGGTGACCCATATCAGCAATACCTCCTTCTTCCACTTCCTCGGTTATCATCAGATTTGCTTGATATCCTCCTCGTCCACAACCTCTACGACCTTCACGGTCGCGCCCATGACTTCTAAACTTTCCCCGTCCACATGCATCCCCCTTCTTTAATGGCTTGGGGCAAGCCAGTCGGAAATGACCTATCTCACGACAATTGTAACATTGTCACGTCTCGCTCTTCTATCCCGTGTGCCCTAGATTGGCGACCGCTAGATCTGATTCCCCCCCGGAAGAGTGGTTGCACCAGACTGGATCCTAATCCTACTCTCATTCTGCATCGTGGTTGAGATCGTCTCATCCAGGGAAGGGATTTTTTGTTAAGCAAGCAGTATTGCACACCGCGGCTCAAATGTCTGGTTCAATCCCCTCATAAAATGCATAGTTCGCCTCTGAGCATCTCGCTCCCCTTTCTGTACTTGGGGTATTTACAACATGCGATTGGAGAGAAATGATCATAGTCTGCCCACAGTCGCTCAAGATCTACGGTATACTCCTGGATCAATCGATCTTCCGGCATTATCGTCTCTATCTCTCTATCAATCTGAAAAGCCTTCATGTTATTGTCGGTTGCATATATCCTCTGTAACGTTCCCCAAACATCACTCAATGTCTCTATGTCATCTACCGTGACAGCGATAGACGCGACCATCAAGTTTAGGAGTCAAGTGTGCAGCATGTTATGTGTAGTCTTCCACTCAATGTATCCATCTGATTCCTTCTCTAGCTCCCACTTCTCACCAGGCAGATAGCCCGCCAGGTTCCTCCCAGGGAGTTCTCTTTTCACCCGACGAGACCATCTTAAATATGTAGCTGATCCATCGAGTTTAAGCCCCATAGGGGGAAGATCCAGCTTCATTGGAGGCGAAGATGACTGAGTCGATCCCTCGCCTTTCGACAACTGCAAGAACTCAAACAATACTTTTAAGTCCGCCTCCACCATTTTGGAGGTCAATTTCTCCATGAGTACACATAAGTCTTGGATTATTTATTTATTTACCCTTTTGTTTTGCCGCAAAAAAACTTGAGCGCCCTTTCACCCTGCCGCAATGTCACACCACCCATTCCCGGCAATACCTCTTCCTAGTGTCACATCTCTCGTAAACCGCAAAGGCCTGCTTGCTCCTGTAGCCGCCCACAAGACGATCCCACTCCTATGAAGGCAAAGGCGGAACTGAGAAAACCCTCTTACAAAGATGATGTCGCTCCTCTGTGCCCTCTGTCGCGTTGCACGTTGTCACAATCGTGTGAAGACAATGTCACTCCTCTATACAGCGAAAACCCTCCTACGAAGAAAATTCCACTCCTCTGTTCCCTCTGGCTCGCCGCACGTTGTCGCAATCGTGCGCAGACGATGCCACTCCTTTGTAACCCTAAAACCCTCCTACGAAGACAATGCCGCTCTCTGCGCGCGCGGTAACGTACGTGTAATCCCTCTGCGCGCCCGGTAGTGTCGCAGTCCCACTGTGCACACCGTTTCTCTTCGCGTACTCCAACTGCGATGCTCCCACACTCCCTCTGCGCACTCCTCCTACCGCACTCCCGCAATACGCTCCTTTACTCTGATGTTCCTTTCTTCGTGCTACCAACAAAGGAGGTGCGGATGCAGGAGAATCAAGGCTGCGGGCACAGACGAGATTTCTCCGGACCGGTTTTGTGAACCAGCCTCTGATACCGTATGGAAAATAAAGGAATATTATTTCTGAATTCTTCTTATTGCATCTTATTTGTATATATATACAAACACAAGGATAGATAAACATCTAATTAGAGACGTGGGACTAAATACAGAAAGGAGGATACCGCTAGCTACACACAATTTTGCGCAATTTACACACAAAAGACCAACATTATCCGACAAAAACACTGCCCGTAGATACTATGTAATATTCGCATTAAGAGATTCTCCAATATTTGTTGTGAGGCGGATTATTGAGGGAAGGGAGGAAGAAGATGATGCATGAAGAAGACGACGACAGTACTAAAATAGAACAAAAAGACAACTCGAATGAAACTCGCACGATTTGTCCCCCACAAAGATGGAACTCAAAAGGTTGGAGATGATTGAAAGATGCCTCAACTCATGCATGGCTCTCCTTTCTGCAGACTCCTATGCTCCCTAATTAAAGAAACACTTTCCTTAATTAATTACAATAGAGGGAACCTAATTATATTTAACTCATGACACGACTCGTCGCTCCAAAGGGTCTATCGCCTTTTGACAGAATTGCATGCCTCTCCCTGTAAGACCCAGCATTGATGTTTAGGATGATTGGGCATAAAGTCCAGCGCCCCCTAACAATATCCATATTGGAGAATTAAACTACAAAGAAAATCTTAAAATAACTACGCCATTATTTTACACTCAAGATAAAACACCTTCAAAATTTATTTAAGCATAGAATAGACCAACACTTAAGTATCTAAGCACTCTATGACACAGAACAGTCCTATATGATGGGAATAATGTGGGTGATCACTATATACAAGAGTGTCAGATAATCAAATGTGAAATGACTATTTAAAATGAGAGAATACAATACACAGACTTAAATAACCGAAATCAAAGTGTACGAACTAATATCTCTTTAAGTAGAGATCTAACACAAGATCCAAAGTGTATAACCCGTAATTCGTCGAGATCAGAAATGCCTAAAGAGACGCATATTCGCAGGCCTAGCGACGAGCTTGGGCGAGTAGAGGCAAGCTTGGGCGAGCAGGGGCGAGCAGAGGCGGGCTTGGGCGAGCAGAGGCGGGCTTGGGCGAGCAGAGGCGGGCTTGGGCGAGCAGAGGCGGGCTTGGGCGAGCAGCGGCGAGCTTGGGCGAGCAGAGGCGAGTTTGGACCCGTACTAATATACGAACTCCTAGTAAGCTTGTCTAGACCACAAGCATCACACAACAATTTAGTTTTATTTGCTTTATCAAACATAACAGGAAATAACCTAGCTATAGTGTCAAACGAAGGATGCCCCAAGCGCCTAGGATGGAGTACCAGTGTATCATCTGCACTCATCTTCTGTCCTCCAACCTCTGCCCTCTCTACCGCAGATATAAGAGTTGTGCTCAATCCTCCTCGATCCAGATACCACAGTCTGTCATGCCAAATCTCAGCCCCAAGTATCTGTCTTGTCTCTTTCTCCTGGAAAGTCACCTTAGAAATATCAAAAGAAACTGTAGGAAACAATGGGCAAACCTTGTATATCCTTCTTTCATATATCAAATACAAGAGAGAATACAAATATATAGGAGCAGAGAGGGAGGAAGAATCCTATACAATAGATGTGAGACTAAAGGAGAAGGAAGAAAAGGGCCTATAAATGGGTCTTTACATCATTTATCCTTATGTCTTCTAACACTCCCCCGCAAGTTGGAGCTTACAAGTCGTAGGCACCAATGCTTGGACAAGAACTGGTAATACAATTTGCGAGGTAATGCCTTGGTAAGGATGTCAGCAACTTGCCCAGACGCAGGAACATGTTCAAGCTTTAGCACCTTTGATTGAATCTTTTCCCGAACAAAGTGACAATCAACCTCAATAGTTTAGTCTGCTCATGGAACACGAGGATTCTTCGCAATATGTATTGCAGCTTGACTGTCACAAAACAATTGATGGTGAGGACAACCTAACACCCAAATCCATTAGAAGACTTTCCAGCAAGGTTAGTTCTGATGTAACAGTTACCATCGCACGGTACTCAGCCTCAGCAGACGAGCGAGCAACCACCGTCTGCTACTTACTCCGCCATGTGATAATATTTCCTCCAAAGTACAAAAACCAGTAGTAGAACGTCGATCATCCAACGAGCCCGCATAATTCGCATCTGAGTATGCAATAAGAGAAAGGGAGGAAGATGACTTATACACAAGTCCTTGCCCAGGGATAGTCTTCAGATATCTGAGAATTCGTTCCACTGCCTGAAGGTGAGAAACTCGTGGGGTATGCATAAACCGACTAACCACTCCAACCGCAAATGATATATCTGGTCTCGTAACGGTTAGGTATATCAGTTTTCCCACAAGACGACGTTAGTATTCCGATTTGAAAGTAGAGAATTAGCCTCAGATCCCTGAGCACACAATATATGGTTGACTTCCATCGGGATTTCCGCAAGTTTACAACCCGAGAAACCAGCATCTTTCAGAAGGTCAATGCAATACTTACGCTGGGATAAGACAAGGTCATCAGGTCGTCGTGCTACCTCTAGTCCAAGAAAATATCGAAGATTTCCCAGATCTTTGATTTGAAAGATAGAATTTAAATGCTGCTTAACATGTTGTATCACAGCTGAGTCATCACCAGTGATCAGAATATCGTCCACATAAACCAGAAGTATTATAGTTCCAGTTGATTGGTGATAAGTGAAGAGAGATGAATCTGCCGAGCTTTGTTTGAAGCCAACCTCACAAACAGCCTTGTTGAATTTGTCAAACCACGCTCGTGGAGACTGTTTGAGACCATAAATAGATTTGCGAAGTAAACATACACGAGACTCCCCCGTGGTCTCAAATCCGGGCGATTGTTGCATATAGACAGTTTCAAGAAGATCGTCATTCAAAAAAGCATTCTTGACATCCAGCTGATGGAGGGGTCAGTGGCGATGAACAGCTAAGGAGAGCAAGACCCGAACCCTACTGAGGAGAACGTTTCCTCATAATCAAGACCGTACTGTTGAGTAAAACCCCGTGCCACAAGCCAAGCCTTTAAGCGATCAACTGTCTCATCCGCGACATGTTTGATTGTAAAGATCCACTTGCAGCTAACACAACTATGGCCAGGAGGAGACACAAGATCCCAAGTATGATTACCCCACAGAGCAGTCATTTCTTCATCCATCGCGGCACGCTACGCCGGATGCTGGAGAGCTTCCTGCACAGAGTTAGGTATAGAGATAGAGGAGAGAGAGCAAAGGTAAGAAGAGGTGGAGAGAGCCGATGTAAAGTGACATAATTTGCCAAGGGATGAGCCGTCGAGGAGGATGCAAGATCAACAGGCCGCGAGATCACATCGGTAGAGGGAAGCTGTTGCTGGGCATCTGGACGTGGAGGACGACGAGTGTAAACTTCAATGATAGGAGGTTTGGGGGGGACTGGTTTGGAGGGTACTGGTGGTGGTGTAGGAATCGGAAGCAGAGGAGTAGGGAGAAGTGGTGGAAGCGGAGACGTTACGGGAATGATGGGTCGAGGTAGCGGAGGAGGAAGAAGGGGATCAGAAGAACTGGCGTGATATGGTTGGTCTTCATGAAAGGAGACATCAGCAGAAACAACTACCTAACCAGTGATAGGATAAAAACATACATACCCATTCTGAGTGCAGGAGTACCCAACAAACATAGTTTTGGTAGCACGAGGGGCTAGCTTGTCATTGGAAGGACCAAGATGGTGGACATAACAGGTACACCAAAAACACACGAGGTGTGAGAGAGAAGAGATTCGTGGATGGGTAAAGGAGAGTAATGGGTGCCACAGAGTTGAGGACAGACGAAGGCATGCGATTGATGAGGTGACAAGTAGTAGAGACTGCAAAGTTCCAATAGAGGGAGGAACCTGCATTTGGATCATGAGAGATCTAGCCACATCAAGGAGGTGGCGATTTTTCCATTCCGCTATGCCATTTTGTTGAGGGGTGAAGGCACATGAAGTCTGATGTATAATACCAAACTCAACGCATAGATTGGAGAAGGTGCAACCAGTATATTCTCGAGCATTGTCTGTACGAAGAATTTTGACACAGATAGAGAACTGAGTGCGAGTTTCCGTAAGAAACGTACGGAACGTGGTTGGGAGTTCGGTACGATCACGAAGTAAATACAACCAAGTAACTCGTGAGTAATCATCGATAAAGGTAACAAAGTATCGATACCCAAAAACACTAGGGACCTTATAGGGCCCCCAGATATCAGAATGTACTAAGGATAAAGGAGCATCGCTCCGGGTACATGAAGGAGAAAAAGAAACACGGTGTTGTTTGCCGAAAATACAAGATTCGCAAAAAAACTCTTGAAAAAAGACAGTAGGAAGAGCTTTCTTGAGAATTGGAGGAGGGCATGCCCAAGACGACGATGTCAATCAGTGGTGAAGACAGTGGTGAGAGCAGTGGGAGAAATATCAAGAAGATAAAGTCCGTTAGACAGTCGCCCTCTACCAAGTATATTCTGCGTTAGTCGATCCTGCACCAAAAAGGAAGAGCGTGAGAAAGTAACACAGCAATCAAGGTCTTCCGTAAGGCGGCTAAACAGAAAGGAGATTAAAAGGAGAGCCCGGAACATGAAGAACCGAGGATAAGGAGAGAGGAGTAAGAGGCAGATGTGTAGTGCCAGATACCGGGATCCTGTCACCATTGGCCACAGTGATGTGCTTGGGGTAAGCAATATCTAAGTATTTGGGCGGCGGCGGCGGAGAGAGATGATGTGTAGCACTCGAGTCCACAATCCAGTGAGAACTGTGTGAGAGGAATGATATGACTTCCTTGAAGATCGAGGCCACGGAGCCAGAAGAGAGATTAACCACCTCTTGAAGCTGATGAAGTTGAGCACGCAACGCAGCAATATCATCAGCAGTGGTGGAACCGATGCCATAATTCTGAGCTGCGAATAGGCACAGAAGCCAGACGGCAAGAAGGCACGCGGCTTGTCGGACAGAACCAGTGGCTACTACGGAGAATGATGAGGGCAGCGAGAGATGAAGCCGTGCGGGCACCAGCGGTAAGACGAGGTCGCACGCAACTAGAGGAGATCGCGTGAGAAGCAGCGAGTAAAAGGAGCCCGTAGCGAAAAGAAATAGGTCGCGGCGGGAAGAACCCTGAGCGGCAGCGGTTAGAAAGAACAGAGGCCAGCGAACAGGCACTAGACCGGGCGGGTAGAGACAGACCGCACCAAGATCCGGAGCGGTAAGAGAAGAGAAGCCTCCAAGACTAGAGAGCAAGAGAAGCCGCACGGTCTCGATGTCAACACACCAGCGGCAAGAGGCCGCGACCAAGATGCGAAGCGGTTAGCTGGAAGAAACCGTCGCGCCTAGACACGAGGAGAATTCGCGCGGTCACAGTGATAACACACCAGCGACAAGGAGGATGTCGCGACCAATATGCGGAGCCCGCAGCAGAGAGAGGAGGTCGCTAGCGACAAGAGCAGTCGCAGCGACTAAGCAGAGAAGGAGCTGCGCGAGAAGTCCGCACGGTCACAGTGAGCACACCAACGGCAAGGAAAGATGTCGCGACCAAGAGCGGAGCTCGCAGCGAGTAGAGAAGCCGCAGCGGCTAAGAGAGGGCCAAGCGGGACGCCCGCAGAGAGAGAAAAAGGGAGCCCACAGCGGGTAGAAGAGTAGCAGCGGCAAGAGAACCCGCAACGACTGAAGCAAGGAAAACCGCATGGTCTCGGTGACAACACGAGCGGCACAGAACGGTGCCGCGACCAGACGCGGTGCTCGCAGCGGTTCGAAAAAAATGTAGCGAGAAAAAAAGTCGCAGCGACAAGGAACGAAGTTGCGCGATCAGATAAGAGAAGGAGAGATTGCGGGTAGAAGAAGAAACCGCAGCAAGAGGGCGAGAAACCGGGCGGGTAAGAAAGAAGAAACCGGTCAGTTAGGGGGAAGGGCCCACCAGACCGAGATGTTTATAAAAAAGGGGGTAAGATGAGGTGGAGGCCACGAGAGAGGGAGAGAGAGGAAGAGGAGCATTAAGAAAACAATAGACCGCGCGGGAAGCCGCGGTTAGAAGCAGGAGAACCAGGGAAGACCGCAAGATAGGGCGGATAAGCCGGAGAACAAACCTCCCGGTTAAAAAGAGAGCCAGGCGGACAGAAACAGGCAGACCAGACAGTATCCTTCTGATACCATGTAGGAAACAATGGGCAAACTTTGTATATCCTTCTTTCATATATCAAATACAAGAGAGAGTACAAATATATAGGAGAAGAGAGGGAGGAAGAATCCTATACAAATATATAGGAGAAGAGAGGGAGGAAGAATCCTATACAATAGATATGGGACTAAAGGAGAAGGAAGAAAAGGGCCAATAAATGGTCTTTACATCATTTATCCTTATGTCTTCTAACAAAAACAATACATCTTAGTTGAATAATCATGGAACTAATGGATAAGAGATTGACTGGAAAAGAAGCATGCAAAATATTAGATAGTCTTACTGAACCTAAACAATTAATATTACTCTTAACAACCACTGGTTTGAACGTATCATCCGTCATTTGGATGCTATCTGCAGTAGCTTAGGCGAGTGTAGGAGGAGAACTCGCTTGCATTTCTTGTTCTGATGCCCTGGAGGAAAATATGGAAGCAAGAGCAAGAGATCCATCAGTTGGGTGGCATACATAGCGACGCCCCCAGCTTCATCCCTCCTCCCCTTGCCCATATGTTCCCTCTTGATGCTCTCCATGATGCTCAAAAGGGTTTGCTCCTCTATATAGATGATGCTAACTTCCTCAACACTATCAGACATGCCCAAATTGGCACGATAGCCTTCTCGATCACCACGAACCTGACCACGTCCCCGTCCACCACCTAACTCTCTCTCCTTGGGCGGCTTGGGGCTGGCTTGCCGCAGATGGCCCACCTCCTCACAGTTGTAGCATTGTCGGGTTTCTTCCCTTTGTCCTGTAACACTATGGTCAGCAACTGCTAGTGTTGACTTCACAGTAGTGGACCCTCCTCCCCTGCCTGAAGTTTGAGACGTTTCTCCTCCTAGATCATGGTAGAGATGGCATCGATAAGCATAGGAATCTTCGTACCAGATAGAAGTAGGGCTCTCCTCTGATCAAACTTATCATCCAATTCCTTCAGGAACTTCATCGTCCTCTCCTCCACGATGATCTTGGAAGCCTGGCACTGAAAGTCGCTACAACACATACCTCCGGAGGCGTGATCATAATCCACCTAGAGGCATTCCAGCTCGGATGCGTACTCCTGCACCGTCTTTTCTCCCTGAACGGTGCCATCAATTTCTCCGTTCACCTGGAAGACCCGTAGAATGTTCCTCACACCATCATATGTACTCTTCAGCTTGTCCCAAACCTCCATCACCGTCTCCAGACCATCTACCGTTGCGGCAATTGATGGAACAACCGAGCTGAGAAGCCACATAAACACCGTCATGTGGCCCGACTCCCATTCATCTCTTCCAGCCTCTGATTTCTACAACGCCCCTGTCAGGAAGTCCCCAACCTGTTTTGCTGCAAGGGTTTTCTTCACACGGCGTGACCAACTCAGGTAGGTGGTTGGTCCATCAAGCTCCAGATCGATCAGTGGAAGTTCCAAATTCATCGGGCGAAGCGATGAACCCGACACCCTCAATAGTGTGGCCAACTCATCCGGGACCAACTTCTTGAAAACATTCTCCATTGTTTCTTCCTTCGGCAACCAAGATCAGCTTGCTCACCGATCACCATATCCCGTACGTATCAAATATTGCCTCCTCTTACCCTATATCTGAATCACGACATCCTCTGGTCGAAGTATGCGGGACTTGCTGCGAAGATACTGTAGCCCCGATCGATAAAGGCAGCCACTGCGTGTGGCAGGGCGGATGTTTGATGCGGCCTTCCTGGCTGCAGCCAACGGAAGCAGTCGTTGGGGTCGCTGCTGGTAGCTGGTAGCTGGTTGCTGGAGACGAAGGAAGTCGGTTGCTGGTCGCTAAAGTCGCAGGCGGGAGACGCGGTTTAGGAGTCGAAGGAAGCGGTCGGTCGCTCCGCTAGGTCGCAGACGGGAGACGGAAGAGGCGCATCTCTAATATCACAGACGAAAGACACGGTTTAGGCAACGAAACCTCCCTCTGATACTAAGTTACAAATGGATCTTATTATATTAGGGCAAATTTGGTGGCTATATATAGCTTACAACCAAAGAACTTAAAATATTTTAATATTACAACAATTACCAATATCTCTTAAGCAAGTGAACTATTGTGTGTTTACTTAAGCCTCTTAATCTTGCGCAATATTTCTCCTCGAGTACCAAGGTCTCTTCCTCACATGCAGTATTGAGCTAAGGTGGTAGCACAAAGCCATCTTAAGCGTATGCAACACCAAGTTTGGAGTATGGAGACCTCTTAAACTTGTGAAGTACTAGGGTGGGGGTATTGAGGCCTCTTAAGTTTGTGTTGTACTCAGTTGGGAATACCGAGGGAAGTATCATGTTGGGATTACCAAGGCCTCTTAATCCTGTGTAATACAGCATTGGAAGAACCGAGGCCTCTTAAGCTTGTGCAATATTGAGTCCGAGTTTGCTAGAGCTGAGACCTCTTAATCATGCGCAATACTAGGGTGGGAGTACCAAGTACTGAGGTTTCTTAAGCCTATGTAATATGGGCTTCTTAACTTTATGCAATACTTTGTTGGGAATAGTGAGGTCTCTCAAGGATTGCAATACTCTTTTGAAAGTATTGGCGCCTCTCATGTATGTGTCATGTGTTGCATCTAGAGTACTGAGCACTCTTAAGCTTCTGTAGTATGGAGCAGAGATGGCAGCAACAAGACCTTTTAAGGTTGTATAATGCTAAGATAGGAGTACCGAGACCTCTTAAGCCTGTGCAATATTGCACTGCGAGTACCTAGGTGACTTGAGTTTTCTTAGTACTGTGCTGAGTATCAAATTCGCTTAAGCGTGAGCAGTACTAACTGGGGGTTATCACACTTAAGCTTGTGAGTACTAAGCTGAGCTAGTAGCATCTAGGTTTTTTAAGCCTGCATGATGGAAGCTTGGAGTAATTGGGTCACTTTAACTTTTGTAATACTGCATTGGGATTCCCAAGTCCTCTTAAGCATGAGTAGTACCTGGTATTCATCTCAAGTTTTAAAGTTGCTGTGAAGTAACCCTTCATCGTCGAAGAAGCTAGGGGTTTGTGCTCTTGTACTCTCTATGAAGCGCGGATATTTAAAAATGTCTAGCGTATCGACTCGAACGCGTATCGGATACGAGAAACATTCGGAAATGCGTTTCTGAAATGCTAGAAATGCTACGTTTATTTAAAATTATATAAATATTACGGAGTCGCATATCCCTCTTGCTGGATACACGACTCCCGCCTTTTGAAGTCTCGCGCGGTCGGCTTGTAATCCCGCGGAAAACCTAAACACAAAGTCCTCATTTCTTTTTCACGTTGCAGTCGTGCTCCTCCCTCGATGTCACCCTCTTTTTTGTGGTCATGCTTCTTTTTAGTGGCCGTGCTTCTTTCTAGTGTCGTGCCTCTTTCTAGTGTCGTGCCTCTTTCTAGTGTCGTGCCTCTTGTCTGTCGAAGCCCTCTCAGGTGAAAGCCGTCTCAGGTGCGTCGTCGTCCTCTTCCCTCGCTATCGACCATCTGCATCATCGGGAAAACTCCCATCTCTATTTAAGTTAGACTTTTTATACCTCTTTCCCTTTTTTGATCTGTATGCTCTTTTCTGGATATTTATGGCTTGTCTTAACCATTTTTATCTATGCCATGACTTAGGCCGCGTTTGGCGTGGCTTATTTGCTCCGGTAAGGTTGGATAAAAACGTCATTGTCATACCAAAATCTTAGGCCCCAAACTAGATATTTTTGGTAACGGTAGTAACATTTTTCATACCAAACATACATTCTATGACAATGACGCTTTTGTCCAACCTCACCGGAGCAAATAAATCGCGTCAAACGCTGCCTTAAACAATACCTTGCCTTCATCATCATTTTGAATGCCAAAGATTTCAGTTTGCTTTATTTTTAACTATTTAATTTGTTTTTTTAATGAAAATTAGTGTGGTCACGCGGTTTTGCCTTCAAGTGAACAGTGTGGTCTATCTGAAATCTTCATTCAGTTTAGTTGTGTTATTGTTTCAAACTGGCATCATTTTATTGTTTCAAATTAATAGTTTCCTTCGCTATAAATAATTAGCTTTTTTTAAAACATTTCTCGTATCCATGTTTTCTGAAAAATCACGTTTCTCGTATCCGTTTTGTATCGTATCATGTATCTCATCCCCGTCCTGTGCTACATAGCTTGTACTTCCTGATGTACGCCAAGATGATTGCTTTGATATCGAACCATGCATTGAAAGGAACCACTCATGGTAGGGTGTGGATGGTACTCTAGTAAGGCTAGAGAATGTTTGACAGTGCCAGTCCATTGTCCTTGATGAGGCCGTCATGAATATTTATAGGAAATTGGGGTGCAGTTAACCCACTCCCCATTATCCCCGCTAACTTAGTGGGATCATGGGTTTGACCGTCGCACACGTGATTGTCACACGCAATCCCCCGAGCACAAATCCCATTTCGCCCACCTTTCGAGCATCCTCCACGACTGGCCGTCGGCGCTGCCATCGTCGGCGTCGGACGGCCTCACCGGAGCCGCGCTCGGCCTCGCCGGAGCCGCGCTCGGCCTCGCCGGAGCCGCGCTAGGCCTCGCCGGAGCCGCGCTTGGCCTCTCCTCCCCGCGTCCACCTCCCGCAACCACGGGGATCCGCCCACAAGGGGCAGACACGCCCGGCTGCTCCTTCCCGCGGCTGCGGGGCTCCCCCTGCATGGGGCAGCCGCGCCGCGGCCGCCCCTCCCCGCGGCTGCCTCCGAAGGCCGCGGGGAACCGCTCGCGTGGGCAACCGCCCACCGGCCGCCCCTCCCCGTGGTTGCCTCCCGCGGCCGCGGGGAGCCACCCACGTGGGGCGGCCGCGCCCTGGCAATTCCTCCCTGCGGCCGCCTCCCGCGGCCCGGATCTCTCCCGTCGCAGTCGGTCATATCGCCAACTACTGCTCCTCCTCATCCTTCGCTGGCGGTCGTCCGCCGCCAAGTCAGACGCCCATTCGTGGCGGGTCTTCCCCGCCGTCCGATCTTTTTGTTGCAATCGATATCGTTCATTTCATGGGTAACCACCCACTAACCTCCATGGTTAGTGGGGAAATATTTTTAATTAGATTATTGGCCTACGAATAGCGAGCATAATTAGTGAAATATACGCTCGAAACTATGCTTAAAATAATAATATTGGTGGTTACAGTGTGCGGATAGCCGCCTAACCACCATAACCACCTCCATGTAGGCTATAAAAGGAGCCCCGGGCCTACTCATTTCTAATCTTTTTTCTCATTGCTTTCTTCCTCCTCAGGCCGGAACTCTGTCAGATTCCTACGAGCTGCCGCCTCACCACCGGAGATTCGTCTAAGTCCACCGCCAAGAGCAAATCTCATGAGCCGTTCAGAGAAGTCACCTTGCGCGTAACATCCCGCAAGTCCTTGCTAACATTACTCTGCACATTCCGCGGTCGGGTTCAGCACCCGCGCAGTGCCCAGGAGCGTCCGTCATCGTCAAAGGATACTAGCTTCAAGTCTTGCGTGAGGCAGTCTGTTGCCCACCGAGCACAAGTGTACTCTCTCATCTCCAATTGAAACGAGGAGTGGTCTGTCGCCCTCGATTCTGCAACAGAATTTATAACCCGAAGCTCATAGTGGAGTTTCACCAGCACAGATCCGATCACGTGGCTTTTTACCCAGTTGAGGGATTTTTCCACGATAAAACTGCCTTGTGCATTTGTTCTCTTATTATGTGACTGTTTGCGCGCTCGACCGCTCCCGAGCTAAGACGGTCCAATCTATACCGGATTAGGAGCGCCGAGTTTGGCCGCAATAGTTTGGCGTCATCTATGGGAACTGAACCCCCAAAGTTTGAAGGAAGACTCTGAAGACAATATCCACCGCCCAGCGATACTCGTAATTGACCGGGATGGCGAGAAACAAGACTAGCGCCATTCAAAAAGCTACAGGAAAAGGCGCAGAAAACACCAGATCCTCCCCTTCCTGCATTGATAAGACCAGTCAAAGGGAAGCCGTTGGCGAGCTTGAGGACGCATTTGCAAAACACGTTATGCAGATAAACGAAATTCAAGCCCAGATATTAGTCATTTGTCAGGAAGTAAAGCAGTCTTCTGCCGCGTCACTCAAACCAGCTAATTTCCCACAATTAGGGGTACTCTCTGCTAAGACCAAACATTTCTCGCACAGGGCATACGACATAGAAAAAGAATTTTCTAGTGCAGCAGCTCCTCAACTACTGCAACGTCAGTCCAAGAGACGGAAGACCTCCACCTCGATTATCCCCCGTACAGTGGGGATCTCAAAAGCACGAAGAATTACAACACGCCTATCAGGGAGCAAGGGTCGAGTAAACATTCTGCCCCAATAGATTTTGATCTACTCTACTACAACTCACCGACCACTTTAGCAGTACCCATTCTAGAAGGCTTCTTGGAAATTGAAAGGTTCATTGTGACAAGCAATCCTCTGGCACACATTGGGTATTACGAAGCTACCATGTATGCTCCCAATGCCTCAGATCAGCTTATGTGCCAAACATTTTTGGCTACGCTAAAAGGATGAGCTCGAGTTTGGTTCCATTCTCTACAAAGAGAGAAGATAAATAGCTATGTCGAATTGGTAGACCTCTTTGTCAAAAAATTCATTGCAGACGAGACGCCCACGCCTGGAAGTCCAAGCCTACCAAAAACTCAGAAAAAGAAACAAGGAAGCAATCCGTGCTCTGAGCTTAAGAGGAGTTAAAGACGGCACACAAGTGCATACCGAACAAAAGAGCCCCCCAACATCAAAATTTCACGCCACTCAACACCTCCCCAGGATGAGATCTTCCAAGTTATGAGCAATCACCCTGCCTTGCGAAAGCCCAGACCGCTTGTCCCAAATCGAGGAGATCTCTCAAGGTACTGTGAATATCACCAAGGGCTCGGTCACGACACAGAAGAATGCAATCACCTAAGGGAAGAAATTCAGCGACTCGCCCGTCTTGGGGCAATTGATCAGTTTTTATTAAAAAAGAAAGAGCAGACTCCTACTCAGAACCTAAAAAACATTACCATAAGCATCGGCAAACCATCAACCAAAATGAACCAAGTCTTGGTATACGAAGAGATCACAACCAACGTGTTGTTTCTGTCAACACTACTTCAACTTAAGCTAACAGACGGGGGCCTCAAGCTAAGGTCAACCAGCGCGCGCATCCCCGGGAGCGCTCCAATTCCGGTCATTGGCACCATCAATCTTCCAGTCACTTTAGATGAACCCTTGCAAGCAACCTACGATGTGCAATTCGTCGTTATTCAAGCAGATTCTGATTACATCGCAATACTTCAGCAATCATTCCTTGACGCTCATCAAGCTCGCTCACACCACTTTTATCCTTGATCTCTTGTTTTATTACCTGTTTTTTCGTTTTATTGCTTTCTGTTTTCTGTTTTTTGTTCAATAGGCCGCGAGTCATGACTTGCGCAAACTATTTCTAAATGATATTGCATTGTGTTTTCCTTCAACTTTGTCCAAAGGGATCTCAGTCGGATAAGACTGTGCATTCGGTTTGAAACGAATAAGCTCTTCACCGACATTGCCTTTCTACGCTCTGCCATCGTCAGGGTCTGCCCCCTCGCGATCGCACAATCGGATTGAATCATTACATTCTCCGACCCTCGAATTGAATCATTGATCATCGGATTGAATCATTACATTCTCCGACCCTCGGATTGAATCATTGACCCTCGGATTGAATCATTGACCCTCGGATTGAATCATTGACCCTCGGATTGAATCATTGACCCTCGGATTGAATCATTGACCCTCGGATTGAATCATTACATTCTCCGACCCTCAGATTGAATCATTACATTCTCCGACCCTCGGATTGAATCATTACATTCTCCGACCCTCGGATTGAATCATTACATTCTCCGACCCTCAGATTTAATCATTTCATTCTCCAACCAATTGGGTAAGAACTGCGCATTCGGTTTGAAACGAGTAAGCTCTTCACTGGCACTTCCTTTCTACGCCCCGCCATCGTCAGGGTCTGCCCCCTTTGCGATCGCACAATCGGATTGAATTATTACTGTAGAAAGGAATAGATTATGCAATATATTCTTCCTCAAAGGGGCTATATAAAGGAAATACATCAAGACACCCAACACCGATAGGCGGTGTGGGACTAATACTCAACAATAGAATAATAATAACTCTTAACACTCTCCCTCAAGCTGAAGGGGGACCCTACAGCTTGAACACAACATAAAATGGAAGGTAAAAGAAGGTTAACAACGTGGGACAAAACAACAGCCACCGAGGCCAAACCGCGTATCACCGGGGATACTTCAACCGGGCAAGAGCCACGCGACGTTGGTCCACAAAACCGACCATGACCACGTTGGATACACTCGAAGCGGAAACTATGTCAACCATGAAAGACCAAACCAACCCTACCAAATCCAGAGAAAACGAGGAGGAGACGTAACTAACATACGAAATCGACCTCGGGGTCATGTGTGACTAAGGCAGGAGTCGGGAAAGAGGCATCCGAGTCGTCGTTATCACAAACACTCCCCCTCACGTGGAATACGTGCATGAAGGCATAGACAATGTTTGGAGGCCGTGACATACACTCCCCCTCACGTAGATCGCGTGCACGTGTAGGACCCTCGTCGAGTACATGAACCCAGATCATGTGAAGGAGCTGAAATTGCACGCGAAGCAAACTAACACAACACACTACAACAATAACAACTTTTAAAAAGAAACATTAAAACTTAAACCGGGCCGGACTGGATCTGAAGAAGGAAGTAGACGGCATGGATCTGAAGAAAAAAACGGAGAGCCAGCAGTGGGCTGTCGAAGAAGATGCAGCACAGGGGCTGATGGGCCGGAGAAGCAGCGGCATAGGTCTGCCGGGCCGGAGAAGAGGCAGTCGTCGGAGGAGGAGAAGTAGCCGTCGGTGAAAGAGAGCAGCAGCGACACGCAGAGCGACCGGATAAGAAGAGTGCACCAGCGGCAGAACACCAGCGGCAGAGCAGTAGGCCAGATAAGAAGAAGCAGACGCGTCGTCGATGTCGCAGGAAGCAGAGGCGTCGCACAGGAAGCAGAACCGTCGGGAGAAGACGATGTCGCAGACGAAAGCCGGAGAAGCCGTCGATGTCGCAGACGGAAGCAGCACAGGGCAGCGGTAGCGGAATCGGAGCCGCATCTGTCGATGTCGGCGAGCGGAAGCAGCAGCGATGAAGAGGGAGCAGCGCACGATGAGAGAAGTTGTACAGGCGGAAGCGGGCCACTGTACAGACGACGGGAGAATGTCCCGCTCTCGTCTCTGGAATCAGACGATGATTCCGTGGACGGGAGCGAGGGCTAAGGCAATAGTCGTGAGCCCTAGCAGCGGGGAAAAAATTTTATTTAGGTCTTCAGAACTTTGGCTCTGATAACATGTAGAAAGGAATAGATGATGCAATATATTCTTCCTCAAAGGGGTTATATAAAGGAAATACATAGACACCCAACGCCGATAGGCAGTGTGGGACTAATACTCAACAATAGAATAATAATAACTCTAACAATTACATTCTCCGACCCTCGGATTGAATCATTACATTCTCCGACCCTCGGATTGAATCGTTACATTCTCCGACCCTCAGATTGAATCATTACATTCTCCGACCCTCAAATTGAATCACTACATTCTCCGACCATCGGATTGAGTCATTACACTCTCCGATATAGCCATAAGCCTACATCCCGGCAGTTGCTTACAATTACGCAATTCAGGAGAAGAGAGGAAAACAACCATGTTGCAACAACATCATGCACAAAAATGCCACTATCAATAATCATCAAAAAACGGTAAAGAACACCTACAAACTCGACAAACGAAAAAAAAAATAAACATGCATCAGCATACAAGAGTGAAAGGTGCAAGCCACTACTCGTCGGTTGCCTCTACATCAGAATCAGGACTTGATTCCTCGTCATCATAGATGTCGTCAAAGCTAAGGTCAGACACGTCGCACTTCAAGCTCTTGGATACCAGGCAAAAAGCCTTTGACACTCCACGCCTAAGTATGACTTCGCGAACATCTTTCATCTGGGGCTCTACCTCTCTGGTCCAGACCTCCTCACGGATCTCCTCGCCAATCAAACTGCGATCGCGCATGTAGTCTAGAGAGTCCATGTACTCGGCAAGCCCAGCGGCCTTCAGCTCTGATACCCGATCATCGGAAGAAAGTCGCTCTACCTGAGCCTTCGAAGCCTCAAGCTCTACCTCCAAGCGAGAAGTCTCCTCCTGAGCGATCTTCAGCAACTGTGTTGTCCTCTCCACCAGAGATTTATTCATCTGCAATACCGCTCGATCCTCCTCAAGCTCTGATTTCAGCTCCGAACCAATCAGCCGAAATCGAGATATATCTCGATCATGCTCCTCCTTCAAGTCAGCAAGTGAACTCTCTGACACCCGGAGCTTCTCCTAAAGAATCAAGTATCCATCTTTCAAGTTCACATAATGGTCGTTCCATGTGAAAGCAATATGAGCCTGAGCTTCAATCTACCACCAAGAGAAAGAAGGTCAGAGTTGCATAAAATGATCAAACCCAAAAACAAGAAAAGCACACTTACCACATCGCTCATCGCCTTCAAAGAAGAAGACACTCGAGGTGCAGGGACCTCTGAAGGAGGGACTCGAGGTGCAGAAGATTCCAGCACCTCTGCATCAGGATCAGCAAGAGCAGCCCCATCTCGGGAACCAGAAGGAACCACCTCGACCTGAGAATCCTTCGCTTTGAAGGAGATCGGGGCTCCGCATCTATATCCTTACAGCCAGCCGAAATAAGATTCCTCTTTCGGTCACATACCAAAGGCGTCTCAACGGCATGCTCGGGGGAAGCAAAAATCCCACACAGCAATAGGTGTTTCTCGTCCACAAACAAGGAAATGGAGAACGAGCAATTTGTCAACTCCTGAGGCTCTGTAAATCCCAACACGAAAGAGAAGTCTCGTTCACACCCCCTCTGACGGCGACAACGATCGGGAAAAGAATTCCAAAGCTCCGGCAGGCCCCAGGAATTTTGAGCATATTCAAACAAAGTGTTCTCATGGCGGCGATCTGTCTAACTCTCGAAGTCGAGTCAACTCTTGTTGCTATAAATCTCAAAGCGCCCACCATCAACATGAACATCACACCAGTCTCTGAATAGGTCCAAGAAGAATTTTGAGTCATGCTCTCTGAAAAACATAACTAACCCCATGAGGCGCATCATCCCAAGAGGAGTAAATTGCGACAAAGGAATGCCGCAAAACTTCAAGATGTCAACTACCTCCTCGCACGGAGGAAATCGGAATGCAGACCATAATGTCGTCTCGCATGTCGTCAATCAACCCTTCGGCGGATTCTGAACTCTTTCTTCAGCATGGGGAATCCTTACTTCAAGATCGGCAGGTAACTCATATCTTTTTCTCCAAATTGCAATTTGTTCTCCGGTAAGTGTAGAGCGCAATCGCATCGAACGAACTAGTGCATTGCACTTCGAGACCTGAAAATCAAGGCAAAGCAAAAAAATCACACTCATGGCAAGGATAGCGCCATTCCAACAGCTTGACAATCACGCCTTGGGCGCTAAAAAGAGCCCCCGCGCGAGTGTCCGCAACCCCGTCGCCATGGCAAATATACCTGCTCAGCACCGTGCAGGCATACGAGACCGAAAAAGCCAAAGGCACACACCTGTGCGCTCGGATGCGCGGTGGTGCGCGCCCCTCCCCTTGGCCGCCTCTGGAGGCCGCGGGCAACCGCCTACGTGGGGCGACCGCACCCCGGCTGCCCCTCCCCGCGGCCGCGGGGGTCCGCCCGCATGGGGCGGTCGCGCCGCGACCGTCCCTCCTCGCGGTCGCGGGGAGCCGCCCGGGTGGAGCCGTCGCGCCCCGGCCGTTCCTCCCCGCGGCCGCCTCGCGCGGTCGCGGTCTCTCCAGCCGCAGTCGGTCGTCCCGCCGGCCGCGGCTCCTCTTCCTTCATCGGTGACCGTCCGCCACCAAGTCAGGCGCCCATTCGTGGCGGGCCTTCCCCGCCGTCCAATCATTTCGTCGCAATCGCCGCCGTTCATTTCATGGGTAACCACTAACCTCCATGATTAGTGGGGGAAAATTTTTAATTAAATTATTGGTCTATGAATAGCGGGCATAATAAGAGAAATATACTCTCGAAACTATGCTTAAAATAATAATATTAGTGGATACGATGTGCGGATAGCGACATAACCACCATAACCACCTCCTGGAGACTATAAAAGGAACCTCAGGCCTCCTCATTTCTCATCTTTTTCCTTCTTGCTTTCTTCCTCCTCAGACCAGAGCTCTGCCAGATTCCTACGAGTCGCCGCCTCACCACCAGAGATTCATCTAAGTCCACCGCCAAGAGCAAGTCTCGTGAGCCGTTCAGAGAAGCCTCCTTGCGCGCAACATCTCGCAAGTCCTTTCCAACATTACTCCGCACGTCCTGCGGCCGTGTTCAGCACCCGCACAATGCCCAGGACTGTTTGTCATCGCCGGATACTAGCTTCAAGCCTCGGGTGAGGCGGCATGTCGCCCACCGAGCACAAGTGTACTCTTTCTCATCCTCAATTGTAACGAGGAGCAGCATGTCGCCCTCGATTCTGAAACAGAATTTGTAACCCGAAGCTCATAGTGGAGTTTAACCGGCACAGATCCGATCACGTGGTTTTTTACCCAGTTCCATGGAGCTTGTTACACGTCCGTTGATGAAAGGACGCATTGATTGGGCCATATGTCCGTGTGTCAAGGGCGTATAGCCCATGCCACTTGTTACATGTTTGTTGATGAAAGGACGTACTTATTAGGCCACACGCCCAAGGCACAACGCCAAGGGCGTGTCAATATGTACGAAGTGTTATATAAACCCCAAGTCATTCTGTCTTCTGTGCGGCAATTTATTGGCAGTTCTGAAGCAGGCATTCTGGAGTTTGGGCATTCTGTATTCTGAATTCTGAAATTCTCCCAACCACTGTAACCGCCTATGTTCTAAATAGTGAAAATATGACTGTTGTTGCCCGTGGGCGTAGCCCATCTTACGGTGAACCACGTAAATCTGTGTCGTCTATGATTGTTTTTTTTGTTTTTTCTTCATTCTTCTCGTATTTCCGCAACAAACTAGTATCAGAGTCAGGTTTCACGTTCATTTGGGATTTGTCCATCTAGTTCATAGTTTCACGTTCGTCTGGGATCTGTCCATCTGGTTCGTGGTTCTACATTAGCCTGGGATCTATCCATCTGTTTCGTGGTTTCACGTTCGTCTGGGTTCCATCCATCTGGTTCGTGATTCCAAGTTCGTCTGGGATCTGTCCATCTAGTCCATGGTTTAACGTTCATCTGGGAACTGTCCATCTGGTTCATGATTTCATGTTCGTATGGGATTTGTTCATCTGGTTTGAAGTTTAAAGAATGATGGCAAACAACATCGTGAAGATCGATAAGTTCACATGGAATAATAGTTTCAGTCTATGGCGCATCAAGATGTGCACGTTGTTGAAGCAACGTGGTATCTGGGTGCCGCTTTCAGGAAAGAGGCATGAATCCATAGAGGATTCAGAATATGAACAAAAAGATGAAAAGGCGCACTCAACAATCTTGATGTATCTTGCGGATGAAGTTATTTACGAGGTAGTCGATGAAGAGACGGTCGCCGGTTTATGGTTGAAGTTGGAAAGTCTCCGCATGACGAAGTTTCTAACCAACAAATTGTTGTTGAAACAACGCATGTTCTCTCTTCGGATGAAGGAAGGTGCAATTCTAAAGGAGCATCATGACGATTTGAACTCTATACTTATGGATCTGAAAAATGTGGATGTCAAAGTCGAAAATGAAAATGCAACCCTAATTTTGTTAGTATTTCTACCTCCTTCATATGAAAATATTGTCAAATCCTTTGTTGTTGGTAGAGATACAATCTCTCTTGAAGAGGTCCATTGTAGTCTTCATTCACGAGAACTTCGGCACAAGGCTTTTGAAATCAGTACAGAAAAGGAAGCAGTTGGACTGGCGGTCACACATTTTGACAAGTCAAGGGGTCAACCAAAAATAGAAAGGGAAGATCCAAATCCAGAAATCATGGTTCACGTGTCAATCTACGTGATATTTGTAACTACTCCAAAGAATCGGGCTATTAGAAGAATGAATGTCCAAAGAAGGAGGGACAACCCCATGTGGTTGTTGTTGCAAAAGATGACTTGAGATCTGAAGCAGATCTGGTACTATTTGTAGTTGATCAAATACACTTAATAAATTAATGGGTTTTGGATTCAGGTTGTTCTTTTCACATGTGCCCAAATAGGGATTGATTTTGCACATATGAGGAAGTTGATGGTGGAAATGTCCTAATGGGAAATAACACATCATGCCAAACAGTTGGCATTGGTTCAGTCCAAATCAGAATGCATGATCATCAGAATACTGACAAAGGTTCGACACATCCCTGATCTGAAAAAGAACTTAAGCTCTTCAGATACTTTGGACACAGAGGGCTTCAAATATAGTTGTGAAGGTGGATTCATACAGATCACGAAAAGAGCACTAGTGATAATGAAAGGACTCAAGCAAAATACTATATATGTTTTATAAGGAGCGTCAATAACTGGTACAACAAACATGATATTGTTAGTGATCAGGTGGAGTTTGAGATAACTCTAAACTTGGAACAAGGGGATGTTCTACCTCACTCAAATAGAACTGATAGAGAACCAACTACGGAGTTTGAGGTGGAGTCTGATGCAGGTCCCCTGCAAGAGAGTCAGTACAACTGTCATTGATAATCCAGCCAATATGTTCACTAAAGCAGTTTCAAAGTGCAAATTTATGCACTGTTTAGACATGCTCAATATTGACAGTTAGAGATAGCCCCAAGTGGGGGCTGGCAGTAGCAGATTCATGGCAAGTTACTTTTGTTCTGATAGAATTCAATGCAAGGTAGAGATTGTTAATTGTATGCCTCGAAGTCTAACCCAGAGGCGACGACCGAGGTTGAACACGACCCGCGGGGTCGGGGACGAGAGACTGGCCGAAAATTTTTCGACGCACGGGTGTGTGTTATTCTAACGGTTCCATGGAAGTTGTTACATGTCTATTGATGAAAGGACGCACTGAATGGTCCACGCGCCCAAGGCACACGGGAATGTGCCAATGGCGTGTCAATCTATACGGAGTGTTATATAAACTTTTGGTCGCTTTGTCTTCCACGCAGTAATTTAGCAGCAATTTGATGGCAGTTCTAAAGCAGTCATTCTGGAGTTTGGGTGTTCTGTATTTTGTATTTTGAATTATGAAATTTTCCCACCCACTATAACCACCTATATTCTGAATAGTGAAAATCTGACTGATGCTACCCTAGGACGTAACTCATCTTGGGGTGAACCACGTAAATTTGTGTCAACTGTAATTGTTTATTTTCTATTTCGTTCTTCATTCTTCTTGTATTTCCGCAATAGATATCAAATTGTTGTGTAGTAAGATCATTGTTGATAAACATGTGATGTGGGTTTAATTTCCTATAGACGAAACCAAATTATTGTGGAAATGCGGGCAAATTAACATAACATGAGTTAGCAGATTAAATTATAGATTTAGATTCAATAAGCGCATAAATTAAAAAGACATGGTTGGCATCAAGATTGTTAAGTGGAAAAATATGGAAAGAAAAAAACAAGGTATGCGTGTATGACCCATTTGAGAAAATTGCACCATCGATAAGTTGATTACATTGTTCAGCCTAAAAGTGTGGCATGGTACAACAAATGGCGGAGTGCATAGCATGTGCCCCAAATATAATTATACTGTTAAACTCTTTGACGCCTTGGCATAAATTTACGAGTTTTTAGGTTGAAAGTATTGTAGTGATCAAACCATCGGACAAGTTCTTCCCGCAGGTACCAAAGTCAGCTCAAGACAAATTATGTCCGAGATTGTCAAGAGAAATCTCGGACTCTGGAGTGGTAGTTGGGTTGATCTCCACTTCCTTGGCCTCAAGGATGGCAGGTGGAAAAACCTTAGGTAATGTCCAAGAGATCAGAGAAAAATCAACATCTAAGAGAGAAAATACTCAATGACAGGCTCTGAGGACGGCTAGGGAAAATTCCCTGAGTAACATCTGATACATGCATTGGAGATATATGGCTTTCTCATTCTAGTGATTTGATGGCCAAGAAGATATAGATCTTCTTCTCCACAAAGACAGTGAGCAAAAAAATCTCTATGCAGCATCCGAGACGATAAGGATGAAATTCACCTCTTTATGAGAAGTAACAGAATAGATCCTCAACAGCGAACCAAGGGAACAGCTAGATAAAAATACATGAGCAACATTAGATAAGTGCATTGGAAATCTATGGCTGCTAAAACTCTCTAGGTCTCACTTTACCTAGATCTCAATTCTCCTCAAATGGATCCCCCCTACATAGAATCGGTGAGGAGCGCTTTAATAAGTCTTCGATAAATACCGAAGTCTATCTAAATGTATCCATTAAGATCGATTTGATTGCTTCACATAGACCGCGTCTTTAACCAAGAAAGACATTTCAAACCACCATCTCGATTCATCAACTATGAACGAACCATCAAAGGTGGTGGTCGCTTTGTCAAAAAAATTAGAATTCTTCGATCGACACAAAAATTCCTAAGGAGCATTGTTTTATCGGGAAAAAGAGTAGATCAGTTGACGGATCGTAGCCCAGATAACAACAATGTCGAGAATGGGCTATTAAATTTTAAAGGGGCAAATTTGTATCTCCCTTGATTAGTTGATTGTTCATAAAATACTTCAATTAGTACATGGGTCTTCAAGAGGAGAAGCTTGCCACAAAAGTGTCTTAATTCATTACATTGCATATATCGGACCAGACCCGAGAAGATTTCAGAACTCTTAGAACTTTGGAGCCTTGGAGAAAGAAGGGAAGAGGAAGGGATCTCAGACTGCCTTGGGACAGGACTAGTACAAGTCGGTTTCGTTTAGTCAAGGTTCCTTTTGTCAAACAAAGCTCGATTTCAACATATTTGACATCGTTGGATTCTTCTTAACGCGCGCACACGTTATACTAGTTACCCTTCAAGTATGCTTCGGGTACACGGTTTGGATGCAATTGTTAAGGAAAACAGACAACAAAATGATAGAAGTAACATCGAAAAAGAATCGGGGAGTTTTGAAACCGATTCATTTTACAAAGAAGAATATATGCTTATACCCCCCCCCCCCCAAAAAAGTAACTTAAGAAACTTTTCTACCAACACTTCTCCTCATTTGCTCTATGATAGAAACAAGAGATCACACATGAATAAGATCAAATGTATATAGCAAACACTCATCGGTATCTTTGAGAATGGAAACACACTTATTAAGTATGCCAAACACTTAATCTAAATCACCTTTAGATCACTTCGTGATTGATTATGATACGACCCAACTGGGCGCGGCCCACCAGAGAACTGGGCGCGGCCCACCAGGGCACTGGGCTGCTCGTAGGGCAGGGCACTGGGCTGCTCGCAGGGCAAGGCACTGGGCTGCTCGCAGGGCAAGGCACTGGGTTGCTGGCAGGGCAAGGCACTGGGCTGCTATCTCACCCAGGATCCATAGCCAGTCCCGGCCCAGGATCCATAGCCAGTCCCGGCCCAGGATCCATAGCCAGCCCCAGCCGATCGTATCAGGTCCGCGGACCATACACCCTAACCCTTCTCCAGTGGGCTACCAGGCTGCTCACAGGGCACCGGCCCAGGATCCATTGTTGGCCCCACATGGCGGGTTGTTGGAGCCGGGAATTGAACCCGAGACCTCCCTAGATAAGATACGCGGCTCAGTTGGTGATGAGAGTTCCGCGGAAGCGTATCTTATCTAGGGAGGTCTCGGGTTCAATTCCCGGCTCCAACAACCCGCCATGTGGGGCCAGCTATGGATCCTGGGCCGGTGCCCTGTGAGCAGCCTGGTAACCCACTGGAGAAGGGTTGGGGTGTATGGTCCGCGGACCTGATAAGATCGGCTGGGGCTGGCTATGGATCCTGGGTCGGGACTGGCTATGGATCCTGGGTGAGATAGCCCTGTGAGCAGCCCAATGCCCTGCCCTGCGAGCAGCCCAGTGCCCAGGTGGGCCGCGCCCAGTTGGGTCGTATCAGATTAGTACTAAAACCTGAGACATATTAATACTTGGATATTAAATTAAACCATACTAAAAAAAAAACCGAGCATCTATTTCAAAATCCCCAATCCAGAAAACAATCAAAGATCCTTACCGTCTTTGATGCTGGCTCTTTTCAGATCTTACAACTTGCCCGTGGTTCATCGAGATATAAATAAATTAATAAATAAATATGTATTAAAAAACAATCAAACAATTTATCAAAAAATGGGGGAAAACTAGTTTAGAAGACACTCTCTAGCATTTCTGCCAGTATTTCATTTGAACTTGGAAGAAGAAGAAGAGAAAAAGGAATTTCTCTTTAATCTGTATTCATCTTCTGGTGATGGAAATGATTCCCATGAAAAGGAAAACCAGAAAGTTAAGAGAGAGAAATTTGGAAAACCAGAAAGTTAGGAGAGAGAAACTTAGGGCTTCAAACGTAAGGCTTACCTCACTAATGCTTTGATCAGTGACAGAGCTCTCGGAGGCCATTAGAGAAGCTACCACGAGGTGGCGATGGATTGAGGCAGTAGAGAGATAGATGCAGAGAGAGGAGAGGCGGAGGGGAGAGAGAGAGAAGGGGAGGAGAGAGAAGGAGAGATGAGAAAGAGAGAGGAGATAAGAGAGAGGAGCACAGAATGGTTGTCACTCTTGACGGAAAAAAAACATTGCAATGTTCTTCTCTAGCCTGTCATGCTTTTGGGCTCATTATTTGATATCAGCTCTTTGGAGAGGAAGAAAACTTTTGGGGCCGGATTTTGCCGCTCAGCCAATGCCCTGCCGCCACATGGCAAGCTCGACTGGCAGATGCAAAATTGAACTTCACTTGTAGTCTTGGGGTGAAATAACTTTTGGCGAAGGGAGAGTGTTGGAAATTGGAATGCTACCCATCAGCCAAAACTTTGGATGCATTTTTGAAAATCGTGTTTTTTTTATAAAAACTGCTGGCGTTGGATTTGAGAATTGATTGCTTGGATTTCACCGGCAACGTGTAGGTGCCTGTTTATGTAGGTACGCAAGCAGATTTGGTCGTAGGATCGAAGATTTCAACGGCGCAGATCATTTCCCGCAAAATACGGTTGTATTTCTCGAATACGAGTGTTTTCAAAAGTGACCGTAGCACGGTCACTTCAAATCTACGTCGTTGATCTTGGGGAGTATGTATACGGTCGGATCTGCTCGCGCACCAGTATAAGGTACGCATATGTACCAAATTATTGAGGAATATTGAGGTGTTGGTGACTTACCATTCTCATAGTATGTTACTCGTATAATAGTCTGATTTGTGATTTTACGGTGGAGTATTTTTTGACGAAAATATGACCGTATTAAATTATGACCATATTTTTTTATATATAATCATATTTTGATTAATCACGATTTTTTACAAGAATTGACAGTCTAATTGCATAAATTATAGAGTTATTTTTAAAATTTGAGAGTCGGTTTGACGCAATGTTTTTGCTTCAATGAGTTTGAACAAAATTGTTAGTATCATAATATCTGTGTAAACTGTAATGTGTTTGCCATTGACCGTCACTAGGAAAAAAAACTAATTTGAACATAAAAATGGACAAAGTTCCTTTGTTGGGGGTCAAACGTTCAAGAACGACTATTCATGACAACCGCGCTCACAATCCCCACCGTCGTGCCAAAAGGACCCTGAGAATGTCATTTTCATATGTCGAAAATATCATCTCAGATGTCACCCGTAGTGATATCTCATATATCGAAAATGGCATCTCACACATCATTTTCGGCATCTCGTATGTGCTCGGACAAACTCGTTGTTCAGGCTCAGAACACAAAATCTCTCGCATGGAACGGGGCTCATCCACAATAACTCCCCGCACCCAAAAAAATTACAAAAAAATATATTAATATTTTGCTTGACGCAAAAAATCTGTTGCTTGGAAGTTGGAACAGAGCTCGTCCACAATAAATTTAGATACTTAACTATTAATATATATTTTATGCTAACTGATGACTGTTCAATGTTCTGCTCCTTTTAATTACCGCAGTCATGATATGTAGGGAATTTTTTCTAAACCCTAAACCTTAATGATTATGGCTCTGTTTGGGGAACTTATTTTCACTGGTCAAGCAGTTACGACCGCATGAATCGGTCAAGCGGTTACGCATTAAAGTCCAATTCATGTGGTCGTAATCGATTGACCGGTGAAAATAAGTTAAGCTCTGATTCTTGCTGTCGTAACCGCTTGATCGGTGAAAATAAGTTAAGGTCTGATTCATGCGATCGTAACCGCTTGACCGATGAAAGTAAGTCCCCCAGACGGAGCCTATGACAATTCCCTTTTCTATTTACTTATTAAATGTTTTTTTTTTCAATAATACATAAACATGCAGAACAAAATTGGTGTTTTGACCCGGGACCGAGACATTAGTTTGATGAAAAGTTAAATCGAATCATTGGTAAGAATTTGGGTAGCCCTATTTTCTGCAAACCCTAAAGCTACCAATTTTGGCCTCAAAGCCAATTCCAAATCAATTCTTTTCCGCCGAACGCAAGAATTGACTTTACTATTTCCCAAAACTATTTTTTTGCACCTAACAGACTATTAGGCAAGGCGGGTGTTTTGAGTGATGAATCTTTTTATGATAAACAAATTATGGTGATTTCCAAAACTTCTCATCTCATAACATCCATGCATACAAAGCCCCCCCCCCCCCCCGAAAGGTATGTGACACTAAATTATAGGTTGCATCCCTCTTATCATGGACGTCATGAAATGAGAACTTCGTGAAACAAATTTGTAATTTCAAAACTAAGGCTCTGTTTGGGGGGACTTATTTTCACCGGTCAAGCGGTTGTGAGCGCATGAAGAGGGCCTTAAACAGAGCCGATTTATGCGGACGCAACCACTTGACCGGTGAAAATAAGTCCCCCCAAACGGAGCCTAAGCCTCCGTTTGGGGGGACTTATTTTCACCGGTCAAGCGGTCATGACCGCATGAACCGGACCTTAATTAAGTCCCGATTCATGCGGTCATGACCGCTTGACCGGTGAAAATAAGTCCCCCCAAACGAAGCCTTAAGAGAGATGCAACTTGTCATTATGCTGATTTTTAGGGAAATTTTGGGTATTAACATGCACACAGAGATAGGATGCTCGTGCAAGTAACCAATATTTAAATGAAATGAGAATTTATAAAAAAACAAATTGAAGCTATTTAAACGAAAGAGATGAATGCTTCTTACACTCTTTTTCCTTTTTTTTTGCTTATCATAGTGTTCTCAAGTGATATTGTACTAGAATCGTCTAGAGAAGAATCAATAGTGTATCCTAAAGGGGGTTTTGAGACCACTTGTTTGACTATTAAAAACGCGCCTCATGACATACACACAAGAAGTCCCAACTTGGACTCCGTTTGGGGGGAGCTTATTTTCATCGGTCAAGCGGTTACGATCGCATGAACCGGACCTTAACAACATTGGAGAGATATTTATAATTACCGGTGAATTAATCGAGACAGAGGAATGTCTTGAGCCTTTTGTGCAATAGCTAATAAGCCTTCTCCATTATCTCATCTATTGCGACAAAATGAGGTTCCACTAATAGTGTCGTCCGGGATATCGAAATTTTCATTGTGCTCCGTGCAATGAACAAAAGAGATCGTTCTTCTTTCTCCAGTGCATTACACGATTATTGTTCAGTTAGCCTAGACGGGAACTAAAAGAGTAACTCCGCATGACCAAACTCGTGGACAAGATTGGTTATCCATTTCCATATCTTATTATTGTTCTTTCTTCACAAGATTGTTGTTCTTTCTTTACAAAGAGTGTTTATCCATTTCCATATTTTATTATATTTTTGAAAGTTATTTTATTCGTCGACTTGTTTTAGAACAACTTCTTCTACCATCTATATGATCTATGACGGAACTAGTGGATGGCGAAAAGCATTGAGGTGCAATGTTAATTTCCTAGTCACCTTATGTGACTTTCTCCTCATTTTATCAAGAGACTAATTCTACTCCATATGGGTATTGGGGAAGGAGTAGAAGACAAACAACACAAAAGACACCATAAAAATTTTAAGTAAAAAATCAAAAAATTGTTGAACTCTTATGCATACGCCACAGAAAAAAGGTTTAAGAGGCATGGCTCATGCAAAGTTTTCTCTAGAAAACGGCAATATTATTCGGGAGGATCCGATAGGAGAGTCTATGAAAGAGTTTACTTATTGTTCATTTGTCATGGAGGCGGCGGCCGTGAACGCGGTGATTACGAATCATTATTCGTTTGGTGGGGTGTTTTGATACAGTGAGTTTGAACAAAAACGTTCTTAGATGTGCACCGCATATGTAAACTCATATCTCATTCGACTTACACTGATGGTCTTGTTTGGGCATTCTCGAGAGATCAGAATGTCTGTTGCTGCATATTCTCGATGTGGATCGACTGGGCTCTCGATGGAAGTATTATTTCCTAACATGGTATCAGAGCTAGGTTCAGAGGATTTTGATTCCTCTTCTGCCGCTCCTGCATGTGGACCATTCGCTACCATTGTCGGTCTCTGATGTGTCGATCCCGCTGCACCCTAAACTCGTTGCTTTGCCAATCTCGTGGTTCTTTCGAAAATCCCGCTATTGCGTGGATCTTTCGAAGATCCAGCCACTCTCTGCTTCCGTCGGTCTTCGCAGATCCTGCTCCAAGTGTTGCCTCTATTTTTTGACGATCTCTGCGCTCCTGAAGCTGGTTTTAGTGTGTCGTTTTCATCCATGCAACTCGCTCAGCAACTCTCTCAGAGTTGTGCCCTCTCGCGCTCGATACATGTTGACAACCATGCATCAGCTTCACATACCGACTCATTGTCTGCATCTGCCTCTGAACATATCACTACGGATTCCTGATTACTTGACTCCGGCGCATCTTTTCATAAGACCATTGATGTCGCTCCCTTACATGCATTCACATCGGTTTGTTGCTTTGGACCTGCGTGACATCATTGTTTATGCCACCACCTTGCTCGTTGCTAGTTGTGGTACCTTGCATACCACTCACTTTCAAATTCCCGATGTTGCTTATATTCCTAAGCTTTCCATGATCTCATATCTTTTAGTCAGCTTACTTCCCAAAGGTGTCATGTTCTTTTTGATGCAGTTTTATGTCATGTGCAAGATTGTCATGCAGGGACTCTCATTGGAACTGGTCGTCACTGTCGCGAGGTTTATGTACTCGACCATCTTTGGCTTCCTTCACCCATTTCACTATCAGCTTTCTTTGTTGCTTCTTCCATCTGTCTTTCGTCGGTTAGCTTTCCGCAGTGGCATCATCGTCTCAGTCATCCCATCAGAGCTCGTCTATCCTATATTGTTCGTCGGGGTATCTTAAGTTGTGTGATTGTTGATCGCTCGCACTCATGTACGGGTTGTAAGCTTGGCAAATAGCTACAACTCTCATATTGATCCAGCGAGTCTCGATCATCCATTCATTTTGTCTTAGTTCATTCTTCTTGTTTATTTGCATGTTTCGCTCTGATTTGAGGAGGAATTCTTATCACATGCTTTTCGTGGTCTTTTGGCCTCTCATGGTACCCTACCTCAGCTCTCCAGTCCTAGTGCTCATTCTCAGAATTGCACTGTTGAAAGGAAGCATCGTCATATCATTGAGATGATTTGTACTCTCCTCATTGCCTCTCATGTGCCTACACACTTCTAGTCTGAGGCCATATCCACTGTTGTCTATCTTATCAACCTCCAGCCATCCTCTTTCCTACAAGGTAGCAATCTCGGTGAGCATCTATTTGGTTATCCTCCTCATTATGACCACCTATGTGTATTTGGTTGTCTATATTATGTTATTCTTTCTCCTCATGAGTAAACCAAACTATCTGCTCAGTCCACCGCTTGTATTTTCAATGGTTATAGCCCCAAGCATAAGGGATATAGACGTTATGACCTTATAGCCTGTCGTTTTCGTATCTCTCGAGATGTTATTTTTGTTGAGGACCTCCCTTTCATTTTTTTCATCCTCGCATTCGTCTCCTTCTTCCTCTACTCATATTTCCACTACAGTTGATGACGTTGTCTTTTTCTTCATACCACCACATGTGTCACCTTCATCCGAGTCACCTAACACTCAGTCTCCACCAGGATCACCATTTCATGTCCTTCTTCCTAAGTCATCTCCACAGTCTTCTGACCTTTTTGTCCAGGTTTGTGTTCCCGCTCTTCCTGAGTCTTCCCCATAGTCTCCTGACCTTCCTGTCCAGGTTCGTGCTCTGCTCCTCCTAAATATTATACTTAGCACTATGTTCGACGACCTTATCCTACAGATGTGTTATCTACCCCTCTGCATCTGGTCTCTTCTAGTGAGCTACGTGTGGATGATCCTCCAGTGCGACTTTATTCCACTCGTGATCGCCTCAACCTCGCCACTCAGGTGCTTGAGTTACTAGTCCTTGACCTATCAACTCTTCCAACGACTACTTATGGTGTTCTAGAGCCTAATACCTACAGGGAGGTTGTCCTGATTCATGAGTGGCAGGGCGTCATGTTTGACGGGTTGAGTGCTTTGGAGTGCACATCTGCTTAGGATCTAATTCCATTACCTTCTGGTACTATCCCTATCACCTGCATGTGGGTCTTCAAAGTGAACACTCACTCAGATGGCACTGTAGACAGATACAAGACCCGGTTGGTGGTTCATGGTTTTCAGTAGGAGCACGGTCGTGACTATGATGAGACCTTTGCTCTTGTGGCCCACATAACTACTATCAGTGCCCTCATTATCATTGCAGCCCCCCATCAGTGGTCCTTGTCTCAGCTGGATGTGTTGAATGTTTTTCTTCACGGTGATTTACAGCAGGAGGTGTACATGTTTCCTCCCTCAGGCCTCTCTATTGCTGCTATCCTTATTTGTTGCATCTATCGCGATATTTATGGTCTTAAACAAGCTCCTCGAGCCTAGTTTGAGTGTTTTAGCTCAATAGTTCTTGTAGCTAGTTTTCAGCCTAATCAGTATGATCCAACTCTATTTGTCAATGTACTCCTTATCACGGGGTCAGACCCTTCTCATGTAATATATGGATGACATGATTCTTACTTGTCATGATCCCTCTCATGTTGAGTTTGTCAAGCATCACCTTCAACATCAGTTTTAGATGACTGATCTCATCACACTGTTACTTTTGGGGCATTGAGTTCTCTGTCACTCATACTGGATATCGGTTATCTCAGCAGCGCTACACCTCTGACTTACTAACTCGTGTTGCTCTGTCTGACACTCGCATCGTAATTACTCTCATGGAGCTTCACCTTCAACTGCATCTAGATGAGAGCTCTCCTCTTTCAGATCCAACACGGTACCGTCATCTGGTTATGAGCGTGGTTCACCTCACCATTACTAGATCTGACATTGTCCTCGTTGTTCATGTGTTGAATCAGTTTATGAGTGCTCCCACAATAGTTCACTATGCTCACCAGATGTGCATTCTCCAATATCTTCGTGTTATTATGTCTCATGGTCTATTCTACCTCAGCAATGGCTTTCTACAATTACAGGCATATTCTGATGCTTCATGGGCCAGTGATACTATTGATCATCATTCTATCATTGGTTTTTGTTTCTTCTTGGGCTCTTTACTCATTGCCTAAAAATGTAAGAACAGGACTAGAGCTTCTCATTTTAGCATAGAGACAAAGCTCTGTGTCATGGAAACTATAGTTGAGGATATTGTCTGGCTTTGTTGGTTGCTTATTGATCTTGGTTATGTGTCTTATGACCCTATCACTCTCTGTTTTGACAACACCAGTGTTATCCATATTATCCTGAATCCAACCAAACACTCGTTGTACAAGCATATTGGTGTTGACGCTTTCTTCCTTCGTGATCTGGACACTCAGGGTACTCTTGTTCCTCATTATGTTCTCACCGAGAACCAACTTGCCGATTTTCTCACCAAGCCTCAGACTCATGCTCAACATGAGTTTCTTCTCCAAATTTTTAATGTATGATCCCCCGTAAATTTAAGGGTGGGTGTTAAATATGCACCACATATATAAACCAATATACCCTTCGACTTAGATTGATGGTCTAGTTAGGGCATTCTTGTGAGATCAGAATGTCTATTGCTGCATATTCTCGTTGTGAATTGACTGGGCTCTCGGTGGTGGTATCATTTGCTAACATGATATCAGAGCGAGGTTCATAGGGTTTCGATTCCACTTTCGCCATTCACGTGGACCGTTCTTTGCTACTGTCAATCTCTATTGTGCCAATCCTGATGCGCCCTAAACCTGCTGATGCATCGATCTCGTGGATCTTTCACAAATCCAGCTACTACGGTCACGATATATGTGTTTTACCTGGCAAAAGTTATGTCTCCCACCAAGAAAAAAAAACTAGTTTTGAGTACAAAAAAGAATGGAGTTCCTTATGTAAAGTCGGTTGTTCATGAACAACGGTTCGTAACCACTACATTCATGATCGACACTGCATTCATGTATAGGCACCGCCCGGTCAGCCTCCTAGAGGCCGGCTCCAGGCGGCCATCGCTCGGCCGACCTCCGTGAGGCCAGAGTCGGGCGCCGCCCGACCGGCCTCTTAGAGGCCGACACCGAACGGCCCTCGCCCAACCGACCTTTGTGAGGCATGCATCGAGCGCCCCTCGCCTGCCTGACCTCCTTGATGTCGGCATTAGGCGCCCTCGCCTGGCCGGCCTCCTTGATGTCGGTGTCGGGCGTTGCCTGTTCGGCCTTCTAGAGGCTGGCGTCGGACGACCCTCGCCTGACCGGCCTCCTTAAGGCCGGCGGCCACTAGGTCGGCCTACTTATGTCCGACGGCCGCCTGGTCGGCCTCCCCCGACTGGCCACCCCCGACTGGCCTCCCCCCGGTCGTGTCTCTCCAGGTCGATCTCCTATCGACCACCATCTTCTGATCACCCTCAGACGATTACCGTCGTCCATTACGCGGGTATCCACTGTTGTAACCATCGATAGTGGTGGGTGCAAATAGCCGAAATAATGAAGGCCTGTGAATAGCAAAATTATGAAAATAATGCACACCGCAAACTATATTAAGTACGACCTGTAATTAGTGATTTTTGTGGTTACGGTTTGTGGATAGCCTCGTAACTACCATAACCACCTTTAAGACCTATAAATAGGACCCAAGACTCCTTATCATTTCTAACTTTTCTCTTCCCAGTCTCCTCCTACAGGTCAGAGCTTTACAAAAATCCTCCTATAAGCATCTTCCCTTCGAGTGCTTCAAGAATTTGTCCAAGTCCGCGACGCTCCGATGTGCAAGATGTTTCGCCGAACACTTCAGGAATTCTTCAACGTGCAGGGCGTTCTGCCAGCCCTCCTCAACGAAATTCCTACGTGCCTCCCCCATCACACTGCGCCTGAGCAACATCCGAGAGTCTTCTCCGCCACCAACTAAAGACAAATATTGATTTTAGCGAGTGACGGTCTGTCACCCTCCGAACACTCATCTATTTTCTCTCATCCCCCAAGCTGTAACGAGGAGCAGTCTGTCATCCTCGATTTCTTCGACATCTTATAAACCGCTTCTTATAGTGAAGTTTGACTGACACCGAACTGATTATGTGATTTTTTTACCCAGTTTACGGGTTTTACACGTTAAAAATCGTCTTGCGCATTTCTCTATTTACTCTATGACTGTTTGCGCACTCAACCGCTCCACGGTTTATGACGGTCTAATTTAGTCCGGTCTACATGAAGCATTGAGTGACCCGCAACAAGTCTAATATTTATTTCATTTTATTTGTTAAATTATGCAGCATTCATTTGAGCCTAAGTAGGTATCTATCAGGTGTGACCTTAATCTATAGCTTTAACTTTAAAGATGACAGCCTGGCACCACCCTCATAATGTCCTGTCTTCCATGAACTTATTTATTTATTTGTTTTTGTTTTTAATTTTTAATTTTTAATTTATATTTGGCTGAACTCAACCAACAAAACCTTGTCCTTCTGTACATGGACCATGCTAACTCAGACACCGGGGGAAAGGTGGGGTGCTGTATTGCAACGTGCAGTGCACCATCTAATAACTGTCAGTGTATCAGCACTTGCGTGCGGATGTCGGCGCGAGTGTTGATGCACACGCAGCGTTGGATGTGCGGATGTGCTGCACTGCACGGTGCAATGCAACACAACCCCGCTTCCCCAGACACAGCCTCAGTGAGTTTGGACAAAAACTTTACAATTATAGAATTTGTTTCAGATGATAGTGGTTATAAATGCCACTGTTGCGGCCAAACTCGGCGCTCCGGTCGGACCGGATAATCTTGGACCGTCTCAGCTCACGGAGCGGTCGAGCGCGCACACAGTCGATGAAAATGAAACAGTGAACACAAGGCTTAATGACGTGGAAAAACCCCTTAAATGGGTAAAAAACCACGTGACCGGATCTGTGCCGGTCAAATTCCACTAGATCTGGGTGATTACAATATGTTCGGTGAATCGGGGCGACAGACGGCTCCCGTTACAACTTATGGGTAGAGAGGATGACTGTAGCTTCCGGCGGGCAACAGGCTGCCCTGCGGAAATGACTTAAACGGTGGAATGCGCGGGATGCTTCCGACGCGTGCGCTCGGGGCGACGCGCGCTTGAGGGCTTCGACTGTCTTCTTTCTTTTACTTCCTTCCACCTTGGGCGTTTCCCGTGCTAGTTGTGCGCTGATGGGGTGCCTGTAGCCGATGACGGGTGCTGGTGGCCGCTGGAGGTTGCTGGTGGCTGCTGGTGGTTGCTGGTGGCCGCTGGTGGTTGCTGGTGGCCGCTGGTGGTTGCTGGCAGCCGTGGGTGGCCGCTGGTGGCCGACTCGGTGGAGGAGGTGGGAGGTCTTTCACCTGAGGAAGAAGAAGAAGAAGCGTATGAGGAAAAAGATGAGAAATGAAGAGCCTCTGGGGTCCTTTTATAGGCTCCAGGGGGAGATCATGGTGAGCCCCACCACTAACGTAGTGGGTTAGTGGGTGGTTTCCCCTTGATCGGACGGCCGTGGTAGCGCGTCATGATCGGATGGTGGAGGTTCGGGCGGCGAAATTCTCTCTCCCCTCTTTCCCCTTTTTGTGGATCTCATTTTTGGTGGGAGAGAAAGATGGGGGAATTGGATGGAGGAGATAAAATATGAGAGAAAGTGGGTCCTCCACTTCTCCCATCATGAAGAGAATCATGGGGTTGACTAGTCAACCCCATGATTTCATTTTGGGGATTGCTATGTGCTCCCCTAAAGATATAAAATAGATACAATCCCCATCAATTGCTCCTCAAATCCTTTGTTGTCGGAGATTAGCACAAGCGACAAAACAAGGATTTTTCCTCAATCTTTTTTACTATGACGATGTCCAATGACATGCTAGAAACGTCCGCGAGCGACACCCGACGAGCCCATGTAGCTGCATATTAAAAAAAATTCTGCGGGAGAAGGGGAGACGACGCATCCATGATCGGACGGCGTGACGGCAGCCAACGCGCGGGCATGCGAGACGCGCGGACCAAGTCGTGTGGGTGCGCGCGAAAAACTGTAGCGAGCAGTAGTACACGGACTGCGCGCACTGTGTGCTGTAGTTAATTGCAGCGTGTGCAGTGCACGCGCACTGTTGCGCGCGCACACTACGCGCTGCAATTAATTGTAGTGTGTGCGCACTGTTGCGCGCAGTGCGCGCGCACTGCAATTAAATTGCAGCGCGCAGTGCGCTGCAATTTAATTGCAGCGCGCTATTGCAGGGCGCAGTTGTCGCGCACTGTTGCGCGCGCAGTTGCCGCGCACTGTTGCGCGCGCAGAGCGCGCGCGCGCAGTGCATGCTGTTTCGTGCTGTGTGTGCGTTGTTGTGTGCAGTGCATGCGCATTTTAGCGCGGTGTGCACGCAGTTAACGTGCTATGCGCGCGCATTTAGCACGCTGCATCACAAACGCTGCGAGTGCCTAGTTTGCGGTCGCAAGTTGCGCGCCGCGTGGGTTCAGTTTGCGCGCCGTGAGGGCGTAGTTTGCGAGCTGCCCAAGCGCAGTTTGTATGCGTGGTGGGTGTGGTGTGTGTGAGATGTAACATGCATGGCGGACTAAGCGCCCAAAGGAAAAGATTACTGAGATGTGGAGTTTCTGCACCGAGTACTTCTTGTACAAGGTTGAAAGAGGAAACTTGCTGCGGCAAGGCGCATGGGTGCAAGCACGGCACCTCCATTTTTATCGAGGCTGAATGATACCTCAGTTGGCGAGGTTGATGCTATTTTACGTAAGTTTGACGTGCAACGTCATTTTACGCGAGACTGACTTGCGATTATTGCTCGCACGAGCTTGGCTCGTGACTTTTGCTCGCACGAGCTTGGTTTGCTGCTTGATTTGCGTGGTTGCGACCACGGCTTAGTTTGCGTGAGACTTGCACGGGGCTTAGTTTGCGCGAGGGCTGCTTGCGGTTTCATCGTGAGGAGGGCAAGCCCCTGCGGGGAATTTGTGCGAGGGTTGTTGTTGTAAGAAGCGTGCTGCATGGAGGCGGTTGCTGTGCACGGAGGCAGTTGCTGTGAGGAGGGCGCTGCACGGAGGCAGTTGCTGTGAGGAGCGCGCTGCACGGAGGCAGTTGCTGTGAGGAGCGCGCTGCACGGAGGCAGTTGCTGTGAGGAGCGCGCTGCACGGAGGCAGTTGCTGTGAGGAGCGCGCTGCACGGAGGCAGTTGCTGTGAGGAGCGCGCTGCACGGAGGCAGTTGCTGTGAGGAGCGCGCTGCACGGAGGCAGTTGCTGTGAGGAGCGCGCTGCACGGAGGCAGTTGTTGTGAGGAGCGCGCTGCACGGAGGCAGTTGCTGTGAGGAGCGCGCTGCACGGAGGCAGTTGCTGTGAGGAGCGCGCTGCACGGAGGCAGTTGCTGTGAGGAGCGCGCTGCACGGAGGCAGTTGCTGTGAGGAGCGCGCTGCACGGAGGCAGTTGCTGTATGGAGCGCGCTGCACGGAGGCAGTTGCTGTGAGGAGCGCGCTGCACGGAGGCAGTTGCTGTATGGAGCGCGCTGCACGGAGGCAGTTGCTGTGAGGAGCGCGCTGCACGGAGGCAGTTGCTGTATGGAGCGCGCTGCACGGAGGCAGTTGCTGTGAGGAGCGCGCTGCACGGAGGCAGTTGCTGTATGGAGCGCGCTGCACGGAGGCAGTTGCTGTGAGGAGCGCGCTGCACGGAGGCAGTTGCTGTATGGAGCGCGCTGCACGGAGGCAGTTGCTGTGAGGAGCGCGCTGCACGGAGGCAGTTGCTGTATGGAGCGCGCTGCACGGAGGCAGTTGCTGTGAGGAGCGCGCTGCACGGAGGCAGTTGTTGTATGAAGCGCGCTGCACGGAGGCAGTTGCTGTATGGAGCGCGCTGCACGGAGGCAGTTGCTGTATGGAGCGCGATGCACGGAGGCAGTTGTTGTAAGGGTAGATGGATGTCTTCGCACTTTGGCGAAATGAGTATGCATTTCAAATTGCACGGATGACGTTTGTCATCAACATGCCTATAATGAGAAAATGTTAACTTTTTTAGAGTTGCAATCATGAAACTATTCTTGTGGGAACACATAATTTATAGGGAAATAAAATTGATAAATGCTATAATAGGTAGAGCCCTTCTGATGTGTGAAGCCCTCTCTTGGGTCGGTCGTCTTAGGGGTTGCCCCCCAGTCCGGTCTAGCAAACGGTGGGTCGAGTTCCTTTCTGTGGACTTGGTTCCTATCCCTGTAAGTATCTCCCCAAGCGTCCTTGTTTGATGAGATACTCGATTTCCTCCTTGAGCTTTGAGCAGTCTTCCGTGCCGTGTCCTTGTCCATGGTGAAATTCACAGTACTTTGTTTGGTCCCCAGTATTTTTAGCGAGAGGTCTGGGCTTGCGGAGCGCCTTTTTGCCCTAGATTGCATAAAATACATTTGTCCTGGAGGTGTTGAGGGGTGTGTACTCCCGGGGCGGCTGATCTCTCTGATGGTTACGTCGGAATCTTCCTTCTTGTTGTTGAGGGGCCGACTTATTTTCCCTTTTTCGCTTTTGGTTGCCATTAAACTGTTGACGATGAGCTTCAATAGCCTCGTCGACAGCGATCTGCACCTCTATGCTGTGCACGAGGTCGGGGTAGCTAGCGATAGTTTCCCTCATTAATGCTGAATAGAAGCTGCTCGGGCGAAGACCTCCGAGGAGCATTACTCTTAACAGTTCAGGGTCGACCCCTGGGATTTGGCGGGCTTCTGCGGAGAACCTGTGGAAGAAATCCTTCAAAGACTCCCCTTCATTCTGGCGGATACCTGATAAGTGGGAAGGGTCGCGGACGATCCTCCGATTTGCTATAAACTGATCTGTGAACTGTCTTGTTAGTTTTGTGAAGTTGGCAATAGTGCCCGCTCTCAAGGAGTGAAACCATGTGCGAGCCTGCCCCTTGAGAGTGGTTGGAAACACTTGGCAGAGTAACTGATCAGGGGCGCTGTAGATCCTCATAATGGTAGTGAAGTGGTTGACATGTTCCAATGGATCGTCAGTTCCATCGAAAGTTTCGATATCGGGGAGTTTGAAACCATGAGGAATTGGATGATCCGGAATCTGGGGCGTCAGGGGGGAACCCTGACAGAGTGGTCGGCGGGTACAGATATCTCTTGCACCTGCTTGATGATATTCTTCGGCGATGACCTCTCGAATTTCATCCCGAGTAAATCTTTCTAACGGATGTAGACGGACTCTGTTAGCGGGCTCATGATGACGATAGTCCTCTCTCGCTCTCCTCTGAGCCGAGTGAGTGGAACTTGCGGCTTCAGAATATTCTTCGGATATTTCCTGCCTTGGAGGAACCTCTTGGGCTCTGCCCAGATTTTGTTGCGGCGGTGGATCCACATAGGCTGGTTGCAAGGGAGGAGCTGGAGGCGCTCCAAGGATTCGCAGCAGGGTGAGCATTTCGGTTTGATGTTCTTCCATTTGGCGAACACGTCCCTCTATAGGAGCAAATGCAGCTTCAGCGGTCAGTGGCACATCCACCAAAGAGTGGGAACGTGCAGGCCCGACATGCATGCCAAGGGCGGAGCCTTCAGCGGTACGGATGCTCCTCTTTGTCATTAAGGCAGTACTTGGAGGGGCGATGCTGGTGATCTTATGCTTCAATGGATGTTGGAAAATCGTTTCCCACAGACGGCGTCAAACTGTTGCGGCCAAACTCGACGCTCCGGTCGGACCGGATAATCTTGGACCGTCTCAGCTCACGGAGCGGTCGAGCGCGCACACAGTCGATGAAAATGAAACAGTGAACACAAGGCTTGATGACGTGGAAAAACCCCTTAAATGGGTAAAAAACCACGTGACCGGATCTGTGCCGGTCAAATTCCACTAGATCTGGGTGATTACAATATGTTCGGTGAATCGGGGCGACAGACGGCTCCCGTTACAACTTATGGGTAGAGAGGATGACTGTAGCTTCCGGCGGGCAACAGGCTGCCCTGCGGAAATGACTTAAACGGTGGAATGCGCGGGATGCTTCTGACGCGTGCGCTCGGGGCGACGCGCGCTTGAGGGCTTCGACTGTCTTCTTTCTTTTACTTCCTTCCACCTTGGGCGTTTCCCGTGCTAGTTGTGCGCTGATGGGGTGCCTGTAGCCGATGACGGGTGCTGGTGGCCGCTGGTGGCCGCTGGAGGTTGCTGGTGGCTGGTGGTGGTTGCTGGTGGCCGCTGGTGGTTGCTGGTGGCCGCTGGTGGTTGCTGGCAGCCGTGGGTGGCCGCTTGTGGCCGACTCGGTGGAGGAGGTAGGAGGTCTTTCACCTGAGGAAGAAGAAGAAGAAGCGTATGAGGAACAAGATGAGAAATGAAGAGCCCCTGGGGTCCTTTTATAGGCTCCAGGGGGAGATCATGGTGAGCCCCACCACTAACGTAGTGGGTTAGTGGGTGGTTTCCCCTTGATCGGACGGCCGTGGTAGCGCGTCATGATCGGATGGTGGAGGTTCGGGCGGCGAAATTTTCTCTCCCCTCTTTCCCCTTTTTGTGGATCTCATTTTTGGTGGGAGAGAAAGATGGGGGAATTGGATAGAGGAGATAAAATATGAGAGAAAGTGAGTCCTCCACTTCTCCCATCATGAAGAGAATCATGGGGTTGACTAGTCAACCCCATGATTTCATTTTGGGGATTGCTATGTGCACCCCTAAAGATATAAAATAGATACAATCCTCATCAGCCACCAATAAAAGAATACTACTATCAAACATAAGAGTGGATGGAGTTCCTCGGGTGAGGTCGGGCGTTCACGAACGATGGTTCATAACCATCACGTTCATGGTCTTCACCGCCGCCACTGCCGCGCCAAGTTGAGCCATGGGCTAAAAAACTCGCCGCCCTTCGCTCCTCTCGGGGTGCTCGGATGAAGAGCTATTTGGGAATTTGACGAGACAAATGAGTTATATCACACTATGTATCAGTGTCTGATTAAAATATGCTTTAATTGAAACATTTAAGGTGTCTTGAACCTACCCGGAGCTTTACAAGGGTGGCCGTCCCAACGATATGAATCCAATGTTAGGTGGTTCGAAGCATTCTGGGTGGTGATCAAAGTGGAACTATCTTCCCGTTGCCCATAGCTTAGGTTTATATAGAAAACCTTAGGGTTAATACATGTATTGGATATCCACGTATCCGAACCGACTCGTTAATCCTCCGAACCTGTTATATGCTCAAATATACATTAACATCCAACACCACCGAAAGATAAATTCTGGAGTCGATTTGACTTGGTTAACCCTGATCGAATCAAACAGATCAAATTGAGCCACGTCGGAACGGTTCGCTTCAACCGTACATACTGCCGGGCTGTGCTGACCGAATGCTTCTATGAAAGACATTTTAGCAACTTGCAACAAGAAGCTGGTCATGGACATAGCTTCGCGGTGGCCGCGGGGAATTCAAAAAATCAGCCATAAATGTGGGTAAGAGTTCAAATTAATACCAATTTAGAAAAACATCAAAATTAAATATAGGAATTCTAATTTCGCCAAAACTTCACCGAAGGAATTTCATCCACTTTTATGTTCAATCGGACAATGTTTGTTAGGTGATCCTTAACGAATGGCCGTTTAACCCATGAGTTTATGATCACCACCACCGTGCCAAACAGAGCCTAAGTCCACAGGAGATGCATTTGGACCTCGCACGATCATATATTGTTGTGAATGTGTGATCACATAATGATCATTTTATCGCCTCAAGGCTCCCAAACACACACAAAAACTATATCTAGGGGGGGCGAATACAGTATTTCCAATGTGTTGAGTACTTGAGTGTTATCTCAATGTGGGCTGAGCTTATCTCTAGGGTGGTGAAAACATGGCAAAGAGCGGCTCATTGCATAATTCCAAGTTTGCATAATCTTAAATGTAAGAACACGAGAGTCGTCTAGTACAATACTCATTTGTCGCCGTAGAAAAAAAACCTAAAATTGCAAGTTTTGGCTTAATATGCGCCGGGTTTAAATAAAACGGATAATATCTCGAACATCATGAGCCCATCGTTGCATAGCACACAAATTTTTTTTGGGAATTGTTAAAAACACCGCATTTTTGGCTAATCGCACCGCATTTGGGTCTTTTAACACTTAAAATTTGTCACTCTAAAAATATACTCGCACCGCACTGCTGCTTCCTCGCACCGCAGTCCTAAAATCCTGATCTTCTCCTCACGCCTCCTGACGCGTCGCTGGCTCCTCCCGCCTCCTCAGCCCCCTCCAGCCCTTTCCGTCGCCGACACCGGCAGATATCAGCGCCAACGCCGCCTCTCGTCACGCTCAGATTTTATGCCTTTCAGAAATACGTCTTGTACATGTAATTTCAGGAAAAGTGTTCAACACAAAAGTTGTAGACCTCGTCGAGATCTACAACTTTTGTGTTGAACACTTTTCCTGAAATTGCGTGTACAAGGCGTATTTCGAAAAGACGCGAAAAGTTAAGAGATTTTTGGGTGCGACTAGCCAATAAAGAGTTGCGGTTAACAATCACATATGTTAAAGGACTTCTGAAATTTCTTTGAGAGTTCATTACTGTTTCTATGTTTAGAAGTAAATTGTTGCAATATTATTGATCTTCATCGTGAATTGTGGCTCAAGTATTATTGGTCCATATTATAGATGTCGTTGATGAAGATCACAAATATTTGAAGAAAAAAGCATAACAATTTGGACAACACATTTGATGGTTTTTTTGTATCAAATATTTTTTCTATTGAGTATATATTAATATTGTAATTCAATGAGAACCTATTTTAATTCATAAATTAAGTGCGGTGCGTTTATCTCAATTGCGGTGCGGATAACAATGTGCGGTGCTTTTAACAATATGTGAAAAACTACGGTGCTTTTAACAAAGCGGTGTGATTAGCCAAAAGTGCAGTGCTTTTAACAATTCCCTTTTTTTTCTCTTCAAATACCGTCCCAAAGTAGCGTCTAAGCATACCCTCATATCCAAGATTTTGTTATTTTAAAGCACTATAAAAGACATCAAAACGAATAATATCTCAAACATCATGAGTTGGACTCCGTTTGGCATGGTGGTGACGGTCATAAACACATGATTAATCACCTAACAAATACTATTCGTTTGAACGTAAAAGTGAATGAAATTCTTTAGTTGGGCATTAACAAATGACAATTTAACCTCTATGTTCATGACTGTCATCACGTGCCAAAGGGAGCCTAGTTTGTCACATCATAAACATTATTTATCCACTTTTTTTTAAATTAACGAAAAAGATGTCATCTTTACTTGTAGATCTTCTCCACTACAAAAGAGCCTAAAAATACTTTCTTTTTAATTTCAGAGATAAAAGCGAAAAAAAGAGAGAGAATCTTTCCAGGGTTCTCCGGTCTCCATCATGACAACCCTCCCCGCATAATATTTGTTTAGCCGGTTTGGTTTTATTCCCATAAATAAATATTATGGGACCAAGATTGATTCTACAATTAATTAGGAGGACAACATACTTTCTAAGCTATAAAAGGCGATTGTTAACCGCACTTCAATTTTGACTATCCGTAAATATTTGATATCCGCGAACCATTGTTTTTCAAAACGGATATCCGCAAACATAAATGTTATCCGCAAAAAACGGTTTTTCATAGTTCTTATCCGCAAACCAATTTTTCTCGTGATATCTCATCCACGAAGGAACAATGTGTGGCATCGGAGAGCAAGTATGCAAGACTAGCCGAATGAAGTGATTATTATTTAAAAAACAAATGCAAATAAGTGTTGGTACCTCCGGCATTGATGAGTGAAGTGGAAAAAATGTTAAACTTTGAACTTTTGAGAATTGAACCACTGCTATGTTGACATGTTGTAGCACGAACTGATAACAAATCTCATATCCGATAGTGTCATCCATTTATCAAATGGCGCTGGAGTTTCAATGCACTGTAGAGAGTCTAACAAGTCTAATCTTCGTTTGCTAATGTATATTTCATCATACAAAACACGGCGAGTTTCAAGCTCCCAATATAAATCCTTTCGTACTTGTTGCCAACCACCTATTATATTCAATGCATCACTAATTACTCTGTATCCACAGTGACCATCACCAGTAACATCGTAGGCATCAACAATATGTGCAGACCGAAGGCGAAAAGGAGGAGAAAAGGCGAGACGTCGGCGAAGGAAGTAGACGGAAGGCCGGAGTCGCACCAGCCGGCGGGAAGAGGAGGGGGGCCGGATTCGCACCTGCAGGAGAGTCTCACGCCAGGCGGGAGGGGCAGAAGGGGGCGGTGGCGGCCTCTCACTGTCTCTCACAAGGTTCGCCGAACCCTAGGGAACTGTCGACGGGCGGCGTCGAGGGAGGAGCAGCCCAGTCGGCTCTGTGGCTCGCACTAAATGAAGATCTGGGCGGGGTTGCGTCGCTCCAGCGAGGATGCTTCCTCCAGCGCAGCGAGGAAGAGGCGGGGTTGTGGGCTTGCGGCGTGGAAAGGGGGAAAAGTCCTGTTTGCGGATAGCGATAAGTGGGAAGAAAAAAAAAACCTAATTTAGAGTGCGATTAGCCCTAATTGAAGTGCGGTTAACAATCACCCTATAAAAAAGGGAAGGTATACCTAGCCAATGAAAATTTGGGAGGCAGGACCGGACTTGGGACCCGCGCTGCAAGGCTTGGTCGACCACGCGTTTTTACTAGCCCCGGACAGCGAACGATCGGTGCGATTCCACATGTGGTGTTATTCATCGGATCATGTATTTTTTTCTCGAGTATTCATGTATTGCAGCAAAGTTTGATTGTAGCAATGTTTGTCTTCTTGTACTGCCCTCTATTGATTGTAGCAATATTTGTGAAAATATTTCCCATTTCCCCACATAAATAGCTCCTAAAATATTTTAGAGGGGGTATTGTCCCTCAAATTAAGGGATGTAGAAAGAGTTAGTGTTAGTCCATTGATTGTTGTCATCTTCCTTTCCCTGAGTATCATACACCGAATACAGAGTGAGACTAATGCTCTCATTGGGACAACTTATGCTGATAAAAAAACTACTAATCGAATAGAGCTGTCAGAAAAACAATGATGAAAAAGTTGCATATTATTAGGAAAGTGTGTGTTTAGTTGATGATTGAATAGAGATATTTCTTTTAAACTTCTTAGTAAAATAGTTGTTTGAAAATAGTGACACATCATCCTACAACTCCTTATAAGGCTTGTTGATGTCAAAATCATCACCAACAAGGCACATAAAAAAGATTGTCTCTAGCAGCGGTGAACATCAGATTTATCTGCAACGATGAATGTCGCTTGTTGCAGGCAACAATATTCCACAAAGGCTATTACAAGGTATTGCAAGCTATTACAAGGCACAAGAAAAAAGGCTACTACAAGCTCCATTTGGCGCGTTGTTTTTGCTCCCGTGAGTTTGGACAAAAACCCCATCACTATAAATTGTATGTTTGGCATAACAATAGTTACCACCGCCATCAAGAAAAGAAAGAGGCTAATTTTGAACATAAAAGGAAATGAAGTTCCTTATGTGAAATCGGGCGTTCACGAACCACCGCATACACGACCGCTACCGCCGTGGCAAACGGAGCCTTGATCCATTCTAGAGAAGAAAGAGATTGCAGCCATTAACGAAATGGCAAAAGTGAGGTAAGTTTTTTTTGACTTTAAGGCTCCGTTTGACACGGTGGTGCGGTCGTGAACATGGGGGTTAAACTGTCATTTGTTAGCACACACCTAAGAAACTTCGTACATTTTTATGTTTAAACAGATGAAGTTTGTTCCGTGGTCGTTAACAAATGACGGTTTAACCCTATGCGTTTACGATCACCACCGTTTTGCCAAACGAAACTTAAATATGTGGCTGGGGTATATCTTACCCTGGCCATTGGATACCCCAACAAACCAAGGGTCCAAAATGGCAGAAAAAAAGTAGAAAAAGTGATTGGCCGGGGAACATGAGCCATGTTACTGGGTCAGGGCCGGCCGGATCTCAGACCTCTAACAGCTCTAAGGTTTTAATCATTAATCTATGAGCTAGATTGGTCCAAATTCATCATAAATAAGAAAAACAATTATACAGTATTGTTGGGGTGGGGTTACTCCTTGGGATCCGATTGAGCGAGCGGCGCGCACGGACCGTGCACCCTCAAAGGGATCCAAAACCACCCCTGCATATGTGTTCTGCAAGCGGGAGCGTACCCAGCGTGCATGCGTGACGTGCTGTCCTTGTGTCTGTGGGGCATTGTGCACGCGCGCACCGGCGCTGACGCCATTTCCAGCCGCTGCCTGCGTCGGGCAACTTTCCCGAGCGTCCGAGGGGCATGCTCGTCATTTTGTGAAAATTGGCGATCCAGGTGACCGAGACCAAACAAATCTAACGGGACATCGCCACTGCTCCGCTCTAAGCATTCTTTCCGAGACGCAACCCAAGTACCCCCAAACCCCTCTTCATCCATTGATGGGTTGTTGGTGCTCATAGTCTCCTTTCGAAGAGCGAAACTCTCCGGTTAAGTGGGCAGCATGGGGACTTCCCAGGAGGTCACCCATCCAAGTACTACTCCATCCCGAGCACGCTTAACTATGGAAATTTTCAACTTCTCGCCAGCTCAATTGGTGGTGAGAAGTTGAAAAACTCTATAGTTAAGCGTGCTTGTGATGGAGTGGTACTGAGATGGGTGACCTCCTGGGAAGTCCCTGTGCTGCCCGCTTAACCAGAGAGTTTCACTCATCGAAGGAAGGTTATTGCCACTAACAACCCTTCATTGGATGGAGACAGGTTTGGGGTGCTTGAGTTGCAGCCCAGTAAAGTCGCCTAGAGTGGAACCGTGACATTGTCTCGTTGGATCAACTAGGTTCATTACAATAAAAATATAAAAAGTTAACTTTTTTGTGACAACCCATGACCGACCCACTCTAAATCATACATGGATCACTATGACCTAACCTGACATCGTCCGAGCTTCAACTCAGTTGGTGATGAGATGTTGAAAAACTTCATAGTTAAGTGTGCTCGGGCTGAAATAGTACTGAGATGGGTGACCTTCTGGGAAGTCTCTATGCTGCCCACTTAATTATCGAATTTGCCTCATAAAAAGGAAGTTGTGACCACCAACAATCTGTATATTGATAGAGAGGGGTTGGGTGAAGCTTAATTGGTGATGAGAAGTTGAAAAACTTCATAGTTAAGCGTGTTCGGGATGGAGTAGTACTGAGATGGATGACCTATTGGGAAGTCCTCGTACAACCCACTTAACTATTGAGTTTGCCTCATCAAAGAGAGGTACCAACAACCCTCATGTTGATGGAGAGAGGTTGAGTGCTTGGGCTGCAACCCGGATGATGTCAGGTGGTGTAATCTAGAGTGGGTCAGTCCTGGGTCATCATAAAAAAAGTGCAGCTCAATTGGTGTTGAGAAATGGAGAACTCTATAGTTAAGTGTGCTTGGGTTGGAGTAGTACTAGGATGGATAATCTCTTGGGAAGTCCCCATGCTGTTCGGTTCTATTTTTGTCTGGTTCGGATCAGGTCTAAAAATCCTGAAATCGCTTGAGACATGTATGTTGCGATTCTGATTCCGGTCTGGGTAATAAAATGAAAGAATCACACTCAAACCAATGTTGTTCGCGCTTCCAAAATTCAAACCGAAACCCAAATAATTCTCAAATGGTTTAGTTTGATTCTTTGCGGTACTGGTTCGGTTCCGGTTCGATTTACGGTTTTTGGTTTTAAAAAACAACATTGGATATCTCAGATTCGGGGACCATCTTGTTAATTTTTCAAAGCGAAGATTTGTATCCCTGTACACAGACTATCTCTGTTCTAGATTCATCACTCCTCGCGCGCCGAGTTTGCTCATCTCTTCTTGACACAGTTTTTGTTATGGTGACGTACATCGACCTCTCCCGCCCTCTTACTTCGACTTCACCTCGTACCTTCTCGATGCATGTAGTTCTCCTGTCGGTGCTCTGTTCCAGCCCACATTAAGCTTCTTGGTTATATTTTGACGGAAATAAGCTATAACTATATGCAAGAAAACATCGGCTACGTCCCAAGTGAAATCGATAACTTCTTAAAAAAAAGTTATATGAACCCACTTTATTTAACTTTATGAATATTATATTGGAGAAAAATGAAATTAAACAAGTAAAATATCAATAATTCATTTTGATGTCTAAGTTTGGAGATTATCATCATTTTATTATGTTTTTATTGTAGAAATGCTGAAGAATTCGACTTGAAGAAGTGAATCTAAATCAATTTGATTTCTTAAAAAATTATTGCAGAGTTGTTGCAACAAATTTGAAATTCGAATTTCAATTTTAAGCTCACAAGCATTATTCAGTCATCACTTAGAGAGAAGAAGGCTAGGGCACACCGTGGAGAAGAAGAAGGCTAGGGCACACCGTGGAGAAGAAGATTATTTTGTAGAAAATTTGAGAGACTTTCTCCTAAACTCTTGAATTTCATTCATCATGTTTTGTAAGATTTTTTTAATTATATTGCATGTCTCTATCATCATGACTTAAATTATCAAAATCTTATATTATGAGAGTACTATACTTATGATAATGTTGAATTTCTCAAAAAAACATTATAAATATTTGTTGATTTATTTTTATTGATTTATGTTCTTTATAATGAAACTTCGATTTTTCATCTTTTTATTGTTTCAACATTCAAGAGAGGATAAACATTAATTTATGAAGATTTTCTTATCGCGTTTCAACATTCGAGAGAGAAGCATGAAATTTTAACCAAAGTTTCTTTATTTTAACTATGCGTCAACATTCGAGAGAGGAGATGCGTAAATATATATTAAATCTGTTGCGGACTAACTCGATGCTCCGGTCGGGCCGGATATTCTTGGACCGCCTTAGCTCGCGGAGCGGTCGAGCGCGCACACAGTCAGTTGAAAAATGGGGGATGGACACGAGAAGTTTTAACGTGGAAAACCCTTCAACCGGGTGAAAAACCACGTGACCGGGTCGGTGCCGATCAAAATCCACTAGATTGTTGGAGGTTACAATTTGATGGGGGGAATCGGGGCGACAGGCCGCTCCCGTTACAATCTTGAGGAGAGAGAGAGTGCATGCACTCGTTGGTGGGCAACAGACTGCCACGCCAACGGGACTTGGACGGTGGAATGCGCGAGATACTTCAGTCGCGTGCGCTCAGAGGCGACGCGTGTCCAAGGGTTGTCACTGCTTCCTTTGTGCGTCTTTCTCAGTCCTTGGAGTGTTTCCTTTGTAACTGAGCTCTGGCGGGGTGCCAATAGCCGATGACAGGTTCTGGTAGCTGTTGGCGGGTGCTAGTATCCGTTGGTGGCCGCTGGAGGTCGCGGGTGGCTGTCGGTGGTTGGCGGCGAGAGGCGGCCGCTGGTGGTTGACGACGAGGGGTGGTCGCCGGCAGAGAAAACGGGAGAGCTCCCACCTGAGGAAGAAGAAGAAGGGGGAAGCGTAGGAGGAGAAAGTTAGGAAATGAGGAGCCCCTGGGGTCCTTTTATAGGCTCCAAGGGGAAGTTATGGCGGGCCCCACCACTAACATAGTGGGTTAGTGGGTGGTTTTGCCCCGATCGGACGGCCGGCGGGGCCTCCCCCTCGATCGAACGGTGGGGAGGTCATCCCGAGGTGGGGCCGCCCGGACGACGCCGACGGCGAGGAGGTGGGCGGACCGGCGGCCGGCCATGGCCGAGGCCGGTCACGGCTGCGGCCGACCATGATGGCGGCCGGCCACGGCCGAGGCCGGCCATGGCCGGGGTCGGCCATGGCCGGGGCCATGGCCGAGGCCGGCCATGGCCGGGCCATGGCCATGGCCGAGGCCGGCCATGGCCGGGCCATGGCCATGGCCGAGGCGGGCCATGGCCATGGCCGAGGCCGGCCATGGCCATGGCCGAGGCCGGCCATGGCCGGGGCCATGGCCGAGGCCGGCCATGGCAGAGGCCGGCCATGGTCGGGGCCATGGCCGGGGCCATGGCCGAGGCCGGCTATGGCCGAGGCCGGCCATGGTCGGGACCATGGTCGGGGCCATGGCCGGGGCCATGGCCGGGGCCGGCCATGGCCGAGATCGGCCATGGCCGGCGCGGCCATGGCCATGGCCGAGGCCGGCCATGGCCGCGGCCGGCCATGGCCGAGGCCGGCCATGGCCGCGGCCGGCCATGGCCGAGGCCGGCCATGGCCGAGGCCGGCCATGGCCGCGGCCGGCCATGGCCGAGGCCGGCCATGGCCGCGGCCGGCCATGGCCGGAGGGGAACCGCCGGCGGCGGTTCCTTCGCCTAAAGGTGGGGAGAAGGGGGGCCCACTCCCATGATCTCCATGAGAGATCATGGGGGTTAGGGGGGCCCACCCATGATCTCCATTGATGGGGATCATGGGGGTCTCCTTTTCCTTATAAATTAAGGTGGAGCCCATCAATTGCCCCCCAAATCTCTTTCAGTTGTGAGGGAAGCGAGCACGGGGAGAGATTTCTAACTCTGGTCGCGGTGGTGATTGCCAGCGTGGAATCCGGGATGGCGACGATGGCGTGCGGTTCTAAGGTACGATGATGCGCGCTAGCTTGGGAAGCGGACGTCAGGCGAGCATGCGCGGAGGCCGGCAAGGTGCAGGAATCGGCCGTGCGCGGCCGTGCGTGCGTGGAGGCGTTCCTTGCGCGGACGTGCTGTGCGCGCCGACCGCGCGTGCTGCGCACGCTGGCGGCCCGCGCGTGCTGCGCACGCTGGCGGCCCGCGCGTTGGCCGCCCGCGCGCTGGCCGCGCGCGCTGGCCGCACGCGCGCAGGCCGCACGGGCTGGCCGCGCGCGCGCAGGCCGCGTGCGCGCTGGCCGCGCGCGTGCAGGCCGCGGGCGCGATGGCCGCGCGCGCGCAGGCCGCGCGCGCAGGCCGCGCGCGCGCAGGCCGCGCGGGCTGGCCGCGCGCGCGCAGGCCGCGCGCGCGCAGGCCGCGCGGGCTGGCCGCGCGCGCGCTGGCCGCGCGCGCTGGCCGCGCGCGCGCTGGCCGCGCGGGCTGGCCGCGCGCGCGCTGGCCGCGCGGGCTGGCCGCGCGCGCGCTGGCCGCGCGCGCGCTGGCCGCGCGCGCGCTGGCCGCGCGCGCTGGCCGCGCCCGCGCTGGCCGCGCGCGCGCTGGCCGCGCGCGCGCTGGCCGCGCGCGCCCTGGCCGCGCGCGCGCTGGCCGCGCGCGCGCTGGCCGCGCGCGCGCTGGCCGCGCGCGCGCTGGCCGCGCGCGCGCTGGCCGCGCGCGCGCTGGCCGCGCGCGCGCTGGCCGCGCGCGCGCTGGCCGCGCGCGCGCTGGCCGCGCGCGCGCTGGCCGCGCGCGCGCTGGCCGCGCGCGCGCTGGCCGCGCGCGCCCTGGCCGCGCGCGCCCTGGCCGCGCGCGCCCTGGCCGCGCGCGCCCTGGCCGCGCGCGCCCTGGCCGCGCGCGCCCTGGCCGCGCGCGCCCTGGCCGCGCGCGCCCTGGCCGCGCGCGCCCTGGCCGCGCGCGCCCTGGCCGCGCGCGCCCTGGCCGCGCGCGCCCTGGCCGCGCGCGCCCTGGCCGCGCGCGCCCTGGCCGCGCGCGCCCTGGCCGCGCGCGCCCTGGCCGCGCGCGCCCTGGCCGCGCGCGCGCTGGCCGCGCGCGCCCTGGCCGCGCGCGCCCTGGCCGCGCGCGCCCTGGCCGCGCGCGCCCTGGCCGCGCGCGCCCTGGCCGCGCGCGCGCTGGCCGCGCGTGCTGGCCGTGCGTGCCGCGCGCGCAGGCCGCGCGCGCCGCGAGCGCGGGCTGCTCGTATGCGCGTGCGCAGGCCGCGCGTGCTGGCTGCGTGCGCAGGTCGGTCCTGGCGCAGGTACGCGTGCGCGCAGGTTATGTGCGCGCGCCGGCGGTGCTTTTGCGGAGGTCGTGTGTACGTGCAGGCCGGGCGTACGTGCATGTCGTGCGCGCCTGTAAGCCGTGCGCGGTTTGTGCTTGTGAATAGTTACGTAATTTTACCACTTCCGGACTGACTAGTTTTTTGCGGTGCGCAGGTACCGAAGCGCTCTGCTGGACCAATGCGTCTACGCTCCTCGTTGACTGAAGATGGTGTGGCTATTTGGAGAACGAAGTTCGGACTTCCTCCTGACTTGGAGGTGAGGATCCCGCGTCCCGAGGAGCGGGTTCAAAATCCTCCCCGTGGTTGGCTGACTGTCTGCGAAGTGTCGCTCAGATCTGGTTTCCGTCTTCCTCCCTGCGACGAGGTGGTGGAGATTCTGAAGTTTTGCGGAGTTCCTATTTCCCAGTTTGCCCCAACCGGGGTTACTCGTGTCATGGGCTTGATTGCTTTTCTTCGTGAGCACGGGGGCTCTCTTTCTCCAGACCAGTTCCGTGATTGGTGCGACGTGCGCTTTGATGGTGGTGAGCGGATCGAGGTGCGCAGCAACAAGGTTTGGCTGGAGTTTGAGTCTCGCAAAGATCGCCGTCATGGTAACACTTTGTTCGGATATGTGAAGAATTCCTGGGGTCTTCCTGAGGTGTGGAATGCGCTTCCCGATCGTTGTCGCCGTGTGAAAGGGAGGGAGCGAGACTTCTCTCCTGTGCTGGGATTTTCCGAGCCTCGTGAATTGGCTAATCGTCTCTTCAACATATATGCGTTTGTCGAAGAGAAGCGATTGTTGGGATGTGGTATTTCTGTTGGCACGGGACGGGTGGTGTCGTCTTCTCAGGGAGGAGGCCGCAAGAGAAAAGCGGTTATGGCCCCCGATAGTGATGTTGACGTTGTGGTGGTAGCCTCTGATGATTCAGTCCCAGAGACGCAGTTACCTGTTTCCCCGACTCCACGGGCGCTTGCTAGCGCAGCGGTTCCTCGGATGTCTTCCTCTTTGAAGGCGATGAGTGATGCGGTAAGTTGGTGCCTTATTGTTTCTTCCTTCTTCTTTTATTTTTTGTTTGAAGGCGGCTAATTGCGTGTTTTCCTTTTGCAGATCGAGACTCAGGCACAGATAGCGGTCACCTGGAACGATCATTACGTGAGCCTGAAGGATGGCTATCTCGCTTTGCAGGAGAAGCTTCGACTGTCGATGGGCTCACTCTCTTCTCTCAAGGAAGAACATGACCGGGACATCGCGCAGTATCATCGAGTTGGGTCAGAGCTGAAGTCTGAGCTAGAAGACGTGCGTGCTTCCTTGGACGTGGAGAAAGCCGTGGTGGAGAGGACTGCCCAGATGTTGAAGCATGCGAGGGAGGAGATATCTGGCTTGGAGACTCAGTTGCATGCGGCGCGAGATGAGGTTTCAGGCCTTGAGACCCAGCTTTGTGCGGCGAGGGCACAGGTAGAGATGTTATCTTCGGATGACCATACATCAGTATTGAAGGCCGCAGGTCTTGCGGAGTATCTGGAGTCCTTGGACTATATGCGGGATCGTAGCCTGATCGCGGAGGAGGTTCGTGATGACATTTGGTCCAAGGAAGTGGAGCCTCAGATGGATGATATACGCCAGTTAGCGCTTCGTCGTGGTGTTTCGAAGGCCTTTCGCTTCATAGGGAAGCATCTTGGGTGTGATACTTCCAGTTTCAGCTTTGCGGATGTTTCAGATGATGAGCGTTCTAGCTCGGATGCTGATGATGAGTAGCTGTAGTGCTTATCTGCTATTGTATGCCTCGTCATTTATTTGTAGTCATTTGCTTCTGTTATAGCTTTTGAGATTGTCGCCGTTAGGGCTCCAATTCTTTGTTTTTTTATGATAGCCTTACTTGTATGTCGTTGTCCTGTGTTTTGCACTGATGCATTTTGACACGAGATGGTTTCTGGTGGGAGTTGATCTTTGTCATGGTGTATTAGTATGGGAGTGACCCATGACTTAGTGTGTGGGCCTGGCTCGCGGCCTAGCTTGTATGAGGGCTTCTTTGTGAGGGGGTCAAGTCCTCACGGTGTTGCGTGGAACTGGTCCGCGGCTTATCGCGCGAGACGGGCTCGCGGCTTCTTCGTGAGGTGGGCAGGCCCCCACGGTGTTGCGTGGAACAGGTCCACGACTTTTCGCGCGAGACAGGCTCGCGGCTTCTTCGTGAGGGGGGCAGGCCCCCACGGTGTTGCGTGGAACAGGTCCACGGCTTTTCGCGCGAGACAGGCTCGCGGCTTCTCCGTGAGGGGGGCAGGCCCCCACGGTGTTGCGTGGAACAGGTCCACGGCTTTTCGCGCGAGACAGGCTCGCGGCTTCTTTGTGAGGGGGGCAGGCCCCCACGGTGTTGCGTGGAACAGGTCCACGGCTTTTCGCACGAGACAGGCTCGCGGCTTCTTCGCGAGGGGGGCAGGCCCCCACGGTGTTGCGTGGAACAGGTCCACGGCTTTTCGCGCGAGACAGGCTCGTGGCTTCTTCGTGAGGGGGGCAGGCCCCCACCGGGTTGCGTGGAACAGGTCCACGGCTTTTCGCGCGAGACAGGCTCGCGGATTCTTCGTGAGGGGGGCAGGCCCTCACGGTGTTGCGTGGAACAGGTCCACGGCTTTTCGCGCGAGACAGGCTCGCGGCTTCTTCGTGAGGGGGGCAGGCCCTCACGGTGTTGCGTGGAACAGGTCCACGGCTTTTCGCGCGAGACAGGCTCGTGGCTTCTTCGTGAGGGGGGCAGGCCCCCACGGTGTTGCGTGGAACAGGTCCACGGCTTTTCGCGCGAGACAGACTCGCGGCTTCTTCGTGAGGGGGGCAGGCCCTCACGGTGTTGTGTGGAACAGGTCCACGGCTTTTCGCGCGAGACAGGCTCGTGGCTTCTTCGTGAGGGGGCAGGCCCCCACGGTGTTGCGTGGAACAGGTCCACGGCTTTTCGCGCGAGACAGGCTCGCGGCTTCTTCGTGAGGGGGGCAGGCCCCCACGGTGTTGCGTGGAACAGGTCCACGGCTTTTCGCGCGAGACAGGCTCGCGGCTTCATCGTGAGGGGGGCAGGCCCCCACGGTATTGCTCTAATTAGCGCCATATGTTTCATATGATTGTATGATCTCCATGCGGGCGAGTCATTTTCTCGGTTCTTGTACTGTTAAGATAAGTAGAGAGAAGAATAATATGAATGAAGTAATTTAAGAATGGTGGTAACATGTCTGGGGTTGTCCCATGGTTTAAATAGTTTAAGGCGAGATATAGGCCATTTGGATAGTTCTTACTAGCTCAGACGGGCGGATTTCTATAATTTTTAATAAACATAATAAACAAATGAAGGAAACGACTTAAGGATGGAGGTGGCTTGAACAGGATTGGAAGACATCCCAAAGTGACTGCTGGAGTATTGCTGTGTAGTCAGAATCAGCTTGGACGACGACGAACTGCACGTCGTAGGATGTCTGTCGGTGTGCATCTTTGAGAGTGACTGGCAGAGTGATGGTGCCGATGATTGGTACCGGGTGATCCCCGAGAACACGAGCGCTTGCAGATGTTAGTTTGAGATATCCGGCGGTGAGTTTGAGTTGAAGCAGAGTTGATAAAAATAGTATATTGGCTGTGACTTCCTTGTCTACTAGAACCTGATTCAGTTTGGTGGGTGGTTCGCCAATCTTGACCGTCGTGCATCTTACGTTCTGGTTGTTAGGTGGTCCTCTTCTTGATATGAATTGATCAACTGCTCCTAAGTTGGTCAGTCGTTGGACTTCTTCTTTTAGTCCAATGCATTCGTTCGTGTTGTGGTCGTGACTTTGGTGATATTCGCAGTATCTTGCCTGGTCTGCCTTGGGGTTCGGCCGCGGCGCTCTTGGTCGTTGAAATGATGGATTATTCGGGATTGCATACATCACATTAGTGCAGGTAGTATTCAGAGGGATGTATTCCTGGAGTGAATGTTGCCCCCCTTTCTCGGAGGGCTGTGCTGACTACCATTGGGGCGACTCCGCTTCTGGCGTCGTTCTTTTCGCATTGTATGAGTTGGTTCACCTTCTTTCTTCCTCTTCTGTCTTCTGCCTGATCTCAGATTTTCTGGTGAGGGCTTTTCGATCGTCATGAACCTTTTGATGAAGAGGGCGGCAAGCTCGATGTAGCTGTCAGTATCTTCTCTTTGTAGGGATTGAAGCCAAGTCCGAGCTTCTCCTATTAGTGTTGTTGAAAATACTCGGTTCATGAGTTGATCTGAGGCATTGCGAGCATGCATGATGGCTTCGAAATGCTTCAGGTGTGCGAGTGGGTTGTCTGTCCCACTGAAACTACGGATTTCCTCGCCCGTGGCTGTGCAGGAACTAGGTGAGTTATTGTTAGGTAGGTATTCATCTGGTTCCTGCTTTGTGGCAGAAGTGCCAGGGGCCATTGTGTTTCCAGCGCTTTCTTCATGACGAGGACGTGTGAGGTAGTGACCATACATCTCCTGGAGTGATGTTGCAGGCACGGGGGAGCTATTTGTGCTCGAGAATTCCTTTTCTATGTCGTATTCTCTGTATAGGCCAGGCCTGGTGGGGGCAGAGAGCTCTTCTGACGGTCGTAAAACAACTTGTTCAAATGGCTGAGGCGTCTTTAGGTGGCGGAATGTCGGCTTATTCTGTGTCGCATGGGTTGCATCAACGTGGATGGTGCTAGGAGGGGAGTATCCTTGAGGTAGATGCTGCCCCCCAGTTCCTGAGGGGTCTTGCCTTCGAGGGGCAGGCTGACGCCACTCTTCTTGTCCTGTATTAGTTTGCTCTTTTCTCTGCTGGGATTCTGGCATCGGGTTCAGCAGTGAGAGAATGACTGGTGCCCCCAAATTTCGGAGTAAGGTGAGCATTTCAGTTTGTAGTTCTTCCATCTGGCGGATACGTCCTCCCCAGGCAGGCGCGGGAGCTAGGGCTGCTCCCATGGTTAGCGGTGCGTCTACCGGAGAGTGAGATCGTGCAGGCTCAGTGTGTCCGCCAAGTGCGGGTCCTTCGGCTATGCGAGCACTCCTCTTTGCCATTGCAGTAGTAGGGACGGCGGACTTGCTTTGCGAAGGATATTGGGAATGTTTCCCACAGACGGCGCCAAACTGTTGCGGACTAACTCGATGCTCCGGTCGGGCCAGATATTCTTGGACCGCCTTAGCTCGCGGAGCGGTCGAGCGCGCACACAGTCAGTTGAAAAATGGGGGATGGACACAGGAATTTTTAACGTGGAAAACCCTTCAACTGGGTGAAAAACCACGTGACCGGGTCGGTGCCGATCAAAATCCACTAGATTGTTGGAGGTTACAATTTGATGGGGGGAATCGGGGCGACAGGCCGCTCCCGTTACAATCTTGAGGAGAGAGAGAGTGCATGCACTCGTTGGTGGGCAACAGACTGCCACGCCAACGGGACTTGGACGGTGGAATGCGCGAGATACTTCAGTCGCGTGCGCTCAGAGGCGACGCGTGTCCAAGGGTTGTCACTGCTTCCTTTGTGCGTCTTTCTCAGTCCTTGGAGTGTTTCCTTTGTAACTGAGCTCTGGCGGGGTGCCAATAGCCGATGACAGGTTCTGGTAGCTGTTGGCGGGTGCTAGTATCCGTTGGTGGCCGCTGGAGGTCGCGGGTGGCTGTCGGTGGTTGGCGGCGAGAGGCGGCCGCTGGTGGTTGACGACGAGGGGTGGTCGCCGGCAGAGAAAACGGGAGAGCTCCCACCTGAGGAAGAAGAAGAAGGGGGAAGCGTAGGAGGAGAAAGTTAGGAAATGAGGAGCCCCTGGGGTCCTTTTATAGGCTCCAGGGGGAAGTTATGGCGGGCCCCACCACTAACATAGTGGGTTAGTGGGTGGTTTTGCCCCGATCGGACGGCCGGCGGGGCCTCCCCCTCGATCGGACGGTGGGGAGGTCATCCCGAGGTGGGGCCACCCGGACGACGCCGACGGCGAGGAGGTGGGCGGACCGGCGGCCGGCCATGGCCGAGGCCGGTCACGGCTGCAGCCGACCATGATGGCGGCCGGCCGAGGCCGGCCATGGCCGCCGCCGGCCAGGCCGGCGAGGCCGGCCATGGCTGGGGCCGGCCATGGCCGGGGCCGGCCATGGCCGCGGCCGGCCATGGCCGCGGCCGGCCCCGCGGCCATGGCCGCGGCCGGCCCCGCGGCCATGGCCGCGGCCGGCCATGGCCGCGGCCGGCCATGGCCGCGGCCGGCCATGGCCGCGGCCGGCCATGGCCGCGGCCGGCCATGGCCGCGGCCGGCCATGGCCGCGGCCGGCCATGGCCGCGGCCGGCCATGGCCGCGGCCGGCCATGGCCGGAGGGGAACCGCCGGCGGCGGTTCCTTCCCCTAAAGGTGGGGAGAAGGGGGGCCCACTCCCATGATCTCCATGAGAGATCATGGGGGTTAGGGGGGCCCACCCATGATCTCCATTGATGGGGATCATGGGGGTCTCCTTTTCCTTATAAATTAAGGTGGAGCCCATCAAAATCCAATATAACATAGAAGATAGAAAAAGATTTCGTTTTCTTGTTAACAACATTGATTTTCATTTTTTATGATATTTTTTCACTTTGCCTAAGTTAGAGATAACTAGGTGAATGAAGAGACATACAAATTTCTGAGATCGAGAGATAAATGTTTCTAATTTAAAATCATTGCAAGATAAAACAATTCCATATTTTCATAAATTATTATTTTAAAGATTCGTCACAATAAGCATAGGAAATCAAAATACAAGACTACTTCTCAGTTCTCCATATCAATAGAAATTATTTCGTAGAAAATCGTTATTTAATTTTATTAGTATTTTAAATCATTTTTCAATCTTCCTAATTAATTAATTTTGTTTGAATTTAAAGAAAAAGTTTAATTAGTATTTGCAAGCATTAGATTAGTCACTTACTCATGAGAACGATTTGTACTCCCATTTAAATACTTGATTCGACACGTGCACTTACGTAATTTATATATATTTGTTTCAGACATATCAAAAATACATGCGCTCGGGCTAAATACGTGCGTCTCGGCAAAAAATTCTTGCCCGCACGATGTGTGTCAAGCGACGAGCAGTACACTCGATAAGGGGCATCCAACCCCACCGACACATGCATTCAGCAAGGCCTCCCCGAGGGTCATCAAACCCCACCAGTCTATAGACTATCTCCGGCCGATATGATAGAACAACGTTCGTAGGGCTTATGTTATAATTGTGACCAGCAGCACACTCGCAGGCATAGGTGCACACGACTTTTCTATCTGCACGTAGAGGACTCTGATGATAATGGTGTCGGATAAGACGAACACTATTGATCTTTTTCGAGCTTGAGGTCAAGTTCTTTTTGTATGGCGGAAGTGATGTTATGGGTCTTATTAGCATGTTATTCATTGTTAATATTTTGTTGTTTATTGTCTTCATGAAATCTTTCTATTGTTGCGTTATTTCGGCCCGGACATGGTGGACAATATTTTGTAGGTGCCACTCTATGCGACGAGGTGGCGGGACGAGTTGGAGTTAAACTTTCAATTCAGCGGGAAATCTATTGCTTCCTTAGCCTATTCGGCTTGTTTCCCGGATGAGGAGGTGGACCTCAAGTGGTTGCAGCGATTGGGGCTTAGGCCGCGCGAACGTATGTTCTGGTGGCGACTGGCGCGTGATGCCATTCCGACCAAATGTTGGCTGATGCGCCGGGGGCTCACGGATGTGCCGGACTGCCCGTGGGGCTACTATACACCGGAAAACCGTGAACACTTTTTGCATGATTGCGTCAATTTCATGGCAATTGCGCGAGAGCTGCACCACTGGGGTTTTTCCTTCCCCATTATTCAATCGTGGTCCGAATTCACGGGAAGTATATTGACTGCTAGCAAAAGCTGGATCTGGGACCTTTCCGTATACTTGCCTATGTTGTGTATCAAAATTGGAGAGCTAGAAACGCGAAGCTTCATGGGCAGGAATTTGGTACGCCTCTCGTCCTGGCGGCCTCTATTATGGAGAACATTGATTGCTCATCAACTTCACCATCTGGGCGCTACTGGGGTACTAACCGGCTGCATAGGCCGTTATCTATTTTTTGGTGCCCCCCGCCGCCAGAATGGATCAAGATCAATGTGGACGGTGCGTTATTCACTAACAATGGGGCTGGGATCGGTCTGACGGCGCGGGATCGGCATGGCACGCTGGTGTTGGCTGCTGGGTCTGGTATCATGCACTGGGACCCGGGTCAAGTTGAATTGGAGGCGCTTCTCTCGCTGCGGCGGTTTCTCACCCCCGCAATGTTGGAGGCGAAAGGCATTATTATTGAAGGAGACTGCAAAAATGTCATCGATTTCTGCCGCCGCACATTACAAAGGTCGACATGGAGCACCCCAACGATCATGGAACAGGAGTTGGCTTTTTTGGCGGAGCTCAACAGCGTGATGGTGCGGCACATAATCGCCTTGCTGATTATTGCGCGAAATATGGCATGTATAATACTTTTGTTTGGACCGATCGTATGTTGGCCCCTCCGGAGTTCTTGGAAATCCTCCAAGCAGACTTGGATGGGATGCCAAATGTGTAATTTTGATTACTTTTCTTTCCCGCTCTTATAATGCTTATGCAATATTCAAGACATCTTTCTATTTAGTTACATTTCAAAGTCCTTCGCAGATTTCATATTTATTGGAATTAAAAAAAAGAATTAATAAATTTTTCTTTCTCTTGTTGTGAGATACTGATAGCTCTCTCCTCCAAAGAGCAAGTCCTGCATGGCCAGCCGCGATTCCGGCTCCACGGTATTCTCCACCATCGTCATCGTCACCTCTGGCCCTTTATGAAACAACATTTTGACTAGTGTCAAGTGACTCATATTGGGCTTTTAATTAGTGGCATACTTTTTCCTTGATGCATTTAGGGGCAGACCTATAATAGGGCGAATGCGCGCCGGGCGACCGCCAACACTCTATTACAAAAGTTTTTTACATTAAATAACTAGTATTTGTCACTGTCCCTTGGGATGGTAGGCTGAATAGTTCCTCCAATCAATGCTACTACCATGCATGCATTAACTTAATAAGATTAAGTTTGTGCTTTCTAGAATTAATCGAACTTTTATTATAATCTGTAATACTCTTAACACTAAAAAAATAGAGTTTTCTATCCCGTTCAAATTCAAATAGAATATTTGGCCGCAATGTCAGATTTTGGCTTCATTTGGCGCGGTGGCGGAGGCTGTGAACTCGGCGGTTATGAACCGTCGTTCATGAACGTCCGATCTCATTTAAAAAAATTCATATATTTTAAGCTCAAAAATTAGTTTATTTTCTTGATAGCGGTCATAATCTCTGTTTTGCCAGACACATTCTATGAAAATGATGTTTTTGATCAAACTCATCGGAGCAAATAAACCGTTCCAAACGAAACTTTAAAGTTATGGGCAACCCTCGATGGGTCGTGAATTGATTAGAAGGCTCTGAAAGTGTTCAAAGAGTACGTACAATATTTGGGAGAAATGACATGAATTTTGCTTGGTTTGGTTTCTTCGTCAACGTACTTTCAACACTACAATTCAGTTCATTAGCGTGATTTCAGTTTAAGCAGAGGCTTTTAAGGTTAAATTGCGTCGTCAGATGATTTTATCCAACTTCGTTTTTAACAAACGAAAATTTTCTGCGCGGTACCGTCATGGAGAGGACCGTGGGGGAAATACAAAATCCCCCCTATGATTTTTATTTTTTCACAAAATAAGTGATAAAATTAAGATCTATGTATTTTACGCTCATTTAAGTACCCATATGGCTATATTTTTGGATGAAAATACAGCTGTAAAAAGATCCATTTTTGAACTAAAAACCTAGTCCATTTTTTGAACTAAAATCCAGTCTATTTTTACAATCAATAAAAATCCAGTTGCATTTTTGAACTAAAAAAAGGTCCCCCACCGATCTCCCATGCGTTATCTGCACAGAAAATTTTTATCTTTCAACGTAGACTTCTTCTTGTCTTGCTTGTTTTACCTACTGTGTGCGCTCGTTAGTCTTTTTATTATACATGCATATGTTCGTTCAATCCTCACACGTACCCAATTAAGAAATCATAAAATCCTGTAAGTGGTATCATAATTATGTTCTACCGAACATAATTGTCATTCAATTTGTTATTCGTTAATGTCACTTAAGAAACTCCATCCACTTTTATGTTTAAACGGATGATGTCTGTTAGGTGATCCTTAACGAATGACAGTTTAACCCATGCGTTTACGGAGAAATACTTTCGTCAGGATTTCGGACGATGCTTATCGTCCTGCATCAATGAGGAGCCTGCAAATGAGGTGGGATCCATGCAATTTTGACTTGTGTGATACACTTTTGCGCGGAGTCCTCATCATTTGTGGCTCTTCATTGATTGTCCGGATGATAATTATCATCCAGAGTTCTGACCTAAAAATTGTGATGTTTTTCTCTTCCAGCGTTCAAAACCTTAAACAGAAAGTCGGCTAGAGATTAATTAGGCCTGTAAAATGTAGCGACTCGCAACATTTAGAGCTCTCAGGGAATGCAAATGCCAGATTTTTTGATTTTATGGGAACATATCCGATCCCATAAAACCGTTAACCAACCTAACTTAGGCCTCATTTGGTTTAGCTTATTTGTCCGGTTCGTTTTGGGGAAACGGAGGCCGCGCAGGTATGTCCGTTTGTTTTTCCGCCTTCCTTTCCGCCCGCTCCGCGTTTCTCCCTGTTCAAATGTCACGTGAGGAAACTCTGCTCAACACCTCCGGTTTATCGCGTTTGCAGAGCAGGCGAATCACGCGCTAGGGCAAGGCCACTCCCGATCGACGATTCTCCGGCGGCAAGTCTGCGCTTCGATTCTCCGGCGGCAAGTGAAGAGACCTTCTGATCCTTCTTCTCTATCCCGGCGGCAAGTCTGCTTCGATTCTCCGGCGTTACTCCTCTTCAGATCTGCGACGGGAAACACACAAGAGAACGGCGGCAAGTCCCGTCTCTCTCGATCGACTGCGCTTCGATTCTCCGGCGGCAAGTCTCTCTCCCGATCGGTGATAGGAAGGGGTCGGTGAAATCTGCCGGAGAATCGATTCACCGACCTAGCTCTTGTCTCTGGCGGCTTCTCTCCTTCGCATCTCCGGCTTCTATTCTTCGTGTCTCCTCCTGCTGCAACTTGCAGGTATACCAGTTTTTTTTTCCTGGCTGTGTTATGCTGATGATATGCATTGATGTTTGTGTGAATGTATTTTTGTAGATGAGTGTGTAATGTGATGTGTTTGTGCTGGGTGTTGAGTGTGTGTGTATGTGTTCATTGTGTGTGTGCAGGGTGTTGAGTGTTTGTATGTGTGTGTTATTTGTGTGTGTGCATGGTGTACTTGTGTATTTGTTTGTGTGTATGTGATGTGTGTGTGTATGTGCTGTGTATTTGTTTGTGTGTATGTATCTCAACGTACATATATTTTCTGCAATTTATATTGATTGGAACAAAAAAATATTTTTTTTTTATAAAATGCCACCGCTGTATTACCAAACGGTTCTCTATTTCGAACAGCTCTGCAAACGCAGACTAGCCAAACAGAACTCTGTTTCCAGCATCAAGTTTCCAACAGCTCCCTTTACAAACCTGCCTTTACAACAGCTCTTTTTACAACCGCCACCGCTAAACCAAATGAAGCCTTAAAAGATAGGGTCCGCTTGTTTCCCATATTTTTATTACTTTTATTATCTCTCTGAAGATATTTTTGCTATTCACAGTAAAAACATTAAAAAGTAAGACATTCATTAGTAAGCGTATAAATTTATTTAGAAATATCTGGTATAAAAAATCTAATTATTATACACAGGCATAAAATCCCCAAAATGGGAAGGAAAACTATAGAGTAGATTCAATTGTGCTGACTGTAACCCATGATTCAATTGCCAGGGGCTTCAATGACGCAAAAGTAACTTTAGGGTCCGTTCGTTTCACAGACATTGATATTGAAGTATTGATTTTCAATCCAATATCAATATACATGAGAAATGACATTGAATTTAAAACCAAATTTTTTGTTCGGCGGCATGATGACTTTCTGTCATTGGAATTGACATTGATATTTTTTATTATTCGTTTGTAGAAAGACTTTCTGTCATAGGAATTGACATTGATCACTGTTATTAATGATCACAATTAAAAATCACAAACGCGATTTTTTAGCCCGACCGTGATTTTTCCTCAGGACGTGATTTTTTCGCCTAAACTCAAGTTTTTTGACCCCAACGCGAATTTTTTGACCGGACGTGAAATTTTCGCCCAAAAGTGTTCTTTTCGCCCAGACGTGCTTTTTTCGCCAAGACGTGATTTTTTTCACTCTGATTTGATTTTTTCGGTTCGAATGCGAAATTTTTCATATGAACGTGTCGTCCGAAAAATCGCATCCGGGCGGAAAAATCGCGTCCGGGCGGAAAATCGCGTCCGGGCGAAAAAATCGCGTCCGGACGATAAAATTCACGTGTGGACGAAAAAATCGCGTTCTGACGAAAAATTTGCGTCCTTATGAAAAATTTGCGTTCGGGCGAAACATTTTCTTCGGGCGAAAAATTTGCGTCGAGGCGATAATATCACGTCGGGGCAAAAATATCGCGTCGGGGCAAAAATATTGCGTCCGGGTGAAAAAATCGTGTCCGGGCAAAAACATCGCGTCCGGTTGAAAAATATCACGTTCGAGCAAAAATATCCCGTCCGGGCGAAAATATCGCGTCTGGTCCAAAATATCACGTTTGGGCGAAAAAATCACGTCTAGGCAAAAATATCGCGTCCGGGCGGAAAAACTGCGTTTTGGCGAAAAAATCTCGTTCGGGCGAAAAAATCTCGTCCGGACGAAAAAATCTCGTGCGGGCGAAAAAACCACGTTCGGGCGAAAAAAAACGCATTCGGGCGAAAAAATCACTTTCGGGCGAAAAAAACCGCGTTTGGCAGAATAATTCATGTTTGAGCGAAAAAAATTGTGTTTGAGCGAAAAAATTATGTTTGGATGAATAATTCGGCCCAGGCGACCAAAAATTGAGTCGCAGTGAAAAATTTCCGTACGGGCGAAAAAAACACATTACGGCAAAAAAATTGCGTCCTTGCGAAAAAATTGGGTCATGGAGAAAAAAACCGTTCGTGCAGAAATATCGCATTCGGGAGAAAAAAAACCTGCCCGAGCAAAAAAAAATGCGTCAAGACAAAAAATTATGTCTGAGCGAAAAAATCGTACACAGACGAATAAAACACGTCTGGTCAAAAAAATTGCGTCCCGATGAAAAATTGCGTTCAGACGAAAAAAATCACGTTCAAACTAAAAAAATAGTCTCATTTTGGAAAACCGGAATTGATGATCTCAATATCCGCCACTAGAGATCGATATTGAATCTATGAGTTTTTAGATTACGGTGAATATCGACGACTTTCCATCAGAAAGCCAATTCCATTTTAAAATTGTTGGTACGAACAAGAGAAATGACATTCATATTCTCAAAGCCAATACTTCAATATCAATGTCTGTGAAACGAACGGACCCTTAGAGAAATTACTATCTCAATGAGCTGATCAAGATTAACCGGGGCAAAGCCGAGATCTTCACAGCAAAACCCGCGGAAATGAAACTATGAAAGAGACCATTCTGCAAATAGTCTAATGCTTCGTTTGACATGATGGTGGCGGTCATAAGCATCAGGGTTAAATTTTCATTCGTTAGCGCCCACCTAAAGAACATCCGCTTTTATGTTGAAATTGATGATATTTGTTAGATGCTACTTGACGGGTTACACCTCTATATATAAGGGGAATTCCTCCATGATTGTACAACCCCGTATTCGCGAGGCGAGGACCCCAAGCAAGGCTTAAGACATGCTAGTAAGTTTTGAGCTTTAGAGCTCCTTTGAGGGGCGGGTGCGGCGAGTAGGCAGACACCCGTCCGACGCGGCTAGGCGAGAGCAGGTGAGGCGAGACCGGCCTGGGGCCGGGTTCTCGCCCCTGCCTCGCGGCTAGGCGAGGGCAGGTGAGGCGAGACCGGCCCGGGGCCGGGTTCTCGCCCCTGCCTCGCGGTTAGGCGAGAGCAGGTGAGGCGAGACCGGCCTGAGGCTGGGTTCTCGCCCCTGCCTCGCGGCTAGGCGATGGCAGGTGAGGCGAGACCGGCCTGGGGCCGGGTTCTCGCCCCTGCCTCGCGGCTAGGAGAGGACAGGTGAGGCGAGACCGGCCCGGGGCCGGGTTCTCGCCCCTGCCTCGCGGTTAGGCGGGAGCAGGTGAGGCGAGACCGGCCTGGGGCCGGGTTCTCGCCCCTGCCTCGCGGCTAGGCGAGGGCAGGCGAGGCGAGACCGGCCTGGGGCCGGGTTCTCGCCCCTGCCTCGCGGCTAGGCGAGGGCAGGTGAGGCGAGACCGGCCTGGGGCCGGGTTCTCGCCCCTGCCTCGCGGCTAGGCGAGGGCAGGTGAGGTGAGACCGGCCCGGGGCCGGGTTCTCGCCCCTGCCTCGCGGCTAGGCGAGGGCGGGTGAGGCGAGACCGGCCCGAGGCCGGGTTCTCGCCCCTGCCTCGCGGCTCTCTTTATCAAAAGGTTCATGGCGGTCAGAAAGCCCTCATCGGAAAGTCCAAGTCCGAGTAGAATCCAGAAAAGGAAACTAGAGAACGATATGTATCCTGAGCATAAGAGAAACTGCGATCAGCGCGCAAGTACCTACAAATGGCGAGAGTTGCGTCAGTTTGCGGCGCTCAACGCCCCTCAAAATAAGATCTTTGATGCAATTCGTAACCATCCGGCCTTGTGCAGGCCTAGGCTGCTCGCCCCCGACCGAGGAGATTTATCAAAATACTACGAGTATCACCGAGGTCATGACCACAACACCAACGAATGCAATCGGCTAAAGGAAGAAATCCAGCGACTGACCAGTCTTGGGGCAGTTGATCAATTCCTATCAAGAAAGAGACCGCTTCTCAGTCAGAGCATGTACAACCGTCAGAATTGGCGAGCCATCTACCGAGTTAAACCAAGTTCTAGTGGATGGAAAGATTACTGTTAATGTGTTGTTTTTATCAACACTACTTCAACTCAAACTAACCACCGACCACCTCGAGCTAACGTCTGTCAGCGCACATGTTTCGGGGAACGCCCAAGTACTAATCATTGGCACCATTACTCTCCCGGTCACTCTTGAAGAAGCACCTCGGCAAGCATCCTATGATGTACAGTTCGTCGTCATCCAAGATGATTCTGATTACACTGCAATACTCCAACAATCACTCCTGGATGTTTTCCAATCCCGCTCCCGCCACTTCCATCCTTGAGCTGTTTCCTTTTCCGCTCGTTTATTTATTTACTATTGTAAAAACAGCAAACTTGAGCTTGTGAAGGCTATCTCTTCGTTATTTGATTTATTAGTGCCTAATCAAGAAATTATTTTGCCAGGCTAGGTCGCGCAACCAGATCGAATATATACATTCTTCGGCGGTCGAATTGAGTACTTACATTCTCCACCAATGTTGCAGACCATCGCCCAGCCGTCGCAAATTTCCCGTGGGGGTCTGCCCCCCTCACGAAGAAACCGCGAGCAGCCCTCGCGCAAACTAAGCCGTTGTTGAAGCCAAAAATGACCTCAACAAATGTTCACGAACCAAAGTGCAGTCAATGCCTACTTCTCTCAAACCTCGACCCCTGACAGGCTGCTAAGGCCCTAACACAGACCCAAAGCCTCAGCTGGGAGGTCCCACCACACACCCGGAAGATCTCTGAGAGCTTCCCCTCCAAAGCCAAATGCTGGGCTGGGAGCTCTTCAGAAGGCACTAGAGTTGGAGGAAAAATGATAAGCCTGCCTTCCAAAGAGCCCCTATGGGTCTTTTTATAGTCTTCCTTTGACCTGAAAATACTGAAATACCCCTGAGGGGTCTGCCAATAGCCAAATCCCGCTGTCATTCCAAGGGCATTTGGGTAATTTTACCTCGGGATAATATACGTTATAAACTAATCCCCTTTACGAGCGCCGGGCCCTACCACGTAGGCCCACTTGGCGAGAACCCTGGCCGAGAAGGCTCTCGCTGGACCCCCACCCGGGCCAACCTTGGCGAGACCCCTTGCCAGGGAGGTTCGCGCTCTTCACGGTCTTTAAACTATCGCGACCGAAGGCCTACCTGGGGCCTTCTCGCCTTCCCTGGGCGGGAGCCAGCCCTAAGGCGGAAGCTTCCGTGGTCAGGCCCTCTGCTTCGGTCGGTCGACGATCTCTCCTGCCGAGAGGTCGACTATCTGCCCTGGTCGGTCGACGATCTCTCCTGCCGAGAGGTCGACTATCTGCCCTGGTCGGTCGACGATCTCTCCTGCCGAGAGGTCGACTATCTGCCCTGGTCGGTCGACGATCTCTCCTGCCGCGAGGTCGACTATCTGCCTTGGTTTCCTCAGCTTTCGCCTGCCCTTGGCGAGAGCTCCTACAGGGCGAGAACTCCACAAGTATGCCTTAGGGTTAACCCGAGGTTAGCCTGAGACTAACCCAATCCTGACCATTGAAGCCTTTGGGTCCCTCCCAGCGAATATGAGGTTGTACACAATCCCCGCTCTTTTCGAGCTAGCCCTGCGCTCGACAAGACAAGTCCAACCCCCGAAATATTCGCTGGACACGTGCCAACTAACCAGGGGAATCTTTTGGTGGGTCCTACTGCGGCTATAAATATGCACCGATAGGCGACCATATGCCTCGCCCTTGAAATACTGTTTTTACGACTGAGCTCTCGCCCCTTGGGACCTTTGCGCGAGCTTACCATGCATCCCAAACGTGCTACCAAACCGCTTCCGCAAGACCTCCAAGACCGATTAGCCGCTGCCCAAGCGCGGGCCCTGGCTAACTGTGCGGCGGTGGCTCCATGGTTAGCGAAAAAGACTTCAACCGCCGGGCCTTCGGAGCCGAAGAAGAAGGAAAAGAAAAGGGCGAAGGCGGTCCGGCGGGACCTTTCTCGCGAGAACAGGGATCCTCCTTCCCCCACTCCCAATCCTGCGGGAGATCCTTCCCCACAGAAGGTAAGCCTTTCGCCCGTGTCTAACTGACTGTGCATTAGATTCGATGATTAGAGTATGCTTTCGCAGGGGTCCGCTCCCAGCAATGACGCCGAAATTCCGCCCAGCTCTTCGAACCTGCCCGCTCATTCACCCAAGGACCAAACGCGGGTCTCGGAGAGGATTCCTCCAGCCGAGACCGGAACGATAGGTATATTTTCCCTTGTCAATATTTCAACCCGACCCTTTCTTTTCTGAACCGTCTTCTCGCAGTGCCAGCTCCCGCCGACCCGGGTCTAACCACCCGGGAAGATGAAGCGAGAACCGTCGAAGTGCCTCCCGCGGTGGCCAATCCTATCCTGCAGGCGGGAGGGGCGGCTTCTGAACCTTCCGCTACTCTCAAGGATGCTGATCGTCCCTTGAGAGAAGACAACTCCCCTCCTGCAACCGGCCAGGCCGGGATTATCGCGCGCGAGCTCTTCCGCCCGGGGCTGGGCAAGCCTCTTCACCTTCTTTATGGGACCAACGGGGGGGCCGGGCCTTCTCGTCCAACTTTGGTTGACGGTTCTCGCCCCGCCACAGGTATGCGAAAACTTTTCTGGACTGTTGATTGTCATGCCTTGACTAAAATTCTCGTGTGTTTCTTCCGCAGGTGATCCTGGCTTGCGGTCGGGAGTCAACGAGGAAGGAGAAGATGAGGATGAAGAGGATGAAGAGTCCCCCCTCCCTTCGTCTGGCGAGATAGAGGAAACCCTGAACAGTGCTGGGAGCGCGAAGGGGAGACGGAGGAAGATCTCGGTCATCCTGGCCAAGCTTATCCGGCGAGACCGTGCCATACTGCCGCGGTGAAAAGCATTCCGCGAATCTGTGGAGCAAAGGCTGGAGGCTCTGGAGCGGGATTTCTTCTTGGGCGAGACTGATTGCCCGCGTGGGCCTTCCGCCGAGTCTTCGCCAGGGAGATGCATCTCGCAGATCCGGGATTACGCCAGGCGGATCAACCTTGGGTGTACCACGCTATCGTCTTACTTCAACCCGTTGGCGCCCCCAAGAACTAGGCGGCGAGAACGGGGACGATGGAGCTGGAAGCCCTACTAGCCTTCACGCTCTGAATCTCAATGTATCTCTTTTTTTTCTCTCTTTTTTTTTTCAATGTATCTGTAATAAACATTATTACCAATTAAGTTTTATCCAGCTTGCGCTAGCGAGAATCCCGCTTCTACTCATGTCTCTCTTTTCCTTTTTCTTTTTATCGCTCTGCGAGGCTTTTTAATTAAGACGCTTACACCAATCTAGGATGCTTGCGCTGACCTAGGAGGTTTGCGTTAACCTAGGAGGCTTGCGCCGATCTAGGAGGCTTGCGCCAATCTAGGAGGCTTGCGCCAATCCAGGTAGTCGCGTCGAAACCCGAAGCGACCGTTGACCGCTGTCATCCCGAGGGGGAGAACCGAGGCGCCGTTAGCCCGGATTCTGACAGCTGTACTCCGCTGTCACTTTCTCTCTCTGCCGGATGAACTCATGATGATTACGATTCCCTATAAATAGAGAAGTCCACCAACCGCATTTACTTCTTCGATCCGGAACCTCAGCCTTCCCTCCGTGCTCTCGCGTTCCTGCTTCCGCTTCGACCCCCCTCCAGCTCTCGCTCTTACTCACGAACCAGCCATGCCTGGCGAGAACAAGGGTCGCGCCCATTGCGCGGAAGCCTTCCAGAAACACCTCTTCCCTTCCTGCAAGCTCACCCTAGACGAGTACAACGTGATCGTCGACCGCTACGTTCCCGCCGGCTTCTCGGCGCGGAACCCGGGGAATCACGATAGGGTGAATACCCCCAGGGCGGGAGAGCTTGCCATCCCCCTCGAGCATTTCGAGGTGGGCTTCCGCCTCCCCCTTTGGCCGGAGGTTCGGCTAGCTCTCCGCTATTATGGGGTGGTTCCCGCCCAGCTAAACCCGAACTCCGTCGCGATACTTATAGCATTCATATGCTATATGCGATCCGAGAGGATCGAGTTTAGTCTGCCCACCTTCCGGAAGCTATTCAACTTCCGTGCCAAGGGGGGGGGGGGGGTAGTTTTCTTCTCTGGGCAACAGCTCGAGGTTACCGGTCTCGCCAACAAGCACCACCACTGGGGCGAGAAGTTCGTTTACGTTAGCGGGGACTTCGGCAACGTCCCGCTTCAGCCCGTCCAGTATGAGGACGCTGCCTACAAGCCGCCTGCTCTGGGATCGCGCGAGAGCGCAATCCTGGAATTCTTCGGGACCAAGGAGTTCGACGTCCCCTATCTTCGGCGGGACGTCGACTCCCTCCCACTTGTTCACTCGGGCGAAGGTACGGTCTTGCCTCAGATTCCCTTTTTTATCAAAGATTTTCTTGCGCTGAAGTGCTAGAGTGTTTTAACTTTGCAGGAGAGCGGGAGGTCCCTCTGCGCCAACCCTTCGCTGAAGGCCGGGGTGCCGAGGGTCTGGCAGCGAGAGGCTCCCTTGCGCTCGCGGAAGCTAGCGCCAGCGCCTGCCGAGAAGATCCAACCCCTCCCCTGCCGCCACCGGCCAAGAAGCGGAAGGTCACCCTTCCTCCTCTCCGAACGCTGAAGAGGCCGAAACCCTCTGCCCTTGAGAAGGGGAAAGCCCCGGCCGTCCCGCCTGTCCAACCTCCCCCAGAGGGCAGGTCTTTTGAAGCGATCCTTCAGAGAGCCAGCGAGATGGATGCCGCCGCTAAGAGCCGTGCCGAGGCTTCTACCGGGAACCCCTCGGCCGCGAGCGAGGTTGGGGGAGAAGTGGTCGCCGCCGAAACCTCCGCCAGCGTCCCGCCCCAGGAGGTGCCGAGAGGGCACCGGAACTTTGGTTTCGGCGTTAGATACGCCGACTCGGAGGGGAAGCCTCAGATGGAGTGGGACCCTGAGTCAAACTCGATCAGGGTTTCGACCCTCCTTCCCAGATGGGCGGAGGGGGAAAATGTGACCGGCGAGGCCTTCTCGCTTGGGTATGGTCTCTACAGCCGGGCGGATGCCGGCGTGTTTGACCAGATGTCCACCCGCCTCCTAGCCTTCGACGCCACCCGGGCCATATTGCGCGCGTTCGAGCTTACGCATATGTGTGCGCGTCGAGGCATCACCATTGACAAGAACTTCACCGATATGCGCAAGGCGAGGGAGGACGCGATGGCTCGCGCGCACGCCGCGGAAGAAGAACTCGCGAGGACTCAATAGGAGCTCGCGGATGCTCGGCTGGCGCTGTCTCTGCGCCCCGCGACCGAGGTAGGCGAGATCCTCCTGAACCCTTGCCCCCGTTTCCCCGAAGTTACTACTGTGTAATGTGTCTAGACTGAATTCTTTCAATCCTTTTGCAGGATTCTGCCCAAGTCAGGGAGCTTCGCGCAGAGCTGGCCAACGCGTGCTGCGAGAGCGTCCTCCTGAGGGAACAGCTCCGCGCAGAGCTGGCGAAGGTCCCGCCTCCGGAGCTAGATGCGAGGCTGCGGAGCCGTTACCTCTCGGAGTATGACGTGGACAAGCTGCTTCAAGCCAACGCTCAGGCGACCGTCAAGCTGACGCTCGAGACGCTGCGAGACGTCGAGCTGCTCCGGGAGGACGGCGCGACCATCGACGCTCGCCAACTTCTCCCTTGGCTCTACGACCCAGTTCCCAAACCCCCGGGCGCGCCGGACTCGCCTCTCTCAGACGTCCCGAGGTCTTCTACTGCCGTTGGCGAGACATCCGAAGAGGGCTCTGGCGATGACTCAAGCGAGAGCACCAGTGGGGATTACAGCGCGTCCCCTTAAAATGTCTTTTATTTTGAATACCTTTTTGTAATGAGTGAGAAGCTCCTCACTTCTGTAATTAACTTTATATAAAGTAATGTTTCATTTTTCACTGTCATTGTGTGTTTTAAACGTATATTACTCTGCCGAACGGCTTCCGCGCGAGCTCCCGCCGAGACCCTTAGTCTCTTTAGGGTGACCTTCCTTAGATATCAGTTAGGCGGGAACCTCGCGCCGTTGATTAAGTCGTCCTGCCCAGGTCCGCCGGGAGCCTCCTTTTGCGAGAACCCCCCCTTTAACTGAGACCTTTACTGGCCGCGACCTTTGAGCCGAGACCCTTACTGGCCGAGACCTTTGGGGCGAGACCCTTACTGGCCGAGACCTTTGGGGCCTTGCCTTCAGTCTAGGTCCGGGCTCCACCCACGTATTTTTCCAACCAATCAAACCCCTACCCCGCCGGCGAGCCGTCGGACCTGCTAGCTTATATGGGAGCCTGCGCAGCGGCTCTACCGGGGTTCGAGCCGAGCTCGTTGTAATGTAGTAACTACCAACCAAGAACCAAGGATCAAAAAGTTAAGGACTCCACCTATCCCCCGCAGGCGTGCCCTCGGACCTGCCAGCTTGATGAGAGCCTGCGCAGCGGGTCTACCTGGGGCCGAGCCGAGCTCGGGGTGTCGTAGAAGTGGCTAAGAACAAAGTATCGCAGGAGCCAACCTTTCCCCCACAGGCGAGCCTTCGGACCTGCCAGCTAGATGAGAGCCTGCGCAGCGGGTCTACTTGGGGCCGAGCCGAGCTCGGGGTGTCGTAGAAGTGGCTAAGAACAAAGTATCGCGGGAGCCAACCTTTCCCCCACAGGCGAGCCTTCGGACCTGCCAGCTAGATGAGAGCCTGCGCAGCGGGTCTACCTGGGGCCGAGCCGAGCTCGGGGTGTCGTAGAAGTGGCTAAGAACAAAGTATCGCGGGAGCCAACCTTTCCCCCACAGGCGAGCCTTCGGACCTGCCAGCTAGATGAGAGCCTGCGCAGCGGGTCTACCTGGGGCCGAGCCGAGCTTGGGGTGTCGTAGAAGTGGCTAAGAACAAAGTATCGCAGGAGCCAACCTTTCCCCCGCAGGCGAGCCTTCGGACCTGCCAGCTAGATGAGAGCCTGCGCAGCGGGTCTACCTGGGGCCGAGCCGAGCTCGGGGTGTCGTAGAAGTGGCTAAGAACAAAGTATCGCAGGAGCCAACCTTTCCCCCGCAGGCGAGCCTTCGGACCTGCCAGCTAGATGAGAGCCTGCGCAGCGGGTCTACCTGGGGCCGAGCCGAGCTCGGGGTGTCGTAGAAGTGGCTAAGAACAAAGTATCGCAGGAGCCAACCTTTCCCCCGCAGGCGAGCCTTCGGACCTGCCAGCTAGATGAGAGCCTGCACAGCGGGTCTACCTGGGGCCGAGCCGAGCTCGGGGTGTCGTAGAAGTGGCTAAGAACAAAGTATCGCAGGAGCCAACCTTTCCCCCGCAGGCGAGCCTTCGGACCTGCCAGCTAGATGAGAGCCTGCGCAGCGGGTCTACCTGGGGCCGAGCCGAGCTCGGGGTGTTGATGAAGATAACCAAACCTCTCCCCCACAGGCGAGCCTTCGGACCTGCCAGCTAGATGAGAGCCTGCGCAGCGGGTCTACCTGGGGCCGAGCCGAGCTCGGGGTGTTGATGAAGGTTCCTTCAACCAGGCCTATTCTATCACTGAGACGAGGCGTCATAGTCAGTTAAAACAAAACGTAAAGATAGCACACTCAGCGATAGTCAACATTCTGAAATAACTTATTGAAAATGCAATAGTTGTTTACAACATTACAATCCTCCTTTCCCTCTTACGGGTAGAAGCGCTTCAGGTCATCACCATTCCAGGTGTGACTCAAGGTCCTTCCCTCCGCATCCTGGAGATAATAGCCTCCGTTAACCAGAGCCTTCTCTACTATGTAAGGCCCTTCCCAGCTAGGGTTGAGCTTACCAACCGCGGCCGACCTTCCCGCAGTGTCGACCTTTTTCAGTACTAGATCCCCCTCGGCGAATTGCTTGACTCTGATGTGCTTATCGAAGTACCGGGCCATTCGCCGTTTTATTTCTCCTTGCCTGATGGCGGCAACATCCCGCAGCTCTTCCACCATATCTAATGAGAGGCGCAACCCTTCCTCATTCTCCACCCTCCAAGCTTCGCTTCCCTCGGCTGCGGCCGTGACCCTCGGGGACCGAACCTCGAACTCCACCGGGAGGACAGCCTCACACCCATGAGAGAGCTTGAAGGGGGTCTCTCCTGTGGCCGTGTTCGGAGTTGTTCGCAAGGCCCACAGGACGGAAGGGAGCTGTTCCACCCAGCTACCCTTCAGGTTTTCCACCTTCTTTTTGAGCAAGTTGACAATGACTTTGTTTGCCGCCTCCACCTGCCCATTGCTCCGTGGATGATGGACAGAGGCGAACCTGAGGTCAATTCCCAATTGGGTGCAGAAACTAATGAATTCTTCGCTGGCAAACTGAGGACCGTTGTCCGTCACTATCGCTTGGGGCAATCCGTGCCTGCAAATGATTTCCCCCCAAACGAAGTTTCTGATGACCTAGGAGGTTACCTTGGCTAACGGCTTGATCTCCAGCCATTTGGAGAAATAATCAATCATAACTAGGAGGAACCTCCTCTGCCCGCTAGCTGGAGGAAAGGGTCCAACCAGATCCATTCCCCAAATGGCGAAGGGCCATGGCGCCGTGATGCTTCGAAGCCTTTGGGCGGGCAAGAGCTGGAGAGGAGCGTGTACTTGGCACTTCTGACACCTCCTTGCGAATTCAGCTGTATCCTTCCTTAAGGTCCGCCAGAAATATCCCTGCCTTACCACCCTTGCTTCCAATGTCCTTCCCCCTGAATGACTGCCGCATTCTCCAGAATGCACCTCTTCCAGGATCCTCGGGACTTCCTCCTCGGTTACGCATCTCGCGAGGAGCCCTGACAGCATCTTCCGATGCAAGCTCCCCTCCAGCATCAGGTAGTGAGCCGCCTTGTGCCTAAAGCTCTTTGCATCCTTGACTTCTTCCGACAGTTCTCCTGTGGTCAGGAAAGTCACCAACGGATCCACCCATGAGGACCGCCGATTCACTTCCATCAACTCCCCCTCTTCAATGGTTGGCCGGAACAGTTCGGTTAGGGTACCTCCTCCCCGAGGCCCGAACTTCGCTAATCGATCAGCTGTCGCGCTTTCCTCCCTGGGGACATGTTGAATAGAGAATGAACGAAAACCCCCAATGAGGGCTCTTACCTTAGATAGATACCTCGCGAGAGTCGGCTCCCGGGCCTCAAACTCGCCTCGGATCTGTGATGCTACCACCATTGAGTCGGTGAAGGCCTCCACATCCTGGATTTCCAGCTCCTTTGCCAAGCGAAGGCCGGCGATCACAGCCTCATACTCTGCTTGGTTGTTGGTTACAGGGAAGTGGAAAGTCACTGCTTGCTCTATGGTAACTCCCTGAGGGCTTACCAACACCACACCTCCTCCCAGGGAGTGCCTTCCTGAGGCCCCGTCGACCACCATCTTCCACGCTTCTTGCGGCCTTGGCTCTTCAGTCTCGGCCTCGGTAACATAGTCTGCCAGAAAATCCGCTACGGCCTGGGCTTTGATGGAGAGCCTCGGGACAAAAGAGATGTCAAACTCGCTTAGCTCGATGGACCACTTCGCCAACCTTCCTGAATGTTCCACCCCCTCCAAGACCTTGCGAAGGGGATGGTATGTTACCACCCTAATCGAGTGTGCTTGAAAGTAAGGGCGAAGCTTCCTAGCTGAGATGACCAAAGCATATGCTAACTTTTCCAGGATGGGGTATCGGAGCTCCGCCTTTTTTAAGATTCGGCTTACATAATAGACGGGTAATTGCTTCTTCCCCTCTTCCCTAACCAAGACGGAGCTTACTGCCTCTCCTCCCACTCCGAGGTACAAGGCTAGGTCCTCCCCCTCCTTCGGGCTTTGAAGTAACGGAGCTTGGGAGAGTTGCCTCTTCAGCCCCTGAAAAGCCTCTTCACACTCGGCCGTCCATTCGAATGCTTGGTTGCCACGAAGTACCTTGAAGAAAGAGGAACATCTATCCCCTGATCGAGAGAGGAACCTGCTTAGCCCGGCCAACTTCCCGGTCAAGCGCTGGACCTCCTTGGCACTGCGAGGCGATTCCAGGTCTAGGATAGCCTGGACCTTATCGGGGTTAGGCTCTACCCCCGCGGGAGTCAAGAGGTGTCCGAGGAATTTCCCGCGACTAGCCCCGAATACACACTTCAAGGGGTTCAACCTCATCTTGAACCTTCGCAGGGTGGCAAATGTCTCCTCCAAGTCTCGCAGGTGGGAATCAACACACTTGCTCTTGACCATGAGGTCATCCACATAGACCTCCAGGTTCCTTCCCCTTTGATCTCGAAAGATTCGATCCATCATACGTTGGTACGTCGCCCCTGCGTTCTTCAATCCGAAGGGCATCATCTTATAGCTAAAGCATCCCTCTCTCGTGATGAAGGAAACATCCTTGACATCAGGAGGGTGCATCCGGATCTGGTGATAACCTGAAAATGCATCTAAAAAACTCATAAGAGAAAAACCAACGGCTGAGTCAACCAGCGCGTCGATTCGAGGCAAGGGGTAGCAATCCTTGGGACATGATTTATTTAATAACGAAAAATCAACACACATGCGCCATTTTCCTCCTCCCTTCTTCACCATTACCACATTGGAGATCCAGCCTGGATACTGGATCTCTGAGATGAAGCCTGCGTCCAGGAGCTTTTGGACCTCCTCTCGGATGGGGGCTTCTAGCTTGGTGGCGATGGCCCTCATCTTTTGGCGTATGGGGCGGGCTCTGGGATCCAGGTTCAAGCGATGACAGGCCACGTCCGCGTCGATGCCCGGCATGTCTGCCGCGCTCCAAGCGAAGATGTCGACGTTGCTTTGGATGCAGGCTCGCATCCGCTCCTGATCCTCGAGGTTCAAGCCTCCGCTGATCCGAATCCTATGCGCCTCCCCCGCTCTTGTAAGCACCTCCATCTCCACCACTTCTTCGGCCGGCTCTAGCCCCGACCGCTCCCAACTTACCCTTGCCTCCTCCTGCTCAAACTCGGGCTCCTCTCCCCCAACCTCATCGACTTCCATCGCCTCCTCCCGACTCTCCTCCTGCCTCTGCTCTTCTTCATCCATCACTCCTCTCGCCTCTTCTAGGCTGATCTCCTCCGCCTCTGCCAACTTCTCAACAACCTCCATCGCCTCTCCCAGGCTTATCTCCCCTTTCTCAACCCCTTCCTGCTCAGCCATCTCCTTCTCCAACTCCTCTGCCTCCGCCATCCACGACACGGTATTAACCGCCGTCACATAGCATTGCCTTGCCATCTTCGGATCCCCCCTGATCCTAACCTGCACCCCTCCATTGTTGAACTTGAGGCATTGGTGGTACGAGGAGGGTACACAGTGAAAGGCGCTGATGAGGGGGCGCCCAAAGATGGCATTGTAGCTACTCGGGGCGTCCACGATTACGAACCGACAGTTCCGTGAGACGCCCCCAAGCCTCACATGCAGGCCTACTCCTCCTTCCACCTCTTTCCTTTCTCCGGAGAAGCCAAAAAGCGGTCCATCAGAAGCCAGGACCCTTTTTCCTTCCACCCTCATCTCATCGAAAGCCTTCTTGAAGATCACATTCACTGAGCTCCCGTTATCCACCAGTATCCGGGAGACGGTGTAGTTCTCCACCGCTGTCTGGATCACAAGCGCGTCGCAGAATGGATCCTCGTAGTCTGGCATATCCGCGGACGAGAAAGTGATCTTCTCCTCTGGGGGGGGGCCTGGGAGGTCGAGGCTACCCCTCGGCGGAACATGGTTTGAAGGCTCCCCTTGCGGGTTGCCTCGATCCCTACTCCCCCGTGGATCACTCTGATCCCTCCTCGGGTCCCCACGTCAATCCTGTCTTCACATCTGTCCTCCACCTCTTCCCGCTGTACTTCAACGATCCTTACATGCGGATCCTGCCTTCCGGTCCCTCTGGCCCCTCTAATCTCCAGAAACTCTGGGCAGGTGGCCGTTGCGTGACCTTCCTCCTGATGGAAGTCACAATAAGGCAACGCCACTCTGCCCCCTCTTCCTTCTCCTCCTCCCCTTCTTCCGGCTCCCTGAAGTCTTCTTCCTCTTCCCCTTCCCACCTCCATAGCCTCCTGCGGCGGTGGGAAATGACCCCTTGGTCCTTGTCGCCATCCTCCCTGCTCCAGCCTTCTGGGCTCTCGGAAGTTATCTCTTCCCTGAAGTCCTCCCTGGCCCTGGGGGTGACCCTCCTGAGGCCTCCAACCCAGTCGGTTGTTTGGCTCCCTGGCCCCCCCATGCTGTTGCCCCTGCCCTCGGGGCTCTTCTCTTCTCCTATCTTCCCTCGGCTCCCTCTGCTCTCTCTGCTCTCTCTGCTCTCTCTGCCTTCCCACCACCGGCTCCTTCACGTCGTCCTCGGCCAACCTGGCCAGCTTCCTCGCAAACGCAGGGTTTGCCCTCTCGAAGTCTATCTCCTTTGCCGCCCTCTCCATGAGCTCCTTAAAAGAGAGAGGGGGCACTCTCTTCAACTCCATGCTGAAAAACCCTGGTCTCAGCCCCAGGGTGAAGGCAAGCATCAGCGCGTACCCCGGGACCTCCTGGACCAGGAGAATCTCCTCTTCGAACCGGTCAACATAATGACCCAGCGTCTCCTCCGGCCCTTGCCTCACTGCAAACAGGCATTCAGCCTCCTTCTTCCGCTTCTTTGAAGTCGAGAACCTCAGCAAGAAACCTCTGCGCAGATCTTCAAAACTGTAGATGGAACTCGCCGACAACTGGTGGAACCAGTCCCTGGCCTTCTCTTTCAGAGTGATGGCAAAAAGCCTACACTTGAAGGCATCCGACATTTGCCTGATGGACACCACGTCCTCGAACCATTGCACGTGCTGAACCGGGTCATCCTTCCCGGTGTAGTAGGTCATGTCCGGCTCCCGGAACCCCTCCGGCACTGGAGCCGAGACAATGAGCTCACTAAAGGGGGTCTCGCCTCCCGCCTGGCGAGAAGGCACATCTCGCGACCTCGGTTGGCTGGACCGATCCGCGAGACCATGCCCAGGGAAGAGTTCCCGAACCGTCGCCTCCTTCTCGCCCAGATCCGCCGGAAGCTCCTTCTCGAGACGCTGGCCTGGGAAAAGCTCCCGCGCGGCTACGTCCCTCTCGCCTGCCTCCACCGGGACCTCCTTCCCGGGGCGCTGCCCTGGAGCGTTCTCGCCTAGCAGCGGAACCACCTCCACCGGAACCTGCGGCGTCTCCCACTCATTCCTTGCCGAGAAGGCCAAGTTGATCGTCTGCATGACTTCCTGCCTGAAGTCCTCAAACATCTTCTTCGTCGCCTCGTCCACCCGGGTGGGGGATCCTCCTGCGCCTGATCCTTCACCTTCGCCTCCTGCCATGGGACTCAACTCGAGATTTTCTTACACCGGCTGCTTCCACGCTCACCGCACCAGAACTGTTGAAGCCAAAAATGACCTCAACAAATGTTCACGAACCAAAGTGCAGTCAATGCCTACTTCTCTCAAACCTCGACCCCTGACAGGCTGCTAAGGCCCTAACACAGACCCAAAGCCTCAGCTGGGAGGTCCCACCACACACCCGGAAGATCTCTGAGAGCTTCCCCTCCAAAGCCAAATGCTGGGCTGGGAGCTCTTCAGAAGACACTAGAGTTGGAGGAAAAATGATAAGCCTGCATTCCAAAGAGCCCCTATGGGTCTTTTTATAGTCTTCCTTTGACCTGAAAATACTGAAATACCCCTGAGGGGTCTGCCAATAGCCAAATCCCACTGTCATTCCAAGGGCATTTGGGTAATTTTACCTCGGGATAATATACGTTATAAACTAATCCCCTTTACGAGCGCCGGGCCCTACCACGTAGGCCCACTTGGCGAGAACCCTGGCCGAGAAGGCTCTCGCTGGACCCCCACCCGGGCCAACCTTGGCGAGACCCCTTGCCAGGGAGGTTCGCGCTCTTCACGGTCTTTAAACTATCGCGACCGAAGGCCTACCTGGGGCCTTCTCGCCTTCCCTGGGCGGGAGCCAGCCCTAAGGCGGAAGCTTCCGTGGTCAGGCCCTCTGCTTCGGTCGGTCGACGATCTCTCCTGCCGAGAGGTCGACTATCTGCCCTGGTCGGTCGACGATCTCTCCTGCCGAGAGGTCGACTATCTGCCCTGGTCGGTCGACGATCTCTCCTGCCGAGAGGTCGACTATCTGCCCTGGTCGGTCGACGATCTCTCCTGCCGCGAGGTCGACTATCTGCCTTGGTTTCCTCAGCTTTCGCCTGCCCTTGGCGAGAGCTCCTACAGGGCGAGAACTCTACAAGTATGTCTTAGGGTTAACCCGAGGTTAGCCTGAGACTAACCCAATCCTGACCATTGAAGCCTTTGGGTCCCTCCCAGCGAATATGGGGTTGTACAGCTGTGAGCAGCCCTCGCGCAACCCTGTGGGGGCCTGCCCCCCCCCCCTCACGAAGAAGCCGCGAGCAGCCATCGCGTAAAATAAGCCGCGAGCAGCCCTCACGCAACCTCGTGGGGGCCTGCACCCCTCACGAAGAAGCCGCGAGCAGCCCTCGCGCAAACTAAGTCACGAGCAGCCCTTGTGCAACCCCTTGGGGGCCTGCCCCCTCACGAAGAAGCCGCGAGTAGCCCTCGTGCAAACTAAGCTGCAAGCAGCCCTCGCGTAACCCCGTGGGGGTCTGCCCCCCTCACGAAAACGGCGCGAGCAACCCTCGTGCAAACTAAGCCACGAGCAGCCCTCGCGCAACCCTGTGGGGGCTTGTCCCCTTCACGAAGAAGCCGCGAGCAGCCCTCGTGCAAACTAAGCCACGAGCAGCCCTCACGCAACCCCGTGGGGGCCTGCCCCCCTCACGAAGAAGCCGCGAGCAGCCATCGCGCAAACTAAGCCGCGGACCTGAGCCGTGTATACAAAGCAGCGGACCTGAGCCGTGCAAACAAAGCCGCGGACCTGAGCCGTGCAAACCAAGCTGAGGACCCGAGCTATGCAAAATAAGCCGCGGACCTGAGCCGTGCAAACAAAACAGCCAAGATGACATAAAGAAATAATAATGTCATAATAAAACAGAGCTAGAATGATACATGAAGGACAATTGATGCCTAAAGGCAATAAAAACACATGCTAAACAAAGTGCAAAATACAATACCCCCAACTAAACAACGAAATGCAAATGCACAACGACAAAAATATGAGTGCCACAACTCGTCCTCGGCATCTGAGTCAGAACGCTCATCCTCAAAAATATCGGCAAAGCTGAAGCAGGATGTGCCACATCTCAGGCTCTTGCTAACAAAGCGAAAGGACTTCGTAACACCGCATCGGAGTGCTAACTCACGAACATCGTCCATCTGAGGCTCCACCTCCTTGGACCAAATCTCATCACGAACCTCCTCTGCAATCAGACAACAGTCTCCCATATAGTCCAATGATTCCAGGTACTCTACAAGTCCCGCAGCCTTCAACTCTGATACATGGCCATCAGAGGACAACATCTCCACTAGTGCCTTCGCCGCCCGAAGCTGAGTCTCAAGGCCGGTGGCTTCCTCCCGCGCCGCCTGTAACTGGGTATCTAAGCCTGAAGTCTCCTCCTTCGAATGCTTCAAAATATGGGTGGTCCTCTCCACCAGGGTCTTCTCCACTTTCATGGCCGCACGTGCATCCTCTAGCTCGGATTCCAGCCTCGATCCGATCCGATGGAACCACGCAACATCCCGATCATGCTCCTCCTTCAAGGAGGCAAACGAGCTCGACGTCGACCGGAGCTTCTCCTGAAGAGCAAGGTACCAATCCATCAAACTCACATAATGGTCATTCCAGGTTACCACAATCTGCGCTTGGGTCTTTATCTGCACAAAGAAAAGGCTAAAGTTAACGCCAAATAACAAAGGAAAAATGAGAAAAGAAATCTTGGCAATAAATCAAGGCATTACCGCATCACTCATTGCCCTCAAGGGAGAGGACATCCGCTGAGCCGCAGTATCCGAAGACACCTGAGGAATTGGGGACGCAAAAATCTGCACCTCAGGAGTCGACTCATGACAAGCGTTAGAAGAAGCCACCGCCACTACTGCATCAAGGTCACCAGGAGGGGCCGCCACCGCCTTCCTCTTCCAGCCCCCTCCATGAGAAGTCCCGACAATCTGAGTTGTGTCCAAAGAGATATCACACCACAACAAACGCTTCTCCTCCACATAGATGAAGATATTAAAAAAGGCGATTGGCTAGCTCGCGAGGCTCGGAAAACCCAAACACCGGGGAAAATTCTCGTTCCTTCCCCCTTACACGGCGACAATGATCAGGTAGCTTATCCCACACCTAGGAAGGCCACAGGAATTCCTAACATACCCAAACAAAGTGTTATCATGTCGGCGATCCTTGCAAAATTCAAACTACAACCAAATTTCGTTGCTACAGACCTCCACCCGCTCTCCACCATCAGAACAAATATCGAACCAATCTCGAAATTGGTCCAGAGAAAACCGACCTCCATGCTCGTGAAAAAAGGCGACTAAGCCCATAAGTTGGGCAATTCCAACCGGGACAAACTGAGAAATTGGCACCCCACATAACTTCAGGATCTCGATCACCTCCTCGCATGGAGAAAAACGAAAGCCGGACCTCAAAGAAACTTCACAAATCGTTAACCAGCCGCGAGGAGGATTATGGACTCGCTCCTCGGGACGCGAGATCCTCACCTCCAAGTCAGCAGGAAGCCCATATTTCTTCCTTCAGATTTCAACGCCGTCATCGGTCAAAGAGGAGCGCAAGTGCATTGGACCAGAAGAACGCTTCAAGACCTGCGTAATACAAAAAAAAGAATCAGGTTTACATAATATGGAATAAAAGGTTCAGAATCGCGGAACTAATAACATGCAGCCCAAGTGCACGCCCGCATGCAGGAGTACGCGCAGCCAAGGAAAAGCCCACCCGCGCGCGGATAGGAGCGCGCGGCCCAGTACGCGCACCCCCCACGCGCGGCCTGGAATGCGCACCCTCGTGCGGCCTGGTGCGCGTGCGGCCTGTTGCGTGTGCGGCCACGCACGGCCGCGCGGGCGCGGCCAGGTGCGCGTGCAGCCTGGCGCGTGCGCGGTCTAGCGGGTGTACGGCCTGGCGCGCGCGCCCCGCGCACGGCTTGACACACGCCTAAAGCGCGTTCACCAGCGCGTGGCCTCGCGCGCGCGCACTCGCGCACGGCCTGGTGCGCGCGCCCGCGCGCGTGCGCCTACCCGCGCAGGCAGGTGCGCGCGGTCAAAACCGCGCCCACCCTCGCACGCACGTAGCCAGCCGCACGCATACCCACGCGCGCCTCCCTTAGCCTTGTTCAACTTCCTCGCCGGACGTCTCTCCTTCAGAAAGTTTCTTCCAGGTACCTTCGAAGCATCTCCTTTTACCGTCTCCGCCTTATCGTCGGAGGTTGTCATGACAGCAGGGAAGAAGACGGCAGCAGGAAAATCCTTTTTCTCTTGATCACTTCGCTCTCCAACAATAACAATTTGAGGGGCAATTGATGGGTTACACCTCTATATATAAGAGAAATTACCCCATGATGTCCTCCTAAAATGAGGGATCATGGGTTTGACTAAGTCAACCTCCTCCACCCATAACTCCCCATGATGAGGAAAACATGGGGGGGGGGGGGTGTGCCCACTCCCTCTCTCTCCACCAAAAAACCGCCCCCTTAGGGGGAGACCGCCGCCACCAAGCCAGGCAGTCGCCGTTGGACTGGCTGCCGACCAAGCCACCGCCGCCTCCAGACTGGCCGCCGCCTCCGGACTGGCCGCGGGCCAGGCCGCCGCGGCCAGCTAGGTCGTCGCGGCCAGCCCGGCCGCGGTCGCGGGCCAGACCGCCACGACCGCCGCGACCAGCCAGGCCGCCGCTCTTGCCAAGTCGCCGCGACCCATCGGCCAGGCCGCTGCCGGCCAGGCCAGGCGGCCGTCGGCCAGGCCAGGTTGCCGTGCCCGGCCAGGTTGCCGCTGGCCAAGCCGTCGGGGCCTACCGGGCCGTCGGTGCCAACCGGGCCGCCATATCCAGCCGCCGACCGACCAGCTCACGACCGACGGCCAGGCCGCGACCGCCGGCTAGACTGCCCGCCCAACCGTGGGCCTAGACGCCAGCCAGGCCACGGCTGCCGGCCAAGCCGCCGCCGGCCTAACTACCGCTTTGGTGCCGGCCTAACTGCCGTCTGGCCACCGACCGGCCACCGCCACCGCCCGGTCGCCCCACCACCGTCGATGGCTTGCCCGCCGTACGATCGTGGTGGGCTCTCCTCGCTGTCTGATCTGGTGGGTAACCACCCACTAACCCACTAAGTTAGTGGTGGGACCCGCCATTATCCTCTCCCGGAGACTATAAAAGGAGCCACAAGGCCTCCTCATAATTCACTTTTTGGCTCCCGATCATCTTCTTCCTCAGGAAATAGCTCTGCCGGACTTCTCCCTCAGGTCACTCTCCAGCCACCAGCGGGCCACCAACAGGATAACGCCTAAGTCCCGGAGCGAACGAAAGAAGGAGGAAGATGACCACTGCAAGCGAACAAGCGCCAAAGCCGCGCTCCAATCTTCCAAGCACCAGAACCGCTCCTCGGATTCCAGTGTCCAAGTCGCTCCCGTGGTGCGGCCTGTCGCCCATTGAGAGCAGAAGCCTCTCTCTCACCCACTAAAGTGTAATGGGGAGCGGCCTGTCGCCCCAGATTCTCCCTACACATTGTAACCACAAATGGCTAGTGGATTTTGACCGGCACAGATCTGGTCACGTGGTTTTTTACCCGGCTGAGGGGTTTTTCCAAGTCATCACATCTTGTGTCAACCTCTTATTTTCATTGACTGTGTGCGCGCTTGACCGCTCTGTAAGCTAAGACGGTCCATGTAAATCCGGTCCGACCGGGGCATCGAGTTAGTCCGCAACAATCCTTAACGAATGACGGTTTAACTCATGCATTTACAACCGTGCCAAACGAGCCTAAGGCTTGGCACGGTGGTTGCGTTCATGAACATGAGGGTTAAATTGTCATTCGTTAACGCCCACTAGTGTAAAAAAAGGCCGGGCCCAATGGGTCGGCTAGAGCCCGACCCAGAAATAGCCCGTCTAGGCCCAGCCCGGGCCTAGGCCGGGCTCAGGGCCCAAGTATGGGGGGAATGAAGGGGGCCGGGCCGGGCAAAGCCCGATTTTTGGGCTGGCTCGGGCCCAAGCAAAGCCCGACCCAGGCCCAGACGATAACCCAGCCTAGTTCGTTCGCCCAACGGCTTTTTATAAGAGCTGTAAGAGCCGTTAATGATTAATGACTCTTATAAGAGCCATTGGCCAGCCTTGGCCACTTGGCCTCGACCTGTTGGCCACTGGCCGATCGCCCGCTGCTACTGTACAGCAGTACAGTAGCAGATCCTAGGGCCTAGGCTATTCAGCCTAGGCCCTAGTGTCAGAATTAAAAAAAAAATAAACTTTTTTTATATACCCCCTTACCGAGTCTGACCCCCCTCTCTCTCACTCTCTTCTCTCTCTCACTCTTTTTCACTCTCACTTAGAGCTGTCACTTAAAACCGAAAACCGAACCGGAACCGAACTGGAACCGCAAAAAACCGTACCGAACCGTTTGCTAATTTTCGGGTTCCGGTTTGAATTTTGGAACCGTGAACAACATTGGTCTGTGTGTGGTTCTTACATATTATTATCCGGGAACCGGAACCGCAACATACAAGTCTCAAGCGGTTTCAATATTTTTAGACCCGATCCGAACCGGACCGAAGTAGAACCGAACCGCAACCCGTTTATTATTATTATTATTTTATAATTTATATATATTATTTATACTTACTATCACAAGTGAAGCTTGTGCAGTTTGAACCAAAACCGCAACCGCACTAAAGGGGGTTGATTTTGGACCGAACAAAACTTCACTGCATGAAAACCGTATGGTATGATTTGACATTGTTGCGGTTTGGAGTCAATTTTTGCAATGTATTTTTTATTTTTATACAGTTATATAATATATTTTCAATTTTACTTACATATTTTTTTGAAATATTTTATTTAAAAAATATAGAAGATATAAAACTACTATTTATTAGTAATCATGAAAGACAACTAATTGTAGACGGTTATTACAGTTGAGCATGTCGACGAGACATGCGCAAGCCAATTACTAGAATTCGTGGCAAGTCTACACGCGTAGGAAGATAATTGATACTATCCCATCGATTGTGGAAAAGACCGTCGAGAAGTGGGCAACATAATTATTTCTATTTCGATGTTGTTTTGAGTTTTACTATAATTTGCAGTCCGCTTTTATTTCATTCCACCAAGTTTGATTTGGTTTTAGTTGGAACTGATTGGAACCGGACCGAACCGCATGGAACCAGACCGAACCGATAGTGGCCAGTTTGGTTTTGGTTCTTGTTGAACCGTAACTGAAACCGTTGACACGACGGTTCCAAAAATTAAGCTGGAACCGGAACCAGAACCGGTCAAATCAAATAAGGTTTTAGTTCTAATTTGAAGAACTGTTACCTTAGTGGTTTGGTTCATGATTTTAGTAGAACCGGAACCGAACCGGAACCGTGACAGCTCTACTCCCACTCTCTTAATTTTTTTTCACTTACCGCCTCCCCAACGTCCTCCTCAACGCTAGAATGACATCATCCTCATCAACGCAATGATCGTCTACTCAAAGTACGCATGTAGTGGTGGAGCACAATTGTGCGACGCAAGTTTGAAAGCATTTTGATAAGCTTCAAGTTGGCGCTAAATTCAAGGCGCCACTACAAGAAAAATCATAATTAGCAAGGAGCATGATACATTGCTAATCCTTTAAATTCGTTGCTAATTTTAATTAGCAACGAATTTAAAAACAAAAAAAATTTGTAGCTAATATGCTCCTAGCTAATTTTAGCAACGAATTTTTTTTTTCTATATAGCAAGGATTTTTAGCAAGATATTTTATCCTTTCTAAATTAGGAAGGAATTCTGTTTTTGTTGCTAAAAATATATTTGTTTAATTGTATATGCTAGATTTTGAACACACAATCTACTTCAAACAACCAACCATTCTTACCAACTGCTCTAACTTAATTTTTTGTTTATAAGTGACGATATTATTTATATGTAACGTATACATAATTCATGAAATTATATACTCAAATATAAATATATAATATATACATTTCTTTATATATAACATATATATTCCTTTATATAATATATATTTATATTATATAATATATTTATATATATTAATTATAAATATAATATATATTTATTATATATATAATGATATTTTTTGTTATATATATGTGTGTGTTGCTATATAATAATTGAATATAATCTTATAATATATAACTATATGTATAGTTATTTATATTATATATTGTTCATATAATATATATTTATTAAAATTATAGTTAATTTGTTAAATACTAATAATCTTTATTAATTTATAAATTTATATATACGATTTTAAATAATATATACAAATATAAAATTATATAAATAATTACTATTGAATACAAATAATTTACACTACTTATAAATATATTAAACAATAATTATATTTTAGGGCAAAAGATAATTTTGTAAGATAGAGTCATGTCATTTTTTTGAAAAAAAATTCATCAATAAATATTTTGCAACAAAAAAAATTTTAATTCAAAAATTTAGTTTGCAATAAATATTTTCCAAATTCGATTTGCACATAACATTTTCCATATTTTAATGCAAAAATTTTAGCATGGAATTTTTGAAAGGAAAAATTTCGTTGCAATTTAACAACAAGTATTTAGCAACAAAATATTTCATTGCTATTTTTGCAACAAAAAATTTCGTTGCTATTTTTGTAGCTAAAAATAAATATTATATGTGTTGCTAAATTCGTTCCTAATTAGCAACAAATTGGTAAGCCTTGAAAGTACATCTAAATCTATGGCATGCCTAGAGCGCAACGGAAACGCAAAGAGGATCACGCATAGAGGAGTTAAGCGAAGTTATACCTCCGGCCATGGAGCCAAATGAGAGCAGGAAAATGAAACTCGATGCAGGTGAGGAGGTGCTGCCTGGAGTGCCTGATTCAAGCCACCTGCTGGGGTCGCCGGAGTTGTAGGAGGAGCGCCGCCTGGTGTGCGGGGGAGCGCCGAAGAGGGGAGGCGGAAAGCCCAAGTCCGCCTGTACTGGATCGGGAAACCGCCGCCTGGACTAGATCGGGAGGAGCGCCGCCTGCTGGGGAAGAGTCGTCTAGGCTTGATCCGGAGGAGCGCCGCCTGCTCGGGAAGAGCCGCCTGGGCTTGATCCGGAGGAGCGCCGCCTGGACGGGGATCGGGATGACCGCCTGGACGGGATCGGGATGACCGCCTAGACGGGATCTGGAAGAATGCCTCTAGGGCCGGCTACTTTTGAGGCTTCTTGAGTGGGAGAGAAAACCTAATAGAGTTGTTTAAGATGGGTTTAAGCACTCCTATTTATACCCCCAACCTAGGGCCTCAAGCAAACTTGATCAATCGTGGCCGTCCATCCTCCCATCTAGAGGATCTTGACATAAACCGTGATCAGGCTCGAACAACTCGTCACAAATGGGTTCGTCGAGTCACCCCGTTATACTATCACCCTACCAGACTCCTACGTGTCGAATCAAATAGGTAATCTAACATTCTCCCACTTGATTCAACACGGGGAAAATCCAACCTATTATTTAGAAAATCATAATTTTGCTTTATAGGAGAAAAATAACACTAGACTCATATGGTGATAGTGAACTCAAAACTTTTTGTATGGTCATACATAATAATTAAGAAAAAAACAGTGACTCTTGGCCCAAACTTTACGTGACGTATTTATACTTGCATAGGGCGTCACCATCACACGGACTGCAGCGGTTGTACCTTAAGTAGTAGGCACTTTCCTTCCGCAATCACAATGTAGTCGTTAAATCCTATCAAGTGCTTTACGCGACAATAATTCTTCATGAGTGTAAACTCTCACTCTTTAATTCAATATTAAATCTCTAATAATCCTTTAATATGCGCATAATAGATGATAAACTGGAAATATTGCATTAATCAATCAAAACAGGAGAACAACATAAAATGTCATGACAACTTCAAACATCAAACGAGTCCACAAGTCCCATTCTTTCTACATGACTTTTGTATAACTTAAGTGGGAGTGCTTTAGTCATGGGATCTGCTACCATAAGCAGTGTGCTTATGTGCTCGATGACGATTTTACCCTCCTGCATATTCTCTCTAACCACCAAAAACTTTATATCAATGTGTTTGCTGCGGCTCCCACTTTTATTGTTCTTAGCAAAGAACACTGCTGCAGCATTATCACAAAGAAGCTTCATGGGCTTATGAACTGTATCCATCACCCTAGGCCCTAAGGAGAAATTCCTCAACCACAATGCCTGCTTCGTTGCTTCATAGCATGCAATAAACTCTGCCTCCATAGTCGAGGATGCAATGAGGGTCTGTTTGACACTCTTCCACGCCACTGCACCACTGGCCAACATAAAGATGTAGCCTGATGTAGATTTCCTCGAGTCTTGGCAGCCTGCAAAGTCTGCATCTGTGTATTCGACCAGGTTCAGATTGTCGGATTCTCTATATGTAAGCATGTAATCTTTCGTACCCTGGAGATATCGTAATACTTTCTTGACAACTGTCCAGTGCTCCATTCTAGGGTTACTTTGGTATCTTCCCAACATCCCTACAACGAATGCAATGTCTGGTCTAGTGCAAACATCTAAGTAGACCAAACTGCCAACCGCAGATGCATATGGAATATTCTTCATGGATTCCAATTCCAGAGAATTTTTGGGACATTGTGACAAACTGAATTTGTCACTCTTTACAATAGGAGCTATTGAACTGGAACAGTTTTTCATATAGAATCTCTCTAGAATTTTGTTGATATAGGCTTTCTGAGATAACCCCAAGATCTTTCTAGATCTATCTCTATGTATCTAAATTCCTATAACATAGGAAGCCTCCCCTAAATCTTTCATATAAAAATTCTTAGAGAGAAACTGTTTAGTCTCACATATCATTCTCAAATAATTACTTGCTAGCAAAATGTCGTCAACGTATAAGACTAATAACATAAACTTGCCCCCACAAACCTTGATGTATATGCAATCATCCACAATATTTTCCTCGAAACCGAATGAGATAACTACATTGTGAAATTTCATATACCATCGTCGTGCGGATTGTTTTAGCCCATATAGTGACCTTAATAATTTGCATACAAGATTATTGCCTTTCTCCGAAACGAATCCTTCAGGTTGGATCATGTACACTTCCTCCTCAAGATCCCCATTTAAGAATACCGTCTTGACATCCATCTGATGTAGCTCCAGATTGAAATGAGCTACGAGGGCCATGATTATCCTTAATGAATCCTTCTTTGAAACTGGAGAGAAGGTGTCGTGATAATCAATACCCTCCCTTTGAAGGAAACCTTTGGCTACAAGTCTCGCTTTATATCGTTCGATATTACCAGAGGCGTCAACTTTGGTCTTATAGACCAATTTGCAACCTACCGCACGGAAGCCTTCTGGTAACTCTACTAGATCTCATACTTGATTTACTGCCATTGAGTTAATTTCTTCCTTCATGGCTTCATACCATTTATCAGAATCTGTACGGCCCATGGCCTCTGAAAAGGTGAGGGGGTCTTGATTGAGTCCAGATAGATCGTCGGTCTCTTGTAAGTACACTACGTAATCCGATGGAATAGCCGACCTTTTGGCTCTTGAAGATCTCCTTAAATCTGGTTGATCAGGTGGTTGTGGCGCAGTCTCAACCACTAGTAGTGGTTCCTGGATGACTGCTTCACTAACCACTTTTTCATGAGAGTTCTGGATAGGGGAATCATCGATCACGCCTTCATAAGTTGGGATCCGAATAGGTAGGTGTTGAGCCATAACAGGTATGAGCCCACCAGGTTCAACACCACTACCAGAGTTTGCAGTCTCTTGCATCTCTTCTATCACAACCTTATGAGAACTATTCTCACCAGTGTGGAGTTCTTCAAGAAATTTGGCATTCCTTGCTTCAACTATTTTCAGCGTGTGAGAGGGACAATAAAATCTGTAACCCTTGGATTTTTCTGCATAGCCAATGAAAAACCCACTAACTGTCCTCGGGTCTAATTTCCTTTCATGTGGGTTGTACACCCTAATTTCTACTGGACAGCCCCATATGTGCACATGTTTTAAACTGGACTTCCATCCATTCCATAACTCAAACGGTGTTTTAGGAACCGATTTGGATGGAACCCGGTTCAAGATGTACACGTCCGTTTTCAAGGCTTCACTCCACATGTTAGGAGGGAGAGATGAGACACTAGTCATGCTCCTTACCATGTCCATTAAGGTACGATTCCTCCTTTCAGCTACGCCATTTTGTTGTGGCGTGCCAGACGTCGTATATTGAGCTATGATTCCATGCTCCTGAAGGAATTTAGCAAAAGGACCAGGTTTTTGAGTTCTATCTATGAACCTACCATAATATTCACCGCCTCTGTCAGATCTTACAATTTTGATACTCAAACCAGATTGTTTCTCTACCTCTGTCTTATAGACTTTGAAAGCATCGAGTGCTTCAGACTTGTCATTAAGGAGGTAAAGATACATGTATCTTGTAAAATCGTCAATAAAAGTAATAAAGTACTTTTGACCATTCATGAAGAGGGTGTTAAACGGTCCACAGATATCAGTGTGAATTATCGTTAATTTAACATCACTTCTTCTAGCTCCTTTACTGGACTTGCTTGTATGCTTTCCCTTTATGCATTGTATGTAATTCCCAAAGTTAGTGAAGTCAAGTGCCTGAATGACACCTTCTTTCACTAACCTTTTAAGGCGCTCTATGGAGATATGACCTAATCTCCCATGCCATAAGCTAGATGAGTTGATGTTTTTCACACTTAGACTACTACTGTTATCAAGCACTGTAGTGAATGATTGCATATAATTTAAATCTAAATCAAGACTATATAATCCATCAATTAATCTACCAGAGCCAATAGGGACTGAATCTTTAACAATCAGAATTGAAAATTCTTTAAACTGAAAATTAAAGCCCTTAAGCGTTAGTCTTGATACAAATAATAAATTTTTAGAAAAACTAGGAATGAAGAAGGTCTTCTCTAACTCCAAGATGTATCCGGTCTGAAGGACGAGCCTGTATGTCCCCACACCTTCAACAGAAGACGACATCTTATTTCCTGAATAGACGCATAGTTCTCCATCGCTAGGTTTCCTTAGGCTTTGAAACCCCTGCATAACAGTAGAAACATGGATTGTAGAGCCTGAATCAATCCACCATGTGTTATGAAAATCATGAGAATTAACAAAATTTGATTCATAACACACTAATGACGTCATACCTTCCCTTTTCGCGAGCCAAGTTTTGTACTTGTTGCAATCCTTCTTCATGTGACCACCCTTTTTGCAAAAGAAACAAGTTGATAGCTTCATGTTCTCCAGTTTCTTTATGGGAACAGCTATCCCCTTGCCCTTGCCTTTTGGGTCACTCTTTGTTTTGCTGGATTACCCTTTCTTGTGGTGCACAAAGTTCACCGATTCCAGCTTCTCTTGCTTCAGCCTGCCTTGCTCTTGAACGCACATGTTCAATAGCTCGTTCACTGACAATTTTTCCTTATGTGTCATATAAGACACCTTGAAGGCAGTGTAGTCGGCAGACAGGGAAGTCAAGATAAAGTGGACCGGAAAAGACTCTGAAAAATCAACGTCCAATGCCTTTAGCTGAGCAGCTATGTCTCTCATCTCCATTATATGTCCTCGTACGCTTTCTGTCCCTTTGAGCTTCATGGAACAAAGCTTTGTTATCAGGGTGCTGGCCTGAGCTTTATCCGAATTGACGAACTGTTCGTCAATGACCTTCATCAGTTCTTTAGCAGTTTTGCACTCAGGGATAGATCCCCTAATGCACTGACTGACGTGGGTCTTGATCACCATTATACTGAGACGATTGGATCTCTCCCATCGCTCGTATAAGGTATGGTCAGCTGGTGTGCTCTCCGCCGTGGGGAGCGCAGGCTCATCCACGCGGAGTGCCAAATTAAGGTCCATACACCCTAAGGCTAGAAGCACCTTATCTTTCCATATTTTATAATTATCCCCCGAGAGAGTGGGGATGAATTGAATTGGGTCGATTACCGTATTAAACACTGCAAGAAAATGGAAAAAGATACGCGCTTACAATTTATTTTAAAGCAACGCCATAAATAATATGAAATTACGCAAAGTGACACAAAAAATTTATTTAACAATTAACTCATATTAATTGTTAATAATAAAAATCCAGTCTCCCTGTGGGCAAAGACCGCTATCGCATAGGATTTTTATTAATTTTTCTTGATTTTTATATAGCTACTAAGACTGTGTATCACAATCAACGGAAACTCGTACCTGTGGGTATGGAGGCCCATTTATCATGGTACACCCTTACTACTATATACCAATTTAAATTCTTTGTTGTTATCAACTACTTCCCTGTGGGGCCGAACAATTTTTGCAACCTTAGAATTTTAATCGCAACGAGCAAAAAAATTAGATATTTGTGACTATAAACACGCACCCCACGATGTGTTTCCCGAACAGTCACTATTATCGCGCTTATCAGGATGCTTTGGCTACTCCTGATACTCGCGATAAACTAGTATTCTAATTTTATGCAAAAATAAACCTTAAATTTGTTGGAGCTCACACAAGACAATGACCCGAATCCGATTTCCATAGACGCCTACAACTTAAAAGCTTCACAGGTGCTATGGTCCCACCACCGCCGCCAGGACTTGGACGTTTTGGTTCGTTCCTCCTCCACCGCATCGGAGAGCCCCAAAGATCACCGGATTTGAAGCACTTGATCTCCTTCATAAGGCGGTCACGGATATTGGATTCGGGTCGGAAAAGCGGGGTTGTCAATTGCCGTTACATTACATTCCAGATACATAAAATAATAAATTATTACAGGGCCTTGAAAAAATATTACAGCATTATAGAACAACTGGCAATATACAACCACGACAATCTCTGAACACACAACAATTGAGCATCCAACAGAAAAAGCTACGCGCATTTTGAAAGAAATCTCCATAGAGTTTTGAAAAAACATCAAAATAACATATTTTGGGAAGAAATCTTCGCACATTTTTGAAAAATAACATAAAGAAAAAATTTTTGGGATGGAATCTTCACAGTATTTTCTAAAATTGCATTTGGACCTCTATACAGTCGCCTCTGATACCAAATGAAAACACATCTAAATCTAGGGCATGCCTAGAGCGCAACGGAAACGTAAAGAGGATCACGCATAGAGGAGTTAAGCGAAGTTATACCTCCTGCCATGGAGCCAAATGAGAGCAGGAAAATGAAACTCGATGCAGGTTAGGAGGTGCTGCCTGCAGTGCCCGATTCAAGCCACCTGATGGGGTCGCCGGAGTTGTAGGAGGAGCGCCGCCTGGAGTGTGGGGGAGCGCCGAAGAGGGGAGGCGGAAAGCCCAAGTCCGTCTGTACTGGATCGGGAAACCGCCGCCTGGACTAGATCGGGAGGAGCGCCGCCTGCTGGGGAAGAGCCGCCTGGGCTTGATCCGGTGGAGCGCCGCCTGCTGGGGAAGAGCCGCCTGGGCTTGATTCGGAGGAGGGCTGCCTGGACGGGGATCGAGATGACCGCCTTGACGGGATCGGGATGACCGCCTGGACGGGATCAGGAAGAATGCCTCTAGGGCCGGCTGCTTTTGAGGCTTCTTGAGTGGGAGAGAAAACCTAATAGAGTTGTTTAAGATGGATTTAAGCACTCCTATTTATACCCCCAACCTAGGGCCTCAAGCAATCTTGATCAATCGTGGCCGTCCATCCTCCCATCTAGAGGATCTTGACATAAACCGCGATAAGGCTCGAACCACTCGTCACGAATGGGTTCGTCGAGTCACCCCGTTATACTATCACCCTACCGGACTCCTACGTGTCGAATCAAATAGGTAATCTCACAAGCCTTTCTAATTTTCGTTGCTAATTCATGTTTTTCTTGTAGTGCGCGATGCAAATTATGCTAGAAATTATTGACCATTACCGACAACTCGACATTAACAAGATGCCTTAAGTCTTGCGTTTCGAAACAAGCTCACGAGTTCTGTCAGAACCAAATTTCAGGAGCAGGATAAATTTGGACGTACGATCAAATTTGCCAACGAGACCTGCAGATGAGGCATATCATCAAACATGGATTGTCATTCAGCCACCACAACAATAAGAATGCTACGGAATACATACATGCAGGTCTTCAACCTAAATATCAACATGTAAGTAGAGTTTATCTTAGACGCGATGCCATTAAAACCTATTTAGAATCAAAACAATCGTTAAGTTTTTTTGAAACTTTCGAAGGTCGTGTAAGTTTAACGAATGACGTTTGAAGCAGCAACACAAAAATTTAATTATTATAAACAACATGATGGATGACATTCGTTGATTGAAATAATGGATTTTTTTAAAAATATTATAAAGAAATGTATGTTATGTTTTCATTTGTTGGCGCTTTAAATCCGTTATTTGGCGTAAATGTCGTAAAAAAATTAATAGATGAAATCAATACTAATTTAAACTTAAATTTAAATTTCGATGATTATGATGACTTTAATACTTCAAAATTTACTTCTCTTTTTACCGAATATTATAATTATTATGATAACTTATACGCTCACAACCTTGGGAAGAAATATCGCAACCCAAAACAAAAGATAGTTTTAAAAATAAAATTTTAGAATTAGCTTACAGAAAAAAACGCGCACATCTAGTAGTTTAAATGAATTAGGATTGTACATTAAAACACAATTCAGCGAGCACGAAGTAGACTGAAAACTTCGATCTCTTAAAATAGTAAAAATGTAAAATTAATACATATCCTATTTTGGCCTATATGACCCATAATTTACTAACAATCCAAATTAGTATGATAGCTTCAAAGTTTGTTTTTCTCTTAGTGACAGGGTTTTGAACGAACAGATGGGTCGGCTCAACGAAAAATCTCTGGAAATGTATATTTACTACACAGACTACTTGAATGCTATAAAGAGAAAACAACACATTACAACATTAGAGAATAACTCGAAGAAGATAGAAGACAAGATGAAGATAATCAATTTAAAAGATGATTAAACACGTCCAACATTTATCACATAACCGATAAAAAATTATATTTTATGTATTTTTTTAAGTTAATGAATTTTATAATTTTCTTTATTTTAAATTAATAATGATAATAAAATAATCAATTTTATTTTTTTCAATTATTATAAATTGTAAATATTATTTATTTTTGTTCAACATTAATAAAAAATCATTTTTTTTGTCAAAGAGAGAATTTTTTTTATTATCATGTGTTTTATTATAATAATAAAATAACAAGTATTATTTTTTAATGCATTATTTTTTTTTCAATAAATTAATATTTATAAATATTTTAATTAATAATTAAAAAATAAATAAAAGTCCGGCCCGGGCTAGCTCGACCCTGAGGGCCGGATCAGACCCCTTCCAGGGGCAGCTGCCCGAGGCCTATTTAATGAAAGCCCAAGCTCGGCCTGGTTGACTAAAGCTCGGGCCCATTGGGCCCGGTACCAGGCCGTCCCGATCCGGCTTTATGCCCACGACTGCGCCAACCTATGGAACTTCATTTGCTGTTATGTTCAAAGGGAAGATGTTTGTCAGACGATTCTTAATGAATGATGGTTTAGCCCATGCATTTATGACTGCCACTATCGTGTCAAACCTAGTCTAAAACTTCGTTTGATTCGGCGGTGGCGGGAGCAAACTGCGGGCGGAACCGAAGAGTTCGAACTGGGGGTGGGGAAGAGGGGCTCAGACGAAGCTTTTTTGCTCCGTTCTTCAGGGCGCAGTGGGAGCAGACAGAGCAAACGCCGCGGGAGACCGTTTGTTTTACTGCTGTTCGGCGGCGTTTGCTCCAAACGCCCGACGAAAATGGGTTACCAAACGAAGCCTATGGGTCTATTTGTTTGGGCGTTTCGCTGCTCCGTTTTGGGCAAACGCCGCCGGAAGGAGGGTAAACAAATGAACCTCCGGCGGCGTTTGCTCCGTTTCCACCCGCCCGCCTTGAGAAACGCCCCCAAAAGCTCCGTTTGGAGCAGCCACCTCCCCCCTCTGATTGGAACACTCCGTTTCCACCCGCTGGATCGACCCGCCACCGCCGAACCAAATGAAGTCTAAGGCTTCGTTTGATTCAGCGGTGGAGGGAGCAAGCGGCGGGTGGAACTGGAGAGTTCGAGCTGGAGGTGGGGAGGAGGGGCTCCAGACGGAGCTTTTTGCTCCGTTCTTCGGGGCGCAACAGGAGCAGACGGAGCAAACGCAGCCAGAGGCCATTTATTTTACCGCCGTCCTGCAACGTTTGCTCCAAACGCCCCATAAAAGAGGGTTATCAAACGAAGTCTAAATCGAACGTCTTATAACATTACTTCTTATTTTTTTAATAAATTAAAATAGTCCGATCTAGACAATATACAGACAAAATAGATGAGAGAGTTGACTTGGCGATTTAGAGCAATGTTAAAGGCAGGTCAAAAATGGCTATGCGCACACAAATTTTATGTGCACACAATGAAATGCTATTTGCAACTGTTTTTTGTATGTGCACACAAAGATGAAGGAGGAGGCGGGCGACGGGAACGAAGGAGGAGGCGTGGCATCGTCGAGGTCAGCGTTGGAGCGAGCGAGCTTGGACTCTTCGGAAGGGCGTTGGCGTGGCGTCGTCTTCTAGGATCAAGATAGCCTCAGGAGAGGCGGACGACAGGAACGAAGGAGGAGGAGGGCGACGGGAACGAAAGTGTAGGCGTGGTGTCGTCGGGATCGGCGTTGGAGCGAGTGAGCTTGGCCTCTTCGGAAGGGCGTCGGCATGACGTCGTGTTCTCGGATCATTGCCCACAAGAAAGGCCGACGACGGGAACGAAGGACTTTGATGGCGGGCGACGGGAACGAAGGAGTAACCGTGGCGTCATCGCGGTCGGCGTTGGAGCGAGCGAGCTTGGCCTCTTCGGAAGGGTGTCGGCTTCTCGGATCGTTGGCCACAGGAGAGGCGGACGACGGGAACGAAGGAGGAGGCGGGCGGCGTCGGCGTCTGCGAAAACCCTCGATTTCGCTTTTAGGGTTTTGTCTGCGCTTAAGAGGAGTAAGGTGGCGTTTGGCTGAGCTTATTTGTTGCGGTGCGGTGGAAACGTAACGCAATTTTGTGAAAAAGCAGCGTTTGGCTCGGCTGATTTTGGAAACCCCGTTTATTACCCTCCGCAGTTTTATATTATGGCGCAGACGCAATTCCTTTCCCCGTTCCGCCGCAACATTCGTTTCCCCGCGGCTCTTGACCTAGCGCGATAGCAGCGGCCTTCCCCGATCGACGACAATCCTCGCCGTCGCGGTGTTTGTTGGATCCAGACTCGATTCGCTTCCCCGTGCGCCTCCTCTTCCCGGTGTTTCCTCGATCGTTATCTGCGCCTCTTCTTCCCGGAGCGGTAGCAGCGGCGTCCCCGATCGATGACGATCCTCGACGACGGCTAGCACCTAAGTTCCAATTTCCGGAGGTTATTGCTGGATGCGAGTGTTTTCTGGAGGTTATTGCTGGAGCCGCTGCGCCTCTTCTTCCCGGAGCCGCAGCCCTTCTTCTTCCTCACGCAGCCGCCATTGTAGAAGGTATCTATCCTCTTCTTTTTCTCCTTGTCACCTGCTTGTTGGAGAATCTGGTAAGAGGCCGCACATGATAGCTTCTGCTGTCATCCGGTACATCCCGAGACCCTTGTTCTCTGCATTTGTTGAGTCTTTTGCCCCAAATAGATTTATAATCTTGATAAAAGAACCTGTATATGTGACAGCATTAGAAAACAACAACTGCCGGCATTCTTTTAATACTTTTATATGGACTCTATAATAAATTGTTAAATGTAAATTTGTGTGTGTATGTGTGAGTGTGTGTATATTTGTGTGTGTATGTGTGAGTTTGTGTATGGCAGAGTTTGTGTATGTGTGAGTTTGTGTATGTGTGAGTGTGTGTGTGTATGTGTGTTTGTGTGTGTGTATGTGTGAGTGTGTGTTTATAAAACTTGAGTGTATGTATATGATTGTTTATGTGTTTTTTTGTGTTTATGTGTGAGTGTGTATGTGTGTTTATGTGTTTATATATATGTATGTGTGTTTATATTTATGTGTGAATGTATATATGTGTGAGTGTGTATATATATGTGTGTGTGTGTGTATATTTGTGTGTGTATATATGTGTGTGTGTGTGTGTGTATATGAGTATGTGTGTGTATGTGTGAGTGTGTACATATGTGTGTGTATGTGTGAGTGTGTGTTTATAAAACTTGAGTGTATGTATATGATTGTTTATGTGTTTTTTTGTGTTTATGTGTGAGTGTGTATGTGTGTTTATGTGTTTATATATATGTATGTGTGTATGTGAGTGTTTTTTTGTGTTTATGTGTTTACATTTATGTATGTGTGAGTGTGTGTATATTTGTGTGTGTATGTGTGAGTTTGTGTATGTCAGAGTTTGTGTATGTGTGAGTTTGTGTATGTGTGAGTGTGTGTGTACGTGTGTGAGTGTGTGTATTTGTATGTGTGCATGTGTGAGTGTGTATATCTGTATGTATGTGTGAATGTGTGTATATATGTGCTTCTTCTGAGTATGTAGTGGTGCATTAACAACAAGTTCTATTTTTGGAATATATGTATATGTGTATTTATTGATTTTGAATATTGAATTCATATTTATATATTGCCTTGAAAAGATGGGCAAACCAAAAGACGGTGGGGTGGCAGCAATGTGGGACAATTCCGACGTTCTACTCTTTTGTGATATATGCATAAGAGAGATAGAACGTGGGAATCGTCCGACAACACATTTCAGTAAAGAGGGATGGTCCAATATAATGAGAAAGTTTGAAGAGTCGACTGGAAAGAAGTACGATAAAGTGCAATTCAAAAATAAGTGGGATCATCTGAAGAAGGAGTGGAAACTGTGGACGGAGTTAAAACGAGGTGAGACTGGCTTGGGTTGGAACACTTCAAGGAAAACGATAGATGCCTCGGATGAGTGGTGGGACGAGCGCTTGAAGGTATTTGTGTGTGTTTAAATTCAATTATTTCCCTTAAATATCTTTTATATACCCGTTTTAAATAATTGATTTTGATATTTCAGGTTGTTCCTGCGGCAAAGAAGTTCCGTTATTCCGGAATACAGCACCCCTCATTCGAGGAATGTTGGCCCCGAGTCTACGGAGGATAGAGCATTGTCAAACGGTGGACAAGAAGACGATGATGTCACTGGAGTACCTCCTGTACCTGAGAACACAGCAACATCCGAGGTTGGCCACAGAAGGAGGAAAGGACAGAAGAAAGACATTACAGCGGTGTTAGAGGATATGGCAGAGTCTTCTAGGACCATGTGCCGATTCATGCAGGAGCCACCGAAGAGCAATTCCTCGTTCCCCATTGCACAGGCGCTTGAGAAGTTAGGAACTTACCATGAAGTGCAGTCAGATAAGGCCTTCCACTTTTTTGCCATCACTTATCTGATGGACAAAAATCACAGGGAGACCTTCATGTGCCTGCCAGAAGGTCTGAATGTTGAGTGGCTTCGTAGTCGCTATACCAGTGGCGTGTAGTTGAGACATTTATCTTCTTTTTTTGAGACTGTTATGTTATTTTTTTGGATGTTATTATGTTTCTTACTGCACTTGACTGGACATTATGATGTTTTATTTGATTATTGATATCTGCATGGTTGATTATTGATATGATGTTTTATTTGATTATTGATATCTGCATGGTTGAATGCTTATTGATATCTGGATGTTATCCCAGAATATGTCGAGCGAGGACTCTGACGATTCCACGGAGCAGTATGAAATAGCTAGAAGAAAATGTGTTATTGCTCAACAGACTATAGTAGCAGCAGCATGTTTGGCCGCTGCACACACCACTTCATTAAAGAGTCGAGTCCCACGCATGACTTCGAAGCAGACAGGCGATAAGTGGGTTGGAGAGATACTTCGAGGATCTACTGTGAGATTCCATGACTCCTTCATGATGAGTCAAGACGTATTTCTCGATCTACTACATTACCTGGAGGCAAGGTGTGGACTCCAGGGGACAAGAAGGACAGCTTCCAGAGAAGTCCTAGCATTGACCTTATACATATTGTCGCACAATGAATCGATGAGGAAAACAATAGAGCGCTTTCAACATTCAACGGAGACTGCTAGCCGATTTTTCTCTCAGGGTATTTGTTCTTTGCTGCGGCTAGGGGAGGAAGTTATCCAGCCATTAGACAGATCTTTCGGAAGCACACCACCAGAAATTATGTACGACAGACGCTATATGCCTTTCTTCAAAGATTGTGTTGGAGCTATAGACGGGACACATGTTGACGCGTGCATAGCAGTTGGACAGCAGGTACCCTATATTGGGAGACGGGGCAATCCAACACAAAATGTCATGGCTGCTTGCGATTTCAACATGTGCTTCACTTTCGTCATGGCGGGTTGGGAGGGATCTGCACACGATAGCCGCATATTCAATTATGCGTTAAATGATCCTCAATATAAATTTCCTCATCCACCTCGAGGTAATGTTAACTGATCCTTTACTGTATGTCTCGCTTTAATTAATTTGGGTGGTTAATTAATTTTTAACAAATTAACAGGAAAGTATTACTTGGTCGATTCTGGATATCCGTTGCAGAGAGGATATTTGAAACCTTATCAAGATACCAGATATCATCTGCCAGACTTTGCACGTGGTGGCCGTCGAGCAGAGGGACGTCGAGAGATGTTCAATCATGCACACTCATCGCTAAGGAGCGTGATAGAACGATCGTTCGGCGTTTGGAAGAAGAAATGGGCCATACTGCGGGACATGCCGAGCTATAGCTTCGCGAAGCAGGGGGATATTGTGATGGCCACGATGGCATTACATAATTTCATTCGCCGACACCCTTCCCGCAACGATATAGATTTCAATGAGTGCGAGCAGGAAGGGCAAGAAGTTAGGGTGGCCTCGCAAGGGCGACAAGAAACCTGCTCTGACACTGCAGGTGGAGTAGAGGAGATGATCGCGCTACGTGATAGTATAGCGGATCAGTTGTATGAATCGAGAGCATAGCTCGAGATTGCGGGTGTACTCGGATTTGTTGTGTTATGTTTTTATTTAGACTAAAGTTTTTTTTTTTTTGAAAAAAAAATTTCAACTCAAAACTCCGTTTTGAATCCAAACAACTTATTCAAAACTCTGTTTTCAAAACTCCATTTCATCTAAACAGTTTTTTAACAAAACTCCGTTTTTCAGAATCAGCACTTTTTCCATCAGCAGCTTCTCATCAGCAGCTTTCCATCAGCAACAGCCCAACCAAACAGACCCTAAATATCCTAAAAGATGAAGATATTGGGTTATTTTTGACTGCACATAGCACATTTTTTGACTGCCTTTAGCCGCGCTCGCGATTTATCGCCCAGAAAATTCATTCATTATTTAAATTCCAATTGGCTCGAAATAAAAAGGTTTATTTAACATTTTAACCCGCCATTCCGCCAAACGATATTTTTCGTTTACGCCACGCTGCTGCGACAGGGAATTAGGGATTTGGAGTTCCTTTTCCCCTTCACTCTCGATCGGCCGGAGAATTTCAAAAGAAAAAAAAAACATCTTCTGCTCTGATCACCGGCCACATATATTCTTCGTATTCCCCCCTGAAACTCTATCGGAGAAGGAAATTGTGGTCTTCGTACTCCCTGCTTGCGGGCTCCTGAATTCTTCCGCGGAAAAAGGTGTTCTTTTGGCTGAAATCTTTTTGTTTAGGGTTCTTCATGGAGGAGGCTCGGGGTAGGTGCTTGTTTTATTATTATTATTATTATTTTGTTGTTTATTGTCTTTATGTCGTCTTCAAGATTTCTTATTTATTGGCATTCTAAGTCTGTCATTTTATTTTCATTAAGAGTCGGTTGTTCTGTTCCTTTAGACGGAATTGGGAATGAGGAATTGGAATTCAGCAATTCCAAAACCTGTAGGAATTTCGGTTTTGCTGAATTCCAATTATGATGTTCGGCTGCAAGATGAAATTGACTAAAATCCATAGGAATTTGAAATGAAAATGTATATGATTGAGAAATTTAGTGGCAGCTTCAAGGATGGATTAGTAAAATGGAAGACAGAAAAGCTAAGCCTAAAATTGAAATGATTAAAAATTATGTAAAGAGAGAAATGAAAAACCAGAGATGAAAGCCTGGAGAAATCCCCTCATTCTCAATGTTGCAGACTCCAGCTAAGCCTGAAAACAAATGCTGAATTTTGCACACACACGATGGATGTTTCCTTCCATATGGAGCTCTGGTCGATCGGAGCCTATTCCAGCTACTGTCCACCTAATATGTTGCCTCCGAAGACTCCCCAAAGCCCTACCAATTTCCCCCCGAGCTCCAGCAGTATACCTCCACCTCCACGATAATCTTTCAATCCCGTTTTACCTCTTTGACTGCCTAGAACCTTTGTTCAGCCACCGTCCATCGCCGGTCCTACCTCCGACGACACCAATCTAGTCCCGACCTGTCTCCTACTACGGCCTGGACACGAAACTTCTGAAACCTGGCAATAGAGAGGGGGCGCGCCTGTGAGTCCGCCCGAAAAAAGGAAGAAATCTAGTAGCGGGAGACAAGAATTGCTCCATGCCTAAAACGAAAACCTACGGTTTTTAGGAATTCCAATTCCGCGTTTTATTCCGTTGAACTGAACACCTACATAAGAATTATTAATACCCAAAATCAATTCCCAAGGCTCATTTCCTTCCAACCGAACGTGCCCTTAGGTCTTGTATTGGAATAAAAAAAAGAATTAATATGTTTTCCTTCCCCTTGTTGTGAGATATTGGTGGCTTTCTTCTCCAACAAGCAAGTCCCACTTAGGCAGTTGCGGTTCCGGCTCCACAATATTGTCCGTCGCTGTTGTTATCTTTCCCTCAAACCCTTCTTCCGAGCAGACCCATAATAACTTGGTATCAGAGCCAACGATCTTTCCCCCTCATCTTCGATCGGATCCTTCTTTCGTCCCAGCGCCCGTCTGTTGCCCCGCTCAATCGATCCACTGCATCTTCCTCAATCTTCCACTGACAGACTCCTACCCCTTTTTCAGCATCTGCAAGGATTGTTGCCTGCGGGATCACCCTCTATCAGGCCTGACATCAACTCTCTTTATTCCTTCCAGCAAACCGCATCATCCTTTCCTTGATCCTCATTGATGACGCGACACACCTTCATCGACTCCAACAACAACCAGAGCCCTCTCCTCTATAGCTCTGTTTCGTCGACACCAGAGTCGGCCTTCTGTAAGTGTGGACCTTCCCTTCGACTTCGCTCTCCATCGACGCCTCCTTCATCTTCCAGCGTCGACCTACTGCATGCGTCGTCGTTCTGCCACAACCTTAACCTCCTAAGACATATCCTCCACCGTCAGTCACACGTACTTTTCTCGAGTCTGCCACTGCTTCTATTACACGCGGTTTCCACGTAAAATTGGCATGCCTGCATAGTTAACTAATTCCTTTTCTGCTCGCGTGAAATTGGTCGCAACTCCCAAACCGTATTTTTCTTTTCAACCACACGTGGTCCACCTCGGAGAATTGATTATTTCCTACCCTATCAGAAATTTCAAACTCAGGGTCGATTAAGCTTATTTAATTCAGGAGAGATTATTACTTCCCGTACTCTTCCAACTCGACAATTTCTTTCATTTCAACATAGGGAAGCATGTGGGTAACATGACACACCAAATTCATGCTCATCCGCTCTACTCACCCATCCAGACTCAAAACGACCCTTAAATCGCTCAATATTATCCGCCCAGCACAATGTGGGTGAGCCCTCAGATAAGCTAACCCAACTTATAACCATGGTACCTGTTTTAACGGTTGGCTTGAACTCATTGACTTTTAAATATGAAGGGAATAAGGTGATGTTTCCTTTGTGGATCGATACGAGCCCATGTGGGGAAATTTTAACTTATTATTACTTGAGCTTTTTACTGCGCAAGATTTTTTTTTACTTGTGTTTGCCTAATTTGATACGCAGAGACCATATCAAAATCTAAAACGAATAACACAATTTTGCATTGCTTGAAATAAAAGATACAGTTGGAAGACAAGCTCTTGTCAAACACTCGGAGACTGGGTCTTCCAAGATACTATGTTGAATTTTAGAAGTGAAAATGATTATATATATTGTTTATATCTGCTACGATATAAACAATGCTCCATCCACTCGACGCTTCATCAAGTCGACGCTCCCTATCTTCAAGTCGACACTCCATCTCTTGCCTCTGTCCACGTACGTTGACTCCCCCTCTATCCCTCTCGGTGCATGTCTATGCTTCGACTCCTTGTTCTCGGCGCATAAACTCTATGCTTCGACTTCCCTATTCTTGCGTCGACTGCTCGTCTCGTCAAATCTGTGCGAGTATATATATAAATTTCTTTGCTGGCGGAAGACCTAATACTACTATCTCTCTGATTCAGCGAGCAAGCCTTCTCCCTTGAAGAAACAACAACCACAGTCTTCCTAGTTCTGAGAAGGAATTCTAGAGAGAAAAAGAAGCCAAATTTTCAAAAATTGTTGATTCTACGGTGTTACCCTCATCAAGGAGTTCACTGCTCTGTATTTTTCGAAGTGACATCTTGCTTACTTGTGACCGTAGAAGGAGTCAAAGATTTCGAAGGTTTATCTGTTTCGTGTTTTTTGGTTTCCCGTTTGATAATTTTGTGGACTTCAAACAAATCAATACAACAGTGTATGTTTCGGTGTATGTCCGGTTAATTGTTTGTGTGGTTGTAACAAACTTCCATTCTTGATTTCAAGTATTTCATGTATTATTTTCTGGTGGTTTTCTTTTGGTGGTTGTGCACATCCTGGGCACATGATTTTTCACATACTCCCCCTCTCCCAGGAGTCCAAAGACTACACTCCAAAGATAACTCTCACAGCCTAAGGGGCTCCTTATATAGATGAAGGCTTCACAACATGACCACATGCGTATCATAATTCTTGGGTCTTTGGACATGTATTTTGTTGACATTGAAATCATTATGATTCATGTTCTCTTTTATTTGGGCCTTCTCTCATATCAAGAATCTGCAGACAAAGTTCTGTTTGTAAGTGTTGTGGCTCCTGGAAAGGCAGTGGTGAGCTTGGAGCGGTCGTGAAAAATCATGGTAGAAACTACAGGAAGAGAAGTATGAAAATGCTTAAAGGTTTTTTTAGCTTTTCTGCTTTCCAAAAAGACTTGAAAACACATCTTGCATATCTGAGCTTAAAATTTTCAAATTTGAACTTTTTGCATGTGCTGAATTAGCCTATTTTCATGAGATTTTTTTGGTAGATGAGAACATATTTTTTTTCTCCGTTCTCTTTGTTTCGTATTGCTGTTCGAACATTTTCTGGAAAAAACTTCATGAAGTTAAACAACATATGCTAGACTTTCCTTAAAATGGTTTACATGCAATTCTTCAGTAGACCCACATTTTCAACTTTATCTCTATGTAATATACCATAATAAAATCTTTTATTGACCACCATCGTTACATCCACAGATGCACTGTAGGATACATGTTGAAGATTTGTTATCTCTAATATTGTATTGTGATTTCTGTGTTTCAGTTGGTAAAACACTGGATGGGTCTATTGCTGTCGCCTCTGCGTTCCCAGCTCATCAAGAAGGTGGTGATGGAATCTACCACCTTTATTAGTTTTTTATCACTTGTAAATTTAATGATGCGGGACAAGAATCCGCATGCATGCCACCCTGGCACATCAGGGGTCCCATGCTGGAATCAATAGTGGGGTTTTCATCAGGGCCGCAGCCCGTACACCCCAACCCCATTTTGACCCCACCACATGGCCGGCGGGTTGTTGAGGCCGGGATGAATCGAACACCCGGGGTCCTTGATAAACAGTTTTTAGGTAAACTCTCATCACCAACTTCTTAAACACATTTAATGTTTAAGAAGTGATGATTTTGTTGTTTACTCCTTGCGTGTGTGAAGGAGAAATTCCAATTGGATTTCGGAGTTTTTTGTTTTTGTAAATTTCAAATTAATGTTGATTTGTAAATACTTTCAACCGTATGATGAAATCCAATAAATTCACTATTTTTCAAAACATGTGTCTATCTGTCCACATCCAAATGAGGCCTTAGAAGGAATCCCACCTTATACATTTTTGTTATCATTTGATTGCATGTAGATTATAGACACAGTTTAAGGAGTGTTGATTTTGTTTTCACTCCCTTTGAGTGTGAAAGTGAAATTACTATTGAATTTTGATTTTTTTTTTAATTTCCAAGTCCGGGGGACGAAATGAGACCTTAGAAGGAATCACACATTACATTTTTTTTGTTGTAAACAAACCATTTTTTGTTGGATGGTTCAGCCGTCTTGGATAAAGATCACAAGTTCTTATCAAAAGCAATAGAGGAAGCATATCATGGGGTTGATTGTGGTGATGGAGGACCGTTTGGTGCCGTTGTTGTTTGTGAGAACAAAGTGGTAGCAAGCTGCCATAACATGGTTTTGAATAGAACAGATCCTACTGCTCATGCTGAAGTAACTGCAATAAGAGAGGTATGCATGTGTCTAGTTACCATGCATTTTGTTTCTTCCACTTCTATAAAATTGCTATAACTATTGTGTTAGGGGTTATTTTGTTCATCTTTAGTTCAATGACAGTGCTATTAGATTTGACTGTCATTAGTCATTCACCGTTATTATACTTGGAGAGATACATGGTCTTTATTTTATTGTATTGGAACATGAGTATCGGTTAGAAAAGTATTATAAACATTTCAGCAAAATAAAAAGTTAATATCTTTTCAATCAGCATCAAAGGATCCTTGCAAGATTAAGGATTTTCTTCGTTTGAACGATTGACTTTGTGACGCATGACAGGCCTATGAAGTCTAAGGGTATTTTCTATATACAAATACACTTTCGACAATTTATTTTACTTGGAATAATTTTTTCTTATAAATCAAAATAGTAGATGAGTCACAGTAGATAAAGCGAACAAGAAAGAAAACACATGATGTATATATGTAAGAGTAATCAAAACCAAACAACAAAGTAAATGAAAACTCACAAAGATTCAAAATCTTGGAGCTAGTCGAGCAACAGTCAAATCCACATTATGCCATAGACTTAATAGTAATTCTATAGAATTTACAAAGATTCAAAATCTTCTATGGCTGAACCCGCAACCCCAATATTCTTCTCCAGTTGATCCTGCAATCCCGATCTTCTTCTCCGGCCACCTCCGTCCTCTATTGGTTCGATGACATCGTCTCACATATATCAGTGTCTTGCTCATCGCCCTGTTACTCGTCCTCCTCCGACACCTTCTGCAGCTCAGTCTGGTGCTCCTCATCGCCCGCATGTCCGCTTTCACTACTGTCAGTGTCTTGGTCTTGTCAAATCTGAGTTTCTCAAGCTTCAAAAGGCTCAACGGTCTGGTCAGTAACGTGCTCCTGGTGCACTTTCCGCTCACATTTCGGCTCTGGCGCAGTCTCTTTCTGTATCTGAGCTTGCTCAGCTGATTGTCTAGCAATTCTCTCAGGTTTCAGTGCCTCACTCCTCTGCCTCCCTACTTCCATCGGATGCTTCTAACGCCTCTGCCAACCGTGCAAGTATTTCTCCCTCCGATTGGTTGCTTGACTATGGATCCTCCTTTCACATGACATATGATGACACCCATCTCTTGTCCTGTTAGCCATCTCCTTTGACCTTAGTTTCATGGTAGCCGTGACCTCCTTCACACCAACATTTTTCATGTTCCCGATGTTGCCTACATATCCAAGTTATTCATAAACTTTATATCTGCCAACCAGCTCACATCCTACAGCTGTCTTGTTATTTTTGATGAATTTACATGTCGTGTGCATGATCGTCTGACTGGGACACTCCTTGGAGTTGGCTGTCGTCGTAGCGGGGTGTATGCCCTTGATCGTCTCCATCTTTCATCCACGTCATCGTCACCGACAACTTTTACCTTTTGTTTTCCTTCGGTCGGCTTCTCTCAGTGGCATCATCGTCTTGGTCATCCCAGTAGTTTGTCTTGCGTCTCTCATCATTCGTGGCTTCCTTGGCCGTGTTTTTGTTCATTCTAATGTATGGGGTCCCACACATTTTATATCCAGCGGATATCGACACTGTGTTCTCTTTGTTGATGACTATTCTTATTATTGTTGGGGTTTACTTTATGCATTCTCGTTCTGAATTCTTTTAGATTTATGTCACCCTTTCTGCTATGGTGCACACCCAGTTTTCTAATTCCATACGTATTTTTCGTTCCGACTCAGGGGGGAATATCTCTCATGCTTTTAACGATCTGCTAGCTACCCACATCACTCTCTCTCAGCTTGCCTGCCCCTGTGCTCACGCTCAGAATAACACCGCCAAAAGGAAGCATTATCACATTATAGAGACAGCTCACACCCTCTTCATATCCTCCCACGTTTCTTCTTATTTTTGGGCTGAGACTGTTTCCACTGTTATCTACCTTATTAACCTGTAACTTCCACTTTCCTTCAGGGACAGAGTCCTGGTGTATGTTTGTACTCTAGACCACCCCCCGTTGCACTCATATTCGTGTTTTGGCTATAGGTGTTATGTTTTACTCCCTCCACGTGAGCGTACCAAGCTCTCTGCTTAGTCTGTTCCCCGTGTCTTTCTTGGATACAGTTTCGAGCATAAGGGCTATCACTATTATGACATTGTTTCATGTCAACTTCGCATCTCATGTATGACACGAAGCGGCCACTTTACAGAGTGAGGTGGAAGTTGATCCGACGTGACGGGTCATCATGGACCACTTACCGGCAGATGCTTCCGCCTGCCCCCTTATGCCCTCGTTGGTGGCCGACTGCTCTACCGGGACCACATGGACCTATCGGCCTCATCCACCAGCATTTTGTGCCTCCTCGACCAGTATCATGCGAGATCATCCATCGGCCACGTGGGAGCGTTCCTAACCTACCGTTGTCTTGCGGTGTCCTTCTATTGGAAGGGTATGATGCGCTATGTGGAGGAGTATGTCGCGGCTTACCTAGTCTGCCAACGTTCAAAGTACAAAGCCGCATTTCCAGGGGGCCTCTTGCAACCCTTGCCTCTTCCCAAACTCATATGGGAGGACTTTGCGATGGACTTCATTACGCGTCTCCTCCGCTCCTCTGGGTATGACTGCATTCTCGTGGTGATGGACCGTCTGTCCAAGTACGGCCACCTCCTTTGCGACATCCCTTCACAACATCAATGGTGGCCGAAACTTTCATCGCAGGAGTGGTGCGCCTCCACGGGTTTCCCCGATCGATCTTTAGTGATCGCGACCCAATCTTCATGAGCGATTTCTGGCAGGATCTATTCAAGCTCCAAGGGGCGCAACTCCGGATTAGTACGACTTACCATCCGCAGACCGACGGCCAATCCAAGGTCCTGAACTGTTGCCTTGAGACATACTTGCGTTGTTTTACATCGGATCTACCGATGAATTGAAGCAAGCGGTTGGGTGGCCAAAATTCTCCTATAACACCGCCTTCCACTACTCAGAAGGCATGAATCCCTTCCAGGCCGTGTTGGCCGACCACCACCCACCGTCATGCAACATATCCCAGGGGAGTGCCATGTGGGTGTCGTACGAGATATGTTTATGGACCGCGATGAGACACTCAGGATCATGAAGACTCACCTCCTTGTTGCACTGCAAAAGATGGTCCACCAGGCCAACAAATGGCATCACCATTTAGAAATCTGGGCGGGAGAGGCGGTTTTTGTCAAACTCTTCCCTTACCGTCAGTCCTCTGTCTCACAACGGGTCCATCCCAAGTTATCTGCTTGGCTCTACGGACCATTCAAGGTGACCGCGCGCATTAACAAGGTAGCATACTGTTGAAACCGAAAAATCGGTCTCTGAGGAGTTCGTCCCTTGGGGAAGGGATGGTCGCACACTTACTTCTCTCCTCACGAGACCAAGTGGCAAAGGAAAAGGACCAAGGACAGACCCAAGGCTCCAGCACGGAGGTCCCACCACACACCCGGAAGATCTTAGAGCGCTTCCCCTCCTTAGCCAAGTGCTGAAGCTAAGGTACCTCAGAAAGCGCTAGAAGACCGGGCACAAGAAAGCGTGCCTTCTGAGGTACCCCTTGGGTCCTATTTATAGGAAAAGACGGTCTGCAAATATCCAAACTTCACTGTTTTCGAGGGCTATAGGCAGTCCAAAGGGGGTAACATGGTAAAAACACCCCACAACTGAAGGGCGAGCGGGCCCTGAAATAACGCCCGCTAGGCAAGGGCGGCGAGTACTGGAGCGAGAAAGCTCCACCCCACGCCGAGGTGAAAAACGGCGAGGATGCTCGCCCCACTCAACGCCACGGGAGAAGGCGTTGAGTGAGCTCGCCTCTCTCAGCGCCACGGGAGAAGGCGTTGAGTGAGCTCGCCTCTCTCAGCGCCACAGGAGAAGGCGTTGAGTGAGCTCGCCTCTCTCAGCGCCACGGGAGAAGGCGTTGAGTGAGCTCGCCTCTCTCAGCGCCGCCGGCCTGGCTCGCCTCGCCTTGGGCCCTGGCGAGTTGGCCCTGAAGCCCCTGCTCGCGATGACGGGCGTGCTGGCACTCGCCCACCCCTTGGCTCTGGCGAGCTTGTCCTTGGCCGGATCTGCTCGGCTCCATGAACACCGAGCTCGGCCCGACGATTGCCGAGCCTGTACTCGGCACGCTGGGCTCGGCATGCTCTGCTGAACTCGCTTGGGGCTCTGGGGCGGTCTGAGCTGGCCGATTTGGCTCCTGTTAGCCCACTCGCTGGATACGGGGTTGTACACAATCGCTGCTCTTTGCGAGGTTGGCACAAACTCGGAATGAAACATCCAACCCCCTAGGATCCTGCGAGTGCGACAGGAGCCAAATGGAATCTCTTGGTGGGTCCCATTGATGGCTATATATACATACCCAGCCTACCCGGCTGACCTCCGCTCTTCCCTTTACTAAACCTTGCCGAGATGCCACTCCCCAAAGAGGTCATGGAGTGACTCGTGAAATCTCGTGAGGAGACCGCCCTTCGCGCGGCGGCCTTAATGGATCTGAACGCCCCGGCTTGCCGCTTCACTGAATTTGGCTCGGTCAAGAGGGCGAGGCCCTTTCCTCCCGAGGCCGAGCACATCTTTGCTGACTTAAAAAACACTCTGGCCAATGGCTCCGACTCCTCCAGCCGTCCTGCTCAGGCTACCCTCGATAAAGACTTTGTGGACCTCACCACCGAACAAGACCCTGGCGGCGAGGTCTCCACGCCGAGGGTCGAGAATCTCCCTGCCAAGACGCCTGAGCCATCCTCTGACCCACATCCGCAGGACCCGCTCCTCGCCGCCGCGACCATTGAGCTGGACTCGCGGAAACTGGGGTCGCCGGCTCGCACCCCTTCACGACAACCCTCTTCTGTTCCCGCGGCCGCTGGGGAGGGCGCCGAGCACACATCCGCTCTCGATTCCCCTCGAAATTCTGAAGGTATGTTTCTGATCTCCCCACATTGCGTCCGATTTCCATCGGTGCTCGCTTCCCCCACTCGCCATCCTGACTTTCTCTTGCAGACCTTCCTAGCCGATCTGGGCCTGATGATTCAGTCGAACGGGCGGGCTACTCGCCCCTTCCCTCGCCGCGCGCTTTAGACGCCTTCCTGGATTCAGAGATGGATAGCCCCGAACGGTCGAGGCGAAGCCAACTGGTCCTCAAAAAATTAGTGTACGAGCTCCACGAGCTGAAGAAAGACAATTCCAGGTTGCAGGAGGAGTGCGCGCATCTTGCTGGCGAGGCGAGGGTCAGCTCGGCGTATGTGGCGACGTCTTCCTCCATACTCTTCGACGAGATCGATGAGAACCTGCGAGCGGCGAACAGGAACTTGGGGCAGCTTCGACATCTCTTCGCGCAGCGGCTGGCGACATCAGGCCGGCGAGAACGGGGTAATTAAGGGCGGCTCCCCTGTGAGCCGACCGGCACTCGCCCCTGCTGTCGCCTGGTCCATGCGTGCGTTTTTAATTTTTTATTGTTCTGGACAATCTGCTCTTTTTATGCTAATAAGCTGTATAAATTTTCGTTATGCGAGCGTATCCTATTTCTTTTGAGCGGTGCGCGCCTTTTCGAATTCCTCAAATGGGCTCGCCGAGGTTGGCGAGTAGAGAGCGGCGAGACGGAGTATGCGAGCCGGGCTGGTCAGTCGGCTCTGCTTCTCCTCCCCCTTTTTCTATAAATAGGGATCCCCACCTATCCCCGGCTACGTCTTTATTGCTTTCTTATCTCTCCTCCTCCTTGCTTTTCTCGCCTTCTGCTCGCGCGTTCCCATTCCCTCGGCGAGCATGGGAAAAGGAAACCCTTACTCCGATGGTCGTGCCAAGTGCGCCCAAAACTTCGCCGACCATTGCTTCTTTGAGGGCAGTACCACGGCGGGCGAGCTCGCCGAGTTCGTGGCAGACTATGTCCCTGCCGGCTTCGTGGCCCGCCTCCCGGCGGAGCATGAGGCCATAAACTCTTTCTTCGAGGATGAGCTCGCCTTCCCCATCTCGCACTTTGAGGTGGGGTTGCGCCTGCCGCTCTGGCCTGAGGTCCTCCAAGTCCTCAAATATTACGGCGCCGTGCCCGCGCAGCTCAACCCCAACGCCATCGCCATGGTAGTGGGATTTGCCTGCTACCTCCGCCGAGAGCGGATCGAGTTCAACCTCAACGTCTTCCGCAAACTCTTTTCTTACAAGGCCAACGCCGACGGGGTCGCCTTCTTCGGCGGTACGTCCATAAAGATCCGCGAGGTCGCCAACAAGAACCACAATTGGATGTCGAAGATCGTCTTCATCCGGGGCGACCTTGGCATCATTCCCTTCTCGCCCCTGCAGAAAAGCGAGGAGGTGTACCGCCCACCGAGTGTGTCCGACAACGATGCCGAGCTTCATAAGTTCTTTTTGTACAAGGACTTTGAAGTCGCCTTCCTCCGCCGCGGCCTCGAGTCCCTGCCGCCTGTCCTTCCTGGCGAAGGTTTGTCTCGCCCACCTTCTGCTCGCCACTCGGCCTAGTCGATCAGAACCTTATTTTCCGGCTAAGTCTTTTTTACAGGGGAGCGACTGATCCCGGTGAACCCTCCCTTCGCCGACCCGGGAGTGTTTTCGGACCCGCTCGAGCTAGCTCGGGCTGCGGCTGAGGCGTGCCGAGAAGAGAAGGTTAGAGGCAAGCCTTCCAGCAAGAGGCGGCTGGAGCTTGGAGGGCCGAGCTCGCTCCACCGCCCCTCGGCCTCTAAAAAGGCGAGGGTAGTCTCGCGAGGCCGGCCACAGCAACCTTTGTCGCCCGTCAGGTTTATGAGCTCGCCGGAGGTTTTTTCCGAAGAAGCCCCGACGAGCCCACTGAAGGAGGCGTCATCTCCTCGCGGGAAGAAGCGCGGGTCCTCCTCCCCTCCCTCCGTTGAGGAAGTTGCTCCCTGCGATCCGGGAATCCCAAAGGACCACCCCCACTTCGGCAAGGGGGGAAGGAGCAAGGACGCGGCCGGCGAGCCGATGCTGATCTGGGATGAGGGGGCCCACCGTGTGTCCGTCTCTACTCGCGCCCCCTCCTGGGGAGCTCGCCGGCCTCCTACGGGCCACGCGTTCGCCCTTGGTTTCGGCCTCTACGGCCGGGAGGGCGCCGAGGCCTACAAGAACATGGCTGGTCACGAGGGTCTGCAGGCCCATCTGAGGGCCTTCGAACTCCACCATATGATGGTTCGCCGTGGCTTTCAGCTCAGCCAACTTCTGCTAAAGGCCGACCAGGAGCGCGACCTGGCGATGGAGAAAGCTGCCGACGCGGAGTGGCGGTTCGGCATTGTCGAGCGTTTACTCGACGAGGCCTCGGGCGGGCTGGTAAGAACCAACCAGCTCTCATTTTAACTTGGAAAAATATTTCACCGAGAATCTGACCTCTTTGCTTTTCAGGATGCCGAGTCTGCCAGGGTATTACAGGCCCGTGCTAGCGAGTTGGAGGGCGAGGTCGCCCAGCTGCGGGTCCGCCTCGCGGATCAGGAGGCCGGTTCGCGCGAGCAGGAGGCCCATGTTGCCGAGCAAGGGGCCCTTGCTGCTCGGGCGGCGGCCGAGGTGGAGGCGCTAAAGGAGCAGAACCGCGGTCTCCAAGGCGAGGTCCGTCGGCTGACGAAAGCCCTTTTTCCCCCGGACGGCACCGAGCCCCCTTTTCCCTACAAGCGGACTCGGGTTTTCGGCGAGGGGGAGGTCATGGAGCGGCTGCGAGTCAACTCGATCGAGTCTGTCGAGTGCCTCCTGGGCGCCATGAGGGGATCGGGGATTCTGGCCGAGGGCTGCGAGGAGGTGGTGGTCCGGGACCTTCTGCCGAGCCTATTCCCGCCGTCGCCGCCTAGCGAAAAAGAGGAGAGCTTCGGCTCCCTTTTCGATGAGGCGAAGGACAAGGAGCCGCTGCTCGGAGGCGAGGAGGACCATCCTTCGGGGGAGGAGGGCGAGAGCTGACCGGATCTACCCCCCCTCCCCCACTTTCTACATTCTTTGTAATCTGTTCCCCCCCCACCTTTTGTAATCTCGTCGAGGCGAACCCCCTTTTTGAAATTATAATGAAAAAAATTTTTATCTTCTTTTTACCTTCAGCGCTAGAATGCACGTGAGTTAGGATTCGCGCTCGCCGAGGGGCCCTGAGCGTCGGCAGCGGCCAGACTCGCGAACACTCCGCTTACCCGCGAGTCGACCTTTGCGAGAACGGTCGCCGCCGGCGCCCGCCTATCACACCGAGAAATACCCTTTGCCGAGCCGACCTTTGCGAGAACGGGCTCGCCTGGGAGGTGCACTCTTCCCTCAACCAGAAGTGGGATCAAAAAATCCTGTTAACAGAAAACCAAGGGGGACAGGGCTCCTTAAGCTCGCCCTTCTGACTAGTGGGTTTGCTCGTACATGCTTCCCATGTGTCAACTTTCAGGTCCTCCCCTTGGGCCGTAACAACGTCCATTGTGACCCCTGCCCTTGCCAGCTTGGAGGGAGCCTGGCAGCGGGAGAATCGAGACCTACCCCCGGGGCGAGAAGACTTAGAACATTTGCCTCTCCCAGGTGCTACCACCGGGCCAGTCAGCTAGAGGGGAGCCTGAGGGCGGGTGTTGAACATCCTCCGGGCTCAGCCCCAGGGTCATAACGACGTCCATCGAGACCCCGGCCCTGCCAGCTTGGAGGGAGCCTGGCAGCGAGAGAATCGAGACCTAACCACAGAGCGAGAAGATTTAGAACATTTGCCTCTCCCGGGTGCTACCACCGGACCAGTCAGCTAGATGGGAGCCTGAGGGCGGGTGTTGAACATCCTCCGGGCTCAGCCCCAGGGTCATAACGACGTCCATCGAGACCCCGGCCCTGCCAGCTTGGAGGGAGCCTGACAGCGAGAGAATCGAGACCTAGCCACAGAGCGAGAAGACTTAGAACATTTGCCTCTCCCGGGTGCTACCACCGGGCCAGTCAGCTAGATGGGAGTCTGAGGGCGGGTGTTGAACATCCTCCGGGCTCAGCCGCAGGGTGTCACCTGATCCCTCATGTTTCAAATGCAGGTGCCCACAAAATATTGGAACTTTGCGGTCTCTATTGCCTGTCATCTCATCAACCGCATGCCTTCGTCCGTCCTTGACTTCGCCTCTCAATTTAGTCTCCTCTTTCCTTCCAAGACTCCCTTCTCTCTCACACCTCGTGTCTTTGGCTATGCATGTTATGTTCACCTTCTTGGTCCGTCTACTGACAAGCTCGCTGCTCGCGCCACAAAATATTTGTTCGTTGGCTACTCATGCACTCAAAAACGTTATGTCTGTTATTCACCTATCAACACCAAGCTGATTGTCTCGGCTGATGTAACCTTCCTTGAGAATCAACCATTCCACTACTCTCCTTCTACCCAGTCACCACCGTCCACTGCTGCTCGTTCTGCCATTCCTGTCACGACTCCCTCTCTACCCCCTCCTCCTTCACCTCTCCCGGTCCCTTCTCTACCTCCACCACCTCTCTGTGTATATACTCGTCGTAAGTCCAAAACTACTTCCCTGCAGCAACTCCCCTCTACAGATGACATCCCGCAGCTTGCTGATCCACATCAACCTCTATGACTCACCCATTGGCGAATTATGTGTCTCTACATCGACTCTCTCCACCATTCCACCATTTTGTCGTTTCTCTTTCATCCATTTCTATTCCTAATTCTGTGCAGGAAGCGCTTCAGCACCCGGGGTGACGGGAGGGCATGGATGATGAAATGACTGCCCTTTGGGCTAACCAGACATGGGATTTGGTTCCTCTTCATCCCGGCCAGTCCTGTGTCAGCTGCAAGTGGGTTTTTGTTATCAAACATGTTGTGGATGAGACTGTTGACCGCTTAAAAGCTCGCATTGTGGCCCGAGGGTTCACTCAGCAACAAGAGCTTGGTTATGATGAAATCTTCTCCCTGGCTGCCAAGTTGAATACTGTTCGGGTCCTGATCTCCTTGGCTGTCCATCGCCAATGACCCCTCCATCAGTTGGATATTAAAAACGTCTTTCTCAATGGTGATCTGCAGGAAGCTGTCTATATGCATCAACCTCTCGGGTTTGAGACCACGGGGGAGTCTCATGTATGTCATCTCCGGAAGTCTATATATGGTCTCAAACAGTCCCCGCGTGCTTGGTTTGAAAAATTCAGCAAGGTTGTTCGTGAAGTTGGTTTTATACGAAGCTCAGCTGACTTCTCTCTATTCACCCGTCATTAGCTAACAGACACTGTGATTCTCCTTATGTATGTTGATGATATCCTAATTACTGGCAACGACTCTACATGAATACAACAAATCAAACAACATTTGAACTCAGCATTTCAGACAAAAGATCTAAAAAATCTTCGCCACTTCCTTGGGCTCGAGGTCGCCAGACGATCTGATGGACTCGTCTTATCCCAGCGGAAGTACTGTATTGACCTCCTTCAAGATGCTAACTACTCATGGTGCAAACCTACGGACACCTCTATGGATGTAAATCACAAGCTCTTTGCACATGGTTCTGTTTCTGACCAACTACTTACAAATCCAGAGTACTATCGACGCTTGGTGAGGAAGCTGATTTATCTTACAATTAATCGACCTGCCATCTCATTTGCCGTGAGAGTTGTGAATCATGCTCCTCGAACATCTCATCTCCAAGCCGTTGAGCGCATTCTCAGATATCTAAAGACTGCTCTGGGACAAGGACTTGTTTACAAACCATCTACCTCTCTATCTCTAGTTGCGTATTCTGACACCGACTACGCAGGTTCTCTGGATGATAAGCGCTCCACAACGAGTTTTTGTACATACTTCGGTGGACACCTTATAACCTGGCGTAGCAAGAAGCAAACCGTTGTTGCTCGATTCTTTGCTGAGGCCGAGTACTGGGCTATGGTTGTTATTGTATCTGAGTTAACCTGACTTGAAAGTCCTCTTGATGATTTGAGACTCAAACTCTCATCTCCGACAACCTTATTTTATGACAGTCAAGCAACAATACATATTGCCAAGAATCCAGTCTTTCATGAATGAAAAAAGCATATTGAAGTTGACTGTTATTAAGTTCAATCAAAGAAGATAGAATTTGAACATGTTCCTGCTACAGGGCAAGTTGCTGACATCCTAACTAAAGCCCCCTCTCGACCATTATACCATTAGTTCTTATCCAAGCCTGGCGCCTACGACTTGTACGCTCCAGCTTGCAGGGGAGTGTTAGAAAATTGTTTGTAAAGTCCCATTTAGAGACCCATTATAGGTCTTTTTCTTTCTCATGTATTAGTCTCACATCTTGTATAAGAGATGATTCTCTCTCTCTTCTCCCTATATATTTGTACTCATACTTGTAATTTGGAATTCAAGAATTATATACAAGGTTCACTCAATTCTTCTACAACATGAAATAAGGCTGCACACCACAAAAATGATTCTCAACACTAAGCCTCTATTTGTTTGTGCGCTTTTTCTTCATTACGTTTGCAGAAAACACAAAACACGTTTTTTGCTCGTTTGAATATCCTCTTGGAACTACTAATCCCACAAAATGTCATTTTGTGCAAGATTTCAACCACAGGGAGGGAACTCTATTCAAGAGCATTATTTTATCTTCATCTCCTATGACCCCATCACCCCCCCCCCCCCCCCCACACACACACACACACAAACAGGACCTAAGGCTTTGTTTGGTGTGGATGTTCGAAACAAAGCCCTAATGTCAAACACTCAACACCCGTTGTGGAAAGCCCCCACGGTCTAAATTGCAAGGGAACATCGCGCATTACGTGTTCCTAGGATCACTTGAATATTGAGCGGCCAAATGATCAGCATGATTAAGATCCAGGCTTGCTAATCATGTAATTTTCAGAATTTTGATTCAAAACAAAAATTGCAAAATGTGTTATAAAGCTATCCATAGTTCCATACATAGCAGAGAGATGCACTGGTGGTTTGTCAGGATAATTAGTGAATATTTCAAAGAAACTTCTTTACTTTAGCTATTGAATTATTTCAGGAACATATTACTTTTTAACAAATACTAACAGTTGTGCACTGGTTTCCCGTGCGCAATGTGCGGGGGCACCTATACTCTACTGTTGCTTGATGCCGCCTACAAAATCTTTTTTTGCCGCATGCATTACTGTGGAAGCCGAGCGGTGTCTGGGTATTGTCGCGACAACACGCTCATGACCACAAATTTATAATACATAATAGGGTTATTTACCGGGGCCTCCCCTCGAAGTTTGTAAAATTACAGCTTGCACCCCTCTAACTTTCAAAATTACATTTACACCCTTTCAATGTTTACATTTCATAACATCCATGCACAAAAAACCCCCCTTGAAGATTTACTCCAAGGGGGGTACTTTTGTGCATGAATGTTGTGAAATGTAACATTGAGGGGAGTTTTTTGTAATTTCAAAAGTTGGAGGGGTGCACAGCTTGCACCCCTCTAACTTTCAAATTACATTTACACCCCTTCAATGTTTACATTTCATAACATCCATGCACAAAAAGACCCCCCCTTGAAGATTTACTCCAAGGGGGTACTTTTGTGCATGAATGTTGTGAAATGTAACATTGAGGAGAAGTTTTTGTAATTTCAAAAGTTAGAGGGGTGCAAGCTGTAATTACACAAATTTCAAGGGGAGGTCCTGATAAATAACCCTACATAATATTTGGTAGATTAAATTAATTATGAAATTTATTCCTGATAGAGTATATTTAAATTATATCTTGATATTTCAATCATATTATTGTAAGATTTATATAAAATCTTTGCTTCATTTTTTTAAATATGAATTAGTCTCTTAGTACTTTCATTACTCCCTTGTGATGTATGTATGATGTCTTCTATATCAGGCCTGTAAAAAACTTGGGAAAATAGAGCTTTCAGATTGCGAAATATACGCATCCTGCGAGCCGTGTCCAATGTGCTTTGGTGCAATACATCTTTCGCGAATTAAGGTGACAACATTTTGATCTTTATTCAACCATCCACCTCCTCATTTTGGGAAATCAGAAACTTCAAAAAAATTCGAAGTATCCGCGTGAGTTGGATTATGGAAATTAGAAGCTTCATAAAACTAAATACTCTGATTTATTTCGTTCGCGCAGAGGCTGATATATGGAGCGAAAGCGGAGGCGGCGATTGCGATTGGCTTCGATGATTTCATCGCAGACGCATTGAGAGGCACTGGGTTCTACCAGAAGGCTAGTCTCGAGATCAAGAGAGCCGACGGGAATGGAGCTGTTGTTGCCGAGCAAGTGTTTGAGAAGACCAAGCAGAAGTTTCAGATGTACTGAATTGTGAGGTAAAATGAATTGAGGTTTCTGAATTTAATGTTTTTTGGGGTTCCTGAATGAGTTATCCCGCTGCTCATCAGGAAAATTATCTCAAAGTTCTATCTCAATTCTTCTGTTTTCAGAAAATGTTAAAAAAATTGTTCATCTTCCCTGTTGCTGCTTCAACTTGATGCAGAGGAGATATACCAGCATTTTAAACATTTACAACTCATGTGAAAAGAATTTGTTTCTCTCAAATAATTTTTTGATTTTTTATAACATTTTCTTACTCCTATCATTTTCATATTTTACTTTAAGGAAAATGACGTAAATCTATCCATGAGCAGTCTTTTATCCTTGTATTAACTGTCGAAATGCCTTGAATATTAAGTATTATGTCCCCCCCCGGTAAATATGTATCTCAACGTTTAGATTAATTCGTAGCTAATCCGACGAGTTCACTAATTTTATTCTTTTATATTTTTCATTTAATCAAAAAATTTATGCACATTTAGATTAAGTGAGAATCAATTTTCATCATAAAATGAACCTCCACTTGGGGTCCCAAATGGAGAGGATCTCGATCCCAATTTATGCCCCTTCAGCAAATTTATGCCCCTTCAGCATGTAATATTAGGGGCAATTTTAAATTGGGTTACTTCTGAAACTTTCTTTTATGAGATAGTTACGAATTAATGTATAAACTAAGATTGGAGATGGAACTGCATTTTTTTAAACATGATCTATCCTCTCCATCTGGTTGAATTATACATAAAAGTGTTTGTGTGTGTGGGGGGGGGGGGGGGGGGGGGGGGGGGGGGGGAGGCTGCCCATAACGTGAAAAAGAGCGTTTGTATTTTTCCTATACCGCAAGGGAGAAACTTTTATGATCTTTTGGGTGTTTTATTTAGGGTCTGTTTGGGGCAACTCTGGCGGATTGAAAAGCTGCTGTCCGGATAGAGCTGTTTTGAAATAGATCTCTGGGGAGCAGTTTTGAAAAGCTGCAGAGTGTTTGGGTGTTCTGTGCAGAAGTGCGCTTTGAAGAGCGATTTTCTATTTTTAGCACACACATTCATACACACACACATATTCACAAACACATACGCACACAAAAAAAAATAACACACACACATATTCATAAACACATACACACACCACATACCCCCCCAAAAAATCACACATACACACACACACATCATGAGATACACCAATAAACACAAACATCATGAGATACACCAAAAATAAACAGAAACATGATGAGATACACCAAAAATAAAATCTGGTGGAGGAAATATACCTTGCAATGGAGAAGAAGATCCAGCTAGGGCAGAGGAATGTGGAGGAGGAGATCGGGTAGAGAAGCACAGCACGCCGAAGATCTGGAGCCGGAGATCTGGAGGCATATCAGGAGGAGCCGGAGATCAGGAGCTCTGCGGGAAGGATGGATGACGCCGGAAATGGACGGGAAGGCAGGTGACGCCGGCGATCTGGAGCTCTGCGGCTGGACCACGCCAGGGATCTGGACCTCTGCGGGAAGGTGCGCCGGAAATCGGCTGGAGGAGGCGCGACGGGATCGGGAGGAAGGATTTGGGAGAATCGCGCGTGGGAGAAAATAGGCGGAAAGGAGCGCGATTCTTCGGACGCTAGACGCGGGGGAGGGGGGGGGGGAGATAGCACTGGAGGAATAGGTTATTCCGCTGTTTATTGATCCGCGATTCCTAAAACGCCACATAAAACAAACATGATTAATAGCGGCTGCGGATCATAAATGCGGATCAGAGAGCAGATTTCTGATCCGCAACCGCTGTCCCAAACAGAGCCTTAGTGGAGGGTAGTTTTGTAATTGGCCTGGCTACTGGATCATATAAGTAGCGGGCTTAGGGTTTTGTTTTTTTATCATTGAACTAGATGGTGTATGTTGTGGGCGGCTGAATCGGGAATCCTTCCCCTTGCCGTGAGAACACCTCTCAGCTCTCAGGTGGGATCCTTGTTTTTCTGTACCATGACCGTTTATTGTTGCTTTATGCAGGCAGTTGGTTGAGTTGTGGAAGAAAGCTGCTAGTTCCTATTGCATCCATTTTGATCTTAACAAGGGTATCAGAGCCTCGATCGGGAGTGGGATGACACCGGCGGACAGTACCCGATCACGTGATCTCCAGCAGAAAGTCGACGCCCTGCGACAAGCACAAGCAACCCTCCAGCAATCGCAGGAACAGATGCAAGGCACACCCCAATCAGTGGAGGATCAACAGAGTCGCACCTTGGAGGAAATACGTGAGTTGGTAACCACCATCCGTTTGGATCAAAGCTCCGACAATGGCAGCCGTGGCTCCCTGTCTGAACTTTGACCCGTCTTCCCCTCCCCCCACGCAGCCCCCAATCACGTCTCCGCCATTGACGCAGTCCCCGAACTCGCCACTCGCCTACCATGGATCGAGTTTCCTTGTTTCAATGGAGATGCCCTCCATGAGTGGCTCTACCATTGTGATCAGTTTTTCGACATTGCCGGCACGACCCCGGAGATAAAGATCCAGCTCGCCTCGACGCATCTGGAAGGCAAGGCCCTCTTTTGGCACCAAGCATTCATGCAATTGTCTCTCTCAACAGGGGCCAACATGGAAAGAATATAGCCATGCCATTTCCAACCAGTTTGGGTCCATATTATTCGACGACTCCATTTGGGAGTTAAAAAAATCTACGCCAACAAGGCTCGGTGCAACAATAATTGGAGGAATTTGATTTGTTTCGCCACCATGTACATTTTCAAGAAGATCACACTATGAGTTTTTTCCTCGCCGGCTTGAAGGAGGAGATCGTATATTTTGTGCGGATGTTTCAACCGAAGACACTCGCAGACGTGGCCTCTCTCGCCTGCCTTCAGGAATACAAACTGCAGCTGCGTCAGAAAAAGGATGTCGGACTGTCCACCATCACTGTCCTGCGAGGCAACCACCCATCTAGCAGTTTTTTGTCAGGACCCGTTCGAGCCCCCTTCCACCGCCCAGAACTGGGTTTAACTCGGCTAGAGGAGGGCCACAGTTAACCGCAACGAAAGTGGAGGACAAACGCCGCAGAGGCTTATGCTTTGGTTGTGATGCGTCGTATTCTCCAGGTCATCGGTGTGCTGGTCACAAACAAACCTATGCTATACAACTCATCTATGAACAAGACGAGGACGTGCAAGAGGGAGATGACACAGATGAGGGTCTTGAGATAATCCACAATGAAGAGGACATGCAGGTAACGCCGCAAGTGTCTATGCACGCACTGACGGGGACCACACACTTCTACACCATGCGAATGACTGCATCCTACCAAGGCCAACCAATACACATTTTGATTGATTCAAGCAGCACCCACGACTTCTTGGATAGGGAGACCGCCACAAGATTACAATGCAAACTAGTACCAATACCCACATTTAACGTGGTTGTCGCCAACGACAAGTGCATATCAAGTTCGCATAAGGTGGCTGGGTTCAAATAGCGGATGCAGGGCGTTTTCTTTTCATTGAATATGTCGGTTTTACCTCTCGGAGGGTGCGAGATGGTCCTCGGAGTACAATGACTCATTACATTAGGAGTCATACAGTGGGATTTCCGAAATCTGACATTGGAATTTACAACCTAAGGACAGAGAGTTGCACTGCGGGGTTCTAAAGGCCTAGCGGGGACATGGATGCAACAATGATGTGAAGAGCAGGGGCAATCAAAACTTGGCCAACTTCATAGGTTAGTAGTTTGGAATCGGCTGGCGACCCCCATGGAGGAAGACGAGCTTGGGGAGCTCTGTATGCTGAGCCACAAACAACCCACACCTCTCCAAGCAGGAAGTTCGGACCCAAACCAGCAGGAGTCCCAGTTGGAACACACCCAAAGACAACAGCTCACGAACCTCTTGGAGTCCTTTTAGGACTTATTTGAAGACCCCAAAGGGCTGCCACTGACAAAGGAGCATGAACATCACATCATCCTCAAGGAAGACAAGGTGAATATAAACTTGTGGCCGTATCGTTACCCACCCCTACAGAAGACAATCATTGAACACTTGATCAAGGAGATGCTCCAAACCGGAGTGATCTGACATAGCCTTAGACAGTTCGCCTCGCCGATCGTGTTGGTGAAGAAGGGTGATGTCACATGGCGGTTGGGTATTGACTACCGCACCTCAACAAGCACACCGTTAAGGATAAATTTCCAATCCCCATTATTGAAGAGTTGATCGACGAACTTTGCAGGGCAATATTCTTCTCCAAATTAGACCTACAACGGGTTACCATCAAGTGAGGATGGCGGAAGCCAACATCCATAAGACGATGTTCCGTGCTCATCAAGGCCACTACAAGTTCTTGGTTATGCCATTTGGGCTAACCAATGCCCTTCCACATTCCAGAGTTTGATGAACAAGATCTTCCAGGATCAACCAAACAAGTTTATTTTGGTATTTTTTGATGATATTCTTGTGTTTAGCAGGTCATGGGAAGAACATTTACATCATCTCCAATTCACACCACCAAATACTCCTCAATCGATCCAAGTGCGACTTTGGGCTGCAACATGTACTTTACTTGGGTCATCTCATCAACCGGGGAGTGGAAACTGACCCCATGAAGATTCGAGCCATGTTGGAGTGGCCGTGACCTACGACAGTGAAGAAATTATGCGGCTTCCTCAGGCTCACCGGCTATTACTGGTGGTTTATACAACACTATGGAACTCTCGCATGATCGCTCACGGAGCTGCTCCAAAACAAAGAGTTCAAGTGGAATCAAGAAGCCGAGCAAGCCTTCATTCAACTCAAGGAAGTTGTGTGACGACCACCGGTTCCGTGCGTGTCGGATTTCCACAAACCTTTCGTCCTAGAATCTGATGCGCCGCAGGCTGGAGTAGGAGCGGTTCTCATGCAAGAAGGGAGACCGATTGCGTATTTCAGTCACACACTTGGGAAGAAGAATGCAGTCATGTATGTGCATGAAAAGGAACCCCTAGTTATCATGATGGTGGTACAACAATGACGACATTATTTGTTGGGGAACTCATTCGTTATTAATACGGACCAACGTTCCTTGAAATATCTGCTTGATCAAAAGATAGCAACGCCCGCACAACAAAAGTATCTAGCCAAGCTCCTAGACTATGATTACACAATTCAATACAAGCAAGGCAAGAAAAACTTGTGCGCGGATGCGCTTTCGAGGAAAGATGAAGCGGGCAAGGGAGAACCCAATGTATTGGTCACTATCCTTCCCAACGTTTTGCAACAACTGAGAGAATCATGGGCAAAGGACATGGATTCAAAGCATCTTCACACAAAAAGAGTAAGACCAATCAAGTTGTCTGAAATATGAATGGGCAAATGACCTTTTGAACCGCAAGGGGTGACTAGTGGTGGGGAAGGACCCGGCCATGAAGGAGACACTGCTAAAGTTGTTCCACGATAGGGCGATGGGATGTTACTCGGACATTAATTCAACATATCGGAGACTCAAAAATATCTTTTATTGGAAGCGGATGAAACCAAAGGTGTATGAGTGCATCCAGCAATGTGCGGTTTGCCAAAAATGCAAAGCGGATATACAAAAACCGATGAGGCTATTGCAACCTCTGCCTATTCCCACCCGTATTTGGCAGTACATATCATTGAATTTTGTGGAAGGGCTACCCAAGAGCAAGGGAATGACCACGATACTTGTAGTGGTCGATCGTCTAAATAAACAAGCTCATTTCAGCGCTCTCGCTTTCCCCTACACCACACAAGGAGTAGCCCAACTCTTCCTAGATTCGATCGTGCGACTCCATGGACTACCGGCCTCCATAGTCAGTGACAGGGACACAACCTTTCCAAGCTAATTTTGGCAAGAACTATTCAACATTCTTGAAGTACAACTGAAGTTCTCCACGGCCTATCATCCACAAACGAACGGTCAAACGGAAGTGTCAACCATTGCCTTAGAAAGCTATTTGAGGTGCATGTGCTTTGAACGTCCACGTAGTTGGGTGACGTGATTACTGTTAGCAGAGTGGTGGTATAAGACTACCTACCACATCGCCATTAAGATGACACCATATGAAGTAGTCTACGGACAAGAACCGACAATTCATGTTCCATACATTCCCTGTGAAACATTGACAGAGGACGTGGATCGTTCTCTTGAAGCAAGGGAGAGGGTGATAACCTTATTGGCACAAAATAGAATGTGTGCCATGGTCGATAAGAAGTGGCGAGAACGGACCTTGAAAGTGGGCTTATGGGCATATGTTCGACTCCAACCAGACAAACAAACAAGTCTCCAAGCACATGGGTTCCACAAACTATCCCCGAGGTTCTTTGGCCTTTTTCGGGTGCTCGAACGCATTATAGCCGTGGCATATAAATTGGACTTGCCGGAAGATACAAAAATACATCACACCTTTAACACTTCCCAACTTCGAGAGCATGTAGGAAACAACCCCTTCCAACAAATTCCGCTGCCTAACATCACCAACTCGGAGGGCAACTTGATGGTGGAACCACAAAGCATCCTGAGCCGCCGCATCGCTCCTAACCGCGGCCGCGTGATGACCCAAATCCTCGTGCAATGGATCAACGACAACAAGGAAGAAGTAACCTGGGAGGAGCTAGTCATTTAAGCGACGCTATCTGCACTTTATTATTCCTTGAGGATAAGGAAGTTGCGGGGTGGAATGTATTGTTATGATCTTTTTTGGTGTATTTTATTTAGCGGAGGGTAGTTTTGTAATTGACCCGGCTACCGGATCATGTAAGTAGAGAGCTTAGTTATTGTTTTGTTTTTTAACGATGAACTGGATGGTTGTGTATGCTTTGGGCGGCTGAATCGGGAATCCTTCCCCTCGATCCTTCCTTCTTTTCCTGTACTGTGATCGTTTATTGTTGTTTTATGCAAACAGTTGGTTGAGTTGTGGAAGAAAGCTGTTAGTTCCTATTGCATCCATTTTGATCTTAATAGAAACTTGCCCTAACAAATTGGGTCTTAGACTTTTTTTGGGGCGGCAACGGGCCTCTCTCTCTTTGGTGGGAAAGGGAGCTCCGTTGAGGCTGCATCTCCTCTCTGCTGGGAAAGGATCCCTAACAAAGATTTATCCCTTCCTCGTCGAATGGAGAATGCCACTAAAGCTTTGAGGCGCATCTTTTTACCACCACTTTGTTGGGAGAGGGAGCGCAATCGGGGCCTCAAACAAGTCTAAATGTTGACACGTGTAATATATTTAAAGGTACATGCGTAGACCGTATTTTTAGGCTAAATTAGTAAATTACTGTCATTTTTTTTAAAGAAAATCAGATAATATTAATATATGCATTTTTACGGTCATTTTAAGATCTCATATGTATATGTTTTATGATGAAAATACATGTGTTAAAAAGTAATTTTTTTTAATACAATTACAATTATAAATTACGATCGTTTTATGATTGCAAGCAATACTGCAAGTACAGTTGTAATTTCAACTCAAAATACTGTCCCGCACCATTCCTTCATGCCTTGTGTACTAAAAATTCTCCCAGCTTCTACCTTCAGTAGAAACACACCCACAAATGTTGAACTTTTTGCGGGCGGTTGGGCTTCCGTTCGTTAGAACACAGCATCGGTATGAAAGGCTTGTACTCAAAAATGCTAATTATTTGGGATTATTGTAATTCTGGATTGAATTTGCTTCTGTCATCCCAAAAAAAAAAAGAAATTGTTGGTGCATCGCAGAAGCAAATAGTTACTTGGAGAAGGAGAGTTGTGGCAAGAAGGAATATGAAGGAGAAATAGACTTCAACAAGTGACCTAAAAGAAGTTTAATTAGGCTTTAATTCACATTGCACCATCTTCTCCCTCTTATTACTCTCTACACCACACCTTGCCATTAATCTCATAATTAGTCAACTCATGTACAATAATGTGACATAATATTAAGATTCATGCTCAGGTTTCACGCATTTTAGAAAAATGCGTCTTGTACATGTATTTTTAGGAAAAGTGTTCAACAGGAAAGTTGTAGATCTCGACTTTCATGTTGAACACTTTTCCTAAAAATGCATGTACAAGACGTATTTTTAAAAGGCGTGAAAAATTAAAAGAAAGTGCGGTGCGACTAGCCAAAACTACAGTGCTACTAACAATCACCTTAAAAAAATAGTTGGAATTTCTGAGATGGGCAATGATCATGAAGGATGGTGCCGTGGTTCACTTGCTAAAGCAACTATTAATATAGTTTATCTTATAATGATGCACTGAACATGTTTATGTATACTCTTGTTGGACATATGAGATATGTAAATTACATGTAATAAGAGTCTTATTTCTTATGTACTTTCACTTTGATACTGATTTGGGGCATATTGTAGTTCCTACACTTGTTGTGACCAAGGTTACTCCATAACATAATTGGTGTTTTGAAGATCAAAAACACCCGGTTCCTTGATATTGAATCCATACATGCACACTTTTTTTTTTTCCAATCTAGCATTAAAAATGGACAGCCATATTGTGTCCATAAACCAGTTTCCAAAAATACAGGATTTGGATCATAAAATTAGGACCTGACCAAAGAAAACCATTAAGAAATTCAAAGTTAATCGCCCGTTGGTGCTTGGAGATTAAGGCTATGTTGGACAATTCAACTCGGCAGTGACAGATCCAGAAAATTAATAATGGGAGTGCACAAATTGATAATAGGGATGCACATTTTTTTTTTTTGGGATGCACCACTGGATTCTTAAAATTTTAACATGAGGCCGAAACATGTTTCCATCTTATTGGAGCTGTTTCTTCCTCATCTGGCCACCGTTTTTGACGTATAAGTAGTCAAAATCCATTGCCTCGACGAGAGTAATCCAAATACACTAACAATTTTGAAAAATAATCGGGGGGGGGGGGGGGGGGGAGTGTCCCTCGGGCCTTCCTCTGGATCCGCCCCTGCAGCTCGGTGGCACGCCGGGGAGGAGAGAGGAAATGGCCGACGTGAACGGTGAAACGATGCTCGCCCGGCCAGCGACAAAACGCAAGTCTGGCACCCTTTCACGACAGCTGTTTTGCCATCTGTTTTCAAAGGGAGCTCGCAAAAAACATCCAAACAAGTTCCCGCCGGCCGGTTCCCACTGGAACGGCGCCCCGCTGGTTTGTCAAACAGACCCTAAAGCTAGATGATATGTGCTGCAGCTTGTAAACAGAAATTCCATGAGTCCCAAATTCTGAGCAGAACAGAAGAAACTCCTTGCAGGGGTGAGTAACAACAAGAATCCTTTCCAACAATTCTCGAATTCTCAAGATATCAACACAATTCTGGCTCACGAAGCATAAATAGAAATCAGAAGCATAAGCACGAAGAAAGGGGGGAGAACAATTACATGTTACATAAAATAAAACTATTCTAATAATCCACTGTAAACTCTTCACCTGTTCAGCAAATCCAATTTGCAAAGGATTCAGCTCCCCATCGATCTAAGCTTCTCCAGCGCAGATCTCACCCACTCCTCCATTAGATCCATCCTCTTCAAGTACAGCTCCAGCTCCATAATCCGCTGCTGCCGCCATCTGCCGTCTTCTTCCACCACCGCCGCCGGCGGCAGCGCCGCCAACGCCCCCGTCATGGCGAACTGTATCAGTTCCTTGAACACCGGTGCTAGGCAGATCCTCACTGCCTCCCCGTCCGAACCCGGACCTGCCACCGTTGCTGCTTTCTCAGCTTTCACGGATCCGGCCTCAGGAGCCGGAGCCGGAGCCGGAGCCGGAGCCGAACCTCCCTCATCGGCCGGTAAAGGTGGCGGTGAAGCTGAGGCGGATGAGATAAAACTGGAGGGAACAAGCGCCCCATCCGATCCACCGACGCCTGCGATCTGATCGAGCTGGCTCGGTGGGTTCTTAGGCTTGCGATAGAAGGTGGAGCTCCAGATTTTCCGGGAGATCTCGTAGGTGGCGCGATCGTGCGGGCTCTTGAAGACCAATCCCCGCCCGGTTCCCACCCTGGCCGCCGCATTGCGATACTTCTTCTTGAGGCGGCGCAGCTTCTCCGCAATCTGGTTTTTGTTGAACTCGAATTGCAGCCGCGTCCGGATCTCTTCGAAGAAGGGGCCCGTGTCGTGCTGGTAGTTAGCGTGCGTCGTGCCCCTCTTCGAAGTGAACTCCAGGAATCCCTGCAGAACCTTCATCTCATCGGCGTCGGTCCAGAGCTTCTGGAACATCCGGCGCGATTCCTCCCCTCCGCCGGAGTTAGGAGCCCGCCCCCCCGGATGAGATCGCCGGTTCCGACCATTTCCTCGCTGTCAGTGACTTCATCGTCACCGGCGACGGGATCGTCGTCTCCGGCGGAAGGCATGGGGGACATCGAGCAGGGGCCGATCGTTTGGGTGTGCGCTTCGGTTTTTTATTCGGGGTTAGGGCTAGGGATTTGGTTGAGATGTAGCCGGTGGTTCGGTCGCACTATATTTTTGTGCGGGATGGTAGGCGCCCCATGCGGGGGATTTAGGTGCGAAGTTCTATTATTGGCCGTCAGATTTGGTTAAATGGTGAGCCGATCTGAGCCGTTGAATAAGTAAACGCCGATGCATCGGCCAGTCAATACAGATCAAGATGTTTTGATTTATCATTTTGGATGAGAATTGAAGTCTTCAAATATCAAAGCAAAATAAAATTATGCCATATGTAATGAGTACGAACCCATTTGGGGGCGGCCGGGCACAGCCCGGCTCCGGCCATTTCGCGGGGCCTGATATCAGGTGTTCATACATAAGAACTCCTTGGAGGCGGCCGTTCGGGCGCAACACGAATCTGCCTGTTTGATGGCGCAGAGTATCTAATCGCAGGCATTAGACGAAGACTGAGATCCGGCATCCATGGATCCCCTCAGTGCGTTGTTGGAGCAGGGAACCCGGATCATAAAGCTCGGAGGACCGAAAATATGGCCAAAGATTACAGGGCAAGAGATTGGCAAGCACAGACACTAAGGCAAGCTAGAGACAACACTTCTTATATTTATGAGCAATACGTTGCAACGAGTAAGTCCCACCACACACCCAAAAATATATAATAACCCCTCCAAAATCAATGTCGAGCTAAGTTCAGAAGACAAAAGTTCAACTAAGCACTCACACTTGTGAGCTGTGGGAGAAAGCCTCTTCCTAAAACTAGGCCTCTAATTAATAGAGGATGTTTATGAGATGTTCCTTAACAAATGATGGTTTAACCCATGTATTTACGACAGCCACCACCGAACGGAGCCTATGAGGCCGTAATTAACTAATTATAGGAGGCCGTAATTACCTAAACCTGATCAGATTGCCTGCTGGGAGGCGTGCTGATAGAAGTTACCCGCAAGTTCTTACAATCCGCAGTAAGTCATGGGCGAGTTGATCAAGCCAATAGGTGAGCTGTTAGCGAGCTGCATGTGGTCTATGTTCAACTGTTCTTTAATCAATGGTCAACTCTTTATGGCTCTACTAGCATTTGAAGCATGATCCTCCGTTCCCCAAATTGGTTTAATTGTCAACTTCCATGTCTTTATTTGGTGGATATATAGGATGAGTACGTTAGAGTGTGCTTGAAGCATTTGCGTGACCGTCTATTTTGGAACAATCTACTCGTTGTCTCTAGTTTGGGTATTTATAGGCAAACCCTAAATACCTGACTATGGGTTGTTGGATTCCTATCGGATCCTAACCGTAACTCATTAAACACCCGTCACACCTAATTCAATATACCTCGACAGAGTATGTATAGGATTCCTCTATTAATTCACTCAAAATTATGGCCCGGTTCAGGGATCATCGAAATAGGACACCTCGACCGGGGAAGGTCGCTCCTGAACCACACCCGGCACAACACACGAGCAAACGGCAGCGCGCGCATGAAAGCAGGCCGCACGCTCCAACATGGGCCCCGCACGAGCGTGCACGTAGGTTGCACGCGCGCAGGTTGCGTGCCCGTGCACGCCATCCGCTCTCGAGCGCATGCCGCGCTCGCTCCCGCGCCTCCCTCTTACACACCGCTCTCACCGCCTCCGTCCCCGTCCCATCTCGCCAATGAACCTGCCCAGATGGACCAGGGGGGCAAGACCGTCATTTTCCTAAAAAAGGGAAATCCAAGTGACTAGAATCACACGCTCTTATTCCCTCGTTCAAAAATCAAGCTTGCAAAATTACCTGTATGTCCTCCCAGAAAAGCTATAAAAAATCTTACAGATTCTCATTTGAAGACAAACAACAAAAGAGCGAAAACAAAGTTCTGAAGTTTTCCGATGAAGACTTGACACCCTGATAGCTCCCCTACTCAATCCTGTCTCGTGCTCGGTAACAAAATGGGTCTAACCTTGTGTATTTTATCGTATTATTATTCCAACCGTACTTATAGCACACCGATTGATTGGAGATGACTTGGTTCGAGCCCTATGAAAGTGTTATCCCACAAGGCCACAATTACATACACTTAACCCCCCCCCCCCCCCCCCCCCCCCCCCCCCCCCCCCCCCCCCCCCCCCCCCCCCCCCCACCCCCAACCCCCCCCCCCCCCCCCCCCCCCCCCCCCCCCCCCCCCCCTTCCCACCCCGCGAGCGTATCTAGATCCCGCTCTTGAAACACACTGTAACGATACCGTTGCTCACAGGGCCGTCTAACCGAGGATCCATAACGGCCCAACCAACCGGCCTTTACAGGACTGCAGCCCAACGCACCCAACCACTTCACCGCGCGTATAGGGTATCCCGCGCGGTAGGTTGTTGAGGCTGGGGCTCGATACCCAGACCTCCTAGATAAGAAGCATTTAACTCATGCTCTCATCACCAACTGAGCTGAATGTAACAACTAACAGGACCACGTGTCCAAATAATAAGGGGTTAATGGTTTTTAATTGCTCAATTAGGATTATAAATAGGGGTTATTGCTTGTAATGAGGATTAAGGAATAAAGTTAATAAAGTTGTCTTCTCAATTCCCGATCCCCCTTCGTCTCTCCCAACTCCGGCCATTCTTCCTCTATCTCAGCCTCAGCCACCTCTTCCTTGGCTATTCCCCCTTCTTAATCAATATTTTTATGCATACTCTTCTATTTGTGTGTTACATTGGTGCTCTCGTCCTTGATCTTCCCTCCGCTTTTGTTTTACCCAAGATCCACGTCCAGTTTTGCATCAACAACCACCGCCGGCTCTAGAGTTGAGCAGAGCCGCTCAAACCCGCCTCAAACTCCACCGCCGACCAAGATCTGCCAACCTTGCTTTATGCAAGATCTGCCCACCCAAACAACTCAATATCCGCCGCCGGTTCATTTTCCGACCACCGCTGCTCTTACTTCGCCATTTCCGGCCACCGCAGCTGCGCCGCCGCCGCCGCAGTGCTGCCTCCTCCATTATCGCCATTCTTTATCGGCGTTTCCCTGCATCGGACAAAACAGCAAGAAGAAAGAGCTCGTCCAGAGCCCTCCGCATCTTTTTCCAAGATCCGCCTATAGCTTTTCATTCCCCACCACCGCCGGCCAAGGTCTGAAGCAGAGCCTCCCTGTTCTTGGATCAGAACATTCTGTGCCGCTGCGCCATCGCCGCTGCGCCATCGCCGCTGCGCCGCCACCATCGCTGCTGCGCCGCCGCCACCGCCGTCGCGTCTCCATCACCGCCGCCGCTGCGCCGCCGCTGCAGCATCACCGCCGCCGCTGCGCCGCCTCCGCCTCTGCGCCACCACCGCCACCGCCGCGTCAGTCCAACTATCGCCGCAATTACTCTTCTATTGGGTCGTGATCAAGAACCCGCGCCTATTGATGGCCGTTTTTATTTTTTGGGGGATATAATTGAAAGCTTTGCCGATCTGTAGTTGAGAAAAAAAAAGGAGAAATCTCAAACCTATTCTTGAGATGGAATCTCAATCCACGATGATGGACGAAATCAAAGCCATATTTAATCGCATGGATGATAGGTTACAACGGCATCGTGACGACACGAACCGACGATTCGATCAAATGCTACAAAGCATAGTGGATTACCAAGAATGTATGGATGCAATCTTCGACAAGTTTAACTCAGACTCGTCATTGGTGACAAAACAATCGGAGCAAGAACAATCAGTTCAAGAGAGATCTCAATCGGAGCAAGAACGACCAGTTCAAGAGCAGATCTCGCCAATCATCAATAAAATGTCGCTACAATACAATACAAAAAGGCGTCAACAACAAATCAAACCTACAGATATTGAAGTTCTCAGAGGGCAACACAAGCCTTTACCTTACAAATCCTTCACACGAGGAACAACAATAAGAAGATCCAATACCAGGGTTTTCCATTGCGTTCGTCAACGGCAGAAATTGCAACATCAACAACGACAGTTTAGTCGCCAACATAAATTTTGGATGAGAACCCGAACAAACACTATAAACGTGTTGATGCGAAACTATCAAGAAATTCGTTTCTCAAATTTTGTATTCGACCCGGAGACATTAAGTGAAATGGCTCAAATTGATGGCCGTGAAGACATGGAAGATTGAGAATTACTGCAATACGTGGAGAAAATGCATATTGAATGCTTGTGGCCTTACCACCGAAGCTGCAGCCGCACCTTCAATTCTCCTAATGAGTTGCGGATCCTGATGTTGCCATGGACTGCATCAATTTCAGCACAATGAATTTTTGGGGAAGATCAACAAACGACGAGGACGTCGTTTTTAAATGGGGAATGCAATGTAACAACTAACAGGACCACGTGTCCAAATAATAGGGGTTAATGGTTTTTAATTGCTCAATTAGGATTATAAATAGGGGCTATTGCTTGTAATGAGGATTAAGGAATAAAGTTAATAAAGTTGTCTTCTCAATTCCCAGTCCCCCTTCGTCTCTCCCAACTCCGGCCTCCCAACTCCGGCCATTCTTCCTCTATCTCAGCCCCAGCCACCTCTTCCTTGGCTATTCCCCCTCTTAATCAATATTTTTGTGCATACTCTTCTATTTGTGTGTTACACACACTGCTCCCAATTTTCTTATAAGACATCAACATAAGTGTCCTTCAACAAAGGATTCTATCTAAGAGGGCACAATCACATTCGGCCTTGTACCATTGAACGTTGCCCAATATGTGTAAATCACAATCTTTTGTCATAAATTCACACTAAATTGACTGCATAAATATACATGGCAAGAAAAATTGTTCTCGTTGGTTGATTTTTTTTGCTAAATTTCATTTTGATTTTTGTGCTAAAATCCAGTTTTTGTAGGCTAGGCTGAGACAATTAATGTGAAGCTTGTTTTCCAAAATTTTATCCGTTTGATATGTATTTTTTGCGCCCATGAGTTTGGACAAAAAACATGTCACCGTCATAGGATGTATGTTTGGCTTGACAATGAGTATGACTGTCACGAAGAAAAGAAAGTTAGTTTTGAACGTAAAAGTAGATGAAGTTCTTCGTTCATGATAGCCACAAAAATCGCGATAGCCACATCAACACGAAAGAGAGCCTATATTTGCTTTTCAAAATTTTACTATTAAGACTTCATTTGGCACGGCATTTCACGTCTATGTTTGGAGCAAACGCCGCCAGACAGCGGAAAAATCAAACGGGCGCCGGCAGCATTTACTCTGTTTGCTCCCGCCGGAAAGCAAAAAGCCCCCACAAAAACGATGCTTTCAGCCCCGCCTCCCCCCTACAAACCCGACCCGCCCTTCCCATCCGCGGCTGCGCCCGCCACCACAGCACCAAATGAGTCCTTAAATTTGTTTCGTAGTTGTTGCGGACTAACTCGACGCCCCGGTCGGACCGGATAATCTTGGACCGCCTTAGCTCGCGGAGCAGTCGAGCGCGCAGACAGTCAGTTGAAAAGGGGGAATGAACACAGAGAGTTTTAGCGTGGAAAACCCTTCAACCGGGTGAAAAACCACGTGACCGGGTCGCTGCCGGTCAAAATCCACTAGATTGCTGGAGGTTACAATTTGATGGGGGAATCGGGGCGACAGGCCGCTCCCGTTACAATCTTGAAGAGGGAGAGAGTGTATGCAGTCGTTGGTGGGCAACAGATTGCCTCACCAAAGGGACTTGGACGGTGGAATGCGCGGGACGCTTTAGGCGTGTACGTTCAGAGGCGGTGTGTATTCCAGGGTTGTTGCTGCTTCCCTTGCTCGTCTTTCTCTGTTCTGGGGGTGCTTCCTTTGCGATTGAGCGCTGGTGGGGTGCCAATAGCCGATGACGGGGCCGACGGCCTATGACGAGTGCTGATAGCCGCTGGCGGGTGCTGATAGCCACTGGGGGCCGCTGGAGATCTCGGGCGGTGGCCGGTGGTTGGCGGCGAGAGGCGGCCGCTGGTTGTTGGCGACGATGGGTGGCCGCCGGCGGAGAAGAACGGGAGAGCTTCCACCTGAGGAAGAAGAAGGGGGGAAGGCGTAGGAGAGGAAGATGGTGAAATGAGGAGCCCCTGGGGTCCTTTTATAGGCTCCAAGGGGAAGTTATGGCGGGCCCCACCACTAACATAGTGGGTTAGTGGGTGGTTTTGCCCCGATCGGACGGCCGGCGGGGCCTCCCCCTCGATCGGACGGTGGGGAGGTCATCCCGAGGTGGGGCCGCCCGGACGACGCCGACGGCGAGGAGGTGGTCGGCCACGGCGGCGGTCTGCCATGGCTGAGGCCGGTCACGGCTGCGGCCGGCCATGATGGCGGCCGGCCATGGCCGGGGCCGGCCATGGCCGGGGCCGGCCATGGCCGGGCCATGGTCATGGCCGGGGCCGGCCATGGCCGGGCCATGGTCATGGCCGGGGCCGTCCATGGCCGGGCCATGGCCATGGCCGGGGCCGGCCAGGCCGGGGGCCGGCCATGGCCGGGGCCGGCCATGGCCGGGGCCGGCCATGGCCGGGCCATGGCCATGGTCGGGGCCGGCCATGGCCATGGCCGGGGGGCCGGCCATGGCCATGGCCGGGGCCGGCCATGGCCGGGGCCGGCCATGGCCGCGGCCGGCCATGGCCGCGGCCGGCATGGCGCGGCCGGCCATGGCCGCGGCCGGCCATGGCCGCGGCCGGCCATGGCCGGAGGGGAACCGCCGGCGGCGGTTCCTTCCCCTAGAGGTGGGGAGAAAGGGGGCCCACTCCCATGATCTCCATGAGAGATCATGGGGGTTAGGGGGCCCACCCATGATCTCCTTTGATGGGGATCATGGGGGTCTCCTTTTCCTTATAAATTAAGGTGGAGCCCATCAATTGCCCCCCAAATCTCTTTCAGTTGGGAGGGAAGCGAGCACGGGGAGAGATTTCTAACTCTGGTCGCGGTGGTGATTGCCAGCGTGGAATCCGGGATGGCGGCGATGGCGTGCGGTTCTAAGGTACGATGGTGCGCGCTAGTTTGGAAAGCGGACGTCAGGCGAGCATGCGCGGAGGCCGGCAAGGTGCAGGAATCGGCCGTGCGTGGCCGTACTGTGCGCGCCAGCCGTGCGTGCTGCGCACGCTGGCGGCCCGCGCGCTGGCCGCGCGCGCGCGGGCTGGTCGCGCGCGCGCAGGCCGCGCGCGCAGGCGCGCGCGCGCAGGCCGCGCGCGCAGGCCGCGCGCGCGCGCATGCCGCGCGCGCGCAGGCCGCGCGCGCGCAGGCCGCGCGCGCGCAGGCCGCGCGGGCTGGCCGCGCGCGCTGGCTGCGCGCGCCCTGGCCGTGTGCGCGCGCTGGTCGCGCGTGCTGGCCGTGCGTGCCGCGCGCGCAGGCCACCCGCGCCGCGAGCGCGGGCTGCTCGTATGCGCGTGCGCAGGCCGCGCGCGCTGGCCGCGTGCGCAGGTTGGTCCTGGCGCAGGTACGCGTGCGTGCAGGTTATGCGCACGCGCCGGCGGTGCTTGTGCGGAGGTCGTGTGTACGTGCAGGCCGGGCGTACGTGCATGTCGTGCGCTCCTGCAAGCCGTGCGCGGTTTGTGCGTGTTGCGTGTTACGTAATTTTACCACTTTTGGACTGACTAGTTTTTTGTGGTGCGCAGGTACCGAAGCGCTCTGCTGGACCAATGCGTCTACGCTCCTCGTTGACTGATAAGATTGGTGTGGCTATTTGGAGAACGAAGTTCGGACTTCCTCCTGACTTGGAGGTGAGGATCCCGCGTCCCGAGGAGCGGGTTCAAAATCCTCCCCGTGGTTGGCTGACTGTCTGCGAAGTGTCGCTCAGATCTGGTTTCCGTCTTCCTCCCTGCGACGAGGTGGTGGAGATTCTGAAGTTTTGTGGAGTTCCTATTTCCCAATTTGCCCCAACCGGGGTTACTCGTATCATGGGCTTGATTGCTTTTCTTCGTGAGCACGAGGGCTCTCTTTCTCTAGACCAGTTCTGTGATTGGTGCGACGTGCGCTTTGATGGTGGTGAGCGGATCGAGGTGCGCAGCAACAAGGTTTGGCTGGAGTTTGAGTCTCGCAAAGATCGCCGTCATGGTAACACTTTGTTTGGATATGTGAAGAACTCCTGGGGTCTTCCTGAGGTGTGGAATGCGCTTCGATCCGTTCGTTGTCGCCGTGTGAAAGGGAGGGAGCGAGACTTCTCTCCTGTGCTGGGATTTTCTGAGCCTCGTGAGTTGGCTAATCGTCTCTTCAACATATATGCGTTTATTGAAGAGAAGCGATTGTTGGGATGTGGTATTTCTGTTAGCACGGGACGGGTGGTGTCGTCTTCTCAGGGAGGGGGCCGCAAGAGAAAAGCGGTTATGGCCCCTGTTAGTGATGTTGACGTTGTGGTGGTAGCCTCTGATGATTCAGTCCCAGAGACGCAGTTACCTGTTTCCCGGCTCCACGGGCGCTTGCTAGCGCAGCGGTTCCTCGGATGTCTTCCTCTTTGAAGGCGATGAGTGACGCGGTAAGTTGGTGCCTTATTGTTTCTTCCTTCTTCTTTTATTTTTTGTTTGAAGGTGGCTAATTGCGTGTTTTCCTTTTGCAGATCGAGACTCATGCACAGATAGCGGTCACCTGGAACGATCATTACGTGAGCCTGAAGGATGGATATCTCGCTTTGCAGGAGAAGCTTCGACTGTCGATGGGCTCACTCTCTTCTCTCAAGGAAGAACATGACCGGGACATCGCGCAGTATCATCGAGTCGGGTCAGAGCTGAAGTCCGAGCTAGAAGACGTGCGTGCTTCCTTGGACGTGGAGAAAGCCGTGGTGGAGAGGACTGCCCAGATGTTGAAGTATGCGAGGGAGGAGATATCTGGCTTGGAGACTCAGTTGCATGCGGCGCGAGATGAGGTTTCAGGCCTTGAGACCCAGCTTTGTGCGGCGAGGGCGCAGGTAGAGATGTTATCTTCGGATGACCATACATCAGAACTAAAGGCCGCAGGTCTTGCGGAGTACCTGGAGTCCTTGAACTATATGCGGGATCGTAGCCTGATCGCGGAGGAGGTTCGTGATGACATTTGGTCCAAGGAAGTGGAGCCTCAGATGGATGACATACGCCAGTTAGCGCTTCGTCGTGGTGTTTCGAAGGCCTTTCGCTTCATAGGGAAGCGTCTTGGGTGTGATACTTCCAGTTTCAGCTTTGCGGATGTTTCAGATGATGAGCGTTCTAGCTCGGATGCTGATGATGAGTAGCTGTAGTGCTTATCTGCTATTGTATGCCTCGTCATTTATTTGTAGTCATTTGCTTCTGTTATAGCTTTTGAGATTGTCGCTGTTAGGGCTCCAATTCATTGTTTTCTATGATAGCCTTACTTGTATGTCGTTGTCCTGTGTTTTGCACAGATGCATTTTGACACGAGATGGTTGTTGGTGGGAGTTGATCTTTGTCATGGTATATTAGTATGGGAGTGACCCAGGGCTTAGTGTGTGGGCCTGGCTCGCGGCCTAGTTTGTATGAGGGCTTCTTCGTGAGGGGGTCAAGTCCTCACGGTGTTGCGTGGAACAGGTCCACGGCTTTTCGCGCGAGACGGGCTCGCGGCTTCTTCGTGAGGGGGGCAGGCCCCCACGGTGTTGCGTGGAATAGGTCCACGACTTTTCGCGCGAGACAGGCTCGAGGCTTCTTCGTGAGGGGGGCAGGCCCCCACGGTGTTGCGTGGAACAGGTCCACGGCTTTTCGCGCGAGATAGGCTCGCGGCTTCTTCGTGAGGGGGGCAGGCCCCCACGGTGTTGCGTGGAACAGGTCCACGGCTTTTCGCGCGAGACAGGCTCGCGGCTTCTTCGTGAGGGGGGCAGGCCCCCACAGTGTTGCGTGGAACAGGTCCACGGCTTTTCGCGCGAGACAGACTCGCGGCTTCTTCGTGAGGGGGGCAGGCCCCCACAGTGTTGCGTGGAACAGGTCCACGGCTTTTCGCGCGAGACAGGCTCGCGACTTCTTCGTGAGGGGGGCAGGCCCCCACGGTGTTGCGTGGAACAGGTCCACGGCTTTTCGCGCGAGACAGGCTCGCGGTGTTGCTCTGATTAGCGCCATATGTTTCATATGATTGTATGATCTCCATGCGGGCGAGTCATTTTCTCGGTTCTTGTACTGTTAAGATAAGTAAAGAGAAGAATAATATAAATGAAGTAATTTAAGAATGGTGGTAACATGGCCGGGGTTGGTCCCACGGTTTAAATAGTTTAAGGCGAGATATAGGCCATTTGGATAGTTCTTACTAGCTCAGACGGGCGGATTTCTATAATTTTTAATAAACATGATAAACAAATGAAGGAAACGACTTAAGGACGGAGGTGGCTTGAGCAGGATTGGAAGACATCCCAAAGTGACTGCTGGAGTATTGCTGTGTAGTCGGAATTAGCTTGGACGACGACGAACTGCACGTCGTAGGATGTTTGTCGGTGTGCATCTTTGAGAGTGACTGGCAGAGTGATGGTGCCGATGATTGGTACCGGGTGATCCCCGAGAACACGAGCGCTTGCAGATGTTAGTTTGAGATATCCGGCGGTGAGTTTGAGTTGAAGCAGAGTTGATAAAAATAGTATATTGGTGGTGACTTCCTTGTCTACTAGAACCTGATTCAGTTTGGTGGGTGGTTCGCCAATCTTGACCGTCGTGCAACGTATGTTCTGGTTGTTAGGTGGTCTTCTTCTTGATATGAATTGATCAACTGCTCCTAAGTTGGTCAGTCGTTGGACTTCTTCTTTTAGTCCATTGCATTCGTTCGTGTTGTGGCCGTGACTTCGGTGATATTCGCAGTATCTTGCCTGGTCTGTCTTGGGGTTCGGCCGCGGCGCTCTTGGTCGTTGAAATGATGAATTATTCGGGATTGCATACATCACATTGGTGCAGGTAGTATTCAGAGGGATGTACTCCCGGAGTGAATGTTGCCCCCCATTCCTCGGAGGGCTGTGCTGACTACTATTGAGGCGACTCCGCTTCTGGCGTCGCTCTTTTTGCATTGTATGGGTTGGTTCACCTTCTTTCTTCCTCTTCTGTCTTCTGCTTGGTCTTAGATTTTCTGGTGAGGGCTTTTCGATTGTCATGAACCTTTTGATGAAGAGGGCGGCAAGCTCGATGTAGCTGTCAGTATCTTCTCTTTGTAGGGATTGAAGCCAAGTCCGAGCTTCTCCTATTAGTGTTGTTGAAAATACTCGAATCATGAGTTGATCTGAGGCATTGCGAGCGTGCATGATGGCTTCAAAATGCTTCAGGTGTGCGAGTGGGTTGCCTGTCCCACTGAAACTACGGATTTCTGCGCCCGTGGCTGTGCAGGAGCTAGGTGAGTTATCGTTAGGTAGGTATTCATCTGGTTCCTGCTTTGTGGCAGAAGTGCCAGGGGCCATTGTGTTTCCAGCGCTTTCTTTATGACGAGGACGTGTGTGGTAGTGGCCATACATCTCCTGGAGTGATGTTGCAGGCACGGGGGAGCTATTTGTGCTTGAGAATTCCTTTTCTATGTCGTATTCTCTGTGTAGGCCAGGCCTGGTGGGAGCAGGGAGCTCTTCTAACGGTCGTAAAACAACTTGTTCAAATGGCTGAGGCGTCTTTAGGTGGTGGAATGTCGGCTTATTCTGTGCCGCATGGGTTGCATCAACGTGGATGGTGCTGGGAGGGGAGTATCCTTGAGGTAGATGCTGCCCCCCAGTTCCTGAGGGGTCTTGCCTTCGAGGGGCAGGCTGACACCACTCTTCTTGTCCTGTATTAGTTTGCTCTTTTCTTTGCTGGGATTCTGGCGTCGGGTTCAGCAGTGAGAGAATGACTGGTGCCCCCAAATTTCGGAGTCAGGTGAGCATTTCGGTTTGTAGTTCTTCCATCTGGCGGATACGTCCTCCCAAGGCAGGCGCGGGAGCTAGGGCTGCTCCCGTGGTTAGCGGTGCGTCTACCGGAGAGTAAGATCGTGCAGGCTCAGTGTGTCCGCCAAGTGCGGGTCCTTCGGCTATGCGAGCACTCCTCTTTGCCATTGCAGTAGTAGGGACGATGAACTTTCTCTGCGAAGGATACTGGGAATGTTTCCCACAGACGGCGCCAAACTGTTGCGGACTAACTCGACGCCCCGGTCGGACCGGATAATCTTGGACCACCTTAGCTCGCGGAGCAGTCGAGCGCGCACACAGTCAGTTGAAAAGGGGGAATGAACACAGAGAGTTTTAGCGTGGAAAACCCTTCAACCGGGTGAAAAACCACGTGACCGGGTCGCTGCCGGTCAAAATCCACTAGATTGCTGGAGGTTACAATTTGATGGGGGAATCAGGGCGACAGGCCGCTCCCGTTACAATCTTGAAGAGGGGGAGAGTGTATGCAGCCGTTGGTGGGCAACAGACTGCCTCACCAAAGGGACTTGGACGGTGGAATGCGCGGGACGCTTTAGGCGTGTACGTTCAGAGGCGGTGTGTATTCCAGGGTTGTTGCTGCTTCCCTTGCTCGTCTTTCTCTGTTCTGGGGGTGCTTCCTTTGCGATTGAGCGCTGGTGGGGTGCCAATAGCCGATGACGGGGCCGACGGCCTATGACGAGTGCTGATAGCCGCTGGCGGGTGCTGATAGCCACTGGGGGCCGCTGGAGATCTCGGGCGGTGGCCGGTGGTTGGCGGCGAGAGGCGGCCGCTGGTTGTTGGCGACGAGGGGTGGCCGCCGGCGGAGAAGAACGGGAGAGCTTCCACCTGAGGAAGAAGAAGGGGGGAAGGCGTAGGAGAGGAAGATGGTGAAATGAGGAGCCCCTGGGGTCCTTTTATAGGCTCCAGGGGGAAGTTATGGCGGGCCCCACCACTAACATAGTGGGTTAGTGGGTGGTTTTGCCCCGATCGGACGGCCGGCGGGGCCTCTCCCTCGATCGGACGGTGGGGAGGTCATCCCGAGGTGGGGCCGCCCGGACGACGCCGACGGCGAGGAGGTGGTCGGCCACGGCGGCGGCCGGCCATGGCCGAGGCCGGTCACGGCTGCGGCCGGCCATGATGGGGGCCGGCCATGGCCGCCGCCGGCCATGGCCGGGCCATGGCCATGGCCGGGGCCGGCCATGGCCGGGGCCGGCCATGGCCGGGGCCGGCCATGGCCGGGCCATGGCCATGACCGGGGCCGGCCATGGCCGGGGCCATGGTCGCGGCCGGCCGCGGCCGGCCATGGCCGCGGCCGGCCATGGCCGGAGGGGAACCGCCGGCGGCGGTTCCTTCCCCTAGAGGTGGGGAGAAAGGGGGCTCACTCCCATGATCTCCATGAGAGATCATGGAGGTTAGGGGGGCCCACTCATGATCTTCATTGATGGAGACCATTGATGGAGATCATGGGGGTCTCCTTTTCTTTATAAATTAAGGTGGAGCCCATCAGTAGTATTAGTTGAAAAAATAAAACTTAATATTGAGTCATAATTTAAAAGGAAATCAAAAAATAAATCTCATCATTACATTAGAGTATGTGTAGGTAGGTACCTGGTAACTGCGGACCTGAGCTCACCGGAGGTGAACGTATCACGTGCCCCAATTCGAATTTCAAAACCCGTAGATATGACCGTTCGATATCCACTTCTCAGGGAAGCTTGAGATGAATCTCGTTCTATCCTCTGCCATGGCGTGAGAGTTCATCCTCCTCCTTCGATCTTCTGCCATAGAGGCTCCTTCCCCAATCTTCTCTGCTACGCCAGAGCTCGGCCTGCTCTTCTTGTTACGGCGGCGCTCCTCCCGGCTACTCCGACGATTTTTGTCCTGCTAGAGATCGCGGTGTCTCCCCTGCTCTCTCGACTTGCTTTTTCATAGATCTCTTCTGGTTTTTCAAACTGTAAGGCTTTTGAAAAACAAATCCTATCCTCAACAGATTTTTTATGTGTTGCTACTTTTCTAACAGCTATTCTCTCAAAAGAATCCATTATCTCCATTTCTTTCTTGGATCACAAATTTTAGCTGAACACAGATATTCAAAACAATATAAAAGTTTTGAATTTTAAAAACCTTCAAAATTCAACGGCCGATTTCAAAATTCTGATACGGCCAATTTCATATGGAAATTTATCTTAAAAGACAACTTTCCCTGAATGCTGCATACCATCAGAGAATTATTAGCAGTAAAACCAACGAACCAGCTGCAAGCATTTACTATTTTCACCTTTTTTTGAACTTCCCCTTATTTCTGAGTCATTTCGTTAACATTCACTCGATTGTCAAGAAGCTACTTGATCTCTATCATTCCAGAGCTGAAAGGAAGAATAATGAAGGAGCGCGAAAAGATGAATGAGGCGAAGGAAATGGAGAGAGTGTTTAGGAAGTGATCTTCTCTTGATATTTTTGAAGAAATCACACAACTTAAAGGAACAAATCATGAGGCGCCATGGCTGGGAGCTCCCTCTTCACCCTCTACAGGTTCACTCCGAACTAATTCCCATGAGTTGAAGTAAATGGAGGTTTTATCTTCCAAATTACACAAGTTTTTGTTCTTGATTTTACTTTTTGTTTTTCTGATAGTTGTGTTTGGAATTGCATATATGATCTTTCAGCTCTGTTCAGCTGTCTGCAAGCATTCTCCAAGCTTACTTAAAAGTTAGATATTATTTGTGTAATTTGTATCATAACTTAGCATATCACTTAGAAAATATGATTTAAAGATGTCGTGAAAACTAATTGCCAACATCTTAAAGTAACTTGACAGAAGATTACAATGTTTGTGATCTTTTTGTAAAACTCTTGCAGTTTGTGGGGATAGGAGTTTTCACCTCCCTAGTTGTTGCCTTCTACGTGTTCCTTGCACCTTTTCTTGGAAATAGAACAGCAAAGAATACAGCACTGACACTGTTTTCCTTCACTGTAAGAACTGATTTAGTTTTTTTCATCTTTTTATTTACGTTCAACCCAATTATGACTAACTTTTCTATCTCTTCCAGACATTTTCTGTAATCTTTTTATACATACGGTGTACGTCCATTGATCCGTCTGACCGAACAAATTCTAGAAGAAAAAAGGGAGCAAAGTTGAGGGGGATTACGAAACTCAACTATAAATTCATCCTTAATCAGATCATTATGAGGATTGTGAGGAAGTTAGAGCACAAGATCCTCAAATGTTGCATAAGGAGAAAATACTTGGATCCATGGAATAACAATGTTCAAATGGATCTCATTTTACCATTCTCTCCTCTCGTTGGCGATGATGCAATTGCGCCTCACATGAAGGATGATGACATCACATTTTGCTTACTTTGTGATTTTGAGGTACTCCACTTATCCAAACTAGTTTATTATGTTGACCAAGATGTGTGTGATGTATTTATGCAGAAGAACATTAGGGTTGAATTTGATGAACACAAAAAGTAAATAACAAAATAATCAAGCACATAAAAATTCCAAAAAATATTCCAAAATTTTATGTCATTCTAGAATAGCCTACATTCGACGTTTGTGAGAAAATCAAAATAACAAGTTTTTTCATTTCCAGAAACTTAAAATTACATAGGTATGACTCCCTATTTATAGAGGGGAGAAGATAGAGAGAGAATACAACAGACGATGTGAGACTAAATTACAACAGGTGAGCTAGGCAAGCAAATATTTATAGACCGCATCGATCAGTGCGGCTAGACAAGTTATCCGCCCAATGTTAAGTATTCGCCGGTCTCTGCTTCATAGGTCGTCGCTAACCACCAGACGCGGTTAGACAACTCTAATCGTCAGACCGCAGCGACTTCAGCTTCCTGACCGCCAATTTGTTGTGGCTTCTGCCTTCTGACTATCATACCGCAACAACGATTAGATCACCAAGCTTTCCTTGATGTATCAAAAGACACGGTCTCAGTGATCCTCATTACAGCTAGACTGCTAGAGCTGTCCACCAGAGCTGTCTACCAAACTATCAGAGCCAGACCGCCAAATTGTCGGAATCAGATCGCCAAGGCAGTCTGCCAAACCCCCATAACCAGTTTACTAGAAGTCTGTCAAACCGCAATGACCAGACCGCCAAGCCAAACCGCCATGCCAGACTGTCAGACCGCCAAAACCAAACCGTCAGTCTACTTAAACCACAAGTTCCAATAGTCCCCTTCAAGCTGGAGCATATATGTCAATCATGTTAGCTTGTTACAAGCATCTGAAAGAGAAACATAAATTGTTTTGATAAAGATATCTGTAAGTTTTTTGTCGGAAGTGACAAACGGAGTGCAAATTTGGTTCTTCAAAATTGTTTCTCTGATAAAGTGACAGTCAACTTCAATGTGTTTTGTTCTTTTATGAAAAAATGAATTTTTTGATATGTATATAACAGCTTTGTTGTCACAGAAAATTAACAAAGGATGATCATAGACCTCTCCTAAGTCAAACATTAAAGCGCGCGACCATTTCAACTCGCAAGTTGCCGAATTCATGCTTCTGTACTCAGCATCAACACTTGATCGAGACAGAACAAATTATTTCTTGATTTTCTAGCTAACCAGATTTCCTCTCAAAAAGGAACAAAAACCAGATGTAGATTTTCTATCCGTTTTATTGTTAGCATAACTGACATCAGAGTAGACTTCAATCTTTAGATGATTATACTTCTGAAATAGTAACTCCTTTCCTGAAGACTCTTTCACATATTCCAGGATTTTCAAAGCTGAACGAAGATGACAGTCCCTGGGGGCTTGCATACACTGACTGACCTTGTCTACTGTATAGCAAATATATGGTCTGGTAACAGTCAGATATATGAGTTTTCCCACCAGTCGTTTATACTTAGTACTATCTGGAAGAAGAGGCGAATTCTAAGTCCAACACTTGTCATTACCAACGGTCATCGGACACCGAACATGTCTTACCCCAAGAAGACCAGTCTCTTTCAAAAGGTCCAATGCATATTTCCGTTGTGAGAGCGCTACAAAGTTGTGTTTGCGTGAGATTTTTATTCTCAAAAAGTACTTAGGAGATTTCATATTTTTTGTAATAAAATGTTGCAGAAGATGTCTCTTTGCTAGATCAATTCCCTCCTTATCATCATCGGTAAGGAGGATGTCATCCATATTGACAGCAAGAACACCTAGTCCTTTAGAAATTTTGCGTATGAAAAGAGAATGATCTGCAGAACTTCGAGCAAAGCAAATAACTGAGATAACTTTGTTGAACTTGTCGAACCAGGCCCTTGGACTTTGCTTTAAGCCATATATTGACTTTCACAACTTGCACACCTAAGATCCCCCCTGAGCAACACACCCAGAATAATAGCTCAGGACTGGCTCTCTGAAGTCTTCAGGAACTGGGGCTGCTAACAACTCATCGCAAAAAGGGCTCATCTCTCTTTGGCGATGATGGATTTCATACTGACGAGTATAACCTCAATGCAGCCTGAGGTTATAGTTTCAGCGGTCGGGCTCGACGGCTTAGCAGACTAGAACATAAAGCTGGAAGGAAACACTAAAAGGACCCCAAGTGATGCGGTAGGGACGTCCCACACATACTCGGATGCTTGACGAAGCTTTCCCTCCACAACCAAAGATGGCTGAGCAGGGGACACTAGTTGACGACTACCAGAGGATGACGATCAAGGGGATGATCACTATCTCGCATAGCTAGAAGTCCAGAAAAATGGCTAGTCGAGATCTTTTGCGAGATTCCGAGGTCCAAAATCTTGGGGAACTCACTCGGCTTGGGCGAGTATCTGCCCTAGTCGCCCACTTGGTGAGTATGCGAAGAGAGCTCGTCATACTTGTCGGGTCCTTCAACAGTCTTGAATGCTGACTCTGATCTCTGCATTGACCTGTTAACTTTGACTTCTTGTTGACTTGACTCTGAGTGGGTCCATCTTCGACGAATATAGGTTGTACAAAAGAAATTTCCAATAGATAAATAGACAACAAATTTGCTAATAGTGAGACCATACGCAAAAAATTATGAGGATTCTTTTAGCAGTCTTTGCTTTAACTTACTCTTGTGGTAATAAATTTTGAATTTCTCTGCAGTCCCATTCAAATTGAGTTATTTTAGATCTCAAAGATTTCAATGGCTGAGCAACACACAATCTCAAAATGCTAGGAGCATGGCTGAACTTAGGCTCCGTTTGGCGTGGTGGGGGCGTTCGTGAACTTCTGACCTCACCTAAGGAAATTCATCCACTTTTATGCCCAAACTAGTTTTTTTTCTTGGTGGCATTCATAACCGTTGTCATGTCAAACATACATTCTATGATGGTGGTGTTTTCGCCCAAACTGACCTGAGCAAAAACACCCCACCAAACGGAGCCGTAATACTTGAGAAGACCTCATATTGTACAATCATAATCTCTATGTAAACCCTTTACACATCTTAGTGTTTATTTTGATATTAATCAACTGGAGGCTAAGCTAGTAATCCTACTTCAAGATCTGGGCATTATAGGCTCAAGTTTGATTGCTCAAGCTATATATCAAATAGGATTAAATGAGTTATATACATATTGCTTTTAGGATCATATGCATTTCATCATTGATTATCTAATTTTATCATAATTAAAAATGAGTAAATCATTGTCTTTGATTGTTAATTTGAGAAATCCAGCATCCCAATCAAGATATCTTTTTTTTTTCATTAAAAAATATTTTGTGACCAAATAATTTAAATTTTAACATATTGATCAATATATCTTCAACTGATTATACTAAAATCACACTGCACATTTATAATTCGCATATGAAACTAGCCACTAGCCACTTGACTCACAAGCGGAAAAAAGAATTTGCTGGGACACACCTCATGTAAGCATTTCGATTCATGAATATATTGATCAGTGCATCTAAGGTTGCGTTTGACGCGGCTTATCGTGACTTATTTGCTCCGGTGAGGTTGGACAAAAACGTCATTGTCATAGAATGTATGTTTGGTATGACAAATGTTACAAAAAAGAAACTAGTTTGAGACATAAAATTTTGGTATGACAATGACATTTTTGACCAACCTCACCGGAGCAAATAAGGTACGATAAGCCGCTCCAAACGCAGCCTAAGTCTCATTATCACTATAGCATTATTTGAGTATACACCAGATAAAGTGAGATACCCTTTCTTCTTTAAATCTTGGCAATCCTTCTTCAAGTGACCTTTCTTTCTTCAAATAGAAGCAAGTCACATCCTTGTAACTACCAATGACTTGCTTATATTTGCTTTTCATCTTTACAATCTTCAAGCTTGACAATAACATCCTAAGAAACAAACGAGTTTTTTAAATCTTCATCAATAACCATCACATTTATCCTTTTAAATCCTCATATTGCGTAATTGTGGGATATTAAATATTTACTTTTTTAATTTATGGGCCAGTATTTATTATTTTATGACTAAGGGTCCGTTTGGCACTGTGGTCGGTCGTGAACCCCCGACCACACTTAAGAAATTTCATCTGCTTATATTAAAAATTAGTTTTTTTCCCTTGACGGTGGTAATAATTGTTGTCACGCCAAACACATTTTATGACCGCGGCGTTTTGTCCAAACTCGCGGAACATAAACACCACGCCGAACGGGTCCTAAAACATTGTTCAAAGAGATGCAAAGGAATTAGAAGATGGAGAAAATGTCATATTCATTAAATTTTTCTGTTGCAGGTTAAGAGGCACAGCAAGCATTGCAGGACCTGCAATCGATGTGTTGATGGATTTGATCACCATTGTAAGGTCAGTATCACAGCTGTAACTGGATTTAGATAACTCTTTTGGCAAACTATATCCATTTTGTTAACTTAATCTCTTTCCTGTAGTGGTTAAACAACTGCATCGGAAGAAGAAACTACTCCACATTCATACTTTTATTGGTTTTCACCATGTTAACGGTAACTTTAAATTCTGCGGCGGGAGTATTTTTCATCCCTTCTGAGCTAAAATTGGAAAATTTTCATAAATTACAGCTTATAATAGAAGGAGGAACAGCAGTTGCCATTTTTATCCGTTGCTTTGCAAGCAAAAGTATATCACTGCAATTGAAGCGGGAATTTCACATTGAGTTTCCTAAAGGAGTTCTTGTAGCAATTTCTGTGAGTTTAATGTTTGATGGTTGACTGAACAAAAATTAAACTGAATGATTTTTCTCCAATTTGAAGATTTTTTTAATCTTGAAGTGATTTCGTTTAGGTGCTTTTGGCAGCGTTGACCGCCTATAGTTCGGCCGCATTGGGGCAGCTTTTCTTCTTTCATGTGGTTCTGATCCGGAAGGTATGAATTCTGATTGGATAAGAACTAGACACCAAGATAATTGTTGGAACTATTTCACATGCAAAGTGCGTGTGATACACACTAGTGAAACATCCACCGGTCTCCCATGTGTAGTGTGATTGAAAGTCAACTAGAAGTAAAGTGCATACATAGGGACATGTGCATGAATCTGTCATATGTATTAGACATTGTTTGCCGGGACGTTTTTGCTCCGGTGAGTTTGAACAAAAACACCACCGTCATAGAATGTATGTTTTTCATGACAATGGAAATGACCGCCGCCAAGAAAAGAAAACTAATTTTGAATATAAAAGTGAATGAAGGGTCATAGCCGCTTTCACGACCGGTACCGCCGTGCCAAACAATTTTTCTTGTTGCGGATCGCTCGAGCCTCCGGTAGATCGGACTAAATTGAATAGCCTTAGCCCGGGAGCGGTCGAGTGCGCAAACAGTCACAGAAAGAGGGAAAGCTGACCAGACAATTTTTTTAACGCGGAAAACCCCGTGAAGGGGTGAAAAACCACGTGGTCGGAGCTGTGCCGACCAAACTTTCACTAGTTGTTGGTTGTTGTACAGATCTACTTTGAAGAACTCGAGGGCGACATGCCGCCTCTCGTTATAAGTTGGGGGAGAGAGAGAGAGAGCTGGACTCGGAGTGTGACCGACCACCTCTCACGGAGCTATGAACTTCTTGTGCTGCGAGGGATGAACTCGTTGTGCTGGAGAGGGGCGGCCGGAGAGAAGCCGCGACCGCGGTTGCCGCGGCGGTTACACCTCGGGCGGTTACGTCGCTGATGGGGGTTTCTTGGATATCCGCACCCCACACATGGGGTGCGGCTAGCGCTTTTAAGGGGGGACACATCATTTCTTATGTGTTCTTCAAACTTTGGAACCATTGATGTTTGGTGAGGTCTATCAATTGAGATATGTACTTTGTTAATAAAGACCAATTTTTCTTACCTCTAATTAAGAGGAAAATCATTATGTGTTCTTCAAACTTTGGAACCATTGATGTTTACCTCATTGTTAGAATGGTTGTGTATGTTCACTGCCAAACATATACAAGATAAATATACACCTTATTAGGTAACATATTTCTTGCATTAGGAATTACTTAGGTACACCTATCCTATTTGGAAAGTTTTATATAGATACAATTTATTTTTTCTCTAGTTAAATTTATTTAGAACCGAGGAACAACTATATCCTGTTCTACATGGTTTCAATTTCTAGTTTACCTTCTCTAAGATCAACAAAATATAGATGTAAGAGTTAAAAAGAGGGAAGCATAGAAAGCTTATGAAGTAGTAAAGTTTCTGTCTGGTTTCAGGATTTGATCCCCTTTACATACCATTACATGACTATTTATACTATAGTGATATCTTGTTTGCTTCATTCCTTATTTGCTGCTTATGGGGGATGATGCCTCTTTATTCGCTAATTAGTAGGTATTACTTCTGCGGAGAGAATGCATTCTCTTACTGATCAATTTCCAAGTATGTTTGTGTACGCTTTGAAGTGTCAATTTTCGATGTTTTCTTAACAACATATTTACATATAAGCAGGGGAAAAAAACTATTCTGTGACCTTTACGACTCTTGCAGGGAATGAGAACATATGATTACATCTTAGCAATGAGAGAAGAAAGCCAATCCATCCATCACTTTGATGATTTTGATATTTCTTCAGACGATAGTGACTATGATGATTCGCCAGAAAAGCCAAGATTCTTTTCCAGATTCATTTGCCAAGGACATCAAGAATATAAGGTTGTCAGATATTTTTTTTCATTACATTTTATCAAAGTTTCATACATATGTTCTATTAATTATTCAAACATCCCCAGTAAGTTACTATTCATAACATGCATGCACAAAATGGGAAGTATTTTTGTGCAAGGGTGTTATTTAAAGTAACTTACATGGGAGATTTTTGCATTTAACATAAATGGGAGGTTTCCCTACATATATTGCTTTAGAAACTCATTAGCTGAAAAAGAAAACTGTAATTTTTCAGAGCAGTCAAAGCATATCCATTCTGGCACAGGAAGGATCCCCTCCAGCCAATTCAGAGAGAGCTGAAATTCGAATAGACCCCTGGAAATTGATAAAGATGAGCAAGGAGAAAGCAAAATTGGCTGCGGAAAAAGCAAGGGAGAGACTGAGGGGACAGAAGCCATCAACTCCGCCGCTGAAACCTTTACCGTTGGAGAAGAAGAAGGGACCCGCACTCAATGCGGAGATCAAGAAGATTCCAGCGAGCAGCGAGAAGCCGCGGATTTCTGCCTCCACGAGGAGAAGATTTTCGTGTTCTGCGTCACCAAGGCCACAGAAATATAAGAGTAGTTTTGATCTCAAATTGGCAGAGGTCTCAAGAGAACTTGAAACTTACATCTCCAGGCAGGTGCTATGTTCAGCTTTGAAGAAGAATGGAGAGGAAGAGTCTTCTCCAGGATAGGCATTTTGATTTGTATTCTGATCTACTGTTTAGTCCATAATAGTTATTTGTGATTAAGCTTTATTTTAAATGGTGTGTAAATTGAATTGCATAATGAGATATTTAGGAAGATTGAGAACTTTTAAACTGCTTGTTTGGATATTTTTTTCTCCGTAACGCTTTTCTGAACATCCCCCCCCCCCCCCCCCCCTAAAAATGACATTTTATGTTTGATTCCAACCTCAAGAAGGGGGAACTCTATTCAAGAACATAGTTTTATCTTCATCTTTGACCCCCACGACCGACCCAAACATTCTCATTGAATTAACAACCGCTACTACATTAATTATTGCACACCAGAAAGATATTTTCTTCGTGTACACGTCATCATCCAAGATATCGCAGACGCGCATTAGAGTACCTTATCAATATTGTGTTTGCAATCTCGTAAATAAAGGAGAGCTTGATAGATTGACCTAGATGATGAATTAGTCGGGAAAGGGATAGTCCGAACAATGGCAGGTCAATTCCGCTACTCGGACGAATAGAACTGTCCGAGAAACCAATAGAAATAAGGGAAGAGTGGGGCCTAAGTTACACATATTTATTGTGCATCGCAGGCTCCACAATATAGGGCACTTCTCATGTCATTGGTCCCGGACGAAAAAAACTGTCCGAGTTGCGGACTGAAATTTTAAGGTCATTGTAGAAGGAAAGTCTGATGAAAGTCGCCACTCATTTCTTTAACCTAACAAAAGTAGGCATTTCGTGTTCGCCTCGACAGAGGAGGCTATACTTTAGTTGTTATCATTCTAATTACAACAACAAAAAGATATTGTTTAGAAGTATCTCCAGACTCCAGAGTACTATGCAATAATAAAGTAGTTATTAGGGTGCTGATGTTGTATGAATCTAAATGACTTAAGTTTGGTAGAATTGAGAATGCTAAAATTGACCCTGATGATGTCAATACAAACAAATTGGCCTTGGTTTGGCCGAGCCAGGCCCTTTCAGACCCTCCTTTGCATGGAGGGCCTAGGACAGGCTTAGGTTTGTTAGGCTTTAGGGAGCCCGATGGATTGACCTTGATGATAACTGTTAGTGGAGGGGATACCCTACGGAAGGGCAACTTGGCTCCTCATCAAAAAGGTCATCGTTGGATGTACTCTGGGACCTACATGCATATGATTATGGTAGAAGGACAAGTATGATAAATGTCACCACCTACTTTCAAATATATGATTTTACAATGTTACTATGGGTGATACTTTAGCAATTAATCAATATAGCTTATTTAAAGACAAAAAAAATCCTAAGTTTGATAAGAGATGTAGGCTCCGTTTGGGGGGGACTTATTTTCACCGGTCAAGCGGTTACGACCGCATGAATCAGACTTAAATTAAGCTCCGATTCATGCGGTCGTAACCGCTTGACCGGTGAAAATAAGTCCCCCCAAACGGAGCCGTAACCTCTAGAGTTAAGTTTGAGTGGTTAAAATTAAGAAGTGTGGAGTACTATGCGATACAAAACATATAAAATTAATATTTGATACAATAATTAAATAGTTAGTCTCAGGAAATTAGCTACTAGGAGAATGGGTAGATCCAATAATTTGAATTTTTTATGTAGATTTTATTATGTCAAGAATATTTCTATATTAGATTTGAGTAATTTAATATTTTTTGATTTTTTAAATCTATCAAATTAATATAAGTATTTCATGTTACACAAGTAATAATAATATAATGTTATAAATAGCACATAAATTAAAAAAAAAACATTTTGTAAATATAATTGTGTTACCGAATAAATATTGTGCAGAAATTGTACAGAAATTGTTGAAGTATAAGTGACGGTTGATTTGTGTAGACCGAACAGGCCGTAGTAACCGCTGATGGTTAGAGCGATTAGGCGCTGGAGGACGATCGTTCTCTGGCTTTTGTTTCTTTGTTGCGGTCTGTCTTAGCAAGCATCCTGGAATTGTAACCGGGAGGTTAGAGTTGAGCTAACAGTGACTTATGTGGTCTGGATGGGGAGACCGTGGTGTATGCTGAGTTGGCGTGTTCTCTGATTCGCATGGAAGCTTGTGGTTAGCGCGGAAAGTGGAGGTTAACTGCAAAGATCGCCCAAGCGGTCTATTGCCAGAGGCCGCAGTTGTTGTGGACTTGGTCACGCTGATGTGTCAAATCTACGTTATTGCCTAGTTCGCGGAGACCGTATGGGTTGCTCGGCTTGTCGCCACTTGTCTAGTTGCAATCCGGCTTTGTGGTCCGGTTCTAGTGTTCACATTGATGTGCGAGTTGTTGTTGCTAGTCGCAGGTTGATGGGCGGTTACCCTATCACTTATAAGCGGTGACCGTACTCCCCTGATCGTCTATAAATAGGGATCATCGGCTCGTCATTTATAACGAGAACAGTGAGAACTTAGCTCGCGTTTTGAACTTGCGATTAGACTTTTTTTAACCACGCGCTAAGTGAAAATTGACTTGTGTTGTGCAGGCTGTGCGACTTGCACCGGGCGGCTAGGCAACTAGTTGAAGGCTCGGTGTAGAACAATTGCGGATAACAGTTTGCGTTATATAGCGGGCGTGGTTTGTGCGACTAGAAGACTTCTCACTAAGAGTTGCGAATAGTTCAATAAGGCAGTTCACCCGGTCTCAGCGGGTAGGTTGTTTCCTAGTTCATCGGCATTTGTTCGCGGGAAGCTTCAACGGTCAAGCGACCATACGGTTAGGCGACTAAGAAGTGTTAGACAGGGTTGTTCTCAGCATTCAATAAGCAAGCAGTCTGCCCGGCTTAAGAAGCTGTCTGACAGATAAACGGTTTCGTAGGTTTGAGTTGTTAGAAGCAACTTGGCAGTTTCGGCGGACAGCTTTGGCGGATAGGCGGCTTGGGCGGTTACTGGGTTCAGTTCGCCAGTTTTGCTCTTGTAATTTTTTTGCTTCCATCAGGTACATTGCGGAATCACGTCTCGCAATGTATGTCTCGCATTGTATAGGAGATAATTGATTCAGTTACAACTCTTGTTCTTCTATTACTTCTGGTTACTTGGCATGATGTGGTTGAGTGTTCCTGCGATCTTTTTCGGGCTCACAAAATTTTTACATGGTATCAGAGAGACAAAAGAATTGGCAGTGATCAATCTCAGAGGTATGTTAGTCTTTTGGAAGCTTAAGTAAACCAGAGTTACAGCAATGGAAGATGATTATGCAAGAGGTCTGAGAATTGAGCTCCTGACACAGACCAATTTTAACAAGTGGAGATCATGCATGAAGAACTATCTTCTAGGCTAGGACCTTTGAGAGGACGTCGGTGGAGACGACACGCAAGAGGTTGTTGCTGTTGGAGGTAATGCTAAGGCGGTGAGGGCTTGGAGGAGAATGAATGCAAAGACAGGGTTCACTCTAAAGCGGGCAATCTCATCGGAGCTCTTCGACCACATCATTGGATGTCAGTTGGCTGCTAAGATTTGGACAGCCTTGGATGGACTGTTTAATAATAAGAATGTAGCTCAACTATAATTTCTGGAGAATGAGTTGACAAAAGCAACTCAAGAAGAGCTGTCCATGTCATCTTTCTTTTTGAAGATGAATAACCTCTGCGCTGAGATTTCAACATTTGACCTGAAAGAGTCTATCTCAGAGGCAAAACTGAAGAGACACATTATCTATGAATTATAGAAAAAGTATGTTGACTTCGTTACTTTTGTGCAAGGCTAGGCCAATCAGCCACCGTTGCTCGAGCTGGAAAATCTGTTGGCTTCATATGAGAGCTTGACGAGACAAATGACTAGAGTTTCTATCTCTGGAGGAAATAGTGAGGTTCTATACTCTGGAAAGAAGAAGAGATGAGACAGGAAGAAGAAGACACATGTTGAAGATGGTTCTTCTACTTCATCGCAGCAGGAGAGGAACAATGCTCCTAAGCAAGATGGAGGGAAGAAGGGAGGACCAAAGTGTTATAAGTGCAACAAGCTTGGTCACATCAGGAATGATTGCGGAGTAAACCTTTAGTCGGGGCACGGTGCAGTAAAAAGAGAAGCTGAATCCAGGGATGAAGAAGGTGGATAGGGGAATGCTTTCATGACAACAACGTTTGTTCATGCATTGGCCTCTATCAACTATCAGGAGAACTGGATCGTTGACTCAGGATGTGGACATCATCTCACCGGAGATGAGTCAAAGTTTTCTTCTCCGCAAGCATACACATGTAATGATGCTATTATTACTGCTAATGATATTATGCATGCGATCGAGAAGGAGAGTACGGTCTCTTTAGACAATGATATGGGTCCACTCACATTAAGGAATGTATATCACGTGCCGAGAATGAAGAAGAACCTCTTCTCAGTGACCAATGCGGTGGATGCTGGATATCACGTTCTGTTTGGCCCGACAGAAGTGAAGCTTCTCTGGAATGTGTAAGCTGTGAAGCCTGGTGTCACTCATGTTAGGAGGGAGAGTAAGAGACTTATTCGTGCTATCGACAAGTTTATCTATTTAGAAGATGAGATCTAACGACTACGCTGTTATCTGACATGATAGGCTGAGCCATGTTGGAATGGATAAGTTGAAGGCTATGACGATGAAACACCCGGTACATAGTCTTGCATAGTCTGTCATCCCCTGGAGATGGTCATGTCTGTGTAGGGTGTCAGTATAGAAAAGCTCATCGCATTCCATTTGACAAGTCACTGACTAGATGCAAAGCATCGTTGGAATACATCCACAGTGATCTGATAAGACCAACCGTCACCCCCAGTCTCAGAGGTAGTAGTATATATCGGTTCTGGTTGATGACTTCACCAAGTATACTTGAGTATATTTTTTGAAGGAGAAGTCAATGACATTCCAGATGTTTGTGGAGTTCAAGGAACTTGTGGAGGGCAGGCTCAGCCTGCGGATAAAGAAGTTGAGAACAGATAATGGAGTAGAGTTCACTTCAAATGAGTTCTCCAACTTTTGCGGGAAGCATGGAATCTGGAGAGAGCTTACTTGTGCTCATACCCATTCTGATGTTCTTGTCGGTATCTTCCTTCTTGGTGATGAGGGGTCGGCTCCTTCTCCCTTTTTCGCTTCTGATTGTCGTCGAACAGTTGACGATGAGATTCAATAGCCTCGTCGGATACGATATGCGCCTCTACGCGGTGCATGAGGTCGGGGTAGCTAGCGACGGTTTCCCTCATTAATGCTGAATAGAAGCCGCCAGGACAGAGACCCTCAAGGAACACTCCTCTTAACAGCTCTGGGTCGACCCCTGAGATTTGGCGAGCTTCTGCAAACAACTTGCGGAAGAAGTCCATCAAAAACTCCCCTTCGTTCTGGCGGATACCTGATAAGTGGGAAGGGTCGCGGACGATCCTCTGATTTGCTATAAACTGATCTGTGAACTGTCTCGTTAGCTCTGTGAAGTTGGCGATAGTGCCCGCCCTCAAGGAGTGAAACCATGTGCGGGCCTGCCCCTTGAGAGTGGCTGGAAACTCTTGGCAGAGTAACTGATCAGGTGAGTTGTAGATCCTCATAATGGTAGTGAAGTGGTTAACATGTTCCAACGGATCGTCAGTTCCATCGAACGTTTCGATATCAGACAGTTTGAACCCATGAGGAATTGGATGAGCCAGGATTTGTGATGCGAGGGGGGAGCCTTGGTAGAGTGGTCTGCGAGTATGAATATCCAGTCGGTCGACTTGCCGGTATTCTTCTGCGATCACCTCCCGAATTTCTTCCCGGGTGAACCTCTCGAGTGGGGGAAGTCGGGCCTCGTCTTCCCAGTTGTGGCGGTTTCGCCCAGCTTCAGATCCTCCATGAGCCGGGTGAGTGGAGCTAGCGTTAGAGTATTCTTCGAGCGTTTCTTGTCTTGGAGCTTCTTGCGCCATACCATGATTTGGCTGTGGGGGGATTAACTGGTGCTAGAGGAGGAGCAGGAGGCGCTCCCAGATTCCTGAGCAAAGCAAGCATTTCAGTTTGTTGCTCCTCCATTTGTCGAACTCGCTCCTCGAGGGCGGTGACAGCCGCGAAAGCGGCCTCTGCGGTCAATGGCACGTCCACCAGAGAGTGGAAGCGTGATGGTTCAGTGTGTCCTTCTAGGACGGATCCTTCAGCTGTGCGAGCGCTTCTCTTCGCCATTGAAGCGAAACTTGAATGTTGTAAGGAGGGAGGTCATGGCTTTTAACCACGTGGTCGTGGGTTCGATTCCCACAGACAGCGTCAAACTATTGCGGACTAACTCGACGTCCCGGTCGGACTGGAATAAACTGGATCGCCTTAGCTCTCGGGACGGTCGAGCGCGCGCACAGTCAATGAAAAGAGAGAGTTGACACAAGAGATTTTAACGTGAAAAAACCCCTCAACTGGATAAAAAACACGTGGCCGGATCTGTGTCGGTCAAAGCCCACTATCAGGTTGCGGTTACAATGTGTTCAGAGAATCGAGGGCGACAGGCCGCTCCTCGTTACAACTTGGAGGTGAGAGAGAATTTTTGACTCGTAACGAGCAACAGGCTGCGTCGAGGGAGTGTTAGATACTAACTTGGTGGCCGACGTGTTTGAGCGTTGGCGGTGGTTGTCTTCTTCTCTTCTCCGTGCACTTAGGGACTTGGCTCGTAGGCATCTTGAAGATGACCTGAGGAAGGAGTTCGACAGAGCCCTGTCTTGAGGAAGAAGAAGACTTCGGGAGCGAAAAGGTCAGAAATGAAGAGGCCTGAGGCTCCTTTTATAGCCTCCAAGAGGTGGTTATGGCGGCCCCCCCACTAACTTGGTGGTTTAGTGGGTGGTTACCTGTAGATCGGACGGCGACAAATGCTCGGTAGTGATCGTACGGTGACAAACCTGCCAGTGGTGGCGGTGGTTGGCGGCGGTGGTTGGCGGCGGCGACCGTCTGGTGGCGGCGGCGGCCGGCTAGTGGTGGCGGCTGGTGGCGGCGGCGGCCGGCGGCAGTAGGCGGCGGCGACGGTAGTTGGCGAGTGGGAGGCCCCCATGATCTCTCCTATTGTGGTGGAGATCATGAGGAGTGGGTTGACCGGTCAAACTCATGATCTCCACAATAGGAGGGATCATGGGGAAGATGGTTAAGTGCACACTCAAGCCTATAAATGGGGGTTCATCCCCATCAAGTATATTGAAATAAAGGAGAGAATTGAAATAACTAAGTAATATAGTATATTATGAACCAAAATGAGCGAAAATTAGGGATTCCACTCAAATAAACACAATCTATAGCCAACAAACACATTATTCTCTTCGAGAGGACCAGCATTGAAACAAAATCCATAAACAAGCTACGAGGCGGAGGGCTGATCCAAGAATTTTAACTAAGGGGAGGCCATACATCATCTTCCTCCAGCCCAAAAATATTTTGAACGCCTCCATCTTATCGCAGTCATTTCTCTCTCATCCGATCACCATTTTTGACATATAAGTAATCAAAATCCATTGTCTCGAAGAGAGGAATTCAAATCCACTAATCATTTAGCAAAATTCTCCTGGAAATCTCCAAACTTGATTCAAACTTATTATTCCAAACTCAGCATATAGGTTCTCAAGAAATTCAATAGTAGAACATGATGCTAAAGGAAAACAAAAATGGAACAATTAAGAAATTTTGGCTAATTGGCATCCTAATCTATGGACAATTTCCAAAAACATACACATATGCAGCAGCCACACTCATCTACAAAGATGCCAACTCCACATAGGTACTACTGGAGCAATTTGGTGCAAGGTAATCTGCTGGGGCATAACAAACAGAAGAATCGCGGGGAATTTGTTGAAGCGGCTGACACGAGCTTGGTGACACGAGGCAAGAATAGCCTTCGACGTATGAACAGTTCCACGAAGAATCTTCTGCTGCTGTCACATTCAGCAAGATGTCTGAGAGGCAAATTTGACTGAAACTGTCTCCTTGGATGCCCTCCAGAATGCCGGCGACACCAATGCCTATGCCATAAACATCCCTAATTGTGATATTGTTGATATGAGGCAATGCGTCTGGATCATAATTATCGTCGGGGTGCTCGCCAAACTGCCCGGTGATCCTGATGGCATACTCGACGTCGGTCAGTATAACATTGGAGATGTAGACATTTCGCACGTACCCGCCGCGTCCAGGAGATGTTTTGATGCGAATTCCGTGACGAGAGTTGAAGATGTGGATTTCTTCGGCGTGCACTTCCGACACGCCGCCGGACATCTCGCTGCCGATGGCAATGCCGGCTCCATTTTTGCTCCGGCCAAGAATTCGTTCGATGCTAATGTTGGAGCTGGGACGAGCAAAGGAGATGCCGTACTCGTCCCATCCGCTCTTGATAACGATGAGATCATCGCCGGTGCTGATGTAGCAATCCTTGATGCAGACATTGGTGGAAGAATCTGAATGTATTTCCAGATAAGCAATTTAAAAATGTTGGGAGCTAATAATTTATAAGTAAGGGCCATTTACCGGGACCTCCCCTCTAACTTTGCTAAATTACTGACAAAACCCCTCTTATTTTCGAAATTACAAAAACTTTCCCTAAAATTTTTGTTTCATTACAAAAACTTTCGCTGAAGTTTTAATTTCATAACATCCTTGCACAAAAACACCCCCCTGGATGAACAGTGTCCAGAGGATATTTTTCTTCATGGATGCAATGAAATGAAAAGATCAAGGGAGGTTTTGGTAATGAAATGAAAACTTAAGGAGAGTTTTTTGTAATTTCGAAAATAAGAGGGGTGCTCTCACTAATTATGTTAGTTTACAGGGGAGGTTTGAGTAATTATTTCTTATAAGTAATTATAAAGTTGCCAGTGCAATAATTTACAGGATCCTCAATCTAAATTCTCATAGTTAAGAAGACCATACTTAGCCATGAAGACTATATGAGCTGAAAATTATTTGAAATCCATGTAAGGGGCTCCCCTACTACAGTGTTTTGAACATGATGACTATGTTTTCACTCATTTTGGAAAAGAAATCATAGCATTGGATTTATTTGAAGGTGCTTGAAAACATTAGAAAATCACATTAATTTATAATTGAAATCCACCAAATGATGGAATCCAGAGTAGACACATTATTATTATATTTAAAAACAAGTGTTATAACAAGAAGCAATCAAATGAGAGTCCTAACAATAGACAGAAAACCATGGCCTTGTAGTGCATAAAAGAATGAGAAAGTTATACACATTAAACTTTTCAGCAATGATTCTGATGAATTTTATATGAAATTGCAAAAACTTAGATATTTGTTTGCGTTATATAGGCTCTTTTTGACACAATTGAGGCGTTTTGACGGTGTGAAACTGTGGTAGTAAACACAGTGTTGGCAGTTTACCTGTGTTTGGAACTCTCATGAAATTTTTTGACCCAAATTCCATTTCCTATGGTCTGGGCACTCATGGCTACTAAAGCTTCAACACATCCGCATGATTGACGTGGCGATTTGGCCTAAAATGTTTTTTTTAAATAACATTCATAAAATCAGCTATCTAAACGGTGTCTGCGTTTTCATTACTGTACTCATAACGACACCACATTAAAACCCGCTCGCCCAAAGAAAGTTAAAGAGACTAAAAAGGGGATCCGGATCCAACTCCAGGGGGTGGAGTTCGCGTTTTGGGAAAAAATGGAGCGGAATCGGAAAAAATGGTTAACATGAAAGTTGTAGATACCGCCGAGACGAATAACTTTCATGTTGAACATTTTTTGATTTGAAGTCGTTTAGATCTCCGATTTGGCCCCCGAAAAAAAGCTGTCCGAAAATAATTAAATTGACAGCTTTTTTTCGGGGGCCAAATCGGGGATCTAAACGACTTCAAATCAAAAAATGTTCAACATGAAAGTTATTCGTCTCGGCGGTATCTACAACTTTCATGTTAACCATTTTTTCCGATTCCGCACCATTTTTTCCCAAAACGCGAACTCCACCCCCTGGAGTTCCCCCTGGAAGAACTCCAGGGGATCCGGATCCCTAAAAAGGGCTGTGATGCAGAGGTTTTTTCCAATGCACTTTCATACTCCTACTTCAATAATATAAAGCCATATTGTTGTCGTTCATACATGGATTTTGGATCAAAATAGAGGTAAAGATCACCTCTAACATCATACTTTCAGATTTAAGGCAAAAATCATGAAAAATATGCTTTTAAATTATGATCAACAAAGAGTTCTGACCTATATAGATTCTTCTAAAACATACTCTAACTAGTTAATATGATAATTCACGGTATCGATTACAAAGAAAACCGAACATCTACAAAGTAACTAAACAACTTGGATCTACCTGGATCAATCCCATCTGTATTTGGTGAGTCCAATGGGGCAAGTATAGTAATGTTCTGGATGAAGACTTGGCTGTTCATCCAACAAAAACAGTCTCAACTCTCCTTTATCACATAAACTCCAATTCATCCATCTACTAACTAACAAAATAAAATAAACAGGCCATGGGAGAAACGAACTTGCAGTACACCGGATGAATGGTCCAAAAAGGAGAGTTTTTGAATGTGATATTCGAGATGACAAGCCCGGTTGTGTGCATCAATTCGACCAGATGTGGTCGAGTATGGTATAGACTGTTGTTGTTAAACATAGCCCACCAGATACTTCCTTGTCCATCTATGGTCCCATTATCTCCTAGAAAGAAAATGTAATATGTAAATGATGAAATACACATTGAAGTTCTACATTTTACAGTTGATTCCAATCTGTTTCCACCATGAAATTTGTAGAATGAGCTAACCTGTTATCACTACATCTGTTAGATTATGGCCAAATATGAGGCTTTGATGTCTTTCACCAGGTAGCTCCCGGCCTCTCCCATAGGAAGGCAGTGGATCTGTAATAGGCCAATCATAAGGGTCCTGAAATGAAATTATGTTAGAATAGATGCAGTTTTGTATGGAAATATCTGTTCAAAGGTATAATGGTTTATGAAGAGATGATAGGAAATATGCGGAACAGCGGGAAAAAAATATCTGCATGTTCAGAAATGTGTGTTTAAATACATGCAGCTTATCATGTTGCCTATTTCAAAATATCTTTTTTCTTTCTTTTGGAGAGAATTATCTCAATTTATTCATTAAGATTGATTCTTCTTTTCTGAAAAACAAAGATTTATATAAATAAATAAACATGGGCAACAGAATGTAACTTCCCATAAAGAACTGAGGCAACTATGGGTCTATGATATAAAGCTCAAAAATGCGAGTTTTATTCACAAACATTGTAATGCAATCTCATTTTTACGAAAAATGTCGCCTGTTTGGTTTGCTGGTAGATATTAAATATCATTTTTAATAAAGTTTATATCCTAGAATAGCGACATCTAGAAGCAGGCAAACTAGACGCAGTGTAGAGATGTCGCTGACTGAAATCATACAAATCATCCATGATCACACTTAGATTGTATATATAAACATAAAAGCACTGGCCGAAACACAGAACATTTCAGATAAAACTGACATCTTAGTAAGACTCTAATTTGAGAAATTGTACAAAACAACACTTAAATCATAACAAATCACACAGAATGTAGCATGTATTGCTCAAAATGACATAACAACTCACCATAGAGCCAAGAATTATGGCATTTTTGTCCAAGGACAAAGTGAGATGGCTAATGAGACTGAAGCTTCCAGTCAACCATTTCCCAGCAGGCACAAAGAGCTGAGCACCTCCCTTATCAGAAAAGGAATTGAGGTAAAATATCGCATTCTGAAATGCTTTAGTGTTCAAGGTTACGCCATCTCCAACCGCGCCAAACTCTGTGATTGAAACGCTGTGCGGCCGATCTGCTCTAGACTTGAAGTTCTCACAAAGAAAACCGTGCGCACCAGCCCATGGAGGCTTGCCTATAGTTGCAAGCACCAAAAGCACCACAAAGAACTGAGGAAAAACACTTTACATGGATCAGTATAACAAAATGGATGAGAACATTTGGCCCAATTCATTAACAGAACAAGCAAACGGAAACATAAGGATACAGTCAATGCATTTAAATATTATATTTCAAACCAAAACCAGCAGAGATCTAAAAAGCAAAATTTACTCTGAAGAACACTTAAAAAACCTCAAATTATGAGAAAAACAACCAGAAAATCACAGATCTATGACACTATCTCGCTAAAGAATGCTTTCCTTCTGAAATTTATTTTCAGTATCAGCTAACTATAAAAAATCTTTCTTTTTGGCCAGCCAAGGATCTACAGACAGTGATTTTAGTATCAAATTAGAACAAATTTGGGGGGAAACCCCCAAGGTTTTGTTCGAAAATAGAAAATCAAGCATCGATCACCAAATATAAGATCTTATACAGGTAGACTCAAAATCATGCTGCAAACAAATTCATTGCCAACATCTACAGAAAGAACAACTCTTCAGAGTGAATCAGAACATGAATGATCGAGAAAGGGGAAAATAGAAGGCAAGTTTTAAGCAGCAAGATCACTCACACTTGCAGATCTCATGTGACAGATTCCCCGTCCTCCCATATGAAGCAGAAGAAAAGAAACACCTGCTCCCACTGATCACAATGCTACAAAACTAACACTTTCAACATTCAAAAACCTCTGCCGGTCTCAATCAAAAGAACCATCAAGGACAGCATTCCAAGTGTGATCACATTTAAAGTGTTTCTGCTTCTAGAGAGAGAGAGAGAGAGAGTAAGAGAGAGAAAAGAAGGTGAATTTGGAGAAGAAAGGGAGAAAAATCATGATAATGACCTGTGCTGTCCATGGAAAAGAATGGGAGCCCTAATCGCTCGTCGGCGACACGAATTCAGAGGGGGGGAAACGACGAAAGTCGGAATCTTATTGGATCTCCACCTTCCTTTTTTACATTTTCATTTTAAAGTTTGAAGCTTGAAGAATTTTTACTGCTCGCCTCACCACAGTAGAGTCAGTTATAGATGGAAATCCATCAAAAGCAGCATTCAAGAGGCTGCGGCTCTTTGGATACCCACCGGGCACCCGCCGGCTATAGTAAGAAAAAAACAGGGGACGGAAAAATACTTCCTTTCTTAACGACAAAAGAGCCGCTCGAATTCCCATAAAAAAATCTGAAATTAGATCAATGCGTAACTGAAATTTCATGTTTTTTTTTTAACTTTTTACTCATTTAAATATTTAGAGTTACATGGCAGGCCCCATGATATGGAAAAAAAAATCGGTGCGTTACTCGCACCTGCGCGAGACGGCCCCAGTCACGCGATGGAAATTTCAACGGCCGGATCGCTGCGAGTTCCCCACTCGCGTTGTATCTAACGGTGATCCGGCCGATGAAATTTCCATCTCTGCAAGATCCGGACGTTCCCTAGAAATAGGTGCGAGAAAGGCACCCAAAAATTTACTTGTAGGTCATGTTTTCAATTCTCACGGTGATGTGAACTTTATCTAATGCTCAGTTTTTTTTGATGGTGGCGGTGAGAAAAGAGCAACGTTGGGAACGGAGCTTTGAGAAAGGGGCTCCGGACAGCTGCCGGAAAGCAGCGTTGGATCGGCGGTGGCGTTGAGAAAGGAGCGACGTTGGGGTCGGAACGTGCTAACAAAACAGTTACAAAAAAAAATGTCGCTACGGCTGGAACTCAACGGAGCGAAATCGTGGCACCAAACAGTCCCTAAGGCTCCGTTTGGCACGGTGGCGACGGTCGTTAACACATGGGTTAAACTGCCATTCGTTAAGGATCACCTAACAAACATCAATTGTTTGAACATAAAAAGTGGATGAAATTTCTTAGGTGGACATTAACAAATGACAATTTAACTTTCATGTTCATGACAGCCACCACCCTGCCAAATGGAGCCTTAGGCTACGTTTGGTGCGGCTTATCGCAACTTATTTACTCCGGTGAGGTTGGACAAAAACGTCATTGTCATAGAATGTATGTTTGGTAAGACAAATGTTACTACCGTTATCATAAAAGAAACTAGTTTGTGGCATAAGATTTTGATATGACAATGACATTTTTCTCCAACCTCACCGGAACAAATAAGCCGCAATAAGCCACACCAAACGCACCCTTAATTAGTAGTTTATTTTTTAATTAATTGTTGTTTAATGATGTAATTGTTAATGTTCCCAGTGTATTAGTGCTGTACATTTCTTGCTCAAAAAAAAATACACGGTAACGTTAAATATGAATTTAGGAATGATATTGCAATTTCTAAATATATGAAGATCTCGGTTAAAATGTAATCACATTATAAAATTGGATAAAAATTTCTCCGTCATAAATTATGTGTTTGGCATGACACAAGTCATGAATGTAAAAATGAATGAAATTCCTTAGGTGAGATCAGTCTTTCACGAACGGTAGTTTGTGACCACCGCATTCACGATCGCCGCATTTGCCAAATGGACCCTGATTTTGGCAAGAAGCGGTCAGAGGCTTCTAAACCAATTGGTGGGGGTATACAAGTATTTGGAATTTATGTGACATTTTTGGCACTAATTTAATTTTCTAGGGTTTAGGGTGTTCACGACAACTAAATCACATACGCATGACTAAGGTGAAATTTTTACCGAAATGTCGTTCCGAAAAAATATTATGTCATCATTCTCTCACATCTCTCATAAAGTAAAAAAAGAAATTTACGCGTGAACTTGAATGCTATGGTCCTTAAATAAATAGACCCCCAAATATTATTTTCCGCTTCTTGGCCTTCCATCTTTTTATCGCCTTTTTGCGAAACGCAAACCTAATCGGTTCCTTTCGCCGGAAAACCAAACGATCCATCTCCCGGCGGCATTAATCCTAGCCCCTCTTTAATTTTGCAGCTCGAACTTCATCTCCCAGCGACACCAATCGATCCTTCTCCCAGGGTTCAACTATTCTTCTCCGACGACAAAAGCTCCAACCTCGCGACACCTGCACCTCCTCTAAGGATCCTCGTCCAGACGGAGAAGAGAAGGTATTTTTTTTCTTATTTCATAAGATAGTTTTCCGGTGTATTATTGAATTTTCTCAAGTTGATCAGCAAGGTAGCCCAAACACCAAATCAATATTTTCGGCACTACCCAGATCACAACTTGAACCGCGGAAAGCAGGAAGCAACTCAGATAACCAAATGCATAGACAGAAGCAAGCAGATCAAATTTTTATTAATCTTCTTTACAGGGCGAGGCATACATGGCGAGACATGATTTCGCCAGTACAAGAAAAAATAGAAACAACAAAACAACTCGGGCGGACAGACTCCAGAAACCGCCGAGACCGCCGAAGCCGCACAGGTCGCTGAGACCGCCCGAACTGAACTGGAACCAATCTGAATACTGAGTCCGCTAGAGACCGCGAGGTCACGCGGACTCGCCGTTATTCGTCGAATTGCTGCTGAACAGAGGAACCCGCCGCCTACTCGCAGAGACCGCGAGGTCGCGCGGACAGAATAGAACTTGAGATAAAGCTGATGCTGGAAACCGCCGAATGCAGCCCGCAAAATCCACAGAGGTCAGAACAAAACTCCTGGTTCAACACTGCTAGCCGCACCACTGTTCACTTTGTTGCAAATGGCATGCCAGGGGGGTCCTATTTATAGGTCAGGTGAGGAGTGTGGTCACCACCCTATGAGATAGAGACACCGCCCCTTGTCGCAGCTAACAAAGGCAATCCGCACAGTCCTCCCGCACAAGGCAGACAAGACACGGCGAGATGGCGAGAAGCTCAAGGCAGTCCGCTCAGTCCGCAGAACACTGCAGGACTAGCCGGGACGCAAGAGCCACTAGCTGAGAACAAAGCCAGTCCGCCGAAGGCATGACAACACGCCTGTCCGCAAGCACCAGTCCGCATCCATAGGCAACCCGCCTGGTCACAGCGGACACTGCGGAAACCAACTCCATCTCGCGCAGTCCGCGACCACTGGCACAAAGGCCCGGTCACAGCGGACACTGCGGAAACCCTGAACTCCACAAGAGCAAGTCCAGAGAGGATAACGAGCTCGGCGGATACCAAACCAGTCCGCCAGCTCCAAGCCCAGACCGCGGCTTACCCCAACTTCAAAGAAGAAGAGCGGACTCCAAGCCCAGTCCGTACAGGCCGCGCGCATCTCCTGCAGACAAAACACTCCCGGACTCAATCCAGTCCGCACAGTCTGCTCAGACCGCAACACAGCCCGCAGCAGCAACGCAGGTCGCCAACCACCAACTCGCCGGACTAAGAACCAGTCCGCGCGGTCAGTCCGCCTAATCCACCCGGACTGCCCGACCACCCACTTTCACTTCACCAATTTCAACACTCCCCCTTGAAGTGAGAAGTGGTGATCAGGCCGAGTAGGCCACGAAGCCGCTGAAAAGGCCCCTTCGCTAGCGACTTGGTGAAGATGTCAGCAAGGTTATCTTCACTCCGAACATGACCGACCACAAGAGATCCTTCCAGCACCTTCTCCCTTATGAAGTGGTGATCGATCTCAATATGCTTGGTCCTGACATGACAAACTGGATTGGTTAACAACTTGAGAGCACTTTCATTATCCTCTCGGAGCAAGGTAGGACCTTGCATTTCCTCATGGACGTCCTCTACTAGCCTCCTTAGCCAAATGGCTTCCCGAGCAGCCAAAGCTGAAGCCTTGTACTCTGCTTCAGTAGTAGAGACAGATACCGAGTCTGTACAACCCCGTATTCGCAGAGCAGGGTCCCCCGGCGTGCGTAGGACCAGTTTTTAGCCCTTGCGGGCGAGCCAGGCCTGCGGCCAGCTCGCCCCGGGCGGCCAGCCCTTGCGGGCGAGCCAGGCCTGCGGCCAGCTCGCCCCGGGCGGCCAGCCCTTGCGGGCGAGCCAGGCATGCGGCCAGCTCGCCCCGGGCGGCCAGCTCGCCCCGGGCGGCCAGCCCTTGCGGGCGAGCCAGGCCTGCGGCCAGCTCGCCCCGGGCGGCCAGCCCTTGCGGGCGAGCCAGGCCTGCGGCCAGCTCGCCCCGGGCGGCCAGCCCTTGCGGGCGAGCCAGGCCTGCGGCCTGCTCGCCCCGGGCGGCCAGCTCTTGCGGGCGAGCCAGGCCTGCGGCCTGCTCGCCCCGGGCGGCCAGCCCTTGCGGGTGAGCTAGGCCCGTGGCCTGCTGCTCGCCCGAGGGGTGGGGAGCATGGCTCGGCCCCCGAATCCCTTTGGGTCGTATTTTTACCGTTGTGCCCCCGGGGTGGAAGTTACCTCTCTACCCCCCGGTGTGGAGGTTTGCCATTGGCTCAAGGCCAATTGGTCGTAAGGGCATTTTTGTCATTTTACCCTCAGGACTTGGAAAAACTATAAATAGACCCCCTTGGGTGCCTTTGGAGAGGATGAGTTTCCTTGCCTCCTCCTCCCTTAGCATCTTCTTGGTAGAGTAGAGAGAGCTCTCCAAGGCGCCCAAGTCTAGCTCCTTGGTAAGGGAGGGGAAGAGTTCTTGTAACCTTCCGGGTGTGTGGTGGGACCTCCACGCTAGAGCCGAGGGTCTGTTCCTAGTTTCCCAAGTCTCTGGTCCGTGACATTCTTCTGAGTGTAGTAGGTGTGAGGTCACCCCTTCCCCAAGGGTCGAACTCCACAGAGACCGGTTTTTCGGTTTCAACATTTTGGTGCGGTGAGCGTGGAAAGTGACCAGCACAGAAGATCTCGGGAGAGTGTCATGGCTGGGGATCAGGGAGGTAGTGATGACCTCGGTGGTCTCCCCCACCTAGGACCCTTTGTAGGAAGGGAGGAGTTCATGGCTTCCATCGAAGGCATCATGGGGATGTTTAGAAGCATTGCCCCTCGGGCTGACAGCTCAACCCCCACCCCCCAGGGACTAGCTCCCAGGGGTCTCGGCAAGCCAACCCAGAGTGGTCTCGGCGAGCTGGCTCCTAGGGGGCAAGGCGAGATCACCCCAGCAGGGGGAGAAGTGAGTATGCCGGATAGGAGGCCTGGGAAGGAGAGGATGGTAGAAGGGGTTGAGCGGGACCTCTCAGGCCGGGAGCTGTTCCCCAGCCCGGCGAGAGCTAGCCCCCCATGCGAGCAGGTCGCGCGAGTGGCGGTGGCGAGAGCTCCCCTTAGGGGGTCACCCTTCAGCGAGCTGATCATCTCAGCTCCCATTCCCGAGGGGTTCAGGGAACTTGACAAGGCATACTACACCGGGAAGGACGACCCCATCCAGCACTTACAGTGGTTCGAGGATGTCGTCTCCATCATACCAATGACGGATGCCTTCAAGTGTCGCCTCTTTACGACCACGTTGAAGGAGAAGGCAAGGGACTGGTTCCATCAACTCCCTCCAAGGTCCATCTTCGGGTTCGAAGACTTGAGCCGGAGCTTTCAGCTTCGCTTCTCCACCTCCAAGAAGAGGAAGAAAGGTCCTGAGTCCCTCTTCCTGATAAAGCAAAGGGCCGAGGAGTCGCTGGCCCATTACGTTGACAGGTTCCAGGAGGAGGTCCTTGACATCCAAGAGGTGCCAGGGTATGCCCTCCAGATGGCATTCACGGTGGGGTTGCGTGAAGGGTTCTTCAAGATGAGCTTGACCCGGAAGACCCCTCTTTCCTTCGAGGAGCTGATGGAAAGGGCGGCAGAGGAAATAGCCATGGAGGCAGCCAACCCGGCCTTTGTAAAAAAGTTGGCTAAGTTGACGGAGGTGGAGTCGAAAGAGCAAGGTGGTTCAAGGCATCAGGAAGGAAGACGGAGAGAGGAGCAGAGAGCCCAGGGGTTCCAGAGACAGGAGGGTCCGGAGCCAGGCTGGAGGCAACAGGGAGGACCCGCCCATGGTCCAGGAAGAGCTCTCATCCAGGATGGGGGGAACTTTCATGGGGGTCAAGGGAGGTTCAACTACCAAATGCAAGCCCCAAGGCAACTCCTACCCCCACCGCAGCAAGGCTTGGCAATAGGCGAAGGAAGAAGAGGCAACGAGAGAGATCGCCGAGTCCGCCGAAGGAGGCTGGTAGAAGAAGCATTGTCGTACTGTGACTACCACCAGGTGGAGGGGCACGCGACGGCTACCTGCCCCGAATTCCTGGAGGTGAGAGGAGCGAGAGGTCAAGCCCAGCAACCACCCCCGAGGCAGATCGAAGCCCCACCCCAAGCCAGGGAGGAAGACAGATGTGAGGATCGGGTCGACGTGGGCACCCGGGGAAGGATCGGTTGATGCAAGAGGCGAAGGAGCCTCGCCTCAATAGGAACTTGTATTTTTTATTATGTTGTACTGAGTCTAGCCCCCGACCCACTGAGCTGGGAGAGGTCATGTAACCCATCTTTCTTCCCCATTTGAGGATGTTGAATTTGACAAGGTTTTTGTTGAGACGCCTAGTCCCCACCTCCGATGATGGTCCCGCTGTCAGGCTCTCACTAGCTGGCAGGTCAGGCGTACCTCTCGTGAGAGCCCCAAGTCCTTAGCTCCGATGATGGTCCCGCTGTCAGGCTCTCACTAGCTGACAGGTCAGGCGTACCTCTCGTGGAAGCCCCAAGTCCTTAGCTCTGATGATGGTCCCGCTGTCAGGCTCTCACTAGCTGACAGGTCAGGCGTACCTCTCGTGGAAGACCCAAGTCCTTAGCTCCGATGATGGTCCCGCTGTCAGGCTCTCACTAGCTGACAGGTCAGGCGTACCTTTCGTGGAAGCCCCAAGTCCTTAGCTCCGATGATGGTCCCGCTGTCAGGCTCTCACTAGCTGACAGGTCAGGCGTACCTCTCGTGGAAGCCCCAAGTCCTTAGCTCCGATGATGGTCCCGCTGTCAGGCTCTCACTAGCTGACAGGTCAGGCGTACCTCTCGTGGAAGCCCCAAGTCCTTAGCTCCGATGATGGTCCCGCTGTCAGGCTCTCACTAGCTGACAGGTCAGGCGTACCTCTCGTGGAAGCCCCAAGTCCTTAGCTCCGATGATGGTCCCGCTGTCAGGCTCTCACTAGCTGACAGGTCAAGCGTACCTCTCGTGGAAGCCCCAAGTCCTTAGCTCCGATGATGGTCCTGCTGTCAGGCTCTCACTAGCTGATAGGTCAGGCGTACCTCTCGTGGAAGCCCCAAGTCCTTAGCTCCGATGATGGTCCTGCTGTCAGGCTCTCACTAGCTGATAGGTCAGGCGTACCTCTCGTTGAAGCCCCAAGTCCTTAGCTCCGATGATGGTCTCGCTGTCAGGCTCTCACTAGCTTGCAGGTCAGGCGTACCTCTCGTGGAAGCCCAAATTCTCTTTGCTCCGATGATGGTCCCGCTGTCAGGCTCTTACTAGCTGGCAGGTTAGGCGTACCTCCCGTGGAGTATGACCTTTTTTCCCTGAGGGTGTCTCGTCACCCAGGCTCCTATTAGCTGGCATGACAGGTTGACCCCTCGGGAGGCCAAGTGTTTTCACCCCGAGGCTGTCTCGTCACCCAGGCTCCTATTAGCTGGCATGACAGGTTGACCCCTCGGGAGGCTAAGTGTTTTCACCCCGAGGCTGTCTCGTCACCCAGGCTCCTATTAGCTGGCATGACAGGTTGACCCCTCGGGAGGCCAAGTGTTTTCACCCCGAGGCTGTCTCGTCATCCAGGCTCCTATTAGCTGGCATGACAGGTTGACCCCTCGGGAGGCTAAGTGTTTTCACCCCGAGGCTGTCTCATCACCCAGGCTTCTATTAGCTGGCATGACAGGTTGACCCCTCGGGAGGCCAAGTGTTTTCACCCCAAGGCTGTCTCGTCACCCAGGCTCCCATCAGCTGGCGTGACAAGTTGACCTCTCGGAGAGGCTAAGTATTTTCTCGACCACGCAAGAAAAGTCCACTCAGCGAATACGTTGGGTTGGATGTTTCTTTCCGAGCTTGTGCCAACCTCGAAAAGAGCGGGGATTGTGTACAATCCCGTATTCGTAGAGCAGGGTCCCCCGGCGTGCGTAGGACCAGTTTTTAGCCCTTGCGGGCGAGCCAGGCCTGCGGCCAGCTCGCCCCGGGCGGCCAGCCCTTGCGGGCGAGCCAGGCCTGCGGCCAGCTCGCCCCGGGCGGCAAGCCCTTGCGGGCGAGCCAGGCCTGCGGCCAGCTCGCCCCGGGCGGCCAGCCCTTGCGGGCGAGCCAGGCCTGCGGCCAGCTCGCCCCGGGCGGCCAGCCCTTGCAGGCGAGCCAGGCGTGCGACCAGCTCGCCCCGGGCGGCCAGCCCTTGCGGGCGAGCCAGACCTGCGGCCTGCTCGCCCCAGGCGGCCAGCCCTTGCGGGTGAGCTAGGCCCGTGGCCTGCTGCTCGCCCGAGGGGTGGTGAGCATGGCTCGGCCCCCGAATCCCTTTGGGTCGTATTTTTACCGTTGTGCCCCCGGGGTGGAAGTTACCTCTCTACCCCCCCGGTGTGGAGGTTTGCCATTGGCTCAAGGCCAATTGGTCGTAAGGGCATTTTTGTCATTTTACCCTCAGGACTTGGAAAAACTATAAATAGACCCCCTTGGGTGCCTTTGGAGAGGATGAGTTTCCTTGCCTCCTCCTCCCTTAGCATCTTCTTGGTAGAGTAGAGAGAGCTCTCCAAGGCGCCCAAGTCTAGCTCCTTGGTAAGGGAGGGGAAGAGTTCTTGTAACCTTCCGGGTGTGTGGTGGGACCTCCGCGCTAGAGCCGAGGGTCTGTTCCTAGTTTCCCAAGTCTCTGGTCCGTGACATTCTTCTGAGTGTAGTAGGTGTGAGGTCACCCCTTCCCCAAGGGTCGAACTCCACAGAGACCGATTTTTCGGTTTCAACAGAGTCCTGCTTCTTGCTGCACCATGAAATGCCCGCTGATCCACAAGTGAACACATAACCAGAAGTTGACCTTCGGTCATCCGAGTCACCATCATAATCAGCATCTGTGTACCCAAGCAAAGAGAACCTCGCATCCCTTCTATAAAGAAGTCTCATGTCAGAAGTTGCTTTGACATACTTCAGAATGTTCTTTGCCGCTACAAGATGAGACTTCCTTGGCTCTGCCATGAACCGACTTACTCGACCAACATCATAAGCTATATCAGGTCTCGTAATCGTTAGGTAGATCAAGCTCCCAACAAGAGCTCTAAATACCAAAGGATCAGGAAGAATCCTTCCTTCATCTCGACGAAGCTTTAGGCCTTGATCCAGAGGAGTAGAGCAAGTCTTCCCTTCAGTCAAACCAAATCGGTTCACTATGCGTTCAGCATGTCCCTTCTGGCAGATGAGTAACCCACTCTCCTTCCTCTCCACTTCGAGACCAAGAAAGTGATGAAGCTCTCCCAGGTCTTTCATCTCGAAGTGAATAGCTAGCTCAGCTCTGAGCCTAGGTACCTCTTCCTAAGAATTCCCCGTGATGATCATATCATCAACGTACAGTAGGACCAAGACTCGAAGCTCCCCCTTCTTCTTGATAAACAAGTTAGAGTCCGAGTTTGAAGCCAGGTGTCCGCAGAATTTCAGATACTCTGTTATCTTCCCATACCAAGCTCTAGGAGCTTGCTTCAACTCGTAGAGAGCCTTCCTGAGCTTGCAAACGTAATCCGGATGAACTTCAGAAACGAATCCAAGAGGCTGATCCATGAAGATGTCCTTGTCAATTTCTCCGTAAAGAAAGGCATTATTTACGTCAAGCTGCCACATCCTCCATCCTTGGCAAGCAGCCAATGCAATCACCATCCGAACTGAAGTCATCTTTGCAACAGGACTGAACGACTCCTCATAGTCTTCTCCATACTGTTGAGAGAATCCCCGAGCCACCAGGCGAGCCTTGTATCTCTCAATGCTCCCATCCGCCTTCTTCTTCAACTTAAACACCTACCTACAAGTCACCGGAGTAATGCCATCAACTCTGGGCACAAGATCCCAAGTTTCATTCTTCTTGAGAGCTTCCATATCCTCTCTCATGGCATCTTCTCACTCCTTGACTCCAGTGGCCTCATTGAAGTCAGCAGGCTCTCGCTCATCAAGAGGACCTGCAAAGAAACATGAGACATAGCTCACTGTGTTTCCTTCGCAGTAGCGAGCTGGAGGCTTGATCACCCTCTTTGATCTCCGAAGAGGCTGCTCCTTGCTCACCACCTCCGCTGCTTCTTCTGGTTCACCTCTGCTCTTCGGCAAGCTTGGAGCAATACTCCCCCTGCTTCCTGACCCAGAAGCTTCTCCTCCAGAACTTGAAGCAACTGGAGCTGCTGGTGACACAGCTAGCTCCACTTGATCAGCAACCTCAGTCACCTCCTGACCTTCATCAACCTTGCTCTCTGGTAGCTCAATCGAGCTTCCTCCATATGACGTCAGTTCGTCAAAGACAACGTCTCTTGACACCACGAACTTCTTCGTCACCGGATCCATGCATCTCCAACCCTTCTTCCGCTCATCATAGCCAACAAAGACAAGCTTCCTTGCCTTTGCATCAAGCTTAGTCCTTAGAGCATCAGGAATATGCACATAGCAAGTTGATCCAAACACCCGAAGGTGTTCAACACTTGGCTTCTCCTTCAGCAACATCTCGAAGGGAGACTTCATGTTGATCGGACTTAGAGGCATCCGATTGATGACATAGGCAGCACAAGACATTCCATCCGCCCAGAAGGACCTTGGGATACTCTTGGCATGAAGCCAACATTTGCAAGTCTCCGTCAGATGACGGATCTTCCGCTCCGCTACTCCGTTTTGTTGTGGAGTATGAGCACAAGTGAGCTCCCTCTAGATTCCATGCTTCCTGCAAAAGTTAGAAAACTCGGAGGAGACAAATTCTCCGTCGTTGTCAGTTCTAAGCTTTTTAATCCTCAGGTTAAGCCGACCCTCCACCAGCTCCTTGAACTCCACAAACAATCGGAAGGCTTCAGACTTCACCTTCAAGAAATACACCCAAGTGTATCTTGAATAGTCATCAATCAAGACTAGCATGTACCTGCTCCCACCGAGGCTAGCAGTCGCGGTTGGTCCCATCAGATCACCATGGATAACCTCCAGTGGTGCTTTGCTTCTTGTTTGTGACTTATCAAATGGAAGACGATGAGACTTCCCATACTGACATCCAGCACAAACATGACCATCACCGAAGGATGATAGCTTAGGCAAGCCTCTCACCAGGCTCCTATTTGACATAACCTTCAGCTTATCCATCCCTACATGCCCCAACCTCTCATGCCACATAGTAGCGTTATCATTGGCCCTCATGCGATCAACATAGGAGCTTGTTGATAAAACAAACAAGTCCTTCACTCTCCTTCCAATATGAGCAACATCAGGCTTAACCGCTGATACGTTGCGAAGGAACTTCACTTCTGTTGGCCCAAACAGAACGTGATAGCCAGCATCAACCGCATTGGTCACAGAGAAGAGGTTCTTCTTCATCCCCGGTACGTGATAAACACTCCTTAACGTGAGCGGCCCCTTATCACTACCCACTGTTACTATACCCTCCTTCTCTACTGCATGAATAGTATTATCAGCAGTTATAATAGTTTCGTTACCTGAGTAGGCCTGCAACGAAGAAAACTTTGACATATCTTCGGTGAGGTGATGACCACACTCGGAGTCAACGATCCAGTCGTCCTCCATGTCAACGGTGGACAAAGCACGGATACAAGTGCAAGTCATGAATGCTCCACCCCAGCCAGCTTCCTCCTTGCTAGAGGAGGCTTCCTCCTTGCCTGCAACATGCCCAGGCTGCAGCTTGAACTTGCAGTCTCGCTTGAAGTGACCTGGTTGATGACATCTATAGCACTTCAGATTCTTCTTCCAGTTCTTTTTAGGAGCAAAGCTTCCCTCACTACTAGAAAAATGGCTTTTAGCCACGAATTCTTTTGCCACGGGGGAAAAATCGTGGCTAATAGTGAGTATTAGCCACGGTTTTTATTCCATGGCTAAAAGCCTAGTATTAGCCACGGTTGACTAATTCGTGGCTAATATTGGACTTTTAGCCACGGTTTGCCTGAACCGTGGCTAAAAGTCTAGTATTAGCCACGGGTTGCCTGAACCGTGGCAAAAGGTCGTGATTACATTTAGTCCCACACCGCCAAAACAAAACGAAATTTTGGGTTTATAAGGAATTTATTTCAATTAGTATTTGAAATAAATATGGCGGCAGCGGCGACGGCCCGGCGTCGCGGGGGCGGCGCGCCGGCCGGCCGGCGGCGGCGGCTGGCCTAAATTTTTTATGTTATGAGTGGACCTTTAACCACGGTAATTAAACCATGGCTAAAAGTCCAGTATTAGCCAGGGCAATCAAACCGTGGCTAAAAGTCCAATATTAGCCACGATTTTGGACTTTTAGCCGCGATTTGGACTTTTAGCCACGCTCGCATTGCCCACGCCAATTTTCCGTGGGTAGACCGTGGATAAAAGTCTTTAACCACAGTTTTGGACTTTTAGCCACGGCAATCTGCCGTGGCTAAAAGTCAGTTTTCTTGTAGTGCCTCCTGCTGTTTAGAAGATGAAGATTCATCTCCAGCCGCAGTCTGCTTCTTCTTCCCTTCTCATCTCTTCTTCTTCTTCTTCTCAGTGAAGAGCATCACTAGCTCCTTCAGAGACCGTCACCCCGGCCATCTGCCTTGCCAAGCTCTCCTGCGAGGCAAGCAGATTTTCCAGCTCCAGAAGAGAGGGCTGAGTAGCCCAGCCTTGAACAGAAGTAATGAAGGCCACATACTCCTTCCGCAGACCGCGGATTATGTGCCTCTTCAGCTTAGCCTCGGAGATCGGCTCATTAGGATCAAGAGCAGAGAGCTCAACACACAAGCTCTTCATCTTTAGGAAGAATTTGGAGATAGAAAGATCTCCCTGAGTTGCCTTAGCCAACTCATTCTCCAAGAACTATAGCCTTGCTACATTCTTTCTATTGAACAACCCATCAAGGGAAGTCCATATCTCAGCAGCAGACTCACATTCTAAGATGTGATCAAAGAGTTCAAGTGACACCGCCCGCTTGAGAGCAAACTCAGCCTTGGCATTTGTCTTCCTCCACACTCTCACCTGTTCAGCTGTTCCAAACTCAGCAGTGATTTCTACTTGATCATCCCCACCGACGACCTCCCATAACTCCTCACCCAGAAGATAGCTCTTCATGCACGACTTCCACTTCTTGAAGTTAGTCGGCGTCAGAAGCTCAATACCAAGACCTCTTGCAAACCCACCGTCCATGACACTAACTTAGTTCTCCTTCAGAAGCACACAGAGCAACAACAAGCTTGTTGATCACCGCTCAAGCAACTGAACCTCCCTCTGATACCATGTTGAATTTTCTCAAGTTGATCAGCAAGGTAGCCCAAACACCAAATCAATATTTTCGGCACTACCCAGATCACAACTTGAACCGCGGAAAGCAGGAAGCAACTCAGATAACCAAAGGCATAGACAGAAGCAAGCAGATCAAATTTTTATTAATCTTCTTTACAGGGCGAGACATACATGGCGAGACATGATTTCGCCAGTACAAGAAAAAATAGAAACAACAAAACAACTCAGGCGGACAGACTCCAGAAACCGCCGAGACCGCCGAAGCCGCACAGGTCGCTGAGACCGCCCGAACTGAACTGGAACCAATCTGAATACTGAGTACGCTAGAGACAGCGAGGTCACGCGGACTCGCCGTTATTCGCCGAACTGCTGCTGAACAGAGGAACTCGCCGCCTACTCGCAGAGACCGCGATGTCGCGCGGACAGAATAGAACTTGAGATAAAGCTGATGCTGGAAACCGCCGAATGCAGCCCGCAAACTCCACAGAGGTCAGAACCAAACTCCCGGTTCAACACTGCTAGCCGCACCACTGTTCACTCTGTTGTAAATGGCATGCCAGGGGGTCCTATTTATAGGCCAGGTGAGGAGTGTGGTCACCACTCTATGAGATAGAGACACCGCCCCTTGGTCACAGCTAACAAAGACAATCCGCACAGTCCGCCCACACAAGGCAGACAAGACACGGCGAGATGGAGAGAAGCTCAGGGCAGTCCGCTCAGTCCGCAGAACACTGCAGGACTAGCCGGGACGCAAGATCCACTAGCTGAGAACAAAGCCAGTCCGCCGAAGGCATGACAACACGCCTGTCTGCAAGCACCAGTCCGCATTCACAGGCAACCCGCCTGGTCACAGCGGACACTGCGGAAACCAACTCCATCTCGCGCAGTCCGCGACCACTAGCACAAAGGCCCGGTCACAGCGGACACTGCGGAAACCCTGAACTCCACAAGAGCAAGTCCAGAGAGGATAACGAGCTCGGCGGATACCAAACCAGTCCGCCAGCTCCAAGCCCAGACCGCGGCTTACCGCAACTTCAAAGAAGAAGAGCGGACTCCAAGCCCAGTCCGCACAGGCCGCGCGCATCACCTGCAGACAGAACATTGTCGGACTCAATCCAGTCCGCGCAGTCCGCTCAGACCGCAACACAGCCCGCAGCAGCAACGCAGGTCGCCAACCACCAACCCGCCGGACTAAGAACCAGTCAGCGCGGTCAGTCCGCCTAATCCGCCCGGACTGCCTGACCACCCACTTTCACTTCACCAATTTCAACACTCCCCCTTGAAGTGAGAAGTGGTGATCAGGCCGAGTAGGCCACGAAGCCGCTGAAAAGGCCCCTGCGCTAGCGACTTGGTGAAGATGTCAGCAAGGTTATATTCACTCCGAACATGACCGACCACAAGAGATCCTTCCAGCACCTTCTCCCTTATGAAGTGGTGATCGATCTCAATATGCTTGGTCCTGACATGACAAACTGGATTGGTTAACAGCTTGAAAGCACTTTCATTATCCTCTCGGAGCAAGGTAGAACCTTGCACTTCCTCATGGACGTCCTCTACTAGCCTCCTTAGCCAAATGGCTTCCCGAGCAGCCAAAGCTGAAGCCTTGTACTCTGCTTCAGTAGTAGAGACAGATACCGAGTCCTGCTTCTTGCTGCATCACGAAATGCCCGCTGATCCACAAGTGAACACATAACCAGAAGTTGACCTTCGGTCATCCGAGTCACCACCATAATCTGCATCCGTGTACCCAAGCAAAAAGAACCTCGCATCCCTTCTGTAAAGAAGTCCCATATCAGAAGTTGCTTTGACATACTTCAGAATGTTCTTTGCCGCTACAAGATGAGACTTCCTTGGCTCTGCCATGAACCGACTTACTCGACCAACAGCATAAGCTATATCATGTCTCGTAATCGTCAGGTAGATCAAGCTCCCAACAAGAGCTCTAAACACCAAAGGATCAGGAAGAATCCTTCCTTCATCTCGACGAAGCTTTAGGCCTTGATCCAGAGGAGTAGAGCAAGTCTTCCCTTCAGTCAAACCAAACCGGTTCACTATGCGTTCAGCATGTCCCTTCTGGCAGATGAGTAACCCACTCTCCTTCCTCTCCACTTCGAGACCAAGAAAGTGATGAAGCTCTCCCAGGTCTTTCATCTCGAAGCGAATAGCTAGCTCAGCTCTGAGCCTAGCTACCTCTTCCTCAGAATTCCCCGTGATGATCATATCATCAACGTACAGCAGGACCAAGACTCGAAGCTCCCCCTTCTTCTTGATAAACAAGCTAGAGTCCGAGTTTGAAGTCAGGTATCCGCAGAATTTCAGATACTCTGCTATCTTCCCATACCAAGCTCTAGGAGCTTGCTTCAACCCGTAGAGAGCCTTCCTAAGCTTGCAGACGTAATCCGGATGAACTTCAGAAACGAATCCAAGAGGCTGATCCATGAAGATGTCCTTGTCAATTTCTCCGTAAAGAAAGGCATTCTTTACATCAAGCTGCCACATCCTCCATCCTTGGCAAGCAGCCAATGCAATCACCATCCGAACTGAAGTCATCTTTGTAACAGGACTGAACGTCTCCTCATAGTCTTCTCCAAACTGTTGAGAGAATCCCCGAGCCACCAGGCGAGCCTTGTATCTCTCAATGCTCCCATCCGTCTTCTTCTTCAACTTAAACACCTACCTACAAGTCACCGAAGTAATGCCATCAATTCTGGGCACAAGATCCCAAGTTTCATTCTTCTTGAGAGCTTCCACATCCTCTCTCAAGGCATCTTCCCACTCCTTGACTCCAGTGGCCTCATTGAAGTCAGCAGGCTCTCGCTCATCAAGAGGACCTGCAAAGAAACATGAGACATAGCTCACTGTGTTTCCTTCGCAGTAGCGAGCTGGAGGCTTGATCACCCTCTTTGATCTCCGAAGAGGCTGCTCCTTGCTCACCACCTCCGCTGCTTCTTCTGGTTCACCTCTGCTCTTCGGCAAGCTTGGAGCAATACTCCCCCTACTTCCTGACCCAGAAGCTTCTCCTCCAGAACTTGAAGCAACTGGAGCTGCTGGTGACACAGCTAGCTCCACTTGATCAGCAACCTCAGTCACCTCCTGACCTTCATCAACCTTGCTCTCTGGTAGCTCAATCGAGCTTCCTCCATATGACGTCAGTTCGTCAAAGACAACGTCTCTTGACACCACGAACTTCTTCGTCACCGGATCCATGCATCTCCAACCCTTCTTCCGCTCATCATAGCCAACAAAGACAAGCTTCCTTGCCTTTGCATCAAGCTTAGTCCTTAGAGCATCAGGAATATGCACATAGCAAGTTGATCCAAACACTCGAAGGTGTTCAACACTTGGCTTCTCCTTCAGCAACATCTCGAAGGGAGACTTCATGTTGATCGGACTTAGAGGCATCCGATTGATGACATAGGCAGCACAAGACATTCCATCCGCCCAGAAGAACCTTGGGATACTCTTGGCATGAAGCCAACATTTGCAAGTCTCCGTCAGATGACGGATCTTCCGCTCCGCTACTCCGTTTTGTTGTGGAGTATGAGCACAAGTGAGCTCCCTTTGGATTCCATGCTTCCTGCAAAAGTTAGAAAACTCGGAGGAGACAAATTCTCCGTCGTTGTCATTTCTAAGCTTTTTAATCCTCAGGTTAAGCCAACCCTCCACCAGCTCCTTGAACTCCACAAACAACCGGAAGGCTTCAGACTTCTCCTTCAAGAAATACACCCAAGTGTATCTTGAATAGTCATCAATCAAGACTAGCATGTACCTGCTCCCACCGAGGCTAGCAGTCGCGGTTGGTCCCATCAGATCACCATGGATAACCTCCAGTGGTGCTTTGCTTCTTGTTTGTGACTTATCAAATGGAAGACGATGAGACTTTCCATACTGACATCCAGCACAAACATGACCATCACCGAAGGATGATAGCTTAGGCAAGCCTCTCACCAGGCTCCTATTTGACATAACCTTCAGCTTATCCATCCCTACATGCCCCAACCTCTCATGCCACATAGTAGCGTTATCATTGGCCCTCATGCGATCAATATAAGAGCTTGTTGATAAAACAAACATGTCCTTCACTCTCCTTCTAATATGAGCAACATCAGCCTTAACCGCTGATACGTTGCGAAGGAACTTCACTTCTGTTGGCCCAAACAGAACGTGATAGCCAGCATCAACCGCATTGGTCACAGAGAAGAGGTTCTTCTTCATCCCCGGTACGTGATAAACACTCCTTAATGTGAGCGGCCCCTTATCACTACCCACTATTACTATACCCTCCTTCTCTACTGCATGAATAGTATTATCAGCAGTTATAATAGCTTCGTTACCTGAGTAGGCCTGCAGCGAAGAAAACTTTGACATATCTTCGGTGAGGTGATGACCACACTCGGAGTCAACGATCCAGTCGTCCTCCATGTCAACGGTGGACAAAGCACGGATACAAGTGCCCGTCATGAATGCTCTACCCCAGCCAGCTTCCTCCTTGCTAGAGGAGGCTTCCTCCTTGCCTGCAGCATGCCCAGGCTGCAGCTTGAACTTGCAGTCTCGCTTGAAGTGACCTGGTTGATGACATCTGTAGCACTTCAGATTCTTCTTCCAGTTCTTTTTAGGAGCAAAGCTTCCCTCACTACTAGAAAAATGGCTTTTAGCCACGAATTCTTTTGCCACGGGGGAAAAATCGTGGCTAATAGTGAGTATTAGCCACGGTTTTTATTCCGTGGCTAAAAGTCTAGTATTAGCCACGGTTGACTAATCTGTGGCTAATATTGGACTTTTAGGCACGGTTTGCCTGAACCGTGGCTAAAAGTCTAGTATTAGCCACGGGTTGCCTGAACTGTGGCAAAAGGTCGTGATTACATTTAGTCCCACACCGCCAAAACAAAACGAAATTTTGGGTTTATAAGGAATTTATTTCAATTAGTATTTGAAATAAATATGGCGGCGGCGGCGGCGGCCCGGCGTCGCGGGGGCGGCGCGCCGGCCGGCCGGCGGCGGCGGCTGGCCTAATTTTTTTATGTTATGAGTGGACCTTTAACCACGGTAATTAAACCGTGGCTAAAAGTCCAGTATTAGCCAGGGCAATCAAACCGTGGCTAAAAGTCCAATATTAGCCACGATTTTGGACTTTTAGCCACGCTCGCATTGCCCACGCCCATTTTCCGTGGGTAGACCGTGGCTAAAAGTCTTTAACCACGGTTTTGGACTTTTAGCCACGACAATCTGCCGTGGCTAAAAGTCAGTTTTCTTGTAGTGCCTCCTGCTGTTTAGAAGATGAAGATTCATCTCCAGCCGCAGTCTGCTTCTTCTTCCCTTCTCATCTCTTCTTCTTCTTCTTCTCAGTGAAGAGCATCACTAGCTCCTTCAGAGACCGTCACCCCGGCCATCTGCCTTGCCAAGCTCTCCTGCGAGGCAAGCAGATTTTCCAGCTCCAGAAGAGAGGGCTGAGTAGCCCAGCCTTGAACAGAAGTAATGAAGGCCACATACTCCTTCCGCAGACCGCGGATTATGTGCCTCTTTAGCTTAGCCTCGGAGATCGGCTCATTAGGATCAAGAGCAGAGAGCTCAACACACAAGCTCTTCATCTTTAGGAAGAATTTGGAGATAGAAAGATCTCCCTGAGTTGCCTTAGCCAACTCATTCTCCAAGAACTGTAGCCTTGCTACATTCTTTCTATTGAACAACCCATCAAGGGAAGTCCATATCTCAGCAGCAGACTCACATTCTAAGATGTGATCAAAGAGTTCAAGTGGCACCGCCCGCTTGAGAGCAAACTCAGCCTTGGCTTTTGTCTTCCTCCACACTCTCACCTGTTCAGCTGTTCCAAACTCAGCAGTGATTTCTACTTGATCATCCCCACCGACTACCTCCCATAACTCCTCACCCAGAAGATAGCTTTTCATGCACGACTTCCACTTCTTGAAGTTAGTCGGCGTCAGAAGCTCAATACCAAGACCTCTTGCAAACCCACCGTCCATGACACTAACTTGGTTCTCCTTCAGAAGCACACAGAGCAACAACAAGCTTGTTGATCACCGCTCAAGCAACTGAACCTCCCTCTGATACCATGTTGAATTTTCTCAAGTTGATCAGCAAGGTAGCCCAAACACCAAATCAATATTTTCGGCACTACCCAGATCACAACTTGAACCGCGGAAAGCAGGAAGCAACTCAGATAACCAAAGGCATAGACAGAAGCAAGCAGATCAAATTTTTATTAATCTTCTTTACAGGGCGAGACATACATGGCGAGACATGATTTCGCCAGTACAAGAAAAAATAGAAACAACAAAACAACTCAGGCGGACAGACTCCAGAAACCGCCGAGACCGCCGAAGCCGCACAGGTCGCTGAGACCGCCCGAACTGAACTGGAACCAATCTGAATACTGAGTACGCTAGAGACAGCGAGGTCACGCGGACTCGCCGTTATTCGCCGAACTGCTGCTGAACAGAGGAACTCGCCGCCTACTCGCAGAGACCGCGATGTCGCGCGGACAGAATAGAACTTGAGATAAAGCTGATGCTGGAAACCGCCGAATGCAGCCCGCAAACTCCACAGAGGTCAGAACCAAACTCCCGGTTCAACACTGCTAGCCGCACCACTGTTCACTCTGTTGTAAATGGCATGCCAGGGGGTCCTATTTATAGGCCAGGTGAGGAGTGTGGTCACCACTCTATGAGATAGAGACACCGCCCCTTGGTCACAGCTAACAAAGACAATCCGCACAGTCCGCCCACACAAGGCAGACAAGACACGGCGAGATGGAGAGAAGCTCAGGGCAGTCCGCTCAGTCCGCAGAACACTGCAGGACTAGCCGGGACGCAAGATCCACTAGCTGAGAACAAAGCCAGTCCGCCGAAGGCATGACAACACGCCTGTCTGCAAGCACCAGTCCGCATTCACAGGCAACCCGCCTGGTCACAGCGGACACTGCGGAAACCAACTCCATCTCGCGCAGTCCGCGACCACTAGCACAAAGGCCCGGTCACAGCGGACACTGCGGAAACCCTGAACTCCACAAGAGCAAGTCCAGAGAGGATAACGAGCTCGGCGGATACCAAACCAGTCCGCCAGCTCCAAGCCCAGACCGCGGCTTACCGCAACTTCAAAGAAGAAGAGCGGACTCCAAGCCCAGTCCGCACAGGCCGCGCGCATCACCTGCAGACAGAACATTGTCGGACTCAATCCAGTCCGCGCAGTCCGCTCAGACCGCAACACAGCCCGCAGCAGCAACGCAGGTCGCCAACCACCAACCCGCCGGACTAAGAACCAGTCAGCGCGGTCAGTCCGCCTAATCCGCCCGGACTGCCTGACCACCCACTTTCACTTCACCAATTTCAACACTCCCCCTTGAAGTGAGAAGTGGTGATCAGGCCGAGTAGGCCACGAAGCCGCTGAAAAGGCCCCTGCGCTAGCGACTTGGTGAAGATGTCAGCAAGGTTATATTCACTCCGAACATGACCGACCACAAGAGATCCTTCCAGCACCTTCTCCCTTATGAAGTGGTGATCGATCTCAATATGCTTGGTCCTGACATGACAAACTGGATTGGTTAACAGCTTGAAAGCACTTTCATTATCCTCTCGGAGCAAGGTAGAACCTTGCACTTCCTCATGGACGTCCTCTACTAGCCTCCTTAGCCAAATGGCTTCCCGAGCAGCCAAAGCTGAAGCCTTGTACTCTGCTTCAGTAGTAGAGACAGATACCGAGTCCTGCTTCTTGCTGCATCACGAAATGCCCGCTGATCCACAAGTGAACACATAACCAGAAGTTGACCTTCGGTCATCCGAGTCACCACCATAATCTGCATCCGTGTACCCAAGCAAAAAGAACCTCGCATCCCTTCTGTAAAGAAGTCCCATATCAGAAGTTGCTTTGACATACTTCAGAATGTTCTTTGCCGCTACAAGATGAGACTTCCTTGGCTCTGCCATGAACCGACTTACTCGACCAACAGCATAAGCTATATCATGTCTCGTAATCGTCAGGTAGATCAAGCTCCCAACAAGAGCTCTAAACACCAAAGGATCAGGAAGAATCCTTCCTTCATCTCGACGAAGCTTTAGGCCTTGATCCAGAGGAGTAGAGCAAGTCTTCCCTTCAGTCAAACCAAACCGGTTCACTATGCGTTCAGCATGTCCCTTCTGGCAGATGAGTAACCCACTCTCCTTCCTCTCCACTTCGAGACCAAGAAAGTGATGAAGCTCTCCCAGGTCTTTCATCTCGAAGCGAATAGCTAGCTCAGCTCTGAGCCTAGCTACCTCTTCCTCAGAATTCCCCGTGATGATCATATCATCAACGTACAGCAGGACCAAGACTCGAAGCTCCCCCTTCTTCTTGATAAACAAGCTAGAGTCCGAGTTTGAAGTCAGGTATCCGCAGAATTTCAGATACTCTGCTATCTTCCCATACCAAGCTCTAGGAGCTTGCTTCAACCCGTAGAGAGCCTTCCTGAGCTTGCAGACGTAATCCGGATGAACTTCAGAAACGAATCCAAGAGGCTGATCCATGAAGATGTCCTTGTCAATTTCTCCGTAAAGAAAGGCATTCTTTACATCAAGCTGCCACATCCTCCATCCTTGGCAAGCAGCCAATGCAATCACCATCCGAACTGAAGTCATCTTTGCAACAGGACTGAACGTCTCCTCATAGTCTTCTCCAAACTGTTGAGAGAATCCCCGAGCCACCAGGCGAGCCTTGTATCTCTCAATGCTCCCATCCGTCTTCTTCTTCAACTTAAACACCTACCTACAAGTCACCGAAGTAATGCCATCAATTCTGGGCACAAGATCCCAAGTTTCATTCTTCTTGAGAGCTTCCACATCCTCTCTCAAGGCATCTTCCCACTCCTTGACTCCAGTGGCCTCATTGAAGTCAGCAGGCTCTCGCTCATCAAGAGGACCTGCAAAGAAACATGAGACATAGCTCACTGTGTTTCCTTCGCAGTAGCGAGCTGGAGGCTTGATCACCCTCTTTGATCTCCGAAGAGGCTGCTCCTTGCTCACCACCTCCGCTGCTTCTTCTGGTTCACCTCTGCTCTTCGGCAAGCTTGGAGCAATACTCCCCCTACTTCCTGACCCAGAAGCTTCTCCTCCAGAACTTGAAGCAACTGGAGCTGCTGGTGACACAGCTAGCTCCACTTGATCAGCAACCTCAGTCACCTCCTGACCTTCATCAACCTTGCTCTCTGGTAGCTCAATCGAGCTTCCTCCATATGACGTCAGTTCGTCAAAGACAACGTCTCTTGACACCACGAACTTCTTCGTCACCGGATCCATGCATCTCCAACCCTTCTTCCGCTCATCATAGCCAACAAAGACAAGCTTCCTTGCCTTTGCATCAAGCTTAGTCCTTAGAGCATCAGGAATATGCACATAGCAAGTTGATCCAAACACTCGAAGGTGTTCAACACTTGGCTTCTCCTTCAGCAACATCTCGAAGGGAGACTTCATGTTGATCGGACTTAGAGGCATCCGATTGATGACATAGGCAGCACAAGACATTCCATCCGCCCAGAAGAACCTTGGGATACTCTTGGCATGAAGCCAACATTTGCAAGTCTCCGTCAGATGACGGATCTTCCGCTCCGCTACTCCGTTTTGTTGTGGAGTATGAGCACAAGTGAGCTCCCTTTGGATTCCATGCTTCCTGCAAAAGTTAGAAAACTCGGAGGAGACAAATTCTCCGTCGTTGTCATTTCTAAGCTTTTTAATCCTCAGGTTAAGCCAACCCTCCACCAGCTCCTTGAACTCCACAAACAACCGGAAGGCTTCAGACTTCTCCTTCAAGAAATACACCCAAGTGTATCTTGAATAGTCATCAATCAAGACTAGCATGTACCTGCTCCCACCGAGGCTAGCAGTCGCGGTTGGTCCCATCAGATCACCATGGATAACCTCCAGTGGTGCTTTGCTTCTTGTTTGTGACTTATCAAATGGAAGACGATGAGACTTTCCATACTGACATCCAGCACAAACATGACCATCACCGAAGGATGATAGCTTAGGCAAGCCTCTCACCAGGCTCCTATTTGACATAACCTTCAGCTTATCCATCCCTACATGCCCCAACCTCTCATGCCACATAGTAGCGTTATCATTGGCCCTCATGCGATCAATATAAGAGCTTGTTGATAAAACAAACATGTCCTTCACTCTCCTTCTAATATGAGCAACATCAGCCTTAACCGCTGATACGTTGCGAAGGAACTTCACTTCTGTTGGCCCAAACAGAACGTGATAGCCAGCATCAACCGCATTGGTCACAGAGAAGAGGTTCTTCTTCATCCCCGGTACGTGATAAACACTCCTTAATGTGAGCGGCCCCTTATCACTACCCACTATTACTATACCCTCCTTCTCTACTGCATGAATAGTATTATCAGCAGTTATAATAGCTTCGTTACCTGAGTAGGCCTGCAGCGAAGAAAACTTTGACATATCTTCGGTGAGGTGATGACCACACTCGGAGTCAACGATCCAGTCGTCCTCCATGTCAACGGTGGACAAAGCACGGATACAAGTGCCCGTCATGAATGCTCTACCCCAGCCAGCTTCCTCCTTGCTAGAGGAGGCTTCCTCCTTGCCTGCAGCATGCCCAGGCTGCAGCTTGAACTTGCAGTCTCGCTTGAAGTGACCTGGTTGATGACATCTGTAGCACTTCAGATTCTTCTTCCAGTTCTTTTTAGGAGCAAAGCTTCCCTCACTACTAGAAAAATGGCTTTTAGCCACGAATTCTTTTGCCACGGGGGAAAAATCGTGGCTAATAGTGAGTATTAGCCACGGTTTTTATTCCGTGGCTAAAAGTCTAGTATTAGCCACGGTTGACTAATCTGTGGCTAATATTGGACTTTTAGGCACGGTTTGCCTGAACCGTGGCTAAAAGTCTAGTATTAGCCACGGGTTGCCTGAACTGTGGCAAAAGGTCGTGATTACATTTAGTCCCACACCGCCAAAACAAAACGAAATTTTGGGTTTATAAGGAATTTATTTCAATTAGTATTTGAAATAAATATGGCGGCGGCGGCGACGGCCCGGCGTCGCGGGGGCGGCGCGCCGGCCGGCCGGCGGCGGCGGCTGGCCTAATTTTTTTATGTTATGAGTGGACCTTTAACCACGGTAATTAAACCGTGGCTAAAAGTCCAGTATTAGCCAGGGCAATCAAACCGTGGCTAAAAGTCCAATATTAGCCACGATTTTGGACTTTTAGCCACGCTCGCATTGCCCACGCCCATTTTCCGTGGGTAGACCGTGGCTAAAAGTCTTTAACCACGGTTTTGGACTTTTAGCCACGACAATCTGCCGTGGCTAAAAGTCAGTTTTCTTGTAGTGCCTCCTGCTGTTTAGAAGATGAAGATTCATCTCCAGCCGCAGTCTGCTTCTTCTTCCCTTCTCATCTCTTCTTCTTCTTCTTCTCAGTGAAGAGCATCACTAGCTCCTTCAGAGACCGTCACCCCGGCCATCTGCCTTGCCAAGCTCTCCTGCGAGGCAAGCAGATTTTCCAGCTCCAGAAGAGAGGGCTGAGTAGCCCAGCCTTGAACAGAAGTAATGAAGGCCACATACTCCTTCCGCAGACCGCGGATTATGTGCCTCTTTAGCTTAGCCTCGGAGATCGGCTCATTAGGATCAAGAGCAGAGAGCTCAACACACAAGCTCTTCATCTTTAGGAAGAATTTGGAGATAGAAAGATCTCCCTGAGTTGCCTTAGCCAACTCATTCTCCAAGAACTGTAGCCTTGCTACATTCTTTCTACTGAACAACCCATCAAGGGAAGTCCATATCTCAGCAGCAGACTCACATTCTAAGATGTGATCAAAGAGTTCAAGTGGCACCGCCCGCTTGAGAGCAAACTCAGCCTTGGCTTTTGTCTTCCTCCACACTCTCACCTGTTCAGCTGTTCCAAACTCAGCAGTGATTTCTACTTGATCATCCCCACCGACGACCTCCCATAACTCCTCACCCAGAAGATAGCTTTTCATGCACGACTTCCACTTCTTGAAGTTAGTCGGCGTCAGAAGCTCAATACCAAGACCTCTTGCAAACCCACCGTCCATGACACTAACTTGGTTCTCCTTCAGAAGCACACAGAGCAACAACAAGCTTGTTGATCACCGCTCAAGCAACTGAACCTCCCTCTGATACCATGTTGAATTTTCTCAAGTTGATCAGCAAGGTAGCCCAAACACCAAATCAATGTTTTCGGCACTACCCAGATCACAACTTGAACCGCGGAAAGCAGGAAGCAACTCAGATAACCAAAGGCATAGACAGAAGCAAGCAGATCAAATTTTTATTAATCTTCTTTACAGGGCGAGACATACATGGCGAGACATGATTTTGCCAGTACAAGAAAAAATAGAAACAACAAAACAACTCGGGCGGACAGACTCCAGAAACCACCGAGACCGCCGAAGCCGCACAGGTCGCTGAGACCGCCCGAACTGAACTGGAACCAATCTGAATACTGAGTCCGCTAGAGACCGCGAGGTCACGCGGACTCGCCGTTATTCGCCGAACTGCTGCTGAACAGAGGAACTCGCCGCCTACTCGCAGAGACCGCGATGTCGCGCGGACAGAATAGAACTTGAGATAAAGCTGATGCTGGAAACCGCCGAATGCAGCCCGCAAACTCCACAGAGGTCAGAACCAAACTCCCGGTTCAACACAGCTAGCCGCACCACTGTTCACTCTGTTGTAAATGGCATGCCAGAGGGTCCTATTTATAGGCCAGGTGAGGAGTGTGGTCACCACTATATGAGATAGAGACACCGCCCCTTGGTCGCAGCTAACAAAGACAATCCGCACAGTCCGCCCGCACAAGGCAGACAAGACACGGCGAGATGGCGAGAAGCTCAGGGCAGTCCGCTCAGTCCGCAGAACACTGCAGGACTAGCCGGGACGCAAGAGCCACTAGCTGAGAACAAAGCCAGTCCGCCGAAGGCATGACAACACGCCTGTCCGCAAGCACTAGTCCGCATTCACAGGCAACCCGCCTGGTCACAGCGGACACTGCGAAAACCAACTCCATGTCGCGCAGTCCGCGACCACTGGCACAAAGGCCCGGTCACAGCGGACACTGCGGAAACCCTGAACTCCACAAGAGCAAGTCCAGAGAGGATAACGAGCTCGGCGGATACCAAACCAGTCCGCCAGCTCCAAGCCCAGACCGCGGCTTACCGCAACTTCAAAGAAGAAGAGCGGACTCCAAGCCCAGACCGCACAGGCCGCGCGCATCACCTGCAGACAGAACATTGTCGGACTCAATCCAGTCCGCGCAGTCCGCTCAGACCGCAACACAGCCCGCAACAGCAACGCAGGTCGCCAACCACCAACCCGCCGGACTACGAACCAGTCCGCGTGGTCAGTCCGCCTAATTCGCCCGGACTGCCCGACCACCCACTTTCACTTCACCAATTTCAACAAACTCTTCAATCCGATTGAGCGATCATTGCAGAAAACCTAAAAAAATATTGTCAAATGAAAAAGTTTTGGTGCTTACATTTCCTGCTTTGTGTAGATCTTTATAGTTTGTTATGATCTTATTTTACAGTTCTAAGATTTATGGGTTGTATAGCGAGATTTGTTATTTACAATTCCAATATTTTTTTGGAAAACTATTTCATGACTCTCATTATCAGTTTTTCATTTTTATGTTTATTTTTTTGTACATGCACTATTTGTTACAGTGGCGTTAAAGCTTATTTCTGCAAATTGTGCATGGGAGTTTCAAGCACTATTTTGTTTAGTTGTTGCAATTCACTTGTGGGTTGTTCATTTGTAGATGCTTGCATTTAAGTTTTTAGATATAATTATAAATGTAACTACAGTTTTTTTTAGAAATATTCTCAATTATAATTACAGTTGTAAAATCCTTCCTTCTGGTAATTGGGCACGGCCGAGAAGAGATTTTATGTTCAAGACCGCCGTCCTACGGTGACACCAACTTCCAAGTTAGTCGCCACCGCACAACGTCGATCTTGCCGGCTAAAACGATCATTTTACAAGTAGGCAAAAAAGTATTTGTTAAACATAGTCCACAGTCACAGCTCAGCATATATAAGATAGAAATAGAGCAATAGTCTACAATGAGTAATAAAATGAAACTAAACTATACTATCTACATATGTCATGCTATGTGGTGCAATGCAATGATTATAATGCAACTCACCCACCTGACTCGGTGTGCACAGACCTTTTAAATATTCCCCACTTTTTGGAGGTAGCTAGTCTCTCAGGTCCCAACCGTCGTGGCTCACGGTGGCAGTGGAGCGAGTATCTCCACTCTATAGGCGGGTAGGCACACTACCAAGCCTAGACCTTGCGTACGCCTCAATGCTAAGAACACAACAGTGGAGCTCTCGCGTACTATTCCTGACAACTACCAGACTTAATGGTCGGGTGTGCGTTTATGGAGTTAGTCCTCCATACCTCAGTATAAACAACCTACTAGTCCCCTCCAAAGACTTGCACATCTCACCCAAGCCAACATACTTTCGTCGGTGTGCCAACTGGATCAGTATCAAATGACCTACCACCACAAGCACAAACTAGGTATGAAAATACTTACCCGAGCCTCCTACTCGCAGGACCATCCCGTTCTCCAGACTTATACGTCATCGTGCCTTCAGCTCGCAGGACTAACACGTCCTTAATTTATCTCTATCCCGAGCCTCTAGCTCGTAGGATTAACGAGTCCTGAATCACTCTAACCCATACACGGGTGAGATTGTTGAGTTATCCCTTCAACCTATTAGACTACTCGTGTCCAACTTTTAGTTATACATAGCGATTTAAGGTTAATCTTGGACTTCCCGAGGTCTACTCGGTGAAGGGCTCGCAGTGGTACTAGGAACTATGATGAGATTAACCACACCGTTCCCTTTCTCAAGATATTTACTTTTGTTAATGACTATCGTTTATCAAACCCTCTCACATAGTTACTCTTTGGAAGTCTATGGCTATTTGTGCTTCATATATGTGAATGACGATCTTTCGTTGTTCCCGAACTTAACTACGCCCTTAGGGTTGTCACATAGCATATAACAGTAGGTCCGGTCGGGGCCCGACGCCATATACTACGGACAGACCGGTTGGTTACTTATTGAAATCATTCAACCAATCACAATGTCCTACATAGAGCATCTAGCGGAAGCAGATTATTAAGTTGCACAGTTAAGAACTTTGCTATCATGAATGTCCACTGAACCAAAACATAGGAATGTTGAATACACACAACAACTGACCTTAAGGCCTTACAATGTTTGCTTAATAAAACATGTCTTTCAAACCTCGGCATGCAGGCCGGCCATACATGAGTAAATAAGAAAATACTTAAAAGTTTAGGCCTTCGAGGGCCGGCGCAGCAACTTGGGCTTTAGCCTGCTATTTACCGCTCGGCTCCGCAGCACCTGCAAGCAACAATCCACCGCACGGTGGTAAACAAAAGCAACGGTCAACTATGCTGACCAAATTATAACGATTCCGCCCCCAAGCTCGGGGCGGCAAAGCTTCTTCCCTGCACTTTTTAGCATAGCCAATGAAATAGAGAATAAGCATAACATCACAGATGCGGGCTAAAACACTTCAACACTAACCCTCTTCCTCCTTGAGATCAGGAGAAGATTATCAACATTGATGTTGAAACAAAAAAAGAACGGGAATTCCTCCTTCTCAGGTCTGCCTCAGTTTCACACAACCTCTACACAAATAGCAGCAGCGTTGGGGTCGCAATAGGAGAGCCACAGGAGTTCTTCCTTTCCCAGATCTGCGACAAGAACTGAGCGGCGATGGGTGCAACAATAGGGGAGATCTCCTTAGGTCGATGACGTGATATCTGGGTGACATTTGCGGACAACAGCGCCTCAAGAAATCCAAAGCGGCGCAAGAAATCTGGAGCATGTCGGGAAGAAAACGGGCACCGGCGGCGGAAAAGAAAAACCGGGAGAGGGAGAGTTGTACGTGAGCGACAACGGAAGGCTTCCCGACAGTACCCCTGATCCGGAGGAAAACCTTTATGGCGGGGTTTTTCCTTCTTCCCGATCGGCCACTTTCCCGACGCTAGAAACGGGGACAGGAAGAAAAAAATCGCGGTGGGCGGAAACTTGTAGTGGCAGGCTCTCCTTCCTCCTTTTGATTGGCAACAACAGAGAAGACTCGATTTTCCGAGGCAGCGGTATTTTTCCAATCCAACAGCTAGTTGATTTCACGAAATCGGGAGAGAAACAAGAGCGGCGGGAGAGATCGTACTGGATAGGGGGCTAGGGCACTCAAACGTAAATTTTAAAAATGTTAGAGAGCTCGAAGCATCACGTGTGGCCGTCAAGTTTGGAACGACCTCCACGTTGCCCCCAACAGGGGTATTTATAGGCGTAACCTTAAATCCCCGACGGATTATTGGATTCCTACCGAATCCTAACCAAACCCATTAATGACTTGTTACCATTAATATAAATATACCTCAACAAAGTCTTCATCTACTTTTGAATGCATTCTTATATGGGCCACAGTTCAATTACAGTAAGACCCCAATAAGAATAATAATGTCTTGTTATATATCACCATTTTTTCCAATTGGGGCCCTGATTCATCCAAAAACTCTAGTTCATACATTCATATGCCTACTAAAATTTTGGTAGACTAGAATAGAACCATGTTATGGCGTATAAAATTGTAGAGTCTATAAATAAGCAAAACATTTCAAAATGTAACATCACCTAACTGATACCAACTATCTCCAGTCGTCTTCCTTACCTTCCCAATGGTTGTAGACCCTAAAATCTAAACAAGAAAAGATAGTTTATTAAAAAAGATAATGTAAAAGTCATTTTTTCGCCTTCATTCTCTCCAATGAGTACCATTGTTTGGGGAAAGTGGATGAGCATTAGTTGAAGTACATTGCTTAAGGCTCCGTTTGGGGGGACTTATTTTCACCGGTCAAGCGGTTACGACCGTCGTAACCGCTTGACTGGTGAAAATAAGTCCCCCCAAACGGAGCCTAAGCCAAGTAGGGAAGGAGACGGATCGAGTAAAAGGAAACTAGGAGTACTTACTCTCACCTCATTCTCCAACCTACTACAATGCTCATTCCAATATAGAATTCAATGTTGGAGAGTTTCCTTGAAACGGCCTTCTTTGTTATAGTTTGTATTTTCACTTAATTGGTGGTTGTCTTGTATTTGGAAATTGTAATATGAAATTTTATGTCAGCGTTGGACAGAGGGTGCATGTGTTGACTAGACTATATGCCTACTATACTATAGTGTTGTGGTAGAGGATATGTGGCCATACCGATTGAATACAATAAGGTTATCCATTAACTTTTAAAATTATTTTGTTGTAACTGACTAGCAGATATGTTGTCACTCAGATCTCTCTCTCTCTCTCTCTCTCTCTCTCTCTCTCTCTATCTCTCTCTTTCTCTCTCTCTCTCTCTATATATATTAATGGAACCTGCCCTTGAAGTTTGTGTAATTACACCTCTCTAACTTTCAAAATTAAAAAAAAAAAACTCACCTCAATGTTTACATTTCATAACATCCATGCACAAAAGTAGTCCCTTGGAGGAAATCTTCAGGGTGGTTTTTTTATGCATGGATGTTATGAAATGTAAATACTGAAGAGGATCATTGTAATTTCAAAGGTTAGAGAGGTGAAAGTTGTAATTATGCAAATTTCAAGGGGAGGTTCCAAAAAATAACCCTATATATATATATGTATATATATGAATACATATCATATGCGGGCTAGCTTAGGTGCGGGCGAACGGGTTTGGGGATTTGGGGGTCAAGGAGGCTTCAAATCAAAAAGTGATCAACATGAAAGTTGTTCGGATCGCCGAGATCTACAACTTTCATGTTGATCACTTTTTTGATTTGGAGCCTCCTTGACCCCCGATTTGGGACCCGAAAATTGGAAAATTTTCGGCTTACTGTAGCAGTCTCGCCGCCCAGACTTTTCGGGTCCCAAATCGAAGGTCACGGAGGCTCCAAATCAAAAAGTGATCAACATGAAAGTTGTTCGGATCGCCGAGAGCTACAACTTTCATGTTGATCACTCTTTGATTTGAAGCCTCCTTGACTCTTGTCCGTACGCCCGTTTGCCCGCACATGATACATCCCCTATATATAACTATATATATAACTATATATATAAATAAATAGAGAGAGACACATATCAACATAAGCACATGTAAAGAGTTAGAAACTTGTGTTATGGTTCTGATTAGATGGGACCATATGGGCCCATTACTCTTGGTATACCAAAGAGACATTTTGGCATGCAATTTTTTAAAATCATGAGTGAGAGTACATGGGGCCCGTGCGATCGTGATAGTATAATGGATCGGTAGCATCACTTGTAGACGACGTGAGGCGGGCGACAATACTATTAGTATTACATATATCATATGCACTCAGGAGCGAACCCAAAATATTTGTCTATGGGGGCGAATAAAAAGGCGAAGCAAATTAATATATATATATTGATAAAATTTTAAATATAAAATATTATAGATTAGTTTTGGACAAAATTAAACCTATATTTTTAATAATCAAAAAAGTCACAAACAACCACAAAGATGTTATTTAAGTTGTGTACGATGATTTTTCATTTCAGTAGTCAATATTTTTGGTTCGAGATGTTTTCATGGTTCGAGTAATCTTCTACAAAAGATGATGTGTATTGTTCATCATGCTAGGTTTTCAATAAACAACTTAGCATCTATTTTGAAACAAGCTAATTTACAATGGAAGGATTTTGAAACGGGAAGAAAGCCAATCTAAAATAATTTCTACTCTCAAGATTTCGGTCAGCATAAGATATGTGTTGAATACTCAATTGCAATATTATGAGCTTAATGTTCTTTCTCATAAAAAGTTGAAGAATTTGCTTACAATTTCTAAACTTTGTGAGAAATTGGTGGAAACAAAAAATCGAAAACCTACCATCACATTGACAATTGATTCAATTCATTTTGACCCTATCAATCTCAACCACAACGATAAAATAATCATTCTCTGCTATGGAACTTGTTAAAACAAGATTTTACAATAAGATAGAGGGCGAATTTTTTGCAAATTGCACGACTTTATATATTGAGTGAGAATTAATAGCGGAGAAAATTGACAAAAAATTGATTATGGATGAATTCTATAAAGTTTAAAATCGTCATGCACATCTAAAATAACATATGTATGATATTTTATGACTTTTTTGTTTATTAAAAATAGATGTTTTATTTTGTCTAAACATTGTCTATAATTTTTTTTAATTTTTAAAAAATTTTCAATATCTTTTTTTGATTCCCCATTTACTCGCCCCTAGTCAAACATCGTGGATCCGCCCATGCTCTCTATATAACAACTTAAACTTACAATATCAGAAATATTGTCCGTTTTGATTCATTTCAGACTATACTGAACTAAATTGCATGCTTTTAACCTTTTTTCACAACAGTGCTTCGAGCTAGCACTTCTCAGGAGGTCGCTCATCCCGAGACTATTCTCACTATTGCACGCTTAACTCGATATTTCCAAGAAAACACCACTAGTTACCCTGAAAAGTCATCTCTAATATTTGATGATCTAAATTATTACTTAAATCAAACAACTTTTCTCCAATTACGATATGAGATTTTATTCATTTTTGCACCTCATTTTAGATAAAAGTCTGTCATCTTAGAAGCCTATCAGTAGTGCTCTGCTAGGGCTTCAGTGCTCTAAAACACTCTTCTCCCTCACTCGACCGCTTTCATTAGATTTAGGTTACACACTCTCTTCTCCCTCTAACTCATATAAAGTTTGGGATGGTCTTATATAAGGACTATGAACTCTTTCAAGAGTGTTTTCATTGTAGTTTAGATTATGTATTGACAAAACACCTATTTTAGTCCTTAACTTTTATTCTCCTTAAGATTTTATAAGTCCCTAACACCGTTAACTTTTTCCTTGGCATCGTGGTGAAAATGGAGAAAATTGGAAAGGGCTTGAGGATCATTCAGCCATTGAAGGCAACCTTCTCTGTTACCTTTTGGAGCTCAAAGGAAGTGGGGAGAGGAGGTTGAGAGGGACGATGGGGAGCGTCTGATTGAGTTTTGCGAAGATGGGTGGATATAATTCGTCAAAGCTCGCGAAAGAGGGGAGGACAAAAATGTCGACTCGGGTGAGGATCGTCCACATGCGGTTGACGTGAAGACTGAAGTCATTGCCTATGCCACCGAAGACGATGCCCTTAAGGGCATCACAAACCTGCTTGGTAGCAAAGCCGGGGATGAAATCCAGAGGCTCCTACGAGAGAGCAGACATGCATGCAATCAAATATAGCATGACCATAAAAAAAGCAATTCATGGCAGCATATTAATATTGCATCACAAATCTCTAGAACTAGAACAAAGCCCTGTGTATCTCCAAAGAAGCACAATAGCTAGATATCAAAGGTAGAGGAAGAGCATACCAAGAGAAAGAGAGGGACAACAAGAGAGAGAGAGAGAGAGAGAGAGAGAGAGAGAGAGAGAGAGGCATAAGTAAAATGAGGTATATGGAGGAGAGGCTAAAGTCCTTGTCCATGGACTACCTAAACCTCCTCATCAACAACCTAGCCTTCAACGACGTAACCTTCAGTGTGGAAGGATGTCTGGTCAACGCCCACCACTGCATCCACCCCTCTTGAAGCCTCTTCTTCCACAACGCAGATCCACCCTCAGCACTCATTAACCCCCACAGTCCCGACCGCTCCTCGCCACCGCTGGCACCTTCTTATTGTTTCTCCTTGTTGGGGTCGCTCTTCCCTTCCGTAGACTGGATGAAACAAACCATCTTAGTTCGATATCGGACCAAGTGTGCAAATAGCCAAAGTATTGTAGAGACCAATAGTAGGCAAGGAGACTTTATACATGGAAAACCCAAAAAGAGAACAAATCCTTTAATAGTTCTCTGAGGGTTACAAGCAGTAGAATGCTCGAGGGTAATAGGTCACTACTTATTACAAGTAGTAGAATGCTTGAACGTAACAGAGCACCACTCGTTGCAATAAGAATGTCAGAGTTACCAAGGGTTTAAAGAATGCCAGAGTTACCAAGGGTAGAGTGCAGAGAAGCATGCTCTGAAACAGATGTCAAGCACATTAATTAGAGTTCTAGACTCGGATCATAAAGTTGTTAGGATGATGAGCGTGGTAGAAGGAGTTCTCTTCTAGGAGCCGAACACCGAATAAGATCTTCGAGTCACATTCTGAGTTTGACGTTGAAAGCCAAGTAAGATCTTCCAGTCGCCTTCTGAGCTTGGCGTTGAAAGCTAAGTGAGATCTTCAAATTGCCTCATGAGCTTGGCGTTGAAATCCAAATGAGATCTTCAAGTCATCTTCTAAGCTTGGCATCAGAAACCAAGTGAGATCTTCATGTGGCCTTCAAAGGGCCGAAGGAGATCTTTGAGGGGCATGAAGGAGATCTTCATGTACGAAATAGATCTTCAAGTCTTGAAGGTGATCTTTGAGGGACTGAAGGAGATCTTCAAGTAATGAAGGAGAATCCTGAGGAATATTTAAATGAGCTCTCTTTGGCATGGAATGCAACTTATCATCAAATGAGGGTCCATGACCCTTTTTATAGTTTTTGAGAGTGGCATTTTGGTAATTATGTCACTAGGGGGTGCAGATATCTGCACCCCCATCATAGAAGTTTTACTATTTGCACTCAATGATGAAGGATTTTACAATCTGCACCTCATGATGAGATATTTAACTATGCACACCCTCATGATTGGGGGTATTACTATGCACACCCCTATGATGAGGGATTCTACTATGCACACCCACATAATGAGGGATTTTACTATGTGTACCCCTATGGTGGAAGATTTTACTATATGCACTCCATGGTGGGGAATTTTACTATATGCACCCCCATCATGGGAGATTTTACTATGCATACTCCCATGATGAGGGATTTAACTATGCGCACACCCATGCTGGGGGATTTTACAATGCGCACCCCCATGATAAAAGATTTTACTATTTGTACCTCATGGTGGAGGATTTTACTATGCACACCCCCTTAATGTTGGATTTAACTATGCGCAACTCATGTTGGGGGCTTTTACTATTCGCACTCTATGGTGGAGGACTTTACTATTCACACCATATGGTGTGGATTTTTATTATTTGCGCCCCCATGGTCGGAAGGCAACGAGCTCGGTGGCGGGCGATGAGCACAGCAAGGCTGACAACATGGAGATGAGTGCAATGAGAGGTTTGAGAGGTGTGCTAGTGTGTGCGGTGGGAAGAGCCCACACGCTAGTATGGGGGTGGAGGAAGGAGTTCCCACGCGCTAGAGGGGGCAGGAGGAGATCACACATGCTGGAGCGTGTGGAGGATGATCTCCTGTGCTAGTGCACATGGTTGGTGATCCCGTACGCTGTAGCGCGGGAGGCGATTTCGTGTGCGGGTGCTTGAAGTAAGCATCGTAGAGCATCGGTGCGTGCGGGAGGTGTCTTCGCGCGCCGATGCAAGCGGGAGGCTCTACCGTACGCTAGTGCTTGTGGGAAGCAATCCTGTGTGCACCATTACACATGGGGGTGGGTTAGGGGTTCCCCTATACTTGTGTGCACTGGGACATGCCGACACGTTGGTGCGCGCAGGGGGGAGGGGGTATCTCATGTGCTGGAGCACACAAGAGTTTGTGTGCACGTGTGTTGCATGTACAAGTGCTCTAGCATCCATTTTTGGGAATAAATGGACTCAGAATTGTGCGAGAATGAGCACGCTGTCGGGAGGAAGGTGCTATAATTGAAATCATGTTGCTTGAAGGAAGTTATAGTAAGTGTGAGCGTGCTGCAGGTAGTGTAGAAACAAGACGGGCTGTTGAGTACTCCGATGACGATAAATGATGTGGTTGATGACCCTGATATGCAGGGGCTAGGGGTGAAAGTTGGATAACAGATCTCTGCGGTTTCTAAAGGAGACGAGAATAAGAGTCTGGGAGAAAATATTGCAGCAGAGAAAGCCACACGACTGGAGGAACAAGTCGCAACGGACAGACGAACATCAACTGATCTTTCGCGGTCAGGTAAGCTTAGGCATGTGTCTAGTGTTGAAGCCAAGAAAATCCCGACCTCAGAATCGGACTAGGCGACCAAAGGCTATCGGTCTCGCAATGAAGTCAGACGGTCCTCAGAAGCGAGAACAAGGACGAGCTAAAGAAACAAGACCCCAGGCCGCTGCGGCAGGAAGGTCCCACCACATACCCAGTTGCTTGGAAGAAGCAACCCCTTCTCAACAAGAATGGCCGAGCTAGATACGAAGGAGATGCACGAGCTGGGGTTCGCGAGTAACGATCCGAGAATCCTCCGTCCTCTCCTTCGTACCCCTGGGGTCCTATTTATAGGGAAATCCAAAGAGATGGGGGGTCTTACTTATACCCCCACCCTAGCGATTGGGCGACTTCCTGAGGAACTCACACGGGATGGGCGAGTATCCCGCCTTAGTCGCCACCTGGCGAGTATGCCTAGGGAGCTCGCCATACTCGCACGAGTCTTCCACGGCCTGGGGCGCTGATCCTGACCCCCCGTCTTGACTTGTTGACCTTGACTCCTGATGACCTGGCGGCGGTAGGGTCCACCCTCATCGAATACGGGTTGTACACAATCCCCGCTCTTTTTGGGCGACGTAGGAGCCCTGAAAGAAACATTCATCACTTATTCGGCGAGCTGCTATGCCGAGTATTTGACTGCTCGCTCTGTCTACTGCTCAATGAAGTCTATAAATAGGGGGGCCTGGTTGCTGGGACGGATCCCTGAAACTTGCCAACTATGTCGATGCCAATGCAAAGCTTCTCGAAGACATCCTCGCCGCCCTGTTTGGCCTTCTCGGCATCGCCAGACCGAAGAGGCCGCGCGAGGGAGATGTCGCGGCCGATTTGCCACCGCTGAAGAAGAAGAAAATCAAGAAGCCCAAGCAACCGGCCTCCTCAGCGGCCGACTCGCCTTCGCCATCTGGGTCAGTTGCGGCGGTGACTGCCGAACCCGCACCCTCCGCCAGTACCCAGAAGCTCCTCGACGACCTTGGTCTGGGCGATGTTCCGGACTCGGTCGCCCTCAGCTCAGACAAGAATCCCGAAGTCGCCAAGGTGTCGGCGACATCTCAAGCCGAAGTCGTCACCGTAACAGGTCGCTGCTCCGACCCCCTTTTCAATCGTTAATCGTCGTGCTTTTCGCCGACCCGACTTTCTTGTGCAGACTCCCCTTCGGGCGATGCTGACGCGCCACTAGATGTCGCCCCCCTGAGCTCCGCGCCGCTGCTCGCCCTCTCCGCGGGTAAACCTCTCCGGACCGCGCATACGGTCCGGATCAATATTGCTGCGAAAAAAGATGACGGAGACCTCTTTGGCAAAAGGAACCCCTCCGACAAGTAAGGGTCTTCCGGCGAGCAAAGATCTCCCGACGAGCAAGGATCTCCCGGCCTCCGTGCCAGACTCGTCATTGCCAGCGGCGAAAACTCCCTTACCGCCGCCGCCACCTCTGGACGCGGCTTCCGAACAGGCGAGGGATACCGTCTTACCGCAGCTGCCGCCCTTGTCCGCCCAGCAGAAGGTGGCCTTGCAGCAACATCCCTCGCCTCCTCCGTTGAAGGCTTTGCAACAGCCGGCGAGCTCGTCGCAGGCTCCGCCCCTGCCGAAGAAATTGGATAGGCCGCGACCGAGTTACTTTCCGCCGCGGGTTGGGGACCCCGACCATGGAGGACGCGGGCAGGGAGGTCGCGGTCAGGGCAGACCAGCCGACCACCCTAGAGGCTCATCGTCGGGTAGGCGAGATACCTCTGGTCGCGTTTCTCCACCGCGCCGTTCTCGGTCTCCTCGCCGCGGTGAGCCCTTTATCGCTTGCACTTTCGATCTCGTTTGGGTGCCGATTTCTGATCGTGACTTATCTTCCTGAAATGACAGATCGCCCAACGACTTCTAGGTCGGCCTTCATCGACGCCATCGGGTTGTCGGGGAGCGAGTATCGTCATGCTGCAACCCGCGCCTACATGAAGCTGGAGAGTAAATTCGACCAGCTCGCCATCTGCGAACCTCATCGCCGAATCTCTGCCCTGGAGGTGCGCATGGTAAGGATAGAGGAGATCCAGACCACCTTGGAGAGCTACGAGGCTCGCTTCCATATGGTGAAGGAGAATGATCGCCAGCTGGCGTTAAACAACCACCGCCTTTAGCTCGTCCTGGACGAGTTGGCTGAGATTCGAGCGAGTATGGGCTCCGTGGGGCGGCTGACGAGGATGGAGGAGCAGCTGCGGCTTGGTGACGACGCGATGGCGCTGGCGACGGATCACTTTCGGAGGACGTGCGAGATGGGCTGGGCCGGGCGACATCCTCATCCTCCGGAGCGGCCACCTAGGACGTAGATTTGTTTTTTGTTGCTGTATTCGCCATTTGGCGACATTGTAACTGTTGAAACCAAAAACTTGGTCTCTGTGGAGTTCGACCCTTGGGGAAGGGGTGACCTCACACCTACTACACTCGGGGGGATGTCACGGACCAAAGACTTGGGAAACTAGGAACAGACCCTCGGCTCTAGCATGGAGGTCCCACCACACACCCGGAAGGTCACAAGAACACTTCCCCTCCCTTACCAATGAGAGCTGGGTACCTTGGAGAGTTCTCTCAACTCTACCAAGAAGAAAGCAAGGGAGGAGGAAGCCAAAAGCCAATGTCTCTCCAAAGATACCCAAGGGGGTCTATTTATAGTTTTTTCCAAGTAGTCCTGGGGTCAAAATGACCAAAATGCCCCCAAGGCAAATAAGCTTCTAGCCAATAGAAAACATCCACACTGGGGGGTAAAAGGGAAAAATCCCCCCTGGGGGTAATATGGTAAACATGACAACAAGAGGTCCAGGGGGGAGGGGGAGGCCGAACCGTGCTCCTCCCCCTTACCCCCACCTCGGACACTCAAGCCGAGCTCGCCCGAAGGGGCAGGGCTCCCGGGCGAGCTCCAGGCCGCCGGCCGAGCTCGACCAAGGGGGCTGGGCGCTCGGGCGAGCTCCAGGCCGCCGGCCAAGCTCGCCCAAGGGGCAGGGCGCCCGGGCGAGCTCCAGGCTGCCGGCCGAGCTCGCCTAAGGGGGCTGGGCGCCCGGGCGAGCTCCAGGCCACCGGCCGAGCTCGCCCAAGGGGCCTGGGCGCCCGGGCGAGCTCCAGGCCGCCGGCCGAGCTCGCCTAAGGGGGCTGGGGTGTAGGGGGTGAGGCCTTGGCCTCCGTCCGGAGTATCGCTCCTTCATCGCGCATAGCAAGCCCGGGGGAGATGTAGATTTTTCCTTCCCCTACTAGTATATTTCCAAGTCCAAGCCAAAATTGGCCACCAAGAGTGCAAAATCTCTAAAAAGCTTAAAAACTTAAAACTGGCTCTGCGCCTGCCGAAAGTACCCTACTCTGCGAATACGAGGTTGTACAGTAACGAACACTATTTATCTTTTGAATAAAAAAGAGCGACTATGTATCTCGTTATTCGTTTTACCGCGTCTTTATATGTTTCCATGGTATCCCGGGTTTACTCGTGCAGATCTTGGCGAGCGCCGCAGTGCCTCCGCTCCGTCGCGTGAGACAAGTCTGATGTCTCTGGTGTGCTGCCCCTTTCCTCGCGCGACGTCGATCGATGCTCGCGGGAATGAACCCCCCCTCCCCTCCCGTCCGTTTTGCCTTTGGCCTATAAATATGAGGGGTAGGTAGAACATAAGTACACCGCTGCGAATTTCTCGATCTGTCCGGCGAGTATCTCTCCGGCTCGCTTCGCCTTCCTCTCTTCTTCCACTCGTCCCCTTTCCCATACTCAGCTTGCAGGAATGGTTGGCGACGACGCTAATGCTCGCCGACAATCTCACGCCATCAATTTCGCCGACGCGGCTTTCAAGAAGTCGATAACTTCAGACAAGGATCTGGAGAGTTTCAGGGAGCGCCTACTGCCAGAGGGATACTCGGCGAGGCTTCCTGCTCGCGGTGAGCGACTCAACACCTATGTTGAGGGCGGGCTAGTGTTGTCGCTGCGCCATTTTGATGTTGGCCTGCGACTTCCTTTTTGGCCTGAGTTCTGCGAGATTCTGTGATACTTCGGGATTGCTCCCGCGCAGATCAACCCCAATGGGATGGCGATCATCATGGGGTTTCTCTGCTACCTCCGGCAGGAGAGGATCGCCTTTGACCTCTCCATATTTCGCCGAGTATTCGCCTTCTCCGCGACTTCGGAGTGGGTCGTCTTCTTCAGCAGCCATGTCTGCACTCTAGTGGGGACTGCGAACAAGGTCCACTGCTGGAGCGAGCTACTGGTGATCGTGCATGGCGACTTCGGGGGTCTCTTGGGAAGGCCGCACCAACCCGCTGACGTCGCCTTCCTCCCGCCGATCTTGGAAGGCATTCGCGAGCAGCTGTTCGAATCCTTTCGAGGTCGTTGGTTAGACGTTATCTACTGGCGGCTCAACGTCGATGTGCTGGAGGCAATTCATCCCAACGATGGTTAGGCTTGAGCGAGATGTTGTATGCTCTCCTGCTCGCTCCTATTTTATTGAAGCTCGCACTAATCATATCGCGTGATTTTTGCAGTGGCCAACGAGCTCCCAGAGAAGCCGCTCCCTCCGGCGAAGGAAGTCGCCACCCCTCGAAGCCCGCCCTTGCCCTGATGTCAGGGAGAAGAAGAAAATCGCCAAGGGGAAGGCGAGGTCCAGGTCGCCGGGGCCTGTGAGTAAGAAGGAGAAAGTGATGTCGCCCCAGCCTGACGACCAAGAGTCGCCGCCGGATGCTCGGGCACCTCGCTTTCACCCCAACTACAACCTCGGGCGAGGGGTGGTGGATGCGTATGGTCGCCCGCTGGTGACCTGGTCGGCGGAGGAGCACGTGGTGTCGTTGAGCACCAACCTCCCATCCTGGTCGACGGACTGGGAGGACAAGGGGGAGGCTTCGCCGTTCTCCATGCCTTGTACGGGCGGGTCGACCCCGAGTCGATGTTGGAGCTCTCCCCGCCAGAGCTTGCACATCAGTCCGCCTGCTCGCTCGCGCGAGCTGCCAAGTTGGGACATTTCACGACGAGGAAGTTGCTGGAGACGACGGAGGCTCTGAGAGTCATCTCTAAGAAGGTCATTGATCTCGGCATGCAGTCGGTCCGCTGGAAGGACTTTGAGGTAAGTCGCCTACTCGCGGCGACATTTGCTCCGTTCCGTGTGGGCATGTATTGACGTTTGACGTATCGCAGGCCGCCGAGGTCGAGGCTGCGAAGAAATTGTCCAAGTGCGAGGAGAAACTCGCCACCTCGCAAGCCGAGCTAGAGACGGCCCAAGTTCGCGCAGCCGAGATGGAGACTCGGCTAGTCGCTGCTGAAGAACGTGCGAACTCTGCCCCGCTGTCGGGGGTGCAGCGGCCGGAGGACGATCCTCAGTGGGCTGTCAAGCGATCCCGAGTTCTATGGGAGGAGAGGTCATCTGTCCGCCGCGAGATAGCGCAGGCGGCTGGGAACATCATACTCGCGCGGCTGAGAATTAACGGACAGCTCGCCGAAGGGGATAAGCAGCTCACCGTTGACGAGCTTATCCCTGAGTTGCTCGCTGAGGGGACGATCTCGCCAGCTCGTGTTCCCTCTCCGTCGTCAGGCTCCAGCGACTCCAGCAGCAGCGGCAGTGGCAGCAGCAGCGGCGAGAGCAGAGACGACGGCGAGGAAGAAGAAGATGCAGATATAGGAGATGAGGAATATCGGCCAGATATTGGTGATGATGTGTCCTAGTTGCTCGTCGATTTTCGTCTGCGGGTGTAATTTATGATCCTTGTAATTTGTAAAGCTTTTGACATTTATACAAGTTCACTTGCAACTCTTTACTCGCATGATGGTTGATGTCGTTCGCTAGGCTCATAGGCTCGGTGAGGAGCACTCGCGACGTGTACTCGTTTAACTCGTCTGGACTTGTATTAAACACACATTCGCCTGCTCGTCAAGATATACTCGCCTTCGTGCCCAAGGCGTGTTCGCCTATTCGCATGAGGCATACTCACTGGCTCGCCTGAAGTACTCGCCTGCTCGCCCGAGGTATACTCACCCCGCACTTGAGGCATGCTCGCCTCTGCCAAGACATGATCTGAGCTTGGCAGGCGGCGAATAGTCGTCTCCCGGAGGCAAGTAGGCGGTCTGCGAGAGAGGAGCTCGTGCAGAGACATGGACTTACGTTTACCCTGCCGCTCGAAGTCTTGATTTCAATCGAGGAGATCGGCCGATCCCCGAGGAGAGGAGCTCGTGGGTAACCGATCTTACGACTTTCCTGCCACTCGAAGTCTTGATTTCAATCGAGTAGATCGGCCGATCCCCGAGGAGAGGAACTCGCGGGTAACCGGTCTTACGACTTTCTTGCCACTCGAAGTCTTGATTTCAATCGAGGAGATCGACCAATCCCCGAGGAGAGGAGCTCGTGGGTAACCGGTCTTACGACTTCCTACCACTCGAAGTCCTGGTTTCAATCGAGGAGATCGGCCGATCCCCGAGGAGAGGAGCTCGTGGGTAACCGGTCTTATGACTTTCCTGCCACTCGAAGTCTTGATTTCAATCGAGCAGATCGGTCGATCCCCGAGGAGAGGAGCTCGTGGGTAACCGGTCTTACGACTTTCCTGCCACTCGAAGTCTTGATTTCAATCGAGGAGATCGGCCGATCCCCGAGGAAAGGAGCTCGTGGGTAACCGGTCTTACGACTTTCCTGCCACTCGAATTCTTGATTTCAATCGAGGGGATCGGCCGATCCCCGAGGAGAGGAGCTCGTGGGTAACCGGTCTTACGACTTTCCTGCCACTCGAAGTCTTGATTTCAATCGAGGGGATCGGCCGATCCCCGAGGAGAGGAGCTCGTGGGTAACCGGTCTTACGACTTTCCTGTCACTCGAAGTCTTGATTTCAATCAAGGAGATCGGCCGATCCCCGAGGAGAGGAGCTCGTGGTTAACCGGTCTTACGACTTTCCTGCCACTCGAAGTCTTGATTTCAATCGAGGAGATCAGCCGATCCTCGAGGAGAGGAGCTCGTGGGTAACCGGTCTTACGGCTTTCCTGCTACTCGAAGTCTTGATTTCAATCAAGGAGATCGGACGATCCCCGAGGAGAGGAGCTCGTGGGTAACCGGTCTTACGACATTCCTGCCACTCGAAGTCTTGATTTCAATCGAGGAGATCGGCCGATACCCGAGGAGAGGAGCTCGTGGGTAACCGGTCTTACGACTTTCCTACCACTCGAAGTCTTGATTTCAAGTGATGCTATCCTGTTACTTGAGACATCGAGGATTAAATGCATAGATATCTTGGCGAGAAGATAATCCTTTCTCTTCGGAGAGACGCTCTTAAATATGCCAAATCGGAAAGTTGGCGTCAAGACCTATTCCTAATAATTTCTCCAGTCGGAGGAGAGATGCACTCGGGGAGATGTAAAAGTAGAGAAAAAACGACTAGAAAACAAGCCGGAATTTTGAATAATGAAAATTTTATTATCCAAAAAGATATCTTTTACAAAGGTATGGCCTCCCTTTTATAGAATGGAGGAGATAGAGGAGAGTACAAACTAACAATGTGGGACTAAATAAATGTACAAAGACTGGGCGGTTTGATATGTACAGACCGCACAGTCCGCGCGGTTAGATAACAGGAAAACCGCCCGGACAGGCCAGAGGGAGATGCAGAAGGAGACCGCCAGACTGCCAGACCGCCAGACCGCCAAATATCCAAGTCGTTGTAGACAAACCGCTAGACCGCACGGTCAACAACTCGCCAGAACCAAACCGCTAGACCGCACAGTCAACAATCCGCCAGGTCCAAACCGCAGACCGCCCGGTCTCATGCTTCAACACTCCCCCTCAAGCTGGAGCATAGATATCAATCATGCCCAGCTTGTCACAGATGTGGAAGAATGAAGTAGAAACCGGCTTGGTAAAGATATCCGCCAGCTCTTTGTCAGAGGTGACGAACGGAGTGCAAATCTGTCCCTTCAAGACTTCTTCCCGGATGAAATGGCAGTCAACTTCTATATGCTTCGTTCTCTCATGGAAGACCGGATTTTTAGATATGTATATAGCAGCCTTGTTATCACAGAACATAGGAAGAGGATAGTCGTAGACCTCTCCTAGGTCAAACATGAGAGCCCTCATCCATTTTAGTTCACACGTGGTTGACGCCATACTCCAATATTCAGCTTCTGCACTCGACCTTGAGACAACAGACTGCTTCTTGCTCTTCCAACTCACAAGATTACCTCCAATAAAGGTGCAAAACCCAGATGTAGACTTCCGATCACCTTTATCATCCGCATAGCTTGAGTCTGAATAGGCTTCAACTCTCAGATGACCATGCTTCTGAAAGAGTAACCCTTTTCCTGGTGCTGCTTTGACATACTCTAATATATTTAAGGCAGATTGAAGATGACATTCCCTGGGAGCCTGCATGAACTGACTAACCTTGCCTACAGCATATGAGATGTCGGGTCTGGTCACTGTGAGATAAATGAGTTTGCCTACCAGACGTCTATACCTCGTGACATCAGATACAAGAGGTGAGTCATCTGTCCATGTCTTGTCTTCTCCAGTAGCCATGGGATACCGAGCTGGTTTGGCACCGGTCAGTCCTGCATCTTGTAGAAGATCAAGAGCATACTTCCGTTGAGAGAGGACCAGCGAGTCAGGCTTCCGAGAGATTTCTATCCCCAAAAAGTACTTTGGGGAGCCCATGTCCTTCGTAACAAGGTGTTGATGGAGGTGTTTCTTTGTTAAGTCCACCCCAGCTTGGTCATCGCCGGTCAGAAGAATATCGTCTACATAAACTGCCAAAACCACAAGGCCCGATGCGGTTTTGCGAATAAACAGAGAGTGATCAGCTGAACTTCTCGCAAAGCCAATAACAGCCACAATGCTACTGAACTTGTCGAACCATGCCCGAGGGCTCTGTTTTAGTCCGTAGATGGCCTTCTTTAACTGACATACACGTGTCTCCCCCTGAGCAACATACCCCGGAGGTTGCTCCATGTAAACATACTCGTGAAGATCCCCATATAGAAAAGCATTTTTGACATCAAGCTGAGAAATAGGCCAATCCCGGTTGACGGCCACAGAGAGAAGAACACGGATGGTGCTGAGGCGAGCAACTGGGGAAAACGTATCAAAGTAGTCAACCCCATAAGTCTGAGTATAGCCTTTGGCCACCAGTCGGGCCTTGTAGCGTTCCACAGAGCCATCGGGGCGAAATTTCACAACAAACACCCAGCGACAGCCAACCACATCAGTGCCCACTGGTGGAGAAACAAGGGTCCAGGTACCTCGTTCAGTAAGAGTGGCGATTTCCTCATCCATGGCAGATTTCCAGTGAGGAATAGCAAGAGCCTCCTGGTAGGTGCGAGGAGTAGTAGTAGCCGAGATCGCCAAAGCAAAATGCCTGCGAGAAGGAGTAAGCTGATCATAGGAAACAACAGCCGCAAGCGGATGTTGGGTGCACGCCCGCACCCCTTTGCGAAGAGCAACAGGGAGATCTAGGTCGTCTTGAGCCTCAGGAACCGGAGCGTCCGTGGCGGAGAAAGCTGGCCCGGGACTTGAGAGAGACGGCGGTGGAGAAGCGGGAGAAGGGGAAAGGGGTATAACAGGTAGAGGAGGCGGAGCAGGCATGGGAGGGGAGACGTCGATATGCGTGGAAGGAACACAAGGTAATGGTGGAGAGGAAGAGAGGTCAGGAGGAGGAGGAGATGGAGATGAGAAGTAGGAAGCATTTTCAAAGAAGGTGACGTCCGCGGAAACAAACTGTTTTCGCAGAATGGGGTCAAAGCAACAATAGCCTTTTTGAGTGGTGGAGTAACCCAAAAAGACACATTTGGTGGAGCGGGGGGAAAGTTTATCCCGGGTAGCGGACGGAGCATGCACAAATGCCGTACACCCAAAGATACGAAGGGGGAGAGGAAAGGGTTCCTTGTCGGGGTAGAGAATGGAGAAGGGAGTCTTGCCATGAAGGACAGTAGAGGGAATACGATTGATGAGATAGCAGGCAAGAACAACAGCATAGCCCCAATAGGAGCGAGGCACATGCATCTACGTCATAAGAGTGCGAGCGACGTCGAGGAGATGACGGTTTTTACGTTCCGCCACCCCATTTTGTTGGGAGGTGTAAACACAGCTGGTCTGATGGAGAAGACCATGTTGCATACAAAAGAAGGAAAACTCATGACTAAGGTATTCTTTAGCATTGTCAGAGCGAAGAAATTTAATAGAAACCTCAAATTGAGTTTTAATCATATTATAAAAAGTTTGTCATACAGAAAAGAGTTCAGAGCGATCTTTTAACAGATACACCCAAGTACATCGAGAGAAATCATCAATAAAAGTTACAAAATAAGAGCTACCCCGACCAACGGTGAGAGTAGGAGCAGGTCCCCAGACATCAGAATGAATGAGATCAAAGGGGCGAGAGGAACCACGACCTTGCTTTGGTGGGAAGGGGGAACGGTGATGTTTGCCCAACTGACATGCGTCACAGTCGAGCGGAGGACCCGTGGAAGGTAAGTGGGGAAGAAGCTGACGAAGAATCCGAGCTGGAGGATGGCCAAGGTGAAGATGCCATTGAAGCAGGTCGGTGGACGAGGAAGAGAAGGCAGACAGAGCAGAGACATTGTCGAGGAAGTAGAGGCCGCCGCTCTCAGTCCCAGTAGCAATCGTCCGCTGGGTCCTCGGGTCCTGAAAACAACAAGAAGAAGGAGTGAATAAGACGGAGCACTGAAGTTGCTTGCATAAGGTAGTAACAGAGAGTAAGTTGCAGGGAAATTTCGGGACATAGAGAGTGTCCATTAAACAAAGTGACGGGGTAACTTGCACCATGCCCGTCCCATGAACTGGGGAAGGAGAACCATCCGCAACAAGAACTGGGGGTAACCGATCATGTGTTTCAAGAAGAGAGAAACATTGAGGATTGCCGGTCATGTGATTTGTAGCACCAGAGTCAATCAGCCATTTACCTTGGGTAACGACGTAAGCACTACCTGAGGTCGTGGCCACAGAGGCAGAGGGCCGAGAGGAAGAATCAGCAGAGGGGCGAAGGTGAGGGTGTTTTTGCCAGCAGCGGTCAACAGTGTGGCCGGTACGACCACAATGAGAACAAAGAAACCTGGACAGTCCGCGCGGCCCGGTGTGACTACGGCCACTAGTGCCGCCCCGCTGAGTTTGGAGAGCATAGGTCTCTGGTGGAGGAGGGGAGGCCAACAGAGGGCGCTGGAGAAGCGAAGTAACGGCGGCGATGCGAGCCGCGGTGGCATCCAAGGTAGGAGATTCGGCTTCACCCAAGATCTGCTGGCGGATCATATCAAAGGACTCGGGAAGCCGCAGAAGATAACAAACAACCAGGAGTTCCTGGAAGTGTTTGTGTTGGGTGGCCACGTCCGCGGAGAAGGGCCGATTTTGAAGAATCTCGGCGCCAAGAGCCTGAACTTGCTGATAGGCTGCTGTAGGAGTCATGGAAGGACGGGCGAAGAGGTCGGCATAAAGGGTGTAGATCCGGGACGTCTGGGTCCCCTTAGAGTAAAGAGCGGCAAGGTGAAGCCAAGCGGCCTTGACCGTCTCATCATGGCGGATGACGGGAAGGCATTCATCAGAGAGGCTGTTAGCCAGCCAAGTGCGGACAAGAGCATCACTCGCATCCCATTCGTCAAATTGAGCAGAATCTGGAGGGGGAGGGTCATCGGTAAGGTGATGACGTTTGCGCTGAGAGCGAAGGAGAAAGGTGAAAGAAACACTCCAATCCGGATAATTGGAGCCAACAAGTTTAGAAACAGTGCCAAGATTTCCGGAAAGAGTAGGAGGAGGGGGGGAGCCGGATTGGCAACAGGAGTGGTGGCAGTAGAAGTCTCAGAGAGAGCCATAGAGGAAAACAAAGGGAAGCCGAGCGGTTAAGAAACAAGCCGCGGGAAGAAGAGATGCAGCGGTCAAGATGTCAGACACCAGCGGCCAGAGAGGCCACGACCAAGCCGCAGAACAAGCAGAGGGAGAGAGGTCGGGCGGTAAGAGAGCAGACCGCGCGAACAGACGGGAAAGGCGATAAGGCAGGTCGCGGCGACTAAAGAAGAGAAGAAGAGCACAGCGACTAGAACAGGTCGCGGCAAAGGACAGGTCGCGGGCAGACAGAACAAGCCGCGCGGAAAGAGCGGACAGAATCAGGAGCCAGAAATCGAAGGCTCTGATACCATGTAAAAGTAGAGAAAAAACGACTAGAAAACAAGCCGGAATTTTGAATAATGAAAATTTTATTATCCAAAAAGATATCTTTTACAAAGGTATGACCTCCCTTTTATAGAATGGAGGAGATAGAGGAGAGTACAAACTAATAATGTGGGACTAAATAAATGTACAAAGACTGGGCGGTTTGATATGTACAGACCGCACAGTCCGCGCGGTTAGATAACAGGCAAACCGCCCGGACAGGCCAGAGGGAGATGCAGAAGGAGACCGCCAGACTGCCAGACCGCCAGACCGCCAAATATCCAAGTCGTTGTAGACAAACCGCTGGACCGCACGGTCAACAACTCCCCAGAACCAAACCGCTAGACCGCACAGTCAACAATCCGCCAGGTCCAAACCGCAGACCGCCCGGTCTCATGCTTCAACAGGAGACATAGGCTGACATGCAAGGGGGGAGTTGATCTCGACCGACAATGCAGTGGCTCGGTCTTACAAGAGCGCTTAAAGTCCCGAAGCATCGTCCTATCATCCGTCCTGGGCTATTTAGGAGGAAAGGGTTAAAGGCACGTATCCCGATCTGATAGCGAAGATCGCTCCCGACCGCGCTCAATGGCCGGAGTGCCAGCGCACGAGCGAAGGGTGTTGTTTCCCCAAGGGTCCTTTAGGACGCACTCGGAACAAACACGCCCCTTTAGGCTTATCCCTGCCCCTTCTTTGGCAGGTTATCTTGTTTCGTCAATAACTTGAAATCTTCTTCTCATGGTTGCTTGACGAGGTCGGCCTCTTATCGAGTCCGGGAGGCTAGGGTACAAGTTTGTTCCTGGTAATTCCTTCAGTCGGAGGAGAGATGCGCTCGGGGATACATAGGCCGACATGCAAGGGGGGAGCTGATCTCGACCGACAAGGCAGAGGCTCGGTCTTACAAGAACGCTTAAAGTCCTGAAGCATCGTCCTATCATCCATCCTGGGTTATTTACGAGAAACAAACCGACCACTGTTTCACGTAGCCGATCGCGGGGCTGACCCTGGAAGCACCCAGAAGCCTCGATGTACAACACAAAAATGGAGAACAATCCAGTCGCTACGGTACATCAATAAGCATTCTTACAAAGTAAATACAAGTGTCACCACTAGGGGTAGAACCTTTTCAGGTCGTCCCCACTCCAGGTCCCATTCAGCTGCTCTCCGGCTTGATCTTGCAGGTAGTAGCCCCCTGTGGTCAAGGCCTCTTGGACGATAAAGGGCCCTTCCCAGTTGGGATGTAGCTTGTCGACGATGGCCCCCCGCCCTGCAGCGTCCACTTTCTTCATGACCAGGCCTCCCGCTAGGAAATGCTTGAGGCGGACGTTTTTATCGAAGTGCTTCGTCATGTGCCTCTTGATCTCACCCTAGCGTACAGAGGCCAAGTCCCGAAGCTCCTCGATGTAGTCCAGAGAGAGCCTCTAGGCGTCTTCGTTCTCCAGATGCCACTCTTCGCCGTCGTCTTCCGCCACAACTACTCTTGGACTCCGCACATCGAACTCTACCGGGATGAGCGCCTCAGACCTGTGGGATAACTTGAAAGGCGTTTCCCCCGTGGCCGAGTTTGGGGTTGTTCTCAGAGCCCATAGGACCGAGGGGAGCTGTTCGGCCCAGTTTACTTTGAGATTGGTGACCTTCTTCTTCAGCAGATTGACGATGAGCTTGTTGGCAGCTTCTACTTGCCCATTGCTTCGAGGATGGTGCACTGAAGCGAACCGAAGGTATGTTCCCAACTGCTTGCAGAAGTCCTCCAGCTCCAAGCTGGCAAATTGCGGCCCATTGTCGGTGACGATGGCCAGCGGGATCCCAAACCTGCACGCAATTTCCCCCCAGATAAAGTTTTTGACGATCTGCGAGGTGGTCTTGGCCAAGGATCTGGCCTCGATCCATTTGGAGAAGTAGTCGATCATCACCAGTATGAACTTCCTCTGTCCACTCGCTTGAGGGAACAGGCCGATCAGGTCCATCCCCCAGATGGCGAAGGGCCACGGAGCGGTGATCGAGCGGAGGTGTTGAGCTGGTTGAAGCTGGAGGGGCGCGAAGAGCTGACACTGGGGGCACTTTCTGGAGAAGGCCTCCGCGTCCTTTCGGATGGTGGGCTAGAAGTAGCCATGCCTCAGGATTCTCTGCTCTAGAGTACGAGTCCCGGAATGGCTGTCACACTCCCCTGAGTGAATCTCCTCGAGAACTCGGGGGACCTCATTTTCCGACAAGCACCTGGCCAAGGTGCTGGAGATGGTCTTGCGATAAAGCTTGGCGTCTTGCAGCGGGTAGTACGCGGCCTTGTATCGGAATTTCCTTCGGTCCTGCCCGTTCGAGGGCAGCGGACCCGTCGTTAAGAACGCAACGAACGGATCCTTCCACGAGGGTCGCTGCTCGATCTCCATCATTTCTCCTTCCTCGATGGATGGTCGAAACAGCTCGGTTACCGTTCCCCTGGCCCGGAGACCGTACTTGGCGAGGTAGTCAGCTTCGGTATTTGTCTTCTCGGGGCACATGCTCGACGAAGAAAGACTTGAACCCCCTGATCAGACCCTTAACCTTGACCAGGTATTGCTGCAGGATGGGGTCGTGGACCTCAAACTCTCCCCGAATCTGGGAAGCGACAACCATCGAATCGGTGAAAGCTCGTATGTCCTTGATTGACAGCTCCTTGGCGAGACGTAAGCCAGCCACCTTGGCTTCGTACTCCGCTTGATTATTCGTAACTGGGAAGAGGATCTCGACGTCCTGTTTGATCCTGGTTCCCTGGGGGCTAACCAACACGACTCCGGCTCCCACGGAATACTTGCCGGAAGCCCCGTCCACAAACATCTTCCAAGAGACCGGGCGGGAAGCGCCCACGTCTATCTCCACCTCGGCCGAGAAGTCGGCCAGGAAGTCCGCTATCGCTTGGGCCTTGATTGCTACCCTTGGGGAGTAAGAGATGTCGAACTCGCTTAGCTCCACCGCCCACTTGGCCAACCTGCCAGAGTGCTCCACCCCATCCAAGATACTCCTTAGGGGGTGATCGGAGACCACCTTGATGGAATGAGCCTGAAAATATGGGCGGAGCCGCCGAGCCGAAACTACCAAAGCGAAAACTAGCTTCTCTAGGATAGGGTACCTCATCTCTGCTTGCCGTAACACCCGGCTAACGTAATAGATGCGGAGCTGTCTCCTTCCTTCTTCTCGAACCAACACCGAACTAACCGCCTCAGCTCCCACTCCTAGATAAAGTAAAAGGTTCTTGCCGCCCTGTGGACCTTGGAGGAGAGGAGATCGGGTCAGCTGCTGCTTAAGCTTTTTGAAAGCCTCCTCGTACTCCGTGGTCCACTCGAATTTTTGATTACCCTAAAGGGCCTTGAAGAATGGGGAGCATTTCTCTCCGGCCTTGGAGAGAAAACGGCTAAGGCCTGCCATACTTCCAGTCAGCCTCTGGACCTCCTTGGAATCTCTTGGGGAGTCCATCTCCATGATGGCTTTCACCTTGTCGGGGTTAGGCTCCACCCCCCGGGAAGTAAGGAGGTGACCCATGAACTTTCCCCTTCCCATGCCGAAGACACACTTGGTCGGGTTAAGCCGCATCTTGTACTCCCTCAGGGTGGCGAAGGTCTCCTCCAGATCCGCTACGTGCTCTGTGATGCTCTTGCTTTTGACGAGAAGGTCGTCCACATAAACCTCCAAATTCCGCCCATTTTACTCTTTGAACACCTGGTCCATCATTCTTTGATAAGTTACGCCGGCGTTTTTGAGCCCGAAGGGCATCATCTTGTAGCTATAGCACCCGTCGTCGGTGATGAAGGAGACGTCGCGGCAATCGGGGGGATGCATCCGGATCTGGTGGTATCCTAAAAAAGAATCAAGGAAACTCATCACGGGAAATCCGACGGCAGAATCAACCAACGCGTCGATTTGAGGCAAGGGGTAACAATCATTCGGGCAAGCTTTATTCAACATAGAAAAATCGATACATAGCCTCCAGCCCCCTCCGGACTTCTTTACCATTACAACATTGGAGACCCAGCCTGAATACTGGATCTCCGAGACAACCCCCGCCTCCAGCAGTTTCCTCACTTCCTCCCGGATTGGCTCGGCCAGTGCGGTGGCGCTCTTCCTCTGCCTTTGGCGAACCGGAGCTACCGCGGGATCTAGGTTAAGGCGATGACAAGCAACATTGACATCAATCCCTGGCATCTCGACGGCACTCCACGCGAAGATGTCAGCATTCTCCTGTAGGCAAGCAACTATCTCGACCTTCCCTTCCAGGGGCAAGGCTCCTCCGACCTTCAGCAGCTCAGGCCCTCCTCTCGGGGAGATTACCTCCACTTCCTCTAGCTCTTCGGCAGCTTGCAGGCCCTCCTCCTGCTCCATCATCCTCTCAATCCTTTCCGCGTCACCCATCCAGCTGATGGTGTTGACAGCGTCCAGGTAACATTCCCTGGAGGCCTTCGGATCCCCCCTGATCCGGACTTGGACATCATCCCGGCAGTACTTCAGGCACTGATGGTACGACGACGGGACGGCCTTGAAGTAGTTGATAAGGGGCCGCCCGAAGATGGCATTGTAACCGCTGGGTGCGTCGACGATGACGAATCGACATCGGATTGAAGTACCCCCGAGAGTGACCAGCAACTCCACTCCCCCTTCTACCTCTTTCTTCTCTCCCGAGAAGCCAAAGAGAGGTCCGTCCACAGCCTGGACCCTGGACGCCTCCACCTGAAGACCGACGAAGGTTCTCTTGAAGATGACATTCACTGAGCTCCCGTTGTCCGCGAGGATTCGGTCGACGGTGAATTCTTCGATGGCCGTTTGTATCACTGGCGCGTCGTGGAAGGGGTTCTCATTCCAGAGCATATCTTCCTCTGAGAAAGTGATTTCATTCAGCGGCGGGGGAATCTGCGATGTCGAGGTGACGTTCCTTTTGTAGATCTGGTGGAGACTACCCTTGCGGGAAGCACCAAGCCTGGCACCCCCATTGATCACCCCGACGTGTCCGCCTCCCGGACCGGGAATAACATTTCCTCGACCTCCCTGGTCAACCCTGTCCTCATTCCTCCTCCTCTGCGGAGCTTGGAAGGCTACTTGCCCGACCGAGGCCTCCTGCCTTAGTTGCTCTCTCTCTGCCTCCGTCACCTCCAACCTCCTCCTTGCCTCCCAAAACTTTGGGCAGGCCAAGGTCCCATGCCCCTCTACTCGATGGATATCGCAATAGAGGGGGATGGCCGCCTCCTGTTGTCTTCCCCGGCGCTCCTCTTTTCGCCGACGCTTGTTCACCTGCCGCGCGACAGCCATTGTCTCCCTTCTTCCTCCTTCCTGCTCTCTCGGGTTATTATCCCTCCTCTCCTCCTGGCGGATCGGCCGTCTCCACTGAGGACGATCTCTCGGATACTGGAATCTTCTTTCTTCTCTTCTCCCTTCTGGAGCCCCGACGGGCCTCCCTTCTTCTTGTCTTCGAGGCCTCTCCTGCCTCCTCTCCTCCACCCTCCTGGGCTCCTCTCTTCTCTTCCTTTCTTCTTTCCTCTTTGGCTCCTCCCGCCTTCTGTCATCGTGCTTCTCTGGACGCCTCTCCTTTTCCAGCAGTCTTCCCATGTTCTCCCCTAGTGGCTTATCCCCGTCCAGCCTTGCTAGGAACTCCTTGTTCCTATCCTCCCCCTGAATGAAGACATTCGCCCTCTCCAGCATTTCCTCGAATGACCTCGACGTCCTATGCCCCTGCTCCATATTGAAAAGTCCCTACTTCAGGCCAAACTTGAGGGCAACCATCAAGGTAAACCCATCCACCTCCTCCACCTCTAAGATCTCTTCCTGGAACCGGTCGATGTAGTGAACCAAGCTCTCGTGCTGCCCCTGCATGATCTTAAAAAGGGTCGTCGCCTCCTTCTTTCTCTTCTTGGACGTTGCGAATCTCGCTATGAGACCCCGACGAAGGTCGGAGAAGCAGTAGATGGAACTTGCCGGCAGTTGGTGGAACCAGTCTCTTGCACTTCCCTTGAAGGTAATGGAGAAGAAGCGACATTTGAAGGCATCAGACATGTTGCGAATCGAGACCACGTCCTCAAACCACTGAAGATGCCTTACCGGGTCATCTCTGCAGGAGTAGTAGGTGAGGGCGGGCTCTCGGAAATTGTCGGGGACGGGGGCCGTGAGGATCTCATCGCAGAAGGGGCTCCTCCCTTCCTGGCGGCGACGATTATCCTCCTTGCTCGAGTACTCGTACTCGCTCCATCGGCGAGTATTCCCATACCTCGCCGAGAGTTCAGGATCTCGGAACCTGATGCCCTAGCTGCTCGCTGGGTACTGATGCAGCGGCGTCGGTCGCTCCTCCCTCGCCCAGGTGGGCTCCTTTCCTTCTCACCGGGTCAGAACTTCCTCGCCCGATGGGGTCAGGCGACGGGGAGAAGTCATCGTGACCTCAGGGGGGTTGGCGAAACCGACGAGTATCGCTCTCTCCATTCTCTTCGCAAACTCCTCGAAAGCTGCTACCGTCACAAACCCGCCACCTCGCTCTGAGGTGCCTGCTCCTGCCGAGTTGTCCACCAACTCGTCTTGATCGCCACCATTGACCATCTTTCTCAACCACGAAACTTTCCTCCTTGGCTGCTATCCACGCTCACCGCGCCAAGTGTTTAAGCCAAGAAAATCCCGACCTCAGAATCGGACTAGGTGACCTAAGGCTACCGGTCTAGCAGTGAAGTCAGACGGTCCTCAGAAGCGAGAACAAGGACGAGCTAAAGAAACAAGACCCCAGGCCGCTGCGGCAGGAAGGTCCCACCACGTACCCAATTGCTTGGAAGAAGCAACCCCTTCTCAACCAGAATGGCCGAGCTAGATACGAAGGAGATGCGCGAGCTGGGGTTCGCGAGTAACGATCCGAGAATCCTCTGTCCTCTCCTTCGTACCCCTGGGGTTCTATTTATAGGGAAATCCAAAGAGAGGGGGGGTCTTACTTATACCCCCACCCTGGCGATTGGGCGACTTCCCGAGGAACTCGCACGGGATGGACGAGTATCCCGCCTTTGTCGCCACCTGGCGAGTATGCCTAGGGAGCTCGCCATACTCGCACGAGTCTTCCACGGCCTGGGGCGCTGATCCTGACCCCCGTCTTGACTTGTTGACCTTGACTCCTGATGACCTAGCGGCGATAGGGTCCACCCTCGTCGAATACAGTTTGTACATCTAGAACTATAAGGATTTATTTATCTCAGTCGCGGAGAATACGACAAGATGTGATTTTAAATCCTCCGGACGATGTTTTTCTATCCACGGCTAAGTTAAGGACCAAGAAAAAGGAGACCGAGCGGTCTTGGAAAAAGCAGTGTTTACAAATGGACCCCGAACAATCAAGGCATCTAGATTTTGATAGCCGCCTAACCGCAACTGTGGTTAAAAAAGGAGAAAACTCGTAACTTGGTGGTGTTGCTCTTCAATGTTCAGCTCTATTTCACTGCAAGTCATTATTCTGAGATTGGATCTGATCACGGTTTGCTTTGTCTTCCCTCTGCTGCTGGTGAGCCAGATTCTTCTCTGGAGTTATGTGAATACTTGATGCCATTGCCACAGCCGGACTTCGCGGCGAGTAGAATGGATGGCTCCGAGCTGTTGTCAGATTTCTGCGGTCAGCTTGAAGTCCTGAATGGGTTGTTGAGGAAGGAGAGGGAAGATGCGCGATTAAGAGAAAAGTTGTTGTGAACTGCCTTGGAGAATGAAAAGAAAGAACTGTGGGCGGCTTTGGAGAGCGAAGGGAAGGGGATGTGGGTTGTCCAGGAGAACGAAAGGGAGGAGATGCAGTTTGTCCTAAAGAACGAGAGGAAAGAAAGAAGAGCACTTCAAGATCAAGTGGCAACCCTTGCGTCTGCTCTTGAAATGGAAAAGAAGATCCATGACCATCGCGTGCAGAAGTTAGAAGATGAAATCCACTATTATAAAGACAAATACTTGAGTGTGATGGGAGAGAGGGCTAGGAATAGGCGACCTGAATTTATGCATACTGAGAGGTCTCGGTCGTCAAATCGCACGTTCAGGGGAGAGCCTTCTAATCCAAGCCGACCAACTAAGCAGCTCGCACGACCAACTGAACAAGAGGTGCCCACAAATCTCACGTTCTCCCGGGATCACGTGAATCGTGACACTTCTTGCATCCAACGGGCTCTCAATGCGTCTCACTACTATATATGGCAGCTTCAAGGTTCCCTTCTTCAAGTTGGGTACTTTGCCACACACTTTGGTAGGGTTCCTACTGACTACGGGCAGTGACTTGATAGACTTATAATATTGTTGATGATTGTGGACAGTGACTTTTGAACTCCAGATGCTTGTGCTATGCAATTAGTATGTTATTTATTCGAAAATTTCCTTTGATATTGTTGTGGTTTGTTTTTTTTGTTCACGCAAATAAACCATCTTTGGTATTTGCCTTGCGCTGAATGATGTCTTGCGGCTTGCACGACTATGCTTTATATGGATATCACTTGTCTGTTCTGTTATTAATGCAAGTAGGTCGCGCGGGCCGGGAACAATAGTCTTGATCTGCTTCGTTATTTGCAGACCACAAAGATCTATATATTGCGTTGTTTTTCGTGATTTCAGCAGGAAAATTTGAATGCACTCGAAGCAGAAGTCCATGCGACTTGAAAAAATGGGTTTCATGAGAGCCGATGCCACTTCCACTTTTCATTCTCTCGACCATAAAGAATGTCAAGTTTCACAAGTTGAGCTCAATGAATTTGTTGAGAAGTATATGCAAAATTCACCCCTTATCGCACGACTTCGAGAGCGGGATGGAAGAATCAATTCCTCATCTGTGTATCAAATTGCAATTCCTATTGACCATTTTGACTGCGGTTTTCGCTTTCCAGCATTGGAGGAGGTGATCGTGATTATTGATCACTATGGAATGGTGTCGGGTCAGCTGCCCCCTAATTCTATAGCCGCGATTTACATATTTGTTGCTTATTTGCGGGTTGCGAGAGTGAGGTTCTCCATGAACCTTTTCAGCAAATGCTTCTCAGTGCGGTCAATCACGGAAGCCGATGGCACTATTTTCAAGGGGATTTTATACTTTGGATGCAGAGGGTTGAAGGTGGTGAACTTGCCGAACAAGATACACAATTGGTCTGAACATTTTCTAATCTTTTGAAAGGCACCTTAGTCTACTCCCAACTAGTCTGCAAATCCGTGCGAAGAGTGAATTCAAATCCTGCGAGTTAGGAGAGATTGAGGGGGATATATATGCAAGTTCTTTAAGGGTGAGCAACTTGATGTCAATCACCACATCTCGATGTTTCCCTCACTGGAAGGGATTGCTCTTGAGGATAGTAAATTTTCTCTGCAACTCAAATCATTTAACCGCATAATTCATGAATTAACTTGATGTCTTATTCTACAGCAATCCTAGCATTTAATATGAACAAGCCGCAAACCCCTGGAGGCTTGTCTCTTATGCAGCAAGAAAAGAGAGCAGAACTAGCTAGGAAGTGGTGAGCTGAGGGCGATGTAGCCGCGGATTCCTCTGAAGACTCGTTTCCCCTTCATGGGATGGGAAGTTCCCTGAAGGATCTACATTGCAAGCCGACTATGCGATGGCACCCAAGCGATAAGTGTGTCCAAGTTTCAACTGTTCTCCCTTATCGAGGGAGTGAGAAAGTTACCCGTCATGCCACTCCTGTCAGAGTTGCCATGTATGATAGCGTAACTTAAAGGCACAAAGGAAAGTTCCCTCAGAGGATTTGTTGCTGAAAGACCACTGACAACTGGAGGACTTGGTGGCACAAAAAGTTGAAGAGATCTCGCGGAAAAAGGAGGAGAAAGCGGTAAGATATCACCTTATGTGTTCGCGGTTGCCATGATTGAAGTCGTGCGACCTGACTGCTTTTTCTTTGCAGAAAATGCACGACTCGACGAACCCAATTTTTTAGGACACCATTTTTCCTCATATGAATAAAGACATTTATGGATCTCTTGCCCGCCTCAAAGAGCTTGGCGGTTTGTCAAAAGAGTTTGAAGAATTTACCTTCCTAGATCTTTATCCCACTCTTAAGAGAAGGGTGGACGCCTTAGACCGTGCGACCAAGGGTAGAGGTAAGGTTGGCGAGGAGGAAGAGGAAGATGATGAATAAGAAGAAGTAGAAAAGATAGCGGAAGACAGTCAAGGCAGAGGGAGCAAAGACGTTGAGTCAAACACTGGCGGTTTGAAGTTGCAGACCACAGGGAATTCTTCCGAAGATGACGGCGAAGATGACAACAACAATGGTTTAAGAAGCGAGGATTTTGGAGATAGTAGTGAAGGTTCATCCCTAGGCTCTGAGTTGACTAGTGGTGATTATTCATTATCGGTAGATGTCGATATTGACGGTGCCGCAAAATCGAACGGATCACCAGCAGCAAAATAACTCAGACCGGAAAATATAATAAAAAATACTAGTTTACCATTATCGAATTGTCAATATTGATCTGTGCGATTTAACTTATCCTGTTCGTTGCGAATGTCAGTTCAAACAATAATGTTTTGCTACAATGCAAATTTTTCACGCTCTTTTGATTGTCGTCGAATAACTTCTTGCAATAATAGTCGTGAGATAAGAACTGATGGGCCAAGCCCTCTTTTTATTTCATCCCGGGGTGCGTATAGACCACTCCCCCATGATCCCACCAACCGCATCGAGATCATGGAGGAATCGCAGCGCGCGCGATCCGCACGCGTGGGGCGCCCTTCCCCAAGCCATCCGAGGGCCGGTCGTCGGGGCCGACCCCTCTCTTTCGCCACCGGCAAGTCGGCAGCAAGCCGGGCCAGATCTCCGGTCAGGCAGAGGCCATGCCTCGCGCGGCCGCGAGGCGCAACGCGCTTGCCGGCCGCGGCGGTTGGCGGGGTGAATCCCCTCCCGCGCGATCGCGGGAGGGGTTGGGCGCCGCCTGCCATGCCCCGCCCCTTGGCAGAAAGGGATCGGATGACGGCTCCCCCTTCTTTCGGCCCGGCTCCGGCCTGCCGTGTCTTACGGCTGGCCAAGCCGTCCGCAACGGCGTCGGGCTCCGGACCTCGCGGCCGGCCGACGCCAGCACCCGGCGGCCGGTGCCGAACCATGCAGCGGCTGGCGCCTCGCCCGACGGCCGACGCCGGACCTCACGGCAGCTGGCGCCGCGCCCGGCGGCCGGGCACCGGTGCGCCGCCCTAGTGCGGCCAGCCGGTCCTCGCCGACTGCCACTCTTGTCCACCATGGACGCCCTCCCCGATGACCGATCATTTTGCCACGATCGTGGCCATCCAATGTGTAAGTAACCGCCCGCGTAACCACCTCCAATAATGGGAGGGGGTGTGATTTGAGTGGGGGCCTGCATTTAGTAAAATGAAATATACGGTTATCATTCCCCCGAAACTATACTTATAATTATGATATTGGTGGTTACGGTGTGCGGATAGCCGCGCAACCACCGTAACCACCTCATGGAGGCTATAAAAAGGCTCCCAGACCTCATCATTTCTCATATTTTGTTTTCTTATTTTCTTTCTTCTCAGGTCGAAGCTCTGCTGGATTCTTCCTATGAGCCACCTTCAAGCCACTGCCCCGCCACCATAATTCTTCTAAGTGCAGCCGCTCCATAAAAAATTTGCCTAAGTCCCCAAGTGTGCGATGATGAAAAAATCTCTGTTACGTCGAGAGTCCGCTCGTTCACAATTATACAACAAATCCTCTTGTACGGCGCAACCTGTTGCCCGTCGTGAGCATAATTTTCTCTCTTTCACTCTCTCACCCCCAAAGTGTAACGAGAAGCAGCCTGTCGTCTTCGATTCTCCGAGAAAGCTGTAACCGTAGGCAAATAGTGGATTTTGGTCAGCGCAGATCCGATCACGTGGTTTTTTACCCAGTTAAGGGATTTTTCCACGACAAAACACATAGTGTGTCAAATTCCTCTCTAATTGGTTGTGTGCGCGCTCGACCACTCCGTGAGCTAAGACGGTCCGAGTTACTCCGGTCCAACCGGGGCATCAAGTTTCACCGCTACAATTTGGCACCGTCTGTGGGAACCAGCTCCCAGCATCCTTAGAAGATCAATAAGCCTTACCCTTTACAAATGGTGGACGATATCTAAACCATCGCAGGGGTCCCAGATCTTTCCCCCGGGCACTCTCGGTGGGCATTCCTGAGAGAGGTCACAAAGACAAAAATCTCAAGTGAGACAATTGCATCACCTTCAGTAATGAAGACCTAGTGGGATTTCGAATACCCCACCAGGACTCGCTCGTGATCAGCGTAGGAATTGGAAATCCCTGTTATAATATCTAGAGGATCCTGGTCGATAATGAGAGTTTTGTCGGCATATTATTCATGTCTACCCTCCAAAGCATAAAGCTCACCAAGCAACATCTCGTCCTGTAGACAAACATGTATACGGGTTCGACAACCACCCAGTTTTGGTCGAAGGAACGATCATCTTGCTAGTCACCATGGGTACATTCCCTAGGCAGGCTACGCACAACTCCCATTTTATTGTCATAGACCCATATTCGTCTTACAATGTCATTTTTGGAAGACCAATTCAGTTTATCTCTGGAGCTATCCCGTCAATTCCACACCTATCTATAAAGTTCCCAACTCTCATCGGGATAGGGGTTGTCAGAGGGAGCTAGGAAGCGACTTGTACTTGCTACACAAAGCAAGCTTACCCAGCGACAGTAGTTACTCACTACATTGATGAATTTGATCTACCTGACGAAACAACAATGCAAAGAGGGGCGCCCATTGAAGGGTTAGTTGAGGTCTCACTTTTCGACCAAGACACAACCCTAAAGGTGCAGTTGGGGTCCCTCCTGTTCGAGGTCGAGAAGGAGGAACTCATCATCTTTCTCCATGAGAACAAGGATATCTTTGCCTGGAAGTCGGAAGACATGTCTGGAGTTGATCCTCACATTATTATGCACTCTTTCAACATTAATCCTGCATACATTCCAGTAATTCAGAAAAAAGGAACTTTGCTCCCGAACGACTCCAGGCCATTTAGGAAGAGGTAGGAAAGCTTCTGGAAGCACAATTTATTCGAGAAGCAAAATACCACACTTGGCTTGCTAATGTCATCATGGTAAAAAAGACCTCCAACAAGTGGAGAATGTGCATTGATTATAACAACTTAAACCAGACCTACCCAATGGACAGTTTTCCTCTTCCTAGGATCAATTAGCTCGTTGACTCAACTGCCGGGCACCAGCTTCTCAGCTTCGTGGACGTGTATTCCGGCTACAACCAGATAAGGATGAATCTCTATGATGAAGAACACACTGCGTTAAGGACAGACATAAGAGTATATTCCTACAAAGTGATGCCCTTCGGTCTCAAAAATGCGGGGCAACTTATCAATGATTAATGAATAAAGTATTTAAGGACCTCATCGGTAAGACCATGGAGGTTTATGTAGATGACATGTTGTTGAAAAACGTCTCTCGTGGCAACCACTTGGAATACTTTGAGAAGTGTTTTCACCTCCTCCGCCGCTTCCAAATACGACTCAATCCCAGCGAGTGTGCCTTCGGTGTCATGGCCGAGAAATTCTTAGAATTCATGGTAACTCAACGTTGTGCTTCTCTTGACACAAGAGATTCCCAAGACCTCTAAGTCACTGATTAGATGCTCATCATGCATCAAAATCCTGTTGGCCTGCGTAGAAGCTCGTCGACTCAACGTGTCCACAACGATATTTCCCTTACCGGGAATGTAATATATCTTGAAGGTGTAGTCTCCAATAAACTCCATCCATCTCCACTGTCGCATGTTCAAGTCCTTCTGACCGATCAGATACTTTAGGCTATTATGGTCCGTAAAGATATCGATTTTCACACCGTATAAGTAGTGTCGCCAAAGCTTAAGAGCGAATATCAAAACCGCTAACTCCAAGTCGTGGAACAGATAATTCCTCTCATGCACTTTCAGTTGACAAGAACCATAAGCTATCACCTTCCCATGCTGGAGTAGAACGCAGCTTAAGCCTCTCCCTGATGCGTCACTGTAGATTCTGTAGCCTTCCGTACCACATGACGAGCATAAAATGGGCGTCGTGGTCAGACGACTTTTCAATTCCTCAAAAGCTTGTGCGTACACCAACGACCAAACAAACTTCTGATCCTTCCTCGACAAGGTAGTGAGCGGTAATGCTATCCGAGAGAAATTCTCTACAAAGCGCTTGTAGTAGCCGGCAAGCCCCATGAAACTCCGGACTTTCGCCACCATAGAAAACACAAGCCACTCCTGTATTGCAACTATCTTCATCAGATCCACCGCAATTCCCTCTTCGCTAACCACATGACCGAGGAATGCCTCTGATGACAGCCAAAACTCACACTTTGAGAACTATGCATATAATTGACTCCTCCTCAGGGTATCCAACATAGTGCGTAAGTGATCCACACGATCTTACTCTGACTGAAAGTACACCAAGATATTATCAATGAAGACTGTCACGAATCGGTCCAAATACTCCGTGAACGTTCTGTTCATCAAGTCCATAAATACTGAAGGCACATTCGTTAGGCCAAATGGCATAACCGTGAGCTTGCAATGTCCGTAACGCGTACTGAATGCTGTTTTGGGAATGTCACTCTCCCTGATTCTCAATTGAAAATAGCCGAACTTCAAATCGAGCTTTGAGTACACAATAAAACTTACTAGCTGATCAAACAAATCATCGATTCTCAAAATCAGATACTTATTCTTCTCCGACAGTTTGTTCAACTCTCGATAATCTATACATAACCGCAAGCTTCCATACTTTTTCTTCACGAAAAGGACCGGTGCACTCCAATGTGACGAACTTAGATGCACATAACCTTGATCTAGCAGTTCTTGAAGCTGCACTTTCAGTTCTGTCATCTCCTTTAATGCTAAATGGTACGGAGAGCGTGACACGGGCTTGACACCTAACAACAGCTCAATAGTGAAATCAATCTCTCGCTGAGGTGGAGCTCCAAGGAGATTTTTAAGGAATACGTCAGCAAACTCCGATACTACAGGAATGCTAATCAAATTGGGTATGGGCTTTGAAACCTCTACTAGTGTGAAGAATAACTCTGCACCTTTCTGAACTGCCTTAACAATCTGGAGAGCAGACATCAGTATCTTGCTCGATTCCTTCATACTAGAGAAGGTAATTTCATGTTTAGTATTCTGCCCCAGCTTGACCTCCTTAAGATTGCAATCAATGCATGCACGCTTTTTCGAGAGCCAGTCCATGTCAAAGATCACACCATATTTCAAAATCGATAGTATCGACGCTTCCAAGTCGAGCTCTTGATTTCCTATTTGCACATTCACTTCGCAACACCTATCCACGCACATCTTGCACCTATTGGGCAACAACACTTCCAATACACCTCTTGACATACATGAAGGTACTCCGATACGTAGAACGAAGTCCTTAGATAGAAAGGAGTGAGACGCTCCCGTGTCAAATAATGCTCTTGTTGGATGGTTACGGATTAGGACAAAACCCCACGGCGTGTTTTTGTCAGAGCATGGATCATGCTTTGAATAGGAATGAATAACAACAAATACATTATCCACGACTCTAATAGGAATGAATAACAACAAATACATTATCTTGTTACAGCCTTAGGACCTTACACACAACAAATGATAAACCACAACATGGTTTTCATACATCGGCACGCAAACCGACAAAACATGAAAACTAAAGCCAAACTTGGGCCTTCGAGGGCCGACACAGCTTTAGGCTCCAGCCCGCTACTTCTCCCTCAGCTCTACAGCACCTGCACGAAGACATTCCACGAAGCGGTGGCAAACAAGGCAACAGTTAATTAGCAAGAGCTGACCAAATTATAACGACCTCACCCATTTCTCGGGGGTGGCGGTGCTTCTTTCCTTCAAGCAAATAACATGTTTACATAATAAGAGGAAATGTGCAACTTAAGTATTATACATTACAGACATTAGTACAAACCAGCCAGACAACTCGTGCACACAGGGCACCTTAACAGTGTACTGGGTTTCTCCGAGTCCCACCTTTTACTATTATAAACATACAATAGTGCATAAAGCATGCCAACGGTGAACTCCATGAGTCCAACATCATTCTTAGTTTCGGACTAGATGGTTTCGCTTGGGCATTACTAGCCAGACCTATAGCCTCGACTCACCCCCATGTCAACGACAATTGTCACGTACTTTAGGTCTATTTAGCCAAATGACATAGAGCAAGTATAGTTTAGCTCTTTCTCGTTACTCAAATCGTTGTGCCAATTAGCGCCAACAACACGAGTAAGCATCCCCTTTCCCGTACACGACATAACCAACGTTATGTTCCAAGTTTAGCACTTGTAGACTCCGAAGTTGTGCACCCAAGGCGCATAGCTCAACACGCTAACACATGGTCTCCAAGAGACCGGTTACGCACAAACACAACAAAAGCTCCCCGGGAGCTAATGCTAATGATACAACGATCCAAAACAAACATTAAGGTGTTTCCTGGAGCACACCTCCAGTACTAACTGTCTCTCCGTGCAGACCCCAATATTCCAAACCACGCAACTTCCACGGAGTATTTTCCGGGAACCCACAAAACATCACCAATCCATACAAACATGTCCGGATGAGTTTCACACAACATGCATAACCCGTACTCACGCTTCCGGATACGAAATGCAAATAATAGCGGGGATGTACACGTAAACCCGTCGGAGAGCACCCTTCCTCCACCCGTCAGTGGGGGGGGGGGGACTTCCATGCAAACATGCCTCACACAATCAATGGCGGTTGAGAGAAAGGGAATGAGGGGAGGGATTTAGTTTTAGGTTTTATATTAAACCCTAGCTCAAACTCTCTATTCGCAGCCCAAAATTATTTCGACTAAATTTGGGGAGTTACACCGCTCCCAGACTAAGGCGGTTTGATTTAGTCCGGTCTAACGAAGCCTCGAGCGATCTGCAACAAAAATATAAGAAAACATTCATCACACATAGAGCATAACTCCTTTCTTTGGTTATTGTTAATTCATTTTTTGTTGGGGTTTTTATTTGTTGTATTCAGATCCTCTCTATTTGACTTCACATGAATAGTATCTATTTCACGGTATGGATTAATTCATGGTTGATTCGACTGATTCTTTAATCCCACCTTGTTATATTTTTAAAATTAAAATATTAGATAATTTTAAATAAAGTGAGAATCAATTCACTATAAAAGAAACTTCCATTTGAGATCCCAAATGTAGAAGATCTCAATCCTTATTCAGTTATTTGCTTCCATACTTTGAATTTTTTTGCATATATTAATATTATTAATATTTGTTTGATATAGCGAATAATTTATATTATTAAATAAAAATATTTTATATCATTAATACGAATAAAACAAATAGAGTATTTAATTCGACTAGTAATTCAACATTTCAATGAATTCATCTGATAAGTTACAAGCACTTTGGCTAGACACACCCATGCTTCACACAATCAATGACTGAGCCAAAAATTTTGATCATCATGGTCAAAAAAGAGTAACATACAATTGATTTAAAAAATGTCAATATATATGAAGATATATAATTAAAATAAAAATTAATTATTTCATAAGTCAAAATTAAAATACATTGAAAGTTGAAACAAGATTTATAATTGACTAAATACGTTTGTAGAGTTGATAATCACATTCAAAAATTATCACGGAGTGTCAATCCCTTTAAAATTCAGCATTGCCACGAAGTGTCAATCCCTATCTGATCAAAAATCAAATACAATTAATTGTTATTGTTAGTCGAGTAAGATAATCCCCTTTATTTTGATATGTTTGTTTGTAAAAGCTTGTATCAATGTGTTGCCTTGAGTCCATCAGGTTATTGCATAGAATGATAATTTTATTATGAATGCTAGTAGGACCATCAACATGTTTTTTTTAACTTTGTAAATTCTTGTTTGCAATTTTTAAAACATCAACAACAAAATAATCATCTCCTGATTGTTGACTCATTTCTTGCTTAAAAAAGATAATAGAATAAGCAAAATGCGACATCTTTTTCTATTCTGTATTCTAACCATGAAAGAAAATGCTCAAATCAAGCAGGATTAAATTCTTTGAAAATTCATGTGTTTTTGGTTGCCATGAACCTTTTAATAAATACTATATTCTCACCTCATTGCGATCATTAAAAGGATAATAAAAAATACGACATCTCAATCCAGGATCTGATGCTCTATTACCTATATTAACTTCTTTTCTACCTCGTTTAGCATCTAACTGTAATCTTTCACTATCATTTTTCTCACAAAGATGTGATCCAGATTTCGACGATGGCAAGACTTTAAAATATTTATCCATAACTGATTAAAAAAATACCCTAGATCGAATATTCACATCCGATAAACTAAGAGTGAAGGGGAAAAGGAGGAATAGAACAAAAAAAATACCTTCCAAGCTTAATCCATACAATACATGAACCACCTGGTACCGACCTGGACAGAACCATGTTCATTTTCGATTAACAGAAGCCAATCAATCTCACATTGAAATTGATTTTTTTTTTTGAAAAAATCTAATATGAACTGTTGGTGGGGTGGGCAGATTAGCCTTTGAAGTAGGGAATCAGAGAATCTCACATTGAAATTGAAAAAAAATTATGAGTTCATTTCTGATCCTTAAAATATGTTCGGCGACACGCACTGCACGCAGGGTTATGTGCAAAAGCAATGTAGGAGGCGGAAGACTGATCGACCAAAGGCTTCGTTTAGAGCAACAGTGGTGATCACAAACACATTGACTATGAATTATCATTCATGAATGCCCGATCTCACCTAAGTAATTTCATCCATTTTATGTTCAAAACTAGTTTTTTTTTTGAGGACGGTCATATATCACCAAACATACATTCTATGCCAAGTTGGCATTCTAAACTTATTTAGGCTAACTTTAGCTATGTATAGTTTTTAATTTAACATGGATTTATTTCTAGAATGCATATAGTCAAAAATAATCTGCATATAAATCACTTATTTTTAAAAATGTTGTTAATAACAAACATAATTTTGCCATAAGCAAACCCAAAAAACAGGATTTAATATTTTTAAGCTTTTTTCAATCTTAAAAAAATTATATTAGCAAAACCCTACTTTGCTTTCGGCAGAAAAGCCTCGGTCCTTTTTTTCTCCCTCGTGAAAACGGATCAGGATCCTCTCTAGTTCGCGCTCGAGTCTAGTTCACGGTCGTGATTTGCCCGGCAATAGGAACTCAAGTTCACGTGCAAAACCCACTCGTCAGGTAAAATTTTTTTCCTGCGCATAACATTCCTATAAGAAGGAGTGCGGACGAAAAATCAGCCAGTCTAATAGGCCTTTAAAAAGAGTGAATTTAAACCTGAACGGCTTGAATCTCACCAACTCCTTCTTTAGAAATGCTACCCGTACCTAACAATTTTTACTGGCCAGGTGGAGTTTTCACCTGCAGGCTGCAGCACCGTCCAATTTTGCCCGCCAGAACTGGAGAGATCGTGATCGTGCGAAAACGCCCTCCGCAGATCCCTGCGATTTAGGGTTTTCCTCGCCTGCTCTCGACGCCGCCTCCCTTCAACGACGACGCCTCTTTTCTCTGACTCCGGTCACGACGCCGGCTACCTCAAACCACGTCGTCAGGCTCAACCCGTCTCTCGTCAAACGCTCATCGCCTCCTCTTTGCTGATCCCCCGGAAAGATGAAGACGTCCTATATGAAGTTGAGGGGAAGCCAGTATCTCCGGCTGCGCCTTCTTCTCGCGACCCTCTCGTCGACGCCGATTCTCGTGGAGGATATCCGATCCGATTCTTCCTCACCGGGCCTCTGTCCCTACGAGGTCTCCTTTCTGCGTCTCCTAGAGAAGATTTCCGACGATTGCACTGTCGAGATCAATGATACCGGTCAGTATCGCTGCTCTTTGCACCCTTCTCCGTCTCCTTAGGGTTTGAGTTCTCTTTTTCTGTTGTATATAATATGAGTGTTTGCTTGTGATGTTGCTGAGTTTAGGTACTAAACTCAGATACAGACCTGGGGTTTTGATGGGAGGGAAAAACCTCGTGCATGACTGCGGCCTCAGCAGGGCAATTGGTTACTTTATGGAGCCATTGATTGTGCTTGGACTCTTTGGAAAGAGGCCTCTCTCTATCAGGCTCAAAGGTTTGATCTATTTCTTTCACCATTTTCATTTGGGAATTTTTGGTTCGTTGGGAGAGAGTGATGAAAATGAAATGAATGATTTAAATTTAATTTGAACATGTGGCCATTCGATTTCTCAGCATCCCAACATAGTCTTGTGATCATAAAAAATAATGATTTGGAATGTAATCAGTGATAAATAAGTTTTTAATTTCCTCAATTGAAACATCAATGGGCACCGTTTGTCTTAATGCAAAATCTTGTAGTGCTTGCGGTAGTTCATCGCATTCAACAATGGTTCAATGCTATCTCTCCCTAGAAAGTTTCCCTCCACATCTAATGAAGCATTATTGCAACCTTGGTTGGGGAATATCAGTTGGAGATACAATGATGATCTTCTGATCTTCCTCACAATTAATAAAGTCATATAAATGGATCATCAAAGGCACATGATGATGGGATGTATCCAAGTAATGCAATATCTACACACTTTGATAATATTGGGCTATTGCATTTAGTGATTTAATATTTACACCTGTTAAAACTATTAAGCATTTAGTTTTGTGTCGTTTCCTAGGTACCCTACCCCAATAATCATGAGTTTGTTTTTAATTTTTTTGGGAACTATACCAAAATCAACCATCAGAATCAACCCAAATTAATCATTTTTGTTCGGTTTCTAGTTGGCTCTTGTTCTTTAGGTTGGTTCTCAGTTCTCCGATTCAGAACCAAGAATTGTCAGAATTGACCAAAATTATTGCTTGCTTTATAGGATGGAGAATAATTTATTGTAATTTTTTTAAGGGTTAGTATGGCTCATCTTCCTTTAATTTTAATATATTAGTAAAATACTTGAATAATTTAACCTATTCACTATCTATGTATTTTTGAATCACCTCTTAGGAGCGCTTAACTTATTTACATTCCGTGTATATGTTATGGAGTTTGGCTCCCGCGGTGGAGATGCAGACACAATCACACATGAGCGGACCTAATAAAGGCCCAGTGTTGTTCCCGCTGACACTAAAAAAAGTTAATTAGAGAATAGGGTTTCTATCCCGCCCCCGCTCAAAGTCCTTGCGTGATTTGTGACCCCGTCCTCCTCCGGCTCATGCCTGATGGTTTGAAACGCAGGCTTAACAGGCACATGATTCACCGACCTAGGCTTCACCGACAACAAGCTCCACACCCTTCAACCTTCTTCCCATGACATCGCGACTCAATCTTCCTCTTGCGCAGGATTCACCGGCAGCAGGCTTCACTTCCGTCGGTCTTCCTCCCCTGACCATGCCCTCTAACGCAGTTACCGTGTGGGGTAAAAAAACCCTCTATGAAACCCCAATTTCTACTACTTTGTATTGCTTCTCTTCTTACTCCGTAATGCTAATAAACAAACAAAAATCTTTGCGCAATTTCTCTTCATACTCCGTTAAGCCACAATTCTTTTTCGAAGTTTCCAAGAAATGATTTCAAGCAATGAGGGACAATGGATGAGATTCTATAATAAATGAAATAACTCTTTGTAACAAACGTGGTATTGTTGTTCCAAATATGAAGGACATATTTGTAGCTCGAGGGAAATCAAGTCATATATTTGAATACATTACGAACCTCACTTGTATCATGTAGAATTATTGTATACAATCTTTGATTTACAACTTATTAAGCTAAATAATCGTTTGGATAAGGTGAACATTGAATTGCTTTTCTGCGTGACATGTTTAAATCCAAGAATTGAATTTTTTGCATTTCATAAACAAAAATTGTTTTCATTCACTAAACATTATTCATTCAAATTTTCTCCAATTGTGCTAATGGAACTTGATAATCAACTTGAAAGTTACATTTTAGATGTTCACTTAAACGGGGAATTCTCAGTTGTGAAAGGGCTTGGTGGATTTGCTCAAAAGTTAGTTGAATTGAACAATGATGTTCTTTACCTGTTGACGTATTTGGTCGTAAAGCTAACACTACTCTTACATATTGCAACAACAACTGTAGAAAGAGTTTGTTTGCATGAAGATTATCGAAACATTATTAAGTAATCGAATGAGAGATAATTGAATGAATGCTTGTCTAGTGACACACATTGAAAATGATATGTTTTCTACTATCGACAATAATGTTATCATGAAATATTTTTTGAATATGAAACATCAAAGAAGAGTATTGTAAACAACTAAGCAACATTATTTTTCTTTCAAAATGTCCAACTTTTGTAAAAAATTTGCGACATTAATATAGCCATTTTACCATATTTGTCGATTAACTTTTCTTTATTAGTTTAATGATTCACCTACACAAAGAAATATTCCAGTGTCCTTCATTGCAAACACATGAAGGGTTTACGATGGGCTACAAGGAAGGGCCTAATTATATCAGACGCGATCAACCACTAGCAAAACCATCTTTTTTTGCACAAGTTATTTCCTTTTCCAATTAATTACAACTTTTCTTGGACTTTGAGCTTAGGTATTCCTTTTTTTTTGAAAATGCTTGATAATGTGATTTGAGCCTAGAGTTGACCAAGGCTTTGTTTGGGACTCCATTGTCATTTTAAAAGGGACAAATTTTAAAATTGAGAAATGAATTTAAAAAAAATGTATTATTAAAACTGAGAAGAGTGTTTGTGTAATCTTTGTTTGCGGCCAGTTTTAAAACTTAGAAGAGTGTTTGGGTAATCTCCGTTTGTAGCCAGTTTTAAAACGGTAAAACAATGTATTTGTTTGGGAAACTACCGTTCTGATGTTGGTTAAAAATAAAACATTCAAACATCTTTTACCAAAGTGCAACAATTGTTTTTAGAAAATTAAAATGTAAACTAATTAGCACAAAATAAAAAATGCAACATATTTAGCCTCTGTCCGACGACCTCATAAAGCTTTTCGGTAATGGAGTCGCACAGTGTAAACATTTGATTCTTGCCACTCTTTGTACCCTAACAATTTCATTGTTCTCCCTCCTTATGTCGCTTGTCTTTCATACTCCTCGCTTAATCAGACGCGTCCGAGTGTAGACAAAAATCTCATCATGATCACATCAGTAGAAATTCCTGTCTGCACGTGAATGTTTTCGTTGTATAAAATTAAGCAGTGCCATCATAAAGATCAAAATATTCCGTTGTTTTTTCAAATGTATACCATGACATATTGCGAAAGATACGCCATTTCTTTGTTGAATCCTAACCTAACCCACGCTTGAGATTTTTCCATAACTTCCAATCTTTTTTTCAACTGGTCTCATTTATTTTGAATTGTGCGACTAAATACATGTCTCTTGTATATTCCTTCCTAGAATTTAACAGTTACATTATTACAACCCTCCTTAGACAAGTGTATTGTCGGTTTATTACCAAGTTCAATCTTTGATGTACATAAATCACAACAACAACACTCAAGCCTTTATCCCACTATAGTGGGGTCGGCTATATGGATCCATAACAATATTTCATTTGACTCCCAAGTTGCTACAATTCCTCTCTCTCTAGTTTTAACCACTGCGCTACCTAATACCAAACAAAGTATACAAAATATATCTTAAAATTACAAACACTGCATATAAAAAAAATATGTATACGCAACACAATACATACACACACATATACAATACACACCGCATGCACACACACACATCACATACACAACACATACACAACGCATACACAACACATACACAACACATACACAACACATACACAACACATACACAACACATACACAACCCATACACAACACATACACAACGCATACACAACGCATACACAACGCATACACAACACAACACATACAACATAGATACACACATACACAACATACACACAACACATACAACATAAATACACACATACACAACATACACACAACACATACACACATACACACATACACACAACATATACACACAACATATACACACACACACAACATATACACACATACACAACACACACACAACAAATACACAACACGCACAACACATTCACATACACATACAACATACACACACAACACACACAAACACAACACACACAACACACACACAACACACACAACACACACAACACACACCACACACACCACACACACCAGACACACCAGACACACCAGACACACAACACACACAACACACACAGCATACACACACTTACACAACAACATCACATACACATGTAACACAACCACAACACATACATACACACAACAACAACAACAATACACATACAAAACATTACAAACATCACAACAACACACACATACACCACACACACATCACACCAACAGCACATACATAACAACAACACATACACAACACAACACACATCACAACAATAGCACATACATACACATACACACAAACACACACAACAACACACACACCATACAAACACACACACATACACACATACAACACAACAACACACACACCACATACACATACACAACAACACAAACACACACACACACACACACAACACAACACCAACACACACACAACAACACAAACACACATACACCACAACACATGGAGTAGATCTTGGAGTGGGAAAGAGCTAATCTTGGAGTAGAGACTGCAATGCAAGGAAATCTGGAATTCTGGGCTCAAAAATCAGAAGAAGGGGGACGGATTTGCAACTATGGACACTCAAATCAGCAAAAGGAAAATGGATATACACAATTCTTGAATGCAGGAAGTGTAAGATCATACCACACAACAAGAGAGATCGGCGCGGGCTATGTTGGAATAGCAGAGGACTCGAGCTGTACAGCTTCAGGGAGAGCTCTGTCAGAAGAGAGGATGATCGACTTTCCCTCCGTCTTTTTGGATCTGCAACTATGGATTCCTCTTTTCGGCTCACCGGAAGATTAGAGGGGTCCGCGGACCGTCTTTTGCGCTTTTTGGCTCGCCGGAAAAGTTGCGTGTGAGGAATGTTGGGAGGTTATTCCGCGGGAAGGAGATGCAGAGGCGATGAGGCACCTGCGAGAAAGGGGATTGGAGGTCATTTTGGAAAGTGGGCTGAAACTTGAGGTGACCGGTCGAGAAAGGAGGAGAACAAAGGGTTTGGACTGGTCGGTTGAAAATGAACTCCTGCCAAACATCGCTCCAGTTGTCGTTCTAAACTGAACCCAAACAGGTTGGTATTAAACTGGAGTCCCAAACGGGGCCCAAGTTGATGTTTCCTTGGATATCCATCTTCCCCCTCCCATCCTCTCCTATATCCTCCATCAATCCCCACCACCGACTACTCGTGGATACCATAGAGGTATCATGTCTCCTACCTTCCTCCTACGACTACACATGTTTCATCATCAGGTATCATTCCTTTCCACACACACCGTAGACCTCGAGGTCGCTCGTCGCAAGCTGGGGCATCGTGCATTCCGCCATAGCTTATTGCATTGTCGGATTAAACTGCCAATACGTTTGAGTGACTGCCATCTTGTCTAGTAACAAATGCTGCTACAACATCCGCTTCTAACCATTTTGTTGCTCAATTGTCCCCTGATGTATGGACACCCGATCCGTAATGGAAGCACATTTAATGTTGTGGAGAAAGCATTAACTCATTGGTTAGTCGTCAAACCATCCTTACCCTTGGCATGTCCGTCCATAACACCTATTCCCCTCTCCTTGGAGATGCCTAACTTCAAGGGATCTGACCTGATGGGATGGATTGCCAAAGTAGAGCAATTCTTCATGCCAGGTTATGTTAGGGATGTACACTTCTGTCAATAATTTAGAAGCCCAATTTCACTCAGGGGGTCTTCCTGCACAACAATCTAGTCCACTACAAGAACCTCGACCAGTGAATCAAGAGAATATGAATCCGTCTAGATGGGATGCAGGTATAAAATTAGATTTTGAGGATTTTGAGGGCACACCTGAGCCCGAGGTATATCTAGATTGGTGTGACCGATTAGAGCAGCTCCTCTGCTAGAAGCGCACACCTACCCACCAGCAGGTGGAGTCTTCTACCTTAAAGATGAAGGGACCTGCACTTAATGGTGGGGGCAGGTCGAACGGATGTGTTACACTATGGGGCAACCACCCATCACTACTTGGGTTGAGTTCAAAGCTCAACTCAAGTGGAGGTAAGTCCCCGTTGATTTCATGCAAACCTTATATCGTAGGTATCACAACCTACTACAGGGAAAACAAACCATCGACGAGTACACAAACGAATTTCGTGTACTCCAGTCACGTTTAGTTCTGAGGGAGGAAGACCACATGGTCGTGACTCGTTATCTTAATATGCTATGTTATGCGATACGAGATCAGTTAGAGTTTCATGATTTCCATGACCCGGGAGAGGTCTCCAGTCGGACACGCCGAGTGGTCCAGAATAGGACATCTGACCAGAGACCTATTGATAGGACTCATTACAACTCTTTATCATCGTCGACATTTAGAATGATTTCATCGGCTGCACCTGGACTACCTTCCACCGTTAGACCCGCATTACCAGCTCCAACCTTTATGAGACCATCCTCAGTTTCCACTAAGGGGAAGGAAGTTGTCATCTCTAGGCCCGTGTTTTGATGCTACAAGTGTGAAGTCGGGATATAAGTCATCTGAGTGCCTGAGGCGTTAGTTTACCGCCGTTGTTGAGGTTGACGATGAACGAGCTCATGAGTATGGGGTTTAGGAGAGTGATTTTGTTGGAGATTCAGAGGCCCCACCTGAGGGAGTGTGAGGTTGAGGGCGAGTAGCTGGATCAGTTGATATGTGTTCTACAACATAACCTACTGATTCCGCGAGTCACCATTGATGATGCTTGGCTTAGGCACAAAATTTCTTGTACCACTGCTCGTATCCGAAAGCACTTTTGTTATATTATCATAGACAGTGGGAGTATAAAAAACTTTGTTTCCCAACACATGGTGGAGAAGTTAAATCTCTAAATTCAGAAGCTTCAACGACCTTATGATTTATCTTGTGTGATTAGCGATACCACGATGGTTATCTCCCAGCGGTGCCTCGTAGAGTTCGCTATTGGACCTTCCTATTCTCAATATTACAAATATCGGATGTCGGTGATATATCATATTGAGTTTTTAAATGTCGAATGTCAGGAGTCAGAGATATTTTAAAATATAAGAGTTCCATGTCTTATAAATAATTTTTTTTTTATTTTTATGTATACTAACTATAATTATATATTATAAAAAAGAAAAATAATATAACAAATAGATAAAAAAATGAGCGATTTATATTATAAAATAAAATTGAATAGTAAAAGGAAAAAAAACAGCGGGAACGACTTCATTTGAGTCCGTCTACGACCGATCACCCCCAGATGTAGTGCGCCACCTTCCGGGGGAGTGCCTCGTGCCCAGTATGGCGAATCATCTTTAAGATCGGGACATCATCTTGGACAGTCTTAAACATCACCTACGCTGGGCCCAGAAAAACATGACGTCCATCTCCAACCGCAAGCGCCGTGATCTTTCCTTCCAAGTCGGCGAGAAGATCTTCATCAAACTCCACCCTTACCGTCAACTCAAGGTCACCAATGCCCTTGCCCCAAACTCACACCACGTTCTTTTGGGCCGTTCACTGTCCTAGCTCGGATTGGAGCTGTCGGCTACAAGATCCAAATTCCCGAGGGAGCCGTATCCACCCGGTGTTCCATGTCTCTCAACTTCGCCGCTCACCGTCCAAGGCCACTTGGTTATTGTGAGATGACTTCCGTCATCAATTTCCCGATTTCTGCCTTGAGGACAAGACGAATTTTTCAGATGGTGGCATTGATACGAACATTCATGATGAGGGCCGCCCGTGACTGGTCTATACATGACGGGAATGAGATAACAACGCTCAGGCCAACGGGGAACCGCATGAGGCGTGCGCAGCTCGGACCAACGAGGATGAACCGATTGCGGCAGACGCGGCTTGGATCGACGAGGATGAACCGATTGCGGCGGGTGCGCCGGAACTTTTGTTTTATCTTGTCTTGGATGAAATCTGAAAATGGCCGCTCTCTTGTTCTCCTCTAACCCTACCCCCCTTCATCTCTCTCTCCTACTGTCAGCTCTTCCCCCTTTCCTGGTTTTTCTCCCTATCGGTAATACTCAGTCACCATACCGGGTAAAGCATCAATGCTACACTAAGTCTGCCTTTTTAATAACTTAAAAGTAGGTATTGCGTGGAGGACAAATGTGTCCCCGCATAAGGTTGTCTCTGAAGACCTTAACACCTCCCAATGTATGAAATCAGGAAATTCCTAGAATCACATCAATGTCACCCGACCCAAAGAAGTAAAAGTCGGCCACTATCTAACATGAACCTACTTGAAACCGAATGTCACGACAAAGGCCACCTATGGGATTGAGACGACCATCTCACAAGTAAACGATAAAATCTTACAAGGGAATAGTGCAAGCTCCTCGGAGAAGGAAAATGCGTCGAGCTTCGTTAGTAATCATGATGAGAATCAGACTCTCATGGAGTTGGCCATTGAGCTTCATGGTACGAGCACTAGATATTCCACCCACAAAAAAGCATGGTTCCAACCAATGTAGAAGACAATTTGCAGAATCAGTGGGTGTGCCCTCCAGCTGCAAAGCTTCAAAATCCAATAAGGTGACTTCTGCATTGTCATCTTCAATGATCGCTAACAACTCATTCATAGGGCAACCAAAAATAATTCACTCCAACAAACGAGTAATCTCCATGGCATAGGTAGTTGATGTAAATTGCGCTTCACAAAATGTAAATTTTTCTTGGAGAGGAAATTTAGCTCGAGATTTAATTTTTTTTTCAAGTCACACACCACCACTTAACTGAAAAATAAATTGTTCATCTCATGAAGAAAGCAGCAGATTTATGAGTGCAGCAGTGTCACAATTTAAGTAATAAGAAAATCACAATAAAGAAAAATGACGACAAGGAATGATCGGAATGGGGTGCGCTACACTTGAAAATGACAATACTTGCTGAAATTATAATAATAAACCACTAGTAATGAGATTGAGAGGAGGGGAAAGGAGAGATCTAACCGGGATACCCGAACAACGGCGTACTAATCCCCTTCACGGCACAGTCACAATAAGGAGAGCAGGAGGCAATGAGCAACAACGGATGGTGAAGAAGCTGGAGGGAAAAAATGGAGGTTCTGTAGGGATCAGCTCTGGGGGAGAATAGGCGGCAGTGCAGGGGACGCCGACGAGGCACGACAGTGGAAGGGAAGGTGTCAGGTTCATAGTTGGGCTCAGGGAGAAACACTGGTCGGTAGTTGTGAACTACGAAGGAGGGTTGGAGGTGCAGTGGTCATGGGATTAGAAGAAAGGGGCCTTCGACTTGGAGCAAAAACACGCAAGAGTGGAGGCGAGGAAGACTTCAACGACAGAGGGAGAAGTGGCGAAAACAAGGGTTCCGCGTGAAATCGAAAGCAAGTGCGCGTGGAAGGTATCGGGGGGACTGAAAATACCAAAAGAGAATTTAACTCTTTCAACATTCCAGCGTGTCTAGGTCATCCAAAAGGGGGGATATTTATAGGCCCTTGCCCTCCTTATCTCAATTAATAAAACTTTATTTTCTAATTTCAGCAAGTAAAAAAAATAACATAAGCGCATTGACCCGCTTCGCTCACTCCATGCCGAACCATTTTATTCAGGGCCACGTGAGGTGGTTAATTTCACGTGTCGGGCCACCACAAACAAGTGTTCGCATCAAATGACATAATAATATGAAAACAAAATGACATGAACGTAAGAATGAAAATAACAGAAATAAAACTATAGTGCCCTAGGCAGGCTTATATCAGTTCCCCCGGGGTTGAGATAACTAGACTCCGACGAGACTGTGCTAGTGGCTGCAGCTGAGGGATTTGGACGCCGTCATTGTAACTCTGTGGAACTGATCCAACTCCTATCAAGAGCGTCCCTTCCCCGTCAGGAGACCAAGTATCGCTGGTAGGCCTCTGCACGAGTCTGGAACTCTCGAACATCAACCACTTAATCAATCTCCTCTGTGGTGGGTGTGAAGCCCGGCTGAAAACCCGGTCGTAACCCCAGGCTCCATGATAGGTGGCGGTATAGGAACGGTGGGTGGGGATCCATGGAAAGAGCAGAGATCTGCCACATTGAAAATCAGTGATGTGCTGAATTCCGAAAGCAGGTCTAAAAGGTAGTCATTTTCACCCAACCACTTCCTCGCCTAAAAAAGGATTGAAACAATGTTGTCGGAGCCTGTGATATGACCCAATGAGAAATCTTTCCTTCCTAGAATGAACTAACACTCAATCTCTTTCTGAAAAATACACTTCGCGCCGATGTAGATTGACGTTGATCTTGTATTTTTCAGATGTTACTTGTAGTTTGTTGCTAATAGTTTCATGCAATGATTTTAAGCTGTCAATTTAAGTAGCAACGTCAAAGGAAATGAGCTCATGAGAAGGTAGAGAGTGGTGGTCAAGGAAATGAGGAATATAAAAGCCATAAACAATCTCAAAATGTGACTTTTGGTTGGGGTGATTTAACGTATTGTTGTATACACACTCGGCTTGGGCTAGTACCAAATCCCACTGGTTAGAATGCTCACTCACTAGACATCTCAATAAATTTCCGAAGCTTTGGTTGATTACTTTAGTTTGCCCATCAGTTTGGGGGTGGTATGCGCTGCTAAATTTCAATTTTATGCCAAGTTTACCCCATAGAGTTTTTAAAAAATGACCCATAAAACGAGTGCCCCTATCAAAAGTGAATGTATGGACCCCCTTGAAGTCTAACCACCTCGCTAAAGTAAAGATCCGTTATTTGTGAGGCATCAATGGTTTTTCGACAGGGAATAAAGTGGAGCATCTTAGAAAACCTATCAACAAGTACAAAAATGGAGTCAACCCTACGCGCCATACAAGGGAAGCCACTAACAAAGTTCATGGTGACCGTATCCCATGGTCTCTCAGGGATAGGTAAAGGAGTATATAATCCAGTGTTCTAGGACTCTCCCTTGTATAACTTGCAGGTGCGAACGAGGCTAAAAATATCTTGCCTCATACGAGGCCAATAATGGCGCGTAGTCGCTAGATCTAACATCTTAGCCTTTCCTATATGTCCCCCTAACCCAGATGAGTGTAGCTCGGTGAGCAAGGCCTCTCATTACGGTCCCTGACAAATACAAAATCTAGTGCCCCTAAATAGGTAGCCCTCGCTCACACAGAAATATCATGTCGCATCCGCTCCATGTATCCAACACCTGCTTGAACATGTGCGACCAATAGAGGGAAGCCGCCATGTGCCGGTAGGTGTGTAAAGCCCCGACGTGACCCCCAGATGGTGTGGCATGGAACTCAGCTAGGAGGCGCAAAATAAGAGGGGTGGCTGCGGACAGCACTAAGAGGCCCTGGTAAAAGAGCCGACCGCCCACACGGGAATACGAGTGGTGGCCCCCTGGGTTGACGATGAGGTCCGTCCGAATGGCAGCAAGTTACTGGTCCCTTTCCACATCATGTTGTATAGATGCGGCATTGTCCCAGACCGGACGAGAGATGGCCCGAAGCTTCGGGGAGTACACTTGTCGGGAGAGAGCGTCCGCGTGCGGTTGGTGCGGCCCAAGTAGAATTTGATGGATAAGTCGTACCCAAGAAGCTTAGCTACCCAAAGTTGTTGCGCCGGCGTGCCGATTTTTTGTTGGAGGAGGTACCGCATGCTATGGTGATCGGTGCGGATAATAAAGGGGCGGCCCAGAGGTACAGTCTCCAGTGTTGAACTGTCAGGACAAGCGTCATGAGCTCGTTCTCATAAGCCGAACGGCTACGAATGGTGTTATAGAATGCCCAACTGTAGTAGGCGATGGGGCGGCCGCATTGCATGAGGACCGCACCCACACCGGTACCCGAGGGGCGCACTCACCTGTCGGATATTACCGATAGGGAGAAAAACCCGGCAAGGGGGAAGAGCCGGCGGTAGGAGGGAGAGATGAAGGTGGCTAGGTTAGAGGAGAACAAGAGAGCATCCCTTTTCAAATTTCATCCAAGACAAGAAAATACAAAAGTCCATACAAGCCTCTTGTAGCAGTGAAGTGCCAATAACAAAATTGACTTATAAAAATATATTTAATTTTAATTATCCGGCGCGCCCGCCGCAACCGGTTCATCCTCGCCGGCCCAAGCCGCGCCTGCCGCACTCGGTTTATCCTCGTTGGTCCGAGCCGCACCCGCCGCACCCGCCACATGTGGTTCCCCGTTGGCCCGAGCGTTGGCATCTCGTTCCCGCTGTGTATAGACCCGCCACACGATCTATTGCCACATTCACCGGCTAACCACAATGCTCTATTAGTCACATGTTTTCAATCTATCTCAGCCTGATTATAGTGGTACACACCTTTAAAAGGAAGAGATAGAGCCGCTGGTCAGGGAGATGTTGACATACGATCTCGGTTGTTTGATTTCTAGGCCTTTTCTTGAACGCTGTGTTGTTGGTTTGTCAAAAGTACGGTAGTGGTTAATTTATGTTGATTCCCAGGAGCTGAACATGGTGGCAATAGTGAACAAGTGCCCCATTCCGCTCATATATGGGCTACTCGATAAGCTCCCCGATGCGATATATTTCCCCAAGTTTGTCCTTCGTTCTGTTTATTACCAGATTTGGGTGCATGTGGAGGACATTTCGTAGACTGGTTTCAGACACATGATGGACATTACATGTTTATGCCATGCTCTTCAATTTGATGAACACGCCTACCAACTTCTCAGTAACAATGAATGATTTATTTTGGTCAGTGTTGTGTAAGAACAATGAATGATTTATTTTGGTCAGTGTAGTGTAAGTGTATCTTTTTTTCAAATTATATACTTGTGTATAGTCTGACATACTAAGGATCATTTGTTCTACTTGTGGTGACTCTTATCACTCTTCATAGACATTCCTTGTTCATTATTCCAAAGAAATACTGATTTGGTCAACTAGAAGTCCATTACCTGGATCAAACCTTTTGTAGCACAACATATTTATGGATCAAAAGAAGGGGGAGGATGTCATCCAATGGCTGATGTTGTGCTCCTTGCAGGCCATGTTGCTCTGCGTGGAGGAGTTGACTACAACTTGCCTTGCCGATGCTCCAAGTAAGAAGCGACTTTCCCGTGGGCCTTCTTCAACTACTTGCTGTGCCAAAACTGATATGGAGAGACATAGGCATGGGTTTTATCACCATGTTACCAAAATCAAGTGGATTTCTTTGCATTCTAGTGGTGGTGGATCGGTTTCCCAAATACGACAACTTTATACCACTATGCCATCCATTTACTGCTCCTTCAGTAACAAACATTTTCATTCACAGAGTTGTGCATCTCCATGGATTTCCATGGTCTATCACAAGTGACTGGGATCCTGTCTTCTCAAGCATCTTTTGATTAGAGCAGTTCAATCTTCAAGGATTCAATTGCATGTGAGCACGACCCTTAACTCACAAATGTTCTATGATGTTTGATAGTTGAGTGGTTCATCTAACTAATTTAGTATTTTACAAAATATCTAATCATTGTTCTTTTTTATGAACTCTGAATATTTATATTTAACGTATTCCAAGCAAGCAATTATATTTTTCTCTATTTTTAGGAGAACTCACTTTTACTAAAAATTGAAACTTAAAAGATGGGAAAGTTAAACACAACACTTTTGAAACAACCTTTTCCATCTTACTTGTAAAAGATGCCCTTAACTGACCATCATGTCTTTTCAATCACTAAACAAACAATACTGGCCCTTGTTCAAACCAGTTTGTGATGTGGTGTTCTTAACTCTTAGATGTCATTTGAGGCTGTACCTTCTGACCTTAAAATTTGAGGATGTCATTTAACCACGGTGAACGACGATAGACCCTATGAGACTTCTAGATAAAGGATTATGGAAAGGCACACAGATGAGAATAAAAATGTATGATTACCTAATTTTTGTTGCCAAAATACTTGTCCATTTGCATTAAATAATCTTTTCTTCTTTTAGGAAAGTATTATAATTTAGCACCTATTGTTTCGTTAGACAGCAAAGAATTACTGTTTCGCAATGTGTGTTTAGTTTTATAAAATCACTGTTTAGCATAATTACAGAAAAGTTTGATACTTAATGTTTTTTTATATAATAATTTGTTTGGCTTGCAGGAATTACCAATGATTCTAAGGATCTAAGTGTAGATACTTTTCGGACAACCACATTGCACATACTCAAACAATTTGGTGTTCCTATAGATGGCCTTGAGTTAAAAATTGAAAGCCGAGGAGCTGCTCCTCTTGGTGGCGGAGAAGTTGTTCTTGGAGTTCCTATTGTTCCTAATAGCTTAACTGTAAGTTTTTGTCATTATATGAAGATTCTCTTTCTCTCCTACATATGCACTCACCACCCAAACAACAATTTATTCAAAAGAAATCCCACTTATGATTTTTACCTAGTAAACCGATACGGACAGAGGCAACTCCGTTGAGGGTCTACACGTGCAAGAATGACATCGGGCTGTAGCCCACGGATGTTGGAGGAACCCACGGGAACTACCTCTATTTGATTATTTATGTTTCCAATTAATTTATGTTTTTACTATTCGCACTCCCAAACTTTCGCTATTCACATCTCGTTGCTATAAGGGTGTTGTATGTTCTCATTTGGGTTTTATCTTGGATGAATGCTAAGTGTTAGGGTTGCTCCCTAAGTTCCCTCTAAACTTTTTTTTTTGAAAAGTGCATATAACATGAAATTAAAAAACAAAAAGGAAAAAAAAAACTACAGCATGCCATCCAAGTCTGCACGAACAAATTCTGCAAACTCAGAATGGGTGCTATCAACATCGAGCCATACAAAGTTCCCCCGTAGGGCAAAATGAGCCATACAAAGTTCCCTCTAAACTCTAATCCCTCACTTCTCCCTCAACACGTCGGATTCTTCCCCGGAAATCGTAATATTTGATCCGACCTGCCCTACTATCCGCTGAAGCCTTCGAATATACCATTGCTCTTATGCCCTCGCGGCTTCGCTTGCACAAGAAACGCCCTCCGCCGCTGCTTTGCTCGGACGTAACCACATGCCTTGCTCAGACCGCATGCCTTTCGCTCGCCCATTGATGATCCCGATCGCTGATTCGTTCAGATGCCATCTCTACTTCCCGATCTCGATCGCGGCATCGCTACTTCGTCCATATCTCCTTCCACCACTTGGAGCTTCCTTTTTTTTGGTGGGAAAGATTTCCGGCCCCCAAACTATGAAGCTCCCCAGGAAGCTTCATGATCGTATGATCATCGTTATGGTGGATAGTGGTGCGAGCCACAATTTCATCTCAGAGCAACTGGCTTTACATCTCCATCTTCCGACCAACCCCTCCCTGGATTTCATGGTCTTCCTTGGCGATGGGCGATGACGTCCAACCAAGGTCTGTTTCCCTTTCATGTCTCCGTGTGTCCCTACTTCGTGACAACAGACTTCTATGCTTTTATTCTGGGCGACATTAAAGCCATTTTGGGCGTGGCTTGGCTCCACACACTGGGCGATATTCAGATAAATTGGGTGCACATGACTATGAATTTCATCTAAGAGGGATGTTCGTGCCGTCTCATCGACAATTCCACCCTCCTCCGCACTCTGGTATCCTTCTGCGCCATTCAACGAACCGCAGAGGCCGACTTCACCATGTGGCCATGGCCCCTTGTTGAGGCCATGTTCGCCCCTCCCTCTCACCCACTTGAATTCCAGGAGCTTCTCACCTAGTTCACTGACGTGTTCCAGAGTCCTACAGGGTTGCCTCCGGTGCGACCTGCCATGCTGATATGGTCACGTGCAAAAAGATGAAATCGAGCGCCTTATGCGGGAGATGCTTATGGGGGGCCTCATTCTTCCTAATGCAAATCCCTTCTCTAGCCTGATCCTTTTTAGTGCGGAAGGACAGAAGTTGGTGCTTGTGCGTTGACTACTGCGAGCTCAACAAAGCCCCATTGTTAGAAAGTACCCCATTCCGATCATCCAGGAGTTGCTGGACGAGCTTCATGGGGCAACCTACTTCACCAAGTTGGACATCAGGCAAGCTGCCACTAGATCCAGGTCCGACCTGAGGATATATCCAAGACCGCATTTTGAACCTACAATGACCACTACGAGTTTCTCGTTATGCCCTTCGGGTTGACGAACACTTCCACCACCTTCCAAGCGACGATGGACATCTTCTGGGCGGTACTTCGTAAACACGTCCTCATTTTTTTTGAAGACATTTTGGTGTACAACTCATATTGGCAAGATCATGTGTGACACGTTCGCCTCACGTTGGCTACTATTCGACGCCATCACCTGAAGCTCAACCCAAAGAAATGCTCCTTTGGCGTGTCGGAAGTGAGCTACTTGGGCCACACTATTTCGGCCCGGGGGGTGGCGATGGATGAAGAAAAGATTGCGGCGGTCCTCCATTGGTCAACCCCCACCTCGCTCTGGGAAGTCCGAGGATTCTTAGTCTTGACCAGCTACTTCCGCCGCTTCATCCAAGGCTACAGGGCTATGGAACTACCACTTACACAACTCTTGAAGAAATCAGAGGAGGTTCCGTTTCTTTGATCAGCCGCGACGGTCGCCGCCTTCGCCTCTTTCAAACAAGCACTTATGCAAGGACCGGTTTTAGCAATGTCGGAGTTCGGTCTTCCGTTTCTAGTGGAGTGCGACGCGTCCGACACCGGTATCGGGGCCGTTCTCATGCAATCCGCTCGACCGGTAGCTTACTCTTGTCGGGCCTTCTCAAGTACCATTCGGAGCTGATGCGTCTGGTTCTAACGGTCCAACATTAGCGACCCTATTTACTCGACTGGCCTTCTGTGGTCCGCATCGACCATCACATCCTCTGTTATCTCTTCCAACAAAAAGTTGCAATGCCGACACAACATGGGTCGCCAAACTCCTCGACCATGATTTCATTGAGTTTCGTCCGGGCAAAGCAAACCGGGAGGCTGACACTCTCTCCTGCCAAAATTAGTTCTCGGTACTTACAGCCGTCTCTTGACCCATTTGGGAAGAAGCTGCGACCATCCAACAAGAAGTGGTGGTTGATCCCCACTCGAACGTTATCCAGACGGCCCTCATCGCCGACGTCGCGGTTTGCTCACCTTATTCTCTTGTGGGAGGTCGTTTATTCATTAAAGACCGCCTAGTCTTTGCACCGACATCGTCGAGCATCCCTCGCCTCCTAGCCGAATTCCATGCACTGGCGGACATGCCGATCCTACCACACATACTGCCGCTTGGCAGCGTCTCTCTATTGGCCACACATATTCCACCAAGTAAAAGCTCTCGTGGTTGCATGCTTCACGTGCCAACATGCCAAATATGAAGTCATGTTTCCGAACAGGCATCTCCAATCGCCACCGATTTCAGAAATGATTTGGGAATACATTGTTATGGATTTCATCACCTGGCCACCGTGCTTGCAAGGATTTGATTGTAGTTTGATAGTGGTGGACCGCCTCTCCAAATACGCTCACTTCCTTCCCCTCTGCCATCTCTACATGGCCGCCTTCGTGGCGGAGTGTTTCATCAACGGGTCCATGCGACTTCATGGTTTTCCTCGGTCGATTGCCAGTGAACGCTACTCTTTATTTTTGAGCACATTCTGGACGTCTCTCTTTGGTTTCCAAAGCACCCGTCTCCGTATGAACACCTCATATCACCCGTAAACAGATGACCAATCTGAAGTTTTCAACTGGTGTTTGGAAACTTACTCACATTGCTTCATTGTGGAGCAACCCAGTGGGTGGGCCAAGTGGTTATGTTGAGTTGAATATTCCTACCTACAACACGGCGTACCATGAAGTGGCAGACACTACTTCGTTCGAGGCCGTCTACGACCGTCCACCTCCCTCGATCGTCCGCCACCTTTCCGAGAAATGCCAAGTGGAAAGCCTTGCCAACCATCTTCGAGATTGGGACACCATCCTTGACTAACTGAAACACCGCCTACGCCGGGCTCAAGAGAAGATGACTTCCTTTGCAAATAGAACGCGGCGCAATCTTTCCTTCCAAGTGGGCGAGAAGGTGTTCATGAAGATCCACCCTTATCGACAACTTTCGGTGGCCCGTCATCCTTGTCCAAAGTTTACCCCTATGTTCTTTGTACCTTTTGAAGTCTTAGCTCACATTGGCGTCGTTGCTTACCGACTTCACCTCCCTAGCGGAAGGCGCATCAACGGAAGGCGCATTCACCCAGTTTTCCATGTCTCTCAGCTACACCAAGTGGTGGGCGAGCACCCCACCGTGGACCACATTCCCGCGGACATCAATCTCACCGGCAAAGCGCCTAACTACCCTACTAAAATCCTTAGCCGCCGCCACCATCTTCCGGGTGACACCGGTCTCGAGGAAATTCTAGTGGATTGGCTCAACTGTTCGGAATTTGATGCTACATGGCTGCTCTGGGATGACTTTCGCAGCCAATTCGCCGGCTATTGCCTTGAGGATAAGGCAAATTTTCCAGACGGAGGTGTTTTGATATGAACGTGCATGAGGAGGCAATGTCGTGGAGGGTCTACACGCGCAAGAAGGCCTCGGGCTGTAGCACACTGACGTTGGCGGAACCCGCGGGAGCTACCTCTATTTGATCATTTATGTTTTGAGTTGATTTATGCCTTTAATATTCACACTCCAGAATTTTTGCTATTCGCGTCCCGATGTTATAAGAGGTGTTGTATGCTCTCAGTTGAGTTTTATCTTGGATGAATGCCAAGTGTTAGTGCTGCTCCCTAAGTTCTCTCTCAACCCTAATCACACTCTTCTCCCTCAGCACCGCTGGCCCTTCCCCTTATCGGATTTATCCCGGGAATCATAATATAAACCACATGGAAAAACAAAGCCCTGTTTGGGAGAGCAGCGACAGAGTGGCGGTGGTTGTGCATATTAACACCGCCACTCTTAAATACCACAACTCTCCCAAACAAAAGAAATATATATTTCTCGCTCACACACACGTGCATGTTGCTTCCGATAGGTCTAACACCCACTTTAAATGTTTAAGCAGGCAACATCATGGATAGATGAAGGAATGGTCAAGAGAATAAGAGGAGTGACTTCCTCCACTAGGGTGTCACCTCAGTTTGGAAATCGCATGATATTTTCTGCTCGTGGGATCTTTAATCGTCTCCTTCCAGATGTTCATATATTTACTGATCATAGGTCAGGTCAATCTTGTGGAAGGTACGACTTTTTGTATTAAAAGGTTCATCAATCTCATAAATTGTTAATGTATTTATAAACATTTGCGTTTTCTTTTAAGAAAAATACTATTAATATCAAGATGCTACTTCTTTGTTTTATCCTTGGCTTTTTTTTTCTTATCTGTTAGCTTAGTAAAATATGGTGGTTATACAGAATAAATATTGTAATCTAAATATTAAATAACTGTGTTTTATACATATTTTTTCCCTTCAAAATGATTATTGATTTATTGTAAGCCGAACATAATATAAAAAATGTTATAAATTGTCAAAACAGTAATTATTAATAAATTGATTAAAAGTAAATATATTTTGCAGTGCTAAAACGTTCCTGAAAAGACTCATTGCACAAGCCTGTGAACTTCATGGCTTGATCCATCTTTAATTAAAAAAGTGTATGTCCCAAGGCTTTGAGAACCGGACCGGAGATTGAACCAGAGAAAGGAGAGGTTCAAGGTCGAATCGGTCCGACCGGGATTAAACCGTAATAACTGAATATTATAAAACATATTCTAATATTATTATATTTTTATCATCACACATAAAATAAACCACAAAAGTTATTTACATTTTATAATATTTTGTTGACATTAAATTAGCAATGACTGGCTTCGCCATTAATAGCCGCACTGCGCATATGGTATTCTAATATTATTATATTTGCATGATGTTATTTCTTAAATTAGTAATATGCTATTTATATTTATATAAGTTCAAATAGTTCACCAACGTTTGCCGCCTCAGGTGGTTGATCCCGTAAAATTTATAGTAAAGGCTAGGGGTTCTAATCTCCCTGTTGACATAAAATTTAAAAATTTTGAAGCTTGGGTGTTTCATTGAAATCGGGACCAGTCCCGGTTCTGCGGTCCTTCCCAATTCCTCGGTTGTTAGCCGGCCCATGGCGGGAGCGGTTCTTCGGGCTGGACCGGACCGCCTGAGTTCCTGATCGGCAGTTCTATCGGTTGAATCGAACGGTCCGGCCCGGTTTTCAAAACATTGGTATGTCCTATTTTTTAAAGGTAAGGATGGTTAAGGGAACATATATTTAACAAGAAATTCCTTTTATAGTTACAGGAGACCCTGTTCCTTGCTACGTTTGATGTCTCGAAGATGATGATCTTGTTTTGGGGTTGGTCAAAAGTAACCATATCACATTTCTTCTATAAAATTACAAGTTTCCACGTTAATTTTAAGAATGTTTCTTACTCAAAACTTACTCCGACAAACAAGAAAATAAAGCTCATAGAGTGTTTAACAAGTGCTCTTCAAGGAAGAATGTTTGTTGAGCTCAATTATACATACCTTTATAGAGATTTAAAGTTTATTATGGATGATTACATTAACATCGAGTCATTTCTCTCCACAAAGCATGACAAACTATTGAGTTACAACTTACAATGCATCACATCACAAAGAATTAAATTAAAGATAGCCCAAATAGTTACAACTTACAATGCATCACATCACAAAGAATTAAATTAAAGAGAGCCCAAAACATGGACGTCAAACCATCATTAAAAGGTAAATATCATTGATAAAATAAAAAAAATGAGAGCAGTCAACACATATGCTAAGCTTTTGATGGATAAATCTTCCAGAGATTTTTGTTTGTGGCATAAACTCCAATTAATGTTGGTGGTTGATAAGATGCTAATGGAGGCAAGGGACTTCTCCACAAAAAAAGAGATAGATGCACTCTATAATCTGTAATTCACCGAGATCAAAAATTCATAAGGAAGAAACCTCAGTAGCCAAGCTCAGCGGGCGTCCTGAATTCAGCTTGTCAGCCAAACTCGGCAGAATTCAGCTCGGCAACCCATCTCGGTAGAATCCAACTCGTTAGCCCAACTCGGCAGAATTCAGCTCGTCAATCAAGCTCAGTAGAATTTAGCTCGTCAACACAGCTCGGCAGAATTCAGCCCGTCAACCCAGCTTATCAGAATTCGGCTTGTCAGCCTTCAACTCGGCAAAATTAATCTCGTTAACCTTCAACTCGATAAAATTCACCTCGTTTGCCCAACTCGGTAGAATTCACCTCGTCAGGGGGGGTGGGGGGTATACCCTACCTTTGCTTATAAATAAGACCTCATTGTAACAGGTGGACGCCAGTTCACATCCCCCAAAGAGTCGCTCATTTGAAGATTTGATGACCTCGCCTGCCTTTCTCCAACTCACACAACATTTGGTTCAGGAGGGGGAGTTCCTATACACTCCCGGATATGCGGAGGGACCTCCACAATATAACACGACCATCTCATTTAATAGTTAAATAAAGACGACCTTTCTCTTATTCACTTCATGTCTTTGTCCACTAATTCGAGGGCAAGTAATCTCTTGTTCAACCAATGCAGTGTTGGATCATATAATTGTATTTTTTTTAATGCAGGGTTGGCTGTGAGATTGTGTGTCGATACTAATGCAAGCCTATGTGAGTGAAGTGGAATGGACTCAAGTAAACCTATTATATATGATGCAAAATGATTTTATCTAATCCAAAATGAAATTTAGCAGAAATATTAAGTACGCTTAGCGACATAACACAACGTTCACAACAAATTTAAATAAACATGTGAATACAACTTCCTTCACATGAAACTACAACACAACAATACAAATCCCACACAAATATATGATTTGTTTCTAAATTCAACAAGGATAATCTAAAACAATACAAGATACTCATATCAAAAGGATTCAGTAGTGGCAGTAGGCGTAAATCCATGCGGGGGTGGCAACGACTATAGCATGAGTGCAAGCTTGCGGCTGAGGTAGAGAATGAATCTGGTTGTAGATTGAGGTGTATTAAGGCTTGCAATTGAAGGTGGGGTGGAGGGCCGGGACTTGTGGCCGGAAGGGAGAATAGGGGCTCAGGACGTTGAATGGGGATGGCCGGAGGGGGGAGTGGTGGGCTCACGGCGTGACAAGGGGGCCGATGGAGGGGGAGTAGGTTGCTAACGATGTGAAACTGTGCGACTTGATTTCATTTTGCAGCATATTTGGGAGCATCGATCGTGGCCGTGTCGACGCGATTAAGGCTGGTATCAATGAACAACCTGCGATAGGGGTTGGTGATGTGGAAGGGAGGGTCGACGTGCGTGAGATAGGCAATCGCTTTGGATTGTACTAAGACCGATTGATTGTGTTGCAGGAGATCGTGGCAGAGGGGGTCAGGCAGTTTGAGTGTCGTGGATGAGGACGTGCGGTAGAGGGGATTACGAGAACATGGACACAAACAATAACACTCAATCCTTTATCCCACTATAGTGGGGTCGGCTATATGGATCCTTTGTCTCCATTGTGCCCTATCTTTTGTCATAATCTCACTAATGCCTAAGTACATCATGTCTTTCCTTATAGTTTCATTCCAAGTCTTTATTGGTCTACCCCTCCCTCGTTTAAGCTTAGTGATTAGACTCTCACAACACCTAACATGTGCCTCTAATGGTCTCCTTTGTATGTGTCCAAACCATCTTAGTCGAGCTTCTCACATATTCTCTGCAATTGGTGCTACTCCTGTCTTATCCACGACACATTCATTCCTAATTTTATCCAGTCTCGTGTGTCCACACATCCGCCTAAGCATTCTCATCTCCGCAACTCCCATTTTTGCTCATGCACACAATTCACTGCCCAACACTCAGAACCATAGAGCATCGCTGGTCTAATTGTAGTACAGTAAAACTTGCCCGTAAGTTTTAATGGTACTTTACGATCACATAAGATCTCTGACGCACCTCTCCACTTCAACCAACCCGCTTGGATTCTGTGTCACATCTTATCAATACTTTCGTCGTTTTGAACTATCAATCCAAGATATTTAAAACACTCACTACGATAAATATCTTGATCACCCAACTTAAATTACGAGAACAAGGACAAGGGAAAAAAATGAAATGATTTGTCGGGACGTCGCACCCCGGGATGTCGCATCCTGAGATCTCGCGACATTGCACCACGATTTGATTGTCGACTCTGAATTCTTTCACATGGCTAACAATGCCTCAAAATGACAGTCCTCACTTTTTTAGCGAAAGGTGGATAGGGCACCCGACGTGAATGACTATGATTGGCCGCTACGCCCGATGTTCAAATCACACTAATTAATGTCCAAAAAATGTAAAACGGCGCTCCGGACTCGCTCGTGGTCTCAGATCGTTGATTCGATCAACTCTTTTTGTGCGAATAAACAAATTCGGGCTTCGCCGACTGGTGGGCCGGAGCCCAGCCGAGTGGTGGCCTGGAGCCCATATAAGTGGTGGCTCGAAGCCCGGTCGAGTGGTGTCCTGAAGCCCAACGCCAATCCTGTGATTGATCCTTATCACCCCCCCCCCCCCCCCCCCCGATTGAAAAGCGTCAATTTTTGATGAATTTAGATGATTGTACTGATGTCGAAGATCGGGGAAAGTCTATCAAGCTTTGTTGCTGAGACCTAAGTGTCGTCAAAGGTGGGACGTTCACTCAAGTGCACCAGGTAACTGCAAGATGGGACATCTGTGGTGATGGTAACTGCAAGATGGGTTGGGTACGGTGCTATGTTATTAAAGGCGCCCCTAAGGTTCCAGGCTCAGAGGTTTGTGCCTCCGTGCGCCTTATTTGCGCCTTATTTGCGCCTTTAGAATATATAAGAACTCAATAATTTTTTATCGATTTAGTGTTTGTGAAAGATAATTGTGCGTTGAGACTTTAGATATGATGCAAGTGACCGCATTGATTATATTTTTTAAGATATATAAATGATAGTAATGAATGATTAATTAGTTAACTAGATGAAGAAATTGATCAAGAAGCTGAAATGATATTTGATGATGATTATTTAAAATGTATGTGGTTGCGCCCCTTCTTCGTCAGGCGTGCGCCTGTGCCTTGAGCCTTGCGCCTAGGCTCCAAGACCCCTTTGCGCCTTAGTGCGCTTTGCGCCTTTAATAACTAAGCTAGGGTGATGGTGCACTCGTGCACTATAATGTCAAAAATGCTCTGAGCCCTCACCTCTTGTGCTGGTGGATCCAGAGAAACCTGTGCAATCATAGGGGGTGCGGGAAAATCCGTACGTGCTCATCCAAGGTGGCCAGGGTATGGGTCAGGGTGTAAGTGGGAGGGTGCTGGAGGTGTCTCAAGGTAGGGGTCCCTATGCTCGAGAGCCTCAAAGTAATGCGTCAAATCTTTTGAATTGAATATGGACCCATATTTGTCAAAAGGTCGATCTCGTAGGCGTTTGTTCCATTTTTTTATAATCCTGTAAGGACCCACTTGAATCCTTTGTTTAGGATGTAGCTTTTTAGTGGCTCCTTTTGGGAGCCTCTCCATGCAAATTCTGACCATGTCTTACTCGCTCACCTGAAAATGCTTCTCACGTCTGTGTTCGTCTGCATGTGCCTTACGTATACTATATTAAATGAGGAAAACATCCTTTGGTGCAACGTTCAACTTTCCCATTTTTACCCCTCTCTATTACAAAATTTCTGTTTTAATTTATATATTTTACTTGAATTTTCCAAAACTGTAATTAATTTTTGTTATTTATTTATTTTTAAAAATAGCTTACTAGATTTATTGTTATTACAGTATTCAAATATTATACTTTTGAATGTTAACCCTTTTTATCATTATTTTGTTGGAATCTTTGACAATCAAATGATATGTGGACATTCTCAACATTAAAAATATTAAATAGTGGGCAGTGGTTTATAACATTGTATGTTATTAGAGTATATGCTATTAAAGATGCAAAGGGGTTGTGGAGCCTAGGTGCAAAAAAAGAAAATATCTTAAAGTAAGGTAATATGATAACAATACTAAATGCAAAAAAATTCATAACATAAAACATCTACCATAGTAGCATTGATGTCAACAATGAACAATGGGATGCCAATGAAGAAAAACAATAAGATTAATGTAAAAAGAACATTTAAAATGAAAGTATTTTACTATTCACCAATCTGATATTAGTTAATCATCATTATAAAAAACGAAACTCATCATCCTCCACTTTCGTTGTAATTTTCTTCTTCATTGTATTCATCATCATCATCTTCATCCTCATCCCTAAGGACTAGCGAAGTAGGGGCCTTTTTTAGAGGTGTTTTATTTTCCGACTATCTTCGTTGAAATCACATTTTGTCTTTAGATAATAAGCACCTCTGATAGCTATCCTCTTCAACTCCATTGGACCTATTAATTGCACCCACTCATCATCAAAAATCAATTCATTCTCTTGATCAAAATCATTTTCTTCCTCAATTCTAACCATCAATCATTCATAGCTATCGTCGGCATCTCTCAACATAATCGAATCAATGTGTTCTTGTGCATCATATCGACATCGCAAGCTCGGTTGAACTTCACAAACACCAAATCGTTTAGGCTTTGTTGAGTTAGCTATTTCTTTTTTGTATGAATCTACAATGTAACAACGTAAAGCAATCAACACGATTTCACAACATTATTGAACTATTATTAAAACTAAAAATGATTATTTACGGGTTTAACAATTAGATGATTCAGTACTACTGTGGGCCGAAGGTGGGAAGCAAAGTTGTCAGGATCGCGATCCAGGTCATAGGATCTTACGATCCTACGATCCAAATTTTGTAAATCGATCATGATTTTGTAAAGCGATTCTCGATCCAACCCTTCTATCTGATCCGATCGTACCTCGAAACGATCTCATCTAGGATCTCGATCCTGACAACCTTAGTTGGAAGTTGATCCAGGAGCCCACTAGGAGTTCCAGGGTGTACGCCACGGTCCCCGCCTTACTGAGGATTTGGAAGGGCACGTGGTAGCGGGGTGCAAGCTTCTGTCTCTTCACTCTTGCCACTGACAGTTGTCGGTACGACGGTACGGTTGTACTTGAGGTACACCCGCTCCCATACCTCGAAATTTTGCTCTCGCCGGTGCTTGTCTGCTTGTGCCTTCATGCGATGTTGTGTTATCTGGAGATTTTCCTTCAACTGTTTTAAGATATCGTCCCGCCCTTGTAACGCGGACTCCACTTCTGGCATTACGGACGATCCTTTTTCATAATTTCGATGTGTCGGTGGTGCTCTCCCATACAAGCTCTTGAATGGTGTCATCTTTGCCGCCGTTTGGTACACCGTATTGTTCCAGTACTCCACCCATGAAAGTCATTTACTCCACTGGCGGGGCTTACCCGCAATCTATGAAGCACCGACACTTCAAAATGCCCAGCGTGTCGGTGTCGGAGAGTCCGACACTCGTCCGACTCTCCGACACTCTCCGACACTCGAGTCGGAAATCCGACCCTCGAGTCGGAAATCCGGCACGCTAGCTCACGCGGGACTCGCGTGTCCCGCTTAATCGGACACACGTATCCCACTCAATCGATCACGCGTGTCCCACTCAATCGGTCACGCGTGTCCCGCTCAATCGGTCACGCGTGTCCCGCTCAATCGGTCACGCGTGTCCCGCTCAATCGGTCACGCGTGTCCCGCTCAATCGGTCACGCGTGTCCCGCTCAATCGGACACGCATGTCCCTAAGTTAGCTACTCATGGTGAGGCGGGTGACAATTTGTCTTGGAAGTGCTCTTACCCCTTTCTAGCATTCCAAGTAGTGAAAGTAGATCTACTAGTGACGTAGATATTTTCTCTAGAAAAAGGAAGATTGAAAGTGGGGAAAAAAGTTTGCATTGCATTTGAATATTTGATAAGTAATATTTAAACATGACTTAATTTATTTAAATATCTGTTAATTGTTAATTTTTTATTTTTTGTTAAATATTTTAGGATTTTCATAATTATAAAAAATGAATATTTAATATGCGCGTCCCAGCGTGTCGGAATATGGTATTTTTTTAGAATTGACGAGTCACGTGTCGTGTCGTGTCGTATCGCGTGTCCCGTGTCGGTGTCGGTGCAACATAGCCCGCAATGAAGCACTTCAAATATGTCTCCACGCTTCTTTTAGGTCCTCCGTCTTCCCGCCCGTCTGGGGATGGAAGGCTGTACTCATGCGTAAGGTTATCTCGGTGCGACGGAAGAGTTCCTTCCAAAACCTGCTAGTGAACACGGTGCCACGATCAAAAATGATAGAGGTTGGTATCCCATGCAATCGCACCACCTCCCGGACGAAGGCTTCCACCACGGACTTCACAGTGCAAGGGGGTGCAAGCGCAATGAAGTCCCCATACTTTGAGAGGTGTTCCACCACCACCAGGATGACCGGCTTGCCCTGTGATTTGGGTAACCCCTCAATGAAGTCCATCACAATGCTCTCCCATGTGAGCTCCGGAATGTCCAGCGACACCAGTAACCTTGCTAGGGTGGTCGTCTCGTACTTCTGCCTCTGGCACTCCTCGCAGTTCTTCACGTGATGTGTGACATCCTCCTTCAATAATCCCCTCCAATACACGTTTTGCTTGATCCGTTGGTAGGTCCGCAACGTCCCGGAGTGCCCGCCGCTGGGGGTGCCGCGAAACTCGTGGAGTAACTGTTGCCTCAACGGGGGATGCAAGTGCCACCACCAAGCGTCCTTTGTAATGCAAATGAACATTAATGACATGGTAGCCCGTCTCCACCCTTCTACTTCCAGCAATATTTGTCAAGATTTGACTTAGTTCCTCATTGGCTAACACTTCCCGGTGGACCTCCTCCATTATGCCCAAGACATGCGCTGAAATAACGAAAATAGAACTCATCGGAGGCAAGCGCAAAAGGGCATCAACGACCTTATTCTCCCTTCCCTCGTGGTATTCTATCTCATAGTCATACCCAACAACTTTGTCACCCAATTTTGCTGCTCCAATGACGAGACCCGCTGCTCCAGGAAGTACTTTAAACTTTGGTGGTCGGTTCGTATTTTGAAGTGCCTCCCGATTAGATATGACCGCCATTTCCCCATCGCATGCAAAATTGCCAACATTTTCTTTTCATAAACCGAATGCCCTAACGCCTTTCCCTGAATCGCCTTGTTGTAGTACGCTAACGACCTTCCTTCCTGCATCAACACCGCCCCCAGACCGGCCCTCGACGCATCTGTTTCCACTACAAACAACTTGGCTAAATCTGGTAATGATAGCACCAGAGTCGTCATCATTGCCTCCTTCAGTGGTTAGAATGCTAACTTCGCATCCCTTCCCCAATCAAACATCCCCTTCTGGAGTAATGTCGTCAGCGGCTTAGCGATCTTCCCGTAGTCCATCACAAACTTCATGTAGTATCTTTGTTAGCCCCAAAAATCCTCGCAACATCTTGATGTTGGTGGGCGTGGGCCACTCCGTCATGCTCTGGATCTTCCGTGGGTCCGGTCGAACCCCCTCTCTATTCACCAGGTCACCCAGATACTCCACCTCCTGTTGTTCGAAAGAGCACTTCGACCTCTTAACGTACCATCTTTGCTCCCTGAGAACTCGCACCACCATCAGCAGGTGCTCCATATGTGCCTCCAAACTCGAACTGTAGACGAGGTTGTCATCAAAGAATACCAACACAAACTTCCGCAACCACGGCCTGAATGTTTCGTTCATGACCGCTTGAAAGGTAGCCGGTACATTTGTCAACCCGAAAGGCATCACAAGGAATTCGTAGTGCCCCTCGTGTGTCCGGAAAGCTGTCTTTTCTACATCCCCCTCCCGCATGCGGATCTGATGGTACCCTGACCGCAAGGCCAACTTCGTGAAAAAGGATTCGTGCTGTGTTGAATGGTCCCCTCCCGTCTCTCGATCTCCTCCTGTATGTGGGGTAGGGTTGCTGCTTCCTCCACCACATAGGAAGAATTCTGCGATGAACACCGGTGTGATGACTAATTTCTTGGCAACCTCGGTGTTCATGAAGTTGTGGGTGCTCCCACTATCCACCAATATGGAAACCTTTTGATCCGCCACCTTCCCTTTCATCCTCATTGTGGAGGGTTTCACTCCCCTCTCTAAAGCATGAACAGATACTTCAATCTCTTCCAAATTGAGGACCTCCCTCTCCTCGGCCGAGTTGTCCTCGTTAGCCTCGGGTTCCTCCTCCTCTTGCAGCTTGTAAATCTGAACCACCTTACACTTGTGTCCGGGAACAAATTGTTCATCGCAAGTGTAGCACATCCCCTTGGTCTGCCGATCTTTCATCTTCTGTCATGACAATGGCTTCACCGCTGCCTCCTTTCAGAAGGATGAGTTGTTGGTTCCTTTGGTCGTTCCCTGTTCTCCTTCCTTGCTGCCCCAACGGTAGGTTGCGGCCTCCTTGCGTCTTCCCAGTTTCTCCTCCTGCAACCGGGCCATAAAACATCCCAGAAGCGTCTTCTCTGTTCACTGCACCCGGTTAGCTAATCTCTCAAACTCCTTTCTATAACTCTTTGATGCTCTCTGTCTGTCTCAGCTTATTCAATATCATATCGAAGTACTCATTTTCGGTCGGCCCAAACCTCGCGATGTGCCCATCGCAGAATTCCTCCTATGTGGGGTAGGGTTGCTGCTTCCTCCACCAGCTCAGCCACTGATAGGTATCCCCTTGATGTGATCTAAAACCTAAGGCTGTAGTTTCTAAAGAGGATAACATGTTATCTAGTTAAATAATTATGGCGCGAAGGAACTTCGCGGGCTATTTTAAAGGACTAAAACGGTCTAGGCATCGCAAACGCTTGCAAAGCTACCACAGTCACATAATAACGTTGTGAATCACAATTCCACAGACACAAAATAAGGTAGCGGACATTCATAACAATGAGAAGATGACGGTAATAAGAAGATGAAATTAGTTAGGGCAAGCTCATAATAATTAACTAACCATTTAAATAATTTAAGCATAAAAATGAAAACCGGAGGATTGAGCTCGGAGAGGTTAGGTATACCCCCGGAAGATGCATGAAATGTTGGAAGAACTTGCGTGATGGTTGCACGGAAGGAAGCTCGGCACCGTCAGGGGGCTGCTGGCGGGAGACACGCCGGTGAGAGGAGTAATCCCAGGAAGCCTCTAAAGGGCCGGCCGAGCAAGGATCTGTCCAGAGAGGACGATGCCGGCGAGCTGGAAGCACACTGCTGGTGGAGGAAGGGTCGTCGTAGACAGGAGGTGGCTCTGGCGTCCACGTCGACAGCAGGCAAATCGTCGCTGGTGGTTTCCTTCAGTGAAGAGGAGAGCTGGCAGCGGTAGGGGACGAAAGAGCAGAGGCCACGACTGATTGGAAGATGAGAACCGCCAGAGGTTTATAGGATCTGCCACGGGACAGCACAGGAGGTGTCGTCGGAGTCTTGGGAGGAACCCGGAGTCGGCGTCGCAGGTAGGCAAGCGGGAAACTGGCGGCACCGAGCGGACGGGGAGGGAAAACGACGGAGACGTCGGGCTTCAGAGAGGGGCGGCGCTGGTGAGAATCGAACAAATCAAATAATGATTTATTCAGTTCAATTCCGGCCGGCCCTAACATGAGAAGTGGGGAAAGTTTTATAGCATGGGTTAGGTTAGATTTTGTTATTGGCAGATCCAGTGCTTATAATAATAATAGAATTTGATAATAATATAGGAACTTCCTTCAAATTGCAGATTTGTTGAGGAAGAATAAGATGGGCTTTACTTAGATGGGCCAGCAAATAGGTGAACTTTAAAGAGGCTAATTTTTTAACTTAAATATTTAATTAAAAATAGTTAATCAAATTAGCTTGCCCTAATTAACCTATCTCCAAAAATTACCGGACATATGCATTTACGATCTCGTTGGCCGGTCACACCATCGAGCTAAACAAAATTGCGCGATACAAAATACACCAGGACGCTCATAACATGCACGATACAAAATTACCCAAAAGCGCTAATAACATGCGCGTACAACTCAACATAACTAAATGAAACCAAACGAGCCAAGTCATGCGCTACACAAATAAAACAAGTACAAAAATAAAATAAAGGATGTGAGGCAGGTTGCATCAATTCTCTCGGGGTTGACAGAGCTCGACCCCGTCGAGACTCGGTGTGACCTGCAAGTAGAATGTCCAACTGCTGCTCAGAGAAATGTTGTAACCTGCCCTGCGGAAACTATCACTGCGACCCAAAACCTGGAAGTAACCTCTGAGAAACTAACCTCATTTGGAAAATTATAACCCCGGTTAATGAAATCAACCATGGGATTATAAAGTCCCAAAAAGGCTCACAATCCATCAGTCAAAATTTCATGTCAAATATTCAAATGAATAGTAATTATTAGAGCTTTTAGAAGATGGCATAGGTAGTGTGTGGGGCAAACACGAGGCAGGAAAAAACAAGAAACAAGGGCAAGATAAAAAGGAAAGCAGGAGGTAAGCATGATCAACCTGTGGAATTATTAATTCATAACGCATTATACGCTCGCCCGATAGACACCTACGAACGTCTGCTAGACCTGGATCGACTATCGTTATTATTTCACCCGATGAAATTCCACTTTAGTCACAAACTTTTAAGAAGATCTCAATTCTTTCGTGAAAAGTTTTCCATAAAAAACCTTTGAAGCGAGTGTCCCTATGAGAAGTAAAAAATCTATGGATCGTCGCGACTCTCTCAATTCGGCTAAACCTAGAAGTGGCAGAACTCATACAGTAGTGATGTGGTGACTCAACGTGCTTGTCTACATCCAAAGAGAAGTGATGTGAACAAAACGCGTGCTCACCAAAAATAAAATCAACATAGGGTGGTGACTCGAGTGCCACAAGGGGCCACCAAGCATAATGTCTGCGGCCTCAAGAGTTTGTGACGGTAGTGTGCTAAGGAAGTCGGGACATATGACGAACGAGTCTAGGTCACATATGTTGAGGGACTCATCACTAGCCAATTCCTCCGGGAGGGATGAGATCAAAATTGTATCATCCGAGGTGAGTGACACATCACAAGTAAGTTCTTCTGAAAGCGGGGGCTCAGGAAAAAACTCGGTGGCTATAATAGGTGATGTCCTGGACGCAAGTGGATGCACGACCGCAGTCAGAGTGAATAAAGTAGGAGGAAGCTCTTCTTCCTGGAGCAGGGGCTCTTGAAGAAAGTCCTCGATGGAAGGGAGTGCTATAGTGGAGACACGTGGAGTCACGAATTCAGTCAGTGTGATAAAGATAGGAGGAATCTCTTCTTCCCTGAACAGGGGCTCGGGAAGAATCTCCTTGATTGAAGTGAGTGCCACAGAGGGGGTGTGTGGGGCCAAGGTGCTCGTCGTGAAACTGACGAGGCGAGGACGAGGACTATCGAAAGGCCGAACCCCGGGCTTCACTATGATATGAAGTGGGGAGGTGTGCAGGAGCATAACTAGGGCTGTGCACGTTCTGAACCGAACCATATAAGTTCGGTTCTAAATATTTGGAACCAGAACCGAACCGAGTATTTCTCGTATTCTCGGTTCCGGTTCGGTTCCGGTTCTAGTTTCGGTAGTCAGATATTCATCAAATCATAGCAACTGTAATAATTTATTATTTAGAATCATAGCAAAGTCGAATGCTCGAATGTCAAATTATCCCTGAAGCAGAAGGATCGGGCACACCCTAAACCAGTAAACCTAACCAAGGCAAGAGGGCGAAAAAATTATGGAGGGGCTCGAGAACTCACCACCGACGAAATCGTTGGACTTCTGGAGGAAGAAGATCACGAGGCTGATCGCGTCGTCGCGAGGCTCGTCGTTCCTGCAAAGATCGCGAGGCGCCGACGCCGCCGAGGCTGGAGGAAGAAGATACGTGAAAAGTAAAAAACCTAATCAGGAGATATGAAATGCCGAGCATGTGTCGTGCCAGGACTTGCGGTAGTCCTCCGATTCGTCTAATTGATCGACTCATCGGTAAGTAACATTTCTTTATTCCTCCTTTTCAACGATTCTAGATCTTCGACAAATTCGAACAGAATTGATTTAGGATAGCAAAATTCGAGTCTGGATTGGTTGCAATATGGTAGAGACGCGTAATTACTTATCTACCGACTTTATTTGCCTGCCTCGCACAACATTAGTGATAACCACCACCTCCCCCACAAGCATGGGTACGGTTAATAGTTAAAGCCTAAACTCACTAAGTCCTGAGTTCGGGTCGGTTCTGGGTAGAACCGGGTAGAACCGACACAAGAACCGAGAACCGACTTGTAACTCCGGTTCTTGGAAATTTAAGAACCGGAACCGAACCGGTAACCGATAGAACCGACCCAAATGGCACCGGTTCGGTTCGGTTCGGATCGGTTCTTCGGTTTTCGGGTATTTATGCACAGCCCTAAGCATAACGCTTATGCATTGTCACCTCAAGATTGTGAACAGAGGTGCACCACCCACTCAGATTCTGGTTGAGTTCAGCAGTGACGCACTCAACATCCTTCCGCAAAGATTTAAGAAACGCATCTAAATTCTCCATTTTTTTAAAAACGAAAAATTCCAAACCTAGAATTTTGAAAACAACCGGCGTTTAGCTATCCCACGATAGGAGTGAGATATCCCATCATCCACACCAAACTGATGTGATCGAAAACCTAGGGCTGTAGTTTCTAAAGAGGATAACATGCGATCTAGTTAAATAATTATGGCACGAAGGGACTTCACAGGCTATTTTAAAGGACAAACGGTCTAGGCATCGCAAACGCTTGTAAAGCTACCGCACACACATAGTAACGTTGTGAATCACAATTCCACAGGCACAAAATAAGGTGGTGGACATTCATGGCAATAAGAAAATGATGGTAATAAGAAGATGAAATTAGTTAGGGCAAGTTCATAATAATTAACTAACCATTTAAATAATTTAAGCATAAAAATGAAAACCGGAGGATTGAGCTCGGAGAGGTAAGGTATACCCCATGAAGCTGCAGGAAATGTTGGAAGAACTTGCGGGATGGCTACACGAAAGAAAGCTCGGCATCGTCATGGGGCTACTGGCGGGAGACTCGTCGGTGAGAGGAGTAACCCCAGGAAACCTCTAAAGGGTCGGCCGAGCAAGGATCTGTCCAGAGAGGATGATGTCGGTGAGCTGGAAGCACACCGCTGGTGGAGGAAGGGTCTCCGTGGACAGGAGGTGGCTCTGGCATCCACGTCAACTGCAGGCAAATCGTCGCTGGTGGTTTCTGTCGGTGAAGAGGAGAGCTGGCAGTGGTAGGGGACGAAAGAGCAGAGGCCACGACCGACTGGAAGAAGATGACCGCCAGAGGTTTACAGGATCTGCCGCGGGACAACGCAGGAGGTGTCGTCGGAGCCTTGGGAGGAACCCGGAGTCGGCGGCGCAGGCAGGCGAGCGGGAAACTGGCGCCGCCAAGCGGACGGGGAGGGAAAACGACGGAGACGTCGGGCTTCAGACAGGGGCGTCACTAGTGAGAACCGAACAAATCAAATAATGATTTATTCAGTTCAATTCCAGCCGACTCTAACATTGGAAGTGGGGAAAGCTTTATAGCATGGGTTAGGGTAGATTTTGTTATTGGCAGATCCAATGCTTATAATAATAATAGACTTTGATAATAATATAGTAACCTCCAAATGGCAGATTTTTTGATGAAGAATAAGTTGAGCTTTACTTAGTTGGGCCGACAATTAGGTGGACTTTAAAGCGGCTAATTTTGTAACTTAAATATTTAATTAAAAATAGTTAATCAAATTAGGTTGCCCTAATTAACCTATCTCCTAAAATTATCGGATCTATGCATTTAGGATCTCGTTGGCCGGTCACACCAACGAGCCAAACAAATTTGCGCGAAGGATATGCACGATACAAAATACATCAGGGCGTTCATAACATGCGCTATACAAAATTACTCAAAAGCGTTAATAACATGCGCGTATAACTCAACACAACATAATGAAACTAAACACACCAAGTCATGCGTTACACAAATAAAACAAGTACAAAATAAAATAAAGGATGCGACACATGTTGCATCACCCCTTCAAGGTGAAAATAAGTGATGTGCACCCACCGGTGATTAGGAAGCTCCTGGTACTCAAAAAACACCTCGACCCTCTCGATCCATTCCAGTAAGTCTCTGTTTTTGTACTTGGAAAACTCCATCCTCGTCAGTCGGGGCTGCACTGGTGGGCGGTGTTGCTGCGGTGCCCGCACCTCCGAAAAATCTGGAGGTTGACCCCAGCCTTGATTCACGGTCCCCCATTCTCGATTGGTCTTCCTCTGCCTTGCATGATAGGACCTCGATCCCAGTGGTCCTTCGCCAGTGCCTTTCCTTCCCCTCTGTGTGGGGTTCAAACACCCCCGCACCATCCCGGGCCGGTTCTGTTGCTTCCTTCTCTTTCCCCCCAACTCAAATGAGGCTTCCAGTAGTACTGACCACCTCCTCTTCCTGCCTCTGCCTCCCTCGGGTTCCTGTTATCCTCTCGCTGAACTTGTCGTTGCTGGTGTAAACCCTCGGGCCCCTGATGAAGCCGCAAAACCCCCAGAGCCTTCGCCCGGCCCCTAGACGCCGCACAGTTGTTGCCCCTGGGCTCGCTGGCCGGGAACGATGGCCCCATTAGCCGAGACTGAACCAGTGGGTTCAGTCTCCGTAATCTCCGGCCCCTTCCGATGAAAAACCACGCCGAACCGGCTCTGGGTCATAACAGATTCATTGACTTTGCTAGGCTCCTATAGGGATTCCACTGACTTGTCGTTGCTTCTATAGGAAATCCATTGACTTTCACACTTTTCTGCCTAAATTTTCCATGCTTCTATTGGGATTTCATTGCCATTGTTACATCCTTTATAGAGAGGACGACCTATACCGTCAGTGTTCTAACCGATAGAAAAGTTAGTAGGATTTTCCATAGAATTTTGTGTTAGGCATCTGGTTAAGTGTGTATTGCAGTAATGAATTCACGATCCATGGTTCATTTTCTTTTCTTTTTTGGTTGATTAAGACTTAATTTTCATAGACTTTTACCTCTTTGAGGGGATGCTCTGTTGGTGTTACCATGATGATCTGAAAGTGGTCAAAAGGTAGTCTCACTGCCAACACGATATGAGCCATATAGGGTCGCACATAAGAGCGTTTGAAGAAGTTGGAGGAATGAATTGTGGCTGGTCTTACTCATATGTGATGAGTGAATGATCAAGCACTTGAATGCGTAGAGTGCGTCGAGACCACACAGCCAAGACGTTGTATGCGTTGAGACCTCACAGCCAAGGCATCGAGTGCGTCGAGACCTCTCAGCTAAGGCGTTGAGTGCGTCGAGACCTCTCAGCTAAGGCGTTGAGTGCGTCGAGACCTCTCAGCTAAGGCGTTGAGTGCGTCGAGACCTCTCAGCTAAGGTGTTGAGTGCGTCGAGACATCTCGGCTAAGGCATTGAGTGCGTCGAGACATCTAGTCGAGTCATCTCATTCATGTTCTGAGTCTGCGGATAGCGACGGTTCAAGCCTGTTTATGCTCCTGGGTATATATATATCTGTTGCCTTAAGATGCATGAGTTAGGACGAACCCAAAACTGACGGAAAGTGTTTCCCGAAGTGCCGATCCCGTCGCGCCCGTAAGCCCCGATTCCGGCGCCCGCCGCCGCCGCCTCTCCTGGTGCAGACCTAGCAGTCTGTGGAGACGCAGAGGGCTTTCTATTCTCCATCCCGGATCTTGTTTGACAAGGTGCTGGTGTTCTTCCCGTTCGTGTGGTATTCTTGTAGAGTCGCAAATCCATTTTGCGTGAACTCACCCGCCGGACAAGAACTATTTTGGAGCATCTTGATTGAGTGTCGATTCAATCCCACTCAGGTATACTCCTATTTTATGTTATGCAAACTTCTTGATCAATGTTTATCGCAAGATCCAATTTCTCTTTAGGGTTTTCTTAAATTTTATTCCGCTGCGCACATTTGATGTGTTATCAAGTAAAATCCTACATGCTACTCATAAGATGATTTTCTTCTTGGAGGTTGATGTGCCTATATTACTTACTGCCCTTCCCATCTCTTGTGTGATCACCAATTGTTAATGTTTGAAATTTATCAAAGTGAAATGCACGAACGTGAGGAAATTGAATGTAACTGCAGTTTCTTGTAGATACAAGAAAGAAACAGTCTGGAGTAGATACTATTTTTCCTCGACCCATTAGGAGTGAAGCTTCACTCTTTCAAATATAAAATCTTGAATTGTAAGGTCAAAATTCAGCTTTTTGAAGTTAAACTAGGAGTAATAAACCAGAGATTGGAACAATACTATCTGATATTGTATTGTGATTTTGAAAATAAACAATATAATATATTGATATTATAATGCTAACAATACAATATATTTATTAGAACCAAAAAAATCGGTCCCTGTTGTTCAGACCTGGGGTGATCAAAGCTTACTGATTTAGTAGTCGACCCACGTGAGACCGGCGAGAAGAAGCTTGCGAGTACAAAAACACCTCCAGACTGCCTACAAACAAGACACGTGTGTTGCAGCGAAGAGGTCCCGCCACACACCCGAAAGTCTATAGGAACTTCCCCTCCTAAAGCCATTGCTGAGCTCGGCACAAGTGAGACTGACACTGAACTCGCCCACCATAAGGGGGGAAAGGTGCCTTCAACTTGTGCCTCGGGGTCCTATTTATAGGCAAATTCAAGGGGGATGGGGTCTGTCCTGCGAATATCCGCTCCTTCCTTAACCAAAATGATATTCACGGGCCTGAATGATCTGAGATGAGGTAAAAACCTGAGCTCGCCCCAGGTGGCGAAGTCTTCTCAACTCCCCCCAAGGTGGGCGAGGTCTTCTCAACTCTCCCCAAGTGGGCGAGCTCTCCCGCTCTCGCCCCAGGTGGGCGAGGTCTTCTAAACTCGCCCCAAGTGAGCGAATTCTCCTGCACTCGCCCCAGGTGGGCGAGGTCTTCTCAACTCGCCCCAAGTGGGTGAGTTCTCCTGCACTCGTCCACTTGGGGAATTACGAGTTATACAATATATGTATTGCAATGCTATCTGTACAACCCCGTATTCACCGAGTAAGGTCCGTCCGGCAAGCGCAGGACCAACTTTGGGTTTTTAAGCTTTTTGAGAGTTTTGCACTTTTGGTAGCCAATTTTGGCCTAACTCTTGTAATATACTAGTAGGGGGAGGAAAAATCTACCTCTCCCCCCGGCCCCTTTTGGAGGGAGGGTGCGGACAAGTTGGCCGGCACCCGCCCCGGCTTGATAGGCGTGAGGTCGGAGCGGCCTGCGGCCAGGATCTCGGCCCGAGCAGCCTGCTCGCGCGGGCGAGAGCGGCCTGCGACCAGGTCTCGCCCCGAGCGGCCTGCTCGCGCGGGCGAGAGCAGCCTGCGGCCGGGCTCTTGCCCCGAGCGGCCTGCTCGCGCGGGCGAGAGCGGCCTGCGGTCGGAGCTCTCGGCCCGAGCGGCCTGCTCGCGCGGGCGAGAGCGGCCTGCGGCCAGGTCTCGCCCCGAGCGGCCTCTGCTGCGCGGGCGAGAGCAGCCTGCGGCCGGGCTCTCCCCCCGAGCGGCCTGCTCGCACGGGCGAGAGCGGCCTGCGGTCGGGCTCTCGGCCCGAGCGGCCTGCGGCCAGGTCTTGCCCCGAGCGGCCTGCTCGCGCGGGCGAGAGGGCCGCTCGGGGCGAGCGGCCTGCGGCCGGGCTCTCACCCCGAGCGGCCTGCTCGCGCGAGCGAGAGCGGCCTGCGGCCAGGCTCTCGCCCCGAGCGGCCTGTTCGCGCGGGCAAGAGCGGTCTGCGACAGTGCTCTCGCCCTGAGCGGCCTGCTCGCGCGGCGAGAGCGGCCTGTGGCCAGGTGGGGGGGATGGCTTAGCCTCCATTCCTCCTAGGCCTCTTTGGGTCGTGCTTTTACCCTTTTACCCCCGGGGTGGAATTTCCTCTTTGCCCCCTGGTGTGGAGGTTTTCTATTGGCTCGAGACATATTTGCCTCAGGGGCATTTTGGTCTTTTTGACCCCAAGACTTGGAAAAACTATAAATAGACCCCCTTGGGTGTCTTTGGAGAGGATGAGATTTCCTTACCTCCTCCTCCCTTAGCTTCATCTTGGTAGAGTAGTGAGAGCTCTCCAAGGCGCCCAGCTCAGCCACTTGGTAAGGGAGGGGAAGTGTTCTAGCAACCTTCCGGGTGTGTGGTGGGACCTCCACGCTAGAGCCGAGGGTCTGTTCATAGCTTCCTAGGTCTTTGGTCCGTGACGTTCTCCCGAGTGTAGTAGGTGTGAGGTCACCCCTCTTTTGGGACCCCGAACTCCACGAGAAGTCATTTTTGGCTTCAACACTATCAATACAATATATTGTATTTTAAATGCTAGAAATGCAAATACAATATATTGTAATTTTTTCAAAAGTTTCAAACATATAATATACTATAGCATTTCAAAAGTTTCAAAATCCAATATTCAAAATTACAAACAGACGATATAATATAACATTTCAAAAGTTCAAATCCTCATCCTCATCACTTTGGTTTTCATCATCAATTGTTTCTTCATTCACGACAACAGACATCAAAGACAAATTTCATAAATCTCGATTTTGTTTGAGGAAAAGCAACGCTTCCAAAGTACATGGTTGTAGCCTTCGACGTGTCTTTGAAAATATTTGATTGCTCATGGAGAACAACCGTTCTACATGACTCGATGTGGGAATCTGAAACCTAGTATCAATGTAAGTCATTGTTATTTCCTGCTGCTTTCGTTGTCGTTTGAATGCACGTTTGGTAAATGACAAGCCAGAGTCATCATTATCATCAATACTCTCGACGTTGTTATGTTGCACCTTCAATGATTGAACAACTGTCTTTTCATCTGAATCATTGAATGCGCAAGAATGAAATCCTGATGATTTGAAGTAGTGAGCGAAGTCTCGTCCAACAATGGAGCGAATGCCAGCAGGTGAATGTCGGGTTCGACTGAAGCATCTTTGGCAGGCATTGTAATAAATAGACCTATATTAGACACTGAATATAAGTATTTGAATTTTGAATTAATAAACTAATTAAAGATCTTGCCGATGAAATGAGTGTTGTCTTCCGACCAGCCATCAAAGAGAATGGCATATCACTGACAAGTAATTGCCAATGTTGTAATTTTATTTTCCACCATTGTCACCAACTTGAACATGTACTTCTTCAGAGTCTTGGAACATATTTTGGATAGACTGGTGTTCTCTCTCGTGCGTTCTTGTTCACAAAAATTTAGTTCAAGTTCATCCATGATAACCCAATCAAGCCATTTGTAGATGTTGGTTGCTATCAATAATGTATTTGAGAGTCATTTGACCCACCACTGGGGTTTCAATGGAATGCGCCTCGAATATATCCAAGAAGTTTGGATGTTTTGTCTTGATTTGTGCATCAAATTGTTGTAGTTATTTTTGACGACATCGCATTTGCGCTCCAAACCACAAGTGCATTTTCACATTATCAATAATGTATTTGAGAGTCATTTGACCCACCACTGGGGTTTCAATGGAATGCGTCTCGAATATATCCAAGAAGTTTGGATGTTTTGTCTTGATTTGTGCATCAAATTGTTGTAGTTATTTTTGACGACATCGCATTTGCGCTCCAAACCACAAGTGCATTTTCACATTTTTGATTATGGACATATGGGAGCATTGACAAATAACATGCGACATATGACCTTCGAAGAAGGTGGAACCCTTGGTCGCCCATGCAAACTCATTTTTAATCGTGTCATCTGCGCAAAAGAGTTGATTTCGTTGCTAGGGCAGAACCGTAGAAGAGGCTCCTTTGATGCGAAGCGAAGAAGAGGGAGAATAACGGCTTACATATCAAAAATATCGAGCTCTGTCCGATCTCCCATGATCATGTGGCTGAGATTCATCTAATACGAAAGATTGAGATGTGCGACTGTAATCAAATCAAGCGGTTGTAAATGAATTGAAAAAAAGGCTGAGAGGTGCGGCTGCACCTCTAGGCTCTAGCTCATAAATCTTTTTTTGTATTTTTGTTATATATATTATATATATTTTTAAAATTTTAAATTTACAATATTATTGTCAATAGATTGTTATTGTCAATTAGACAATACAATATATTGCTTACAATACATTATAATATATTGTCCCATAAATATATTGTTATGCCGCCGCATCCGCTACAATTTCAAGGGCAGACATACACTCGGCGACTAAAAGAATGGAGGCCAAACAACGGGGCTGAACCATCTGGTTCAGCCCCCAACCTATGAAGGCGCCAAGGGGGGACTGAATCGACCCGGTTCAGTCCCCAAGTGGGGGGGGGGGGGGGCGGCCGGCCCCCTTGAGCCCCAGGTATTAATAAACCCGGGGCTCCCTTTGGATGGCATGGACTATTATTTCAAGGTATTTCCTCTCCCTCTCTCCCTAACCCTAATTCCTCTCCTTTTTCTCTCTAAATCTCCCCTAGATCTCTCTTCTACTTGCAAAGTCTTATCATTTGGTATCAGAGCAACATCCTGCGACGATGATGACTCGCTCAGAAGCCGAAACCGCGCGGCTTGCATCCCTCGAGGAGAACTATGTAGGGTTGTCGGACACGATGACGGCGCTCGAAGAACAAGTGAAATCCTCCCAAAAAAACCCTAGAGGATCGCTTGGATGCGCGCATGGAGGAGATCAAAACCCTACTTGCACAAAATCTGAAAGGAAAAAATCCCGCGGTGGAAGGATCTGAAACGGAGGCATCCTACCATCCTCTTGCGCAGAATGGCACTGGAATCGGAAGCGGAGTGCAGCAGGGAGCCGGATCGGGGTCTACAGGAGGCGGCTTCTCGATTGCGGGATCGGCGGAAGCCGATCTTACGCGAATCGGCGCGTACGCCAACCGCGCGGCGGGATCGACTCAGGAGGGATACGGGGCCCCTGGAGGGAGCGTCAGAGGGCTGACGGAGGCCGGCTACCGCCGCCCATGCGGCTGGAGGCCGCCGGAAGGCCTGTCGGCACCGTGCGGGCCGTTCGGCGCCCATTCCGCCTGGAACGGACCCGAAACGCAGGCTGGCTCCTCTTGGCGGGGTCCGGGGCAAGGAATGGCCCCTTTTCGACCAACTGGAGCGAATGCGGTCCCAATCGGAGGAGTGGCGGGCATCCTACTGATACCTCCGCTCTACGGAGGACCGGCGGACTACGAAAATGGCAATCCATGGGGTGGAGGGCAACAAGGAGGCTACGGCATGGATCGGGGGCGGCCCGGTCCCGCAGCAGCCCCAGCGCAACCTTACCAACCAGCACATGCAGAACCCCGGCCATACATGCAGCCCAAATTGACACGTATGAACTTCCCTAAGTTCAAGGGCGGACGACGCCTTAGAGTGGATCCAGAAGGCTGAGCTTTTCTTCAAGTACCAAGAGATTCCGGAGGGGCAGTGGGTCCAGTTGGCGTCTTTCCACCTGGAGGAGGACGCCTTCCAGTGGACCAAGTGGTTTCTGAGGGGACGCAATTACGCACCATGGGAGGAGTTTGTGGAGTCCTTCTCGGCTCGTTTCGGGCCTTTAGAGTATGAAGATGTGGAGGCTATGTTACAGAAGCTGCGACAGAAAGGATCAGTCCCAGAGTACCGGACAGAATTCGAACGGTTGGCCAATCGGGTCAATTGGGAAGAGAGGACAATGCTGAGCTGTTTCGTATCCGGACTGAAGGACCATTTGAGAGACGAGGTCCACGCGTACATGCCACGCAGTCTGAGTCATGCCATCAGCCTAGCCAAGATACAGGAGGAGCGGTACAATCGGCAGAAGACTCGGACGACCGGACGGGCACCCACAGTGACAGACGTAACCAGGAAGGAACCACCGGTCGGGGGCCGTCCCACTGTGACGAAGTTGACATGGCAGGAGCTGCAGGCCAGAAAGGACAAGGGGTTGTGCTTCAAGTGTGATGAGAAATTCGTTCCGGGGCATCGGTGTCAGAAGGTCCAAGTCTTCATGCTGCGGAACGAAGACGGCGAAGAAGACACTACTGGTGACTCAGTTGAGGATGATCTGGATCTTACAGAATTTGGAATATCTCTTCAGGCGATGGCAGGGTGCACAACTCCCCTCACTTTACGGATCGCAGGGGCAATTGGCCAGGAGAGGGTGACTATACTAGTTGATAGTGGGAGCACCCACAATTTCATTGACCCCGAGGTGGCTCTCAAGACAGGGCTTCCAATTGATCGGGAGGCCGCCTTCCAGGTCATGGTTGCGGATGGGAGCAAGTTGCGGTGCGAAGGGGTCCTGAAGGGGGCCGAAGCTGCGGATGCCGGGGTACATCTGCCACACCGACGTCTACCTTCTCCCCATTCGAGGCTTGGATATGGTCTTGGGAGTGCAGTGGCTCCGACAGTTACAGCGGGTGACCACGGATTGGGACAGGATGACGTTGGAGTTTACTCAGCAGGGCAAGGACCACTGTTTGCAAGGCACCAGGACATCTCCACTCAAGGAGATCTCATTCAGGGGTTTGCAGAGACTGGAGGAGCAAGGCGGGACAGTAGCCATGATTCTGGGGGTGACACCCGTGGGATCGGAGGCTAGCGCGGAGCCAGAGCAGATACAATCACTTTTGGGACAGTACGATGATGTTTTCCAGGAGCCACGCTCCCTTCCACCGTCCCGTTTCCGGGACCATCAGATCCAGTTGAAGGTTGGGACGGACCCCACCAACATCCGGCCTTACCGCTACCCCCATATTCAGAAAATTGAGATAGAGCGCAGCATGCGCGAGATGCTGACTTCCGGTATTATACGTCTCAGTACTAGCGCTTTCTCTTCCCCGATCATACTGGTGAAGAAAAAAGACGGTTCGTGGAGATTTTGCGTGGATTACCGGGGGCTTAACAGTTCCACCATCAAGGACAAATTTCCCATTCCTATGATCGAGGAGTTGCTGGATGAGCTACACAGAGCACACTTTATTCACCAAATTGGATCTCCGGTCCGGTTACCATCAGATTCGCATGAAGGAGGAAGACGTTCACAAGACGGCCTTCCGTACCCACGATGGTCACTATGAGTTCTTGGTGATGCCATTTGGGTTGGCCAACGCACCCTCGACCTTCCAGGCAGTCATGAATGAGATATTTCGCCCTCTTCTTCGAAGGTATGTGCTAGTTTTCTTTGACGATATACTTATCTACAGCAGGAGTTGGGAGGATCACTTGGAGCACGTCTGCACCGTCCTCACCATATTGCGAGATCACAAGTTGTACGCCAAGCGGTCCAAGTGCTCATTTGGACAGTCGGAGGTTGAGTACTTGGGACACCTGGTGTCCGCACAAGGGGTACAAGCTGACCCAAAGAAGATCGCGAGCATGGTAGATTGGCCACCCCCCATGACGGTCCGGGCTTTGAGGGGTTTCCTCGGGCTGACAGGGTACTATCGGCGGTTCATGAGGGACTATGGCAAGATAGCCCGTCCCCTCACTCAGCTGTTGCAGAAAGACGCTTTTCACTGGAGTTCAGAGGCAGAGGTCGCCTTCCAGTCTCTGAAGGCGGCTATGACTACTACCCCGGTTCTGGCGCTTCCAGATTTCTCCAAGACGTTCGTAGTGGAGGCCGATGCTTCGGGGGTCGGTATTGGAGCTGTGTTGATACAGGAGGGCCGACCCTTGGCCTACTTCAGCAAGGCGTTGGCACCCCGGACACTGGGCCTTTCGACGTATGAGAAGGAGATGTTAGCCATCCTGCATGCGGTCGCCTTGTGGCGGCCTTATCTCTTGGGACGACACTTCCAGATCCGTACAGATCACCAGAGCCTGAAACATTTTCTGGAGCAGAGATTAGCCTCACCGTTGCAGCAGAAGTGGCTGACAAAGTTGCTGGGATACGATTATGAGATTGTGTATAAGCAGGGGAAGGAAAATGTGGTGGCTGATGCACTCTCCCGCCTACCAGAGAGTTCCTTGTCCCATATTTCAGGACCAGTGATTGAGTCACTGGAAGAGATACAGGCAGAAGTTCAGCAGGATCCGGATCTGCGAGCCATCATTGAAGCACTGCGATAGGGGTAGCCTACTGAGGCCGGCTACCACTTGCAGGGAGACAGACTTTACCATCAGGGCCGGCTAGTCCTCCCTGCCACGTCGGTCTGGCGGACGGTCATGATGCAGGAATTTCACGCCTCACCCACCGACGGACACGTCGGCATCCTGCGTACATTACAACGGGTCCGGGCGAATGTTTTTTGGAAAGGGCTGCGACGAGATGTTCAGCGGTTTGTACGTGAATGCGAGATCTGCCAGCGACAGAAGTACGAGATTACCTTTCCCGCCGGGCTACTGACACCGTTGGAGATCCCCCGTCAGATTTGGGACACTGTCTCTATGGATTTCATTGATGGCCTGCCCAAGTCTCAGGGCAAATCCGTCATCTTGGTCGTGGTTGACAAGTTGTCCAAATACGGGCACTTCATCGCTATGAGCCATCCGTACACGGGAGCAACAGTTGCTGATGTTTTTGCCAAGGAGATTGTGAGACTTCACGGAATTCCAAGCGCTATCATATCAGACAGGGACCCCGTCTTTGTGGGAAATTTCTGGTAGGAGTTGTTTCGGCTACAGGGGACTTCCCTCCGCATGAGCACGACCCATCACCCTCAGACAGACGGGCAGATGGAGGTCCTCAACCGTGGGGTTGAAACCTATTTGCGGTGTTTTGTCATGGATGAGCCACGCTCCTGGACTCGGTGGCTCCATTGGGCGGAGTACTGCTACAATACATCTTTCCATACGGCTAGCAAGCTCACTCCTTTTGAGGTGGTCTACGGCCGCCCCCGCCTACCTTGAGTTCTTATGAGCCAGCCAGCACCGCTCTGCCCGCGGTCGACCGGATGTTACTGGATCGCGACCGGACTTTATCGCTACTCCGGGAGAACTTACGCATAGCCCAAGATCGCATGAAGATTCAGGCCGACAAACATCGTACCGAGCGGGAGTTTGCGGTCGGCGATGAGGTCTTCCTTAAACTTCAACCATATCGGCAACTATCGGTCTCTCGGCGGACCAACCAGAAGCTGGCACCGAAATACTATTGCCCGTTCCGCATCCTCTGCCGGGTGGGGCCCGTGGCTTATACTCTTGCTCTTCCGGAGGGTTCTCGCATCCATCCAACGTTCCATGTATCCTTACTGAAGAAGAAGCTCGGGAACTCCACTCCGATCAGCCCTACTCTTCCAGAGGCTACTAGCGGCGGCGAATTGCGGCCTTCGCCGGAGGCGATTCTGTTGACCAAATGGAAGCGGCGGGGTGCCGAGTACCGGCTCGAGCTACTCGTCAAGTGGGCGCACATGACCGCCGAACATAATTCTTGGGTTGACTTCTTGGAGTTTCGCGAGGCGTTTCCGGATTTCCCACTTGAGGACAAGTTGGCGCTTGAAGGGGGAGGGAATGTTATGCCGCCGCATCCGCTACAATTTCAAGGGCAGACATACACTCGGCGACTAAAAGAATGGAGGCCAAACAATGGGGCTGAACCATCCGGTTCAGCCCCCAACCTATGAAGGCGCCAAGGGGGGACTGAACCGACCCGGTTCAGTCCCCAAGTGGGGGGGCCGGCCGGCCCCCTTGAGCCCCAGGTATTAATAAACCCGGGGCTCCCTTTGGATGGCATGGACTATTATTTCAAGGTATTTCCTCTCCCTCTCTCCCTAACCCTAATTCCTCTCCTTTTCCTCTCTAAATCTCTCTTCTACTTGCAAAGTCTTATCATATATTATTTCCAATCTTTGTAATAAACCAATAATAAATAGGTTGCATTTCATGCTTACTCATGTGGATGAAAATTTGAATGGCTCTCTTGATCTTATTGCTACTTCACATGATGAACCTTGGGAGTTCATTTTTATATTACTAAGTTCTTTAATTAGCCATAGAAGTTGAAGTTTCTTTATTTATTGTGTTTTAATACAATTAGTGTGGCCTTACTCCCTTAAATTCGAGGCAGTTTAATATTTCACCTCTTCTAAACAACACATGATGTGTGCTTTTATTGTTCTTAGTGGCATTCAGAATTTATGGGACAATTGTGGTGTTTGAGGTGTGGTGATGCGAAACTGTGTTAGTAAATACAGTGATGATGATTTATCTGTGATATAAACTTTAGTGACAACTTTTTTTTGGGGCCAAATGTTACTTTATAGGATCTGGACTTGCATGATCGATAAAGCTTGTACTGCAACTAGCAAAACACTAATGCGGTTTCATGACTGTTTACAATTGCTATTGTTCTCCAGCTGATCTTGAAATTAAAGCTTTAAACATGTAAAACACTCATGACACTTTTGGGAGCGTAAATTATATTTCCCCCACAAGGCGTATTTTGTAATCATAGGGGACACCAGTGATGACTTTTGGGGCACAAAGTCCGGATGATTTATTTCGCCCTAATATATGAAAGCAGCGAATAATTCTCAACACGGAGATAAACTTTAAAACCCATTAATTTTAACTTAAAATTTGCATGTTGATTTTGCAGGTCACCTGGTTATGGAATTTCTTTGGTTGCTGAAACCACAACAGGTTGTTTGATATCAGCAGACATGGCGGTCAGCTATCCAAAAGCAGAAGAAGATGCCTCCATGAAATATGATGAGAAGCTGGAACTGTTACCTCCGGAGGACCTTGGCACTCAAGTTGCTTCTATGTTGCTTGGAGAGATTGAGGCCGGCGGTGTGGTTGATTCATCACACCAGGTAGTTTTTTTACTAGCAGTTTCTTGTTTACATTGCAAACACAAGCAGTTGTTTTAGATTTTTTTTAATGATGATGATGACAATGCTCCTCTCTTCACCATTGATTATAAATTGCAATGCTGCCAAAAAATCCCTTTCTGCATGCATATATCTCTACCATATATATATCAATATAGATATCTTCAGGCACACCAAACATTTTCTCTCAACCATTTGATCAAACTCCAGATTTAATCTCATCCCTTAGATGGAGAGAGAAAGCAAGATTGAGAAGAGAGGGGGAGAGAGAAAAGGCATAATTGCATAATTGTAGCCCTCTTAAAGCTACATGAGAAAGAGAGGAAGATAGGGAGAGAGAGAGAGTGGGGTGAGAGAGAGAGAGCCGGGGGAGAGGGAGAGAGAAAGGGAGAGAGAGACAGATGGCGGGAGGGAAAGGGAGATAGAGACAGATGGCGGAAGGGAGAAAGAGAGGCAGATTGGCGGAAGGGAGAGGGAGAGAAAGGGAGAGAGGGACACATATTGCGGAAGAGAGAGGAAGAGGGAGAGAGAGAGGGGGAGGGATATGGAGAGAAATTAAAATTTTTAAGTTAAAACGTACATTTTTTAACAAAATAAAAATTGTAATCTTGATTTATATTTTTTTACGGTCATTTTGAGTACTTATATGTATATGTTGCGGACGCAATCCTCCTTGATGCGAGCGCAGCCCGCAACGACGCATCGAGCACGGGCAAAGCCTGTGCGGAGGCGGGCAAAGCCCGCCTTATTGCAGGCTGCGCCCGCAACGACGCATTGAGTACGGGCGGAGCCCGTGCGAAGATGCTAGTGTATATATGTGTGTGTGTGTGTATTAGTGATATACATGGGGCTCGCCCCTACGGTCAATTGCGACATTACCTTGAACCTGACATATACGGGGCTCCTCGTAAACATATTATTAATTATTTTAAGCTTATACAAATATTATTATGCATGTTAAATTAATTTTAATAAAATTGATTAGTTTAATGGTAGCTCCTCGTAAATACCGCTGACATGCCAAATGACAACCTTTCTTGAAAAGACCGTTGATATATGTGATGATAGCCCTACTATAGTAGGTCTAGGAGCTCTATTAAAAACTTTTTGGATTACATAAATGGGCATGGTATTTAATGAATTTTCAACATTATTTTAAATATAGGTTAAGTTGTTAAAGTAAAAGAATAAGGCTATATTTTGCAATTTTGAATGGTGCACCAAAGACAACTTCCGTATTATAGACATATGGGTTTGGAGAGTATACACTTGAGCTAAAACAGGAAAAAATAGCACGGTATAGAAAGTCCTCAGCAAAATTATATGGATCCTATAATTATGCACGGTTAGAGGGGTGGTCAATTTTATGGATCCTCAGTTCATATTCACAAGTTTTACGCCTGGTTGTGTACATTCAGATCAACCAAGCCTATTTTCAACTTCATATTCATAATCCTTTTACATATCCTGAATTCATTTAATAGTTTAATAATCCGTACAGCGCTGATATTTCCAATCTTTTATTATGTAATAATTCATGTTTGAGTCATGCGCAGGGTCTCCTATTTCTTCTCTGTGCTCTGTGCCCGCCCGATGTTTCCAAAGTTCGCGTCGGAAAGCTCACACCTTACAGCATTGCAGTGCTACGAAACATCAGAGACTTTCTGGGAGTGAAATTTGTTATAAAACCAGAGGCCGCGATGAACACCGTCATTCTGAAGTGCGTCGGTTGTGGCTTGAAGAACAATGCAAGAACTATTTCATGACTCCCAGGAAGGAAATTTCTGGCACTTCAAGAGCAATTTTTTCTAGTGATCCATAGATGCAATCTGTTGATTGGCAAATTTTGGTAGTAAATTTATTATTATAATGCTTTATGCCTCAAGGCCTGCCTGCTGTATAATGCTGAAACATTTAGTTTTGTTTATGCTATGTTATCATTCCGCAGCATGATTCCATGTGCAAGTGAAGGAAATCTCTGGTAATTTCAAAATCTAATTCCAAATGGGAATGAAATTTTCACAACCATTTTACAAATTTTGTTTGGTTGACATAATTGCTAGTAGTTTGGTCGATGTTTCGTAGTTTTCCATTTTAGCTATTTCTCGCCCGAAGATTTCCATTGGATATGTTATCCCTATTGTATTGTCATCATTTTGTTTCAGATGTGGCTGCACGGTAAGCAGCGGTGGGAGACTAGGGTGTTTGGATTAGAACTGTTGGAAAAACAGTGAGAAAAAATAGTAGGAAGAGAAGGTGGATGTCCTACAGGAGAAGCATGAAAATTCAAAAAGTTCGTTCTTTGTAGCTTTTCTGAAAGCTGCTTTCCAAAAAAATTTTGAGCATACTTCTCTCGCATTGCAACCACTGTCCCAAACCGAGTATAACCTGTTTGTTTGATGAAGAAAAAATTATTTTGCTGAGGAATTTCTGTACTGTGCTCTAAATATTAAAATTATGTGTCAAATGCACCCTATTATGTGGAGGGTTATATGGGGAGATAGTGGAGGGCTATATGAGGGAGATGGGAGATAGTGTAGGGTTATGAGATGAAGAAAAGAGGAGAAATTAGGTCTTGATGGTGGATGATTTTGTGATTGTGTGCAGTGATCAAGGAGCGAATGATTTGCGATCGAGCTGTGAACTATTAACAAAGGGATGCGAAGCCTCTTTCTTCTGTGTGATCTCTGTCATGCCTGTTCTATAAATTGGTCCTTTCTTCTGCATTATAAATTGGTTCGTTCTTCCGAGGGATCTCCATCAACCCTCTCAGGCTTGGGAATTTTATGGTAAGTGAGTGGGGGCATCTTTCATTAAAAAATGGATATAGCTCATATACTTTGAATTTGGCTACCAATTTAACCGCAATTCCTTGAAAACCCACCGCCTGTTTGGCGACAATCTTTTCGTCAAATTATATCCTCAACCTCCATCTAGACTCCATAGCAAAGGATAATGTGGCATGAGACTATGAGAGGCACAAGAAATGAAGGAGAAATTTTTAAAAAAAGTTTTTGGATGGAGTGAAAATCTTCGGCATTAAAATATATTACTAATTCTCATGATGGTGGTGTTTTTGTCGCAACTCACCGGATCAGAAACGCCGCGCCAAACAATCGTAAGACAACACTAGCGGCCGGAGTAACCCATCTAACATAATGACTCCTTAAAGAATAACTGCGTCGACAATTTTTGGAAGACTTAAAAAAAGCTTCTTTTCTTTAAATAGTTTTTGGAAGACCAAAAAAAAAAATCTTTGCTAAAATCCAAGTCAGGGTTTATGAGGAACTGCTAAATGTGTGTGCGCACTTACGAATTGTGTGCTCCTACCGATATTATTGAAGCTCGCGCACACACATATATTCATTTACCCGGTTCTCCTCGTTAAGTTTGCAAAATTCTAGGTTGCACTCTATTATTTGGAATTACAAAAATATCTCATGTACAATTCATAACATGAGTGCACAAATATACCCCCTCTGAAGGGGAACTCTCCATGGGATTATTTTTATGCATACATGTTATGAAATGTAAATTCATGGGGAAAACTTGAGAGATTAATAGTGTGTGTACTATTGTGATAGGTCCTATTTTATAAAACAGAACTTTTGGATCACGCTGGATCTTCTCTGTGAAGCAGAATCAGGATGGGGTGGTGGAGCGATATAAAGCACACTTTGTTGCTCAAGGGTATACTGAGACCCAAGGAATTGACTACAAAAAAACTTTTGCCCTGGTTGCAAAGAAGAATTCTATTCGGGTGATTCTCTCTTGTGATGCGTGTCGTGGATGAGAATTACAACAGCTTGATGTTAAAAATGCATTTCTGCATGGTGATCTGGAAGAAGAAGTCTACATGACTGTCCCTCCTGACTTTACTAAAGAAGGATTTGATCAGGGAGACGCCAAAGTAATACTTCAAAATCCGTTGCAAGTCCAAGGCCTTGTGTTCTTCTTGGCATTTGTAAACCTCCTCCTTGTTCTAATATTGAGGTTTCTAATTTTACCTCTTCTTTTATATCCTTTTATCATCTTCACAAACACATGCGCGGGACAATACATCAAGAGAGGGAGAGGGAGATGAAAGGGCATGTCATGTGGAGAGCACGTGCATATTTGCTAGTAACATGTTATATATCTATGCATACAAATTTAAGTTCAAGTCCCATAAAGCAAGCTGAAATCAAGAGGAGAAAAGGGATAAAAGTTACTTCGACAGCTGTTAGGCTTGAAGCTTCCCCTTTTCCATAGACTTTCTCATTTGAATGCTTTTATTGCGGCGGTCAATTAGATTCCGGCGTTTGGGCCGGCTCGGCTGCTCCGAGGTTTGTCGGTTGGAGCGGGCGCGGGGATTCGGGCGGAAGAGGAAGAGGATGCCCAGGAATGTGCGATCCTACTCTTATTGTGTTAGCCCTAATTTTGACTGGAATGGACGCTACAGGCCACTGAACCCTTGGATGGCAGAGAAGATTAACCGCTCCTGTAGCATTTGTAAAAGGTTGAGAAATAATTAAAAAGATAGACATGTAAACGATAAAATCAGTACTAAAGAATACACAGTTACAGTAGGGCTAGGAGTCGCCTCTGTGTGTTGCCCAACCGGGCAGGTCTCAACCATCACCGGGTCCCCACTGCCGTAATAAAGTCTGCAGCTCCTACACCCCAACTCCTCTTTGCACCCATTATTCATGTGGCGGATTGTTGAGGCTGAGGATCAAACCCCAGACCTTCTTGAGGAGTGAAGATTTCATACACCCTCACCAACTGAGCCGCAACTCAGTTGGTGATGAGAGATCATGAAAGTTCTCTCAGCAAGGGGGTTATGAGATCGAATCCCGGCCTCAATAACCCACCGTCAAGGTTAAATAGATGCGAAGATTGGTTGGGGTGTATGGACCGCGGCCCTGTTATGGTACCCAGGCTGGGAATCGTGGGTGTGAAATTGTGGAAATTACTGAGGAGCAACTAGCCTGCCTGTGAGCCCAACTCCCCAACCCGGTTCTGGGGCTACTACTGTAACATAAACCCTAAACACAAGTAATGCAAAATTGAAAATAGTGAATTAAACTTGAGAGACAACTGCATGCGAGGAAAATCAGGTCCACATACTATTCAAATGTTCTATGTTTATATCATGAAACAATAATTAAGAGAGTAAGGTTTGGCCTCATCAAATGCTGATATGTCATCGAAGCAATGATTAATTGACTTGCACCCAAACAACATGGTACCGCAGCCGTCTCCGCCGAATGCCCTAGTGCCGGCTCACCACTTCTCCGCAGCAGCTGATTCCGTGTTCTCGCTGATGTGGGGGAGAGAATCTCACCTTATCGCAGGTCATGGAATCCGTATTTTGTCGAGTCCTGTTATAAGGTTGGGCAGGTCATTGGCTATGTGCCAAAGTGTAGATTTGGATCTCTAATTTGACTATAAGCCTTTTTGTGTTTTAGGGTCCGTTTGGCATGACAGTGGCGGTCGGAAACAAGATGTTCAGGCACCGCCGTCCGTTTGGAGCGGCGTTTTTGCTCTCGTGAATTTGAAAAAAAAACGACACCGTCCTGAATGCGTGTTTTACATAACAGTTATGAACAACAACAACAACAACACTCAATCCTTAATCCCACTATAGTGGGGACATAACGGCTATGAACGTCACCAAAAAAATTTAATTTAAAAAGCATAAAAACGATGATTCATAACCATTATGTTCGCAATCGCAACCGCCACACCCATGCCAAAGATACGATACCATATAAAAAAGAGCATCTTTTCCTTTTTACCACAAAAAATAGCTTTGTTAAGAGCAGATCATCTATAGCTAGGTGCACACCATAAATAACACATGAAATTCATTTAAATGGGTGTTTGCTTTTCCCTGTCTAAAGAAAAAAAGGAAACTAGTTTGAACATTAAAGTGAAAGAAGTTCCTTAGGTGAGGTTGGATGTTCACCAATGCTCACGACCGTTGCCGTTGTGCCAAATGGAGCCTGAGTATGATTCTTGATGGGGTTCATCTAAAAGAATCCCGAGCCAAACCGGCGGCGAGACTTTGGCCAAAAATATTGAAGCAATGCGACTCGACCAAGCGAGCCGCGCCCACTCCAAGGGTGCAAAATCACCTCGAAAAGGGGAGCCAAGTCAAACACAACGCATGCACGCAGCTTGTGGGCACGCACAAGTGGCACTCGCACAGAGGCGTGGAAGCACATGCGCGCGAGCAAAGGCGTGGACGCGCATGTGCGCGAGCAAAGACGCACGCGAGCAAAGGCGCGTGCGCATGCAAAGGCACATGCGCATGCACAGGCGCATGGGCATGCACAGGCGCGTGCGCATGCACAGACGCGTGCATCACACGCGAAAGGGTACTCACGCGCATAGGCGTGCACATCACACGCGAGAGGGTACGCGCACTCAAATTTTTCGGCGGTTATAAACGCGTCCCTCCAAAAAGCTACAAAAAGACCCCCAGACTTTCATTTGAAAACAAGCAACTCCAGAGATTCGAGAGAGCTCTCAAATTTTTCGGCGAGAACGTGGGACTTAGATCGTTTCTTTGCACAGAATTCATTTTGCTCCCTCTCTAGCACGCTCAATGCTCACTTGGACGCTTTACTGAACCCAGAAGAAGGCACCATGGAACGCTCTCGCGGACGCTCTCGTGGACATTTCGTGGAAGCTCTGTGGACTTAGCTTTTTTCCTCCTTTCCTTGAACTCAAAACTTGTAACAGAGAGGTGACATGTCACCTTCTAAGGAACTTCAAACATTTGTAAACAAAACGAAATAATAGATTTTGGCCCGACACAGATCCGATCACGTGGTTTTTCACACTTTTCGGGTTTTTCATGCTAAAAAAGTCCCTTCTTATTGCTGTTTGGGTTTCACTTGACTGTTACATACCCGGTCCGACTCGAAGCTAAGGCGGTCCAATTCTCCGGACCGGAGGAAAATTGGGCGCTCTATTTGGTTGGGAGTGGCGGTCTTGAATATGGTGGTTATAAACTGTTATCCGTGACCGCTTGAAATCACCTAAAGAACTTCATTCATTTTTATGTAAAAACTAAGGCTCCGTTTGGCGCTGTGGTGGCGGTCGTGAGCACAATGATTATGAACCGTCGCTCGTGAACACTCAACCTCACCTAAGGAACTTCATCCGCTTTTATGTTCAAAACTAGTTTTCTTTTCTTGGCAAGGATCATAACCATTGTCTTGTCAAACATGCATCGTATGATAGTGGCGTTTTTGTCCGAACTCACCAGAGCAAAAAAACATGTCAAAAGGAGCCTAAATTTCTTTTCTTTGGGGCGGTCATAATCGTTGTCATACCAAACATAGAATCAAAAACGTCATCCCAAATAGAGTCTATGGCTCTATTTGGAGGGACTTATTTTCACCGGTCAAGCGGTCACGGCCACATAAACCGGACCGTAATTACGATCCGGTTCATGCGGTCGTGACCGCTTCATCGGTGAAAATAAGTCCCCCCAAACGGAGCCTATATCACCAAACTAGTAAAAAGTTCAACTGAGAAGATCTAAAAACAAAAAATCAAAGTTTTATTTACCTAATTGTTTGACTAAATGACAAAAAACTTGAGTAAAATCAAAAGAGATTATGCATATTGGGCACTAAACAACTATGAAGGACCGACACTCTCGGGGGGTCAACGTGTCCGTGTTGGACTCTCCGACACGTCAACACGCTCGGACACGCGTGTCGGCGTGCCGACACGTTTTGGTCACATGGGACACGCGTGTCCCGCTGTTTTTTAAAACTCCCCGAGCCGCAGTTTGATGCCCATTTCTCCCGCAAGCGAAGGTCCTCTTTCTCCCGCAGATCTAGGGCATCAACATTCCTTTCTCCAACTTCGTGCTCCGATTCTTCGTGCTCTCGCTCCATATTCCTCCGGCAAAGATCGACTTCCTCCCGCAGAGATAGGGCATCGTCGTCTTCCTTGCTCTTCTCCCGCGAGATCTAGGGCATCTTCGACTCTTCATGCTCTCACTGCTTTGAGCTCCAGGTTTGTCATCTTCTCATCTTGCTCTCGATTCCAGCTCCAGGTTTCTCATCTTCTCATCTTGCTTCCAGCTCCTGTTTTTCTTGCAGCTCTGATTCTTCTTGCTTCCAGCTCCTGTTCTTCTTGCAGCTCTGATTCTTCTTGCTTCCAGCTCCAGGTATTCTTCCTGCTCTTGTTCTTCTTGCTATGAATATTTGTGGTGTCATTCTTCATTTCTTTGATTATAGTATGATAAGTGACAAATGAACTTTTTGGATGAATTTCTTGTTATGTTCTTTTGGTTTATTTTAAAGGTGTTATGTATTGATTCTTTTTTGTAGGAACACCTACTTTTTTTTGTAGAATGTCTTCAAGCAAGGGTAGTAATAGTGGTTCACAAGAGCCTATATCTGATGATGATCCGAATAAACCATTATGGAGGTTTGTCATTAAGCTAGCTACACATGAGAATTCAAGAAAAAATCCACGATATACACAAGGAGAAACAAAGATGTGAGATATTGGCGGAGATGCTTTTGATACATTCGAAGATGTTGGTATGCTGGAAATTGCAAATCTCTCACTGGATGAGTCGGGCAAGGAATCAGTTTTTTTTAGATGATATATAACATGTAAGTATGAGTATTACATTTTTATATGCCAAGTTTGTTCATTTCTTGTCTATTTATTAGTATTTTACAATTTTTATAATTATAAAATATGAATTTAACAAACGTGTCCGAACGTGTCGAATATTACTAGTTTAGGAGAATGGACGAGTCGCGTGTCGTGTCGTGACGTGTTGCGTGTCGGTGCAACATATTTGTAAACAGTTTTCAATGTTACAGGTACAGATTGAAGGATTAACACATTTTTTTTACTAAAAAAGACTGCAACTAACAAGCACTAAATTTAGCTGCAATGGTGAAAAATGCTGACCTTGAACGAAGTTAAGAACCTTCTCTCTACAATTTTTATGGCAATCCACTTTGAAAGCTCAGAGCCATCTTCTTCTTCTTTTTCTTCTTCTTCTTCACTTTCAGAACTCCATTTATCCTCCCAGAAGAAGAATTTTCTTTCATTCCATCATTTCTGTTCTCCTTCTCTTTCATGCCATCCTTCCCCCTTTTAGACACCAGCATCGCTCTCTCCAACATCTCCCTCGCCATCTTGCTCGCCGCCGCCGCCTGCTTCGCCTTTCTCTCCGCCTCCGCCCGCGCCGCCGCCGCCGCCCGGTTCATGGAAGCTGCGGCGATCCGCGAAGCCGATAGAAGCGCCCTTGCCTCCGCCGCGTCCATGAGCCGCCGAGGGCGATCGGCATTGCCCCCGACCGAGAAATACGGGAAACCCTCGGGATCCTGGCAAATCGGACAGACGTAATTGGGCGCGGCGCCGGCGGGGACGCACGATGAATGGACGGCGGAGGGGCAGCGCAGGCATCGGGAGACATCGGCGGCGGCGGAGATCCCGCCTGAGAGCGGAGGGGAGTCGAGGATCTCGAGGCAGACCGAGCAGAAGAAGCCGCGATGGTGGCGGAGAACGCACGCGGTGCAGAGGCGGCGGAAGGCGGCGCGATTTCCGACGTGATGGATGGGCCAGGGGTTTCTGGCGGGACAGAGATCGCTGTCGCAACGGCGGCCTGCGCCGACGGCGTTGGCGGTGAAGATTTCCGCCGCTGTCATCATGGCCGGCGCCGCATCGAATGCCCTATCAAAAAATCCTTGCGGATTGGGGCTACGAGCTTCTTGATTGCTTGCTGGAATCAGGGTTTCGCGTCCAGTCCATTGTTGAGCTCCATCTCAAATGCCTCTAGGAAGAGAGAGAGAGAGAGAGAGCTTCTAATTACCTCTGAGCTAGCTAGGGCAACATTGGATGAGATCAATCTTGATCAACATTTGACACTTTTAATAACCTTTTGAACTTCTGTCGGCTCGGTTTGTTTCTGCGGTCGCCGGAAAATGCTAATACAACACTACAATAATACTCAAGCCTTTATCTCATTATAGTGGGGTCGGCTGTATTATGAATTCTTTGTCGTCATTGTGTCCTATTTGTTGTCATAATCTCACTAATGCCTAAGTACATAATGTTTTTACTTATAATTTCATTCAAAGTCTTTATCGGTCTACCCGTCCCTCATTTAGCATGCATAATGACTAGACTCTCGTGGCCAAAAAATGCTAATGTTTAACAAAATATATTTGGTAAAAGTTCTTTCTCTATTCTCAATGCTCTAAAATCTAATTTTTGTCATTCAACCCCAAAGCTATTCTCACCGTTTCCATTCCCGAAGTCCTAAAACGTCACCGCTAAAACTAACAGAGCCAAAGTCATTTTAACGCGCGTTTTTTTTCCGGGCACGGATTCCTACCTCCAAAATTGACTTGATGCTGATATGCGGTAGCGAAACGATAATGTGATATCTCAGTGGAGATCGTGCGTGATCTCCGTTATCTTTTTGTAGATCACTAGGGATTTCACATTTAGTTATGTCTTTCGTATTTTTTTTCCGCAACGTGTCTACATGGACATAAAGGGAATGTAATGCAATGTCTCAATTATAATGTGAATTTTTGAAGTGTCTTGAGTATTCGTGAGATTGTTGTGAATTTTCTCTTGTTGAATGTTGGCTAGTTGCCAATAAATATCGAGATCCACTAAGATTTCGTTTCACGTGTTTTTTTTGCTCATGTGAATTTGAACCAAAAAAACATCACAATTTTAGAATGTATGTTTGGAATGACGAAGTTTATGACTGCCACCAATAAAAGGAACAAGTTTTGAACGCAAAAGTGGTGAGGTCGAGCTGTCACAAAAAAAAGGTGTTCGTGACCTCCACCACCGCGTCAAACGAAGCCTAATTAGTAAATTTGTAGATGGGACATGATTTATCGAAGAAGTTAAAGAGAATTCTAATTTTATGACTGAAGTGTGCATGGAAGCTTCATCACTAGTGCTGAATCCTATGATTTCATCCAAGGGAGGGAGGGCGCACCTTAGGCCGTTGGAGCGATGGGAGGAGGTCATGGCGCGGGAGGGAGTGTCTTGGGCATGGGCGGCACTCCAATGGCTGCATGCTCCAACTGCGAAGTTGGCTCGAATGTTGGTGATTGTGGTCAGGGTGGTCGAGAGTGAAGTGGAAAGGCTTGGGAGGGTCGGGTTACTTTTATAGAGTGGGGGGGCTTGGCAGAGGTCGGTCCTCGCGGAGCACTTCCATTTCACGACAAGCACAATGATTAGTGGATAGCGATACTCGATATCTCCTCGACCTACGAAGAGTGAACCAATACATGCTCCGAAAACTTCGGTCGTATGCCGACAATGTGGACAAGACGCACCCTAGTAGAAAAGGAGAGCTCTACATAACATAAGCTCAAGACAAAGCATCAAGCGCCCTGGGCTCGTATTCAAACGGGTTCCCCGTTCCCTTTCACTTTTTTAAGTTTACATCTCGTTCGATCCTTCCTCCACGTGGCAGATTGGCAAGGATCGATATCCCGGACTGCGATTTCAGAACGGGACCCAGGGGGAAAAAATTCCCAGTTAATGGGCAGCCGAGGCGTCCCGCCACTGCTGGCCGGTTCACTACCCTGAGCCACTTGGTTCGTGGGCTCTGCTCCGAGGAGTCAAATGATGAACCGTCGAGGGCTTATTACACAAGGCATAGATACCTGAGGAGTAAGCGTTGATTTTTGTGAGTGTGGGCGTAGATACCTGAGGAGTAATTAGAGGTTGCAACAATGTTGGCTCCTTCATAATATTGTAAGCTTTGAATTTTCTACCTTGCATTTGCGTGGGCGACGACATTTTTGGGTGAGTATGAAGTTCGGTTGGAAGTCAAAGAAACTGTCTTTTAGTTATAATTTTAAGTAGAATTAACTTAAGGAGCCATACATTATCATGTCAATATGCCCCCCACAAATCCGCACCATTTGCAAGCTGCAATTAGGGTTGTGCGTGTCACGGTCCAAATCATGCTCTCAGCGAGATATTTGTTCGACGACCCGAAATATGAATCATGATAAGGCTGTAGATGGTTAGAAACATGTGCCTATCATAACATGTATATGTAAGTTAATGTTTGTATGCCTACCAATTTTTTACATTCTCAACAAAGAAAGGGTGGGAACCGTTCGTTCACGCACTGGCAGAGCCCGAGCGCTCAAGAGTAGTTGGGCACGGGCGAAGCAACGTGAACGACCGCAAGTGCGTGTCTGTAACTCTGAATACAAATAATATTTACCTAAGATATATTTAGTAGTTACATCATCAACTCTATTCAGCAGTTCTACTTTATTATGTTTTGAAATTACACCAAACAAACAAATACTTGTGGAATGAGCATTGATCCCCCCTGCGCATTATTCGCTGATCGCATGGTGTGCTTGAATCATCTTAGATGTTCCGCATAAATAGTGATCTCGAGGCGACGATATCTTCGACATCCGTGTGGTTTTGTCAACACTTGCATACTTTTTACTGTTTGCTTTGCATTATTTTTCTTCTCCTTCATGTTTTTTTTTACTTTAGAATAGTTTGATTTAATTATTTTAAGTATTTTTTTATTTTTGGGTTATAATTAATTTTAAATTTACATTTTTAAGATAATATGACAGACAGAAATACATCACAAATATCAGAAGTACTGATGCACCATTCATGACACTGAATAATTCATGATATTATGCAACTCTATTTTTTTTAATGATTTTTAGTGGAAAAAAATAAAGATATTATTATTAGCACACCAATATTCACACCCCCAAAAATTCAAAAAATAATACATAGAAATATCTGCATTGGGTGATGTTATTAGCAAACCCATTTTCGCTATTAGAAAACCAAAGAATTTGAAAATGATTATTTGAAAATCAATTGGTTACTAGCAAATCACTAAAAAATTTAAAAAAACGGTTTTAAATTAAAAAGTGTTCAACATGAAAATTGTAGATCTCGTCGATATCTACAATTTTCATGTTGAACACTTTTGATTTGAAGGAGTTTATACCCCCGATTTGGCCCTCGAAAAAAGTCACGCCAAACATCTGCACGTACGCCCGGGTTCGACGTGACTTTTTTCGAAAAATTATTCGGGGGCCTAAACGGCTTCAAATTAAAAAGTGTTCAAACACTTCTCATAAAAATGCACGTAAAAGACGAAGTTCGAAAAAACGCGAAGGAAAATAGGGTTTGCTAGAAGTTATTTCAAATAACATAAATATTAATATTTTGAATATTTTTTGGTTTGCTAGAAGCGAAATATGATTTGCTTATAACAGCACCCTATAAAATTACCGGCTAGAAACATGTACTCCCCAATTCGCATACAACATCGAAACAGGGTCCCACGACAAGGTTGAAATGTAGGCAAACCTCACCTTACATTTTTCCAGGTCGCGATCCCGTGACCTCAAGGTCGCATGACAACACCTCAACCAGTCCGTGAAGGCCCCCCTTCTTAACCCTTATTATGTGGCGACGCGTTGCACGCAAGACCAATTTATTTGCAATCAAGGTACTAGATGAAGCATGTGGAATAATCTTATATCATATAAAAACTATGTAAGTAAACTCTCCCCTCCACAATTCAAATAAGAAAAAAGAATTGCATTTATGATCCACACAAGAAGGAAAGACAACAATACAATAAAATAAAATAATTCTGATACAGAGGCTTAACTTATACTTACATACAGTCAAAAGTAAGGGAGAAGAAGATTTATAGAGCTGCATGATATTTCCAGCATTCTGCTGGTGGTATCAAAATCAGTGGGCTTCAGCAGGTGCTCCACCAGCCCTAGCGTTTAGGAGAGGCTGCAGAGCCTTCACAACAATGCTCATGTTTGGCCTAAAATCTGCTTCATATTGTACACACAGCGCAGCAACCGCAGCAAACTGCCATCCAAACAAATCAAGCACATATTAAAGAGCGGAAAATAAACTCATAATTCAGTTTCAAAATAAAATAAGTAGTTAATCTTCTATCAATCATTGAAGGGTGGATTCGGCGGAATTTCTACGGATTTATTGGTGGTGGATTCAGTGGAACACCCGAACCAAAAGAAGCTGCGGGCATGATTGAAGTTGGATCAGCGTGGAGGCCGAGTGAGCTAGGGTTCTTATAAGCATATAAATCCTACTCTCCGGAATTCCTAGAGCCAATAGACTAGCCATGACCTAATATGATTGGCCCTTAATCTCACTTATGATCTTTTAAAAGAGTTTGATGGAGAAGCTAAAATGATATCTGATATTGATTGTTTAAAATGAATGTAGTTGCGGTTTGCCTTCATCAGGCACACGCCTGCGCCTTGAGCCTTGCGCCTAGGCTCCAAGACCCTTTTGCGCCTTGATGTGCCTTGCGCCTTTAATAACTAAGGCTAATGGAAAGCCAATCGTTTGCACCAGTTAGACACAAGAAGATACAAAATTAGGCAATTTTGTCTAAGCGTGGAAATTTCTCAATATAGTCAACATACAGTATCTAAGCGACCCCTAACAACCAATTGGGCCTTCAATTTGGCCACAGTGCCATCGGGAGAACATTTCACAGCATAAACTCAACAACAGACAACTGTGGACTTCCTAGCAGGAAGTCAAACAAGGTTTCAATTCTCGTTAGAGTCCAAGGCCTTGATTTCCTCAATCATAGCATGCCTAGTCTAAGAGTGAAACAAAGTATCATAAAATGTCGAAGGTATATCAATTGAAGAAAAGGGAGGTAACAAATGCATGGTAACCTAGAGACAAGTGATCATAATAGACAAAATACGATATATATATCTCTCTCCACGCTAATCCAGAATACTTTAGTCTGTCTGACCAGCTTCATTTTGGCGAAGCGAACAAATTGCTCGTCGCTCATGTCATACCACTTGAAATAATGGTTCATGTCAAGGAGCCAATCGCTGAAGGCTTTTGGGTCCAAACGAGCATCGAATGAAGGGGCGTCGAGGTGAATACGACAAGTGATGTCGTAGGCACGGTCACCACCTCTCCGTGGGTTGGGGTAATCCTTAGGATAATCATCATGGGCGTAGTCATATCGAGCGGGTGGGGGGCCACGCTCTCTCCGACCCGGGGGATAATATTCGTCATGGTGATGATCGCGCGACCGTGTGGTGGCACACAATCTCTAGGGTTAGGCTGAGACTGATAGGGCACACGATACTCATCACGTTAGTGTGAGTGTCTATCCTGAGCCAGAGCTTACCTGCGCTCAATCGCAAGATCGGGAGTCCGCCTCGCCGACAGTACTAGGGCTCGGGGAGGAATATCACGACAGTAGTAGTCTACGGGTGGCTGACCATCCATCGGACGTTGGTGAAGATGAGGAGCATTAGTGTCATCCTCAAGCTAAACATCGTCTTGTGCTGGAGTGTCTCTAACTTTCTTTAAGTGATATAAACAGAGGTTCACCTCGGCAAGCTCATGATGCATGTCATCAAACTGGGTACCTAAAGTGTTCAAATGATCTAAAATACGACGTTGAAACATAGCAAAAGAGGCACCAGAATTGGAGCTCGCCGCTCAGTCATCGGTGACTAGTGGATTTGACATGCTTGCTCTAAAAATCCTACCACTACGGAGCATGCAAACGGCTCGATCTGGACTCTGATACCAACTGATGTAGGGTAGGCTACGGGGGTGCACAAATCCAAGACCTCTAGGCTAGAAAAGAAACTGGATACGCTTACCCAAATCTAAATGCAATAATACCGTTGGTGATGACGACAGATTAATACGAGCAATAAAGATTTCAACCCACACAAATATTTAAAAGAACAGTATGGTGGTGCAAATGTGGCGAGACGATCGCTAGTGATCGGGTGTTCATCAGCATGTCGTGGGGTACAACGCCATATGTATATGAATCATTGATTGGAGAGCTTATTGAGACAAGTGTGATGTCCATAGGCACTGTTACAAGTTCTCTTCAATCGGGACTGATCACATGAGCCCCATTTAAAAACCTTGATAGGAGGGGGCGAGCCTGTAACAGCAGAGACAACATAATCCGGTATAGGAGAAACATGAATAGGAGGCAAAACAGGAAAAACTTGTTAGATATTTAATATAATATGTCTGCACATGTCGAGACCGACTCAGAGCGTCTTATGGGTTCGTGTCATTCTAGGACTAGGCTCTACGCTGGAGGTACTATAAATAGTCATTTCAAACTTGATGAGCTGTTGTAGAATACCTTGAGCGGAGCCACCCCAACATTCTCAAGATACTCGTGCGCTCTACTAGGGTTCCGCTCTCTCCAGTCTCTTCATGAGTTTGTGTTGTCCGAAAGAATCCCTAAAAATTTTGGTGAAAATTTATTCACCTACCATTTAGATGATGATTCATTCTCCTATCAGGAAGCAATGAGATCAAGAGATTCGTTGATGTGGGCAGAAGTCATCGATGATAAGATGGACACGCTGCTACAGAACAACACTTGACATCTAGTTGACCTGCTGAAAGGAGGTAAAGTCCTAGGATGCAAATGGTTGTTGAAAAAGAAATTACATAGTGATGGGTCCATAGTCAGGTATAAAGCACGTTTAGTAGTTAAATGTTATAAACAGCAGGGGAATAGACTAATTTGATGTTTATTCACTTGTGTGTCACTTATCGACTATTGAGATTCTTCTTGTTTTAACTTTTATCAAGAATTTTATACTTCATCAAATGGATGTGAAAACAACATTCTTAAATGAAGAGCTTGATGAAGAGATTTACATGACACAATCTGAAGATTATGTGCATAAAAATTTAAAGGATAAAATGTGTAAATTAAACAAATCAATCTATGAGCTTAAACAAACGCTTAAGATGTGGTACATGAAGTATGACAAAGTGGTAAAGAGCTTTGGATTTCAGTCCAATTTTTCCGACAAATACCTTTATCATCATTCAATATTTACTCATATAGTCATCATATGTCTATATGTGGATGACATGTTGATTCTGGGTTCGGATCTTGCTGCAGTGAGCGATATCAAATCCACTCTCGCAGAAGCATTTGACATGAAGAGTCTTGGTCCCGTGGATACCTTGTTAGGTATGTAATTTAGAGTTGACAAAGTTCGAGTTACCCTTAGTCAGGCTCATTATATAGAGCAACTACTTTCTACATGAGGGTATAAAGACTTAGTCGGGCTCATTATATAGAGCAACAAGTAAAATATTCTAAAATAATTGATAGTTTTTCTACATGAGGTCTTCTCGTATAAAGCCATTTTACAGTAGTTTGTACGTGCCGCAGACAGCCAGTTGAGACATGTTTTGTGCTCGTTTCTCTCCTATTGATACTCTAATCATAATGTCAAGATATATATTCATTTTTGAGTTCTCAAAAGACAATGAAGTCTATAAAAGAATTATTTACCTTATCTGGTGAATAGCGCTGATCAAGTAAAATATCGAAAAGGAAGAAGGGGGCTCTAAAATACGCGTCTGTCGGCTTGGAAACCCTAAATAGCAATTCTTAAATTAATTTTACAAATTTTAGAGCGGGTCATGTACTTGGAATTTAAAGCACAAATCGCTTTAAAATAGAATTTTCAAGTTCAAAATTAAATCCGGGAACATACTTCGTTCTCTTCCCCTTGTCGTAGCAAAACGGAAAGACCGTTTATGTTTGGAGACATTGTCTTCGGGCGAAAACCCAGCTCGTATGGAATTAGACACACACAAAGAAAGGAGAAAGAAACAATTACCCACGGAAGAGCCATTTTACCAGTAGTTTGGGCAAAGAGCATCACACGAAGTGGGAATCACTCAATAATAAGGAAAGCCACACACCTAACAAACCACAGCTCTCACACAAGGTGGTTCCAGAAATCTCTAACACTCCTGATGAAATCTCTAAGCACTAACTCCAAACTAATACCTGAGAACCACACAGGTAATAAAAATCATGTTTTGTGCTACATTGGTTTCCCTCCTACTGTGCAATCTTCAAAAAATTTCATCAAATGGATACTATTTATAGGGTTACAAGAACTGCGAAAACGAAACGAACCCAATCATACCTCGAGGAAGAAGCGTGGTGGCGGAGCGGGTTCGGAGTAGGACGTGGGCCGGCGGTTGGAAGTTGGAAACGTGGGGAGGAACAGCTTCGCCTGGAGTCTACCGGTGGATTCCCGCGTGTCTGGACCGGGAAGATATATTCAGAAGTTGAGGTAAGGATTAGACCGGCTGTGTTTTGACCTATTACACACATATATAATATATATAGCCAATATATTAATAAGTATGTGCGTGTAAATACTAATCAAGTTGCATATATAGGTATAGTTATATATATATTACTTGGAAATTCAAAAGACAGACTTGTATAACATTATCGTCTATAAAAGCCGAATTATTTGTCTTAGCTTCGACTGGTGAATAGGCATACTGAATCAGGAACGTATAATAGTAGAGATATGTATATATAATTGATTTTATACATAGATACGCGCGCAGGCGTCGATTTTGAAAAGCAATAAACATAACTGAAGAATGACATTTTTCGGGCCCTTATCTAAGCTACAAGTCAGCTCGTTGAGCTTGTATTATGATAATCAAGCAGCAGTTCAAGTCGTTAAAATGTCATCTATAACACTAAGAGTAGACATGTACAACTGAGACATGCTTTGTTGAATTATTTGAAAGAACAAGTAATTATCACTTTGATCGATGTGCGTTTGAAAGATAACATGACTGATCCATTGATGAAATGAATGTCCAAAGACCGATTAATCAAAACAGTGAGGGAAATGAGACTAAAGACGATTTAATTCGGCCTTAGTTCAAGGTTAGGCGATTCAGTTCAGCTTTAATCCAAATATTTTGATTTTTCAAATTTCCTTTGTCAAAGCAAGTATGTTGTGCTTCGTTGATGTTTTTGGCTGCTGAGTACGGATCTGATAAGTTGTTTCTTTCCAAATCTGATACTAACACCTTCACTTGGATTCGACTATCTTGCCTTGAAGGAGAGTGTTATTCTAAACTTGATAACACGATCTGACTTGCTTTGACTTTTCTTCTGTTAATTAGTTTCATTCCAAACTTGATGAGTTCCAGTTAAGTTTAGAATGACAGTAACCGTGACATTCCATATAGGAATACAAATATAAATACGGTTTCCAGAAGTCTGAAAATCATTTCGTTTGAAAACAGATAATGAATTCTGAGGTTAAACCTATAATACTCTGAGTAGGTGTCCTTCTAGGTTATAAGTGCGACATTCTTACAGTAGAACTAGATAGATGTATATTTTCAAAGATTTGAATTCAATTTTAAATGAAATTCTCTGTTGAAAATTACAAGATATGCTAGAGATGGAGGAACACTTGTTGTTTGAGATCCTGATGAGGATGCCCTACTGTACATCTGAGGACGATGACAGCTTGAGTTTTATTGTGTTTCTTTTATCCCTGCTTAGAGCACTGTGTAGCTCTTCTTTTGTACACATGCGTATGGACTATTTTGCTCTCAATTGATTTGAGACGCTAAGCGTATATGGTATATCCTGATTGTACCTAAGACTATGTTGTGATGCGACTGAGTTTTATTTTACTTATGCGTGCATACTATTTTCTATTTAAGTCTAATATGTTTAACAGGTGCTAGACACGATTGTGAATCATTCATGTTTAGCTGAACATTGCACAAACCACCATTTTATGACGTCAGGTTTACGGCGGACATAAGAGGAGATTGTTAGATATTTAATATAATATGTTTGCGCGTGTCGAGACCGACTCGAAGCATCTTATGGGTTCGTGTCATTCTAGATCTAGGCTCTTCGTTGGAGGTACTATAAATAGTCATTACAAACTTGATGTCCGCACGTGTAGTAGAATGGTCTTATGCTCACCATGGGTGCTGTGAACACCCTCCCATGTACTTATATATACATTCTCTTGTGAATACAATATCATTCTTTTCTCATATCATGGTACCATAGGAAACCCTAGCCGACCACATCGTTCTCGTTCGTCCCCCTTCGGCATGACTTTGAAGTCGATCGATCTCGTCAGTGTTGTCTCCCCGATCGATTGATTTCGTCTACCCGCACAATCCTGTGTCGATCCCGTGTCGCCGTGCTGATCCCGTCTCTGCTGATCCCGTGCCGTCATGTCGATCCCGTCTGTGTTGATCCAGTGTCGAACTGTGCTGATCCAGTGTCGAACTGTGCTGATCCAGTATCGAACTGTGCCGATCCCGTCTGTGTCGTGTTGCTGCACTGAGCCGCTGCTTCCTTGTAACGTGTTGTGAGGCTGATTCCTGTGTCGTTTCCTGCTGCCCTACCCTATGGCCTCCTCTTTCTCCTCTGCTTTTCTTCAGAAAGCGGATGTCATCCTTAATGGACGAAACTACAAGGCATGGTCCGCCACCATTGACGTTATCCTCTGTGGCATAGATCTGTGGGACCACATTGACGACTCTGAGCCTGCTCCGCCTCCATCAGCAGCCCCTTCTGTGCACGATTCTTCAACGGTTAGCATCATCGCTTCCGTCCAGTGTTTCGACATGGCCAAGTGGAGCTCTGCCGACTCACGTGTGATAGTCGTCATTTGTCAGTCTTGTGTGCTCCCCATTCGCATGACCGTCTACCAGCTCCCTATGGCCAAGGCGACGTGGGATCACCTGCGTCTTCTCTACCTGCCCTCCAGTCAGTCTATGTGCTACTCTCTATTCCAGACCCTTGGCACTTGATATTAACGCGATCGTTTTGTCCAGGCATTTTTTGCTGAGCTTCATGACCTTTGGCGTCAGTGGGATGAGATGGCTCCTTCTCCCTGCATTAGTTTCCCTCAGCGTGTTGCTACTTCTCGGGATCGCGACTTTTAACCCATGTATGAGTTCCTCATGCGCTTATGCCCCGAGTTCGAGCCTGTTCGTGCCTAGCTTTTGCACCGGGATCCTCCACCTTCTCTTAACGATACGCTAGCTTTAGTAATCGCTGAAGAGACTCGTCTCCACTCCTTGGACACTGCTGCATCTTCCGGTGTGTTGCCTCATACTGTCCTTGCTGCTCCAGAGTTTCCACCGCAGTCCACCCTTGTAAGTACTCCTCTGCTGCCTTCACTGAGTTATAGTGCACCGATGCGGCATGTTCCTCGTCCTTCAGTGTCATTACTGCTCAGTCTGGTGCTCCTCTTCGCCATCCTGTTCGCTGTCATTACTATCAGTGCATAGGCCACGTCAAATCCGAGTGTCGCAAGCTTCAAAGGGCTCAACAGTCTGGTCAGTAATGTGCTCCTAATGCTCCTCCAGCTCATTTCTCTGCTGTGACACAGCCACTCTCTGTTTCTGAGCTTGCCCGGCAGATTGCCCAACATCTATCTAACAGTTCACTGCATCGTTCCTCTGCCTTCGTGCTCTCACTAGATGCTTCTGGTGCCTCTGCTTCTCAGCCGGTCGTCTTTGCCCCAGTAGTTATCACCTCCTTTACTGGTTGTTATCTGGAACCTCTTTTCCTCCATGATTCAATTGTCCTGTCACTTGATGCCCTCAGTGTTATGGTTCTGACATTATTCTCCCCTGAGCCGTGGCCTCTACCACCCATTTCACATGCATATATACCCAAATTACCATGAACCTTATCCGCCAGTCACTCACGGTTGTCTTATTATTTTTGATGAGTTTCTTGTCTGCAAGTCCTGACAGGGACACTCTTTGGAGTTGGTCGTCTGTAGCGTCTCGATCATCTTCATCTTTTCTCCATTTCTTTCAGCCTCTTCTTTGTGTCTTTCCTCGGTGGGCTTCCCTCATCACCGACTAGGTCAGTGGCTCGCGTCTTTCGTCCCACTGTTCTTGGTCGTGTTTTGGTAAGTCTCACTCTTCGGGTTGTAAGCTTGGCAAACAGCTACAACTCCATTATCAGTTTAATGAGTCCAGGTCTCGTCGTCCCTTTGATTTAGTTCATTCAGAGGTCCCGCACCATTGTATCAAAGGGCGGACATCGGTACTATGTTATATTTATTGATGAATATTCTCGCTATTGTTAGATTTATTTTATGCACTCTCATTCTGAGTTTATTAAGATTTATGTTGTTTTTTCCACTATGGTGCGCACCCAGTTCTCTGACTCCATACAGATTTTCCGTTCCGACATTAGGGGAGAGTATCTCTCTCATGCTTTTCGCAACCTGCTCGCTACCCACGACACTCTACCCCAGCTTGCTTGTCTTGGTACTCACGCTCAGAATGACACTGCTGAACGGAAGCATCGCCAATTCACATCATTGAGATAGCCCGCACTCTCCTCATCTCCTCTCACGTTCCTCCTCATTTTTGGGTTGCGGTTGTCTCCACTGTTGTTTATCTCATTAACCTGCAACCCTCCACTTTCCTTTAGGGTCGGTGTCCTGGTGAGTGTTTGTACTCTCGACCCCCACGTTATACTCATATACATGTTTTTGGTTGTCGGTTCTATGCTCTTCTTCCTTCACGTGAACGTACCAAGCTTTCTGTTCAATCTGTATCTTGTGTCTTTCTCAGATATAATACTGAGCACAAGAGCTATCGATGTTATGATCATGTTGCATGTCGACTTCGTATCTCACGTGATGTCACCTTTGATGAGTCTCACCCTTTCTTTGTGTCATCCGTCCCCTAAACCTCGCACTATCGGTGACTCCCTCTGATGTGCAGTTCCTCACTCTTCCCACACCACCGCTTCATGTATCCTCCTCTCCACCAGTTTGTTCACCTCCTCTCTTCTTGCCACCGCCTACACCATCTCCTCCCTCTTCCCTTCCTCCTTCCACCCCTCATTTGGACGCGCTTCTCGTCCCCCTTCCATATCATTACACTCGTCATCCTCCTCGTCCTGCTCCTGTCCCCTTGCCTCCAGTGCCCCCAGACTCGATGTCTGCCTCCTCCAGCGAGTGTCCTACGGACGATCCCCCTTTCAAACTCTCAGTGTATGATCCCTCGTGAATTTGTGGGGGGAGGGGGGGGGTTAGGTGCAGTGTACTTACTGTGCAGTAGAGTTGTCTTATGCTTACCATGGGTACTGTGAACACCCTCTCATGTACTTATATATACCTTCTCTTGTGAATACAATATCATTCTTTTCTCCTATCAAGGAGTAGCACCAATTGTAGAGAAGATGCAAGAAGCTCGTCTAAGATGGTTTGGACACATACAAAGGAGACCATTAGAGGCACTTGTTAAGCGTTGTGAGAGTTTAGTCACTAGGCATGTTAAACGAGGGAGGAACCAATAAAGACTTGGAATGAAACTATAAAGAAAGGCATGATGTACTTAGGCATTAGTGAGATTATGACAAAAGATAGGCAGAATGGCGACAAAGGATCCATATAGCCGACCCCACTACAGTGGGATAAAGGCTTGAGTGTTGTTGTAGTTGCATTACCATATATATAAACTGAAACACTTGAGTCGAGAATCTAGGAAAGAGCTGCTGATAACTGAGTCAGTAAGATTGAGACAACGCTTCAAAGGTTGCCTGGGCCTCCAGATGGACATAAGTCTGAGAGGCTTTAAATTGGAGAAACCAGGAGTAATACTCTACAAAACTGGATAGTAGCTTGTCCTGATGGAATAGCTATGGAAACAATATGAACAGAATAATGGAGCAAAAGCTGACTAGATATAGAAAATTCATGTAGGCTATAACAAGTATCTTTGGTGCGACCCATCCTATTATAATGAGAACTTCGTATGTCCTTGATTACTTCCACATTCTTGTCCAAAATGGCTTCCACGACTCCCAGGTAGAGTGAAACTGTGAAAGCAATTGCTAAAGTCGAACAAACAGTAACTTCATTTATAACAGCAGGTAGGGTTGAGACATGTCATCAAAGATGCTCCAGGCACTCAATAATATAGACATCAGTGAGTGCAGGAACAGAAGCACCTCCTGAAATATAAGACAATATAGCCAGTATCATATTTGACAGCACGGATGGAACATATTCGCCAACAATTTATGCTTGTGTTTGCTGAACCTTGACATCAGGTGAGCTTAAAAGGTGATTCAATAAATCGGTAGCAAAAGTCTAAAATTTTCCAATCTGAGTGTTAATGTCTCTGACTGCTTAAGATGGAACAAATTCCTAATGAAATCATAGGCTCGAGTGATATCGTCCATATAGAGACTCTTGGCTTGAGTCCAAGTACCATAACAAGTCAGGAAGGCTCAAAAGTTGGGCATAAGCGATGAATCAATTGATTATCAAAGTAAGGTGAAGAGTTGAGCATGAATCTTTTTCCATGTATGTCTTTCAGCAGTGGTGATTGCATCAATTCCTTTTTCAAGATGCTCTTTCTGACTTCGACCCAGAAACCAGGTCTGAAAATAGCAAACCAACAAGTATAATTCCTCCCATTTGGCTTTTCAGCAGGGATGTTTGATGATGGACTGAAAGTGATGTAAAGTTTCAGTTTGCATTGGTTGAGGTTGCAGCAGAATCAATGGACATGATGAGAAAATAGAACCATGAGGTTGTGGGAGACCCGAATCTGAACCGGAGTGTTGCAGAGGGAACTTGAGGAATGCAGACAACATCGAATGACTGCAATGATGAACTCCAAGGAATACATAACCGAAAACGTGAGCTGCAGGGAACAACAATAAGGATTGCATGTCTGGAGACTCTATCGAGGCCCTATCAATTTCATCGAGGAAGAAGCTATGCTCCTGGAGAGAGCTAATAGTGGGCTCGAGACTTTGTAGGAGCTTCGACGAATCTATCGATCTTGCTGAGGAAGAAGCGGCGTCAAATTTTTGAGGAAGAAGCAGCTTCGACGGGTTGTTGAGGGTTCAACCGAGCCTCGCTGAGGAAACAAAGGAATGACGAAGGTCAAGATCAAGGACTTCAATCGACCGACAGAGACAATGTATTACTGCGGTGATTTTAGAGCTTCAAACGATCACTTGAGCTCAATAGAGGCTAGCGGTAGATAGGTAGGTATCACAAGCTCTAATACCATGTGAACGAGTATATGAGACATATATGTATATAAACACAATATACTCAAATGTACACTTTTGCACATATACCCTTAATATATCTTTAATTACAACAATATATAGACATTATTAGTCTCCAAGATGAATTGAATCAAAATTTTGAGTAAGTATTGCATGTTAAAAGTACCTTAGCAACAGCCTTCGGAGGATAATCTGATCCTAGTCTATCATCGACACATTGTCTCACCTTATCTTCACTAAGCCTTGGTGCCGCCTACACATCGGAGCATCAAATTATGTCACAACATATCAACTTATAGATTTAGAGGAATATAGAGAATGAAACACCAATTACCCATGTCACAAGACTTTGCTGGCCACGTGGCAATGTATGATCAACAGGTTTGCGGCCAGTCAGTAGCTCTAAAAGAACAACTCCAAAGCTATAAACATCACTCTTAGAACTAAGCTGACCTGTCATGGCATATCTGCACCCCCGTTCTGTGTTAGAGCTGGAGGAATTTCAACACAATTGCTGCAAGAATACAATTTAAACTTACTCTGGGGCATGATAACCAAAAGTTCCCAGTACCCTGGTCGAGTGTAGGCGAGCGGCCATATCGGGAGATTGATTTGAAAGATCAAAATCAGCAATCTTCGCAACATCTTCGTCAAAAAGCAGTATATTGCTGGACTTAATATCTCGATGATTAATATGAGGTTGTGCCTTCTCGTGTAGGTATTCGAGTCCTCTTGCTGCTCCTACTGCAATTTTAACTCTTTGAGTCCATGACAGAACTGGACCTGGTTGTGCGCCTTTGACTCCTTTGCGCCCTGCATATGTATTCAACTTCAATTGAGATTTTGAAAAACCACAGAAAAAAGCAGAACAACTTATTATCTGGGTACATACAAGCATATGTTATCTGATAACAAAGGAACCTTTTTTCCTTGGGACCTTGATAGTCCATGTAGATCAGGATTGATAGTATTGTCAAAAGGAATCATATTCACCTATTAGCTGCTGACATATGAAACTTCCTTAGAGTAATAAACCAATGCACTCAAATTATCTTCAACTAACTTTCTTGTGATTCTTCCCCTTTGTACAGCATATTGCGGGTGCAACATGTTCACATCGTATTTAAGGAACTTTATGTTCTTTCAGCAATGCCATAGATCTATCATCAAGGTTTCTTACATGATATAGATGAAGTCATCAAAAGGAAAGTTCATGCCAAGGAAGCAACGGGCTTGAAGTAATAGTCAAATTATCTATAGTACTCTAGAGGTCCCAGATTCGAATCATGGAAACAACCTCTTCGCAAATGTAGGACAAAATAGCTTACACTAAACCCGACAGACCCTACAATAACAAGAGTTATGCTGGTGGAATTGTTGCAATTTGACCGAAGTCAATGGTGTTGGCGAAATGGCAGGCATTAATGGGAAGGTTATATATATTTAGGATATAATGGCGTGAAGGTGGCAGCCATATCACGTGAATAGGAAGGATGGCGTGGAGTGATATTTTCTCTCTCTCTGACACGTGTCTCTCTTCTTTTGGATGGAGCGGCCTATAAATAGGCATTTGTTGTATGCATGAAGAGGTGAACATAGCAGCGTGAACAAGGAGCAGCGAGAAGGTTTATTGCGGCAACCAACTTGGGAACAGCGGAAGCATAGCAAGAAGGGCCTGAACAGGTGATAAAAGTAAGGGCTGCGATCTCCTACTCCCTCAATTGGCGAACTGTAACTGCATGCAAAGGTGGTGGACAGATCTTGCGAACAGAAGCTTTGGACGAACTCAAGTGACGACCTCTCCGTGGCAGATTAAAGTTGCGGACAGCAGCTCCAGCGACTTCTACGGTTAATGGTGTCTGGGTGTGGAGTTGTAATAACCAAGTGTGGGTAGTGTGCATATGTTGTGTTGTAACTTGTGAAGTCAAGTTTTGTAACTTGTTTGTAACCCCTTGTTGATATAATAGAGTTGTTTGCTCCTCTTTCTTGTGTTGTGCGCACTTTGTTAATGCTTCCAACAGTGGTATCAAAGGCCAGGTTCCGAACCTTAAAAGTCACTCCAAAAACTTGAAAAGGTGAAGAGCTCCTCATGATGGAGATAGTAAACGTATGTCAGGTCAAGTCCCCAAGTTGACTAAGACAAACTATGGGAACTTGAGTATCCAGATGAGAGTGCTACTAGCCTCAAAGGAGCTATGAGAGAAGAGGAAGATGGTTATGAGGAGCAAACTCCTGAAAAAGAGGCGGCGTTGACAAACACGTGGAAGACGAGACTAAGAAAGGCAAGGAAGAGAGATACGAAAGTTTTGTTCTTGTTATATCAAGGGGTTGACAAAGCAACCTTTGAGAAGACCTGATATGCTAAGACCTCTAAAGAAGCATGGGAGACCTTACAACGCTCCATGCAAGGAGTTGACAAGGCAAAGAAGGTTGAAGCTGCAATCCCTTCGAGCAAAGTTTCGAAGTTCTGAAGATGCAGAGCTCTGAGAAGGTTAGTGACTATGTAACTTATCTGTGGACTATTGCAAATAAGTTGAAGCGCAATGGAGAGATGCTTGATGACGTAAAGTTAATGAAGAAACTCTTGTGATCGATGCCAAAAAAGTTTTAACTATCTGGTGGTGGTGATAGCGAAGGATCTCGCTCAAATGTCTATCGATGAACTCGTGGGCTCTCTGCAAGCTCATGAATATCGCATGCTACAGGATGAAAGATCAAGTGGTATGGAGCAAACTCAACTGAATCATGGAGAGAGCTCTGGAGGAGGAGGCGGTCAGCAAGGACGAGGTCATCAAGAAAGAGGTAGAGGAAGAAGAGGAAGGAATCAGAACTTTCAGAGAGAGGTGGAGACTGCTCGAGCAAGGGAGCAAGAAGGAAGAGGAAGAGGTTGTGGTCGTATGGCCCAAGTCCAGTGTTACAACTATAACCGATTTGGGCACATGAGCTATGGCTGCAGATGCCCCAGGAGGACAAAGGATACCAACCATTATGCGAAAAAAAACAACATTGGTGATGATCCAATGATGTTCTTGACTTACAGAGGAACTGAAGGAGGCATAAATGAAGTTTGGTACTTGGACGCAGGAGCCAGCAACCACATGTGTGGTGAGAAGGAAAATGTTCACTAACCTCGAATCAAGTGTTGGTGAAACTAGTTTTGGTGACACATCAAAGGTCTCAGTTGAAGGCAAAGGGGTGATCGTGGTCTCCTTAAATGGTGAGAAGGTGCACATTTATGATGTGTTCAATGTCCCCTGCTTGAAGAGTAACATCTTAAGTCTTGGACAGTTGGTGGAGAAAGGCTACTGCATCCAGATGAAGGATGAGAAGTTAGTTATGTGAAATCAATAAGAAAGAGAGATAGTGAAGGTGAAGATGATGACGAATCGTATCTTTACGTTGATGATGGATGTCGAGGAGATGACATGTCTAGCAACAACTGAAGAAGAAGTTTGGCTATGACATCACAAGATGAGTCACTTAGGCTTCAATGGTCTGAAGCTTCTATCGTATACAAAGATGGTGGAGGGTCTGCTAAAGATTTTACCACCACGGAAGATCTATGAAGCTTGTACAAAGGGATAGCAGAAGCGACAGGCGTTTGAAAGTGGCAAGTCTCGAAGAGCAAGGAGACATCTTGAGTTGGTTTATTCGGACATTGCTGGTCCATTTGGCATAGCCTTAGTTGGCGGAAGCGGGTATTACATCACTTTCACTGATGACTTCAGTAGAAAGTGTTGGGTATACTTCTTGAAGGAGAAGTCTGAGGCTCTTGACAAGTTCAAGAAGTTCAAGGCGATGACTTATGTTGCACCGACACCGACATGTAACACGCGACACGACACGCGACTCGTCAACTCTCAAAAAATATCATATTTTGACACGCCGAGACACGTATATTAAATATTTATTTTTTATAATTATTAAAATCCTAAAATATTTAACAAAAAAATAAAAAAAAATGAACAATAAATATTCAAATAAACTAAGTCATGTTTAAATATTACTCATCAAATATTCAAATGTAAACTTAACAAAAAGTAAAAAAATGATAAAACATTAACACATCCTAAAAACATTTTTCTCAAAAATTGCATTTCCAAGACAAATTGCATCCTGCCTCACTATGAGTAGCTAGCTTAGGGACACACGTGTCCGATTGAGCGGGACACACGAGTCCCGCATGAGCCAACGTGTCGGACTTACGACACGCGTATCGAAGAGGTCGGAGAGTCGGACGAGTGTCGGAGAGTCCGACACCGACACGCTGAGTATTTTGAAGTGTCGGGGCTTCATAGGCGATGACAGAGAAGGAGAGTAGACAGTCACTGAAAGTGCTCAGGACAAATAGAGGTGAGGAGTACACCTCAAAGTTATTTGAAGCATTCTACGAGGAGCGTGAAATTGTTCATCAGTTGAAAGCGGCATACTCACCTCAGCAGAATGGAGTCGCGGAGAGAAAGAATCTAATGATTCTGAACATGGTGAGGAGTATGGTAAAGGGCAAGAAGTTGTCAAAAACCTTATGGGCTGAAGTAGTACAATGCGTTGTGTACTTGCTGAACAGATGTCCCACGAAGAGTGTGAAATAAAAGACTCCATATGAGGCATGTAGTGGATGAGAGCCAAGTATTCAACATTTGAGTGCTTGGGTGTGTGGCACATGCTCGCATCCCAAACCAGAATAAGAAGAAGTTAGACGATAAGAGTGAGAAATGTATATTTTTGGGCTATGCTCCGATAAGCAAGACTTACAAGCTATACAACCCAGTAACGAAGAAGGCGAACATCTCAGGAGATGTCCTGTTCGAGGAAGATAGCTGTTGGAGTTAGAATGAGGAGAGAAGTGTCAAAGGGATGTTCTTTGACGAAGAGGATGAAAAAGGTGGTTATAAAGCTGAAGTTGAGAATGGTGGAGCTGCCACCATCACCACCTAACAGAAATTCAGGGGGAGCTTCTACTCCCAACTTTAGTGGAGTAAGCACTAACATGAGCAGTTCTAGTGGAGCAAGCACTAGCAGGACTAGTTCTGAAAGACCTCAACCTAGTATAAGAAAGATTGGAGGAGATCTACAAGAAGATGGAGTCAATAAATGCTTTTTTGTATTGTCTTTTAGCAGGATTATGAGTGGTACTCATATGATGAAGACGCTCAGGAGAAGACCTAGAGAAAGACAATGGATGAAGGGATGACATCCATTATGAAGAATGCCACTTGGAGAGTTTGTCACTCAATCGGCAGATCATAAACCCATATGTGTGAAATGGGTGTACAAAGTGAAGACCAACAAAGGAGAAGTGAACAAGCACAAGACAAGCCTCATTGCCAAAGGCTATAGATAAGTTAAAGGAGTAGACTATGACGAGGACTTTACCCCTGTGGCGTGGGTTGATATCATCAGGCTGATCATCACATTAGCAACTCAGTAAAAGTGGGAGATCTTTCAGATGGATGTCAAGTCCGCATTTCTGAATGGTTATCTGGAAAATAGGTGTATGTACAGTAGCTGCCTGGATATGTTGTGAAAGGTCAAGAGGAGAAGGTTTACTGACTGAAAAAAGCTATGTACTGCATAAAACAAGCGCTTAGAGCTTGGAACTCGAGGATTAATAGCTACTTCCAAGTAAATGGTTGTGTCAAAAGCCCATTTGAGTACTCAATGTATACAAAGAATGAGGCAAAAGGTGATATCATGATCGACTGCTTGTACGTAGATGACATGATCTTTATTAGGAGCAATCCTCGGATGTTCGACAAGTTCAGAAGAACGATGATGGAGTTTGAGATGACTGACATAGGAGAGATGTTATACTCTTTGGGCATAGAAGTACAACAAAGTAAAAATGAAATCTTCATCTCCTAGAAGAAATATGTGGAAGAGATACTGAAGAAATTCTGGATGGAGAATAGCAAGGCTATCTCCACCCTTACAGATCTGAGAGCTAAGTTGAGGAAGGATTCTAATGATGAAGCAGTTGACTCCATGTTATTCAAGAGTCTAGTCGGAAGTTTACGTTACCTAACTTTCACTAGATCTGATATCATGTATGTTGTTGGAGTGATAAACAGATACATGAAGGAGCTAAAGCAAGATCACTTCACAGCAGCGAAGGGGATCTAGAGGTATGTCAATGGCACGAGAGATCATGAGTTGATGTACTCTACTGCAGAAGAGTTAAAGCTGGTTGGGTACTCCGACAGTGATTACGGAGGAGAAGTGAGTGACCGGAAGAGCACTTCTGGGGTATGCTTTTCATGTGGGAACAGTTGTGTTCTCATGGAGCTCAAAGAAATAGGCAACGATTACCTTGTCGACTTGTGAAGCTGAGTACATTGCAAGCGGCATTCTGTACTTGTCAGGAGATTTAGATGAGAAATCTTTTGCAAGAGTTACATCATCAAAAGGAGGTTCCTATGAGTATGTTGACAACATGTCTGCGATTTAGCTTGCAAAGAATCAAGTGTTGAATGGGTGCAAGCAAGCATATAGAGACGGAGTATCACTTTCTTCGAGAGCAGGTGCAACAGAAAGTTTTGGAGTTGGTGCACTGCCCCGTAGAGGAGTGGATTGCAGACATCCTCACGAAGGCATTGAAGACTGAGATGTTTCTAAAGTGCAAGAGAAAATTCGGCATGTGCTGTCATGTTTAAGAAGGAGATGGTTGACAGAATTGTTGCATTTTGACCGAAGTCAATGGAGTTGGCAGGATGGCAGACATTAATGGAGGCTATATATATATATATATATAAATATATGATATTATGGCGTGAAAGTGGCAGCCATATCACGTTCATAGGAAGGATGGCGTGGAGTGATATTTTCGATCTCTGCTACGTGTCTCTCTCCTTTTGGATGGCGCAGCCTATAAATAGCCATTTTTTGTATGCATGAAGAGGAGAACACGACAGCATGAACATGGAAACAGTGAGAAGGTTTTGTGGAAAAGAATTCTTAGGGCTTTTCATTTATCTTTTTTATATATATGTACAATCCTGTTAATAACACATCAATAAATAAACACATCAATAAATAAACATCAACAGTCCTCCTCAAGGTGGGCGGAAGATATTTATTAAACTCATCTTGTCACAGTTCCTGATCATGTCCTTCGAGCTAAGACCCTTGGTCAAGCAATCTGCGGTCTGATCTTTAGTCGAGACGTGACTAAGCTTCAGTAGTCCACTATCCAACTCTTTTATGAAACATATCGATCTCGATATGTTTGGTTCTATCGTGGTGGATTGGATTGTTTGCAATACTAATGGATGTCTGGCTGTCACGCCATAGCTTGATCTCATCTCCTTGATCTAATTTCAGCTCCATCAGCATTCCCTTCAGCCACAGAAGTTCAGCAACCGCCAATGTTATGGCTCTATATTCTGCATCTGCCATCGATCTGGCCACCACCGACAGCTTCTTGCTTCTCCAGGAGACCAGGTTTCCTCCTACGAATATGCAATAGCTCGAAGTGGATCTCCTGTCGTCTGCACAATTAGCCCAATAAGAGTCACAGTATCCCTCAATCTTCACATACCCGTTCTTTCTGAATAGCAGCCCCTTTCCGGCGGCAGTTTTCAAGTACCGAAGGATCCGGTGCATACTATCCATGTGGCCCTATTTGGGGTCATGCATGTAGAGACTCACCACGCTCACGACAAAAGAAATGTTCGGACGCATGTGGCTCAAGTAAATAAGCTTCCCCACTAGTTTTCGATACATCTACCGATCGACTGGTTCACTTGCCTCAGTATCCAGTTTAAACTTTGGGTCGATCGGTGTTGCAGCATACTTACACCCCAACATCCTTGTCTGTGTGAGGAGATCCAGAGCATACTTTCTCTGAAACAGAACAATTTCCTTTGCACCATATGCAATCTCAATCCCAAGAAAGTATCTAAGCAAACCCAAATCTTTTACCTTGAACTCCTTGCCCAACGCCTCCTTGAGGCGGACAATTTGTTGCTCATCGTCCCCTGTGATGAACATATCATCCACATATACTGCAAGCATGGTGATGTGGTGACCTTCATTTTTCCTGAAGAATACTGTGTGATCAGCATTGATCTGCTGATATCTCATCACAATCATAGTCTTCCTAAATCAGTCAAACCACGCATGGGGAGACTGCTTCAATCCATACAGGGACTTCTTCAGTCTGCAGACTCTGTCTTCTGTCTTGGCTATGCTAAACCCCGGTGGTATCTCCATATACACTTCTTCAGCCATATCTCCAATGAAGAAATGCATTCTTCATATCTAGTTGGCGTAACTTCCATCCACCATTCGTTGCCAAGTTGACCAGAGGCTAAACGGTGCTCATCTTTTGTCACTGGTGCAAATGTCTCATCGTAATCGATGTCATATGTCTGGATGTATCCCTTGGCGACCAGTCGAGCCTTGTAGTGCTCAACCTGTCCATCTAGATTCTGCTTCGCGATGAAAACTCACTTGCATCTGACAGCCCTCTTGTCGTTTGGTAGTCGCGTTAGCTCCCAAGTCTTGTTATTCTCAAGAGCTCTCATCTCCTCCTTTATTGTTGCTTGCCACTTTGGATCGGCTTTGGCAACCTGCCAATTGTTAGGTACAATAATACTATCCAAAGATGCAATGAATGCTCCATGGGAAGAAGAGATATTATCATAAGAAACAAAAAAGGCAATGTCCCAACCATATCTATCAGGAGGATTGCCCGCATTGCTGCGAGTGGTCCTCCGAACCATGACAGTTGGGGATACGGGAGTAAAAGGAATGTTCTTACTAGAAAGTGGCAGTGGTGGTGGAGGTGCTCCAGAAGTAGAGACTAACGTAGACGAGGGACAGGGCACTGATACTGGGGGCACAGGTACTGGTTCTGCAGTTCGCGTCCCTATTCTACGATATGTAAATAGCTCCCCTTGAGTCGTAGGCCTCACAATTCTCACTTCCTGCTCCTGCTCCTCAGCACTCTCCTGCTAAAAATATACTAACCCTTTATGTCATACTTCCAAATCCTGTCACCAAACTCTCCCTCTCTCGCCTCATGCTTCCAGTATTAGGACAGTACTGTCAAAGGTGGGGCCTCCTCCTGTCGGTAGTACTGCTCCATCTCTCTGAAGTGGACATCCATGCTCACGAAACTTCTCTTCTCTACTGGGCTCCAGCACACATACTCCTTCTGAGTACCATCCTACCCCACAAAAATACACCGAAGCGTTGAGCATCTTCGGAATCAAGTTTCCCGACACTCGGCCTGTTGTCCTTCATGAAACACAACCAAATACTTTTAATGAAAGCATCCCCCATTATGTCCCTACAACTTCTGACACGGGGATTTCTGCCCTAGAATCCGTGATGGCATTCTGTTAACAAATTGCGATGAAGTTAACACTGCATACCCACACAAACTCTGGGGGACCTTCTTATTGAGTATCATACTCCTTGCCACCTCCAAAGATGTCTGTTTTTTCGCTCTATCGTGTCATTATGTGCATGTGTGTATGCACATGTGGTCTGATGCAATATACCATGGGTAGATAGGTACTCTGTCTGTTGAAAATTGTGAAGTGAAAGTGGGGGTTGATCAGACAGACCGCGCGGCCTGGGCAGACTGATGGTGCGGTCTTGTGATGGTTGTTGCGGTCTGGGCGGTCTAGGCGACCTGGTTGTTGCGGTCTTATTTCCTAGTGCCTTGCAGTTGATTGTTCCCTGGTGCAACCTTGCCGATAGATGGAGTATCCACGGAAGGGCGGACTCACTATGAGTCCTGGAGCTTGTGAGTTCGGCTGACTGCCTTGCTCTGGTGGAGTGGCTTGTTGGAGGTTTGTCTTGGGAGTTGGCGGACTGGAGCCTTGTCCGCCGAGCTCGCGCCAGAGCTTGGTTGGTTGCTGGACTTGGTCACAATCTGTGACAAGTCCAGGGTGATCGCAGAGTCCGCAATGTTCGCTGGTTGACCGGGCGGTTTGTGCCATGTTGGTCGTGGACTTGTGTTGCGGGCTGGTGCGGTGTTTGCGGCCTGTGCGGGCTGGTGCTGTGTCCGCGTGTAGTGTGCGGAATGCTGCAGTATGTGGGCTGTTGTTGTGTCTGCATGTTGTGCAGCATGCGGACTGGTACGGTGTCCGCCGGGTTGCGGGCTGGCTTCCAATCTTGGTGCCAGGCGGTTTTTGGTTGGCTTGTACGGCTTTGTCCTTGCGGACTCGGTGGACTGACTTAGTGCTAGCTGCGAGCTGGGGTGGTGATTCTATCCACTAGGGCGGTGACCACACTCCTCTCCGCGCCTATAAATAGGACCCCCCCCCCCCCCCCCCCGTCACATCAACAGTACATGAGGAACAGTAAGTTGAGCGTTGGTTAATTGTTGCAGCCTCGGTTTTCTTGTCCGCGCGGTTTGAGAAGGTTAACTGGTTGTTGTTTGCAGGTTGCACGGCTAGCACTGTGAAGCCAGGAGTCTGGTTCTGACTGAGGTCAGGAATCAGTGGAGCTCGCGGTTTACAATCGACGGTTTCAGCAGGTCGCATTTGCGGCCAGCAAATCTTCTCTCCAGCAATTTTCCAAGTTCAATAACATGTCTGTCGGTCTCGGCGGACTAGGCGGTCTGTTTTTTCAGTTCGGCGGCGGCTTGCAGAGCAGTCGGTCAGCAGAATAACAGGTAGTCCACGGACTTCGTGGACTCCGTAGGTTCAGTTGGTGCAGCAGCGGCTTGACGGTCTCGGCGGACTCAGCGATCTCTGAGGCAGTCCGCCCGGACTTGTTTCTTCTTGCTTGCTTGTTTGCTTCTCCCTTGTACTTGGAAGAAATCATGTCTCGTCATGTATGTCTTGCCTTTGTAATAAAGATAGTTGATATTACAAGATTTGTGTTTGCTCTCTGTTGTCTCTGATCTACATAGCTCAAGTTTATGATTGAAGTGTTCCTGCGCCTAGTTTCTGTTTCCGCTTGATCAAGTAATCGGCTTGATAGCTCTGAAAGTTTTTACTTTGTATCAGACCTATCTCCTGATCAGCTTGTGAAATTTCAACATGGTATCAGAGGGAACAGTGGCTTGAGCAGTAATCAACCTCAGTTGTGCTCGGCGCTTCTGGAAGCTTGTAGATCAGCGGTGTTGCAATGGAAGGAGCTTTCGCAAGGGGTCTTGGTATTGAACTTCTTACAGCGACTAACTTCAAGAAGTGGAAGTCGTGTATGAAGAGTTATCTTATTGGTGAGGAGTTGTAGGAGGTCGTCGGTGGTGACGACAAGCAAGAAGTGACTGCTACAACTGGTACTGCTGAACAGGATGAGAGCTTGGAGGAAGACTAATACAAAGGCAGAGTTTGCTCTCAAGCGGGCTGTCTCACCTGAGCTCTTTGATCACATCTTAGGATGTGAGTCTGCTGCTGAGATCTGGACATCCATTGATGGATTGTTCAAGCAGGAAGAATGTAGCGCGGCTACAGTTCTTAGAGAATGAGTTGGCTAAGGCAACTCAAGGAGATATTTCCATCTCAAAATTCTTTCTTAAGATGAAGAACCTGTGCGCTGAAATATCAGCGTTGGATCCTGATGATCCCATCTCTGAAGCTAAGTTGAAGAGACACATAGTCCGCGGATTGCGGAAGGAATATGTGGCCTTTGTGACTTCTGTTCAAGGGTGGGTGACTCAGTCATCCTTGCTGGAGCTGGAGAATCTGTTGCCGTCACAGGAGAGCTTGGTTAAGCAGATGGTCGGAGTTACTATCTCTGAAGGAGGTAGTGAAACTCTCTTCACTGATAAGAAGAAGAAGAGGTGGGAGAAGAAGAAGAAGCTTGTTGCTGCGGATGTACCTTCAACTTCCTATCAGCAAGAGAGGAGCGCTGCTCCTAAGAAGAACTGGAAGGAGTTGAAGTGTTATAGGTGTAATCAACCGGGGCACTTCAAGCGTAACTGCAAGGTCAAGCTGCAGTCCTGAGCATGTTGCAGACAAAGAGGGAGCTGGTTCCAGTGCTGAGGAAGCCGGATGGGGAGGAGCCTTCTTGACGAGCACTTGTGTCCGTGCTCTCTCTACCGTCGACTACCAAGATGACTGGATAGTTGACTCGGGGTGTGGTCATCACCTCACTGGAGATGAGTCGAAGTTCTTCTTCTCTGCATACATTCTCAGGTAACGAAGTTATTATTACAACTGATGATTATGTTCATACTGTAGAGAAAGAGGGTGTTGCTTCTTTAGATAGTGTTCAGAGTCCACTCACGTTAAGGGGTCTGTATCACGTACCTGGCATGAAGAAGAACCTCTTCTCCATGACCAATACGGTTGACGCGAGCTTTCACGTTCTATTTCGGCCAACAGAAATGAAATTTCTCCGCAACATATCAGCAGTTAAGGCTGATGTTGCTCATGTAAGGAAGAAGGGTTAGAGACTTGTTTGTTTTATCAACAAGCTCTTAATGTTGATCGGATGAGCGCCAACGATAGCGCTGTTATTTAGCATGAGAGGCTGGGGCACGTAGGGATGGACAAGCTGAAAGTTATGGCGATGAGAAGCCTTATGAAAGGCTTGTCAAAGTTGTCATCCTACGAAGATGGTCATGTCTGCGCAGGATGTCAGTTCGGAAAGACTTCATCGCCTTCTGTTTGACAAGGTTTCAGACAAGGAGCAACGCACCTTTGGAGTACATCCATGGTGATTTGATGGGGCCAACTACTACTGTTAGTCTTGGAGGCAGCAGATACATGCTGGTGTTGATTGATGACTACTCAAGATACACTTAGGTGTATTTCATGAAGAAGAAGTCAAGCTGCTTTCAAATTGTTTGTGGAGTTCAAGGAGCTGGTGGAGGGCCGGCTTGGCCAGCGGATCAAGAAGTTTAGATCAGACAACGATGGTGAGTTTGTATCATCCAAGTTTTCAAACTTCTGCAGGAAGCACGAGATCCAGAGAGAGCTTACTTGTGCTCATACTCCACAACAAAATGGAGTGGTGGAGAGGAAGATTCGTCATTTGACGGAAACCTGCAAGTGTTGGCTTCATGCAAAGGGCATTCTCAGTCCTTTTGGGCGGAAGGAATAACATGCGTAACTTACGTCATCAATCGGATCCCTCTAAGTCTGATCAACATGAAGTCTCCTCATGAGTTGATGTTCAAGGAGAAGCCTAGTATTGAACACCTTCGGGTATTTGGATCAACCTGCTATGTGCATGTCCCGGATGCTCTGAGGACCAAGCTTGATGCAAAGGCAAGGAAGCTTGTCTTTGTGGGTTATGATGAACGGAAGAAGGGATTGAAGTGATGGATCATGCGACAAGGAAAGTTTGTTGTATCAAGATACGTTGTCTTTGATGAGCTGACGTCGTATGGAGGTGGCTCTGTTGAGCTGCAGGAGAGCAGGGTTGATGAAGGGCGAAAGGAGACTGTTGAAGATCTTCAGGTGGAGCTGTCTGTGTCACCAGAAGCTCCAGGTGTTTCAAGCTCTAGGGCAGAGGCTTCTGGTTTAGGAAGCAGGGGGGGCGATGTTCCAAGTGTGCCCTGGAGATTGGAGCTGATTCTGAAGAAGCAGCGGAGGTGGTCAGCAATGAGCAGACTCTTCGGAGATCGAAAAGGACCATCAAGCCACCAACTCGTTATTGCGAAGGAAACACTGTGAGCTTTGTCTCTTGTTTCTTCGCAGGCCCCCTGAATGAGCGGGAGCCTTCTAGCTTTAATGAAGTCACTGGAGTCAAAGAGTGGGAAAATGTCATGAATGAGGAGATGACTGCTCTCAAGAAAAATGAGACCTGGGACCTTGTGCTCAAGGTTGATAGCATTACTCTTGTGACTTGCAAGTGGGTTAACAAGCTGAAGAAGAAAGCGGATGGAAGTATCAAGCGGTACAAGGCTCGCCTTGTTGCTCGAGAGTTCTCTCAACAGTACGACGAAGACTATGAAGAGACGTTCAGTCCCGTGGCGAATATGACTTCAGTTCGGGTGGTGATGGCCTTGGCAGCTTGCCAAGGGTGGAAGATGTGGCAGCTGGACGTAAAGAACGTCATTCTTTACGGAGACTCGGAGAGATCGACAAAGACATCTTCATGGATCAGCCGCTGGGGTACGTTTCTGAAGATCATCCTGGACTACGTTCTGCAAGCTCCGAAAAGTTCTCTATGGGTTGAAGCAGGCTCCTCGAGCCTGGTATGGGAAGATTGCAGAATACCTCCAGTTTTGCGATTATCTTGCTTCAAACTCAGATTCGAGCTTGTTCGTTAATAAGAAGGGGGAGCTTCTAGTCTTGGTGTTGTTGTACGTGGATGACATGATCATCACGGGGAACTCCAAGGAAGAGGTAGCTAGGCTCAGGGCAGAGCTAGCTATAAGATTCAAGATGAAGGACTTGAGTGAGCTCCACCACTTCCTTAGACTCGAGGTGGAGAGGAAAGAGAGCGGACATACTCGTGTCCCAGAAGGGCTATGCGGAGCGGATCGTTCAGTGATTCGGCATGCAGGAAGGGAAGAGTAGTTCTACTCCTTTCGATTCAGGCATCAAACTTCGGCGGGATGAGGGAAGGATTCTTCCAGATCCTTTGGTGTTTCGGGCTCTGGTTGGGAGTCTTATCTATTTGACGATTACAAGGCCAGACATTGCTTATGCAGTTGGCCGAGTAAGTCAGTATATGGCGGAACCCAGGAAGCCTCATCTGATGGCGGCAAAGAACATTTTGAAGTACGTGAAGACCACTTCTGATATGGGTCTCCTTTATAGGAGAGGCACGAGTTTTGATCTTCAAAGATACTCGGATGCTGATTATGGGGGAGATTCAGATGACCGGAAGTCAACATCCGATTATATTTTCACATGTGGATCAACCAGTAATCTCTTGGATGTAGCAAGAAGCAAGACTCGGTGTCCGTCTCTACTACGGAAAAAGAGTACAAGGCTTCGGCTTGGCAGCTCGGGAAGCCATCTGGCTCAGGAGATTAGTAGAGGACATCTATGAAGAAGTACGCAGTCCAACTCTGTTGTGCGGTGACAATGAAAGCGCCCTGAAACTGGTGAATAATCCAGTTTGTCATGCACGGACCAAGCATATAGAGATCGAGCATCACTTCATTCGAGAGAAGGTGTTGGAGGGATCTCTTATGGTGAAGTATATGCGGAGTGAGGACAACGTCGCGGATATCTTCACGAAGCCGCTGCCGAAGGTGTCATTTACTCGGTTACGGGGACTGCTGGGCTTGGTCACCACTTCTCACTTCAAGGGGGAGTGTTGAAAATTGTGAAGTGAAAGTGTGGGTTGATCAGGCAGACCGCGCGGCCTGGGCGGACTGATGGTGCGGTCTGGGCGATGCGGCCTTGTGATGGTTGTTGCGGTCTGGGCGATCTAGGTGACTTGGTTGTTGCGGTCTGACTTCCTAGTGCCTTGCAGTTGGTTGTTCCCTGGTGTAACCTTGCGGATAGGATGGAGTATCCGCAAAAGGGCGGACTCACTATGAGTCCGCGGAGTTCGCTTTATGCGGACTGCTCTTGGAGCTTGTGAGTTCGGCTGACTGCCTTGCTCTGGTGGAACGGCTTGTTGGCGGATTGTCTTGGGAGCTGGCGGACTGGAGCCTTGTCCGTCGAGCTCGCGCCAGAGCTTGGTTGGTTGCTGGACTTGGTCACAATCTGTGACAAGTCCATGGTGATCGTAGAGTCCGCAATGTTCGCTGGTTGGTCGGGCGGTTTGTGCCTGTTGGTCGTAGACTTGTGTTGCGGGCTGGTGCGATGTTCGCGGCCTGTGTCGGCTAGTGCTGCGTCCGCGTGTAGTGTGCGGACTGCTGCAGTATGTGGGCTATTGTTGTGTCCGCATGTTGTGCAGCGTGCGGACTGGTGCGGTGTCTGCCGGGTTGCGGGTTGGCTTCCAATCTTGGTGTCAGGCAGTTTTTGGTTGGCTTGTCCGGCTTTGTCCTTGCGGACTAGGCAGACTGACTTGTGCTAGCTGCGAGCTGGGGTGGTGATTCTATCCACTAGGGCGGTGACCACACTCATCTCTGCGCCTATAAATAGGACCACCTCGTCACATCAACAGTACATGAGGAACAGTAAGTTGAACGTTTGTTAATTGTTGCGGCCTCGGTTTTCTTGTCTGCGCGGTTTGAGAAGGTTAACTGGTTGTTGTTTGCAGGTTGCGCGGCTAGCACTATGAAGCCAGGAGTCTGGTTCTGACTGCGGTCAGGAATCAGTGGAGCTTCGCAGTTTACAATCGGCGGTTTCAGCAGGTCGCATTTGCAGCCAGCCAATCTTCTCTCCAGCAATTTTCCAAGTTCAATAACCTGTCTGCCAGTCTCGGACGGACTAGGCGGTCTGTTTCTTCAGTTCGGCGGCGGCTTGCAGAGCAGTCGGTCAGCAGAATAACGGGTAGTCCGCGGACTTCACGAACTCCGTAGTTCAGTTGATGCAGCAGCGGCTCGGCGGTCTCGGCGGACTTAGCGGTCTCTGAGGCAATCCGCCTGGCTTGTTTTTTCTTGTTTGCTTGTTTGTTTCTCCCTTGTACTTGGCAAAATCATGTCTCGCAATGTATGTCTTGTCTTGTAATAAAGATAGTTGATATTACAAGATTTTTGTTTGCTCTCTGTTTTCTCTGATCTACATAGCTCAGTTTATGGTTGGAAGTGTTCCTGCGGCTAGTTTCCATTTCCGCTTGATCAAGTAATCAGCTTGATAGCTCTGAAAGTTTTTACTTGGTATCAGAGCTATCTCCTGATCAGCTTGTGAAATTTCAACACTGTCAATACCTTATTACTGTACTTTGTTTCATTATCCGACCTTAGTACTTTTATCACTGCGGCGTACTGTGTTTGTACGTGCTTATGGAAGTCGCGGAAGCAGTTAAAGACATCACTCTTAAGTTCTCATCAAATATAACTAAGTGACACGGGAAGCACAATCAATAAATTTCACAAAATATCAATAACCATTACAAAAACTAACGGTACAAGGCCCCCATGCATCAGAGTGAATAACATTAAAAGCAGAAGAGCTCATCCGAACAGTGCTCACATGAGAGCTTCTAGTAAGCTTACTCAAATCACAAGCATCATATACCAGTTTATGTTTATTGTCCTTTTCAAACAACAAAGGAAATAATCTAGCTAAGGTACCAAAACCCGAGTGTCCCAAATGCTAGTGATGGAGTAGAAGTATATCCTCTACGTTCATCTTTTGTCCTCTTTTTGTCTTCTTTGTCGCAGATATAAGAGTTGCATTAAATCCTTCCCGATCCAAATACCATAGCATGTCATGTCAAGTCTCAGTCCCAAGTATCTGTCTCGTCTCTTTCTCCTGGAATGTCACCTTGGGAATATCAAAAGAGACAATGCATTTTAGTTGAAGAATAATGGAACTAATGGATATAAGACTAACAGGAAAGTAAGAAGAGCATGCAAGACATTTGATAGTTTTATCGAACCTATGCAATTGACCGTGCTTACCGACCATTGGTTGGAAAGTCTCATCCACCGTTTGGATGTTATCTGCATTAGTTAGACGAGTGTATGAGGAGAACTCGCCCACATCCCCCGTTATGTGTCGTAATGCACCGGAATCAACGATCCAATCGGACGTCCTGGAGGGGCGAGCATATATAGCTGAGTTTGATGCTCCCCCAGTTCTGCTCCTGCTGCCTTCACCCGCTTGCTTATTCTTAAGGCTCTCCATCATGCTCAATAAGGTTTGTTCCTCCTTGATGTAAAAAACACATAACTCCTAAGTACATCCGTCAATGCCAAGATTGGCACAATAACCACCTCGGCCGCCATGACCCCTGCCACGTCCATGACCATGACCACGTCCATGACCATGACCACGCCCACGACCACCACCCAAATCCCCCGCCTTGGATGGTTTGGGGCAAGCATACCATAGATGACCAGCCTCCTCACAGTTGTAGCACAGTCGAGTTTCCACTCGTAGTCTTGGAACACCCGAACCAGTAGTCGCTAGTGCTAACTTGACTGTAACGGATCCTCCGGTCCCTGCCTGAAGTTTGATGCGGGTCTCCTCCTGAATCATGGCTGAGATGGCCTCGGTAAGTGTAGGAATCTTCGTACCATACAGAAGTAGGGCTCTCCTCTGATCAAACCTTTTATCTAACCCCTTCAGAAACTTCATAGTCCTCTCCTCCACGATGATTTTGGAGGCTCTACACTGTGGGTCACTGCAACTCACCCCACAAGAACCATGGTCATAGTTCACCCATAGACGCTCTAACTCGGAGGCATACTATTGCACAGTCTTCTCGTCTTGAACTGTGTCATCAATTTCTCTCTTCACCTCGAAGACCCGGAGGGTGTTCTCCACTCCATCATAAGTACTTTTCAGCTTTTCTAAAAACTCCATGACTGTCTCCAGGCCATCTACCGTGGCAGCAATGAATGAGACTAGCGAGTTGAGAAGCCACATGAACACTGTCATGTGGGTTGACTCTCGGTCATCTCCAGCAACTGGGTTCTCTGGCTACTTCAACTCCCCTGTCAACAAACCCCCAACCTTTTGTGTTGCAACGCGGCGTGACAACCACAGATAAGTGGCGGCCCATCAATCTTCAGATCAACCTGCAGAAGGTCCAACTTCACTGATCGAGGCGAGGAACCCAATAGTTTCAACAACGTGGCCACCTCTGCGGGATCCAACTTCTTGAGAATATCCTCTATTAGAAGCTACAACAGAGCTAACCGAAATCTTGAGAAGTGACGAAGAAGAACAAGAGCAATCGTTCTCTTTGCCAAAAATGTATGTTATAAGCCCTCGTACAAGACCAAAAATTCACGATGACGACCTGAAATCAGCTTCTTACCCTCGACTCACCACCAGCAGCCGAGACTGGCAGAGGCGTGACTGAAGCCTCCGAGATCGAGTTGTACGTGCTTCACCTCTGACTCGCACAGACAAGGCGTCGGAACGGCAAACGAGCGGAATCTCGCCACTTGCTCTCTCTGAGATGAGCAACTTTTGATCGGGATTTCTCCTTCCGTCGATCGATGGCGAGCGCCTCCTTCCCAGCGCCGTTCCCGACACCGCTAGCCTTGGATCCCAGGATCTCCCTCGCGGCGGTATCGAATGCCTTTGTCGCTTGCTTTGTCTCTCCTTCCCGTCGATCGCTGCCAAGCGCCTTCATGCGAATGCAGACGGCTTCCCAGCGGCGAGCGGCGAGCGGCAAACGAGCGGAATCGTAATTGGCTCTGATACCATGTGGAAAAGAATTTCTAGGGCTTTTCATTTCTCTCTTCTATATATATATGTACAATCCTGTTAATAGCACACCAATAAATAAACACCAACAGATTTTATTGCGGCAACCAACTTACGAACAACGAAAGCATAGCGAGAAGGGGCGTGAACAGGCAATTAAAGTATGGGATGCGGTCTCCTACTCCCTTAATTGGCGAACTGTAACCACATGCAAAGGTGGCGGACAAATCTTGCGAATTGCTTTGGGAAAACTCAAGTGACAACCTCTCCTTGGCAGATTAAAGTTGCGGACAGCAGCTCTGGCGACTTCTGCGGTTAATGGTGTTTAGGTGTAGAGTTGTAATACTCAAGCGTGGGTAGGTAGTGTACATGCGTTCAGTTGTAACTTCTGAAGTCAAGTTTTGTAACTTGTTTGTAACCCCTTGTTGATATAATAGAGAAGTTGTTTGTTCCTTTTCTTGTGTTGTGCCCACTTTGTTAACGCTTCCAACAAGTTCCTTGCAATGGGTATGCCATTTTTGTTGATCAAATATGAACTCACGAATCCAAACAACAAACCTAGAGTTGGACAATAGAACCTAAGCATCCAACTGCCAACATAAAACCAATTGTTGTAGATGGAGGGGCCAATATCTAAATTAAGAACACAAGGCTTTCCCAATATGGGACTGTTCTCAGCATGAACTCGCATGTGTAGGGTCTTTGATTTATAACATGTGGACTATTTTCTTCAATTGAGTGATGTGTGTGGGAGTAGGCTCAACAACCTCAAGAATGAAAATAAGTGCACAAGATTATATTAGTTTGCCAATGGTGTACTATTCTCAACACAAGATAAACATCTTCCTGTATTTCATCAACCTCAAGAAGAAAAATAATAAGATAATAGCAATTTTAATCACCGAGAAGATGCATGGTAAACATATGATAATTCTTACCATGAAGAACATCATGAAGAGATCCCATTGTTGCGAACTCATATGCAAGGACACGAAGACTGCCATCAATATAATAGCCAAGCAACTCAACAACATTTTCATTCTTTAATCTTGATACCATTGATACCTGAAGAACCGTTATGTGAGAGAACCATAAATAAAAATAAGAAATTATCCATCAGATATTTGAAGAAGTCACCTGTGAAAGGAACTCTTGGTCTGGCTGTTTACTGGCATCTAATTTCTTTAAAGCCGCAGCCCTGCCATTCTTTAGGATACCATAATACACTCTTCCATAAGAGCCCTCTCCAATCAAGGCATTGTTCCCAAAATTATCAGTTATATCTTTTATTTCTTCAACAGGGATAACAGGGACCTCAATAGGTTGCAATTTCACATTTTGAACACCCTTTGGCGTATGATCAGATGTGCGGTAAGATCCATCATTGCCTGTTTGATAAGTGCACAGTATATGTATCTATAAAGGAATTCGACACAAAAAGATAGAAAAGAAAAGTACAAGTTTATCTGCTAGTAGTGAAATTTTATGAAATTTCAAGGGTAACATGATATTTCAATGCATAGGTTATTAATGATTTAGTACTGTATTGTTTTAGATTTTTTTCCCAGAAAAAACTTCGACTACCACAAATCGGATCACTTGATTTTGAGAAATTTATTATATAGTAAAAAAAATTGGTAGATTGTTCCTCCTTCTAGCTCCCAAAATCAAGATTACTAGAAATCTAATAGAGTTTTGTATAGTCCGTAATTCGTCGAGATCAGAAATGTCTAAGGAGACAGTTATTCGCAAACCTCGTCAGGAGAGTACTCGGTGGCCTCAAGAAGAGTACTCGGTGACCTCAACTCGTCCGCCTCAAGGAGAGTACTCAGCGTATTCAAGAAGAATACTCGGCGACCTCAGGAGAGCATCCCCACCTCATTTGGGTCTAGGAATAACATTTCGCTTAAGGCGGAGGGGGCTCTACTCAGACCATTTGGGCCTGTGAATAGCATTTCAGTTAAGGAAAAGTAAGTTATTCGCAGACCATCCCCCCCCCCCCTTAGATTTGTCTATAAATAGAATCCTGAGACATAAGTTGAAGGGACCTCTCTTGACCCCCCCTTTGGGTGTGAGTGAGTACAGTACTCATCTCTCATGTACCGAGCTCAGTAATGGCTTTAGGAGGGGGAGTTCCTATAGATTTTCAAGTGAGTGGGGGGGTCCTTGCGGCAGCATGCAAATCTTATTTGTAGGTAATTCTGAGTATTTTCTCGTGTTCTCTACCCTCTTCTCATCGTGTCTCATCTGAATTGACCGCTATACCAGTAATCTTTGGTCACCCCCAAGCCCAGCAACATGAACCAACTTTCATGGTTCCAACATGTTTGTTTAAAGAGGTTCATAGTTTTAAAGTTTTCATATTTCTATGAACTACAACAAAGAGATGTTAGACTTGATATGCACCAGATGTGCACCATGAATGTAGATATGCACCAGATGTATTCTGAAATCTCTTTTTTAAACTTCATGTGATAAAAAGAAAAGAAAATAATACCTGTTGCTTGACTTGCAGGAAATGGACCCCCTTTAACGGGTGCAACATGAACTTCTTCTTCCCCACAACAAGCGAAGCACGACATGGGGTTCTTTATTTTAATGTTATTCTTCCAAAGAGAAGTACCTTTACCTTCAAACAAAAAAAAGATAGATTCAATAAAATTACACAAGCAATTTCAAGCAATATTGCTAATGGATTCATGGTAAGCAATCCGAACTCAAATTTTCATTTAAGATTTGGAAGAGACATTTTACTTTACTACCCGGATTTTCTTAAGGAAAATTATAAAAATCAGGAACAGGAATAAAAAATCATGCCACTCAGCAGGGGCGGATCCATAGGAGGGCCAAAGGGACACTGGCACCCTCATTCTGTTTCAATTTATTATCAGCAGGCCAAAATTTTGCTATTGGAAAATCAAATTTAGCTATTCGCAAATCAAACTCAGCTATGCGCACCTCCAAAATTAATTTGGAACATTTTATATATTATTGTATATACAAAAATGTGCACCCTAATTTCTAATTTCCTAGAACCGCCGTTGCCACTCAGAGATGTTAGGGATGACAAAAACTATGTTGATAATCCCTAAACTAGAAAGTGGCCAGCGGAAAAGTATGCAAGGATGTGCGACCATCTGATGATTGTGTCTTATCACCCACAAAAATGTAACATAGTACAAAATTCTGAAATCATAACCGGATCGACACAATCAAAACAATTCCCTAGCAATACAGATAACAGAATAAAAAAAAGGAAAACGGCAATCTACAAGCTTGTTTAAGAGAAACAAATCCACATCAAATCTGAAGGAGATCCTAGACAAAAGAGATGAGATAGTTGAACATGATGTTATATGCAGATATACTACAGGAAAAAAAAGTAAGAAATCAAGCAGAAATCAACAATTTTAGCACAAATCAACTATTTATTTCAGCAGATACCACAAAAATAGAAATCTTAGGCTCACATCTCTTATATGATTTACATGTTTTTACAGCAGGGGGTTAAATTTGTCCGCTGCCATTTTCAACTAAACCTACTATGAAAGTATCAACATAGAAAATGGTTTTGTTAGAGTTAACCAGCTTCATAAAATGGTTTGAGCTTAATAAGAGATTATAGTTCATCGGATTTGATGGAAAATAGTTACTAATCCAAATGAATCAAACAGAGACTGGAAAGACCTTTTCCCTCGTGATTAATAGAAGAGGATTACACCGGAGAAGGCGGCGTAAGAATCGGAGATGAAGATCTCCTTATGGATTACGGCGGACGGTTCTACTCACTTTTTCTATCCAAAATCGAAATCAAACTTTACCAAAAGTAGCAGTCAATGGTAGATCAAGTGAAAGAAGCAAAAAATGGACATAACAAGGGAACTTGAGGATTCAGAACAGGAATCTCACCTCCCGCGCTCTCGCCGGAAAAATCGGAGGTGCGATCTGACAAGTGGTTCTACCGGAGAAGGCGGCGAAGGAAGCGAAGCCGGCGGCGGAGAAAGTGGAGAAGCCCGCGATGGCTGGGGATGTATAATCGCCGAACGCGGAGGAAGTCAACACGCACATATTGATTATTAAAAAGCAGATGCTCGTCATTTTATATCACTTTAATAATTGTCATTGGATGAATTTAATATATTAATTATATATAATAATAATAATAATAATCATTTGAGATTTGACTATTTCATAAAATAAAATACAGATATCTATATCTTTCACTATTAGAAGGGAAAAACGAAACAATCAAAAATATCAATTATGCACTCATTTTTATATTTTAATGACTTGTTATATATTATAATTTATTTTAAAGAAATTAAAATATAATGTTCATTCAAATAAAGAGAGAGTGTGCGGGGAAGAGGGAAAGAGAGAGAAAGAGAGAGAAAGAGAGAGGAATACGAATAGAGAGGGAAAAAATAATTTTTTATGTATAAAAATATATTTTTTTACAAATTAAATAATATAATATTGATTTAGATTTTTTTACGATCATTTTGAGTACTCATATGTATATGTTGCGGGCACAGTCTGCAGAACCCGTCAGGGGCGGACGAAGCCCGCCATCGCCGGCCGGGTACTGTGGTGCGTGGTCATCAGGCCGGAGGCCCGTACCTGTCACTCGTATATATATATGTATAAAGATTTTAATAAACATGCGAAGTCAATTCCACAAAAAAAAAAATTAGGTTGGCAAATACATATATTGTACATGATGGAGTCTTGAGGGCATATTTGGCGAGAGCCAATTGCGGCCACGACCTATTTGGTGGTGCCACGGTCGGGAAGCAGGGTCCATCCTACGAACAAATTTCTTCGGATATCTAGTGAAAATTGTTAAGGGGAGGCTGCCGCGATCAGCCGATCACCATGGGCGTAGCCAGTATAGGTCCAGGGGGGCACGTGCCCCCCCTGAATTTTCGCGGATTTCACCCAGGCGCACAAGATTTTGCTTTTTACTTTCCGCCATTCTGCCCTAACCTAGCCGTCAGCCCGCTGCTCCCTTCCCACATTCCCGCAGCTGCTCCTTCACCCCTGCCCCCCCCCCTGATTTTTCGCAGAGTTCCCAGCCGGCGCCCTGATTTTTCGCGTAGCTCACAGCCACAGCCGGCGGTATTCACCCAGGCGCGGTATTTGGGATCTTCTTCTTCTTCTGATTTGGTTTCTTCTTGCTGGATTTGGTTCTGATTTGATTTCTTCTTGTTGGATTTGGTTCTGATTTGGTTTCTTCTTGCTGGATTTGGTTTTGATTTGGTTTTGATTTGGTTTCTTCTTGCTGGATTTGGTTCTTCTTCTTCTTCTTTCAATTTTTTTTAGATTTGCTTTCTATTTAGATTTGCTTTCTATTGGATTAGATTTGCTTTCACATTTGAATAAATCACAAATTTTTTTTTATCCAGAAACTGCGAGCACAATCTGATGTTAGTGTCATGTACTGTGAATTCATTGTTTGTTGGTGACTTTTTTGTTTGCAAATTGCTGGAAATTGTTGTTGGTTTTAGAGACTTTGAAATTTGTAGTCACATAAAACATTTTAGATTAATATGAAGTGTAGAGTTGGGTAGAAGTTTCTTGACAGTTCTAGTGTATAGAATATTCTACAATGGTTTGATTGTTTCATGAGTCTTATAAGTTGACTTAAGAGTACAGAAGATTTAAAGAATTTTGTGTGATGTATAAAAACACAACTCTCATTTGTAAATCATAGAACCCAAATTTCAGGAATATTGTTATACATATTTATATATTATTGTTGTAAAATAGTGCCCCCACTCAAGCAAAATTCTGGCTACGCCCCTGCCGATCACTATGACCTCCGTGCAGATGGGCTCCATTGGACATCCCCGGAGCCAAACATAATCTTCATACTACGCCATCAATTAAATATAATCATTTTGATGGGTTCCACCGTCATTTATAGGGGAAGCTCTCTCATGATCTCCTCTCAAAGTGGGATCATGAGGTTGACTAAGTCAATCCCCCCCATGAACTCTCATGATGAGGAAATCATAGGGGGTGGGGCCCACTCCCTCTCTCCATGGAGGAAAATCGCTGTCGCCGGCCGACCTGACCGCCGCCGACATTCGGCCTCCCGTCGGCAAGCCGTGGCCAGACCATGGCAGGCCCCCGCCATCGGCCGCAAACCCGGCTGCCCCCGCCGCCGGCTACCTCCGCCGCCTTGGCGCTCCGCCGCCGTGGACGGCCTGCCCACCGTCCTATCGGGTGTAGGCTCTCCCCGTTGTCCGATCAAGAGGGTAACCACCCACTAACCCACTACTATACGTTAGTGGTGGGGCCCGCCATGAACCTCTTCTGGAGGCTATAAAAGGAGCCTCAGGGCCTCCTCATTCTTCACTTTTTTGGGCTCCCGGTCATCTTCTTCCTCAGGTGATAGCTCTGTCGGTTTCCTCCCTCAAGTCATCTTCGAGCCACCATGAGCTACCAACGGCCACCAGCAGGAAAACGCCTAAGTCCCGGAGCGAGCCGATGGAGGAAGACGACCCCTGCAAGCAAGCACGCGCCGCCCCCAGCATCGGAGCACCAGGGTCATCCCACGCATTTCAACATCCAAATCGCTCCCGCGACACAGTTTGTTGCCCGCGGGGAGTCATAGTCTTACTCTCTCTCCCACAAGCTGCAGTCGGAGCGGCTCATCGCGCCGACACATTGTAATCACCAGGAACTAGTGGACTTTGACCGGCACAGATCCGGTCACGTGATTTTTTACCCATTTGAGGGGTTTTTCCATGTCATCACATCTTGTGTCAATCTCTCATTTTCATCAACTGTGCGCGCGCTCGACCGCTCCGAGAGCTAAGACGATCCAAGTTAATCCGGTCCGACCGGAACATCGAGTTAGTCTGCAGCACATCTAATGAAATATATAGTTTAGTTGCATTGAAACTATAACATATAGATATACAATATTCGATAATAGAATATAGTATTATTGGCCGGATTTGGACTATCGGAGAACCGCCCAATTTGGGACGGCCGAAAGACCGGGCGGCACGTCTCTGGTGGTTACACTCCAAGTGATTAGTGGTGACTTTTTGGATAACTCTATCTCATGTGTGGGGTGCGCCTAGCACCTCTAAGAAAATCTATCAATATAATTCATGATTGGCATGACAATGATTATGATCGGCACGAAGAAAAAAAATAATTTTGAAAATAAAAATGAATCAAATTTCTTAGGTGAGGTTGGGCGTACACGAACAGCGATTCATAACCATTACTGTCACAACCGTCCCAAACTAAGCCTAAGGCTCCGTTTGGAAGGACTTATTTTCACCGGTCAAACGGTTACGACCGCATGAACCGGGCCTTAATTATGGTCTGATTCATGCGGTCGTAACCGCTTGACCGGTGAAAATAAGTTCCCCCAAACGGGCCTATATCTTAAAACAATCACAACATTTGGTACGAATAAGACTGAATTACACAATAATCTAATATTTACATATTTTATATTATAAAAAAAATATTTGACCAAATTGCTTTTTTTAATATTTACATTTACATTTTTTTTATTACCATCTTCGAAGATGTTCAAATCGTTAAATAATTAATTAACATAAATTTTAGGTGCAAAATTAGTTTGTTAAAATCAAGCTTTCAAAAATAATAATTAATTAATCCTACAAATAATTACAACAAAGCGGACGCAGGCAAAAGTTAAATGCACGCTTACTTCTAAATATCTATTAATTAATAATTAATTATTTTTAAGAGCTAACTCGTAAACCAATATGTTTATTAAAATGGCATAATTATAAGAGAGATCCCCAAAACTTTCTTGAAAGAGCAATGCACTCCAAAAATCGCTATTAGCACATCAAAAAAATCTTAACAATTAACACAATCCTAGCTCTCGTCTTAAAAATCTCTCCCGCACGATTATGTCCTGCACGTGTCGACAGAGCTTCAAGGCCTCCCGGAGCTGATCGCAGAAGAGTGGAGTCAACATCAGCTAACGACAGACCATTGTTAACCGCAAACCTATTCCAAAATTTTCTTGAAATCATTCATTGAAATTAGTTTTCAATTACCAAAAAATATATTAAATGTAATCCCTATTCCCTGGTCAGTCCTGCCCAAAAAGACTGTCGGTCCGATCCCGGATCGGTCTTTTGACCAAACGGTTCCGGATCGGTTCCACTCAAACCAGTCCCGATCCCAACATGGCACAAAAAGTATTAAATGTAATCCCTCCTGATGGAAAAAATGCTTATGTGGCGCCTATGTGGATGCCTACATGGCATCTAACCAAAATTTTTACTTAAATTTAATTTATATATATTATGACACTAATATTTTAAAAGTTTAATTACAAAATTGGATTGGGAGAGGTAGCAACACCATACTCCTCCCCAGTGGCATCTTCTTCGTCGGCGCCATATTGTAAGCATCGGCCACGAGCTATACGTTCCTTATGTGCTGCAGCTTCGTGTCAGAAATCGGGATCGGGTCTGCATCATGATCGCCTAAACGGTGTGCGGGGAAGCATTTGGTACCAAGAACTAGTCTTTGCAGTTTCTTGTATGACTGCCAATTTTGATCTGGCCTTTACATAATCAGTGGCCATGTGGCGCAAATTTCTTGGGTCTGGGTTGCGGTGTGGCCGGGGACCATGCAATGGGCCCCGTGCAAAAATGTTATGGCACACCACACTGTTCCGAAACCCGAACAAAACCAAAGTCTGCAGCTTCGGTGATGCGGTTTACAAATGGCGGTCAAATTCATTGCCTGCGATGATGAAGAGGTCCCCACAAAGTGTGTGATCACTTTTCAAATATAACCGTATTAGAAAATACAGTCTTATCTTTCAGCGAAAAATCTAAGCCGTTGAAATCACAGATCATACGGCTAGATTTGTTTCACGCGCAAATTAAAATACATGCTTGATACACACCAATTTTTTTTTCCAATTTGTACCCAGTCTCATTGACACGGTGGACCACAAATGGATCAAAAATAGAGGTGTTACTCAGTCAACTTCTAACAAAATTTGTCTGTGAAACTGGTTAATTTTAGAATTATTTTAGAAGGCAATTGTATTCGCAAATCATAAACGTCTATTCGCAAGCTAAATTTTTCATGTTTATCTGCATATCAACTTTAAAATTTTGCAATGAACGTCTTCTTCTCCTGAGCAAGACCCGACAACAAAGGAACTTCTCCGACAACCTTTTGATCATATGTCGACGACTTCTTCCCAACAATTTGACATGAATTTCAATATTTTGACGTGAATTTCACCATTTTGACGTGAAATTCAACATTTTGAGGTGAATTTCACCATTTTGATGTAAATTTCATCATTTTTTACCTACGGTATTGGCTCAAAAAAGTTGACAAAAATATTTCTTCATTGTCGGACACGACTCATGAGAAGAAGACATTAATTGCTAAACTTTAAAGTTGGTCTGCAGTTAGACATTTATAAACACGAAAAATTTAGCCTACGATTAAATGTTTATGATTTGTGAATAACCGTCTTTTAGTAATGTATTAGATCAATTAACACTTGTTGAATTCGGTAAATTAGATTAGTTTTAGCGTGAGAATCAATAGAATGTGCGTTTTTAAGTGTACAATTCAGAAAGAAAAAAAATCACTAGAAATGTTCAGAGTACAAAGTTGCAGTTTCAGCAAGGGCGTTGGGTCATTTCTAGTTTTACAATAGTAGTGGGGTTATAGCTGAGCTTCTTTCCTCATCATGTGTGCTGGAGAGTGTCCTGAAGGGGGTAGCGCGGGGACAAAAGTTATGGGGGCGGGGCGGTCTGGAGTATGTTGTGAAGGGCGTGCTCTGGAGAGCAGATTGCCGGGACAAAAGTTATGTTTTGAGGAGAGGCAGACCGGGGGTGCATCTGTCGAGCAAAGCGTGAGGGCATGTTCTGGGGAAATTTTTTGGGAGCGCTTAGCGTACATGTGCGGGAGAAAGGATGACCGTCCGATTTTGCTTGGTAGATGGTGCATTGCTTCTGTCTTTATTTTATTTTTTTTCGTTTTTTTGCAGCTGCTGAATCAAAAGGTAAACGCCCCAGATTTTTTCTGCTCCCACACCACGGAACGTTATACATACATAATTACTTTTCGTGTTCTGGAGAGCACGGCACGGGGGCAGGTTCTAGAGGGTGAGGTGTGGGGGCGCATTCAACAAGGCACTACAAGCGAAGTGAATGGACACGTCTTAGATAGTGGAAGACGACTCTACATGAAATTGTCACCCCCATCAAATCTCCTCCAAAACTTTCAATTGAGTGGTCCATCTTATATCTTTTTTCCAAGGGAAATCCAACATCATTGTCAAATTTAAGCTTGGTCAAACACGTCCAAGGAGACATGCCTTCCAAAATTTTCACACCTAAAATTCCATTAGTTGCTTGTTGGAGTTTTAGGGAGGAAGAAAAAGGGAGGGAGGGGTCCCCCAAACCTCATGTCAGGGGGCTTGTCCTAACGTGAGGGAGGAAGGAGATCGAACGGGGCCGGGATGGTTTGATTTGGTTCAGCTCGTGTGCTAATTTGTATTTTTTGTTTGAGGGGTCAAACAGACTTGAAATCATGCCCTCCTACGCTTGCAAGAATTGTCTCAGCGAAACCTCCTTTATATATATATATATATATATATATATATATATATATATATATATATATATATATATATATATATATATATATATATATGGCCATTTATCGGGACCTCCCCTCTAACTTTGCTAAATTACTGATAGCATCCCTCTTATTTTCGAAATTACAAAAAATTCCCTAAAATTTTCATTTCATTACAAAAACCTCCCCTGAAGTTTTAATTTCATAACATCCATGCACAAAAACACCCCCCTCGATGAACAGTGTCCAGGAGGGTATTTTTCTTCATGGATGCAATGAAATGAAAAGACTAGAAGAGATTTTGGTAATGAAATGAAAAGACTAGAAGAGATTTTGATAATGAAATGAAAAGACCAGAAGAGATTTTGGTAATGAAATGAAAAGACCAGAAGAGATTTTGGTAATGAAATGAAAATTTAAGGGGAGTTTTTTGAAATTTCGAAAATAAGAGGGGTACTCTCACTAATTATGCTAATTTACATGGGAGATTTGGGTAATTATTATATATATATACATCATTAATAAGTGCCTTTGCAAGCGGATGTGTGCATTCCCTTAGTGCAACAGTACAAATAATTAGCTTAAGGGAATTGTTATACGCACCACAGGTTTGACTATTGACTCATTTTGTTAAAGACATTGCACAAGGCTAAAGACACCCTAAAATGTTAATTGTACCGCAAAAAAATTTAAATACACTGCAAATAAAATTTCGAGCTCATGGAGTGAAAATATTTGAGACCATCATTCGACAATCCCTGGTGGCTACAACCCATCAATAACCCAAGGAACGACACTGAATTCGGCTTCATTGCGGTCATCAACATCTAACAAAAGAACGATATTGCTTCCTTCCTGTGCACGTGAACACCAAGCCCAAACAACTATTTCCCTAAAATAAATTATCGATGGTGATATTAGGTTTTTTTTAGAAATGAATTTATCTCCTAATTTTAATAATTTGCGATGTCAATAGTCAAAATTGCGGTGCCTATAACAATTCACTAACTTAATTCATTTTAGCTTGGGTCCATCTTTTTTCTTGATTTTCCTTGTTTTTTACCTATAGACATCTTATTCCTTACTAATAAATACAAATAACGAAGAGCCTGAGCCCAAACTATATGAGCACATGGAAATTTACTTAGAAACACATACTGGCTTAGCGAGCGGATGTGCGCGTTCCCCTAGAGCGCGTATATATACTTTTCCAACCTTGAAAACATACAATGAGGGCGTGATTAGTTATGGATAATTACTCATTAATACACATGCTAAATCCAATCATATCAAACAATCTTATATCATATAAATACTGCATAGGCAAAGTTAACTCCACACTTTTGACATTTTATTCCATATTTTCTTCATAATTTGCAGACATTCAACACTCTTAATAAATAAAAATTAAATAAAATTCCTACATAGAGGCTTAACTTATATACTTACATGCAGTTAACACTGAGGGAGAAGATTTATAAAGTCGCATGATATTTCAAGCAGTCTGCTGGTGGCATCAAAATCATTGGGCTTCAGCAGGTGCTCCACCAGGCCTAACGTTTAGGAGAGGCTGCAGAGCCTTCACAACAATACTCATGTTTGGCCTAAAATCTGCTTCATACTGTACACACAGCGCAGCAACTGCAGCAAACTGCCATCAAAAATGGCATTCAGCATTTACTAAAAGGGAAAAACATGATAACTCTGCTTCAAAATAATATAAATAGTGAATTCTTCTGTCAATCACTGAAATTGTTCGAGTTTTATGATAAAATACGAGCATCTATGACCGAAATCACCTCCCCAGATGGGTTCCCCTTTTAGCCTCTACTTGCTTGAAGATATCTTTGTTAAGTGGCATTATTTCTTTTACTATTTTCATGGTCCATTCATTTGCATGAAATTGAGTTTCTGGAATTGGAAATGAAGGCCGAATTCCAATTTTAACGTTCGTTTGCATGCTAGACATTGAAATTGGAATTTTAATGAATTTCACGGAATTCATTTTGAACTAAACACATTTTTTTCTAATATATATAAGAATTGGACAATTCAGACCGAGACATGTTTTTCGCCCAAAGACCCGTTTTTCGCCTGGGCACAAGTTTTTTCTCCCGGGCGCGCGTTTTTCGCTCGGGCGCGCGTTTTTCGCCCGGGCGCCCGTTTTTTCGCCCGGGCGCCCGTTTTTTCGCCCGGGCGCCCGTTTTTTCGCCCGGGCGCCCGTTTTTTCGCCCGAGCGCCTGATTTTCACGCGGGCGCGAGTTTTTCGCCCGGGCGCCCGTTTTCTCCCGGCCTCGCGTTTTTCGCCCGATCGCCCGATTTTCACCCGGGAGCAGGTTTTTTGCCCGGACGCACATTTTTTCGCTTGGGAGGGCATTTTCTCGCCCGGACACGTTTTTTCTCCAGAGCGCACGTTTTGTCGTCCAGGTGCATTTTTTGCGCCCGAGCACGTATTTTTTTCTGGGCAAGCTTTTATACCCAGGCGCGCTTTTTTTGCTAGAACGCACATTTTTTATAATATATATGAAAAAAAAATATTAGCTTTTTCATAATATTTTTAAATTATTAGATTGAATTTTATTTAACAAACAAACATAAGAATCGATCAATTCCATATTATTCATTAATATTATTTATTAGGCGAACGCTGAAATTGAAATTAGTCATCAATATTCAATTCCACAATATCAAATTCCAATATCAAATTCCAATTTCTTCCAAACAAACGGGCCCTAAGAATATCTACCAATATTGATGTCTGAGATTACTTGTTTTCATTTTTACCAAATCTTTCTGCTATTAGAGCAAAATCCCTACTCGCTCTCCTGATTGGGCATCTTCAGACTCTAGCTGCGAGAGGAATGTAGGATTCTGCTTAATTCGCCTTCAATCGTGAACTAGATCTGTATTAAGGCTCCGTTTGACACGGTGGTGGGGGACGTTAATAAATGGCAATTTAACCTGCAAGTTCATGACCGCTACCGCCATGCCAAACAGAGCCTAAGTCACTACTACAGCATAGTAGTGAGAGTGGTGGAGTTTCCTGAAGCAGATCAGTTACAAAAGAATTCTTATTCTATTAGGACAAAAAGATATGACTATTTATAGCCTACAACAACTCTTAATATTACAACATTTTTCCTCAAGATTGGAGAAAGATATTCACTAAGTTCATCTTGTCACAACTCCTGATCATATTCAGTGAAGTGAGTCTCTTGGTCAAACAATCTGCAACTTGACCCTTAGTCGAGACGTGACTCAACTCTAGTAGCTCACTATCAAGTTTCCTTGATGAAAAACCTGTTAAGGTATATTTATATACGTGTTAATGAGCTCCTTAACGGGTCGGTTAGGATCCGATAGGAATCCAAACCCGTAGTCGGGGATTTAGGGTTTCACCTATAAATACCCTAGCTAGGGGCAACGAGGAGACCATTCCAAACTTGATGGTCACGCGGATGCTTCGAGCACTCTAACATTCTCGAAGTTTTCCTCTTTGCCCTAGCCGTGCCCCCGCTCCCGTGACCTAACCCCCGATCGCGAAGGAAGATAGCTGCCGCTCCCGTAGCCTGCTCCCGTGCTCCGCCGCCTCTGCTTCGTGGAACAAGGAGATCAGTCGGAAGGATCGCAGATCCTGTTTTCTGCGGCCGATCGGGAAAAGCAAGAGAAATCCCATTCGGTTTTCGTCGATCGTGAAGAAGGGAAAGCCCGCCTCTGCACCTCGCCGCTGCTCACGTTTTTTTTGCGATTTCGCGCCGGAGTTCGTCGCAAGGAGTAGTCGATCGTGGTAGAGGAGGTTATCGGCGTTTTCAGTCGTGAAGAAGGATCACGCTGCTGGCTGTAGCAAGGAAGAACAGCAACATCATCGTTCTCGGCGAATCCCGGCGCTCGTCTTCATTGATTGATCGCGGGAGGTTATTGAAGCCCAGCGATTCTTTCTGTGCAGTCGCCAGAAAGGGCTGCTTTAGATCTGGCTCAGCAAGCCTCGATGAAAGCCGGATCTTGCATGCATCCTCATCGATCTGCTGCCAGTTAGCACTGTCTGTCCAGATCTGTTTTGCTGCTAAAATTCACCACTTGTTTCAAGTTGTTCGGAGAACTAGAGTTCTGTGGAAGTCTCCAAGACCTTACTCGTTCTCGAGCTGATTTTGTCGATCAGTTCAAGTGTCTGGAGAGTCTTCTCAGCCGGAGAGGAGGAGCAAAAATAATTCCCTCCTGGATTGGATCCGAAGAATTCGTCGTCTTCGCGGCTCAGGTGATTTCTTTCCTGTTTTACTACTACTGTTTAGATTGCTAGTAGTATACTATCGTTCGGAAGGAGACACACAATGTCGAAAGCGTTCAATCACTCGTCTCCCGTGCCGATGATCAAATTGGAGAAATTCTCCAACGCCGAGTTCAGTGCATGGAAGAGGAACACGCAGTTTGGCATGAAATACCTGAACATCTTCTACACAGTGCAGACTGTCTTTGAGGACGTCAAAGGAAGCGAAGATGAAGATCAGTGGGTCAACGACGAGGACTTCTGCAGAGACTACATCCTGAATTGCCTCTCCAACAGGCTTGCAGAGACGTACGGCAAGATGCAAAGGGCCAAGGAGATCTGGGAAGCTTTAGAAGAGCAATTCAAGGAGGAGGAGAACATGTCCAAGACGCACCTGGTGGACAAGTTCATGGTTTTCACCTTCACTGAGGAAAGGGAAATCCTGCCACAGGTTGCCGAGTTTGAAAATCTGGTAGACAAGCTCAACAGTGAGAATATCCCTCTGCCAGATGGATTTGTTGCAGGGGCGATTATTTTCAAGTTGCCCTCGGCCTGGTATTCTTTCAAGACTGAGATGTACCGGAAGAAGACGCAGGTGAGTCTTAAAGACCTCAAGCGCTTCATCTGCATTGAGGATGAGAACCGGACTAGGCACGCTATAGAGACGATCAGCAAGCAGTCCTCTACTGCTAACATGATCACTCACCCTAAGCGAAAGCCTAAGCCTGGGAAGACTCGCCCACCGACCAGTGCACCCGCAGTTGCTGCCACTAGCAAACAGATAAAGAAGAAATTTAAAGGCAAGTGCTACAACCGCAACAAGTGGGGTCACTGCGCTTCCGAGTGCAAGCAGCCCAAACGGGGCGAATCGAGCACACCAAGGACTGAAAATCAAGCCAATATGGTTCATCAGACTGCGCCTACCGACCTTGTTGCCATGGTCGGTAACGGGACGGCCAGTTCAGAGTGGTGGCTCGACTCAGGTGCTACCTGCCACGTCTGCAACAATCCAAAGCTTCTGGAAGATACAAAAGAGGTGGAAGAGACTGTTACTGTTGCAAATGGAGCTATAGCTGACGTGCTGAAGGTCGGCAACGCTACCCTGACTCTCTCCTCAGGTAAGACTCTTACTTTGAAAAATGTTAAATTAATACCGACATTAGCTGCTAATTTAATTTCGATTAGTCTGTTGTGCGATGCGGGTATGTCTTTTAACATTAGTGGTGGTCGAGTAACCCTTATGGTTCACTCGCATTACTTTGGTTGCGCATATGTCGTTAACGGGATGTATAGGCTGAGTCTAGCACACGAAGTAGTAAATCAGGTTAGCTCAAATCTGATAGATCCTAAGACTTTACATGCAAGACTAGGACACGTCAATTATAGAAAACTACTCCTGCTAGCTAGAACTCACAATATACCCCTCGACACAAAAACCAAATTTGAAAAATGTGAAATTTGTGCTCAAACTAAGATAACTAGAACACCTTTTAGTCAGGTTTCTAGGTGCACACAATTGCTAGAGTTAATACATTCTGATATTTGTGACTACAAAAGCTTTGTCACACGTGGAGGTCGGAAGTATCTGATAACTTTTATCGACGACTACTCTAGATTCAGTCACATTTATCTTCTTAAAACCAAAGATGAAGCTTTTGACAAATTTCGTATATTCAAAAATAGGGTTGAAAATCAACTTGACATGAAAATTAAAAAGGCTAAGGAGTGATAGAGGAGGCGAATACGTCTCGGGGGAGTTCAGAGACTTTCTTGCCAGCAATGGCATAATTCCTGAAACGACTGCCCTGTATTCACCACAATCCAACGGTATCACTGAGCGAAAAAATAGGACTTTAACAGAGATGTTGAATTTCATGTTGCTGACTGCCGGCATGCCTGCGGCCTATTGGGGTGAAGCCGTCCTCACGTCAAATCACATTCTTAATAAAGTTCCCCATGCTAAGTTGACTAAGACACCCTACGAGCTTTGGTTTAAGAGGCCTCCTAGATTTGACAATCTTAAGACCTGGGGCTGTATCGCTTATGTTAGGATACCAGACTCTAGAAGAGCAAAGATTGGACCCAGGACTAATACCTGCGTCTACCTAGGATGTGCAGATGATAGTACTGCAGACAGGTTTCTCGATCTCTCCATTAATACTGTAATAGAATCTAGAGACGTTGTTTTCTTTGAGGATAAGTTCCTTAAGGACAAGAACCTGACTCTGCCAGGTCTGCCAGCCACTAGTACTGAGCCTTTAGCTGGGCCAGGACAACGTAACTCTGACACTGAGCCTGTAGACACGATTGGTTTAGATACCAGAAGGCTATCTAGTAGAGAGAAAATGCCCAAAAGCTTCGGTACAGACTTCGTGACTTACCACGTTGAAGCTGATCCATCCACTTATAAGGAAGCGATGCGATCTAAAGACTCTCTATTATGGAAAGAAGCCATAGACGAAGAGATGAACTCTCTTATGCAGAACAACACATGGACTTTGGTCGATTTGCCTAAAGGGGCTAAAACCATTGGAAATAAGTGGGTTCTGAGGAAGAAGCTAAATCCTGATGGGAGTATCGCAAAATACAAAGCACGTCTAGTTGCCAAAGGCTTCACTCAAGTAAGTGGTGTAGACTACTTTGATATATACTCACATGTATGTCACTATGCGACAATTAGGATTCTTCTCGCACTAGCATCTATTGAACACTACACTGTTCATCAGATGGATGTCAAGACTGCATTTCTTAATGGAGATCTGACTGAAGAGATCTACATGCACCAGCCTGAAGGGTTCGTCATAGAAGGTCTAGAAACTAAGGTCTGTAAGTTGATTAAGTCACTATACGGATTGAAACAAGCACCTAAAATGTGGCATGAAAAATTTGACACCTGTGTAAAAGGCTTGGGTTTCAAATCCAGTCTATCAGATAAATGTCTGTACGTAAGAACAAGTGCAAATAAAGTAGCCATCATATGCTTGTATGTTGATGACATGCTAATTCTGGGCACTGATCAGTCTAAAGTGAAAGACGTGAAAGTTGTCTTGACGGCACAATTTAGCATGAAAGACCTAGGTGAGGTGAAAACCATCCTAGGAATGGAAGTGAACTTCACAAAAAAGGGTATTACCCTGAGTCAGAGTCACTATATTAGGAATCTACTGGAAAAGTGGGGTTATGATAAAAGCAAAAATGCTGAGACTTCATACGATTATAACAATAGACTGAAACCGAATGAAGGTTCAGCTATTAGACAGTTGGATTATTCCAAACTCATAGGAAGTCTCATGTACGCTACTACCTGCACTAGACCTGACATAGCCTTTACGGTCGGCATGTTGAGTAGATTCACCAGTAACCCTGGGAAGGACCACTGGGACGCCTTAGAAAGGCTAATGAGATACTTAAAGTATACTGAGAAGTATTCTTTATGTTACAGTGGGCATCCTCCAGTGCTTGAAGGGTATTCCGACGCATCTTGGTGCTCGGAAATAGCTGATTGTCGATCCACTAGTGGTTTTGTGTTTACACTAGGAGGAGCTGCAGTAGCTTGGAAGTCTAAGAGGCAAACGTGCATTGCACTATCCTCTATGGAATCGGAACTCTATGCTCTCGCTTCAGCTGGAGAAGAAGCAGAGTGGATAAGAGATCTGATATTAGACATTCCAATGACGAGTCTAAAAATGAACTCTATTTCAATTTATTATGACAATCAAGCCACAAAGACCATTGCTACAAATACGTTGTTCAATGGGAAGCGAAGGCAACTAAGGATGAAACAGGCCTGGTTGACCTATCTCACCAGTCAGGGGATAATCTCCCTATTGGACGTGAGATCAAAGGATAATGTAGCAGATGTCCTTACTAAGGGCTTATGTAAGGTTCTCACATCTAAAACATTGGGGGAGATGGGATTAACGTCCATTTAGGAGGACTTAATACCTAGCTTATGTTTTAAATTTAAGAACCGTTGTCTGCTTACATTCAAGCATCTACGTTGAGCACACTAAAGTATTTCAGATGTTATCTGATGAAAGCTAGAGGTGAGATAGTTGTCAGTCATTCCAAACTTGATGACTTACGTAATTATTCTTTGCCAAAGGCTGAATTGGATATCATTCCAAAAAGGAGTACTGAGATTGCTGATATGTGCCCTGATATTATGATTATTAGTTATATCATTCCAAACTTGATGATATAATAGCCACAGCTTGTTGTATCATTCCAAACTTGATGATATAGCACAATTGTGGAACGTTAATAATAATCTTAATAATCGAAGGAACATGGTTTGATTCTATGAAATCAATTAATCTAATTTTGTGTAAATTAGATAGAGATGCTGGTTTGGGACTCTTTCCTCCCAGTTAGAGTATTAAGTTCACCCGCTGTTAGAACTAATCACTTTATTTCTGCAAGTGTTTGAATTCATAGAGATTTGTCTCATGACATTCTTGTTGTAATTGTTTGCAGGCAATATGGAGATTGGAGGAGAGACAGTTGATTTTGACCCAGATGATGATGATCTGCTGTTCACCTAGATCAATTATCAGTTTGAGCTTTCCAGTTTCTTGCTTTATTTCATGTTTGGAACATTTGGTTTGAGTTTAGCATTTTGTTATCTAAAACTCATATTTATAATTCTGGAAAATCTCTTTTGTTTTGGTCATTATTAACTATTGAATAAGTAGCCCATTTTCTTTGCTAACACTTATATACAATATAGGAGGAGATTGTTAAGGTATATTTATATACGTGTTAATGGGCTCCTTAACGGGTCGGTTAGGATCCGATAGGAATCCAAACCCGTAGTCGGGGATTTAGGGTTTCACCTATAAATACCCTAGCTAGGGGCAACGAAGAAACCATTCCAAACTTGATGGTCACGCGGATGCTTCGAGCACTCTAACAAAACCTAACAATCTCTATATGTTTGTTTCGATCATGTTGGATTGAATTATTTACAATACTGATGACTGACTGAAACACCACAGCATTATCCTATCTCTTTGACCCAACTTAATCTCCGCAAGCATCCCTTTCAGTCACAGGAGCTCTACAACCTCTAATGTTATGCCTTTATACTCTGCTTTTGTTGTCGATCTAGTCACTACTGACTGTTTTTTGCTCCTCCTGGAGACCAGGTTGTCTCCCACAAATATGCAATAGCCTAAAGTGGAGCTCATGTCATCCGCACAGCTTGCCTCCCACAAATATGCAATAGCCTGAAGTGGATCTCATGTCATCCGCACAACTTGCCCAATCAGAGTCGCAATCTTCATGTGTTCGTTTCTTTTGGACGTCAACCCTTTCCAGGAGCATTCTTCAAGTACCGCAAAATCAGTTACATTGCATCCATATGACCCTTCCTTAGGTCATGCATGTAGTGGCTCACCATGCTCACAGAGAAGGAGATGTCCGGGCGAGTGTGGTGCAAGTAAATAAACTTCTCAAATAGTCTATGATACATCTCACGATCCACTGGTTTCCCGGACTCAGAACCCAGTTTGCACTTCAGATCGATTGGTGTCGCAGCGGGTTTGCACCCCAACATCCTCATTCTGTGAGAAGATCTAAGGTGTATTTTCTTTGGGAAAGTGTTAAAGAATATATGTAAAGCCAGAGATAGGCTCATCTTGAGACTCATCGTGTTAGCTTGTTTAGTCTCACATCTATTGATAGGATTCCTCCTCTCTTTCTCCTCCTATATAAATGTACAAATGAACGATTATAATGATGATGTATGGAAGCTATTTCAGAGAAATTAATAAAAATTGTTTTATTTCTCTTATTTCACGTACATTTCTACATGATATAGAGCTAGTTAATTCGGTCCACATTGTGTGTTTGTCTGTTCTGCTCATACCCTAGGCGGTTAGACTTTCACTACCCGTAACTTTGCCTTTTTTTGTTGCTCCTCTGCCCCCACCCCTACCCCCTCCTCTCTTTTATACTACTTGATCGGGCCCCACTGACTCCCGCTAATCCCATCCATCCCGCCGTTTCCTCTGCTAGTTGTTGGTTCCTTGTCCAAGATTAAAGTCTCTGCCTAGCAGCACTGCGTTCTTGTCGTCTGCTTTCTCTTGCCAGCTTCTGCTCGCTGCCACCATAATTTCCTAGCCGCAGCCCGTGATCTCTTGCCGCCACTCCCTGCCAGCATCTGTTTGTTGCAAGTTCCTTGTTGTCGCCGGTCTTCAGTCCGCTATGAATCTCCTCCAGGTCGCAGCTCTTCTCCAGCCCGCCGCTCTCCACCAGATCGTCGATCTTCTCCAGACCGCAACTCTTCTCCAGGTCGTAACCAAAGCTCTTCTCCAAGCCGCAGCTCCCTCCAGGCTGTCGCTTCTCCTCTTGTCGTCTAACTCTACTGGCTCACATCCCTCCTGCGCCCTCCTTGCCGCTAGCCGCATCCTTGCTGGAGATCGTCGTTGCTCTTGACTTGATGCATCTTCCTGCTGCTCGACCCGCATCTTTCCTTGTTCGCGCGAGATCGCACCTGCTTGTGCATTTTTATCCGCGCAGCTTGCTCGCCGCCAGTTTTCTTGCCGCAAATGTAGTTTCCTAGCCGCCTCTCCACCTCCAGCTTGTCGCTAGGCCTCTTCTATTGTCGTTGTAATTGCTAGGCTGCAGTACAAGAAGCAGTCTTGCCACTGGCTATGCCCGTGCGGGTTCCTTCCTGCTGCTCAGCTTCTCGCATCTTGCCGCTTGCCTAATCGTGTCTCTAATCGCAGCGTGCTCCTCCCACAGTTGTTTCCCTTACCGCAAACGGCCTTTTTTTTCTCTCTACTCTTCTCGCAGTTTGTTTTGACTGCTAGGTCGCCTTCAATGGTTGATCATGTTTCTCATCTCTTTTGTTTTTGCAGTCACCTCCATCTCATTTTTCTCCTTCACCCCCTCGTGAGGGTATCATCCCTTCTCTGGGTAGCGATCGACACAATTACACTCCAAATAATTCAAGCTGATATTGATGTCTTGCACACCGAACTTCAACAACTTTAAGGGATGATCGGCCATTCTTCGAGCCTGTTGTGTCTATTTCAGATGTCGGTATCTCCTGTCTCGCCCATAGTTCATCCCGGATTATGGATTCAGGGGCCTCACACCACATTACTCCACGGAAATCTCCCAAATACATGGACTCCATGCATCTCAAGTTCATTATTGTTGCTAATGAGGCCACCACTCCATTCCCTGGATCAACAATGTCACCATTACTGTTGGGTATTGTATCCACAATAACCCTGATTTGAAGAATGGTCCAGTCAAGCTAAGATGAATTGTGACTGTATTTGATATGCTAGTTTAGTTATGTACTTGCAGGTTTTCATTGCTAAGTACACACCAATGTCAGGTTACAGTGGGTCAGTAAACACATGACTATACAATATAATTCCAAATTGTTTAGGCCAAAGTGTTGACTCACGTGTAATCTCTCTATTGGGGTGTACTTCTATCTCAAGTACAAGAGAAGGTTCAAGAATGGTCAAGGCTTAGAATTAGAAAGAAAGAAATTCTCCTAAGTATAATTCGTCGAGTATAGTTTGGAATACTCGTCAAATTCGTCGAGTATCAGCGTGATACTCGTCGAATTCGTCGTGTATACCTATCTATACCCGTCGAATTCATCTTTTATGCTCAGGGTAATTTTGCCAAAGAAGTGAAAAATCTATTAAGTAAAATTCGCAGAGTATCATCGTGCATACTCGCCGAATATATCTAACGATACTCGCCGAATTCGTCGAATATGCTAAGTGAAGTTCAGTCGACGCTACTTCTCTAGATTTTCCAAGTATTATTCATCGAATATCAAAGCGTTGAGTGCGTTGAGTTAACTCGACAATATTCGTCGAATGTTGTCTATGGCGTTGAGTGAACTCAAGGCGTCGAGTGTACGACGTTGAGTGCGTTGAGTCAGTTAACCTATACTCGACAAATTCGTCCAGTATGTCAGGTGATACTCGACGAATTCGTCGAGTATGACTCTTCGTCATGGCATTGAGTGACCAGCCGGCCTGGGATGATTTGGCTAAGTCCTTTTCGTCGTATATCAAGATGTATTCGACGAGTATCATTATGATACTCGACGATACTCAACGAATTTGACTTAGGTCATTTTTCCGATAATTTTCAAAAACATGTCTTGGGTTCGGTCGTCCATGCACAATGCTTTTTAGGTTTTGTTTTTGGAAACTTCTTGATGTAGGGTAGGCTAGTGGTGCTCGGAAACTATGACTCTAAGTGCAGGTGCGGGGGTGACACACTAGTGCAGCGCTAAATGCAATGTGATCATCGGTCGACGACGACAATTAATATAAGCAATGTGATTAATAACACCACGCAGATAATTAAAATAAAAGAGTCAAACAATTAATTTTTAGCAATTAGGCAACGGCTTCCTCCGCTCGGAGGGTCAAAGTAAGTGTGCGGCGAATAACTCCCCCTACAATTATTAGTATAAAAGAACCAATTTCTACGCAACAATAATCTCTGCACAGTACAATAAAACACCAAATGAAAAATGTCAAATCACAGAATACAATACCACAAATGCTCACAACGTAGAGGGCTGAACCGAGGCACTGGAGAATTTGAAGGACCGGATATGTAGACGGGCGATCGGAGGGGAGACCGGTGGTACGGCGATGGCGAGGTGGCTGCCCATGGTGGAAAAGAGGGAAAATGTGCCGGAAACGGAAAGATCCGGCCACCAGGGGATGGATCCGGGTGTAGGTGGATAGATCCGATGGTTTAACGGCGAATTCGGGCTACGGGAGGATGAATATTGGGGAAAAATGATGGATCGGAGGGTGGTAGCACTAGATCAAGAAAGATCTAGGGTTTTTGGAGCCGTGGGAAGTGGATCCACGTAAGGGAAGAGGGAGGGAGGGTCGGCTAGGGCAAATATACCCTTGGGGGTGCTGGACGGGTTGCTGTAGCAGTGGGGAGGGAGGGCGGCAGAAAGGGAAGGAGCGGACTGTAGAGGGGAAGCGTGGAGGCGGCGGCCAAGAAGGGCGGGGGTGGTCAATGTTCGAACTATAAAAATGAATAGTAATTTGTATTTTTGAACAGTGGAATTGCTACTGTTTCAAGGGTGCTGGAACAGCAGTGCGGCTGCCTTTTGGGGGGTTTCCGGTGGCTGAAACTGGAGGGTGAGGGGTGGAAAACGATGGTGGGGGTAGGGTGTACCTTGGGTAGGAGTTTGACGACCTAGGAGTCGTCACCTAGGGTTCCACGACGTCGGCGCCGGGGAGGGATCGCTGGGATCCGGGAATGCTTCTTCTCTAAATCCAACAATGTCTTTGATCAACCCTCATATCTCCTATTTATAAGAAAAAACACATTAGGGTTTCCCCATCAACTACTATGATTGGTCGGTGGGTTCGCCCTTAAAATACATCAAAAATAAACTGAAAAATATAAAGTAATATAGTATTTTGACTCGCGACGACGTTCCGGACGCAACCGCGGCGTCCGATCGGTGATCCGATCAAGTCCTCCAGCACAAATACATGTACGTGGGTCCCGCCTTGCGGCGAACCCCTCCAGGTGCATCTGATGGATCCCCATCACTTCCTTTATACCGTTGGTAAGAAGATCTCTATAAATACCTAGGGATATTTTTCTCCCGTACAAATCGTGCTACTACTAACATTTGAATTGACAAGAAATTTCCAAAATAGGAGACCGTCGACCGCACCCTAAGTTTCGCGAATTCCGATCGGTCACCGACTACCTGCTGTGCACGATTGATCTTCTTCGACCTTCAAGGCGGGATTGCTCTCTCTCTCTCTCTCCGGATCTATTGATGCGGAGCAGAGACGAGGACGTGCGGCGAAGGACGAGTTTTTGGCCCATTCGGGGCTGATTTGGCGACTTACCATATATGGCGTGCCCGGATCGACGATCCGACTCTGTGGATGTGTCCGGACTCATATTGTGAATCAATTTCATATATAGCTTTGTATTTTTCGGATTTTATTTAATGTAGTTTTGACCCCAAGACCAACGGCCAATCGTAGCCGTTGATTCCAGGTGCCCTAATATTTTAGTTTCTTATAAATAGGTATTAGGGCTGCTGATTCCAGCCATTGCTGAATGTTTGGAGAAGAAATTCCTTCATTCCGGTGATCTCCTCCGCGGTGCCGACGTCGTGGATCCCCTTGGTGACGACTCCTTGGGTAAGTTTTGTGTTTCTTGATTTTTCCTTCCACCGCCACCCTCTCCTATTGCTGTCCAGCCACCCTCAACTGGCCGGCCAGCCACCCCTCATCAAACTGCCGGCCGGCAGCCCTCCTCCCACACAGTCGCCCCAAATTCTGGGTTGTAACCAGCCACCTGCGGCCTTGTTCAGCCCAGGAACCAGCCAGCCGGCCTCCTCCCAGCGCCCCCAGCCCACTCCCCTCAAGCCGCCTCCCTCCTAGCTCCTCCGACCACCTCCAAAACAGGCCAGCCTCCCTGTTTTGGCCCAGATCCAGCCACCACCGCCCCTCCATAACCGCCTCCACCACCCGGTCTTGCCCCAACAGCCCCCCTTGGTTGTTTTCTCCCTCAACCAGTCCAGATCTGGACTCCTCCAGCCAGATCCAGCCACCCCGCTAATTCCCCTTTGTTGCCATCACCCCCCATCACGTGGAACCACCCCTAAACAGCCCACCAATCACCAAATCTGTCCAGATCTGGGTATTCCAGCCCAGATCCAGCCACTACCCTCTCTGATCCAGCCCTCCCCACCCTCGACTCACCCCGCCCTTACCCGATCTAGCCCCTCCGGCCACCGGAATCCCTTTTGAGCCCTCCAATGTTCAGATTTCGTTTATTTACAACAGCCCTAATATTCGTATGGTGTTTTGTATTGGTTAAGTGGTTGTAAACATTGTATGGTTTGGATATTATGTGCTTGCTTGGGATTATAGTTTGTTAAAGTATCTGCTCTACGAAAATCTTTAACTGAAGGAAGGATCGATTCGCTGCACGCTCTAGCTTTGGCTGTCCACGCGGAGGAAAGCCTAAGCTTGTCTCGCTTCATTAAAGCATTTTGTTTTGCTTTGAAATATCCGCTTGAGATTTAATTACGTATTAACTAAATGTGGCGTAATCGTCGGGCTTTGCATATCATGTTGGTTAGGTTATTAATTTTCCGCCGCCTATAAATTCGTCCTGCGTCAATTGGTATCAGAGGGAGGGTTTCGCGCTCTCTTGATACGCATTCGTAGAGTCTATAGGAATTTTTTTTTTCATTATGTCTATGTATTACTGTTGAAAGAGCACAAATCTTGTATGTATTACTTGTGTGTCTAAATACAAGGAGAGAATACAAATATATAGGAAGAAGAAGAGAGAAGAAAATCCTATACAAGATGTGGGACTAAAGGAGGAGAGAAGATAAAACAATAAATGGGCCCAATAATGGGCCCTTTACATGGGCTATTTTAACACTCCCCCGCAAGCTGGAGCGTACAAATCGTATGCGTCAAGCTTGGACAAACATTGATATAAGAGTGTCTTGGAAAGAGCCTTCGTGAAGACATCCGCAACTTGTTCCGATCCAGGGACATGCTTTAGGTCAAGCTTCTTCATTTGAACATTTTAACGTATGAAGTGACAATCGACCTCAATATGCTTCGTTCTTTCGTGAAAGACCGGGTTCTTTGCGATGTATATGGCGGCTTGACTGTCACAAAGGAGAAGAGCTGGTGATGGTAATTTTACACCCAGATCAGTAAGAAGACTCTCAAGCCATGTCAATTCTGATACAACCGATGTCATTGCCCGGTACTCTGCCTCGGCTGAAGATCGAGCAACGACCGCTTGTTTCTTACTTCGCCAAGTAACAAGATGTCCGCCAAGGTAAGTGCAAAAACCACTCGTAGATCGCCGGTCATCGAGAGAGCCAGCGTAGTCAGCATCAGAATATGCCACCAATGTTGGAGCAGAAGAGGAGGTCCTGTAGACAAGTCCCTGACCAGGAGCGGTTTTCAGATACCTGAGAATTCGTTCCACTGCTTGAAGATGAGATTTTCGAGGAGAGTGCATGTATCTGCTGACAAGACCAACAGCAAAGGAAATATCCGGTCTGGTAACCGTGAGATATATCAGTTTTCCAACAAGACGTCGATAATATTCAGGATTCTGGAGAAGGAGATCGGAGTCAGAAGCCTGGGCACACAGTTTGTGGTTTACATCCATAGGAGTATCGCTTGGCTTGCAGCCGGACTGACCCGCATCATGAAGAAGGTCAAGACAATATTTCCATTGAGAGAGAGTGAGCCCATCTGGCCTTCTAACAATCTCAAGACCCAAAAAATAGCGAAGAGGTCCCAAATCCTTTGTCTGGAAGACTGAGTTTAGATGAACTTTGACTGTCTGTATCCCTTGAGAGTCATCTCCAGTAATGATAATATCGTCGACGTATACTAACAGAATAACCGTTCCTGTTGGTTGGTGACGAGTAAAGAGCGAGAAGTCGGCCGAGCTCCGTATGAAGCCAATCTCACGGAGGACCTTGCTGAACTTTTCAAACCAAGCCCGCGGAGATTGTTTGAGACCATATAGAGCCTTTTTAAGATGGCAGACCTGAGACTCCCTCGTGGTCTCAAAGCCGGGTGGTTGTTGCATGTAGACAGTTTCCTGGAGATCCCCATTCAAGAAAGCATTTTTGATATCCAGCTGAAAGAGAGGCCACTGACGATGGACAGCAACAGAGATGAGGACGCGAACACTATTAAGTTTCGCAACCGGAGAGAACGTTTCCTCATAATCTAGCCCCTCATGTTGAGTGAAACCTCTAGCCACAAGACGGGCCTTTAGACGGTCAATTGTCCCATCGGCAGCATGTTTGATGACAAAGACCCACTTGCACCCAACTGGTTTCTGGCCCGGTGGAAGGGGAACAACCGACCATGACTGGTTAGACCAGAGAGCAGACATTTCTTCCTCCATGGCCGTTCGCCATCCTGGATGTTGAAGCGCCTCCTGCACAGAATTAGGAATAGCAACCGAAGAGAGAGAAGTAGCCAAAGTGTGTAAATGGGGAGAGAGGAGATGAAGAGAGATGTAGTTTGCCAGCGGATGAGCAGTGGAAGGCGATACCTGATCATTTGGACGCGGAGTATCCATGGTAGAGACCGACGACAGAGGGGCAACGGAAGTGGTAGAGCGACGAGTGTAGACGCGGATAACTGGTGGTTTGGAGGGAACGACAGTCTGTTTAGAGGGAACGATAGTCGGAGGAGTAGTTGCGGGAATGACCGGGCGGGGGATGGATGGAGGAGTAGGTGTGGGTGGTAGATGGTCAGGTAATGGAGCAGGAAAGAATGGTTGATCCTCGCGGAAAGTGACATCAGCAGACACGGAGATCTTGCGTGTAGCAGGAGAATAACATACATACCCCTTTTGGGTGCGTGAATATCCAACAAAGATATGCTTGGCCGCTCGGGGATCCAACTTATCCGAGGAAAGCGCCAAACGGTGGACATAGCAGAGGCTACCGAATACACGAGGTGGGAGAGGAAAGGCCGGAGTGGAGGGAAAGAGGATGCTAAACAGAGTAGCATAGTTGAGAATAGAGGAAGGGAGACGGTTAATGAGAAAACAGGCGGTCGAGATCGCAAAGTTCCAATATGGTTTGGGGACATGCATTTGAAGCATGATGGAACGGGCAACATCGAGTAAGTGACGATTCTTGCGTTCGGCAACACCGTTTTGTTGCGGCGTGTAAGCGCAGGAAGTTTGATGTAGAATCCCGAACTCAGAACATAAAGCAGTAAATTCGTTACTAGTGTACTCACGAGCATTGTCAGTTCGTAGTACTTTGATGGTCATGTGGAATTGCGTACAGGTTTCGAGGACAAATGCCCGAAAGACACGGGGAAGATCAGAGCGATCACGAAGTAAGTATAGCCAGGTAGTGCGAGAGTGATCATCAATAAGCGTTATAAAATACCGGAAACTAGAAATACTAGTAATTTTAAATGGTCCCCAAATATCCGAATGCACTAAATCAAAAGGAGCAGCGCTCCAAGTACAATGGAAAGAAAAAGATGAACGAGTCTGCTTGCCGAGGATACAGGAGTCACACTGAAAGGGGGTAAAAGAAACATCGGGGAGAGCCCGCTGGAGGACCGGTAAAGGAGCATGCCCAAGTCGACGATGCCAATCTGTTGAAGAGAAGGATGAAAGGATGGTGGGAGAGTCGTCGAGAAGGTAGAGCCCATTCTGCAGCAGGCCTTTACCAATGGAAGTCTGCGTCCGCCGATCCTGTATAACAAAAGAAGAGGAAGTGCATATAACAGAACAATCTAGATCATTAGTAAGCCGTCCAACAGAAAGTAAATTGAACAGTGAACTCGGGACGTGAAGAGCCGAGCGAAGGGAGATGGAGGAGGTGAGAGGAAGATCTGCCGAGCCGGAGACGGGAACAGTAGCTCCATTGGCCACAATAATAGACTGTGGATAAGGGGAAGTCAGGTACTGGGCAGGTCGATGTGGAGTAATATGATGAGTAGCGCCAGAGTCCAATATCCAGCCCAAGCCGGTGGAGAGACAAGCGGTACCTATGTGAGAGACGGAGGCAATGGAGGCACATGGTGGGTGGAGCAATCCCTGGAAATATTGGAGCTGAAAACGGACACTCTCAAGATCAGGAGGACCAACATCGGTAGCAACAGAAGCCGTCGGGCGAGGAGGATAGCCAACTTTCTTATAACAGGTTGCCTCGAGATGACCATCTTTCCCGCAGAAGGAACACTTCGACCGACCCCGGCAACCACGACCACGGCCGCGAGATCCCGAACGACCCCCCCCCCCCCCCGAGTAGAAGGAGGAGGAGGGAATGGTAGAAGCGGATGTGCCTGTTGAAGAAAGGCCGGAGGAGCCGTAGTATCTGGAGGAGGTGATACTCGAAGAATCATGTAGCACACATCAGAAAAGGAGGGTGTGGTAGAGGACGCCAGGACCTGAGCACGAATCCTCTGAAGGTGAGGGGGAATACGGGCCATGATGATGGCAGTACATGCGGCTTCCTTCTGAGCGCGCTGAGCAGCAGCATCATTGGTGAAGGGCTGATGCTGGATCCATGCTTCAGCAAGAGTCTTCGCACGAGCAACAAAGGAGGTCATATCTGAAGCCCCTCCAGCGTCAAGAGCAAAGAGGTCAATTAGGATGTCGTAGAGGTGCTGGAGGTTGTCCCTTCCAGAATATAAGGAGTGTAGCTCAGTCCACATATCTTTGGCAGTCTCATGATACATAGCCATTTGATATGGCTCACCATCTAAAGAATTAAAGATCCAGGTCTGAACTCGGCCATCATTGCGGAGCCAGTCATCGGTAGGAGGGGTGGGAGGAGTCTGCGTAAGGCGAGGGAGAAGGCCCTTGGCCTGAAGAACCCGTCTAACAGAATGAACCCAAGGGACGAAGTTCTTCTTTCCAGAAAGAGAGATGGTAGTGATGCGCAGCTCGTCACGGACTTCTGTAGTGCAAGTCGGGCGGTTAGTCGGACAGGTCGGGCGGTCAGCAGACGGGCTGTCTGTCGAGCCAGAGGAGTTACCGGAAGATCCCATAAGGGCAGACCGCAGAGGAAGCCGGCTGAGGTCGCTGCGAGAAGGGCAGGAGGCCGGTGCGAGAAGGGAGCAAGACCGCGGCGAGAAGAGGACAAACCGCCTGCGAGAATACAAGGAGGCCGCCGCGAGAAAGACTGAGGAAGACCACGACCAGAATGCGGATAGGCAGCAGTCCGCATGGTCAAGCCGGACACCAGCGAGTAGTCAGTTCGCGACCAGAGGGCAGAAACAAAAGAGAGAGTCCGCCCCGGTCTCGGTGAAGCCAGCAGCGGTCAGATCGCGGAAGGAAACCGCGAGAGAAAGCAAGCGAGAAGAAGGAATCAGAGAGAAGGCGAAGCCGCAGCGGACAGAAGGCGAAGCCGCAGCGGACAGAAGGCGAAGCCGCAGCGGACAGAAGGAGAAGCTGCAGCGGACACAGAAGCCCGCAGATAGAAGGGAGAGGAACAGCCCGCGGACAGGCCGTGCACGAAGCAAGAGGGAGAGGAACTCGCAGCGGATAGAAGGGGAAGCCGCAGCGGATAGAGAAGAAGTGGACACCACGAACTAGAGAGAATGGTGGCTACAAAAGGACCTGAAGAGGGTGGAACCACGGAGAGGGAGAGGAAAAGAGGAATGCAGAGGCAAACCGCAGAGCCTGCGGATAGGAGCCCGCGGATAGGAGACCGGAGCGGGTAGGCTCACAGTCCGCAGGAGAAGCGGAGAGGGCGGGCGGGGGCGGGTTGGGCAGTTAAAGAGAATGGGACCACACCGGAGAGACCGCTCCCTCTGATACCATGTTGAAAGAGCTCAAATCCTGTATGTATTACTTGTGTGTCTAAATACAAGGAGAGAATACAAATATATAGGAAGAAGAAGAGAGAAGAAAATCCTATACAAGATGTGGGACTAAAGGAGGAGAGAAGATAAAACAATAAATGGGCCCAATAATAGGCCCTTTACATGGGCTATTTTAACGATTACAATTATTCCTCTCCTCAATTTGGAGGTTTCGAGTCCACTTCCACCCGCTCTCACAGAGCCACATAAGGGATATCCTCACGTCACTACGACGATTATTCACGATCGCAACACACCACTTTTAGAGATCGAGTAGATCCACCGACACGACCCCACTACACTAGAGACGACCAGTATGAGGATTGTCGTCGGTCATATCCTCGCACGCAAGCGGATCGTGTTTATCCTTCGGCTCGATTCAGATATCTTAGGGATGATTATTATGAGGATAGTCGTTCTGAGAGAGATCTCGAAAGTCAATTTCGCACCGTTGCCCCTTCTTTTGACGGCTCATCAAGTCCCGAGGCTTTCAGTTATTGGCTCGTGGATATGGAGTATTATCTCGATTATTTTGAATTATTCGGTGAGCGTCGCATCAAGTTTGCGAAACTTAGGCTTTTAGATCAGGCGAGAGCATATTGGTCTAGCGTAGAGAGGACTCGCAAGCGAGATCGTCTTCATCGTGTCACGAGTTGGGTGGGCATGAAGCGTATTTTGTGCCAGAGGTATCTGTCTTCATCATATTGGAGTCGCTTGCTCAACCAATTATTTTCCCTTCAGCAAGGACCTGTGTCTGTCGCTGAGTATAGGGATCGTTTTGATGAGTTGGTTGTGAGGAGTGATATCCGAGAGGACCCATCCATGACCACCACCCGATTTCGGTCTGGACTTCGATCTGATATACGTACTGAGGTGGCTTATCACAGTTCGAAGTCCCTCGAGCAGACATATCAGCTCGCCCTCTGCTATGAACAGTCCTTGAGATCCGCAAGAGCTGGTCGATGGGATTCTCTCCTTGATCTCCGGAGTACGAGTCCCTCCCCTATTGAGGACACCACGATGCCTGGTGCGGATTGCTCCCACCCCAATGAGGTGCTTAGCCCAGTGAGTGACCTACCTTTGGTTTCTGACGCTCCTCTAGTGGCACTGACTGAGAGTGAGCCTGAGCGACCTCTCGAGCCTATAGTATCGTGCCCCTCACCCACACCACCACCTATGACATGTCATGGGTTGATTAGCACCCCTACCCTGGACTCACGTCTTGACACCGCACCCACAGATCCATTCTTGAGTGTAGTCCTATGTCGCTCTCTCATTGTCCTTACCCCGAGTCACATTACGACCCAGAGCCCAGAGCCTGGTGTTGATCTCGTAGTGGTCATGTCATCCATTCATAGGGACACTACCCCTTATGTTGGTACACATCTGGAGGACCTTGATCCTAGTGACGAGTTCCATGACGAGCCCCCAGTTGAGCCCCCTGATGATCCGCCACATCCTGGTGAAGAGGAGGTTTAGGTGAGGCGCTTGTTTATGAGTTTCGAGTTATTGACGCCTCTCATTATCATCTCTAGTCTTGCCCCAGCGAATGGGTCTTGAGTGGAGTATGACGTATGTAGGGCCTACCTTAAGCACACTAGAGTCCACTCATATTTTGCAGACCTACCTTATGACGCATCACATTCGCGATGAATTTTGGGACACACCACCCGCTGACCCACCCGATGAGCTCTTCCTTGTCGGAGACACTCACCACACTCGAGAGTCACGACTTTTAGTCGGTATACACGATTTTCATTCAGATGGTCGTCGCACTCGGGATGACTTTTCCTACACACCTCCCGGTGACCCCCCTGATGCGTTACGCCCCCTGAGAGAGATTTCGCTCTTCACGAGCTTATATGTGAGTATAGATGCCTCACACAGCCACCTGAGCACTCGTCGTACGCGGGATGAGTTTTTCTACACTCCACCGAGAGAGCCTCCTGATAGGTCGCCACCCTCGATAGATTTTCCGGTTATCATTAGATTTTCTCATAGAAGGCATGTTGTGTTTGTTATGCTTTATTTGCATCACTTACATTATTTGCATGAGTCTGTTGAGTCGGTTCGTCATCATTTACTTGAGTTTGATGTGTTGCCTGTTCATCGATTGCATGAGTGTCATGAGTCGGCCCGACGAAGAATCCATATTGGTAATAAATTCTATAAATCACATGCGGATATTCGTTGGCAAGTGCAGGTACTTCATGAAGGCGAGCAGATGATGGTGGAAATCTGCGTTGTGAGGCTTCGTGCGAGGCTTGCTGAAAGTTTGAGCGTTCGACGAATGAATCCTTACTCAGTCCTGAGATGCATCGGGACAAATGCTTACGAACTGGACATCCCCGCGAGCATGGGTATCCATACTGTGTTCAATGTCGAGGACTTGATGCCATACTTTACACCTCACGGAGTATTCGGGCCCATATCTTGGCGGCCCTCCCGAGCCTTTACTACCATTCTTGCCACCCACCACTCAGTCTATCCCCGAGCCTTTGCCACCACATTTATTGTTCCGTGCTCAGCCCATCCCTGACCCCCACTTACCCGGGATCCTGTCTCCAACGGCTTCACCATTGGCACCTCGGATCCCACCAGATCCTTCTACTAGTGTGTTGAGAGATGAGCTTATCACTGAGATCATTGTGCATGAGTTTGACCCCGCTACAGATAGTTTTGTATGTCGCTACCTGGTTTGCTGGTGCGGACGATTCTTCAGCGACGACACTTGGACGGCCCCTGGTGGACCCCTTCGAGTTTTACCCGGCATACGGCGAGAGAATTCTGATCCCTATTCATCGGGAGATGAATTCTTTCAAGCCGGGGAGATTGATGTGGAGCAGAGACGAGGACGTGGGCGAAGGACGAGTTTTTGGCCCATTCGGGGCTGATTTGGCGACTTACCATATATGGCGTGCCCGGATCGACGATCCGACTCTGTGGATGTGTCCGGACTCACATTGTGAATCAATTTCAAATAAAGCTTTGTATTTTTCGGGTTTTATTTAATATAGTTTTGACCCCGAGACCAACGGTCAATCGTAGTCATTGATTCTGGGTGCCCTAATATTTTAATTTCTTATAAATAGGTATTAGGGCTGCTGATTCCAGCCATTGTTGAATGTTTGGAGAAGAAATCCCTTCATTCCGGTGATCTCCTCCGCGGTTCCGACGTCGTGGATCCCCTTGGTGACGACTCCTTGGGTAAGTTTTGTGCTTCTTGATTTTTCCTTCCACCGCCACCCTCTCCTATTGCTATCCAGCCACCCTCAACTGGCCGGCCAGCCACCCCTCATCAAACCGCCGGCCGGCAGCCCTCCTCCCACACAGCCGCCCCAAATTCTGGGCTGTAACCAGCCACCTGCGGCCTTGTTCAGCCCAGGAACCAGCCAGCCGGCCTCCTCCCAGCGCCCCCAGCCCATTCCCCTCAGGCCGCCGCCCTCCTAGCTCCTCTGACCACCTACAAAACAGGCCAGCCTCCCTGTTTTGGCCCAGATCCAGCCACCACCGCCCCTCCATAACCGCCTCCACCACCCGGCCTTACCCCAACAGCCCCCCTTGGTTGTTTTCTCCCTCAACCAGTCCAGATCTGGACTCCTCCAGCCAGATCCAGCCACCCCGCTAATTCCCCTTTGTTGTCATCACCCCCCATCACGTGGAACCATCCCTAAACAGCCCACCAATCACCAAATCTGTCCAGATTTGGGTATTCCAGCCCAGATCCAGCCACTACCCTCTCCGATCCAGCCCTCCCCACCCTCGACTCACCCCGCCCTTACCCGATCTAGCCCCTCCGGCCACCGGAATCATTTTTGAGCCCTCCAACGTTCAAATTTCGTTTATTTACAACAGCCCTAATATTCGTATGGTGTTTTGTATTGGTTAAGTGGTTGTAAACATTGTATGGTTTGGATATTATGTGCTTGCTTGGGATTATAGTCTGTTAAAGTATCTGCTCTACGAAAATCTTTAACTGCAGGAAGGATTGATTCGCTGCACGCTCTAGCTTTGCCCCTCCACGCGGAGGAAAGCCTAAGCTTGTCTCGCTTCATTAAAGTATTTTGTTTTGCTTTGAAATATCCGCTTGAGATTTAATTACGTATTAACTAATTGTGACGTAATCGTCGGGCTTTGCATATCATGTTAGTTAGGTTATTAATTTTCCGCCACCTATAGATTCGTCCTGCGTCATCTATACTCCTCAAGATCAAGTCATTCGAAGATTGAAGGTTCACGATTCAAGGTCTTCAAGATTTCATTTCTCCAAGTTCTCCAAGATTCAAGATCTACTTTTTCGAAGAACGTTGGTGTGAAGACTTATAATCGTTTGTATTGTGTAATATTTTTTACTGATTGTAGGAGATTATTTCTCCGAGTTTGTAGATCCGTTTGTGGATCGAGTGAGTAGATCTGTTTGTGGATCGAGGTTGTAGATCCGGTTGTGGATCGAGTTGTATGAGAGGTTGTTCTCCGAGTGTTAGGAGTGTCGTCTCCGAGTTGTAGGAGTTGCGGCTCTGAGGTGTAAGATTGTGGAAATCTGAGATTGGTGAAGTAGCTGAATCTAGTCCTTCGTGGTAGATAGGCCAAACGGGTAAGTGGACATACCCAACTCGGAGAACCACTATAAATCTGTGTTTGTGTGCTTGTTTTTTAAAGTGATTCTTATTCCGCGAAAAGACACAAACATAACTTATTCACCCCCCTCTAGGTGATTTAGGTAGACGCTAAATACTTTCACTTACTCCCTCCATCACTCTTCGATCAGTTCTTCGTGTTTCATGCTCTCATCTCAATCTCCTCTCTATTATCCTTCTCAAGACCTTGATTACTCTGTAACATTCTCTTCCACCTCTTGTGTTGTGTAGGATCGCAAGATACAGACTATCATTTGTAAAGAGTAGTTGTCGAATGGGCTCTATATCCCGGACCCTCTCCCCACACAATTCTCTCCTCTATTATCTCTGTCGAGTGGCTTTGACATCTTGGGCATGCTCCTCTCCACATACTCTGGGAAAGCCCTTCTTGATCTGTCCCTCCATGACTTCACATGCGAGTCTTCTATCTACGGCAAACAACATCGTGTTACTTTCTCACTTTTCATACCCGGAGCAATGCTCCTTTTGCTCTTGTTCATTCAGATATTTGAGAACCATATAAAACCGCAAGTACTTCTAGTTATCTTTACTTCATCACTTTTATTGATGACTACTCTCGAATGACATAGTTATATTTACTTCATGATCGCTCTGACCTAACTCGGGTTCTTTGTGCCTTTATTATTGAGACTTGTAATCAGTTCTCTACTACAATTAAAACTCTTCGGACCGACAATGCTCGTGAGTACACAAGTTGGCGGAGTGGTGAGGCAGGTTGACCTCCGTCCCCTCTTACTGACGACTGGATACGCAACGACGATCGCGTTCAGACTTGGCTACTCAATTCCCTAGAAGGCGAGCCCTACCAGATGGTCATGTACCATGAGACAGCCAACGTTATGTGGACGGAGCTTCACTCCTTATACTCTGGCAAGGATAGCCTTCAGCACCTCTATGATATTATTACAGACCTTCAGGCTCTCGATGCTGGCGGGGCTGCGGACATGACGTCGTTTGTCGCTCGGGTCAAGACTCTTGCGGAAGCCTGGATCCAGCATCAGCCCGCTACTATTGATATTGTTGCACAACAGGCCCAAAAGGAAGCAGTCTGCGTTGCTATGATGATGGCTCGTGTTCCGCCACATCTTCAGAGTATCTGGGCTCATGTCCTTGCTTCGGCCACTACTCCTTCTCTCTCTGATGTGTGATCTATGCTCCTTCGCGTGCCACCGCCCCTGGATACTCCTGGCTCGTCCTCTCTGGCGCTTCTTCAGCAGACCCTTCCCCCCTTGCTTTCCTCCCCGCCTTCTGCTCGCGATGGACGCTCAGGCTCTCGCGGACGGGGACGTGGGGGTCGAGGCCACCCAAAGTGCTCGTATTGCGGTCGGGACGGTCACACTGAGGCAGTGTGCTACAAGAAAAATGGCTACCCTCCTCGCCCGACTGCGACTGTTGCCACTGCCGACTCCTCCACCACTGGTGCCGAACTTGAGGCCGTTCGCCCCCAGCTACAGCGCCTCCAGGGCTTCTTAGCCCTCCTTCCGCTTCTGTTGTCTCCACCTCCACTGCAGGTAGTGCTTATTTTTCCTCCAGTCCGCGTTGGATCTTGGACTCGGGTGTCACTCATCACATCACTTCAATGAAGCCTCCCCAGTACTCGGATGCTCCTCATCCGAAGTCTATCACGGTTGTTAATGGGGCGATTGTTCCGGTCTCTGGTTGCGCCGACATCTCCCTCGACTCATCCATCTCTCTTTGCTCGGCTCTTTATGTTCCGGGCTCACCGTTTAACTTTCTTTCTGTTGGTCGTCTTACTCATGATATGAATTGCTCTGTCATATTCACTCCGTCTTCTTTTTTGATACAGGATCGGCAGACGCGGATTATCATTGGTAAGGGTCGACTACAAAACGGGCTCTACCTTCTCGACACCTCTCCTACCGTCCTCTCCTCCGTCTCCTCCGAAGATTGACACTGCCGTCTTGGGCATGCCCCTCTGCCCGTCCTCCAGAAGGCGCTTCCTGATGTATCTCTCCCTGTATTTCAGTGTGATTCTTGTGTGTAAGGCAAGCAGCCGCGTTCTTCCTTTCCCGCTCATTGTACTCAGAGCTCTGCTCCTTTTGATTTACTGCACTCCGATGTTTGGGGTCCTTTCAAAATTATTAGTATATCTGGCTATCGCTATTTTATCACCTTTATTGATGATTATCCTCGCACAACGTGGCTTTACTTACTTCGTGATCGCTCTGAGCTTCCTCGCGTGTTTCGTAACTTTATCCTAGAGACTCAAACGCAATTCTCCACAACCATTAAAACATTGCGCACTGATAATGCTCGTGAGTACTCAAGCAACGACTTTGCCCATCTTTGTGCAGAGTTCGGTATTATTCATCAAACATCCTGTGCCTACACACCCCAACAAAATGGCATTGCCGAACGAAAGAACCGTCACCTCCTTGACGTCGCCCGCTCTCTCATGCTTCAAATGCATGTTCCGAAAATCTACTGGAACTTTGCGGTCTCCGTCGCCTGTTTCCTCATCAACCGTATCCCTTCCTCGATCCTCAACTATGTCACTCCGTTCAACCTCCTATTTCCCTCAGCACCAACCTTCCCTCTGACACCCAGGGTCTTTGGCTGCACCTACTTCGTCCACCTTCTTAGTCCGTCCTCGGATAAGCTGGATCCCCGAGCGGCCAAACATATTTTCGTCGGCTACTCTCGTACTCAGAAGGGCTACGTTTGTTACTCTCCCGCTACCCGGAAGGTCACCGTCTCCGCTGATGTTACCTTTCGGGAGGATCAACCTTTCTTCTCTTCCGCTCTAGACAATCCTTCCCCACTGACATCTCCACCACCACTCCTACCTCGCCCTGTCATTCCCGCTACTACGCCTCTTCTCCCGGTTCTTTCCTACCCTGCTCCTGCTCCCTCCAAGCCCCCAGTTATCCGTGTCTACACTCGCCGTCAACCTCCTCCTTCTGTTGCCCCTCTGCAGTCAGCCTCGACCTCGGCTACTCCGCGCCCTGCTGATCAGGTATCTGCCTCTACTGCTCATCCTCTGGCGGATTGTGTCTCCTTACATCGCCTCTCTCCCCAACTACACACTTTTGCTACTTCTCTTTCCTCCATTTCGGTTCCTAACTCCGTGTAGGAGGCGCTACGACATCCTGGCTGGCGAGTCGCCATGGAGGAGGAAATGACTGCTCTTTGGGCCAATCAGACCTGGACTCTCGTACCACTTCCTCCGGGTCAGACACCGGTTGGGTGTAAGTGGGTATTTGACATCAAACATGTCGCTGATGGAACGATTGATCGGTTGAAAGCATGACTGGTTGCCCGGGGCTTCACACAACAGCAGGGGTTGGACTATGAAGAAACTTTCTCACCAGTGGCTAAACTCAACACCGTTCAGGTTCTCATCTCCGTTGTTGTACATCGTCGGTGTCCCTTGCTACAACTGGATATTAAGAATGCTTTTTTGAATGACGGCCTACAGGAAACAGTCTATATGCAGCAACCTCCCGGGTTTGAGACCACGGGGGAGTCTCAGGTGTGTCGCCTTATGAAGGCTCTGTATGGCCTCAAACAATCCCCACGGGAATGGTTTGACAGGTTCAGTAAGGCCCTTCGGGAAGTTGGTTTCACTCGCAGCTCGGCAGACTTCTCGCTGTTCACTCGTCACCGGACAACGGGAACGGTTCTTCTATTAGTCTATGTTGACGATATCATCATTACGGGAGATGACTCGAAAGGAATACAGGAGATCAAACAACATCTAGGCACTGTTTTTCAAACAAAGGATCTGGGGCCCCTTCAGTACTTTCTGGGTCTTGAGATTGCTAGACGGCCAGATGGCCTCGTCCTCTCCCAGCAGAAGTATTGCCTCGACCTCCTTCATGATGGGGGTATTCAGGTTGTAAGCCGATTAATACCCCGATGGATGTTAATCACAAGTTATGCGCTAAGGCATCAGACTCAGATCTCTTACTCGAGAACCCAGAATACTATCGATGACTAGTGGGAAAATTAATCTACCTCACGGTTACCAGACCAGATATTTATTTCGCTGTTGGTATTGTCAGCCGGTATATGCATTCCCCTCGAAGATCTCATCTTCAGGCCGTTGAACGCATTCTCAGATATCTTAAAACGGCTCCTGGTCAAGGATTGGTATACAAAACTTTATCTTCTGCTAGAACATTAATGGTTTATTCTGATGCTGATTATGCTGGATCTCTTGATGATCGGCGATTAACCAGTGGTTTTTGCACATACTTTGGTGGTCATTTGATTACCTGGCGAAGTAAGAAACAAGCGGTTGTTGCTCGATCATCAGCTGAGGCAGAATACCGGGCAATGGCTTCGGTAGTTTAAGAACTAACTTGGCTTGAAAGCCTTCTTACCGATCTGGGTGTAAGGCTCCCTTCCCCAGCTCTTCTCCTCTGTGACAGCCAAGTTGCTATACACAGCCAAGAACCCGGTCTTCCACGAGAGAACAAAACATATCGAAGTTGATTGTCACTTCATCAGAGAAAAGGTTCAAATGAAGAAGATCGACCTGAAGCATGTTCCAGGGACAGAACAAGTTGCAGATGTCCTCACAAAGTCTCTTTTCAGTACCCACTTCTATCAGTGCTTGTCCAAGCTTGGTGCATACGATTTGTACGCTCCAGCTTGCGGGGGAGTGTTAGAAAAGCCCATGTAAATGACCCATTATCGAGCCCATGTTTTATTGTTCTTCCTTCTTCTTCTCTTTAGTCTCACATCTTGTATAGGATTTCTTCTCTCCTTTTCTCTCATATATATTTGTATTCTCTCATTGTATTTAGATACACAAACAGTATATACAAGTTTTGAGCTCTTTCAACAACTATGAATACAACCATGCATGGAGAACTGTGTTTGGGGGTTCGATGCCCCGCACCAGTCATAACCTCAATGCTAAATAGAGCTTTAAACACAAATGTGTATACAAAATTATGAGTGAACATATTGTTTGTAATAGGCATAACTAAACACTTAGTACTAGCTGACCCAGACTTTTGTTTATTTTTTGTTTCAAATATGTGCTTGCGCGTATGCTTTTATATAAACATTATTAGTTTCCTGGTGAATCCAATCAATTTTTTGAAAAAGCAGTATCACATGACAAATTACCTTGGCGACAGACTTTGGAGGATAATCTGATTCTAGCCTAGCGTCAACACATTGTTTCACCTTATCTTCACTAAGCCTTGGCGCTGCCTGTACATCAGAGCATCAGATTATATCACAACATATTAACTTATAGATTTATAGGAACTATAGAGAGTGAAACACTCATTACCCATGTCACAAGACTTTGCTGGCCACGTGGCAATGTATGATCGACAGGCTTGCGACCGGTCAGTAGCTCTAAAAGAACTACTCCAAAACTATAAACATCACTCTTTGAACTAAGCTGGCCTGTCATTGCATACCTGAAAAACCCCAATTCCTTGTTAGAGCTGGAAGTATATCAACACAATTAGTGTGTAATCCAGTTTAAACTTACTCTGGGGCATGATACCCGAATGTTCCAAGTACCCTAGTCGAGTGTAGGCGAGCTGCCATATCAGGAGATTGATTTGAAAGATCAAAATCGGCAATTTTTGCCACATCTTCGTCAAAAAGTAGTATATTGCTAGACTTGATATCCCGATGAATGATACGAGGTTGGGCCTTCTCATGTAGGTATTCGAGCCCTCTTGCAGCTCCTACAGCAATTTTAACTCTTTGAGCCCATGATAGAACTGAACCTGGTTGCGCGCCTTTGACTCCTTTGCGCCCTGTATAAGTATTCAACTTCAATTGAAAATTTTGAAATCACACGGAAAATAAGCAGCTGACGTATTTGTCAAAAGAAATCACAATTCATTTAATAGTTACTGAACCATGAAACTTCCTTAGAATAAAAAACCAATGGACTCAAAGTTATCTTGAATTAACTTCAACTAACTTTCCTGTGATTGTTCCAATTTGTACAGCATAATGCTGGTGTAAATTCTTCTTTCATCAATGCCATAGATTTGTCATCAAGTTTTCTAAGATAATATAGATGAAGTCATCAAAAGCAAAGTTCATGTCAATGCTAGAGCGGGCTTGAAGCACTAAATTACATATAGTACTTTAGAGGTCCCAGATTTGGGACATGGAAACAACCGATTTGCAAATGTAAGATTAATTAGCTTAAATTAAATTGTGACAGGCCCTGCATAAACAGGAGTTCCATGCCCGTGGGGATTGAGGGAGATGTCGGCGCAACTAGCCACAAAAACAAGAGCGCAGCGACTAGCAAAACCGTGGGGACTTCTCGCGAGAAGTCCCCACGCACATACAAACACACATACACAAACACCAACAAATAACACACACACATACACACATACACAAATAGCACACACAATCCCAAACCCAAATCAAACACACATAAACATACACACATAATTATACAAATACGAAAACAGACACACACAAACAAACACAAATACATACACATACACAAACGCCAACAAATAACGCACACATACATACACACATCCACAAAAAAACATACATGCAACCCAAAAATAAACCTAGATTGGCAAAAAAAACCTGGATTTGCATCAGAATACAGAGGGAGAAGAACTAAATGTTAGATCTTCCAAAATTGCAAGTTCTAGGGCTAAAATCGAAGTAAAAAAAACTACGCCTGCTGCGGGGAGGGTGGGGTTTCGCCGGAGAAAGCTCACGCCGATTGTGGGGGGACTCGTCGGAGAAGAGATGACGTACAAAGGAGGCGCGAAGGAGAGAGCTACCGTCGGGGAAGCTTCGCAGGAGGGGGCACTGGGGGAGACTGTGTCGGCGAAGCTTCGCAGGAGGGAGATGCGCCAGGGGAGACTGTGTCAGGGAAGTTTTGCAGGAGGGAGATGCGTCGGGGGAGACTGCTTCGGGGAAGCTTTGCAGGAGGGAGACTTCCCGAAGGGCCTTACTGAACCGTTCCCGTTGTCCGGTGACGAGTGAACAACGAGAAGTGACCGAGCTGCGAGTGAAACCAACTTCCCGAAGGGCCTTACTGAACCTATTGAACAATGCCCGTGGGGATTGTTTGAGGCCATACAGAGCCTTCATAAGGCGACACACCTGAGACTCCCCCGTGGTCTCAACCCGGGAGGTTGCTGCATATACACTGTTTCCTGTAGGTCGTCATTCAAAAAAGCATTCTTAATATCCAGTTGCAGTAAGGGCCACCAGCGATGGACAGCGATGGAGATGAGGACCCGAACGGTGTTGAGTTTAGCCACTGGTGAGAAAGTTTCTTCATAGTCCAACCCCTGCTGTTGGGTGGAGCCCCGGGCTACCAGTCGAGCTTTCAACCGATCAATCGTCCTATTAGCGGCATGCTTGACGACAAAGACCCACTTACACCCAACCGGTTTCTGACCCGGAGGAAGTGGTACGAGAGTTCAGGTCTGATTGGCCCAGAGAGCAGCTGTTTCCTCTTTCATAGCGGCCCGCCAGCCAGGATGTTGTAGCGCCTCCTGCACAGAGTTAGGAATCGAAATGGAGGAAAGAGAAGTAGCAAAAGTGTGTAGTTGGGGAGATAGGCGATGTAAGGAGACACAATTCGCTAGAGGATGAGCAATGGAGGCAGATACCTGATCAGCAGGGCGCGGAGTAGCCGAGGTCGAGGCCGACTGCAGAGGGGCAACGGAACAAGGAGGTTGGCGGCGAGTGTAGACCCGGATAACTGGTGGCTTGGAGGGAGCAGGAGAAGGGTCGGAAAGAACCGGGGAAAGAGGCATAGTAGCGGGAAGGACAGGGCGAGGTATGGGTGGTGGTGGAGATGTCAGTGGGGAAGGAGTGGATAGAGCAGAAGAGATGAAAAGTTGATCCTCCCGAAAGGTAACATCAGCGGAGACGGTGACCTTCCGGGTAACTGGAGAGTAACAAACGTAGCCCTTCTGAGTATGAGAATAGCCGACGAAAATATGTTCGGCCGCCCGGGGATCCAGCTTATCTGATGACGGTCCGAGAAGGTGGACGAAGCAGGTGCAGCCAAATACCCTGGGTGTGAGAGGGAAGGCTGGAGCTGAGGGAAACAGGAGGTTGAACGGAGTGGCATGGTTAAGCACCGAGGAAGAGAGACGGTTGATGAGGAAAAGGGCGGTGGAGACCGCAAAGTTCCAGTAGATTATCGGAACATGCATTTGAAGCATGAAGGAACGGGCGACGTCAAGGAGGTGGCGGTTCTTTCGTTCGGCAATGCCATTTTGTTGGGGAGTGTAGGCACAGGAGGTTTGGTGAATAATACCGAACTCTGCACATAGATGGGCAAATTCGTGGCTTGTGTACTCTCGAGCATTATCGGTGTGCAACGTTTTAATGGCTGTGGAGAATTGCGTTCGAGTCTCTAGTATAAAGTTGTGAAACACGCGATGAAGCTCGGAGCGATCACGAAGTAAGTAAAGTCATGTTGTGCGAGAATAATCATCAATGAAGGTGATAAAATATCGATAGCTAGAGATACTAGTAATTTTGAAAGGACCTCAAACATCGGAGTGCAGTAAATCAAAAGGAGCGGAGCTCCTAGCACAATGAGCGGGAAAGGAAGAACGTGGCTGTTTGCCGTAAATACACGAATCACACTGAAAAACAGGGAGAGATACATCAGGAAGCGCCTTCTGGAGGACTGGCAGAGGGGCATGCCCAAGACGGCGATGCCAATCAACGGAGGAGACGGAGGAGAGGACGGTAGGAGAGGTGTCTAGAAGGTAGAGCCCGTTTTACAGTCGACCTCTACCAATGGTAATCCGCGTCTGCCGATCCTGTATCAAAAAAGTAGACGGAGTGAATATAACAGAGCAATCCATATCATTAGTAAGACGACCAACAGAAAGCAAATTAAAAGGAGAGCTCAGAACATAAAGAGCCGATCGAAGAGAGATGGAGGGATCGAGGGAGATGTCGACGCAACCAGAGACCGGAACAATCGCCCCATTAGCTACACTAATAGACTTCGGATGAGGAGCATCTGAGTACTGGTGGGGCCTCAGCGAAGTGATGTGATGAGTGTATTGAGTGGCACCCGAGTCCAAGATCCAACGCGGACTGGAGGAAAAACAAGCACTACCTGCAGTGGAGGTGGAGGCAACAGAAGCCGAAGGAGGGCTAAGAAGCCCCTGGAGTCGTTGTAGCTGGAGGCGAACGGCTTCAAGGTCGGCACCTGTGGTGGAGGAGTCGTCAGTGGCAACAGTCGCGGTCGGTCGAGGAGGGTAGCCATTTTTCTTGTAGCACACGGCCTCAGTGTGGCCGTCCCGGACGCAATAGGAACACTTTGGCCAGCCCCAACCCCCACGTCCCCGTCCGCGGGAACCTGAACGTCCGCCGCGAGCATAAGGTCGTGAGGAAAGCAAGGGGGAAGGGCCTGCTGAAGAACGGCCGGAGAGGAGGGGCCAGGAGTATACAGGGGCGGTGGCACACGAAGGAGCATAGAGCACACATACGAGAGAGAGGGAGTAGTGGCCGAAGCAAGGACATGAGCCCGGATACTCTGAAGATGTGGCGGAACACGAGCCATCATCATAGCAACACAGACGGATTCATTTTGGGCCCGTTGTGCAGCAAGATCAGGAGTAGCAGGCTGATGCTGGATCCAGGCCTCAGCAAGAGTCTTGACTCGAGCGACAAACGACGTCATGTCTGCAGCCCCGCCAGCATCGAGAGTCTGAAGGTCGGTAATAATATCATAGAGGTGTTGGAGGCTATCCTTGTCGGAGTATAAGGAGTGAAGCTCCTCCCACATAGCGTTGGCCGTCTCATGGTACATGACCATCTGGTAGGGCTCACCCTCCAGGGTATTGAGTAGCCAAGTCTGAACGCGGTCGTCGTTGCGCAACCAGTCATCAGTGAGAGGGGACGGAGGTCCCTGAGTTAGATGAAGACCAAGGCCTTTGGCCTGTAGAACTCGGCGAACCGAGTGCACCCATGGGATGAAGTTCTTCTTTCCGGAGAGGGAAATTGTAGTGATCTGCAACTCATCGCGGAGCTCTGGAGGAGGGGTCGGGCGGTCAGCAGAGGTGTTAGCCGTCTGGCCGGTAGAATCCACAGAAGAACCCATGGAGGCCGAAAAGGTCGTTGTGGTTAGACAAGTAAACCGCTGGAGGAGAGATCGTTGCGGGAAGAATACTCTTGCACGACAAGCCCGCACGGTTACAGAAGAGGTCGTGGCGGGTAGTCAAAGCGACAAGAGCAGGCGAGAAGGAGAGGGAGGCCGCGACCCGAGTGCGGAAGAACAATCCGCACGGTCACAGTGTAAACACCAGCGGCCAGAGAGAGAGAGTGACCAGAGAGGTCGGCTCAAACACAAGGAGAGAGGCTGCAGCGGTTAGAGAATAGACCGCGCGGGGAGGCGAAAAGGAAGCAGACCGCGCGAGTTGAGAGGGAACCGTGCGGAAAGAGAGAGAAAGGGAAGAAGAAAAAAGGCCGCACGGTCAGAGTGAGAACACCAGCGGCAGGGGAAGAAGCCGCGACCAAGTGCGGAAATCGTCACGGAAAGAGAGACCGCGGGAATAGAGGAAGCCGCGCGGTAAGCAAGGAAGCCGTGCGGGAGAAGAGAAGGGAGAAATCGCGAGCGAAGAGGAGAGCTCGCGGCGGGAAGAGAAGGGCGACCAGCGCGAGTAGAAGACGCGGACTGGCGCAAAAAAGAAACCGCGCGGATAAGACCGAACCCGCAGCGGATAGAGAAAGGATGACCCGGGAATGGGTCCCACGGGTCTTGAGAGAAAGTGGCTATAAGAAGGGTGGGGGGAAGGGTGGAGCCACGGGAAAGAGGGAAAGGATACGGTTAGAAAAAGAGAGACCGCGGGGAGGCCGGCGAGAAGAGCCGGTGAAGGGGAACTCGCGACAAGAAGGGAGTAGAGAAGAGAAGCCGCGGAAGAGCCGGCGGGTAGGGAGGGCGGATGGTCGGGGCGGTTAGAAAAGAGGAATCCGTTGTGACCGGAACGCTCCCTCTGATACCATGTTGAGAGAGCTCAAAACTTGTATGTATTACTTGTGTATGTAAATACAAAGAGAGAATACATATATATAGGAGAGAGAAGGAGAGAAGAAATCCTATACATGATGTGGGACTAAGAGGAGAAGAAGGGAAAAAAATAATAAAACATGGGCTCAATAATGGGCCCTTTACATGAGCTTTTCTAACAGTTTCTCAATGGTGGACTAATCTCAGCACAAGATAAACATTAGCCTACATTTCTTCAACCTCTATAAGGAAAATAATAAGATAATAGTAATTTTAATCAACGAGAAGCGGATGCATGTAAACATATGATAATTCTTACCATGAAGAACATCATGAAGAGATCCCATTGTAGCAAACTCATATGCAAGGACACGGAGACTGCCATCGATATAATAGCCAAGCAGCTCAACAACATTTTCATTCTTTAATCTTGATACCATTGATACCTGAAAAACCATTATATGAGAGAACCATGAATAAAATTAAGAAAATAACCATCAAAAAATTGAGGAAGTCACCTGTGAAAGAAATTCTTGATCTGGCTGCTTACTGGCATCTAATTTCTTTAAAGCTGCAGCCTTACCATTCTTTAGGATACCATAATACACTCTACCATAAGAGCCCTCTCCAATCAAGGAATTGTTCCCAAAATTATCAGTTATATTTTTTATTTCTTCTACAGGAATAACATGGACTTCTATAGGTTGCAATTTCACACTTTGAACACCCTTTGGGGTAGGATCAGATGAACGGTAAGATCCATCATTGCCTGCATCATAATTGCAGAGTACATGCATCTTTAAATAAACAGTCATTAACAAAGAAACTTTGTACAAAAATATAGAAAACAAAAGTAGAAGTTTATCTGCTTGTAGTGGCATTTTAGGAGATTCTAAGGCTAAGATGATATTTCCTTTGTACAATAATTTGCACTATGTTATTCTTTAAAATGCATATGTTATTGCTATGGTACTGGTTTGGATTTTTTTTGTCCCAAAAACACTTCAACTATTATGAATTGGATCTCTTTAGCATTCTTCCCCATTTTTAGAGAAGGAGAAAATGCAATAAAATAAAATCAATGGGTTCTTCCTCATTTATTTTCCTTCTAATTTATTTTGTGGTTGAATTTAACTACTGCAATATAGTTTTGACTCCTACTCTATGTTTTCATGCTTCTGAATTTTTATGTTCTATTCTTGTAAACAATTTTTAAATTGCCAATTGTGTCGAATTTTTCAGTGCATTTTAATTTTTCAACAATAAAATAATTGTAGTTAAGTCTGCTGTAACCAAGAAAAATGATTTGGGAGTGATTTTAGAGTTATTTCCTTCTTAAATCGAACCTTTAAAGTGCTTATATTTTTTAAAGTGCTTATAGTCGCTCTGAAGATATTTTTTGTTATGTTGCTTGTAGTTCATTTAAGGAGATTCTAAAAGTAAGACGATATTTCCTTTATACAACAATTTAGAGCTTTTATTCCCTAAATGCAAAGGTTGATACTATGGTATTGGTTTGGTATTTTGTTTCCAAAGAAAATTTCTACTTATTGAACTGGATCCCTTGATATTGAGAAATTTATTTTCTATATATAAATTGTTTGGTAGATTGCTCTTCCATATATGTTTTCAAAATCAAGAGTACTAGAAATATGATCGTTCTTCCACATTCTTAGAGAAGGTGAAGTCGCAAGAGAGTTAGTACAAAAGGGGTTCAGAGTTTTAAAGTTTTCACATTTCTATGTTAAAAGATCTATGTCCAGCGGGATTTGGCGTGTGTGGGACCGGATTATCGTAGGACCCGATGTGGCCACGGTCCGGAATATCCCCGTCATCCCGTGGTTGGATTAGTCCCACACCGCATGCAGTGGTGGTCCTTGGTGTTTATGTACCCCCGTCCCCCCTTCCTACTACCTTGAGGTTTTGGGAAGGCCTTGGGCTGGGTGGGTTTCAACATGGTATCAAAGTCATCCCGCTGCGGGGGTATGTTAAAGAATCTATGTCCAGCGAGATTTGGCATGTGTGGGACCGGATTTTCGTAGGACCCGATGTGGCCACGGCCCGGAATATCCCCGCCATCCCGTGGTTTGATTAGTCCCACACCGCCTGCAGTGGGTGGTTCTTGGTGTTTATGTACCCCCGTCCCCCCTTCCTACTACCTTGATGTTTTGGGAAGGACTTGGGCCGGGTGGGTTTCAACACTATGAACTATTACAATGAAGCGTACTTGATATCTGAGATTTGTTTAATGCTTAAGGTTTTAAAAAAAATAGCCATTAGCAGGATAGTGTATAATTTTACTGCATGAAATCAACTACTAGAAGTATGCATGTTTGACCTGTCACCTTGGCACGATGCACATGTGACATTATATATTTCATCATGTAAGAAAATTAAAATAATAATAAAAAGAAAACAATACCTATTGCATGACTTGCAGGAAACGGACCCCCTTTAACTGGTGCAACATGAATTTCTTCTTCCCCGAAACAACCAAAGCATGTCATGGGGTTGTTTATTTTAATGATATTCTTCTGAATAGAAGCACCTTGATCTTCATATAACAAAACAAAAAAGACAAAATCAATAAAAGCACTCAAGCATCTTCTACCAATATTTCTCCTAATAAGTAACATGAATTCAAACTTTCGTTTAGATTTGGTAGAGGCATATGTAATATCGCACATGTAACTGACGCATAATATGGGTGCAGCCGGCCCCACAGCATACAACCCTCGCAAATAGAATATTATAACATGATATTAAAGTATTCCCAACATCAACTAAAAGCCCAGAGTAAATCACAACAAAAACAAAAGAAATACAAAGATAGTCCACTACCAAAAGAGTCCATGATGTACTAACAAAGTCTAGCGGTCTTATGGCCTTTTACATCACAAGTTCATACATGCAATACATGAAACTTAAGCACGCGGCCCTAAATATATAAAAAAAGGTAGGGAAGAAACTTCATAGACTTTTTGTTTTAGGAAGACAAACTCTGCCCTACGCATTATGTTTTGCAACATCAAAACAAAGAACAAAAAATATAGGTCGGCTGCAAACTGACCAACAACGATGTAATGAATCCACTCCTCCCGGTTGTCCTAGCGAACCCTGAGGAACCACATCGTCCTGCAAGTCAGCACTCTGTATGACAATAAAATAATCATAAGTAATATGTATACAATATGCATCAAGTGGGGTGTCTCAAGCATCAAACATATTTTCTACAATTTGAACGTGCAAATTGGGGTCTACTATGCAACATGTATACAGGTTTGATGATTACTGCGGTTGCACCACAACTTCTAATCAATTATCGCTGATCTTGCATATCATCATAGCGCATACACAGAATGTACTCAAGACGTTCTCACATTCATGTTTTAGAGACTAGTCGGTTATACCCATTTTGAGACCCTTCTACTAGAGTATCTCATCATTATGTGTGGTTGATAAAACCCATTTTCTAAGCCCTTCTACCAACACCTTATGTATAAGAGTGGTCGGTCATACCCTTTAGTGGGCCATTCTACCAAGTCCCAAAACTTATGAAGGAGAGCGGTTATAACCATGTCAAGCGCCCTTTAACCTATCTTCAATACAACACATCAAGCATACTGAAATCACTTGGGATTTAAAGGCAGCTAGCAAGCCTACACTCATTGCGACACCACCATTAAGATTCGGGCGTTCCAATGACACTAAGACCGCAACCACATTAAGGTCCCAATCTCTATATAAAGTCATCATACAAACATCACCGCTTAAGTTGAAATGACTACCACGACATGCATATGCTCGGAATTGAACGTCAAGCGATTATATATATTATGGCGAGATCTTGTAGTCTCCACTAATTAAGGAAACCAAGGGTCGTCTCAACGCAACCAGAAAAATATTAATGAAAACCGAGAGGAGAAGATAATTACCTTCTTCGACCTCCTTCCAACCATGAGATATGCAAATAAAAAAGATTAGCACGAGCAGGCGAGGATTCTCTACAAGTTGACGAAAAAATATCTCTAATCGAGTTTCGAGGCCTCCAGCAGCGTATCCTAATCCTCACTGAAAACATTTGTTCTCGTCTCCGTCTACAAATCTAGAAAGAGAAAAAAAAACGAGGTGGGAACTCCCCGCTACCACAAAATAAAGCCGCTTAGAGGAAATTTGTACCATCTAAGCATATCCAAAGGTTGCAAACAAACATAAACCTGTCGCCTTAACTCAGTCAGCGGATAGTGTCATTCTCCTTTGGTCGGCAATCGGCAATCACTCGCTCGATTGGCGATCGCCGGTCCCAGTAGGAGAACTACGATCACCGGTCCAATCAATGAACAGAGCTACTACGATCAACGATTAATAGTAGCTACCCGGTCAGAGATCGGCAACTGTCAGCGCCAATTTGCGATCGGCGATCACTGACTGCCAAGCACTAAGCTCCCACATGCGTTCTCTGTACATGGAAAAAATCAATCCTTATGCCCCCAGGTCGTGCTGCTCTTGAAAAATGTAACCTTGGCGATAACAACAATAATACAAGCAAACAACAATTGCGACATAGTTTATTGCATTTAGCTTCTCCTTGTAGCACTCCGTTTGATATTGTTCATTCTGATGTTTGGGGACCGTCCCCTATTTTATCTACCTTTGGCTTTCGTTGGTTTGTCACATTTATTGACTGCTTTTCTCGTACAACCTGGGTGTATTTGCTCAAAAAAAAGTTAAGCTCGTACAACCTGGGTGTATTTGCTCAAAAAAAAGTTAAGTCTTCCTTTGCTTTCAGCTTTTTCACAAAATGGTTCAAACCCAATTTAAGGGTGTGGTTCGTGTCTTACGGAGTGACAATGGGGGGAGTATGGCGATCGGTGAGCCATTGACTCGTACCTCGCTAGTCATGGTATCATACACCAGACCACGTGTATTCACACCTCTACCCAAAATGGAGTTGTTGAACGGAAAAACCGTCACCTATTGGACATCGCTCGTTGTCTTCTGAGTGTTATGCACATCCCTAAGTCCTATTGGGGCGATGCAGTTCTTACTGCTGCACACCTTATCAATCGGCTTCCCTCACGTGTGCTTAGCTATGTTACTCCCCTCGCTCGGCTGTCTACCATAACTGTGGTATATACTTGTCACCTTCCTCCTAGTGTCTTTGGCTGTGTATGTTTCGTCCACATCCATTTGCCCCACCGTGACAAATTGGACCCTCGGGCCCTCCGGTGCGTGTTCCTCGGATACTCGTCCGCTACGAAAGGGTATCGGTGTTACCACCCTCCCTCTGGGTGTGTTTGCTACACTATGGATGTTACCTTTCGGGAAGGGGAATCCTTTTTTGCCATCGACTCATGCTCCTCGTCAGGGGGAGAATATTGGCGATATGGATGTCCCTCTTCCCCTTCTTCCTTCTCTACCACCACAATCTCCTGTGTCTCAGGAACAGGGACCCCCTATCCCTGTTCCTCTGCCTGATACTCTGATATCTCATTTTCCTCACGTATATCACCGTCGCTCCTCCCGTATGCAGGCTACTAACGCTCTGCATCTACCAGTGCTCGCTACTGCCTCAAATTCTGATGATGCAGATTTGCACATCCCGCTTGTTCTGTTGAAAGGTAAGACTGCATGTACTAAACATCCGATTTCTAACCGCGTGGCTTACCATCACCTTACACCGGCCCACCAGGCCTTTGTTGTTTCTCTCTCGACGGTCGTTGTTCCCAGGACATGGCAGGAAGCATTGGGTATTCCGGCTTGGACTCAGGCTATGAAAGAGGAGATGTCAGCCTTGGACAAGAACCATACTTGGGATGTCTCGCCCCTCCCTCCTAGTTAAAGGGCTATTGGCTCGCGATGAGTGTTTTCAGTAAAACAGAATCCAGAAGGGAAGGTCGAATGGTACAAGGCACGACTGGTTGCTCAGGGGTACACTCAGACTCAGGGAGTTGACTACCAGAAGACCTTCGCCCATGTGGCTAAGATGGACTATATTCGGGTACTGTTGTCTTGTGCGGCTTGCATGGACTGGGATTTTCATCAACTGGATGTTAAGAACGTGTTCCTCCATGGTGAGCTCGATGAAAAGGTGTACATGAAATTCCCTCCGGGATTCATTAAAAAAGGAGCTGAAAACCTTGTCTGACGACTAAGGAGGTCCTTATATGACCTGAAACAGTCCCCCAGAGCGTGGTTTGGCAGATTCCTCACGGCTATGCTCAAATTTGGGTACAACCAGGCACAATCGGATCACACTATGTTTATTCGGAGGCATGTTCAGGGTGTTGTGGTCTTTAGTGTTTATGTGGATGACACTGTAATCACAGGTAACGATTTGGAAGAGATCGCAAATCTCAAGTCCCTTTTAGTTGCCGAATTTGAGGTGAAAGACTTGAGAAAACTACGATACTTTCTGGGAATTGAGGTGATTAGATCTGAATAGGTTATTTTTATATCACAGTGGAAATATGTCCTAAATTTGCTGCAGGAGACCGGTATGCTTGGTTGTGTTCCTGCAAACTCTCTGATGGAAGAAAATCATGGAATCAGTGAAGTCGGTGACAGTGATCAGGCCGATGTCACTCGCTACCAGAGATTAGTTGGGAAATTAATATACTTGTCTCATACTCTTCCAAACATTACTTATGAAGTTGGCATCCTGAGTAGATACATGCATGCTCCCAGGGCCAGACATCAAGAGGCAGCATACCGTGTGCTACTGTATTTGAAGAAAGCCCCAGGTCAAGGTCTTTTGTTCTCCAAGAACGACCACCTGAGGATTGAAGTTTTCACCGATGCTGATTGGGTAGGATGTCGTGACGATCGGAAATCTACAACAAGTACTGGTAACATGGCGCAGTAAGAAGCAAAACGTAGTGGTCAGATCGAGCGCTGAGGCAGAATAACGTGTTATGTCCCACGGCATGTGTGAGGGTCTATGGCTGTGTACCATTCTACAAGACTTGGGGTTTCCCGTGACGTCCCCCTTCTCCTTATTTTGCGACAACAAGGCAGTCATTAGCATAGCCCACAATCCAGTTCAACATGACAGAACAAAGCACGTGGAGGTGGATCGACATATCATCAAAGATCGCTTGGATAAAAAGATAGTGGTCACACTGTTCGTCCACTCTAAAGACTAGCAGATGTGTTCACTAAGAGCTTGGGAAGTGACTCGTTCACGGATAACATCAAGAGACTTGGAATGACTGACATCTTTCATCCGACTTGAGGGGGAGACTTGAGAGTTATCATACAAGTCGTATATTCTGGGTTTATTTATTATTATTGTGCGGAAGTTGGTTTAGTCCCACACCGTGAGTCTTGTTGTTATGTATCATTGTAGTCCCTATATACTCCCACATTGTGGAGGAACAAAACAAGTTTTCTCTCGATTCAACTCATATTAATAAAGACTTAAAACCCTACAAAATTTTGGAACCATGGCTGTATCCACACAATCAAATCAACTCCATAGAAATACAAATAATAGAGAAAACTATTAGGATTCGGTCATTTGATGGACTTGAACCTAGAAATTGTAATTGGATGTTCATTTTCATTGGAATTGACCTCCAATCCCAATTCTGAAACCTCATTTCCATCCTGAACAGACACTTATTGTTAAAACTCACATAGCAAAGTAAACAGCAATCTACAAACTTGTTTAAGTGAAACAAATCATTTGTTAGCAGAAGGTCTGAGAGTCAACCAGTGAGAGTTGTTGAATCAGAAACTCATGTCTTTGAACTATATGGGCTTTAGTAAAGAAATCAGCAATCTGAAGCACGGATGAAATGTGATGAAGTGAGAGAGTTTTGTTTAGATATTGCTGGCGGAAATAGTGGTAGCCAATTTCAATATGTTTGATGCATTCATGAAACACAGGATTGGAAGTAATTTGAATAGCATTTGTATTGTCACGGAACAACGGTGTGGCATCTGAGATTGAAATGGGGAGATCTTGTAGGAGACATCAAAGCCAATTTATCTTAGCAGCGGTGGTGGTCATGGCACGATACTCAGATTCAGCACTAGAAAGAGACATAACATCTTGTTTCTTGGATTTCCAAGAAATCAGAGAATTGCCAAGAAAAATGCAGTATCTGGTGGTGGATTTACGATCAGAGACATCACCAGCCTAGATAGCATCGGTATAAACACAAAGATTTAGAGCTGAGTTAGATGAGAAGAGTAAGGATCTGGTCATTGTGCCACGAAGATAATGCAAGATGCGTAGAAGGGCAGCATAGTGAGTATTCCGTGGTTGAGACACAGACTGGCTGATGATATGGACGGCATGAGAGATGTCCGGCCGACTGATGGTGAGAAATACCAGCATTTCAGCCAGTTGTCTGTATCTTGAGGGATCATGTAGGATTTCTCCGTCTTGTGTACTAAGCTTGAGATTTAGCTCAAATTGAGTAGCAGCAGTACGATCATCAATTAAAGCAGCTCTATAAAGAATCTCAGTAATGAACTTTTGTTAGGATAGAAGATAACCCCAGGGACTATGATCAATTTCTAAACCAAGGAAGTAACGAAGGGGTCTGAGATCTTTCATTTCAAACCGAGTCTTGAGGTGGCCCTTGACTGGTTGGATATGTCTTGAGCTACCTCTCATGACGATCATGTCATCAACATACAACAGCAGAAGAATTCCAGATGGATGTGTGAAAAAGGCTGAATCGGGGAGACTTGCAGAAAAGTCGGCTGATAGGATGACAGTAGTGAACTTGGAAAACCATGCACGGGAGGCTTGTTTGAGCCCATAAAGAACCTTACAAAGGTGACAAATTTGACATACTGAGTGGGAGACCCCTGATGGTGGTGTCATATAAAAATTTTTGTAAGAGGTTACCATGAAGAAAAGCATTCTTGGCGTCTAGTTGAGAGATGTTCCATGAGTGGGTGGTGGCAATGGCAAGGATAGTGCGAATGGTAGTCATTTTAGAAACTGGCGCAAATTTCTCATCGTAGTCAATGTCATACTGTTGTTGGAAGCCACGGGCGACGAGGCGAGCCTTATATCTGTCAATAGTTCCATCAGCTAGTGTTTTGATTTTGGGGCACGATAATCCAGTTCTTCTTCGCTCGCTCGATAACATGCCAGAAGCAGAGCTCCCCAGAGCGGATACTCAAGACCGTGGAATTCGTTCAGATGAAGGACCTGAGGCACGACATCACTGCAACCACTGGAAATAGCAGACATCAGGCATGCGGCATAGGGGGTCACTCATAAAGAAGTTTGTGTCATGATCAAGGAAAATAAGCAAGTCAAACAATGTGTTGCCCACTGTCCTCTTTCACCGTTAGCACCAGAGGTATTGGCGCATCCAATCCTGAAAGGATACAAGCTCCCAGAACTCGAAACGTTCGGTGAAACGAACGACCTGCAAGACCACATTGATTACTTCGTCATCATAATGAGGCTCAACAATGCCCCGGATCAGCTGTTGTGTCAGACGTTCCCGACGACCTTGAAAGGGTAAGCTCGCACTTGGTTCTATTCACTGAACAAAGGAGGGATCAAAAACTTCACAGATCTATCTCAACTCTTTGTTGACCAGTTCATCGCTAACCGCAAGATCGCCCGAGACCCCTCCTACCTTCTAGGGGTTCGTCAGCACAAGGGAGAATCCCTCAAAGACTTTTTTTTGTCGCTTCACGGCTGAAGCACGATATATCCCGGGAATCGCCCCCCATCTCCTGCGCGACTTCCTCCTAGGAGGGCTCCTACCCGGCAGATTTTACTCAACACTAGTAAGGGAAACAGTCCCCAGCCATGCTGAACTTATACGTCAAATCAAGGCTCAAATTGCAGCCAACAAAGCAGTCAAAGCACATCAGCAGCAGTTTCAAGACAGTTCGGAACGGAAAGCGCAACGACGATCGTCGCAACAAGCCGCGGGCCCAACAGCATTAGAACCACGCTCTCCTCAACACCTCCATGGACAACATACTCCATGCAATCCAAGATAAGGTACCGCTCCACAGGCCTAAGCCTATTGCCCCAAACAAAGGTGGTCAATCGCAGTACTGCGAGCTTCACCGTGGGTCCGGGCACAGCATGGAATATTGTACCAAACTGAAGAAAGAAATCAAGCGCCTTCTTCGCCAAGGGTTCTTGAAAAAATTCCTGCGGAACAAGACACAGAATTAGTCAGCATTGTACAAGTCGACGGATGAACGACCATCCATCTGCTAGAGGAAACTAGGGGGCAACCCTTAAAGTAATTTCTTCAGGGAAAAAGCTCCCTCCCACTTACAGAAACATGTGTTTAAGCTTCTGCACATTATTTCTACAAATTGATGTTCTGACTCTATTTACTTCATATGTTTCAGATGACGAACGCCAATAGGTAAGTTCACAAGACCTACACCGGTCACCACTAGGGGACTGCCCCCCATAGCGGTCGGTGCCCGCCAATAGGTAAGATCATAAGACCTATGTCTGTCATCGCTAGGGGACTGCCCCCAATAGCGATCGGCGTCTGCCACTAGGTAAGGTCGCAAGATATACATCTGTCGTCACTGGAGGTTAACCTCCCGAGCAGTCGACGTCTGCCACTAGGTAAGGTCGTAAGACTTACACCTGCAGCCTCTCACTGTCGACGATCGAAGGTATGCCCTTCTCTCCGCAGTAGGTCGTGGCATTGTCGGGGGCTGCCACCCGTGCGTTCGATACCGGCTCGAAAATCTGCTCTTCACCACCTCCTCGGGACCACGTCCCTGCGGCCTCCCACTGCCGACGATCAAAGGTCTGTCCTTCTCTCCGCAGTACGTCGTAGAATAGTCAGGGTCTTCCCCCTCACTCGTCGTCAGTTCGAAGATCTGCTCTTCACTGCCTCCTTGGGACCACGACCCTGTGGCCTCCCACTGTTGACGATCGAAGGTTTGTCCTTCTCTTCGCAGTAGGTCGCGGCATCGCCAGGGGCTGTCACCCTCGCGTTTGCCACCGGTTCGAAGATCTGCTCTTTACCGCCTCCTCGGGACCACGTCCCTGCAGCCTCCCACTGTAGACGATCAAAGGTATTCCCTCCTCTCCACAGTAGGTCGCGGCATAGCCAGGGCACGCCCCCCTCGCTCGCCACCGATTCGAAGATCTGCTCTTCACCACCTCCTCGGGACCACGTCCCTGCGGCCTCCTATTGCCGACGATCGAAGATATGTCCTTCTCTCCGCAGTAGGTCGCGGCGTCGCCAGGGCCTGCCCCCCCCCTCGCGCTCGCAACCGGTTCAAAGATCTGCTATTCACCGTCTCCACAGGACCACGTCTCTGCGGACTCCCAATACCGACGATCGAAGGTATGTCCTTCTCTCCGTAGTAGGTCGCGGCGTAGCCAGGGCCTGCCCCCCTCGCTCGCCACATGTTCGAAGATCTACTCTTCACCGCCTCCTCGGGACCACATCCTTGCGGCCTCCCACTGCCGACGATCGAAGGTCTGCCCTTCTCTCCGTAGTAGGTCGCGGCGTCGTCGGGGCCTGCCCCCCTCGCGCTCTCCACTAGTTCGAAGGTCTGCCCTTCACCGCCTCTCCGGGACCACATCCCTGCGGCGTCCCACTGCCCGCGATCGAAGGTCTATCCTTCTCCCGCAGTAGGTCGTGGTACCGCCAAGGCCTGCCCCCCACGTGGTCGCCCAGGTTCGAAGGTCCGCCCTTCACCACAAACTACTCAAACGACATCCCCCAGACTGGCAAACCCGGCCTCTCAATGCCCGACTAGAAGTGTTCGTCCTTCTCCCTAGTAGTAGGACACAGGACTATCTGGGTCTCGTCCTTCAACCGCCAACCATTCAGCGACATCCCCCATACTAGCAAACACGACCTCTCACTGCCCGACTAGAAGTGTTCTCCCTTCACCATAGTAGTAGGACACGGGACTATCTGGGTCTCGTCCTTCAACCACCAACCACTAAGCGACATCCCCCAGCCTGGTAAACTCGACCCCTCACTACCCGACTCGAAACATTCACCCTCCACCCTGGTAGTAGGTCGCGGAACCATCTGGGTCTCCTCCTCCAACAGTCAACCTCGAAGGAGTGCCTCAAAGTTGCCCGCGCAAAGATAGCGAAACCAACATTACAACTTTCACAAGAACTCAAAACTATAATACGACAATTAGTCCAAGTCAAAACGCACGAAGCTGCTACAACAAAATAAGGATATAAAATCTAATCACAAACGCGCGCACAACACAAGCGCAATCAAAGCAAGGTACAACAAACTGAGGAGACTTTTCCCCCTCATCAACAGTAAACTCAACACGAAACCAGCAACAACACACTAATGCTTCCAAAGAATCATCCGCCCTTCGCCCATGCAGTAGTCCGAGCATCATCTGGATATGGCCCTCCAATCACCGACGTCTAAGAAGCATAACATTATTGCTTACACGGAACGATGGTTCCAACACCGCTAGAGCTCGATCATAACCGCAAGCAAGTGCCCAAAGCTAGAACAGTGAACAAATAATCAAGCGATGCTCGAGGAGTTACCAAAGCTCTGCAAGCAAAGTACAAAGTCACTACATAATACAAGTGCGCAAAGAAACAATAAAGACAGAGTCACGCCTCATCTATGTCAACACTGGAGCCCCTCACTCATCCTTGAAAGGATCTCCAGCATCAGATTCAGCTACGCCACAACGACGCATCTGCACCACCATGTGGATCTAAACCTTCAGTCTTACAGGTATCGCCTATCGTTTCGCGCACATTACGCATTGTGCGCACAACACACGTTGTGCCCTGCGCACACGTCCCGCACATTGCGCCCCGCACGTACGTCGAGCACCTTGCACACGCACTTCATACACTTTGCACCAATTGTGCACAACTTACACACACCACTACCAGCGCATGAGGTGCCCCGTGCGCATTTCACCCCTGACGCATCAGCACACATCATCACGAGCAAGCATTTCACTCAGTGGATGGTTCACCTTTCGCACCTCTGCCGCACTGGTCAACTCCACCATGATCACCGCAAATTATCAAACGAACGACTTAGGGAAAAGTCCCCGCCACCATTCGCTTCGGCTCTTAGCTGCAGGGACTTGGGGTCAAATGATGGGGTTCCCCCGAGCCGGTTCAACCGAACCCGTAGAGCCCGCTAAGGCGTTAACGGCGTAGACCCCCAAAGTGTAACCGATGTCGTAATCTTCACCATCGCCGCCTTCGCCGCGGCAACCGGCGCTGCCACCGCCCGAGGCGTGACCGTCACCGTCCGGTCGGCTAGCCGCCACCCCCGAAGGGGGCGGCATCTCTCCTGCCAAGGGCGGGCGGCCATACGTCCGCCCCTCCCCCTTTGGTCGCCCAACTTTGGGAGGTCTCTTGGCCGCCCATGGTTGGGCGGCACTCTCCCGCCAGGGGCACGCGGCCATATGCCCGCCCCGCCCCCTTTAGCCACCCAGATCTGAGCGGTCATCTCCCGTCCAGGGGCGGGCGGCCATATGGCCGCCCCGCCCACTTTGTCCGTCCAGATCATGGCGGACATCTCCGGTCCAGGGGCGGGCGACCATATAGTCGCCTACCTCCTTTGGCAGCCCATATCCGGGCGGCCTCTTGGCCGCCCGGATTTGGGCGGCCATCTCCCGCCTAGGGAGGGCGGCTGCGAGGCCGCCGCACCTTCCGATCGGGCTCCGCCGCCCGCTGGCCAGCGGCCTTGCTTGGCCTCCAGCCGCCGCCCTTGTCGGCCGCTCCTCCCCTCGTGGGGGGAGCGGTTATTTTTCGGCGAGGGCAGTTATTTTCCGGCTGGGGGCGGTCTTGTCATTTACATAAAATATGTGATCTGCGTGCTCTAAACGGAGCGTTTCTATTCGCCCGGCTGGTGGTTACTGGGAGAAATTACTGGTTTGCCCTTCCTAAAATCTATAAATAAACTCATTTCCTCTCCATTCCATCTTTTCCTCCGCCGGAGAGATCCTCATACGATTTTCTCTCGCATCTCCTCCTCCTACGAATTTCTCTCTCCTCATTTTCTCTTCATAGCGCGCTCCCGTGCGCGCCTCTTCTTAGCGCACTCCAGTGCACGTCTCTTCCTTGCGCGCGCCTCTTCCTTGCGCGCGCCTCTTCCTTGCGCGCGCCTCTTCCTTGCGCGCGCCTCTTCCTTGCGCGCGCCTCTTCCTTGCGCGCGCCTCTTCCTTGCGCGCGCCTCTTCCTTGCGCGCGCCTCTTCCTTGCGCGCGCCTCTTCCTTGCGCGCGCCTCTTCCTTGCGCGCGCCTCTTCCTTGCGCGCGCCTCTTCCTTGCGCGCGCCTCTTCCTTGCGCGCGCCTCGTCCTTGCGCGCGCCTCGTCCTTGCGCGCGCCTCTTCCTTGCGCGCGCCTCTTCCTTGCGCGCGCCTCTTCCTTGCGCGCGCCTCTTCCTTGCGCGCGCCACTTCCTTGCGCGCGCCTCTTCCTTGCGCGCGCCTCTTCCTTGCGCGCGCCTCTTCCTTGCGCGCGCCTCTTCCTTGCGCGCGCCTCTTCCTTGCGCGCGCCTCTTCCTTGCGCGCGCCTCTTCCTTGCGCGCGCCTCTTCCTTGCGCGCGCCTCTTCCTTGCGCGCGCCTCTTCCTTGCGCGCGCCTCTTCCTTGCGCGCGCCTCTTCCTTGCGCGCGCCTCTTCCTTGCGCGCGCCTCTTCCTTGCGCGCGCCTCTTCCTTGCGCGCGCCTCTTCCTTGCGCGCGCCTCTTCCTTGCGCGCGCCTCTTCCTTGCGCGCGCCTCTTCCTTGCGCGCGCCTCTTCCTTGCGCGCGCCTCTTCCTTGCGCGCGCCTCTTCCTTGCGCGCGCCTCTTCCTTGCGCGCGCCTCTTCCTTGCGCGCGCCTCTTCCTTGCGCGCGCCTCTTCCTTGCGCGCGCCTCTTCCTTGTGAGTGTCTCTTCCTTGCGCGCTCTTGCACGCACCTCTCTCTTGCGCGCTCTTGTGCGCGCCTCTTCCCTTGTGCGCTCTCCCGCGCGGCTCTTCAATGCGCGCGCGCTCTCCTCCAATCGCACATTCGCACTCCCCGCCATCAAGATCGCCCAAGTGCGCCTCTGCGTGCTCCGCCATCAAGACCGCCCAAGGGCGCCTCCGCGCGCCCCACCGTCAAGACTGTCCAAGCGCGCCTCCATGCGCTCCGCCGTCAAGACCTTCCAAGTGCGCCTTCACGCGCCCCTCCGTCAAGACCATTCCAAGTGCGCCTCTGCGCGCTCTGCCGTCAAGACTGTTCCAAGCACGCCTCCGCGCGCACCGTCGGGACCACCAAGCCTCCTCAGTGTCAGCAAACCAAGCAGCGCCCAAAGTTCGTGTACCTCGCACTGCCAGCAGTTTACAAAGCCAACTTCAGAGTCCGCCAAGGACTGCTCAACTGCAGCCCGTCGTGCAGAACGCACAGAACCCCCAGCGCCCTCAACTCTGCAGCAAGCTCGTCGGGAGGCGACGAGTCGGTCATTCCAAACTCATCAAAGTGCAACAGGAGACAAACCACTAAAAATACGGCGCACAGGACGCGCCGCTCGAGCTTTCAATCCCCAGACACCAGGGCGAGAATACAGAGTCACCCCCACTTTCAAGCATCAACAAATGACTTCAAAGCACGGCCAGTGCATCGCTGTCCACAACTCACAAAGAAACACTTAGATTCGCGAGTGGTGGTCTGTCACCCTTTGAGCTCTCCCTCCACTCTCTCTCAACAATTGTAACAAGAGGAGGTCTGTCCCCCTCGAGTTCTTCAAGAAAGCCTTGTAGAACAACTAACAAATAGTAGAGGTTTGGCCGGCACGGACCCGGCCACGTGGTTTTTCACCCAGTTGACGGATTTTCCATGTTAAAAAAATCATTTCCCCATCTCTTTACTTACTGTGAATGTTTGTGTGTTCGACCACTCCCATACTAAGGCGGTTCAATTTAGTCCGTTCTACCGGAGTCTCGAGCGATCCCTAACAATACTAAACATCTTAGGCTTGTGTATTGTCTACTTTATATGTTGAATTTGTCGGGTGTCATCTTCAACTACTATTTGGTTGAAATCTACTATGAAGGTATCAACAGTTTGTTAGAAGCCAACCAGGTTCATAAAACAGATTTGCGCTTAAGATATTGCAGATTTACTAGCCCAAATGAATCGAACAGAAACTGGAACTCCTTTATCCTCGTGTTTAATATCCTAATAGAGGAGGATTTCACCTACAATCCAATCCAATTGTTATAGTAAAGCTTGAACTCCAATCAACAAGTCATAAAACTGTCCTACACTTGTAAATTTCATGGCAGATGGGGATCTACAGACCTACTCTCAACTTCTCTACAGTCGATCTAAGATCGAATCAAACATTACGCAGTAGTCAAATTATCAGCGTGCAACAGACACATTATAGTGAAATAAGAAGAAAATTGACAGAACAATGGAACTTGCCGGCGGATTGAGACTTGGGAACAGGAATCTCGCCTCCGACTCTCTCGACGGGCAAATCGGAAGTGAATCCGACAAAAGCTTCTGCTGAAGAAGACGGCGTATGAAGCGGAAACCGGCGGTGGAGTGGAAGAGGAAGCTCGCGATAGCTGGAAAGTTGATCGCCGAAGACGGAGAAAGTCGCCCTCGTCTTCTAGCCGCGTCAACTGTAGATGGAGACGGGAGGATCGAATTTAAGAAGCAGAGCTCCGATTATTTTATTATAGTTTTAGTTTACTTTACCTTTTCCTGCCTCTGACCGCAGAATCACAAGCTCAAGGAGTCCCCATTACTCTTCCTACTCGCTGTTCTGTTGAACAAGACTATACACAGGACAACAGGAGTAACAGGACGGCATAAATAGTCAACTATTAAAAAATTTTAAATCGGCGTGGGTTTAGGGTGAGACTGGGCGTTCGCAAAAGCAGATTCATCAGCACCGCCGGGACCATGACAAAGAGAGTCTTATGCTTAATTTGGCATGGCAGTGGCGGGAGCAGAAGGCGGGAGGAATTGTGGGGATCGAATTGGAGGCTCGGAGGCGGGGATCAAAACGTGTAAAACGGGTGGCTTTTTCCCCTTGCTGCAGGATCAAACACGTGAAACGCCGACGGAGGCTCATTTGTTTCGGCGCATTGCGGCGGCGTTTGCTCCAAACGCCGCCTGAAAACACAGAAACAAATAAAACCTTAAGCATTGTTATTGTTGCGGACTAACTCGATGCCCCGGTCGGACCGGATTAACTCGGACCGTCTCAGCCTGCGGAGCGGTCGAGCGCGCACACAGCCAATGTAAATGAACAGTCGACACAGGGTGTGATGGCGTGGAAAAACCCCTTAAATGGGTAAAAAACCATGTGACCGGGTCTGTGCCGATCAAATTCCACTAGCTTCCGGTGATTACAGTGTGTTGGAGATCGGGGCGACAGACCGCTCCCGTTACAACTTGGGGAGAGAGGGAGACTAGGCTCCCGACGGGCAACAGGCTGCGTCGTGGGAGTAATTTGGATGTTGAAATGTGTGGGATGATCCTGGTGCTCTGGTGCTGGTATGTTCGCACACGCTTGCTGGCGACGGATGCCTTCTCCCTTTGGCTTTCTTGGAGACTTGGGCGTTTTTCTGGTGGCAGCGTGCTGGTGGAGCGCTGGTATTCGCAGGTGGCCGTTGGTGGCCGCCGATGGTTCATGGCGACTAGAGGCCGACTCAGGGGAGGAGGCAGGAGAGCTCTCACCTGGGGAAGAAGAAGACAACCCGGAGAAAAGAAAAAGTGAAGTCTGAAGAGGCCCTGTGGTCCCTTTTATAGCCTCCGAGGGAGGATTATGGCGGGCCCCACCACTAATGTAGTGGGTTAGTGGGTGGTTACCCTCTTGATCGGACGGCGAGGAGAGCCTCCCCTCGATCAGACGGTGGGGAGGTCGTCTACGGCGACGGGCCGCCACGACGGCGGTGGTGGCCGGCGGGGCGGCGGCGGCGGCGGTGGCGGCTGGCCGGGCGGCCAGAGGCAGGGGCGGCTGGCCGGGCGGCCGGCCTGGTGGCGGCCGGCCGGGCGGCCGGAGGCGGGGGCGGTCGGCGGTGGGGGCGGCCGGCTTGGTGGCCGGCGGCGGCGGCTCGGTCGGCGGCCTGCCGCGGCTCGGCCGGCGGTCAGGTGGACGGCCGCGGTTAGGCCGGCTACGGCTGGCCGCGGCTAGGGCAGCCGCAACTAGGCCGGTCGCGGCCAGGCCGGCGGCCGGCCGCGGCCACCCCGCCGGCGAGGCCGGCGGTCCGACCGCGGCGAGGCCCGGAAGGGGGTCGGCCACCGGTGGTGGTCAGACTGCCCAACGACGAGGGTCTTCCCGGCGGCGACGACCTCCTCCATGGGGAGCGGGAGTGGGTCCCCCCCCCCCCCCCATGATTCTCTCATCATGAGAGTTCATGGGGGGATGGCCCACCCATGATCCACTTTGGTAGGAGACCATGGGGGGCTTTCTCTCCTATAAATGATGATGGAAATCATCAATTGCCCCCCAAATCTTTGCTATCTGAGAGCGAAGTGAGCGAGAGAGGAGAGATTTCCCTTGCCTCCTGCTGTCATGATGGTTTCTGGTGAGAAGGTTGAGGCGGCGGCGGCGGCCAGCGCTTCCAAGGTACTTAGAGAGAGGTTTGACGAACGACGGCGACGCACCGATGCACGAAGGCTGGGCGTGTGCATGCCGCTATCCACGCAAACCTCGCACCAGTTTTTGAACAAATCCAAATAAAATTTCGAGTCACGCTCTTCAAAGAGCATAACTAGCCCCATGAAGCGTGTCATCCCAAAAGGAGTAAATTACGACAAAGGGACGCCACAAAACTTTAAGATGTCAACCACCTCTCGCACGACAGAAATCAGAATCCAGACCGTAGTATTGTCTCGCACAATGTCAACCAACCCTTAGGTGGATTTTGAACTCTTTCTTCAATATGTGGAATCCTCACTTCAAGATCGGCAAGTATTCCATATCTTTTTCTCCAAACTGCAATTTGTTCGGCAGTGAGTGTGGAGCGCAACCGCATTGGGCGACCATACACATTGCGCTTTGAAACCTGAAAGATAAAACAATAATCACCAAAAATAATCATTCATGGCTAAGAATTAACGCCATCCCAAGTGCAAAACAATCGCGCCTTGGAACCCCCCGTCACAAGCACATGTAATACAACCACGTGCGCAAAAAACCACGCAAACACCCAAAAGCACACAAGCACGAGCACCCAATAAGGCGCAAGGGCGCTCGCCCAAGCTCACATGCACCCAGGAAAACACAGACACACGTGCCTAGAGGGGCACAAGCACATGCACCCGGAGCGCTCCCGAAGCGCGCATGCCCGGAACACGCGCGCCCGAACACGCGCGTGCTCCCAAAGCATGCACGCCTAGTGTGCGCTCCCGGATATGCGTGCCCCTGAAGGCGCGCGTGAATGCCTGGGAGCGCATGCGGGAACACATACATCCGGATGCTCGCACGCTTGTGCGCCCATGGGATCGTACACACCCGGTACCGTGCAGGCTCCCCCTGCCCCACGCGCCTTTGTCTCTGCGAGCTTCTGTCTCTGCATGCCTCTGCCTCTGCGTGCATCCGCCTTTGCACATTCATGTCACCGCACATTGATTTTTCGTTCAGACACTTTGCAACATACCTTGGCATGCACATTGTCGCCTGACAATCCTGCTGACACCTCTCTGTTCATCCCCTTTATCATCACCGCCTAAGGAGACCCGTAAAAATCCGCGCTCTTCTCACACTCCGGCTCCAAGCACCGAGAATTTTGGGGGCATATGATAAGGTCATCATGTAATTTATAGAAAGGTAGGGTTTTAATAGCCCACCCCTCATGATCCCATAAACTTAGTGGGATCATGGTGTAACTACTGCACACGAGTTCAGGGCACTCGTTCCCCTCCCAGCCCACTCACAGATCCCACTACGCGCACCTTCCACGCAACCACTGCGACTGGACGTCGGCACTGCCTTCACCGACATCAAATGGTTCGTGCCCGACCGGCCCCACCAAGATCTGTATCGCCCGACCGGCCCCACCAAAACCGATGTCGCCCTCCCGCTAAGGGCAATCGCACCCCATGACAGCCCTCTCGCAGCCGCAGGGCTGCTATCGCAAGGGGAGGCCGCACCCTGCGACTACCCTCCCGCGACCCCCCCCCCCCCCCGCGGCCGCAAAGCCACTCCCGCTGAAGGCGGGCGCCCTTTCGCGTCCACCTCACGTGGTCGTAGGGCTGCTCCAGCAAGGGCGAACGCGGCCTGCGACCACCTCCTGCGGCAACGGGACAGTCCCAAATGGGGTGGTCGCACCCGTGGTCGCGGGGACAAGGTCGCAAGGGGCGCCCGCATCCCGCGGCCATCTCCCATGCCCGCGGCCTCGCTCGCCACGGTCGGCCAATCCGACGGTCGCAACTCCTCTATTGGCGGACGATCGTCGCTGAGTTGGCCGCCCACTCGCGGCGAGCCTTAACCACTGTTCGATCATCCCAACACGATCGCCACCATTTGTTACAAGAGTAACACTCGCATAACTACCCACTAACTTCATGGTTAGTGAGGAATATTATTTATTTAATTAATGGTTTGCATGTAGTCAAAATCATGGAAATAATATACCTATGAAACTATACTGAATGTGGTCTTCAATTAGTGATTTTGGGTGGTTACAGTATAAGGATAGTCGTGTAACCACTATAACCACCTCCTGGGGCATATAAAAAGGCCCCAAGACCCCTCTTTTTTCTAACTTTTCTCTTCTCAGTCTTCTTCTTCCTCAGGTCAGAGCTCTGTCAATCCTTCTACGTGCCTCCTCCACCCGCCGGGCCACCCAGAAATGTGTCTAAGTCCATGACGCTCCTGAAAAGAAGATGTTCTGCTCGCTATTCCGTGAAGCCTCCTACGTGTGTGACGTTCCTCAATACACTGATGACGCATCTCTACACATCCCACCACTTAGTTCACCAGCCAAGCAGCGTCCGAGAACGCTCGTCCCCATTAGAAAATAAAAAAGGAACAAGCTTCATGTGAGGCGGACAGTCGCCCACCAATCGTAATATCGTCTCTCATGTCAAAGCTATAACGAGCAGTGGCCGTCGCCCTCGGTTCTCAAGACACTCTGTAAACTGTCTCCGATAGTGAAGTATGACTGGAATCATACGGGTCGTATGGTTTTTTACCCAGTTGAGGGATTTTTTCACGTTAAAATTGTCTTGTGTACTTCTGTTTACTCTATGACTGTGTGCGCGCTCGACCTCTCCACGGACTAAGACAATCTAGTTTAATTCGTTCTACTAGGAGGTTTGAGTTAACCGCAACAATTAATAAGCCAAAATATGGTAATGAAACGCATGTGAATTAATGATTGCTCATCTTGGTACTCCAAAATTATCATTGTTGTGGGTCGCTCGACGTTTTTGTTATCCGATCGAATTGAACTGTCTCAGCTCAAGAGAGTTGAGCGCGCAAATAGTCAAAGTAAAGTTAGACGACTGACAAAAACGTTTTAGCGTGAAAAATTCTCATAAAGGGGAAAAACCACGTAGTTGGATCGGTATCAACCAAATGCCACTATGTCTTAGTGTGTTACAAGTGAAAGTGGAGAACTCGAGTGTGATAGACCACCTCTCGTTACAAAAGCGATAGAAGAAGAGCCTTTTAGGGTGACAGATCACCGCTCAAATGGCTAACTATTTGGTGGAGGAAGTAGTGAGACGCTCGAGTCGACTCTTGAGGAAAGTTAGATTTTTAAGCTGTCTCCAACAGAGATCTTGGAAAGCAAAGAAGATCTGCAAGTCCTGAAGGAGATCTTTGAGTCTCAAAGGAGATCTTCTAGCACCGACAAATAACTTTGAAGGATTTCTTCGAATGGGTTTTCTTGGGCGCTGAAGACAATATCACTTCAAATAAGGGCTTTGGACTTCTTTTGTAGCTTTGGGCAGGGATAGCCTAGTAACTTCACCGTGGTAACCATCATAACCACCTGACGGGTGAATTATAATCGTCGATCTGGAGCACATGGATTGCCGTTTTTTGGATGTAACCATTTTCCCCGGGGGCAGTTAGGGAAGTTACGACAGCTTCGGGCAGTTCCGTTAACGGTGCCAACGATAATGAGCACTACCTACAATTTGAGAAGTTAAGAATGTTAATTGTCGCACGTGTCGTGAATGCTGGGGCGTTCTTAGCGTGTCGCGAGCGCTGAGGCGTTCTGACCGCATAGTGAGCACATAGGTATTTTGAACACGTTGTGAGTGCGGAGGCGTCGGGAGCGCGACATGAGCGTGGAGTTTGGGGGATTGAGGAATGCTCTGTGAGCGCAGAAGTGTTCTAAGTGTCGTGAACCCTAAGGTGTTTTGAGGGTGCCGTGAGCGCAGAGGCATTTTGAGCGAGCAGTGAGGGCGAAGGTGTGGGGAACGCATCATGAGCATAGAGGCGGCCTGAGCGCGCCGTGAGTGGAGGCGTTTTGAGTGCACCATGAGCACAGAGGCGTTGGGAGCGCGCTGTGAGCGTGAAGGCATGCTGAGCGTGCATTAAGCGCGGAAGCATTCTAAGCGCGCACTGAGCATGGAGGCGTTATGAGCGCGCACTGAGCATGGAAGCGTTCTGAGCGTGTCGGTCATTATGTTGAAGGTGGGGTGGGTGTGCGCTGTGGTGGGACAATCATAGTGATGATGTGATGGCGTACACTATGACGAGTACGCCGTCTAGATATGCCGACATTGGTGTCTGAAAAGGGAGGGACGCGGGGCATTTAAATGTCGTGTGACCCCTTGCGGCAACCGACGCATAACTCCACCCTAGGGAGTGCACATCACTCCCTAATTGGGGGGTGCGACATGTGTTGGACTACTGACGCCCTTAGAGGGTGTGAATAATGGTTTACAACGGACCACTGCATTTTAAAACTTTAGACACTGGAATATGCTTTTTGAATGCTAGTGCGGGGTGGTAGGATTATCACCATCGGTATCTCACCAAAATCATATTATTGTGAATTAAGTTTGTTCAATTCGCACAGGTGATCAATATTAACAATATTATAATTTCAGAATAATTAAGAACTTTCAGATTTGATTAGAGATTGAACACAACTATCAAAACATAAAAACAGAATTTCATTAGAGGATTTAAATAACAAGCAACTACAACATGTTTATCTCCTTGACATTGGAGATTGAAAGTAATGAATAATATACTCTTGGGTTTTCTATATCGACCCTCTCCCTGTAGACCAGTCTGCTCTCTCCCATCTCCCTGAAAGTCTTTGAGTTGGATCTCTCCCTTCTCCCCAAAGGACTTTGAGCCCTTGCTAGATCTCCCTGGTTTAGACGCCCTTCGTAGACGATTTTCCACAAAATCCTTCTAGAATTCTGACGTCCTCCTCGGCCGATTTTCACATACTCCTCCCTAGAATTTGACGAGCTCCCTGAAATCTGATGACCTCCCCGGTTGATTTCTCCACACGATACAAGCACAATAATGAGAAGAAATACAAAATATAAGGATACAAGAGAAAATATTTGCTCTCTCAAATATTATCTCTGGAGGCGATGAGCGGTCAGCTCTTTGGATTCTTGTTTTTTGTGAGCTTGAGTGTCCTTTGATTCTCATTCTCTATTCGCGCTCTTCGAAGATCATCTTCGTTCTTTCTTGAGGGTGAGAGTCATTATCATTAGGCGGTGGATTTGTGCTTCAAGAACGGTGTGGCAGCCTTCTGGTATTTGTTCCAGGTTCCAAGCATACCATCAAAAGAGAAAAGTAATTCTCTTATATTAGTTTAAATAAGCTACCGTCTGCGATATTGCTAGTGCTCAACGATAGGTCTATTTACGCGTTTTCCTTCCAGCTATCTAGCTCTATGTAAGGAAGCTATCAGAGCTTTCCTTGTAGTCATCACTTAGTGCTAAGCGGTAGTGCTAGAGTGATGTTGTAGGCGTGCTTGATTTGGCGCTTGCGTGGCTGATAGTTTGCAGGTAAGGAAGGTGTCTGCACTTTTCATGTACACTAGTGATACCACGGAGCAATAGCTACTAGCACGGGCGATAGTTGCAGTGTCATATGGATCTGACCAAGTTCCCGCACAGAGGACGCAGATTGCTGGCGTGTATATCGTGGTAGTGCAGTGCGTTAGAAGTAGTGTGATGCGGTAGTCGATAAGACTAGTCTCGTTGATTTTGCCTTCTAGTTGACATATGATGTCTAGTCGACGCAGCTAGCGCCCGATGGTATCATTATCGCCAATGGTATTCCCGTCGACATGCAGTATCACGTTGATGTCTTTTCCATTCTATATAAGTTGTCCAGTCGATAAAAGCAGTCTAATCAATAGATACTACAGGAGATAGCGCCCGACGGTATCACTAATGTCTGTTGTAGCTCACAAATCCAGTCGATATAGGCATTCTGGTCAACATCCTTTGTTTGAGCAATTCCAGCCGATAAGTTGAAAGGAAGCTAGCGTTCGACGGTATCTCTAACGTCGGTGGTAGTGCCTTCCACTCGACATAAGTGCTCTATTCGAATTCACAATCTTCTTTTTGACAGAAGTAGTCAAGTCAAAATCGCTAGAGACAGACGTTAGCACTAACGTTGGCGGTAACTGCCGGAGCAATGATTGCTTGTAAGCATGCACACATTTTGTAATATCTTGCCCATCCAAACAATATAATAGTAGATTCGATCGGAACCCCATGTCATATCGAGCAACAAGCAAATAGTTGCGAACTAAAAATCAAAAACTATAAATAACTACGCGCAATAGAGCTAAACACCAACAAAGGTATTTTATTTATTAAACACAAATGTCCACAAAAATGTACACACAACCAGTGTTTTGGCCGTAAGGTCTTACATTTGTTTGAATAGTAATATAACTATATGATTTACATATTTTTGCACGCAGGCCGGTAATACATGAAATCTATAAAACACTTCGGCCTTTGAGGGCAAACTCAACTTTGGGCTCCTTGCCCGCTACTTCCTACTCGTCTCACTGGTATATTTATCATCCACAGATAGATGATAAACGAGGATCAGCTATGAGCTGACCACAAAATGCATAACGATCTCACCCCCTGACCATTCTAGGAGATTTTAGGGTGGTAGCACCGCACTCCTGCAAGCAAGTCATATAAGCAGTGTATGCATATATCAAATGAAAGTGTAACTACTCTAAGCAAAGTGAAGTTTCAAGCACAATCATTTCATCTAGGTTGAGCATCAAAGTAAGTGAACCTAGATATGCATATGATGTTGGTTGGTCTACCCAAAGGTTTCTTCAACTGCCCAAGCATGAGGCTAACAAACATCACATCACAAACATTAGTACGCACAACCACACGTTTCATGTTTTCAAAACATGCTTTCTGTGTACCCTCTCTCGAGTCCCATCTTCATCCTAAGTTATGCAAACTTAGATAATTGGGCGATCGCGGGTCACCGACTACTATGCATCCTGGACTTACCTCATGATCATATGATGTACATGTTAGTGTTTCTATGGTGATCTGAAAGTAGTTAAGCAGTTATACTCGCTGCCAACGCGATATAAGCATGTAATGTCGCACATAAAAGTATTTCGAGAAGTTGGAGAAAGGATTGTGTTGGCCTCACTCATATGGGATATGAGTAAATGACCAATCCTATGATCTAAAGAAAACTGGCATATTGCGTCAAGTGCGTATCGACGCACGTCGACTAGCTGTCGATGCAACCAAACTCAAAGTTGACGCGAATCCTTAGTCGACGCTACGTCGAGTAAATGCCGACTTTATGTCGACTCCTATTAGACGCAAGTGCCTCGATCGCGTGTCGACGCAAGGTGCGTCGAGTGCCGTCGAATTCTTCTCGACGTTGCGTCGGGTTCTTATTGACGCACGTCAACTGCATGTCGACGCATATCGACACAACTCATGCTTTGGCAAATTCCTAAGAGGCTATCATCTGTTTGATATCCTTGGATATAAATAAACTTGGAAACTGGTTTTTTTGTGACTTGTGTGCGTTCTTTTGAATCCGTCACTTTAGCCAAACCCTAGATCCCGTCGTGACTTCGTATTGTCGTCGTCTCTCCTGGAAACGAATCTAATAATTTGTGGAGACGGGCAGAGAGCACTCCTTCCCCGACCCAGTTCTCGCGGGACAAGTACTTGGGGTTCTCTTCCACTCGTGCGGATACCTGTAAAATCATAGATCTATTTTTCTGTGGACTCATCCGCCTACTGTAAGACAAAGTTTTCTAAGCTGGATCTTTAGAGCATCTTGATTGAGTAAAGACTCAATCTCATTCAGGTGTTATGCATTTGTTGTTCACTTTATTTCTCGATTCATGAATATCGCAAGATCCTTTACTGTTTAGGGTTTTTTTGTAAACCTATTCTGCCGCGCACATATGATGTGATGTTCAAATCATGTAAACCCAACAGTACACGAGGGGCAACCTCTCACCGACATGCATGGAACGAGTTTGAATCAGCTTTGCCCGTGCTCAAGTCCCCAGAATCTCTTATCACGGTACGTGTACGACTTCACCTCAGCCCGTGAATGCTAACTCATGTTATCTCCCATCAAATTAGGCACTCAAGGCCTTCAAGCATTTAACATACCATAATGTCATACTATTTTCTGATATGCACCTATCTCGCTAGCGAGGACCTAGACTACACATACACTATCAAAGTAAGAGGTCCAAGGCGACTCAACTACTGATTTGTGGTGAAGGTTTGCATTCAACCACAATATAATTATGGGGCTTTTGTCAAGCACTCCACGAGCAACTTTTATAGCAAGTCCCGCAACGAAATGACATTTCATAGAGTGATTCTCCGACACACACAATAGGATTGATCTAATTGCAAACGTCACAACAAGCATCACTGTCGAGGCCATAAAAGTAGACACTTCCATATACAAATATAGTAACACAACATAGAACAAGCACTTTTTAAGACCATAAAGAAGGATCGGTATCCTTGACAATTGCCTTGGTGACATCATGAAGAGATTGAATCGAATGGAAAGAACCGCACTAGGCTGCTCTCCGTGGATCTGAACTCAAATTGTAAATTGGAGCTCCGAAACTCCAACAATGACAATCTCAAGCTCTCCTTATTCTTCCCTAAAAATAGAATTTCCAAGTGAAAATGAGGATAAGAACACTCATTTGCCGACCTTAGAGGATCTGGATGAACTCGAACCCATCAGATCTCACTTATCCTCCTGGAATGGCCCTGATTTCTTCTTGAACCGGGCTTGCTCGGACCGTACATGGCTCGTGACACACCTGTGTCGTAGTCCGAGTCACCTCACTTATACACTTGGAGCTCTACATAGCTCCCAGACACTTTTGTCTGAGGTCATGTCACTCAACACGGGCATGTTCACGACCATGTTCAAGACTATGTAACCTACGACTTATTTCCTAGACCTAGACCTGGGTCTGTACACGGTTATGACCATGGTTGTATACTAGGCCGTGTTCATTGACACAACTTCACACATAGTCGTGTCACAAATTGTGACTCCCGTTGTCTTGAAACAATCCCAAGAATGAACACAGGTAGGAACACGCCCGTGTCACAGACCGTGTAGGTTATATCAACTGGAACTCCAGTGGATCACCCTGATCTCCCGTCGATCGGCGTGAACTCTCGTTGATCGGCTAGAACACAACAGACACATCTTGTGACACACCCGTGTCCCAGACCGTATACTGCCTAAAAGACTCCAAATGGTCTCCCGGGAGATCATTTTTTGGGAGACGATTTTTTGGGAGACCATTATGGGTCTCCCGGGAGATGAAAAATGATTTTCTAGGACATGAGAAGAGGTCATCTCTTTTACTTTTCTAGGCAATCTATGTTGCTCTCCATTCTCCCTAAAAAGGTCTCACATTTAAAACTTGGCAGACGACAAGAGTTGCAGTCCGACCGGTGGTCAGAAAGATGAACTGAAGCTTCTTTGCAACTCGACAGGAAATAAGTGGACGGATTTGATCAAGAATAAGTGCCGACAACTGCTCTTGGAAGAAACAGGAAGCGAGACCCTAAAGAACACAACTCCCGCATTCTATCGAAAATCCCGCTGAATATCGGCCCTTTTAAGATTGCGACACTTGTTACAATCATTTTAATCCAAGACCTAGATTTGAAAATGAAGCCAGTCCAAAAAAAATTGAGCCCCTCAAAAGACGAGTAATGTATGCGTGGGATACAACTCATACAAGTTTCGTTGAATTTTAGATTAAAACTATGTAAAATAATATGGGCGTTTATATTGGCAGCTCGTATATCGATATTGGCAGCCCAATTATAATGACAGCCAAGTAAATCGTTATTGGCAGCCCAATGGCTAATGGCAGCCCAATGGCTAATGGCAGCCCAAAAAATAGGTTTTTAAAAGTCATTTTTAGGAAAAGTGTTTAACATGAAAGTTGTAGATCTCGACGAGATCTACAACTTTCATGTTAAACACTTTTTCTAAAAATATCATGTAGGAGGCCTATTTTCAAAAGGCGCGGAACCCGAGCGGAACTCGTCGAGATCTACAACTTTCATGTAGAACACTTTTCCTAAAAATATCATATAGTAGCCCTATTTTCAAAAGGCACGAAACCCGCATTTTGGGCTGCTATTAGCAGCCATATTACATGTGTTTTTCATTAATTTTTGGGCTGCCAATATCGATATACGGGCTGACAATATAAACTCCCACATATATTTCATTCACACAGTAGGAGACTGCATTTATATAGAGAATTGATATTAGCAGTCCATAAATGACTATTCGCAGTCCACTTCTATTCGCAGTCCATAAATTATAATCGTAGTCCAAAATAAATCTTGCAGTCCAAACAAAGTTCTTAGGTAGAATAAAAAAATATAAAAGTGCAATTATACAAAAATAAAATTTCAAACAACAAAATTTTTAAAATTAGCAAAAGTGTTGATTTAGAGCCCTCGTTGCGATCATCTGTAAGAGGAAACAAACACAAAATAGATAAATACTCGCATGTATCTAACCTTAGAAAACCTTAAAATTTTGGACAGGAAGATGGAATTAGCGCGGCCCCGTTTTTAAAATTTTTTTTTTTTTAAATAAATAGGCGCCTTTTTGAACTGTGTCTTCTAGGTGCATTTTCGGGAGAACTGTTAAACATAAAAGTTGTAGATCTCGACGATATCTACAACTTTTATGTTGCACACTTTTTGATTTGAAGCCGTTTAAGCCCCCGATTTGGCCCCCGAAAAAAAATCACGCGGAACATTTGAAAGTTCCGCGTGATTTTTTTCGGGGGCCAAATCGGAGCCTTAATCTGTTTCGAATCAAAAAAAGTTCAACATGAAAGTTGTAGATATCGTCGAGATCTACAACTTTGATGTTGAACACTTCTCCTGAAAATGCCCCTAAAAGACGCAGTTTTAAAAGGCGTGTAGGAGCAGTGCAGGAGCAATGATATATCAAGGAATTTATGGACTGCGAATAGCCATTTATGGACTGCGAAGAAAGGAGGATTTTTCCTTACATTTTGGACTGCGAATAACCATTTATGGACTGCTAATATCAATTCTCTTTATATAACGATTTCTCCTTGCTCTTTTCGACTCCGCAAAATAAATCTAGGGCAAGAGAATTCCAGCCGCCTCCCGTTCGCGCGCCATTGTTTCTTCTTGTTCAGATCTCCGATCAAAGGCTTCCTCAAATCTTCATCCAGCGCCGAGATGGGACACAGCAACGTTTGGAACTCTCATCCGAAGAACTACGGCCAGGGATCCCGGACTTGGTATCTAGCTTCGATCGCCTCGCTTTTGATTCTTTATAAATCTTCTCCATCCTTAAAAAAATGATTTCTGCAATTCTGAACTTAATATCTGCTCATATTTCCATCACACGTTCGAGATCTATCTACTCATTCCGCGTGCTATGTGATTAACGTCTTCATAACGTCTTCACTCATCTGTCTGCAGCCGTGTCTGCGGCAACTCGCATGGCATGATCCGTAAATACGGGCTCATGTGTTGCAGGCAGTGCTTCCGCAACAACGCCAAGGAGATTGGATTTATCAAGGTTAGATTTTGATCAGCTTTATTTGTTCGCAATGATCAAGTCTAAGATTATGTTGTCTTTGTGTTATAGTATGAAATTTAAATACGCATGTGCTGTTGAACGATAGAGAGTGTGGGGGAAAGATGGATTTCAAAGCTCCAATTGCTAATGTTGTATTCTATGAATTAGGGTTATGATCTTTTTATGCAGAAATCCAAATATTATTGTCAAGGTCACTTAAAAATTATGAATAGGAATGCAAGGAAAGATGGAGTTCAAAACTCTCATTGCTAATGTTGTCAATCTAAGAACTAGGCGAATGATTTGTGTACCCAATTTCTTCTTAGGACGTTTATACAATCATTCCCCATGAGCGATGATAATACCAATGAATATGGTTCATCGTGCATGTTCTTATTGATGAACAATTTTCCCCTGACAATTCCTTCTGAATCGAGGGATAGTATAGCGGTCTTCTTTTGATGCTCTATAGACCATATTTCTTCCTTTTTGGCATGTCTTGGTGCAAATTATGAGATGAGAAGCTTTTCCATGATGAGCCCTCGATAGTGAATCATTTGTCATGCTCGTGCTTCTCTTCATAACACCAATCTATCCTTGTTTTGACGTGATTGACAAACAATTGTTGAATTGGATCAATATTTGTCGCGATCTTTTCTCCTTTGAACATGGTGCTCTTAGGTTGATGGTAACATAACATATAGATGCCAAAATCAATTCGTAAAATCAAGAGATCGAATTATATAATGGAAAGATGAAACAAAAATGGAAAGTATCCTTGCGAATTCTAATTAACATTGCACTTTTCAATAAAGATATTATTTAGGCTTCATTTGGTTCGGCGGTGGCGGATCGATCCGGCGGGTGGAAACGGAGTGTTCGAACCGGAGGGGGGAGGTGGCTGCTCCAAACAGAGCTTTTTGGGGCGTTTCTCAAGGCGGGCGGGTGGAAACGGAGCAAACGCCGCCGGATGTTCATTTGTTTACCCTCCTTCCGGCGGCGTTTGTCCAAAACGGAGTATCAAAACGCCCAAACAAATAGAGCCTTAATAGGTTGTAATAAGAATATCATTATCATCTTGAGAGCCTTATAAAAAACATTGGATCAAATTATAACGATCACACCCCATATTTCTTTGTCTTATTGAGTGTTGTATATGGCGTTCAACTTAAACTACACAAATTATCTTGAATAACTTTTATCCGCATTATCTCCGGTCTTTCCCTTATTACTATCTTATTTGTCGACATTGCTTTTCTAAAATACACGAATTATCTTGCAATGTTATATACAACTCTTATTACTCCCCTAATATAAATCAATTTTCATTTTATCTTGTCTATATTTGTTAGACGCCCATTTTAACATTTTCACTCCTATCATATTTAAGTAAGATATCTATTGAATTTTTTAATGCTCAACACTTAGATCCATACAATTTTCTTAGTACTTAAACCTTGTCTTTATCTATTAATTTATGGATTTTGCTCACATGTACCCACTTATTTTAGCATCTAATTAACATTGCACTTTTTAAAGAAAGACAGTATTTGACCAATCACACGATTTTGTAGATAGTAATAAGAACAGTTTTCATTCATTTTTATTAAGTGTTTAAATACACAAATCATTTTGAATAACTTTCATCTATGAGACATTGGGTCTTTTCCTTTTACTACGTTATATGTCGGCACTATTGAGCAACTTGGTGCATTATCACCCTTCATCGTGCACACCCAAGCCACCTAATTTTTTTAAATATATTATCTTTGATTGATGCATCTCCTATTACTATATTTATTTTTTATTTCATCGTTTCTATTTTTTTATTGAATTTTCATTTATGTCACATTAAACTTAGATATTTGTCACTTTTTTAACTGCTCAACCTCAGATATATACACTTTTTGACATTAACGTAGTATAGAAATCATTGAGGATTAGTAATGCAAACCTTATCTTCTCTAATTCATATATGGATTCTGCTCACATGTACCCACATATCTTAGCATCTCATTAAGTAAAACTACCTTTCATCAAACTATTATAAATTGATTTTAATTTTGTGTATACAAGAAAAATACATTTCATGAACATAATATTAGGTTACACTATTGAGTTGATATTTGTTTATGATGATTTGAGTTGACATTTGTTTAAGAATGATCTATATTTTGATCCATCTGTATAATCTTCTATGCAAATTAAGTTTAAACATTGTTTAAACTTCTCTAGTAAAATAATTTTCATAAATGCGTTTATAGGATTTATTTTTGTGTCTATCTTAGAAAGTTGAATCACTTTTTCCTCAATTGCATTTAAAGATTAATGACGAATATCGATATGTCTTGTTCGCCCATAAAATGTTTGATTTTTAGCAAGGTAGATGACCCTCGAATTATGACAATTGATCTTAAGGTTCTCTTGACTCAAACTCAAATATCCAAGTACCCCCCTAAGCCATATAACCTTCCTATGATGCACGGGGATGAAAATGGGTTGCAAGATATACTACGATACAGACACAACGTTTGCAATTAAAAAAACTAAGTTGTGTGATACTTTTTTGAGTTTTTAATTAGTTAAACATAAATAAAAATTGTTATGAAAACATGTGTAACATTCACGTCATCTTCCTTTTTTTAATAAGTATATCTAACCTACTTTATATTAAATGAAGATAATATTTATCTCTATCACAAAATCGTATCATATCATAGATAGAAGTAGGGTTGTTCACGAACCGAATAGAATCGAATATCTCTTCAATCGAATCCAAATTTCACATGGAATGCAGAGATTCGGATTCGGATTCAAATTCGAGTTTGACATGAATTATTGGATTCGAATTCGAACACGGATTCGAATTTGAATTTGAATTTTTCTAATAGGAATAATTAAATATATAATTTTATTAAGTATATATAATTTTATTTAAGTAATTTTACTGTTCGCGAACTATTCACAAATACTTCGAATAGGGATAAACTTATTCGGATTCGGATTCGAAAATTATTCGAATTCGAAATCGAAAATTATGAATATTTATCGAATTTTCACGAATCGAATCCCGAATTATTCACGAACTATACTATTTGTTAACAGTCCTAGATAGAAGTCATGAATAAAAGTATATAATCATTTAACTTCAACCACTTATCATCTAACATGAAAGTATATGAGAGCATCTTTTTTAAATTTTTTTTTTAAGAGTTCCAGGGAAGGATTTACGATAGTTTTTGAGAGTTTCTCGGTTCTCAAAAGTTCTGGATACATTATATAAAGCCGTTGCAAGTATCTGTATTTCCTAGTAGCCTTCTTGATTACCTCCACTGTAGCCATATACTCAGCTTCGGCGGTCGACATGGTAATGACCGACTAAAGAGTTGATATATGTAAAACTGTGCTTGTTTCAAATGTAAGCACATTACTCGTTATTGATCGCCTTTTGTTTACATCATCTGCAAAGCTAGCATAAACATAAGCAACACAAATGCATTTTTTTTGCTCTCGGGTCAATCATTCTATTTTTCTCAAGTGCATATATTGGATGACCGAGTACTCTTAATATCGAGTAATTCACAACTTTTTAGTCCATAAGTCTAAAATTTTGTATCCAGTCACTGATGATGGCAACCTATTAATGAGGCAGGCAACGATATTTAATGTCTCTGCCCAAAACTCCTTTGAAAACCCTGCAATTATCATCAAGCATCACGTCTTCTCCAACAACGTCGATTCCGTTTTGCAACTCTATTTGATTGTGGATTTCGTGGTGTTGTATATTGACGCATGATCCTGTCAGCTTTGCAGAAGTCCTCGAATACATCAGAAGTGCGTTCATCATCATTATCAAATCTGACGACCATGATATGCCTTCCCTTCTGTTTTTCCACCATAACTTTTTAAATTTTAAACTTCTCAAATACATCAAATTTATATTTCAAAAATAATAAACTCATAATTTCTTTGAGAAGTCATCACTGAAGGTGATAAAGTGTCCGACTCTAGCGCGAGAATGAATAAGTGTTGGCCCCCAAACATCAATGCGAATATAGTTCATGTTTCCTTTTGTTTCATTCATCCCGTTTTCAAACTTCACCTTATGATTTCTATACTCACTCTTCACAGAAGTCTAACTTCTCAAATTTTATATCATCAATTAATTTCTTTTATGAAGCATTTCTAGATTTTGTTTACTCATATGACCAAGATGTAAGTGCCACAATCACCATGAATTTAGATCTAAATCATAAGATGTAATTGCATACATACTAGTGGCAGTATGTCCTTGTAACAAATAAAAATTGCCACATTTTTTCCTTTCATCACGATCGTTGTACCATGAAGAATCTTTACAGTGCCTCTATCGATCACTGACTTGCACCATAATCATGTCCAAAGTTCCAAGAGAAAAGATTCTTCTTTAAGTCTGGAATATGTGGGACATTCATCAAAGTCCTCTCGACCCCATTTTGCATCACAATCTTGACTATTTTAATCCCAATAATTTTGCACATAATATGGTAGCCCATGAATGCGTAGCCTCCATTAAGGGAATTATATGTTGCAAAATAATTTCATTTTGGAGTCATATGATAAGAATAGTCAGAATCAAGCACCCAAGAATCTTGAATGTCAACTAATGCACATACAAAAAAACGGAGCCATTGTTGTATAACTCCTCCGCAATGCTCACATAATCTGAAGATTTTTCATCTCATTCTCTTTGATTATATGACAATCTTTCTTCCAATGACATTCTTCTTGCAGTTGTTGCACTAATCTCCTTTGGAGTTAATCGATTTTGATCTTGAATTTCTTCTGTCGCTATTCCGGTCTTTCTTTTGTGATCGTCCCCTACCCTTTTGAAAAATCTATCACCATGCTCATCTGATATGTCTGAAGACATCTTTCCATGCAACTCTTCTGATTGCAGACATGCTTTCACGTCTTCGATGGAAAGAGTGTCTTGGGCCTCTCGGTTATGCAATATTCTATTTATGAATTGTCTAAATGACGGTGTAAGCGAGCATAAGAGGATCATCGCTTGATGCTTGTTATCGATCTTCACATCAATCACGATTTGATTTAATTCATCCAAGTGAGCTTTAGTGGACGTACTTTTCGTCATCTTGAAGGTGTGGAGTTGTTTCAAGTATAATCGATTCGTAAAGGTCTTATTCAAATAGAGCGTCCTAAGCTTCTTCCACAATTTTGCTGCAGTATCTGCTCTACCGACTTCACGGAGCACTTCGTCGGTGTGGGATCCTCTTGTGCTCACTTCATCATTTTGGTAATTCGTGAATAATATTGTGCATAACCAAATCACGAGACACACTTTCAATTGAAGACGTGAATGCTCATAGGAGTTGCGCAAAAATGTGTCATTTAACATATAATATGGGCATGATGATGGATTATTCTTGAGGAGACGATCACATAAAGACTATAAGAGCGACATAGGCAAAATTAAGATTAAAGTTGAGGAACCCTAAGGGTCCTTTCATTTGGACGACATTAATATTCAAGAATCGATTTTGTGGTTAAGAAAATCAATTTTGATGTTCGGATAAACGGTTTTAATGCAAAATTGACTTTTGGGTCCAAAACCATCGATATTTAAGTAGACCTAAAATCCCCTTCATCGAATATTTAGGTCCCGTTGTCATTTTTGAGATTGAGGATTCCTTCACCAAATCCTCACCAAGCCCAGCTTCATTGATGTTCGGTAACTTCCATTCACATCCCACCTCCACATGCTGCTTTCTCCTTCTCCCTCCTCCTCCACCGTTTCGATCATTCCTTCACCGATTCCTCTATTAGCGAAGGTTTGCACCACCCGTGCCCTTGGCAATTTCGCACATTCGCCATTTCTAATTCTCGCCATCGAATCACACAACCGTCCGCCAAAAAATCCGTTCCAGATAAGATCGACGGGATCCCTCCATATTTTCTTCCAGCGAAGTGCTGGCTTCTAAATTGTCTCCTGTTCTTTATTATCGTTCCAGATTTTGTCGTTCTCTGCTGCAGATATGCAAAGATCTACAAAGGTCATTCCTTGCTTAATGATAGAGATCTGCAAAGGTCATTCCCAGATTTGGTCATTTCCTACATATAAATAGAGATCTGCAAAGGTCGTTCCCTGCATAGATCTGTATGATGAAATTGAAGGAGTGAAATAAAATGAATTTAAATCATCAAAACATAGTAAATAGCTAAAAAAGAAACAACAGTACTGCAATCTCTTTTCATCAAACTATAGGAATGCGTCCATATGAATATGCCCCCAAGCTCTTAATGCTCGTATATTAAAGTTTCAAGGCATAAGTGATCAATGTCAATTCCTATGACGAAAAGTCATCCTGCAATCAATCAATCAATAAAAGTGATCAATGTCAATTCCCGTGGCAGAAAATCATCATGTGTCTGAACAAAATAATTGGAATTAAACCCAATGTCAATTCTTGCATGTATTGATATTGGTTTGAAAGTTAATTTTTGAGAATCAATGTCTTCCATCTGAATGAACCCTAAAGGAGATCGGTGCAACTATTACAAGAAGAATGAACATTGAAAGAAAGACTGCCCTATACTCAAAGAGAAAAAGGTGAAAGAATTTTCACTCGTATGTCTGCATTCACGTCTTATAATTGATGGTGTAATATTTCAGAAGTTGAAATTTTGTGAAAAGTGTGTGTTGGGGATGACAGTGGCAAAATTAAAATTAAAGTCGAGAAATCCTTAAGGAGATAAGTGCAACTATTTCAAGAAGAAAGACTACCCTATACTCAGAGAGAGAGAGAGATGAAGAAATTTTCATATTATGCGAGCATTGCGCCGAAGGCATTGAATAATGATTACTTCATTTTCTCAGTATGTGCATGGGTTAACATTTAAGATTTTTGAGTACTTGATTATGGTTGTTCTTATCATATGACTCCAAATCAGAGTTATTTTGCAACATATTGTTTCCTTGATGAAGACTCGATATTCATGGGTAATGATACTATGTGCAACATTGTTGGAAATGGAACTATCCGGATAGTGTGTGATGCTTGCTGGGGTCGAGAGGATTTTAGCGGATGTTCGACATGTTCCGTACTTGAAGAATCTTCTCTCTTGTAGCTTTGTACACAATTGAGTGCAAGGCCGTGATCGATGAATGTGCTATGAAGATTCTTCGAGGTTCGATGATCGTGATGAAATGAAGAAGAGATGACAATTTGCATATACTTATGGACACAACCACTGTTATGTCTGCATTTACATCTTCTAATTCGAATCTGGATTCGTCGCGAATCTAACACTTGCGTTAAGCCATATGAGTGAACAAAATATAAAAGTGTTTCACAAAAGAATATTATTAATGTAAAATTTCCGAACTTGAATTTTTGTGAACAGTGTGTGTTGGGGAAGCAAACATAAAACGAAGTTCAGTATCAGAATGCTTGAAACGTAAGATATCCTGGACTATATTCATAATGATATTTCGGGGGCCAACGCATATTCCTTTTCGTGATGGATCTCAGTATTGTGTTTCCTTTATTGATGATTTCTCTTGAAAATTATGAATTTAAATTTTAAAAATTAAATCTGATTTTTTTGGGAAGTTCAAAACTGAAAAATTATGGTAAAAAACAAATATGAAGACATGTCAAGGTCGTCAGGTTTGATAATGGCGATGAATACACTTATAATATATTTAAAGAGTTATATAATGCTGAAGGGATCGTGCGTCAATACACAACACCAGAAGATCCATAATTGAATGAAGTTACAGAACATATAAATCGGACGTTGTTGGAGAAGATGCGCTTCTTTAGGATCATCACATGGCTTTTGAAATAGTTTTGGGCGTAGACACTAAATACCTCAATGTAGCTTATTAATAGGTCGCCAGCATTGGCGATTGAATGATTGAATCAAAGACTCTATAGGAGTTGTGGATTGAAAAGTTGTTGATTACTCAATGTTACGAGTATTTGGCTTTCCAACATATGCACTTGAGAAAAATAACACGATTGACATGAATTCAAGAAAATACATCTTCCTCAATTATGTTGAAAGAGTCAAGGGTTATCTATTGTGGTGTCCAAAAACTAAAAAGGTTGTGATAACTCGACACATGATATTTGATGAATGTGACATTCTAATGAGGCAGATTCAACCTGAAATAACACTTGAACCATTTGTCTGGTTGGAGGCTGAGATTTCAATTTGAGAGATTAAAAATGAGGTGTCATGGACACAAATGGAGGAGCTAGACCGACAAGAGGAGTTGGTTCATCATGAAGAACTAAAGCTGCGTTCAACACATAGATTGAGTCTGTTCATAGAAATGACACATGAGAGTTAGTTTTACTATCGAAACACAAGAGAGTTATTGGATGCAAATGAGTTTTTAAGATCAAAGAAGGTTCTTCACTAGAGGATAATGTCAAGTACATGACATAATTCGTGGAAAGGGGCTATACATAGAAAGAGGAGTGGAATTTAATGAAGTCTTCCCTCCAATGGTACGACACATCCAATCACATACTATTGACTATGGTGACAGTCAATGACATGGAGTTAGAGCAACTCGACTTGAAGACTGCATTCCTGCGCAGTGATCTTGAGGAAGAGATTTATATGTATCAGCATGGAAGATTTATGATCGAAGATGAGGGGCATGTTTGCAAGCTATATACATCGCTTCATAGTTTGAAACAATCTCCAAGACATTGATAAAAGCAATTTTATCAGTTCATGACATCCATTGGGTTTAGGAAGAGCTTGTGGGACCAGTGCGTTTGTTTTAAAATACTCGACGATGGTTCTTGAATTTATCTCTTTATATTAATGACATGCTCATAGCTTCAAAAAATGAAAAATACATGAAGATTTTGAAGATTCAACCTAGCAGAAAATTTGAGATAAAATATTTCGCGGCTGCAAAGAAGATTCTCGTCATGATAATCATTAGAGATCGGAGAAGAGAAATGAGACTCACTCAGTAGCAATACATGAGAATATCCTCACTTAATTTGGCACGGAGAACGCGAAGCATGTGTCTACTCTATTAACAACGCATTTCAGACTATCAGCGACGATATCACTTACTACCCACTATAGACATGGAAAAAAGTATGTCTCATGTGTCATATGCGAATGCAGTGGGTTACCTCATGTACGCTATGATATGCACTCACCCAGATTTAGCTCAAGCAGTCATAGTCGTGAGTCGCTATATGATACAACCAACTAAAAATGGATCGAGTCAACAATGGAAGCAAGCCCTACAACCAATCCTAAAGCGAGCCCTACAGCCAATCCAGCAGCAATAACAGAAGCAGCGGAAATCAGTGGATTCATGGTAAGTTTCTCGCACAAAAAAAAGGTTAATGATACAACCAACTAAAAGATTAGTACTTATCTTTATCTACTTATTGTTCTACTTCTACTTTGACTATTTATTTTTTACTTAACTACACTTATTTTTTTCTTTTGATTGATCTCTATCATTAAAATGGATCGAGTCGAAATAGCTAAAAATTCAAAAGGGAAATCTTAATATTGCGGGCTAGAAAAAACCCTAGAAAAAAACATTGACAAGTAGTGAAATGGATCTTACGTTACTTGAAAATGTTTTCTGGTACTAGTTTGATTTAAGGTGGAAAAAGTTTGAAAGAATGCATTTTAGTTGATTATGGTGACGCTAATTATGCAAGTGATCTGAGGAAAGACACTCAACAACGGGATGAATTTACACTTGGAGCAGGCCCAGCTTCATGGAATCAACTCTACAGTCAGTCATTGCTCTGTTGACAACTAAAGCCGAGTATGTTGAAAGCAGTCAAGGAGGCTATATGACTCAAAGAGTTACTTTGAGATTTGGGTTTGAGTCATGAGACAATCGAAGATCAAATGTGATACTTCGAGTGTCATCTGTCTTGCGCTAAGACCAAAACCATCTATTGACGACATATCGATGTTCGTCATTCGTTTTTAAATGCAATTGAGGAGAAGGTAATTCAATTTTCTAAGATAGACATAAAGATAAATCCTGAAGACACATTTACGAAGTTTATTTCGTTAGAGAAGTTTTAACTGTGTTTAAACTTAATTCACATAGAAGATTGTGCAAATGGCCTTGAATATTGTTGAAGGAGCTCAAAAGCTTGTGTGTATATCTTCTGTAGTAAATACAATGAGAGAATACAAATATATAGGAGGAAGAATAGAGAAGAAAATCCTATACAAAGTGTGGGACTAAAGGAGGAGAGAAGATAAAACAATAGAAAAGGGCCCAATAATGGGCCTTTACATGGGCTATTTTAACACTCCCCCGCAAGCTGGAGCGTACAAATCGTATGCGCCAAGCTTGGACAAGCATTGGTAGAAGAGAGCCTTGGAGAGAGCCTTCGTGAGGACATCCGCAACTTGTTCTGATCCTGGGACATGCTTTAGGTCAAGCTTCTTCATCTGAACCTTTTCCCGAATGAAGTGACAATCAACCTCAATATGCTTCGTTCTTTCGTGAAAGACCGGGTTCTTGGCGATGTGTATGGCAGCTTGACTGTCACAAAGGAGAAGAGCCGGTGAAGGTAATTTTACGCCCTGATCAGAAAGGAGGCTTTCGAGTCATGTCAATTCTGATACCACCGATGTCATTGCTCGATATTCTGCCTCGGCTGAAGATCGAGCAACAACTGCTTGTTTCTTACTTCGCCAAGTAACAAGATGCCTTCCAAGGTAAGTGCAAAATCCACTAATAGATCGCCGGTCATCGAGAGAGCCAGCATAGTCAGCATCTGAGTATGCCACCAGAGTTGGAGCAGAAGAGGAGGTCCTGTATACAAGTCCTTGACCAGGAGCAGTTTTAAGGTACCTGAGAATTCGTTCTACTGCTTGAAGATGAGATTTTCGAGGAGAGTGCATGTATCTGCTGACAAGACCAACAACAAAAGAAATATCCGGCCTGATAACCGTGAGGTATATCAGTTTTCCAACCAGACGTCGATAATATTCAGGATTTGGGAGAAGCAGATCCGAGTCAGATGCCTGGGCACACAGTTTGTGGTTCACATCCATAGGAGTATCACATGGCTTGCAGCCGGATTGACCCGCATCATGAAGAAGGTCAAGACAATATTTCCGTTGAGAGATAGTGAGCCCATCCGGCCTTCTGGCAATCTCCAGACCTAAGAAATAGCAAAGAGGTCCCAAATCCTTTGTCTGAAGAACTGTGTTTAGATGAACTTTGACTGCCTGTATCCCTTGAGTGTCGTCCCCAGTAATAATAATATCGTCGACGTAAACTAACAGAATGACCGTTCCTGTTGGTTGATGACGAGTAAAGAGAGAGAAATCAGCGGAGCTCCGGGTAAAGCCAATCTCACGGAGGACTTTGCTGAATTTTTCAAACCATGCCCGTGGAGATTGTTTGAGACCATATAGAGCCTTTTTAAGATGGCAGACCAGAGACTCCCCCGTGGTCTCAAACCCGGGTGGTTGCTGCATGTAGACAGTTTCCTGGAGATCCCCATTCAAGAAAGCATTCTTGATATCAAGCTGAAAGAGAGGCCATTGACGATGAACAGCAACAGATATGAGGACACGAACACTATTGAGCTTTGCGACCGGAGAGAACGTTTCCTCATAATCCAGACCCTCTTGTTGAGTGAAACCGCGAGCGACAAGGCGGGCCTTCAGACGGTCAATGGTCCCATCGACAGCATGTTTGATGACAAAGACCCACTTACACCCAACGGGTTTCTGACCGGAGGGAAGGGGAACAACGGACCATGTCTGGTTAGACCAGAGGGCAGACATTTCTTCCTCCATGGCGGCTCGCCATCCTGGATGCTGAAGCGCCTCCTGCACAGAATTAGGAATAGCAACCGAGGAGAGAGAAGTAGCCAAGGTGTGTAAAGAGGGAGAGAGACGGTGAAGAGAAATGTAGTTGGCCATGGGATAAGCAGTGGAAGGCGATACCTGATCTTGGGGACGCAGAGGATCCATGGTAGAGACTGACGGCAGAGGGGCAACGGAAGTGGGAGAGCGACGAGTGTAGACGCGGATAACAGGTGGTTTGGAGGGAATGACAGGCGGATCAGAGGGAACCGACAGAGGTGGTATAGTGGCGGGAATGACCGGGCGGGGAATGGACGGAGGAGGAGGTGAGGGTGGTAGATGGTCGGGTATGGGAGCAGGAAAGAACGGTTGATCCTCGCGGAAAGTGACATCAGCGGAAACGGAGAGCTTGCGTGTAGCAGGGGAATAACACACGTACCCCTTTTGGGTGCGGGAATAGCCAACAAAGATATGCTTAGCCGCTCGGGGATCCAATTTATCCACGGAAGGCCCCAAACGGTGAACGTAGCAGAGGCTCCCAAAAACGCGAGGTGGGAGAGGAAAAACCGGAGTGGAGGGAAAGAGTATGCTAAAAGGAGTAGCATAGTTGAGAATAGAGGAAGGGAGACGGTTAATGAGAAAACATGCGGTCGAAACCGCAAAATTCCAATAGGGTTTAGGGACATGCATTTGAAGCATGAGAGAGTGGGCAACATCGAGTAAGTGGCGATTCTTGCGTTCTGCAACACCGTTTTGTTGTGGTGTGTAAGCGCAAGAAGTTTGATGGAGAATCCCGAACTCAGAACATAGAGCAGTAAATTCGTGACTAGTATACTCACGAGCATTGTCAGTTCGGAGGGTTTTGATGGTCGTGTGGAATTGCGTACGGGTTTCGAGGACAAATGCCCGGAAGATACGTGGAAGCTCAGAGCGTTCACGGAGTAAGTAGAGCCACGTTGTTCGAGAGTGATCATCGATAAATATGATAAAATACCTGAACCCAAAAATACTAGGAGTTTTAAAAGGTCCCCAAATATCCGAATGTACTAAAGCAAAAGGAGCAGCGCTCCGAGTACAATGTGAAGAGAAGGAGGAGCGAGTCTGCTTGCCGAGGATACAAGAGTCACACTGAAAGGGAGTAAAAGAAACATCGGGGAGAGCCCGCTGGAGGACTGGCAGAGGAGCATGCCCAAGTCGACGATGCCAATCAGTGGAAGAGACGGAAGAGAGCATGGTGGGAGAATCATCGAGAAGGTAGAGCCCATTCCGCAACCGGCCTTTACCAATGGTAGTCTGCGTCCGCTGATCCTGTATAGCAAAAGAAGAGGAAGTGAATGTCACTGTACAATCCAAATCATGAGTAAGCCGTGCCACAGAAAGTAGATTAAACGGGGAGCTCGGGACATGCAGAGCCGAGCGAAGAGAGATGGAGGAGGTGAGAGGAAGATCTGCCGAGCCGGAGACGGGAACAGTGGCCCCATTGGCCACAGTAATAGAGGATGGATACGGGGAATGCAGGTACTGGGCAGGCCGATGTGGAGTGATGTGATGAGTTGCGCCAGAGTCCACAATCCAGCCCAAGTCAGTGGAGAGACAAGCAGTACCTGTGTGCGAGACGGAAGCAAGGGGGGCAGATGGTGGGTTGAGCAAACCCTGTAGATGCTGGAGCTGAAGACGGATAGCGTCAAGATCAAGAGGACCGGCGGCGGCAGCAATAGAAGCCGTTGGGCGAGGAGGATAACCAACTTTCTCGTAACAGGTAGCCTCGAGATGACCATCTCGCCCGCAGAAGGTACACTTCGACCGATTCCGGCCACCACGGCCGCGAGAGCTCGAACGACCCCCCCGGGGAGGAGGGAGAGGTAGAAGTGGGGGTGCCAGCTGAAGAGGGTCAGTCGGAGAGGCCGGGCGGTCAGTAGGCGGGGTGGCCGCTGAGCCAGAGGACTAACCGAAGGAGCCCATAAGATCAGACCGCAGCGGTTAGTCGGGCAGACCGCGAGAAGGAGACCGCAGCAACCCGCAGCACACGGAGAGGCGACAGTCCGCGAGGCAAGCTGCGAAAAAAAGAAAAGACTGAAGACTGCGACCAAAGGCGGATAGGCAGCCGTCTGCACGGTCAAGCCGGACACCAGCGAGTAGTCAGCTCGCGACCAGAGGGCGGAACAAAAAGTGAAACCGCCGGGTCAAGGTGAAGTCGGCAGCAGTCTGAGAGAGGAGGAATAGAGCCCGCGAGAAGCCGCCGGGAGAGAGTAGCAGTCCGCACGGATAGAGAGATCGCAGCTAGAGAGAAACCGCAGCGGTGCCAGCAGACCGCGCGGGAAGCAGAGGAAGAAGCTGCGAACAAACAAGGGAGCGCGAGCGGACAGGAGCAAAAGCCGCAGCGGAAAGAGAGAAGGTGGCTATAAGAAGCTTGAGGAAGGGTGGAACCACAGAGAGGACAGCAGACCGGAGCGGATAGGACGGACTGGTCGGAAAAACCGCCGTGGACAGAAAGAACCCGCGCGGGTAGAGAAGGAAAGGAGAGGAAGGACAGACGGCCGCGACCAGGGGCGGATATAGAGGAAAGACAATCCGCACGGTCACGGTGAGACCACCAGCGGCCAAGAAAGGAGAAGTCGTGCGGCTAACCAATGAGACCGGGCGACTAGAAGAGGTTGCGAGAAGAGGCCGCGAGCCGAAGACTCGAGCGGCACGAAACAAGGAGGCAAGAGCGAGAGCGAGAAGGAGACCGCGCGAGTAGGGAGAGATCGCGGGAAGTGGGACCCACGAGCAGAGACGAGAAGTTATAAAAAGGGACGGAGGGGTGGATCCACGGGAGAGGGTGGAGGAAAAGAGGAGCAAGTAGCGGCTAGAAGAGCAAGCAGCGGTTAGACAGGTAGAAACCGCCGAGAGAGGAGCCGGGCGGTTAGAAAAGGGAAACCGCCAGGTCGGAACCGTGTGCTCTGATACCATGTTGAAGGAGCTCAAAAGCTTGTGTGTATATCTTCTGTAGTAAATACAATGAGAGAATACAAATATATAGGAGGAAGAAGAGAGAAGAAAATCCTATACAAAGTGTGGGACTAAAGGAGGAGAGAAGATAAAATAATAGAAAAGGGCTCAATAATGAGCCTTTACATGGGCTATTTTAACAAATATAAATAAACTCTTTGATGATCTGGTATCAAGAAAAAGAATGTTAATTTTTGCGATACAAAATCTTTTGAGCAATGACGTAGATTATTGAATGATGTCATTGATGATGTAAACGATAGAATGATGTTAGCGATGACGTAAATGATTGAATGAGGTCTGCGATGACACAAACTTGTAAATGATAGAATATTGATTTTGAATGACTATAAAAGAGAAGTATTTATTTGAAAGACATCAGTTTAAAAGCAGTTCTTGAGTTCTCTTCTTTCTTGCGCTATTATTTTTGTTCGTTATTTTCCGCTCTTCTCTCTCGTCCACGTTAACCTATATGCCATCACGGATCAGTAATGTAAGCCTTATCTTCTCCAATTCAATTATGGATCTTAGCATCTGATTGACATCCATAAAACCACCAGTCGTCAAAGAGTCCCAACTGATTTATATTTTGTGTTTATACAGAAATAATACATCTGATGAACATAATACACCTTGTTACACCATTGAGTTGACATCTGTTTATGATGATTTCAGTATCGCTGAGAACTGCAGATGGATTTCAGATTCGAAGAAAAGAGAGATGAATCATTCAAGCTATCCAAGGAGTTTCTTTTTTAAATCTTTTCAAAAAATATGTTGATCCTTCATGATCAAACCACCAGTCTTTTTTCCATTGTTATTGTCTTTTAAACTGCTGTTATTTGCCGCAATGTTTCAACTGAACTCCTTCCCGTGTGCATGAGAAGGGATTTGGCCATAAAGGAAATATGGATATGTTATCTTAGAGAAGTTTATTAAGAGAATCTTATCATTTTGGTTTCGCGTTTTGGTCCTGTGAGTTTAGACAAAAACAATACCGTCATAGAACGCGTGCTTTTGCTCTGGCGAGTTTCACGACCGCCGGTCGTGCCAAATGGAGCTTTTCATGAGCCTGTGGCCACAGCATTATGTGTGATCATTTATTGTTCTTAATGATGAAACACTAAAAATGTTGTTTTGCTATTTGGCCATTATTTTTAGCCTTTGCAACATCAGTCAAAAATTCTTCCCTGTTGTTTATCCAGTCACAGAGTGATTTTCAATGTATTTTTTACGGGCTAAATTCTATTGTTGTGCATTTTGAGACTTTAGTCTGTCGATTTTAAAGTGATTTTGGGGGATAAGAGATAATTTAAATTGCAGTTTACTATTTTATTATATATATATTTGAAACTAATTTCAAAATTCCTAATTTAGATAAACAGCATGTTGATTGGAGGAAGTCTAAATAAAGTATAGAAAATAAATGAGATTAGGCCCCTTTTGGGTGGTGACGCCTAGCACGCCCACAAATTGACCGTCAGTATAAAAAATCATGTATGCAGGACTCGGGCTGCTAGAATCTGTAGCTCTCTTCTTTATTTTATACAAGTTATAAAAAATTATGTATGCAGGAATTTTAAATTGTGTCATTAAGATTTGTTTGATCATAATTATCTTAAATTTTTTTTTAATTTAGTATTAGTAATTAAGAATGCATGTTATTGCCTCATTTTTGTGCAAGGCTTTTCTAAACCCTGTTAAATGTTTAAATATTTATAGTATCGACTATCGAGTTTTAAATCAAAATTGTATTAGATCTGAAAAAACAACGGACTTGTGACTTGTGAGTGAAAATTTGTTTTGGAAATCCCTAAATTCGAAGAACTTAGGGCCTGTTTGGGAAGGCTTTTCATAAAGGAGAAGGAGTGGTAGCAGAAGGATGGTAGGAAAAGGAGCTTTTGAAAAATATCTATCAGAAAAGGAGAACTGTTTGGGTGAACTTCTTTTGCAGAGCTTTTCAAAAAGGAGAAGCACTTTATAAATCGTTTGACAAATCTCTATTGCGGTAACTTTTTTTATTAAAAATGTGTGTCCTGGGGAAAATGCGCAATTATTTCGCCGGGGCAGGTTTTTTTCGCCCGAGAGCGAATTTTTCGTCCGAGAGCGAATTTTTTCGTCGGGGTCCGATTTTTTCGCCCGGGCGCGGTTTTTTTGCCCGGACGCGGTTTTTTCGCCCGAGCACGGTTTTTTCTCCCGAGCGGGAATTTTTCGCCCCAGCGCGAATTTTTCGCTTTGGCACTAATTTTTCGCCCGGACGCGAATTTTTCGCCCGAACGCGATATTTTCGCCTAGGTGCCAATTTTTCGGTCGGGCCCTATATTTTCGCCCGGGCCCCAATTTTTCGGTCGGGTGCCATTTTTTGGATGGACGCAAATTTTTCGAACGGGCGTGAATTTTCCGTACGGGCACGAATTTTTCGGACGACCGCAAATTTTTTGGACGGGCGCGAATTTTTCGGACGGACACAAATTTTTCGACTGGGCGGGAAAATTTCGCCCAGTCGCGAATTTTTTGCACAGACGTGAATTTTTCGCACGGGCGCGATATTTTCGCTCGAAAGCAAAAAAATTATATTTGAGCAGAAAAAATAGCGTCCAGGCGAAAAAAATACACGACCGGGCAAAAAAATCACGAACGAGCAAAAAAATCACGTCGAGGCAAAAAATCGCGTCCGAGCGAAAAATTCGCCCACGTTCGAAAAAATCGCGCCCGGACAGAAAAAACCTGTCGAGGCAAAAAAATGTGCTCCGACAAAAAAATATCGCTCATGAGCGAAAAATGCGCGTTCAGCTTAAAAAATCAAGACCAGACGAAAAAATCACGCCCGGGCGAAAAAAATATCCCCCGGCCGACAAAATTACGAACGAGCGATAAAATTACGCCAAGGCCAAAAATTCACTTCTGAGTGAAAAATTCGCCCCCGGGCGCGCTCAGGCGAAAAAATTGCGCCCGGATGAAAAAAACGCACTCGGGCGAAAAAATCACGTCCGGACGAAAAAACATGCTCGTTCGAAAAAAACATGCACTGGCAAAAAAACCACACTCTGGCGAAAAAAACTCACCCGGGAGAAAAACCCCGCGCCCGGGCGAAAAATGCAAGCCTGGGCAAAAAATGCCAGCCCGGGCGAAAATTTCGCGCCCGGGCGAAAATTTCGCGCCCGGGCGAAAATTTCGCGTCCAGGCGAAAATTTTGCGTCGGGCGAAAAAAACACGCCCGGGCAAAAAAATTACGCCAGGAAAAAAAATCGCGGCAAGAAAAAAAATTGAAGTTAAAGACTTTTTTAAGAGAAGTGTTTTTAGATGAAGAAGTGCTTTTCGAAAAGGTTGAAAAGTAGGTGACAAGTGACTTTTCCAAAAGATATGAAAATGGAGTTTTTCGCGGTAGCTTTTCCCACCGATAAACAATCCAAACGGTCTCTTAAATGTGGTAGCGTTTTGCAAAAAATGAAAAGGAGTTTAAAAGCCCTCCCAAAACAGACCCTTAGGCTCTGCTTGGCACGGTGGTGGTGGTGGTGGTTATGAACATGGGGGGGTTAAAAAGTCATTCGTTAATGCCCATATAAGGAACTTCATCCATTTTTATATTCAAAAGGATGATGTTTGTTAGACGATTCTTAACGAATGATGGTTTAACCCATGCTTTTACGACCTCCACCACCATGCCAAACAAAACCTTAATGATAAGGAGACAAATTGTTGGTTGGTCAATACGTTTTCGGTTGCTTCTTGATTGAATAACGGTTCATAAAAGAAAACTAGTTTTGAACATAAAAATAGATGAAGTTCCTTTAGTGAGGCCGGACGTTCACAAATGACGGCTCATAAACACCGCGTTCACGATCACCACCAAATAGAGCCTTAGACTTCAAAAATCACCCGAGAAATGAGTTCGCTGGAATGTTTCATCATATATAAAATGCTTACTACCTGCATTACAATATTCTAAAATATGTCCAAAATTACTCCAAAAATTTTCATACTTTCTAAAAATTTCTACTAAACACTCTAAAACGTGGACGCTATTCTAGATACTTTAAACTCAATGAGTCTCCAGATTTCACCAAAAGAACCATAAATTTCTATAATTCCTACAAAAGAAGAAAAAAATGTTAGACACCGTTTGGCGAGATTTTTTTTTGCTCCGGCGGATTTGGACAAAAATATCATCATCATAGAATGCATGTTTGGCATAGTGGCGGCGGTCGTGCACATGGTGATTATGAAGTGTCGTTCATGAACGCCCGACCTCACATAAGGAATTCCATTCACTTTATATTCAAAACTAATTTTCTTTTCTTGATTGTGGCAATAACCATTTTTATGTCAAACATACATTCTATGGCATTACATTTTTGTCCAAATTCACCGGATCAAAAACACGGCAGAGCCTTAGGATCCATTAGGGTGTACGGGCTCCGACGAAGGAGCGAACGAAATAACGGTAGCCACTAGTGGTGAAGAGCTCAACTCCGCCCCAAATGGACCCTAAATCCTACTTCTCAATACTTTATTGTAAATCATAATAATATTACACATCTTTATCATAATAAAAGAGAAAAGTTGTCTTTCGCAAAACATTCAAAATTCTCAAATATAGCCTTAAGCAACATTCTTATGAGTTATCATATATTATAATCTATTAAAAAAATAAAATACAATGTTCATTTAAATAATTACATTATATTTTTAAAATAAAAGTAATGATAAAAATTTATATAAATGAAAAAGTTTTTAGTAGATCGCCTATACCTACTATGATAGACTATTATTAGGCATGTCAACTCCATTAAAATTGATTTGAAAAATAATGATAAAAATCAATTAATTTATTTGAAAATAATAATAATAAAAATTTATTAATATATGAATAATAATTAGATTTTTTAACAAAAATTGAGAAATACTGTATAACTATTTTTCGCATTAATTAATTAATATAGTGCTTATTTTAAATTTTGTGGTTTAGTTGGCTCTGATACCAATATTATAGGAGATTGATAATTATATAATAAAACTATATGGAGACTAATATTTAAACTATTATTTGACTATAATTATCTTTTATCTTTACTGCTCTAATAGCCCGATTGACTATTAGGTAGGATTCCAAGATATACTAATTTATTCATTTTCTTATATTCTCAAATATTTGCTTTTATTTTTCGGTTTACTTATTTTCTTAGTTTAATGAATTTTAAAATCCTTTATTCTTCATCATACTCATAACCAATTTTTGTCTCACTTTTTAGAAAATGATCTGTATGAGGGTCATCCTGTCCAAAAGATAATTCCATGAGTCCATATCACGCTCCCTTAGATTTTAGTTATTTTAATTAGGATCTATAACATTTTCCTCATATACCAGTATTTTGTCTGCGGCTGTGGTACTTTTTCTCAATGGTCTCTTGTCTGGCGGTACTTTTTCCCAATGTGCCCCCGTGTAAGCCCCCTCTCCCAACCTTTGCCCTGGTCAGGTCGAAGACGGGTCTTACTACCCAAGATGTCCACTCAGTGCTTCCCGAGTGACAACGACCAACTCCACCAAGCACTAGTTGTATGCCTTGACAGACACGAATCCCAACAATTCACATCACATCAAATATATGCGGAATCAATAACAGAAAACCAACTATATATATATAATTATATATATTTATATCAGAGTAAAAGCATAATCTGTAGCCACTATTTATACAAGCGTGCCTCGCGGGCTCTAGAATATATACTACTACAACTCTCTCTTTCTCTCATGCCTCATGCTCTAGAAACTCACATCTCGGAAGTCTGGAGACGGTGAGGGTGTCTCTGCTTAGGTAATCATATCTATTGGTGCGCTGTCATGCGACAACTGGACATCGCAGTGCTCTGTATCCAGTGAATGGTTATTTAAATAACTGTTAGTCACAAAGTTAAGTGAAAACACATCTCCTCCCCGGTTCCATATCCTGGGGACGAGCATACACACCAAACAATAAGTAAATAGCCAAAACAAAAAAGTGTTAACAATAACATTTCAATATAGAGTATTTTCATTCCATATGCTAGAAGCAAATATCTAAAAGAGTGCATCATAAAATAACTGGAAGGTAGCAGTATAAATAATAGTTATTTAACAAGGCACTCAACTAGCTATCACAACCAACAAGTACTCACAAACTGTAATTACACCACAGGTATTCAAAACTCGTCAACACACCGCAGGTGTTCAAAAGCGCACATCGCGGGTATTCAAACAGAGCATACCGCAGATATTCAAACCGCGCACACCGCAGGTATTCAAACCGCGCACACCGCAGGTATTCAAACCACGCACACCGCAGGTATTCAAACCTACACACATCGCACGTATTCAAACCGCGCACACTGCAGGTATTCAAACCCGTGAACACACATTATGTCAACAAAGATTGGACCGCTTCTCTTCAAGCAGGGTAGCGAACCCTGCGGGCCTCACCGATTTTGTTGTTGGTGACAGTGGCCAGTACTGGCACTTCTGGATGTGGTCGTACTGCACTATCCAGGCCTTAACGTACAACCAAGTGTACTTTTAGATGTGAGCGACATCCGACAAATTCTGAAAATTTAGGCCGACCAGTGAAGGGAACCCAATAAGGAAAATAAAACAGCCGATCATCTGTGATACACATCTCACTATTGCCGCGAGTCGTTGACATTTTGCACCGATACGAACGATTTCAGAAGTGACTGACTCGTCACTTTTCACCGCAAACAATTTACAAGCATTTCAATTTAAATAATTTGCAGGTACAAACCGGGTCTGCGACGGCTTGCCCTACTTAACATCAAATAATTTTGGTAAGAGGCCTTTTTAAAACAACATGTCGCTCAATATTCGACAATGAGCACTATGAACGTGAGTACACATTATTTGAGGCTAACTCTACAGGAATGTCTCGACTCTCGGTTATCCACAATTAATGCTCTCTCAAAACCATCTGCTCGTCAGAGCAAAACCCGTGCTAATGATGCTGAAGTAGTAAATTGCAGTAATTTAAATGCAGTAATAAAATGCTACTAGAAATAAGCTATAGAAATGAAATGTTGAACTGAACGCACTGAAATAAAGTGCCGAACTAAACTGGACCAGTACAAAATTGAAATAGTGCCGAATAGAAAGAACTTGTAAATGAAGTACTGAAAGGAATTTGACCAGTACGAGACTAAAGTAGTATTGAAATTAAAAGTGAACTGAAAGTACTGAAAAGACTGGACCAGTACGAGACTAAAGTAGTATTGAAAAGAAAGAACTGAACTAAAAGTAATAAAATGAACTGGACCAGTGCAAGACTCGAGTAAAAAAGTGCAATAAAGAAAATGGTTAGTAGTCCAATCACTTCATTCTTAGAAGGCTTCAGTTCCATCTTCGTTCATATAAAGAATGTTCGGTTCCATCTCCGTTCATAAGAGGAAAGTTCAGTTCCATCTCCGTTCATAGGAGGAAAGTTCAGTTCCATCTCCGTTCATAGGAGAAAAGTTCAATTCAATCTCCGTTCACAGGAGGAATGTTCAATTACATTCTATTTTTAGAAAGTTTCTTTTGAGTTCCACCAATTATTAAAGTCAGATATTAGTTCAGTTGAGCCTTTCAAACACGGCTTAATCGGAACAGAGAAACTTAATATGGATTTCACATTTTATTATTCATTCAGGAATAATAACTAACTTAGTCACTCAAGTCGGTCCAACTCCGAGCTTCTTTTAGAAAGCCTGATTTTCTCCAAACTTCAACCTTGGGAGTCATTTTGAAACACAAGGAAAAATTCCACACCTGAGTCAAGGTCGGGCATTGCCCTGCTCTTAGCTCGTACTACCCGTCTCCTGATTCACTCAAAATGCCCGAGAATTACTTTTAAAAAGGCATTCGATAATTTGCAAAAAACCTCAAAACACTCCGAGCTTGAGATCTCGCATTGATAATTATCGTCATTTATTTACTTGAAACATAATTCTCAAATTAAAAGATGATCGTGCGTAAGTCGTAACGATTTCTTTTTCTGAAATATTTGAACGCATCAAATTCAAAACACGATTTTAGGCTCCGTAAAATTGGAAAAACTTCAATTTTTATCCCAAAGTCTCCAAATTTTTATATAATATCAAAGAGGGCCTAATTTGAGCCTAAAAAAATTTCCAAAATTTTTCGATCAATTTTGAGCCTATAATTTGACCAAGCAAATCTTATTTAGACTTTTTAAGTCATCAAATTAATTTATAAATATTACCAAGAATTTTTGTAGATAGTCATCATCTAGGAGAACAACTTTCATGTTCAAATTTTTTCCTTAGGAGCCTAAATTCTCCTCAAAAAAATTCCCAAGTTTTCTGTTATTATTTTGATCTGCTGATAGCAGATCAACTCCTTATATGCGACTTAGATTGAGCCGCAATTCAAAAAAGAAACACCATCCTCTACAACGGATTGGGCGCGTATCCGCTGTGGTGGCACATAATTTGATGGAAATAGAGCCGCCCGATCTCCTGGTGGAGATCAAACGACATCTATGCATCTTCCCGCGGCAGTGCCTTCCAGGCCTCTGCCGTCGGCGCACAACCACCGCACTATCACAGCTCCTCCCCTGGCCGGCTCGCCAGGGGTCAGCGATCTCCTGACGGTGGTCTAGCAGCCAGACGTCCCTGGGAAATTTCAAACAGAGAGCATGGTGGCGCGACCAACCCTACTCCCGACTATGCCGCTCCACCCCGCCCCTATGGCCGTAGATCTCCCACACCACCACCACGAGTCGGCTCGCCGGGGGTCGGGACTCCCACAGTAGTGGCCCGACGTCTATCGTCGAAAAAAGCGTACTAGTACCGCGATAAAAAAAATTTATTGTTTTCGGGTGCCACCGAAAACGTGTTTTCCGGCGGTACCACCACCACTTGCTTGGGGGAGATTCCTACGATGAGGTAGCACCCTCCTTGAGTCACCACCGACATTGTGCCAAACATGCCCTGCCTGGCCTCCACCCGAACCTGGAGCATAGTTCGGGTGACGACGGCGGCGCTCTGGTGGTCGGGGCTCGGGAGACGCATGCATGACGTTGAGAAGATAAGGAATAAGGAGGGGGTGAGGTTCCAGCTGAAGAAGGGGGCTCGAGAAGGTTCTGGCCGAGCTGCCATTAGAGGTGGCGAAGGTTGCGGGTTTCAGCTTTGTGTTTTCTTGCGTGGGGAGGCTTGGGCAGGGGGCTGGGTGGTGCTCGTTTGAGCTTGTGAGTTTAGTCAGTGGGAGCTTATTTATAGCAGGGGAGGGGGCCTCCTCCCCTCTCCCAACGATGTGGGATTAACCCAAGAGGAGGGAAATCTTTCCCTCCTCCATCTTGCAAGGGCACGTGACATCATTAGAGGGAAGCAGGTACAACTGAGGTGTCACCCATCCAAGAAGAGAAGGGGTATTGGGCTTGGGCTCTTGGTTTGGGAAGAGGGTAGGTGAAAGGGAAGGATTAGGCCTTTGCTAAGGCCCAATCTCAAGGAACTTTAATTGCTGCTTGGAGAGCCCCCTTAGGAGAGAGTTCAAGGCGGGCCCTTGTCATTTAATTGTGGAGAGGTGTAGCCCTCATTTGAAAAAATTCCCAAAAAATGGAAATTTTGAGGATTTGACCAAAATCAATTCTTGGGTGGGTCCCCCATGTGGGTCAAAGTCCAAGTGATCCAAGTTGTCGGGAGACGGGTCAATGTTGGGGTATCGTGGCATAATTGAAGTGTGCACGTTTTTTTGGTGCACAATAAAGCTTGGTTTGACCACCCGATATCGAAATTGACCCGAATGAACTCCGTTGACTTCGTATTGACCATACGAATCCAATGTCACTGACCGAGGTCAAATCAGAGTTCATTTGCTTAATATTCAAATTTTGCGCGTCGCGGCGTGCTATGAAGGTCAAAACTGTCATATTCGCCATATGACTCCGGATTGCAATGCAACAAGTTTCAACACAATCGTATCGACTATACGAGGTCATAGGAACTGACAGAACTCAAATCTGAGTTCTCTACCTCAATCTCCCCAAACAGGGTTATCCTCTACCCCTTATGGGTCTTGGGTGGAGGTTCGAGTCACTTTTATTGGGCCCACTAAGGTTCTAGTGGCCCAATGAAAGTCGGGATATTATACCCCGGGCTCCATGCTGATAAATAATTTAAGGCTATGCAGTTCCTAATAAAACTTCTTAGATCTTCGGGATTGACTTCAGCCACCCATGAATAAATCTTTTGGATAGTAATTTACTGGTGTGCTGTCTAGAGCACACACCTCTGGGTCATTTCTAATTGTTCGAGACTTTCTAGTTCTTTTCCTCTGAAGATTGAGGAGGGGAGAGTGACTACTCACTATTCATAAAATAGAACTACAACAATTCTAGATGGATACTTACAGTGCATAAATGAGAAAAAAATTTGACTTACAAAAACAGATTACACTTGCACACTTTCTCACAAAGTACTATCACAAATACTCTCATAAAAGCTTACTTGATATTCTTCGCCGTGTGTTCTTTAGGTTGCTTCATCTCTCTATTTATAATGAGAGGAGAGAGCATCCACGGGGAAGTCATATGAGAGAAATTATTTTTCTAATAATTGGAAAATCCAACTAATACAATAATTTATTTAAGAGATAATGCTCCATACAAACTTTCAAATGCTCATTACTGGCGATGACTTGGCTGGTACAAAAAAATAAATGAAGATAAGTTAGTACTATACAAACTTCCAAATGTTTATAGTTGGCAATGACTTGACAGGTAATTAAGAAAGATAAACTGACAGTAAACTTTCTTTAAGTATTTAAGTTGGCGATGATACTGGTTATTATAATCTGATTAGATTGACAAAATTTCTTTCATGGTTTTTCCGGATAAGATACGGAAGCGACTAAAGGAAAATGTTTTTGCCAATGAGTCCACTCACAAACCAGGGGTGACGTTTGGTCTTGTATATGGTTAATTAAGATGTATGATTATGGCCAGCTCGGCGGCGTGACTATAGTTTCTTCTTCCATGAAGTTACTTTCAACTTCGTTATTACTTTCATATTTATTAATGAAATCCTTTGCCCGATTTTTGATAAAATAATGTGTTAATCGGTTGTCTCCATTTTTAAAGCTCAGACTTCGTAGATGAAGATTCATACTTTTTTGTGTGTCGAGAAATAACCGGTAGTAAAAATAATCAACAACTAGATACCCTTCGTTAAGGAAGGGGAGGTCTTCTTCAAAAGCCTTTATATAGGCCCGATATGCCCTAATTTGTTGTTGTAGAGGGCACACTTTTGTGTCGATGAGAGCATCTGTGTCAAAGTTAGTATGGTGGAAGACAAACTTCTCTTTTATAAAATTTAGGAGAATTTTATATTTGGCATTTTCAAAAAAAATTGATTCACAACATAGTGTTATAACTCTAATTATATCTTCGACTGCTCCTCCTTTTGACATTTTTTGGAGTTGAAATAGTGCATCTGCTACACAAGTATTTCTAATACATTTTACTTGTCTATATTTTATAATTATTAGTCGGGATATTAATCTTAGATCCATTAAGTTTGTGATATTTAAGGCTACTGTGTCTATAGTGATATCGTGCCATTTGGAGGCATCGATTTCTAGTGTTAAATAGGAGAATTATAACTGGCTATGCTCCTTATAGGTTTTAAATGTTATATTATATCCTCGTATTTGGCCTAATATTGATGAAGCTAAGTGTCTAAATATTTTTTAGTACTCGGTAGACGCTATTATTTCTCGATTAAGTACCTTGCCTAAGATTTTTTTCTTTCACTACTTCTATTAGCATTGTGTATATTTGCCAATTTTCTACTGCAGATGCTAAATCTTTATATATTTGTACTGCTAGCGGTTCTAAATTACTAATTGTTTCGTTTTGTTCTGTTAGTTTTTTTTTGCTTGGCTAAGTAATGATTTAAGAAGTTGGAGTTCATTAGTACCATTAAGTCGTAGATTAATGAGAGTAGTATTTGTTAAGGTAGTAGCTCATCTACTTAATAATTCTCATTTGTTTAACAATTCAAAAATGCAAAATGTTATGCTACACATTCAATAATGTCATGAACACCAGCTTCTCAAATCATCACTTAGCCAAGCAAAGAAAAAAATAGCAAAACAAAAAGAAATAATTAGTAATTTAGAATAGCTAACAACACAAATACATAAAGATTTAGCATCTGCAGTAGAAATTGGCAAATATACCCAACACCAATATAAGTAGTGAAAGAAAAAATCTTAGCCAAAGTACTTAACCGAAAAATAATAACATCTACTGAGTACCAAAAATTACTTAGACACTTAGCATCCTCAATATTAGGCCAAATACAAGGATATAATATAACATGTAAAAACTTATAAGGACCATATCCAGTTATAATTATCCTATTTAACACTAGAAATCAATGCCTCAAAATGACACGATATCACTATAGACACAGTAACCTTAAATACACAAACCTAATGGATCTGGGATTAATATCCTGACTAATAATTACAAAACCTAGACAAGTAAAATGTATTAGAAATACTTTTGTAGCAGATGCATTATTTCAACCACTCTAACAAATGTCAAAAAGAGAAGCAGTCAAAGCTATAATCAGAGCTATACCACCATATTTTGAAGCGAACTTTTTAGAAAATATCAAATATGAAATCCTCCTAAAACTATAAAAGAGAAGTCTGACTTCTACCATACTAGCTTCGACATAGATGTCATTATCAACACAGAAGTGTGCCCTCTAAAACAACAAATCAGGACACATCACACTTATATAAATGCTTTTGAAGAAGACATCCTCTTCCTTAACGAAGGGTATCTAGTTGCTGAAAATTTCGACTATCTGTTATTCCTCTACACACAAGAAAGTATACATCTTCATCTACGAAGTTTGAGCTTTAAAAATGCAGACAGCCAATTAACACATTATTTTTTTCAAAATCGGGCAAAAGATTTCATTAAGGAATATGAAAGTAATAATGAATCTGAAAGTAACTTCATGGAAGAAGTGACTATAATCACACCACCGAGTTGGCCATAATCATCCAGTTTAATTAACTGTGTAGAAAACCAGACACCACCCCTGGTTTGCGGGTGAACCCATTGACAAAACTCTTTTCCTTTAGTCACTACCTAATTTTATCTAAAAAAATGTGAAAAGAAATTTTGTCAATCTAGCCAGATTATAATAACCAGTATCATCGCCGACTTAAACACTTAAAGAATTTTTTTTGCCAGTTTATCTTTCTTAATTACCAGCCACGTACTCACCAGCTACAAACATTTGGAAGTTTGTATAGTGCCAACTTATCTTCCTTTATTTTATTTGTACTAGCCAAATCATCGCTAGTAATAAGCATGTGGAAGTTTGTATTGAAAATTATTTCTTAAATAAATTATTGTATTAGTTAGCTTTTTCTATATTAGAAAAATAATTTCTCCCCCGTGACTTCCCCACAGATGCTCTCTTCTCTCGTTATAAATAGAAAGATGAAGCAACCTAAATGACACGACAAAGAATATCAAGTAAGCTTTTGTGAGAGTATTTGTGAGAATGCTTTGTGAGAAAAATGTACAAATGTAATCTGCTTTTATATGTCAAGTTTTTTTTCTCATTTGTGCACTATAAGTATCCATCTAAAATTTTTATAGTTTGATTTTATGAATAGTGAGTAGTTGCTCTCCCCTCTCTTCAAAATAAAAGAATTAGAAAGTCTCGAACAATTATAAATGACCAAGAGGTGAGTGTGCTCTAGAGCTAGACAACACATCAATGAATCACTATCCAAAAGCTCTATCCATGGACGGCTAAAGCCAATCCCGAAGATCTAAGAAGTTTTATTAGGAACTTCATAGTATTTGAATTATTTATCAGCATGGACTATGGAGTCCAGAGGCATATTGGGAAAATATACTGCCAGACAAGAGGCTATTGGGAAAAGTACCTCAGCCGTAGTCAAAATACAAGTATATGATGAAAATGTTATGAATCCTAATTAAAATAACTGAAATCTAAGAGAACGTAGTATGAACTCATAAAATTATCTTATGAATGATATAACTCTCATACAGATCATTTTCTAAAAAGCGAGACAAAAACTGGTTATGAATATGACGAAAATAAGAGGATTTTAAAATTCATTAAACTAAGAAAATAAGTAAACCCAAAATAAAAGAAAATATTTGAGAATATAAAAAAAATGAATAAATTAGTATATCAAGAGCTCCTGCCTAATAACCAATCAAGTTACTAAAGTAGTAGATATAAAAGATAATTATAGTTAAAGAATAGTTTAAATATTAGTCTCAATATAATTTAAATATATAATTATCAACCTCCTATGATTTAGTGAAATTGGGGAAAACCCCGTGCCTAACGCGATCGGGACACCGTCACAGTCAGAACACTATTACTGCCAGGCAATGTGACAAATAGGGTACTAACCTATTTGAGGAATTGTCACCATTGGTGCCACACGTATCTATAAATGCAGGCCAACTTCTACAGTTACTAGCACCACTTGCGCATGAGAGTCCAACAAAACCTATCTTACCTTCCCGGGCTCTTCCTTCGCCTCCCACTTCGCCGGCGTTCAATCCTCCTTCCCGATGCAAATCCTCTCCGCCCTTCCCGCCGGCGCCAACCTCTTTTCCTCCCCTCCCCCAAATCCCCGCATCAACGATCCCCTCCCCTCCCCTCCTCCTCACCCTCTCCCCCTCCCCGCCAGGAAGCGAATCCCGCCGCCTCCGCTCCCTCCTCCTCCTCCTCCTCACCCTCCTTCCTCATCCCCTGCCCTAAAATCCGTACACACCGGCACCCGCTACTACAAACCCGTCTCCCCCGGCGTCGTCGCCACAGCAGACGGCGGCCGCGCCGTCATCGTGGGCGAATCGGGCATATCCTATCTCCTCCCCGATGCCCCATTCGAATTCCAGTTCAGCTACTCCGAAACCCCTTCGGCAAAGCCTCTCGCCATCCGCGAGCCCGCCTTCCTTCCCTTCGCTCCCCCGGAAATGCCCCGCCCTTGGACCGGCAAGGCCCCGCTCCTGTCCAAGAAGGATAAGGAGAGAAAGAAAAAGATCCGTCTCTTTGAGCCCCTTGGCGAGGATTCCTCCCCTCCTCCGGCAGGAGCGGCCAAGGTGCTGCAAATGGCCGGGAAGAGGCCGGTAGAGTTGGGCAGGTATGTTGATACCCGGAGCAGGGGGGAGATTTTGGGGGAGCCTCTGACGGGCGCTGAGGTCGCTGCCCTCGTTAAGCCCTATGTTTCTGCTCATCGCCAGGTCAATCTTGGTTAGCCTTCTCTCTTTCACCATTGTTTTAGAGGAATTGTGTGTGGAAAGTTTTACCACAATCTTCATTTCAGAGCTTGTGGTTATAGAGAGGTGGAAAACAATGACATGGGTAAGATTAGAATCAATAATAAAATTTTCTACTTGATGGGTCCTCCCCTAGGTTTTCCCAGACCGAGCTAAAGGAGCCAAACAAATGCACAAGAAGAAACACACGCAAGCACAACCAGCCCGCCCCCCCCCCCCCCACCCACCCCACGCGCGCTTGCTTGCATGGCGCACAAATGCGCCCCTAAAGCGCATGGGCGCGGGCACCCCGCGCGCGCCCCCCACACGCGCCGATAGCGACCACTACCTCCACCCGCCTCCGGCCACCGCCGTCCTCAGGCAACTCGCCTGGACCGCCCGGGTGGAATGTTCGTCATTTTGCGAAAATTAGTGATCTAGGTGACCGAAACAGAGCGACGTCATTCGCCAACTCAAGACATAGCTCGACGCAATTACCAGCATGACCATCCAGAAAACTATAAAAAGACCCCAAGCCTTCATTTGAGGACAAACGAATCCAGAGGCTAGAGAGAGCTCTGAGGTTTTCTGGTGAGAACGTGAGACTTATATCGTTTCTCCGCTTGGAATTCGCTTCGCTCCCTCTCTAGATTGCATAATCCCCGACGCTCACTTGAACGCTTCTGTGAGCTTGGGAAAAGGCACTGAAAAACGCTCCCCCGCAGAGGAACGCTCACGTGGACGCTCTCATCCAAGCTTCGTGGACGCTCTCATCCAAGCTTCGTGGATGCTCTCACCCAAGCTTTGTGGACTTAGTTTATTGTCCGTTTTTTCTATACTCAGAGCTTGTAATGGAGCGGTGACCTGTCAGCCTCTGAGGAACCCCCATCACTTGTAATGAAAGCTAAATAGTGGATTTTGGCCCGACACCAATTCGACCAATTGGTTTTTCACCTTTTTCGGGTTTTCCACGGTAAAAAAATATCTCGTCATTGCTGCTGGATTTTTATTGACCGTTTGCGCGCCCGGTCCAACTCCAAGTTAAGACGGACCGATTATATGAACCGGGGAAAAATCGGGTGACCCGCAACAGTTTGGCGCCGTCTGTGGGAAGATGTTCCTAAAAAACTTTAAGGAATCTCAAAGGGCAATGCTTGCCTCGTGCAAGTACCCCCGACTAGCTGCAATGACAAAAGAATGCGCACACGCTGCAAACCAGATAACCCGCAAGGAATTTGAAAAGCCTCCGAAAACTCACGTGCCAACAATGCATCACGCCTCGAGGAGATAATCGCTATGCTATCATCTTCGGTGGAGGAGTGAATGCGCCAGATGGAGGAGCGCCAAGTTTAAGCGCTCGCCCTGCTAAGGGACTTAGGAGCTGCCCTCGGGGGTATATCCTATGAATGCAGGTTAGGCATCGTTGCCTTCCGGCCACCGCTCGCTCAGCAGAGTGGTCTGCGCCACGCCCTACGTATGGGCTCGCGGGGCGCCGACCGCAGGAAGCGTCATTCCCGGCAGAGCACTCGACTAGTAAGAACGAAGCAGCCAAATAAGGAAGAAGGAACGGAGTCAGAGTCCGACGTCTGGGGAAGGCCACATGCACCTCAGTGGAACCTCGTGGGCCGGGGGGGGGGGCAGCAACACTTCGCCCCGCTCAACGCTTCTCTTGCGGAAGTCCTGCATGTTGGAGTATGCGTTCCACATCTCTTGGTTTGAAAATAACAAATCCCGAATGTATTGATCATATTTTGTTTATAATGTGTAAAAACAAGTATAATTCCCCTATGAGTGTTGATGCGAAGAATTGATGAAGGCTTCTGAAATTCGCACTATTGCAGACGATATAACTATTGCTGGCAATAGACCGGATGACATCAGACTGACGACAGTCACGTCCTGCACGTTCCAAGTCATGACGCATGTGATTTTGCGATATCGCTGGGTGATATAAATATCGCAGGCGGTATCACCACGTTTCGGCCACGATCGTCGACTTACCGACCACGACCTTCTCAGCGTAGGACACGTGGCGACACGATAAGCTAACGCGTGTGATATTACTATCGCTGACGATATCGGCCAAAGTCTTTAAAAAGCAGAGAGTTTGTTTGTCCAAGGTTATACCTTTTGGAGCTTTAATTTATACGTTTTCTCAGTCCTTCGTCTCCGAATTCAGAGCACTCCCAAGTCCCAACTACTTCCTTCAAGTTCAGGAGTTTAGATGAGATCTTCACACACTTCAACTCCGATGATCTTCACAACGATTCTTCATCTCTTTCAGAGCTCTACATTCTAGGGAGTTTTAAATTTCAGATTTTTATTTGTATTCTTTCTTTTACTTTTGTAAACGGTAGTGATTTCGCCGACTTGTGTGTGACGACTAGGCCTTAAGTGATTTAAGGGGTAATTCGCCGCCGTGTGTGCAGCGACTAGGTCGTGGTGAGATCTAGGGGGAGACTAAGGTGGCGTTTGGCGCGGCTTATGCACTCCGGTGCGTTTCCAACGCACCGCAGTATTTCCAATAAGCGCCGTTTGGCGCGACTTATTTTAGAAACTGCGGTTTCAAAATTCCGTGAGTTCCTTATTACCCTGAACCGCGATGTTTTTCCACGGTCAGCCGCATTTTCCTTCCTCCCGATACCCTAACGAGCGGAGAAACACGAAGAAGAAGGCCGGCGCTGATCTCTGGTGCTTCGCGGATCGCTACCGACGGCCGGCGAATCTCTGGTGCTTCCCCTCCACGAAGAAGGCCGGCGCTGATTGTACAACCCCGTATCCTGCGAGTGGTCGACAGGGGTTGAACCGGCCGGCTCAGATCAACTTGGACCCAGCTTGCCGAGTCCGAGCTCGGCAATAGTCGAGCTAAGCTCGGCGATGGTCGAACGAAGCCCAGCTTGTCGAGACCAAGCTCGGGTGCGAAGACAGGGCTCGACGATAGTCGAGCCAAGCTCGACGATCTCCGTGCCGAGTCCGAGCTCGGCGATCGTCGTGCCGAGCCCGAGCTCGGCAATAGTCTAGCCGAGCCCAGCGCTAGCCGAGCACAGTCCGCCGAGCCCGTGCCCGCCTAGGCCCAGGGCGAGGCGAGTCGGGCCCCTTGCCGAGCGAGTGCCCCCTCAGGTCCAGCTCGCATCTTGGCCATGGCACACTTTTACTGTGTGGCCCCTTTTGGTTTGCCTGTAGTCCTCGAAAACAGTGAAGGTTGTATATTGGCAGGCCATCTTTTCCTATAAATAGGACCCAAGGGGTACCTCAGAAGGCACGCTTACTAATTCTCTGGCCTACTAGCGCTTTCTGAGGTACCTTAGCCCGGCATTTGGCTAAGGAGGGGAAGCGCTCTGAGATCTTCCGGGTTTGTGGTGGGACCTCCACGCCGGGCCCTTGGTCTAGTCTTTGTTTCTTCTTTCCTTTGTCGTTTTCTTGCAGGAGTGAAGTAGGTGCGCGGCCACCCCTTCCCCAAGGGTCGAACTCCACAAGAGACCGGTTTTCTGGTTTCAACATTTTGGTGCGGTGAGCGTGGACAGTGGTCAGCAGAGAAAATCTTCTGCAGGTTCGATGACCGGGGAAGAAGGACAAGGATCAGGCAGGGGCAACTCGCCACCCCCTCCCCCACCCCCAGCGGCGAGCATGCCGGCGGAGCTTAGGGAGGAGATCCTCGGGCTCGTCAGGACCGCTCTCGGCATGCGAGCTGAGAGTGCGACGCCGGCTGTCCCGGTGGTCGCCGTTCCCGCACTCGGCGACGACGCGCCGCTCAGGCGACCAGGGAAGGAGCCCGCCGAGAGGGGCGAGCGCGAGTTCCAGGGGCGAGTTCTATTCCCCGGCTCGGCCGCCGAGTACCACTTCGGCGAGACGGCAGGGAGGGAGTTCCCGACTCGCCCGGCTGAGGGGGGGAGCCCTTTCAGCGAGTTCGTTTCTTCAGCCCCCGTTCCCGAGGGGTTTCGCGAGCCGGAGATGACTTACTACTCCGGGAGAGGAGACCCGGTCCACCACATCCAGTGGTTCGAGGACATGGTCTCCATTCGACAGATGTCAGACGGCTTCAAGTGCCGGCTCTTCGCCATCACCCTCAGGGAAAAGGCGAGAGAGTGGTTCCACCAACTCCCGACCGGGTCCATTTACTGCTTTGAGGATCTGCGACGGGGTTTCATGCTGAGGTTCACCACTTCAAAGAAGAGGAAGAGGGAGGCGGAGTCTTTGTTCCGCATCAAGCAGAGGGTAGGAGAGACCCTGGGGAGCTACCTGGACAGGTTCCAAGAGGAACTGTCCCAAGTTCAGGAGATGCCAGGGCACACCATGATGGTGGCCTTCACCCTGGGTCTCCAGTCCGGGTTCTTCGCCATGGAACTGAAGAGGTCACCTCCAGTGTCTTTTGAGGCACTTCTAGAGAGGGCGGCCAGGGAGGCCGAAATGGAGGCAGCGCATCCAGAGTTCGCGCGAAGGTTGGCCAAGTGGGCCGTGGAAGAGGAAAGGCCAAGGGGTGGCCGAATTCAGGAGGAGAGGAGGGCTGAACCTCGGCAGAGGGAGCAGCCGCAGCAGCAGCCGCAACCCAGGTGGGTGCGTCCAGAGCAGACCCACCGTTTGGGGTGGAGGCCCGAATGGCAAGACCAGGCACCACGAAGGGGTTATCAGGGAGGAGATAACCGCCAGGGTGGCCGAGGGCAGTACAACCCTCAGGGGGGTAGGCAGGGTCAGAGACCCCCTCTCCCCGACCAGGAGGAGGCAATGGCGATTGCCATGAGGGGAAGGAGGAGAGGACAGCCGAGGAGAAGGAGGGAGGTCAGGGTGGACCTGCCCTATTGCGACTTTCATCAGGAAGAGGGGCACCTCACGTCCACGTGTCCGGAGTTCCTCGAGATGAGAGGGAGAAGAGAGCAGCAACAGCAGCAGGAAGTCCGGATAGAGGAGATCCGGCCCCGGGAGGAGGGGGATCGGTGCGAAGACCGGGTTGATGTGGGCACCCGAGGAAGGATCGGAGCGATCCACGGGGGGGCCGGGATCGAGGCTTCCCGCAAGTCAAGCCTCCACACCATGTACCGGAGGAGCGTTGGCTCCACATCCCAATCCCCTCCCCCGGAGGAGAAGATCACCTTCTCCAGAGAGGATTTGCCGGGTCACGAGGACCCCTTCTGCGATGCGCTGGTTATCCAGACAGCCATCGAGGATTTCACTGTCTCCCGGATCCTCGTGGACAATGGGAGTTCGGTCAACGTCATCTTTAAGAAGGCGTTTGATGCGATGAAGGTGGAGGCCAGGAGGGTGTTGGCCTCGGACGGGCCTCTGTTCGGCTTTTCAGGGGAGAGGAAAGAAGTCGAGGGAGGAGTGGGACTCCATGTCACTCTAGGGGGGCAGTCGCGCAACTGCAAGTTTGTTATCGTGGACGCCCCTAGCAGTTACAGCGCCATCTTCGGGAGACCCCTCATCAGCGCCTTCCGCTGCGTCCCCTCGTCCTTCCACCAATGTCTAAAGCTCAACGTCGAGGGGGTCCAGATCCGAGTTCGAGGAGACCCTAAGGAGGCAAGGGAGTGCTACGTCTCGGCGGTAAACTCCATCTCTTGGTTGGAGGGGGCCGAGGAGATGGGGCGGAGGCTGGAGGAGGAGCAGGAAGCTGACGAAGAGATGGAGGTGGAGTGCCGCGCTCGGAAGGAGGTCGCGGAAGAGACTCGGGGGTCGGCCGAGTCCATGGCCGTCGAAGAGGCTGAGGAAGAGGCCCTCGCCCCCGGAGGGGGAGGTACCAGAGAATGGGAGGAACAGTCCCGCCTGGAGGCGGCGGAAGAGGTGGAGGAGATGGAGGTCCACACCATTGGAGGAAGGGTGGAGAAGGTCCGCGTCAGCGGAGGTCTGACCCCGGAAGCTCAAGGCAGGATGCTGGAGTGCATCCAGAGGAACGTGGACATCTTCGCCTGGAGCGCCGCGGAGATGCCAGGGATCGACCCCGACGTGGCCTGCCACCGCCTCAACCTGGACCCGGAGGCTCCCCCCGTCCAGCAGAAAAAGAGGTCCATCACGGACAAGCTCGCCGAGCCAATCAGAGAGGAAGTCGCCAAGCTCCTCGAGGCTGGCTTCATATCTGAAATCCAATACCCCGGCTGGGTCTCCAACGTTGTAATGGTTAAAAAAGGAGACGGCCGGTGGAGGATGTGTATCGACTTTTCTCTTCTTAATAAATCATGCCCGAAAGATTGTTATCCTCTGCCTCGGATCGACGCGCTGGTTGACTCAGCCGTCGGTTTCCCTGTAATGAGTTTTCTAGATGCTTTTTCAGGTTATCACCAAATCAGGATGCACCCCCCTGACGTCAAAGATGTCTCGTTCATCACGGGAGATGGGTGTTATTGTTACAAGATGATGCCCTTCGGGCTAAAGAATGCAGGGGCTACCTACCAAAAAATGATGGATAGGGTCTTCCGAGAGCAGAAGGGGAGGAACCTCGAAGTGTATGTGGATGATCTCATGGTCAAGAGCTTGGATGTCGACTCCCACATCCGGGACTTGGAAGAGACTTTCGCCACTCTCCGCCAGTTTAAGATGAGGCTGAACCCCTTGAAGTGTGTCTTCGGGGCAAGCCGGGGAAAGTTCCTAGGGCACCTTCTCACCCCCTCGGGGTAGAACCTAACCCAGACAAGGTGAGGGCAATCCTGGAACTAAGGTCACCGCAAAATACCAAGGAAGTACAGCAGCTGACAGGGAAGTTGGCAGGGTTGAGTAGATTCCTCTCCCGGGCCGGGGAGAGGTGTTCCTCATTCTTTAAAACCTTGAGAGGGGGTCGAAGGTTTGAATGGACCTCGGAGTGCGAGGAGGCATTCCAGGCTTTGAAGAAACAGCTGACTCAGGCCCCCTGCTCCAAGGGCCCAAGGAGGGGGAGGACTTATTCCTATATCTAGGGGTCGGGGCTGAAGCCTTGAGTTCGGTTTTGGTTCGGGAAGAGGGGAAGAGGCAACTCCCCGTCTACTATGTGAGTCGGATACTAAAGAAGGCCGAGCTCCGCTACCCCATCCTAGAAAAACTGGCCTTCGCCCTAATCATCTCAGCCCGAAGGCTTCGGCCTTATTTCCAGGCACACTCAATTCGAGTAGTGACCGACCACCCCCTGCGCAACATCTTCAAGGGGGTAGAGCATTCAGGTAGGTTGGCCAAATGGTCGGTGGAACTGAGCGAGTTCGATATCTCCTTCGTCCCTCGACTCTCAATCAAGGCCCAAGCTATGGCTGACTTCCTGGCAGAGTATGTGGTCGAAGTGGCGGAGGAGAAACTCACTCGCCCCCTCCCCTGGAAAGTCAGGGTGGACGGTGCCTCGGGGAAGCATTCTTTAGGGGTTGGGGTCATCTTAGAAAGCCCCCAAGGGATAAAGATCGAGCAGACCGTAGTAGTGCACTTTCCTATCACCAACAACCAAGCCGAATACGAAGCTGTAATCGCAGGTCTGCGCCTGGCAAGAGACTTGGGGGTGCACGACGTGGAGGTCCTCACTGACTCCATGGTGGTGGCTTCCCAGATCAAGGGGGAGTTTGAGGCAAGGGAGCCCACCCTGCAGCTCTATTTGATGAAGGTAAGGGGAGTCATTGGGACCTTCCAGACCTTCTCAATCAAGCACGTGCCAAGAGGGGAAAACGAGCCAGTCGACCAGCTAGCAAAGCACGGTCCCCGGATGGGAGGCACCATTACGGATCTCTTCCGACCCTCCATCGAGGAGGGGGAGCTAATGGGAGTAGAACAACACCCCTCATGGATGGATCCCTTCGTCATCTTCTTGTCCACCGGGGAATACCCGGAGGGGATGGACCGAAGAGGGCTCAAGCACAAGGCGGCATACTACCTCCTACGCGAGGGACAGTTATACCGCAAGACCCTCTCAGGGATGTTGGCCCGTTGCGTGGCCGAAAGAGAGGTGCACAAAATTTTGGAGGAAGTCCATTCCGGTGAATGTGGGAGTCACTCGGGGAGTCGGACTCTGGAAGGGAGGTTCGTCAGGCAAGGGTACTTCTGGCCTACCCTCGGTCAGGATGCAGTCGAATTCGCGAAAAAGTGTCATAAGTGCCAACTATATGCCCCGCTCCAGCTCCAGCCGGCTCAGAGGTTAAGAAGTATCATGGCACCATGGCCCTTCGCCATATGGGGGCTGGACCTTGTAGGACCTTTCCCTCAGGCCAGCGGGCAGAGGAGGTTTTTGTTGGTCATGATCGATTATTTTTCTAAGTGGATGGAGGTGAAGGCTCTAGTCAAGGTAACCTCTCAGGTAGTCAGGAACTTCATCTGGGGGGAGATCATCTGCAGGCATGGGCTGCCACAAGCTATTGTCACGGACAACGGACCTCAGTTCGCCAGCACGGAGTTCATTCGTTTCTGCGAGCAGCTAGGGATTGACCTTCGGTTTGCTTCTGTCCATCATCCCAGGAGCAACGGGCAGGTGGAAGCGGCCAACAAAATCATCGTGAACCTCTTAAAGAAGAAAGTGGAAAACTTGAAGGGAAGCTGGGTGGAGCAGCTTCCATCGGTCCTTTGGGCATTAAGGACCACCCCCAATACGGCCACGGGGGAGACTCCTTTCAAGCTCTCTCACGGCTGCGAGGCCGTTCTTCCTATCGAATTCGAGGTCCAGACGCCTCGAGTCGTCGAGGCAGGAGCCGGAAGGGAAGAATGGAGGTCAGAGAATGAGGAGGAGCTCCGACTCTCCCTTGATATGGTGGAGGAACTACGCGACTTGTCCGTCATCAGGCAGGAAGAGGCCAAGCGAAGGATGGCCAAGTATTTCGACAAGCACGTCCGTGTCAAGCAGTTCGTGGAGGGGGACCTTGTCTTGAAAAAAGTGGATGCGGCAGGGAGATCAGCCGCTGTGGGAAAACTCCACCCCAATTGGGAGGGCCCCTACATTGTGCAGGAGGCCCTGAAATCGGGGGGGTATCGCCTCCAAGATGTAAGAGGGGACACCCTCAGCCACACTTGGAGTGGCGACGATCTGAAACGTTTTTACCCTTGAAAATATTGTAAATGACTTGACTTTAAGAACGAAAGAGAATCTCGTTGCCGTATTTCACGCTCTGTTAAAATAGTGAAGGTAAAGGGATTCGCAGCTTAAACCCCCAAGAGGCAAAAGTTTCTAAGTCTTCTCGCTCTGGGGTTAGGTCTCGTCACTCCCCTGCCAGGCTCCCACCTAGCTGGTACGGCCGAGTCTCGATGGACATCGTTATGACCCTGGGGCTGAGCCCGGAGGATGTTCAACACCCGCCCTCAGGCTCTCACCTAGCTGAATGGCCCGGTGGTAGCACCCGGGAGAGGCAAAAGTTTCTAAGTCTTCTCGCTCTGGGGTTAGGTCTCGTCACTCCCCTGCCAGGCTCCCACCTAGCTGGTACGGCCGAGTCTCGATGGACATCGTTATGACCCTGGGGCTGAGCCCGGAGGATGTTCAACACCCGCCCTCAGGCTCTCACCTAGCTGACTGGCCCGGTGGTAGCACCCGGGAGAGGCAAAAGTTTCTAAGTCTTCTCGCTCTGGGGTTAGGTCTCGTCACTCCCCTGCCAGGCTCCCACCTAGCTGGCACGACCGAGTCTCGATGGACATCGCTATGACCCTGGGGCTGAGCCCGGAGGATGTTCAACACCCGCCCTCAGGCTCTCACCTAGCTGACTGGCCCGGTGGTAGCACCCGGGAGAGGCAAAAGTTTCTAAGTCTTCTCGCTCTGGGGTTAGGTCTCGTCACTCCCCTGCCAGGCTCCCACCTAGCTGGTACGGCCGAGTCTCGATGGACATCGTTATGACCCTGGGGCTGAGCCCGGAGGATGTTCAACACCCGCCCTCAGGCTCTCACCTAGCTGACTGGCCCGGTGGTAGCACCCGGGAGAGGCAAAAGTTTCTAAGTCTTCTCGCTCTGGGGTTAGGTCTCGTCACTCCCCTGCCAGGCTCCCACCTAGCTGGCACGGCTGAGTCTCGATGGACATCGCTATGACCCTGGGGCTGAGCCCGGAGGATGTTCAACACCCGCCCTCAGGCTCTCACCTAGCTGACTGGCCCGGTGGTAGCACCCGGGAGAGGCAAAAGTTTCTAAGTCTTCTCGCTCTGGGGTTAGGTCTCGTCACTCCCCTGCCAGGCTCCCACCTAGCTGGTACGGCCGAGTCTCGATGGACATCGTTATGACCCTGGGGCTGAGCCCGGAGGATGTTCAACACCCGCCCTCAGGCTCTCACCTAGCTGACTGGCCCGGTGGTAGCACCCGGGAGAGGCAAAAGTTTCTAAGTCTTCTCGCTCTGGGGTTAGGTCTCGTCACTCCCCTGCCAGGCTCCCACCTAGCTGGCACGGCCGAGTCTCGATGGACATCGCTATGACCCTGGGGCTGAGCCCGGAGGATGTTCAACACCCGCCCTCAGGCTCTCACCTAGCTGACTGGCCCGGTGGTAGCACCCGGGAGAGGCAAAAGTTTCTAAGTCTTCTCGCTCTGGGGTTAGGTCTCGTCACTCCCCTGCCAGGCTCCCACCTAGCTGGCACGGCCGAGTCTCGATGGACATCGCTATGACCCTGGGGCTGAGCCCGGAGGATGTTCAACACCCGCCCTCAGGCTCTCACCTAGCTGACTGGCCCGGTGGTAGCACCCGGGAGAGGCAAAAGTTTCTAAGTCTTCTCGCTCTGGGGTTAGGTCTCGTCACTCCCCTGCCAGGCTCCCACCTAGCTGGCACGGCCGAGTCTCGATGGACGTCGCTACGACCCTGAAGTCGAGACTGGGAGTTGGCCCGAGGAAAATACCAGGGGGGGGGGGGGGAGCTCGCCAGTTAAGACGGCGAGCTCGGAATATCCTACCCCCCCTCCCCTCTCTCTCCAGCTCGCTACTAAAGAAACCTTGGTTCTGTCCCAGACTCAGGGGAAGGAGAGCGGCTCTCTCCAGCGAGCCTAGCCTCGCTCCAGCTAGCTCGGCGAAAGACATGCCCTGATGTCTAAGGCGGATGCCGGCAATATCTTGACCCAAGCGTGTTTTCACTTGTCTGAATTATCGAAAAACTAAGGCGAGACATGGCAGGGGAAGGTGAGGCGCGAGCAGGGTATGGCGCGAGCACGCGTCCTAGGGATTCGCCGCGAGCACCGCGGGTGCTGGTCCTAACTCAAAACATTCTACAGGCGAGGTCGCTCTACCTAGCGCGCGGGTATAACATCGCAAGTAAGCTCGAAAAGAAGATAGCAAAATTGTGCAAAAATATCTTTGAATTATCATTACAGGTTTACAAGGCCCGCCTCGGCAGGGTACAAAAAAGAACAGAGAAGAGAAAACAAAAATTAACTCTCGCCCTCCCCCCTCGAGTGGCGGTCCTCCTCGTCACCAAGCCGAGCGTCCTTCTCCCTCACCCCAGCAAAAAGCGAGTCAAAGCTATCTTCCTTCTCGCTGAGCGGGCTGGGCGGGAACAGGGTTGGCAGGAGCTCCCGGACGGTGACCTCCTCGCAGCCTTCCGCCAAGATCCCCGTCCCCCTCATGGCCTGTAGGAGACACTCGGCAGCCTCGACGGAGTTGACTCGCAGCCGCTCCGCGACGTCAGCCTCGCCAAACACCCGGGGCCTCTTGAAGGGGAAGGCCGGCTCGCTGGCGCCCGGGGGAAGGAGAGCGTCGGCTTGGCGAAGGACCTCTCCCAGGAGCCCCTTATTCTTCTCTTTCAATTCCTCCACCTCCGCCCCCAGCCGGGCGGCAACAGCCTCCTGCTCCTGGGAATATGTCTTCTGATCGGCGAGCTGGGCTTCCCGCTCAGCGAGCTGAGCCCGCAACTGAGCCATCTCGTCTCGCATCGCGTTAGCGGCTTCGGCGTCCTGTAAGACCAGAAGTTCAGAACACGCGCAGGAATAATCTTAAGCAAGGTAAATAGAGGTATCCAGCGATTACCAGGCCGCCGACAGACTTCGCGAGTAGAGCGTCCGCGAGGCCGAACCGCCTTTCCGCGTCGACCGCGCTCTCCTTCGCCAGGTCGCGCTCCTGCTCGGCAGTCAGCAGGGCGTTGCTGAGCTGGAAGCCGCGGCGGACCATCATGTGATGGAGCTCGAAGGCCCGCAGGTGGGCCTGCATCCCCTCGTAGCCGAGCTGACTAGGGGTCAGCTTCTTGTACGACTCGGCGCTGTCGCGGCTGTAGAGGCCGAAGCCGAAAGCGAAGGCATGGGCGGTGGGCGGCCGGCGAGCTCCCCAGGAGGGGGCGCGAGTGGAGACGGAAACTCGGTGAGCCCCCTCGTCCCACTTCAAGATGGGCTCGCCAGCCGCATCTTTGCTCTTGCACCCCTTGCCGAAGTTGGGGTGATCCTTCGGCAGACTGGGCTCGCGGACGGTGTCCTCCCCGGTAGAATCGGAGGACGGCCCGCTCTTCTTCTTCCCCTTTCGGGGAGAGGAGGCTTCTTTCAGCGGGCTCAAGGGCGGCTCGTCGGACAGAGCCTCCGGCGAGCTCATGAACTTGGCGGGAGACGAGGGAAGGTGCAGCCGTCCGCGCGAGACCACCTTCGCCCTCTTCTTCTTGGGGAGCGAAGAATCGGGGCGCGAGCTCGACCCCCCGGACTCCGAGCGCTTCTTGCCGGGGGGTTGGACTCGCGGTTGCTCCTCGCGACAAGCAAATGCCGCCGCCCGGGCCAGCTCCAGAGGGTCCGAGAATATCCCCGGGTCGGCGAACGGCGGATGCTCCGGGAGAACCCGTTCCCCTGCAGAGAAAGACTTAGTCAAAAAAAAAAGAGAGAGGGAAAAATCATATGAGATCCACCTTGATAAAGTTCGCGAGAGGGCTGAGCGAGGTATACCTTCGCCGGGGAGAACGGGCTGAAGCAAGTCGAGGCCGCGGCGGAGGAAGGCGACCTCGAAGTCCTTGTGGAGGAAGAACTTGTGGAGGTCGGCGTCGCTACCCGACAGGGAAGGAGGACGGTATATGTCCTCGCTCTTCTGCAGGGGGCGAAAGGGGATGTTGCCGAGGTCGCCCTTGATGAAGACGAGCCGGGTCATCCAATTGTGGTTCTTGTTCGCCAGCTCGCGAACCTTGATGAAGGACCCGCCGAAGTAGGCGACCCCGTCGGGAGTAGCCTTGTAAGAGAACAACTTACGGAATACCGCGAGGTTGAACTCAATTCGCTCCCGGCGAAGGAAGCAGGCGAACGCCACCATCATAGCGATGGCGTTGGAATTCAACTGCGCGGGCACCGCGCCGTAGTACTTCAGGATCTGGCGGATTTCTGGCCAGAGGGGGAGGCGCAGTCCCACCTCGAAGTGCGAGATGGGAAAGGCGAGCTCGCCCTCCGGGAAGGAGTTGATGGCTTCATGCTCGGCGGGCCTGCGAGCCTGGAAGCCGGGGGGGACGAACGCCGCCGTGAACTCGACGAGCTCCTCCTCTGTGATGTGCCCCTCGAAAAAGCAGTGATCAACGAAGTGCTGGGCGCACTTAGACCGACCGTCCGCATCAGGGTTGGTCTTCACCATGGTCACAGAGAAAAGGGAAAGCGCGAGCTCGGGAAGACAGGAGCGAAGCAAAAATTCGAAAGCAATAAAGGCGTGCCTCGGGGGTAGGTGAGAAGGTCTATTTATAGAAGAAGGTAAAGAAGGGTGAGAGGGAGGGCGAGTCGGCCGATCGGTCCGGTCTCGCCGCGCCACCTCGCCACCCTCTCCTCGCAAGCCTTGCGAGCTGGCCAGGTCCCCGAAGGGGGAATTCGAAAAGACTCGCCGAAATATTGAAAAAGCGTCTACATATACAAAGTAGTTAAAAAGTTGTTCCAAGATTATTACATGCAGACCATTCAGAATAAATAAAAGAAAAAATACAAATAGGGGCGCGAGGACCATGCGAGGGCGGGGGCGAGTACCGGCCGACTGACAGAAGAGCCGTTTCATTCTCCCCGGTCTCGCCGACCCGCCGTCGCAGGCCGCCGCGCGTGAAGTTCGCGAAGCCGCCCCATGTTCCTGTTTATCACCCGCAGGTTCTCGTCGATTTCGTCCATCAGCACCAGGGAAGACGCCTCCTCGAACGCCAGGCTGACTCCAGCACCGTCCGCGAGACGCGAACACTCCCACTGCAGCCTGTTGTTGTCCTTCCGCAGGTCGTGGAGCTCGCGCACCAGCTTCTTGAGAACCTTCCGCTCCCGTCTTGCGCGTTCAGGGCTGCCCACCTCGGAGTCCAGGAAGGCGTCCAGGGCGCTTGGAGAAGGGAGGGGCGAGTAAGGAGGTCGATCCACGGACTCGCCGTCCTCCGTCCGCCCGGGAAATTCTGGGTGAAGGATTGAAAGACGGTCAGAAAAGCAAAAATCTACGGAACAGAAGAGCAATGCCGGAAACTTACCGCGCGAGCCTGGCTCCTCCGGGTGGGCGCGAGGAGAGAAGTGGCGCAGGTCCTTGCCACGCCCCAGCAGTTCTTGAGGAGCGAGTTGGTAGCCGGGAACGGGGATAATCCCGGCGCCCCTCCCCACGACCGGGGATCCAGGGGAGGGTTGCCGGGAAGGGAGGCGACTCGGCGACGCCGGTTCTCGCGAGCCCGGCTCCTTAACCTCGGGATCCTGCCGTGGCGAGTTGACAGGAGCACTTTTGGTCCGGGGGGTGGACGCTTCGCCGCTGTTCTCCCGGTCAGAAGACAATTCCACGAGACTTTTAGCGGAGGAGCCAAGAATTGGCTGGTTGGAGGAACCGGCCCCGTTCCCCAAGGCGGCAGTAAAGTCGGCCAGGATGGGTTCGGCCCCCGGGGGAAGAGGCTTCGCCCGCTTGGCCGAGCTGAGATCGGCAAAACGGCGAGCAGGGGCTTCAAGGTTGGTTAGCCCCGCGGCCTGGGCAGCGATCTCTCCGCGGGAGCGTGCGAGTCGCTCTAAGACTTCCTTGGGGAGCGGCATCTTGTCAGAATTTGGGGAAGGGCAAAGGTCATCCAGATGCGCAGGGGTACATATATATAGCTGTCTGTGGGGCCTACCAGAAGATTCCTTTCTGCCCCTGTCGCACTCGCCGGATCCCATGGGGTTGGATGTTTCTTTCCGAGCTTGTCCCAACCTCGCAAAGAGCGGGGATTATGTACAACCCCGTATCCTGCGAGTGGTCGACAGGGGTTGAACCGGCCGGCTCAGATCAACTTGGACCCAGCTTGCCGAGTCCGAGCTCGGCAATAGTCGAGCTAAGCTCGGCGATGGTCGAACGAAGCCCAGCTTGTCGAGACCAAGCTCGGGTGCGAAGACAGGGCTCGACGATAGTCGAGCCAAGCTCGACGATCTCCGTGCCGAGTCCGAGCTCGGCGATCGTCGTGCCGAGCCCGAGCTCGGCAATAGTCTAGCCGAGCCCAGCGCTAGCCGAGCACAGTCCGCCGATCCCGTGCCCGCCTAGGCCCAGGGCGAGGCGAGTCGGGCCCCTTGCCGAGCGAGTGCCCCCTCAGGTCCAGCTCGCATCTTGGCCATGGCACACTTTTACTGTGTGGCCCCTTTTGGTTTGCCTGTAGTCCTCGAAAACAGTGAAGGTTGTATATTGGCAGGCCATCTTTTCCTATAAATAGGACCCAAGGGGTACCTCAGAAGGCACGCTTACTAATTCTCTGGCCTACTAGCGCTTTCTGAGGTACCTTAGCCCGGCATTTGGCTAAGGAGGGGAAGCGCTCTGAGATCTTCCGGGTTTGTGGTGGGACCTCCACGCCGGGCCCTTGGTCTAGTCTTTGTTTCTTCTTTCCTTTGTCGTTTTCTTGCAGGAGTGAAGTAGGTGCGCGGCCACCCCTTCCCCAAGGGTCGAACTCCACAAGAGACCGGTTTTCTGGTTTCAACACTGATCTCTGCGCCGACGGCCGAATCCCGACGGCCGGCGCATTTCCCGTCCACGAATCGCTCCGCCTCTCCCCCTGTTAACTCTTCCATTGAGGTATACTCCTTCTTCCTTCATATCCTATGCAAATTTCTGGTTTCTTTAGGGTTTAGGATGCTTGTAAGTCCTTCCCTCATCTCCATCTTTCACCGTCCTCCTCGATGCACAACCCAGTCCCGATTAGGGTTGTTCTCGAGCGGAGCTGGACTCAAAGCTGGACTAATTTCGGGTTTCTATATGTGTTTGTGTGATTGTTCTTGTGTGAAATAGACCTATACCTTGCTTGTTTAACATATATGAATCAATGAGAGCTTGTATATGTGTAGGAGTGTGTGTGTGAGTGTTGAATGTGTCTGTACATTTCTGTGTGTGTGTGTATATGAGTATGTGTGTGTATACATTTGTATGTGTGTGTGTATATATTTGTATGTGTGTGTATGTGTGAGTGTGTGTGTATATATGTGTGAGTGTGTATATATATGTGTGTGTGTATATTTGTGTGTGTATATATGTGTGTGTGTGTGTGTGTGTATATGAGTATGTGTGTGTATGTGTGAGTGTGTACATATGTGTGTGTATGTGTGAGTGTGTGTATATGTGTTTATGTGTGAGTTTGTGTATGTGTGAGTGTGTGTATATTTGTGTGTGTATGTGTGAGTTTGTGTATGGCAGAGTTTGTGTATGTGTGAGTTTGTGTATGTGTGAGTGTGTGTGTGTATGTGTGTTTGTGTGTGTGTATGTGTGAGTGTGTGTTTATAAAACTTGAGTGTATGTATATGATTGTTTATGTGTTTTTTTGTGTTTATATTTATGTGTGAGTGTATATATGTGTGAGTGTGTATATATATGTGTGTGTGTGTATATTTGTGTGTGTATATATGTGTGTGTGTTTGTATATGTGTGAGTGTGTGTATTTGTATGTGTGCATGTGTGAGTGTGTATATTTGTATGTATGTGTGAATGTGTGTATATATGTGCTTCTTCTGAGTATGTAGTGGTGCATTAACAACAAGTTCTATTTTTTGAATATATGTATATGTGTATTTATTGATTTTGAATATTGAATTCATATTTATATATTGCCTTGAAAAGATGGGCAAACCAAAAGACGGTGGGGTGGCAGCAATGTGGGACAATTCCGACGTTCTACTCTTTTGTGATATATGCATAAGAGAGATAGAACGTGGGAATCGTCCGACAACACATTTCAGTAAAGAGGGATGGTCCAATATAATGAGAAAGTTTGAAGAGTCGACTGGAAAGAAGTACGATAAAGTGCAATTCAAAAATAAGTGGGATCATCTGAAGAAGGAGTGGAAACTGTGGACGGAGTTAAAACGAGGTGAGACTGGCTTGGGCTGGAACACTTCAAGGAAAACGATAGATGCCTCGGATGAGTGGTGGGACGAGCGCTTGAAGGTATTTGTGTGTGTTTAAATTCAATTATTTCCCTTAAATATCTTTTATATACCCGTTTTAAATAATTGATTTTGATATTTCAGGTTGTTCCTGCGGCAAAGAAGTTCCGTTATTCCGGAATACAGCCGGAATTGGAGGAGAAAATGAACATGATGTTCAGCTCTGTTGTAGCGACTGGACATCATGCTTGCACCCCTCATTCGAGGAATGTTGGCCCCGAGTCTACGGAGGATAGAGCATTGTCAAACGGTGGACAAGAAGACGCTGATGTCACTGGAGTACCTCCTGTACCTGAGAACACAGCAACATCCGAGGTTGGCCACAGAAGGAGGAAAGGACAGAAGAAAGACATTACAGCGGTGTTAGAGGATATGGCAGAGTCTTCTAGGACCATGTGCCGATTCATGCAGGAGCCACCGAAGAGCAATTCCTCGTTCCCCATTGCACAGGCGCTTGAGAAGTTAGGAACTTACAATGAAGTGCAGTCAGATAAGGCCTTCCACTTTTTTGCCATCAATTATCTGATGGACAAAAATCACAGGGAGACCTTCATGTGCCTGCCAGAAGGTCTGAATGTTGAGTGGCTTCGTAGTCGCTATACCAGTGGCGTGTAGTTGAGACATTTATCTTCTTTTTTTGAGACTGTTATGTTATTTTTTTGGATGTTAATTTGTTTCTTACTGCACTTGACTGGACATTATGATGTTTTATTTGATTATTGATATCTGCATGGTTGAATGCTTATTGATATCTGGATGATTAATATGTTAGTGTTTTATTTGTTTATCCTAGAATATGTCGAGCGAGGACTCTGACGATTCCACGGAGCAGTATGAAATAGCTAGAAGAAAATGTGTTATTGCTCAACAGACTATAGTAGCAGCAGCATGTTTGGCCGCTGCACACACCACTTCATTAAAGAGTCGAGTCCCACGCATGACTTCGAAGCAGACAGGCGATAAGTGGGTTGGAGAGATACTTCGAGGATCTACTGTGAGATTCCATGACTCCTTCATGATGAGTCAAGACGTATTTCTCGATCTACTACATTACCTGGAGGCAAGGTGTGGACTCCAGGGGACAAGAAGGACAGCTTCCAGAGAAGTCCTAGCATTGACCTTATACATATTATCGCACAATGAATCGATGAGGAAAACAATAGAGCGCTTTCAACATTCAACGGAGACTGCTAGCCGATTTTTCTCTCAGGGTATTTGTGCTTTGCTGCGGCTAGGGGAGGAAGTTATCCAGCCATTAGACAGGTCTTTCGGAAGCACACCACCAGAAATTATGTACGACAGACGCTATATGCCTTTCTTCAAAGATTGTGTTGGAGCTATAGACGAGACACATGTTGACGCGTGCATAGCAGTTGGACAGCAGGTACCCTATATTGGGAGACGGGGCAATCCAACACAAAATGTCATGGCTGCTTGCGATTTCAACATGTGCTTCACTTTCGTCATGGCGGGTTGGGAGGGATCTGCACACGATAGCCGCATATTCAATTATGCGTTAAATGATCGTCAATATAAATTTCCTCATCCACCTCGAGGTAATGTTAACTGATCCTTTACTGTATGTCTCGCTTTAATTAATTTGGGTGGTTAATTAATTTTTAACAAATTAACAGGAAAGTATTACTTGGTCGATTCTGGATATCCGTTGCAGAGAGGATATTTGAAACCTTATCAAGATACCAGATATCATCTGCCAGACTTTGCACGTGGTGGCCGTCGAGCAGAGGGACGTCGAGAGATGTTCAATCATGCACACTCATCGCTAAGGAGCGTGATAGAACGATCGTTCGGCGTTTGGAAGAAGAAATGGGCCATACTGCGGGACATGCCGAGCTATAGCTTCGCGAAGCAGGCGGATATTGTGATGGCCACGATGGCATTACATAATTTCATTCGCCGACACCCTTCCCGCAACGATATAGATTTCAATGAGTGCGAGCAGGAAGGGCAAGAAGTTAGGGTGGCCTCGCAAGGGCGACAAGAAACCTGCTCTGACACTGCAGGTGGAGTAGAGGAGATGATCGCGCTACGTGATAGTATAGCGGATCAGTTGTATGAATCGAGAGCATAGCTCGAGATTGCGGGTGTACTCGGATTTGTTGTGTTATGTTTTTATTTAGACTAAAGTTTTTTTTTTTTGAAAAAAAAATTTCAACTCAAAACTCCGTTTTGAATCCAAACAACTTATTCAAAACTCTGTTTTCAAAACTCCATTTCATCCAAACAGTTTTTTAACAAAACTCCGTTTTCCAGAATCAGCACTTTTTCCATCAGCAGCTTCTCATCAGCAGCTTTCCATCAGCAACAGCCCAACCAAACGGAGCCTAAAGGCCGTATCTAGGGAAAGATAAGCTATAACCGTCCAATCTTAGGGAAAAGGACCAGTGAAGTCTCAAAATGGATTTTTTACTCATAGCCTTGATTTCAAGCTCTATTGACATCAAAGTTTTATGTATTCATTCTTGTGGAATAAAATCTTTGATTCAATTTTCCGAAAATTTCTAAGTTATTATTTTATTTAAGTTTTTGTAAGAAAAATTGTTTTTGCCATTTTAATTATTGTGAAAAATTTCTATGTATTTCTTTAAAATTTGGAAATGCCCTTATTCACCCCTCCTCTAAGTGCACCATAAGATCCAACACAACACGCTATCAGGAACCACCCTCTACTTCGGAGAACCAAGACTCTCCCCCTAGGCTGGGGGGGGGGCAATCCCAATATTGTCACTATCACCGGAGTCACGGGCATGACACGCACGAATGCATATGCCTAAAGGAGGAAGTCGAGCGACTCGTGCGTCTCGGCATTCTCAAGGAATTCCAAGGGAAGAAGGCGACAACGCAGCCTGCCGCAACCAAACCTGTGGGAGGGGGGGGGGAAGGCTACGGAGGACCCCCCTAAGAGCACGATAAGGGCCTGTTGGGTCAACTCCTCCCAGCGTGCCAGGATCTTTGTCAAATCCACAACACATACGAGCAATCATCGGTAGCCCTCCTGTCGAGGTGAGCGGAATATTGATTGATGACGATGTGTCCGCCAACGTGTTGTTCCCATCGACTCTACTTAAACTGGGAATCTCCGGAAAAGACGTCCAGCTGAGTGCGAGGGTGCACTGGTCATCGGGCACCGGGCACCCGACGATCCCCGTCTCAGGAAGCGTCATCCTGCCGATAACTCTTGGAGACCCTTCGGCGCGAGCCATATACGACGTTCAGTTCGTCATTATTCAAGCCGCCTCAACATGCAACGCCATCCTCTCGGGGCCAATACTGAGGGCGCTTCGAGCGGACGCACTCGCGCATGGCATCACAATAGAGATTCGCTCGTGGGACAACCCCCGAAGACGCCACTGGGACTTAACACAGGGATCTCATCAGGGAGACTCCGCCGCCACCCACAGTTTTTTTCCCCGCAACTATTAGAATAACAAGCCGCATGGCCCGACCCGTGCACCCCTTGTACTCGTCTTCAACTCTAACCCTTGTACTCGCCTTCAACTCTAAACAATGAATTTTGGTTTCAAGCTCTACCAACCGTTTAAGGGCTCGGGTCTCGGAACCTTCTACTAACAAGGCAAGATGGACAAAGGGGCATTTGCACCTCCACTTGGACGGATCCCGATTTTACTGAGTCGCAAACGAGCAAAGGTTCTTCGCCACCTCTACCTGGACGAACCTCGGTCCTCCTAAGGCGCGAACGAGCAAAGGTTCTTCGCCACCTCCACCTGGACGAACCCCGGTCCTCCCGAGGCGTGAACGAGCAAAGGTTCTTCGCCACCTCCACCTGGACGGACCCCGGTCCTCTTGAGGCGCGAACGAACAAAGGTTCTTCGCCACCTCCACCTGAACGGATCCCTGTCCTCCTGAGTTACGAACGAACAAAGGTTCTTCGCCACCTCCACCTGGACGGACCTCGGTCCTCCTGTGGCGCAAACGAACAAAGGTTCTTCGTCATCTCCACCTGGACGGACCTCGGTCCTCTCGAGGTGCGAATGAACAAGGTTCTTCCCCGCCTCTGCCCGGAGCGGGCCCCAAGTCCTTTCAAGCCACAAGCAAGCTAACGTTCGTCATCCTACTAAAACGCTGACGCCCGAACCGAACGCTAAGCTACGAAGGCTAGCAACAAACATTATGCACATGCATGGAACGCAAAATGTTTTCAAGATACTGCAAAATAAAATGACTCAACAAAAATTGCCCTACGAGCTACAACATCAAAAACATAAAAAGCACACAACGGTGCTAAATCACACCCGCAACAGCAAAAGCAAAACAAACAATTACAAGGGAGTGCGTAGGGGGAGTCAACCCCCAACACCCGCTTCGGAGCCGTCATCTGAAACATCCTCCACGCCCAAATCAGAGCGCTCTGACATCCTTCGAGCTAGCCGAAACCTCTTGCTAAAGCTCAAGAGGAACACAACATTGCTCTTGTCCTCCAAAAGCGGATCAATCTTAGTGGCCATCATCTCAAACGAGCCTCTTCCGCGATACAGGACCGCCACACCACAAAGTCATATGACTCTTTATACTCAACCACCGCAGACGCCCACACAGCTTCGACGTCTTTCTGCCCTGCAACCAACTGAGCCTTCTCTTCCTTCAGCCGCTTCACCTCTGCCTCATACTGGGCCATGTATTCCCCGTCTGCCTCAGAACAATTGAGCGACTCGACAAGGATCATGTTATTTGCAGCCAGTTTCCCCCGAAGCTCCTCGACCTCAACTCTGGAGGTAGCCAGTTCGGATTTTGACTTATCCAGCAGGGAATGAGCCTTCTCTTTCCTCTTCCTAGCAACCGACAAAGAATCATCTGACACGGCCAACTTTGTCCACAGGGAGAAGAACTCGCCCTTCATGGTCACGTTGTTATAATCCCACGTAAGCACGATCTCGCGTATCTCATCTAGATACAAAGACAGAGGACAAGTCAATACAACGAGTAGGAACAAACTGAAGGAGAAAATAATGGGGGTAATCGACGTACCTTTGGAAGGACGGCTCGACAAGAAGAGGATTCCCGCCTCTTATCCTTCGCCGCCACCATCGGCAACTTGGGATCCTCTCGAGAAACCGGCTTGTTTGCAGGAAGCTCTGGGGACTCCTCGGTTTCGTGAACGACAAGGGGAGGATCATCGTCTGGCTCAGACGGGCAGTCATCGATAACTCCACAACGACTTTAGGGGCGACAAAGGATGATCCGCCTTCCCCTTCCTCAACAAGTACACCAACTTTCTCTTCTTACCGCGCTCCATGGGAACGACACAACATCGCTCCGCGTTAGTCGAGAGGCCCGCAAGAATCAATCTCTTCAATCTTTTCCCAGCAATGAACGCTCCGATATTATGCAGAATGGCCGCCAGCCCGCGAGGATCCTCAAAGCCAAACATCGGGGTAAAATCATACTCCAGCCCCTCAAGGTGGCGACAACGCCTCGGAAGCTCCTGCCAAATCTCAGACAGCTTCCAAGGATTTCAGGCAAACCTGAACAACATTCCCCTGTGGAGGTAGTCGGTCTTCTCTTCGAACACGAGCCACTTCTTGTTGCTCCGCACCTCGATTCAGTCACCATTACCATGACAAACCTCGCACCACTCGCGAAAGAGTCAGACAATCATGTGGGAGCTGTGCTCTCGGAAGAAGTAGAATCGTCCCATGATCCTCGTCATACCAACCGAGGAAAAATGCGAGACTGGCACGCCACAAAATTGCAAGACCGCGTCCACCTCCTCGGCAGGAGGGATCCAGAAGCCCGCCTTCGAGCACCCCTCCGTAATTGCGAAATAACCCGGATGAGGGTTTTGAACGCGCTCCCACGGAGAAGGAATCCTGATCTCCATGTCCTCCATAATTCCGAAACACTTCCGCCACGAGCTCACCCAATCTGCACTCAAAGTCGAGGCAAGGCGTAGTGACCCCAACGGAACAACACGCCCTGAAGTCTAAAAAAAAGAGGGAAGTACGAGGGACAAGGCTATGCGATGCATGACCAAACGCCTAGCCAGCCGAGCCGCACCATACGCACGCGCCCGATCGAGCTCCCGCTGCACGCGCCCGTCGAGCGCCCGTTGCACGCGCCCGCTGCACGCGCCCGACCGAGCGCCCGCTGCACGCGCCCGACCTAGAGCGCGTCGAGCACGCGCCCGATCGAGCGCTCCCCTGGACGAGCGCGCGCCGTCCGGCCACGCCACCCGACCGAGCGTGCTACGCCTGGCCAAGCGCGCGCCGCCGGCTGAACGCGCTCCCCCTTGCCTAGTGCACACCGCCCAACCGAGTTGACGTCGCGTGCGCGCCCGGTGGCCGGCGCTCCCGCTGCTGCCGAATCCTGCGTCGCCACACCCCGGCACGCCCATCTTCCTTCCTCTTTCTCTCCAGACTAAAAATTTCTCCAACAATAAACACTGATCTTCTTGGAGGGAGACATGCTGGCGAGAACACTTTGCAGGCTAAAATGTCAGATGCCCCGCTGAAACATGGCTAAAAGCATAGTATGACACTTTTTTTATGCGGCCTGCAGCGGACTGACAATGAAAGATTTTATTAAGACTGGAATATATCATGTCAGATTCGGCTCTCCCTAAAGAAGCAGCAAAATCAATCATATCTCAATCAGAAATCTCGCAGAAGGGGAAAAAAATATCCTCCCTACTATGGCAAAAAATACCCAGTTCAAATTAAAAAGGTTTCTTTAGCTCCAAATCACCAGCGAATAACTATTCATGACACATGCCCATAATTATGCGGATCCAAGTCATCGTGTGCAAGTAAAATTTTCGGGCTCATCACTTTGCGGATTATGATTCGCGGAAATTTGGGGGCATTTGATGGGGTCCTCCCTTGGGTTTTCTCGGACCGAGTTAAAGAAGCCAAACAATTGCACAAGAAGAAACACACGCAAACGCAATCGGCCCAAGCGCTCACGCACAACGCGCGCTCGCGCCCCCACAGCGTGCAGGCGCGATCGCAACGTGCGCCCCCATGCGCGCTAGCACGTGCGCTAACGGGCGCTGACGGCCTCCATTGCTACCGGGCGTCTCTGCCGCCGGGCAACTCACCCAGACCACCAGTACCGCCTGGGGGCATGTTCATCATTTCGTAAAAATTGATGATACGGGTGATCGAAACGGAGCAACGTCATTCGCTAACTCAAAACTCAGTCCGACGCAATTACCGGCACGACCCTCCATAAAACTATAAAAAAGCCCTCAGACCTTCATTTGAGGACAAGCGACTCCAAAGACTAGAGGAGCTTTCAGATTTTCCGGCGAGAACGTGAGACTTATATCGTTTCTCCGCTTGGAATTCGCTCTGCTCTCTCTCTCTCTATCTTGCACAATCCCCGATGCTTTGGACGCTTTTGTGAGCTCGGGAAAAGGCACTGAAAAACGCTCCCGCAAAGCAACGCTCACGTGGACGCTCTCATCCAAGCTTCGTGGAAGATCTCATCTAAGCTTTGTAGACGCTCTCATTCAAGCTTCGTGGATGCTCTCACCCAAGCTTTGTGAACTTAGTTGTACACCCCCGTATTTGGCAAGTGGGTTCCTCAAAAGGGGTCGGGACCCAGAAGGGTCGTTCAGGTTTTATTGGGCTAGGCAAGTTGAGTAGGAGAGTGGTCGGGTCTCACCCTTGTTCGCGCGTGGCATCAGCTGAAGGCTAACAGAGGGGGCAAGTGGGGTGTTCTGACCCGCACTCGCCCCGGAGTCTAGTTTGACGGCGAGTGCGGGTCTCCTCGGGCACTCGCCGCCTCAGGCAAGAGGTCGACTTGCCCAACATCTTTTCTTTAGGGGAAGTTCAACTGGGCCTGCTAATAGCCTCTCGAAACAGCAGAGTTACGGTGTTGGCAGACCATTTTGGGCTGCGTATAGTAGAACCAAAAGACGGGATTCCGCTTTGTGTAGGACAGACTTGGAAAACTATAAATAAACCCTTAAGGGCAGCTTTGGAGTAGATCCATTTCTTTGGCTTCTTTCTCCTCTTGTAAGCTTTGGTTGACTTCCAGTGTCCTCCAATGTGCCAAACTTCAATATTGGCTTAGGAGGGGAAACTCTCTTCGATCTTCCGGGTGTATGGCGGGACCTCCTCGCTGCAGCTCTGAGTCTGTTCCTTAGTTTTTAGCCACCAATCAAGTGTCCTGGCCCGGGAGAAGTAGGTGTGGGCTACACCCCTTGGGTCCGAACTCTTCTCGAGACCGAGTTTCGGTTTCGACATTTTTGGTGTGGTGAGCGTTGACCGTAACCCGCAAAGGAAAATCTTGAGCTCAGCCCCATGGCTGGAGGTGAAGGAAAAGGAGCTGGTCAGGGCAACCCACCGCCTCCGGGAGGGGGGGGGGGTCACGATTGGGATGTTTGAAGATTTCAAGAGAGAGGTCTTGCAGACCCTGCATCTCGCATTCGCCGCAAGGGACGAGTGCTCGACACCCGCGTCCCAGTGGTCATGTCCCAACAGCTAGGCGAGAGCTTCCCGGGTCAGTGGCCTGGGAAAGATGTGGCAGTTGAGGGGGGAGAGAGATCTCGCCGGGCGAGAGCTGTTCCCCAGCCTGCCGAGTGCTGGAAGATCAGGCGAGATGACTACGCGAGATTAGCCGACTCGCCCCTCAGGAGGGGGAAGTCCGTTTAGTGAGCTGATCGCATCGGCCCTAGTTCCGGGAGCCAGAGATGTCCTACTACACCGACAGAGATGACTCAGTGCAACACGTTCAATGGTTTGAAGATGTGGTTTCTATCAGACAGATGTCAGATGTCTTCAAGTGTCGACTCTTCGCAATCACCTTCAAGGAGAAGGCGAGGGACTGGTTCCACCAGCTTCCCTACAGTTCGATCTATTGCTTCGAGGACCTACGTCGAGGCTTCCTGTTGAGGTTCTCGACGTCCAAGAAGAGAAAGAAAGGAGATGAGTTCTTGTTCGCGATAAAGCAGGGGGCGGAGGAAACATTGTTGAGTTATGTGGATAGGTTGCAGGAGGAGGTTCTCCTGGTCCAAGAGGTACCAGGGTGCACTCTGATGTTGGCCTTTACACTGGGGCTACGTCAAGGATTTTTTAGTGTGGAGCTGAAGAAGGAGCCTTCTCTATCCTTCGAGGAACTGATGGAGAGGGCAGCAAAGAAGATAAAAGGGAGAGTCGGCGAACCCGACATTCGTCAAGAAGTTGGCTAGGTTGGTGGGAGATAAGGTGAGAGAGCAGGGAGGAAGCAAGCAGCAGGAGGCAAGGAAGAGAGACGAGCCTATAGGGCAAGGATTCTAGGGACCTCAACAGGTATGGGGTTATCAAGAGCCGAACAATCGGCTGGCCTGGAGGCCGCAAGGAGGGTCTGTTCAGGGTCAAGGGAGAGGATATCAAGGAGGAAACTTTCACGGTAGACAAGGGCGGTTCAACCCCCAGGGGTGGAGGCTAGTCCAGAGGCCTCTCCTGCCTCCTCCCCAGCAGGCGATGGCTATCGGTAGAGGAAGAAGAGGAAGAGGAAGACGTAGAGGAAACAAAAGAGAAGTTCTGGTGGAAGGAGAAGGGGGCGGGTGGCGTTGTCGCATTGTGACTACCATCAAGAGGAAGGCCATGCAACGGCCACCTGCTCGGAGTTCTTGGAAGTAAGGAGGGCGAGAGGCCCGGTGCAACAACATCAACAGCAGCAGCAGCAAGTGCTGATAGATGAGGTAGTGGCAGGAGCCGGAGATGAGGACAGATGTGAAGACCGGGTAGATGTGAGGACCCGTGGGAGGATCGGGGTGATCCATGGGGGAGTGGGGATCGCGGCCACCTGCAAGGGGAGCCTCCAAACAATGTTCATAAGTAGCGTCGCTTCGACCTCCCAAACCCCACCCCCGAAGGAGATCACCTTTTCGTCGAAGGACATGCCCGACTACGAGGACCCGTTCTGTGACGCCTTGGTGATCCAGACGACCATAGAGAATTTTACGGGCTCTCGGATCTTGGTCGATAATGAGAGTTCGGTGAATGTGATCTTCAAAAAGGCATTCGACGAGATGAAGGTAGAAGCCAGGAGGGTGCTAGCCTTAGATGGGCCTTTGTTTAGGTTCTCCGTAGAGAGGAAGGAAGTGGAGGGGGAGTGGGTCTTCATGTGACCCTGGGGGGAACATCCCGAAACTGCTAATTTGTCATTGTGGACGTTCCAAGCAGCTACAACACAATCTTCCGACGGCTCCTCATCAGCGCATTTCGGTGCGTACCCTCCTCGTTCCATTAGTGCTTGAAGTTCAACAACGGAGGAGTCTAAGTCAGGATCCGGGGAGACCCCAAGGTGGCGAGACAGTGTTACGTCACAGCAGTTAACACCATCTTGTGGATGGAAGAAGTCGAGGAAATGTAGCAGGCGAGGCAGGAAGGGCTAGAAGAAGTGATGGAGGTAGATGAGGAAGTGGGAGAAGAAGAGGTCCTCTTTCAGGGGAGGAGGATGAAAAGTGGGTCAGAGGAGATGTCTCAGCTGAAGGTGGCGGAGGAGGTAGTAGAGAGAGGTCCTGACCGGGGAAGGGAGAATAGAGAAGGTGAGGATCAACGGAGGGCTGAGCGGGGAGGACCAGGAGAGAGTCCTGGGATGCGTCCAGAGGAACGTGGACGTCTTCGCCTAGAGTGTCGCGGACATGCCGGACATTGATGCTGATGTGGCGTGTCATCGCCTAAATATCGACCCAGGAGCTCGCCTCGTCCGCCAGAAAAGGAGGTCTGTGGCTGACAAGCTGGAGGAGCCAATCCGAGAGGAGGTAGAGAAACTCCTGAAGGCCGGGTTTGTATCGGAGATCCAGTATCCAGGCTGGGTCTCCAACGTGGTAATGCTGAAAAAGGGGAATGGAAGGTGATAGATGTGTATGGATTTTTTTATCTTAAATAAAGCATGTCCTAAGGATTGTTATCCCTTTCCTAGAATCGATGTGCTGGTTGACTCGCCGTCGGTTTTTCTATGATGAGTTTTTTGGATGCTTTTTCAGGTTACCATTAGATTCGTATGCACCCGCCTGATGTCAAAAATGTTTCCTTCATCACAAGGGACGATTGCTATTGCTACAAAATGATATCGTTCGGGTTAAAGAATGTCGGGGCAACGTATCAGAGGATGATGGACCGAGTCTTCCGGGAGCAGAGGGGAAGAAATTTGGAAGTATACGTGGACGATCTGATGGTGAAGAGCAAGGATATGAGCTCCCACCTCTGGAATCTGAAGGAGATCTTTGCCACCTTGCAAAAATTCAGGATGAGATTGAACCCCCTAAAGTGTGTCTTCGGGGCCAACTGTGGAAAGTTTTTTGTTCATCTCCTCACCCCCGCCGGGGTAGAGCCCAACCCTGATAAGGTGAAGACGATACTTGAATTGAAGTCGCCTCGGAACGCCAAGGAGATTCAGCGCCAGACGGGAAAGTTGGCAGATCTGAGCATGTTTCTCTTTCGGGCAAGGGAGAAATGCTCCCTTTCTTTAAGGTGTTGCGGGACAACTAGAAGTTTGAATGGTCCAAGGAGTATGAGGAGGCCTTCCGAGCCCTGAAAGATCAACTTACCAAGGCTCCACTACTCTAACGGCCGAAGGAGGGGGAATATTTGACTCTGTATCTTGGGGTAGGGGCGGAGGCTGTGATCTTCGTCTTGGTCCGAGAGGAAGAAAAGAAGCAACTGCCCATCTATTATGTTAGTAGGGTCATGAAGAAGACGGAGTCTAGATACCCCATCTTGGAGAAGCTGACGTTTTCCCTGGTCGTTTCGGCTCGGAAGCTAATGCCTTATTTTTAAGCACACTCGATCTGAGTCGTGATCGACCACGCTCTCCACAACATCTTCGAGGGAGTAGAGCACTCGGGAAGCCTGGCGAAGTGGTCAGTAAAACTGAGCGAATTTGACATCTCTTTTGTCCCTCGCTTATCGGTGAAAGCTCAGGCGGTGGCAGATTTCTTTGCTGACTACGCGGTTAAGCTGGATGAATCAGGGTCTTCTCAGCAGGTAACATGGAAGGTGCTGGTGGACTGGGCTTCGGAAGACACTCTCTGGGAAGGCTGGCGAAGTGGTCGGTAGAACTGAGCGAGTTTGACATCTCTTTTGTCCCTCACTTATCGGTGAAAGCTCAGGTGGTGACGGATTTCTTGGCTGACTACGCGGTTGAGGTGGATGAATCAGGGTCTTCTCAGCAGGTAGCATGGAAGGTGCTGGTGAACGGGACTTCAGGAAGACACTCCCTGGGAGGAGGGGTGATCTTGGAAAGTCCCCAAGGGACGAATATAGAGTAGACACTAGTGATACACTTCCCCATTACCAACAATCAGACAAAATATGAAGTCGTGATCACGGGCTTGGGACTGGCCAAGGAGCTAGGGGTCTAAGATGCAGAAGTGCTAACTGACTCAATGGTGGGGGCCTCCCAAATCCGGGGAGAGTTTGAGGCAAGGGAGCCCGCGCTTCAACGGTATTTAGCAAAGTTGAGGAGGCTCCGCGACCTAGCCCGATGACCAGGTACTTTGATAGACACGTCCGGGTCAAGCAGTTTGCGAAGGGAGATCTCATGCTAAAGACGGTCGTTGTGGCTGGAAGGTCGGCAGCAGTGGGAAAACTTAATCCAAACTGGGAGGGCCCCTATGTAATTGAGGAAGCCCTGAAGTCAGGGGGATACCGCCTCCAAAATGTGGAGGGGGTGTCCGTCGGTCACACCTGGAGTGATGACGATTTAAAGCGCTTTTACCCATGAATTGAATAATAAGAATACTTGTCTTCTTAGTACTTTTCCTTCTCCGTGTTCCTTTTTGAGAAAATGACGAAGTGTTTTTAATTGATCCCGAGAAGATCCCGCTGTCAGACTCTCACTAACTGACAGGACTGAAAGACACTCGGTGGCAGATTGTGAAAAGAAAAAAAAGATGTTGAAATATTGGCCCCGAGCAGACTCGCTGACCAGACTCTCACTAGTTGGCAGGTCCGAAGGCTCACTCGGTGGCAGGTGGTGAAAGAAAAAAGGATGTTGAAATATTTGCCCCGGGCAGACTCGCTGACCAGGCTCTCACTAGCTGGTAGATCTGAAGGCTCACTCGATGGCAGGTTGTGAAAAGAAAAAGGAAGTTGAAATATTGGCCCCGAGCAGACCCGCTGACCAGACTCTCACTAGCTGGCAGGTCCGAAGGCTCACTCGGTGACAGGTTGTGAAAGGAAAAAGGATGTTGAAATATTGATCCTAAGCAGACCCGCTGACCAGACTCACTAGCTGGGAGGTCCGAAGGCTCACTCGGTAACAGGTTGTGAAAATAAAAAAGAATCAGTTTCTTTACAAAAATGCCCCACTCGCGAGTACAAAATAAAACAAGAAGAGAAAAGGAGAAAGTAATACAACGAAAAAAAGAAAGCCACGAGAGCCCAAAAATGAGTCCAAGCCCTAGTCTTCAGGACTTGCCATCGTCGCCACTGCCGTCACCGCTGCCGCCGTCTTCGTCGTCCTCGTCGCCAAAAAGCGAGTCGAACTCCTGACAAGTCGGCTGGAAGGTATAGCTCAGGGACCAGTTTCTTCGCAGTAATCTTCTCGCAGTCGGCCCAGAACACGCAAAGTGTCTGCATCATACGAAGCGTGCGCTCGACGGCCTTTATGGCGGTGGTCCTCATCATCTTGTCCACCTCCCGCTTGGAAAACTGTTTCTCCCGGGCGCCCTGGTGGGATGACTCGCCGTGCTCCGGGGAGGGGGGGGGGGAGTGGCAACGAACTGGCCGACATCGGCCTTCAATCCCTTATTCTCCTTTTCCAAGTGGGCGATAGTGGCGAGTGGAGGACAATTAGAATAACTAAAGAGAGTAACAATACAAGTGCCCAAAAGGAGTTGAAGACTCACCACTCCACCAAAGCTCACCTCCAGGAGTTTCTCGGCAGTCGCCAGCCTGAGTGCCAGCCCTTTCACCTCTTCAACCGTGGATTCCTATGCGGCTTCGACCCGATGCCAATCCCGGGAAAGATGTAGGTTGCGACGCAAGTTCATGTGGACGAGCTCCAGTGATCGTAGCTGCGCACGCGCGCTCTCGCGGGTTAGGTTCTGGGTGGACAGGTCGTCATACTTGGACATGCCCCTCCGACCATAGAGCCCGAAGCTGAGGGCGTAGACGTGCCCGCTGGGGGGGGGGCTCCACTCTGACCATGAGGGGAAGGGGGTGGAGATGGAGGCTCAGTTGGACTTCTCCTCCCAAAGAACCATCGACTCTCCTGAGCTATCCTTGACCTTCTGCCCCAGCAAGAAGTTGGGGTGTGAGTCGGGCTGCCCTTCTTCTGGTTCTGGAAGTCCTGACTCGACGGGGGCTTCGGGAGCCTCGCCTCCTGTTAATTTTCTTTCGGGGGCCTTCTCGCTCCCCTTATCTGTGGTCGCCGGGGTTTTCTTCATCCGCTTGGGCGGGACTATTGGAGGGGGGGGGGGTCGTGACCGGCGGGTGCTGTCCTTTTCTTGCTCCCGGAAGGAGCAGAGGAGCCTGATATCTCGCGGTAGGCTGTCGCGGCCTTCTCGACTCGCGAAAGCTTAGCGGCGGGGGCTCGGACACTCGCGTATGGAGGGTTCATGGGGATGAATCGCTCACCTGCATCACGGTGGTTAGCTATCACTAGAAATGAGAGTAAGCCGTGAGATATATAATTGTAGGAAGAATGTAAGTTAGATTGTACTTTCACCGAGAAGCCCTGGAAGAAGCGAGTTGACGTTTCGCCTTAAGTAGGCAATCTCGAAGTTCTTCTGGAGGAAGAACTGGTGCAGCTTCGCGTCCATGCCGCCCACCTGCGATGCGCGGTAAGTCGCCTCGCCCTGCTGGATCGGCGAGTAGGGGATGTTGCCCAAATTCCGCTTGACGAAGACGAACTTCGTGATCCAATGGTGGTGTTTGTTGGCGGTCTCACACACTTTGAAGTGCGAGTCAGAAAGAAGGCGATGTCATTGTTGGTCGCGCGGTAGATCAAGAGCTTGCGGAAGACTGAGAGGTTGAATTCAATCCTCTCCTCGCGCATGAAGCACGCGAATGCCACCAGCATCGCAATGGCGCTGGTGTTTAACTGTGCGGGAATGGCGCCGAGGTACTTCACGCGTCAGGGCCTGACGCACTTCGGGCCATAGAGGAAGACAGAGACCCACCTCGAAGTGCGAGATTGGGATCACGAGTTTGTCTTCAAAGATATTGTTGATCGCCTTGCCATTGTTCGGTGCGCGTGTGATAAACCCCGAAGGGATGTACTCGGCAATGCAAGAGAGATACTCCTGCTCGGTCAAGTTGCCTTCGAAGAAGCGGTGATCCAGGAAGTGTTGCGCGCATTTTGACCTGCCGTCCGCCAGCTCGTCATCTCCTACCATCGTTACAGATCAAGAAGAAAGGACAACGAGTAGCAGCAAGAGCTAGAAGAGGGCAGGAGCGAGATCGCAGAAGAAATAAATGCGGTGGTTGAGAAGTACGGTAAAAATAAAGGGAGGACCTATTTATAGATGATGCCGGGAATGATTGATAAAAGATGTGGGGAGGGGGGGGGTGACTGCGGATAGCCAACCCGCCACTCCCCGACCCCGCCCGCAGCACAACCCCATGACCCCCCACCTAGCTTTGGACCGAACCCAAGCAGTACCGTGTTTCGCAACTAGAACTCGCAAAAAAGGGTTTTCAACACAGTGACACATAAAGCACAAATCACAGGCACTCGCTAAGCACAGAGAAGTTCAATAATAAGATAGTTCAGTTCAAAAACAAAATGCTGAAATAAATGCAGGAAAACTCAAGCACTTGCTAAAAAAAAAGGAAAAGTGGAGCCTGGGCGGGTACGGGGGGCGAGAACCGGCAGGCTCAAAATTGGAGTCATTTCTATCTCCCCCGGCGTCGCGCCCCCGTCCCGGGAAGACGGCGAGGATTGTTGTACTCTCGAACCGCGTTGAGTTCCAGTTGCACGACGCGCAGATGCTCCTCGATTCGCTCGATATGCACCCCGGGGGAAGTCGCCTCGCCGCTAGCTCTATGTCTCGCCTCCGCCGCCAGCAACATGCAGTCTCTCTCTAAGTTGCTCAGCCGTTGTTCGTTGTCGACCCGCTCCGCTTGCATCTCACGGAGCATGTGCCCATGCTTTCGCAGAAGCTCCGACACCCGCATCTTCATCCCCTCAAGATCACACGCATCACCAAGGAAGTCTTCCGTTGTTTCGGGAGAGGGAGGCGGTGAGCACGCACCCGCGTCGGAGGACTCGGCCTCCGAGATGTCCTGACTATCTGCAAAGGGGCGAGAACAGATATCAAAGTCAGCACCATCATGAAGAAGGGGCGAGTGTTTCAACTGACCATGAGAAGGAACGACTTCTTTGTCGGGACGACGACGAGATGGGCTTGGTCGTCCCTGAAAGGGATTGTTGAGGGGGAGCGGGAATGATTTTTCAGGACTTGGAGGAAAGGAGATCTGGTCACGGATTTGGGCAACAAAAGAGATTTGAATTGCGAGAGTGCCCCGAGTCTGAGCAGTAGTAGTAGGGGCAGGATCGTTCGCAGCGTCGCGGATGGGTGACTTCAAAAATGTCGCCCTTAGGTCGGTGGTCTCGAAGGAAGCAGCTGCAGAATATAACTGACAATCAACGCATGTAGTGAGGAAATGTACTCGACAAAGCAACATAACTTACCCAGAACCCGCTGAAGTGTGTCAGGGGAGGCCCGAGCACTCGCCCTTTCGAAGGGGTGGGTCTCCTGAGTCTTTAGATGACTCGCGTTGGCGGGAGGATGCGAGCCGAGGTCTGCAATGGCGCCCCCTGAGCCGACCTCTTATAGTCGATTTTCCTGCGGGCACCAGGATTAATCATGGCCATAGTGTTAAAGCGTGATACAAGTAGCTCTGATTTTAAGAACCTGTGATTCTTTAGGGTGCGGGAGCTCGTGATCGAGTTCCAGGAGCTGCGAGATGGCCGGAGTGAGCTCGCTGGGCGTCGGGTCGCGACTCACCTTTTTTGCCGTTTTCTTCCGCTTTGAGGAGGAGCTGGATGATTTGTGGGACGCCCATGATAGGATCCCGAGTGAGTAAGATTTGTTTTGCTCTCGAGCAGTATCAAGGCGATCCTGGAGCTCCTTGGAAAGAGACATTTCTTACGAGATGAGCATGGGAAGAGTGTAGGAAGTCGTCTTGTTTATGCAGTGTAATGTGGGACTCACCAAAGATTCTCTTGGAGACAGGTCCCCACTCGCCAAATACCCGGTGTTGGACTTTTCTTTCCGAGCTTGACATAGTCTCGCAAAAAGTGTACAACCCTGTATTTGGCAAGTGCGTTTCTCAGAAGGGGTCGGGACCCAGAAGGGGCGTTCAGGTTTTATTGGGCTAGGCGAGTGGTCGCGTCTCGCCCTTGTTCGTGTGTGGCATCAGCTGAAGGCTAGCGGAGGGGGCGAGTGGGGTGTTTCAACTCGGGAGTCTCGTCAGTGGCGTACCCAAACATATGGCCTTGGTCGCCGGCACCGATGTCTTCAGGGTGCTTGGTGAAGTGACCGTGAACTCCCTAGGCAATGTCAGGGGACTGCTGCTCGATGTTCACGAGAACTTTGCCGTTGTCGGCGTCCAGACCGACATCGTCGGAGATGAATCCGATGGTGCGACAAGTCCGGCGGACAATCTTCTCATAGTCGACATCGGCCTTGGTGGTGATCTCGCTGAAGATCATGACCATGTTGGTCTTGGTGCAGGTCTCGCAGGCGACCTTGCTGTCGAGATCCTGGGCAAGGCAGGCATCGAGAATGGCATCGGAGATCTGGTCATCGAGCTTATAGGGGGTTCACAGACTCGGAGGTGAAGAGAAAGGTGTCGGCCATTTCAGAAGCTGAGCAAACACAAACATGTTAATATAGTTATTTTCCCCCTGAGGGAAGGAATTAGAAGATATCATACGTAGAAATTAGATGATCTAGGAATTTCGTACTAAACATAGAAATGATAACTCTAATAAATTAGGAAAAACTGTACTATGAATTGTGGAAGAATGGAGGTGATGAAATTGGAGCACATGTCTAACAAAAATATTTGCAGCAGTAAAAGGATGAAGAAAGTAGAAAATCAATTACACCCAAATTCCAATGATATTAAGAAAATTGAACAGTTAAGATCTGACGGAAGAAATGAATTGATGAAAACTACAGTTCGCTTAAGATTACAATTAATTAAAAGAGAATTTATGATGATCCTTGCGAGCAATAAAAGCTCCATGAAATTTGATAATCTAATGGTAAAACAAGCAAACGAAGAGGACAGTGAGATTGGATGTTTTCAAAATTTCTCTAACCTCGATGTAATTTTTTTAGATCCGAGATGGAATCATGTCAATTAGACAACAAAAAATCGTATACTCGTCAGATCCAAAAGCCGAACAAACAACAGTAAAAAAATTTTAAAAAATCCATCATATCTGGATGTATCCAGCCCCCTTTTCCCCCAAAATCACAAAAAATCAAGGCGAATGTCACTTCGCATTAATCCCAAACAAAACCAGTCATCAACATATCCATCGCAACAGATCTTGCCCAGTTTACCCCAATTGCCACAAACCCCAGATCGTGTCGAGAGGTCGGCTTGCCCAACAACTTTTCTCTAGGGGAAGTCCAATTGGGTCTGCTAATAGCCTCTCAAAACAACGGAGTTACATTTTTGGCAGACCAATTTGGGCTGCGTATAGTAGAACCAAAAGGCGGGATTCCGCTGTGTAGACCAGACTTGGAAAACTATAAATAGACTCTTAAGGGTACCTTTGGAGGAGATCTATTTCTTTGGCTTCTTTCTCCTCTGGTCAGCTTGGTTGGCTTCCAGTTCTCTCCAAGGTGCCCAACTTCAGCATTGACTTAGGAGGGGAAGCTCTATTTGATCTTCCGGGTGTGTGAATGGACCTCCTCGCTGCAGCTCTGGATCTGTTCCTTAGTTTTTAGCCACCGGTTAAGTGTCCTGGCTCGAGAGAAGTATGTGTGAGCTACACCCCTTGGGTCTGAACTTTTCTCGAGATCGAGTTTCGGTTTCAACATTAGTTTATTTTCCGCTCTTTCCGCATTCAGAGCTTGTAACGGAGCGGTGGGTTGTCACCCTCCGAGGAACCCCCAACACTTGTAAACAAAGGTAAATAGTGGATTTTGGCCCAGTACTGATCCGGCCACACGGTTTTTCACCATTTCCGGTTTTTCCATGGTAAAAAAAGTCTCTCATAATTGCTGCCCGATTTTCATCGACTCTTTGCGCGCTCGGTAAAACTCCGAGCTAAGATGGTCCGATTCTCTGGACCGGAGAAAAACCGGGCAACACTACTCAATATGTAACATGGAAAACACAAGTCTTTATGTAGGAGGGAAACAAGAGTTCAACTTTACAGAAATAACAAAATGTCATCAATTCTAAAGGATTTCTAATAACAACCGCAACCACCTTTAACGGCTCTTTTTGCCACATCAATAGATCATCCTCGAAAGCATTCTTGTCCTCAAGGATTAAAATCTTAAAATTGTTGAGGCAACTCCGCCCAACTATCCCAAGTTGCAATCTTTTGCGGGGAATTTCACCACTAAATTAGGACCCGAGCCCTTACCCTTCCTTGGTAGGGGATCAATCTTCATATCTCATATTTAAAATAACATACAGGGATGATACCAAAAACTTCTTGTTTCCCGCCTATATAAGGTTTTCTGTTTTCTATGTTAGATATTGAATAATAAATAATAAATCTTACCCTCTTCCGTCCTCTATGACCCTAAACTCTCTAATTCTTATTTTTTTTTCATTCTTGATTCCAATCCTACTTGCGTAATTGTTTTTTTATCTCTATGACTGTACACTTTGGAACGAAGGTTGTGAGAGAACTTTCCACAGCAATTATTGATGTGGCAAGAAGAGCCGTTAAAGGAAGTTTCGGCTGTTATTATAAATCCTTTAAAATTGATGACATTTTTGTAATTTCGATAACTTTGACTTCTTGTTTCCCACCTATATAAGGTTTTTTTTTCTATGTTAGATATTGAATAATAAGTAATAAATATTACCTCTTCCGTTCTCTATGGCCCTAAACTCTCTTCATTCTTGATTCTAATCCTACTTGCGTAATTGGTTTCTATCTCTATGACTATACATTTGGAACGAAGGTTGTGAGAGAACTTTCCACAACAATTATTGATGTGGCAAGATGAGCCGTTAAAGGAAGTTACTGTTATTAGAAATCGTTTAGAATGGATGCCATCTTTGTAATTTTTATAACTTTGAATTCTTGTTCTCCACCTATATAAGAGCTTATGTTTTCTATGTTAGATATTGAGTTGAGAAATAATAAAGCTTCTCCTCTTCTATCCTCTGTGGCTCTAAACTCCCTAAGTCTTATTTACTCTTCAATTTTTATTCTAATCCTACCCACACAATTGTTTACTATCTTTCCACGACTATATACTTTGATACCAATTGTTGTGGGGAAAACAATTTCGCAGGTAGGATAAAAATCAAGAATGAAGAGAAAATGTGACCTAGAGAGTATAGAACTAAAGAGGATAGAAAGAGGCGGAGCTTTATTATTTCTTATTCATTGTCTAACATAGAAAATAACAGCCCTATAAGCAGGAAACAAGAATTTAAAGTTTCAGAAATGATAAAGATGTCAACCATTCGAGAATGAAGAGAAATATGTCTTAGAAAGTTTCTAACTAGGGAGTATAGAAGAGGGTAAGTTTTATTATTTCTTATTCAATATCTTACATAGAAAATAGAAATCCTTATATAGGCGGGATACAAGAATTCAAAGTTACATAAATAATAAAGATGTCATCATTCTAAAGGATTTTAAATAACTGCCTTTATCGACTCTTCTTGCCACATCAAATTGATGGGTGGTTTGGTTATGAAGATTAGAGTTTCTTTGGTTTGAATGCAGGAAGAGATGGGCTGACACACAATATGTTGGAGTTGGTTCATTCGCATTGGAGGCGGCAGGAGGTCTGCAAGGTCCGATGTCGTGGTGTGCCGACAGTAGACATGGATAATGTCTGCTATCATCTTGAGGTTCAAAATTTCCTTTTTGTTGAAGATTTTACTGTGGTGATTATTAATAAATTTGTGTTATATTAATGGTTAATTTGATATAGCAACGATGATCCCACATGATCTTCTTGCATTGATGACTGTTATATTTAAAAAGTTATTGGCAGTGGCGGAAGTAAAATTGTGAGGTTTGATAATGCACTCACAAGTCAGCAGAGTGAGTCTTAGCTAAAGAAAATAAGGTGCACAACAGTCAAAATTGAGTTGACATCAATGTTTTAGCGTGATAAACTTAGAAAATGGAAAATCAATGGTCTAGACTTAGTGATGAAAGATCCATTACATTTTTGTCTATTATAGTAGGAGTCGCTCGATCTTTGACAACCAGCTTCAGAATGCCCGACTGTCAGTTTAGGCAAAGTTGGAGTCCCATAAAAACTTTCAATTGAAGAGTTTATCTTACATTTTTAGAGGAGTCCAGCGCTGCGTTCAAATTTAAATTTCATTGAGCGGCTGAGGAAATTGACTTTTAAATTTTTTTAGTTTGTATGAATCAATGCATATATATTTTTTCTCGAAAATTGGAATGAGGCACATGTATGCCTGGAGAAACAAAGTGGATTTTATTTCAAAAGCTAGATTATCCTTTTGGATTCATCAGATTAAACATTCTTATTTCTCTTCAAATAAGTTCTTCAAATTCTGAATTCGTTTGTTGCTGCCAATCTTCTCGATATAATATATCAAACTGATCTAAGGATAAAATCATAGCAAATGACAGCAATGCACACAAGTACTCTTAGACACTCATGATTTTGTGTATATGATTATATTCATAACGATGGATTTCTTATTGAGAATTCTTTCTTCTGCAAGCAAAAAACGGGTGGAAAGATCATACGCCGGACTGGTGGAATTGTTTATCTATTTCGTGGAAGAAACTACAACCCACGTATACGACCTCGATATCCCGTGATGCTTTGGAAGCCAGCAACTCCTGTCTATCCCAAACTCATTCAGGAAGCTCCCGATGGGCTAACTAAAGAAGAAGCTGAAGAACTACGGCTGCAGGGGCAGAACCTATTACCGATTTGTAGACTAGGTTAGCTAGCAATATTTTCTGCTCTAAATTTACCAATTTTTATTCGCAATTAATAAGCACTTTATTTCAGCTCTGAATTTATCAATCTTTGTATTCACAGTTAACAAAATTTGTGTTGTGCTGATAAAGTCCCTTGATGCTGATAAAGAGTTGATTAATTGCCCTGAATGATAACTTAAGTCTTTGCATATATAATTTGATTTTGAAGGACAAATTTGGTGAATGCACTTTTTAGTATAATCTTGATACATAAGGTCAATATATTTTACCTTTTGAGCCTTAATTTATGTGATTTTGTTTTTTAAGTTTTTTGTTGTATTGTTTCATTGTATGTATTTTTTTTGCAGCAAGAAATGGGATATTTTTATCTCTTGTTAAGGATGTGAGAGATGCTTTTGAATTAAGCTATTTGGTGAAGGTTAACTGCCGAGGACTAGAACCAAGTGACTACAAAAAAATTGGTGCAAAGCTAAAGGTTTGTTGATTGTTTCTAGCATTTTCACATCACATTTAAAATATGCTATTGTTAACTATATACTCGGGATCATAACTTATGCCTCATTTTCACTGTGACATCACGCCAACAATTCTCGTGCTAGAATTTTGTTGTGATATTTTGATGTGCAGTTTTATATCCAAATGATATTTTGGAGGGATATTTTTTGGGTGTCTGTGTACGTAGTTGTATATAAAATTTATATTCTAGGATTAGGGTAAGAGTGTGAAATTGAACCGTGTCTCCCCTTGTAATTTTGTGTGCATTCATCTAGTGAATCAATATGTTACTGTCCATTGATGTAGCTCATCTTGGAGTGGTAAGATAAGTTAAATTGTGTTTCACTTTTCTGGATTTAGTGGTAAGAGAAGTGTAGGGTTTGGTGTAAGAAGGGTAGATTATTTGTGATCACCCCTACCATTTTTATTAAGCTAAAAACAAAGGAATAAGTATGGGGATTTATGGGGTGGGAATTTGTTCATTCCCTTAATAATGTCTTTGAAATACCTTGCAAAAGCTTTCGTCCAATTGAAAACACATTTTTAACCACAAATGAACCATAATATTAGTCAGCCTTTTAGTGAAAGATACTTAAGCCACGGAAACTTGTAGTCTCTTTCATACTTGTAAACTGGAACTACTATTAAATGGAGTTGACTGTTACGGGCCTATTTCAGCGGCGGTCGGAGTAGTGGTCGGGGATGGAGAGGACGGTGGTGGAGGATACAACGGAGCCTTGATCGCGGCTGCCTAAGCGGGGTTGCTCGTTAGAGGAGAAAGTCACCAAAAATCTCACAAACAATATATAGGAAATAGACTTTTTCTTTCTTCTGATTACAACCCTCCATATGCTTTTATATAGGCTTACAACATATAAAGAGATTAACAACAATAATGACACCTAATACTAGACCTGGTGCTCGAGGCCTCTACGTAATGATAACACCTAGACACTTAGAGATAATCATAACGATACGCAACCCATAACATCTACGATACGCAGCCCATAACATCTACGATACGCAGCCCATAACATCTACGATACACAGCCCATAACATCACTCTCATCGTCCAAAAATAGCTTGGCCTCAAGCTCAAGGTGGGTCCTCGGTGGAGCTGCTTCATATGATGCCCTTGTCGTCAGAGTCCTCGACGTGTAGGTAGAAAAGCTTGTTGCATCTGTGGCCGCGAGTGAATTGCTCGTCGCAATTAAAACATAATCTCTGGGCGCGTCGTTGCAGCATCTCGGCCCGAGATAATCGGTGAACCGATGGGGGTGGAGGGCCCTCGATACGGCTTGTTGAACGATGTTGTTGGTAGGCGGGTAGGCCTCCTGTGCTAGATGGAGGCGACAATCGCAAAGCCTGGCCAGACTCTTAGCAGTCACTAAGTTTAGAGGGGCCTCAATTTGACATCCAGTCGCAGGCGGTCGCGAAGTATGATGGTGAAAATGGCGACCTGCATATCAGGGGCAAGAGTGACATGCGCCAAAAGAAGCTAAAATTATTCCAGGTACTCGTCCACGGGCCCCGTTTGTCGTAAAGATGTGAGTTTGCCGAGGGGATTGCTGCGGATAAGAGGTCCGAAACGCAAGTTGCAGAGTCGCTTGAAGTCGTCCCAATTCAGATTCGGCCGATGGATGAGGAGTCTAGAGGCCCACAAAAGAGCGGAGTCGAACATGTGGAAGGATGCTAGATGCAGTCGGTTTGCTGTCGAAGTTTGTTGGTGACCGAAGAATTGCTCACACTTAGTGGGCCAAGCCACATGATCACTCTTCCCATCATAGGTTGGAAAGTACAACCTGGTGTAGTGCGACACAATAGTTGCGTCGGGGTGTGCGAGGGCTGGTGGTGGTGGATCGTCGACGGTCGGTGGTGACGGCGCAGGGTGGATAAGTGAGGGTGCCTGACTGCTGCTTGCTTGATCGTGTGCGGGGGCGGTAGAGAGATCATCGATGCACTTGGAGAGCGCAGTAATGGTCTCCTGATGACGGCCCGTGAGGGCAGTTTGCTGCGCCATGACGGCCTGCATCGTGGACATTATCTGACTCATTTGATCAGATGAGTCACCCATAGTGCGAGATAAAAAGTGGGTGACTGGGAGGTGTGCTTGCACTGAGTCGAATGATTGGGAATGACCACGAGAGCCGCGTCGTCACCGAATGATGACAAAAACACGTACTCCAATCGGACAAAGCAGAAGCCAGCAAAGCGAGAATGTATTTTTGCAGTGTGCTGGACTGGCGGATGCAGCTTGCTTATGATGCGCTGGACTAGCGGAAGGGTTTAATAAGGAGTGTGCTGGACAAAACACGTTTGTGAAGGTCGAACCGGATCAGTCTTTACGCCATAAAAAAAATCACGCACAGGGATCCAAAATTGCAGACGCGGTGGCGTGGGGCTCGACGTCTGGAATGCGTGCGCAGATAACGCTGGAGAATCGTCGGGCTGGAGTTCGCTTAACAAAACACGTGGAATCGTCGGGCTCGACGTCCGGAAGGCGTGCGCAGATAATGCCACGGAAGGCATGAGCTTTGGTTGCAGAGTCGCCTGCGTCTCGAGGATGCTGCAACTAAGTGAGGACGTCGTTGATGCTGGAGTTGAGCGAGGGCGTGGATGCTGGGGGAGCTGGATGGCGCTGGTGCAAAAGACGGACGAAGCAATCCTAGTGGCCGGACGTGATGGAGTAGAGCAGGAGTCGAACGGAGAATGCAGTCGCTGCGATTGGCGTGGAGCAGGGTGCAGTTGTTACTGTTGGCATCGTAGGTGAAGCGGCTGCTTGGTTCTGTCGTCGATTAGAACAGAACGATGGAGTGTGCGTGTAGTAGGAAATGTAGCGAGGCGTCGGAATGGGAAAACAGTGGCTGATTGTGAGAATAATGTGGAAGAAGACCGATAGCTCTGATACCAAAGTTGTTACGGGTCTATTTCAGTGCGGTCAGAGTAGTGGTCGGGGACGGAGAGGACGGTGGTGGAGGATACAACGGAGCCTTGACCGCGGCTGCCTAAGTGGGATTGCTCGTTATAGGAGAGGGCCACCAAAGATCTCACACGCAATAGATAGGAAATAGACTTCTTCTTTCTTCCGGTTATAACCCTCCATATGCCTTTATATAGGCTTACAACATATAAAGAGACAAACAACAATAATGACGCCTAATACTAGACCCGGTGCTTGAGGCCCCTGCTTAATGATAACACCTAGACACTTAGAGATTATCATAATGATATGCAGCCCATAAGGTCTACGATACGCAGCCCATAACATTGAACTTCTTGCATCTTCTGCACCTTCTATAGAAATATCAAAATTTATGAGAATTATTTGCTTCTTCAAATAAATGAAAGAGTTTCACACTTTCACCTCATAGATAAAAGTTTCTTCTAAAATGATTCAGAAGTTCTAAAGTTGCAACCACACCTGTCAAAAGTTTTTGAAAGGAGCATGCTTTTTTTTCTTTTTTTGAAGGTTTAGCAAAAATCCTCCCAGAGCAAAGTTTTTCTCCCATTAAAATTAGTTGAAAGGGGAGTCCTCCTAGTGCAAGATTAATAATTACCTTAGTTATTTACCTCATCTTCTTACAAGTTACAGGAGTGTTTTTTTTTCTTTTTGCAGGATCTTGTGCCATGTGTGCTGTTGTCTTTCGATAATGAGCAGATCCTCATGTGGAGAGGGAAAGATTGGAAATCAAGGTACCATGCACCTTTCTCTTTGGTTCCCAAGATTTCTACAAAGGATGCTGAATCATCATCTTACTCTGGGGAAACAGGTACCTATTGAATATTATTTTTTCTCTCTAGATTTCATGGTATCTAGCATTGTCCTGCATCTATGATATTTTGTTTTTTCTCTAGAAAATGGGTTAGCATTCTTGTGAATCTAGGATAGGTAGAATTTCATGATCATTAGTGCCCAATATTCTATATGATATATTATATGCACAATTGGTGGAAGAAGTATATTTGGGGCAGGGTGTAATGCTTCATAGAGCAATCAAGGGAAATTGGTAGAGAAAAATTTAACAATGTGGATGTTGAAATGGTTTTCACTAAAACGATAATACATTATTAATCAAATATAAAGAGGAATCAAAACTAATAACACTGACTTTTTTACTAACTTTATTTGGTTGTAACTAGAAGACCGGTGCTACTGATTTCGATAAGGTTAATTTAAATATTTCTCTAGGAAATGAATCAACCCATTTCCAAGAAGTTGATCTATGATTATGCTCGGCCACATTACCACATATCATGAGTCACAGGTTTGATTAAGTTAAACGAGTTCAAGGCGTAGGATTGAGTTAATGTTAGAAATAATTGGGTAAAAGCGACCAAAAATTTTTGTAACTCGTCTACAAGACAATTATTTCAACCACCCATTACGGAGGGAGCATCGGTACAAATACAACTACCATATATGATATTTACTTGGTGCAATGGTATGATAAAATTTAAAAATTGAGAATACAGGTGGCGCAGGGCGGGATCTATAGGCGGCGGAACATCTGCGACCTAACCCTACATGCTATGCAAATCCGACGGTTAAGCCATAGTTAGATAATAATTAAAACATCTCACGCAAATAATTCAAGACAAGGCAAAATAATTTATTTAAGCGAGACAAACTTAGGTTTTCCTCCGCGTGGAGGGCCAAAACAGGAGCGCACGACAAATAAATCCTGCAAATCACGATAAGTGTCTAACAAATCACTACAATACAATATATCCAAACAAGTACAACATTTGCAATACAAATATGCTGAAAATAATAAATCGATACAACAAAATTTCACCAAATAGTGGGCTGACCAAGACACTGAAAAATCCGAGGCCGGAGATGCATGCACGACGATCCGAGGTGGAATTGACGACATGGAAAATTGTGTAGGTGGCTGTCCTCGGCGGTGGAAGGTGGGATCGGGCCAAAAATGGATAGATCTGCCCACGTATGGGTAGATCCGGGCGGGGGGGGGGGGGAGTAGATTCGATACTTTGAGATTGGATCCGGGCTGAAAATTCTAGATCTGGGCTGATCTGGAAGTGGGAAAGACTATGAAAGGTGGCTTCACGAAAGGAAGGTTGGCGCTAAGGGATTTGGGGTTGATGGGGGGAGCGGTTGCTGGGAATGAAAGGGTGAGGGGCGGTGGTGACTCCTGGAGGTGGAGGAGCCGGCGGTGTGGGAGGGCAAGGTGGCTAGCAATGGGTTGGCTGGGAGGCAGAGAAGGAGTTGGTGGTTTTGGAGGGCTGAGGAAACTTTACAAAGGAATAGTTAATTTCATTTTTGAATAGTAAAGCGAATGGAGATGGGAGTTTTCTAGACAGCAAAAATACAACCGGCTTGGAATGAAAGGGAGGGGCGGTGGTGACTCCTGGAGGTGGAGGAGCCGACGGTGTGGGAGGGCAAGGTGGCTAGCAACGGGTTGGCTTGGAGGCGGAGAAGGAGCTGGCGGTTTTGGAGGGTTGAGGAAACTTTATAAAGGAATAGTGATTTTCATTTTTGAATAGTAAAGTGAATGGAGATGGGAGTTTTCTAGACAGCAAAAGCACAGCTAGCTGTAGAGGGCTGTAGGGGCGGTGGAAGGAGATTTTACGGCGGGGAAAAGGAGGCTAGGGTTAGGGGGAATCTTGGGGAGGAAGATACAAACTTAAGAGTCGTCACCTAGGGTTCCACGGAGTCGGCACCGTGGCGAGATCGCGGGAATCCGGGAATTCTTTTCACCAAATTCTGCAATAGCCTAAACCAGCCCACTACAAGCCTATTTATAATGAAGGAGAGGGCATCCCACCATCGACAACTATGATTGGCCGGAGGTGGGGCCACTCAAATACATCAAAATACAACGCAAAATAATGAAGTAATATATCAAATCGATTTGCAAAGAGAATTCGGACACATCTGTGGAGTCCGATCGTCGATCTGGGCACGCCATATATGGAAAGTCTCCAATTGTCCCCGAACGGGCCCAAAACTCGTCCTCCATTGCAGGTCCTCGTTTCTGCTCCGCATTAATCTCCCCGGCTTGAAAGAATTCATCTCCTGATGAATAGGGATCAAAATGATCTCGATGCATGTTGGGTAAGACTCGAAGAGATCCACCGGAAGTCGTCCAAGTGTCGTCGACGGAAGAGTGCCCTCAGCAATCAACTTCATCCGACTGAAAAGTTGTCATCTCCGATGAATGGAGATGGCCGTACTGAGGTCGAAGTCGAGGGATGAATCGATCAAGATCTGCTGCAAGTACCCAGGTGCCACCAACGTCTATAGTAGGAATGTACTGGTGGAGTCTGGTCTTCATGATGCTCTCAACGCTCAACTAACGAGTAGTGGATCCCGGTGCGATCGATGACGTCGTAGGTGGAACCAAAGAAGACGAGTCCCCAGGTGGGTGAGTGTTAGAAGCAGGTGAGTGGTGGTGGTCATCATACGGGGTGGGGGGCTATAAAGGTGGTAAGGCAACGAGAGCGGAGGCGTAGACAGCTGGGAGTCCCCACTGCTTGGGTCCACATACTCGCGAAGTTTGTTGTATGGCGTCAGATTTTCAACATTAAATACCGAGTGGATACTCATACTTGCATGGATATCAAGATCGTAGATGTTTGCTTCGATCCGTCTCATGATTATATAGGGATCCATTCGCCTAACGCTCAAGCTTTTAGCAAGTCTCGCATGGAGTCTCACAATGCAGATTCTCGGCATTACCTGCTCGCCTTCATGAAGTATCTGCTCTTGTTAGTAAACATCCGTTTGTGACTTACAAAATTTATTATCATTATGAATTCTTCGTCGGACCGACTCATGACACACATGCAAACAATGAACATACAACACAACAGACTTATACAAATGATGAAGAAACGACTCGGCAGACTCATGCAAATGATGCAAATGAAACGCGACAGACACTACATGCCTTCTATGGGAAAATCTAATAATGTCCTGAAAATCTATCACAGGAGGTGGCCCTATCAGGAGGCTCTCTCGGGGAGTGTAGAAAAACTCATCATGTGTGTGTCGAGTGTTCTAGTAACTGTGTGAGACATCTACACTCAAATACGAGCTCGTAACGAGCCAAATGTCTCCCAGGAAACGTAACACATCAGGGGGCTCACCGGGAGATACGTATGAAAAGTCATCGCAGATGAGACGACCACCTAGGTGAAAGTCGTGTACACTGACTAGAAGTCGTGGCTCTATAGTGTGGTGATGATCACTGAAAATAAAGGACTCGTCTGGTGGGTTAGCAGGTGGTGCATCCCAAAACTCAACGAGAGTGTGATGTGTCTGCAGGTGGTGCCCTAAATATTGGATGCTCCTCACAATATCCATCTTTTGTGGCGGGGTCAGGGATGATAATGGAAGAGGCGTCCATAAATTGATACTCATACATGCGGGGCTCACTTGAATCCCATCCTCATTAGAATGTGGCGGATCATTCAGAGGCTCAATTGGGGTCTCGTCATAGAACTCGTCACTAGGGTCGTTGTCCTCCAGATGAGTACCATCGTGAGGGGCTGTGTCCCCGTGAATGGGTGACATAGCCACTACGAGATCAACACTAGGCTCTGGGCTCTCGGTCGTAATGAGGCTCAGAGCAATGACAATAGGAGGGGGACATAGACCTATACTCAAGAATGGATCTGTGTGTGTGGTGTCAGAAAATAGGTCTGTGGTTGGGGTGCTAACTAACCCGATGTATGGCAGAGGAAGAGGTGTGAGTGAGGGACACAACACTACATACTCAATAGGTCGCTCAGGCTCACTCTCAGCTGGGGCACAAGAAATGGGTCAGATACGAAAGATGGGTCTGCTCGCTGGGCTAAGCACCACACTGGGGTGAGAGAAATCCGTATCAAGTATCACTTCAGTCATGTCTGACGGAACATTGATATGCAAAGTGGTGTCCTCGGTGTGGGAGGAGCTCGTGTTGCGAAGATCAAGTTGAGAGTCTCATTGATCAGCTCTTACGGATCTCAAAGACTATTCATAACGAAGGGCGAGCTGATATGTCTGCTCGAGGGATTTCGAGCTATGATAAACTATCTTAGTATGTATGTCAAACCAAAGTACAGACCGAAGTCGGGAAATGGTCATGGCTAGGTCCTCATGGATATCACTCCTCATCACTTATTCATCAAAACGGTCCATGTACTCAGCGACAGACATGGATCATTGTTGAAGGGAAAATAATTGGTCAAGCAAGCGACTTCGATACGACGAAGACAGATACCTCTGACACAATGTACGCTTCATGTTCACCCAACTGGTGATGCGATGTAGACGGTCTCGCTCGCGGTTCCTCTCAACGCTAGACCAATATGCCCTCGTCTAATCTAAGAGTCTAAGTTTCGCAAATTTGACGCGACGCTCACCGAATAATTCAAAATGATCTAGATAATACTCCATATCCACAAGCCAATAACAGAAAGACTCAGAACTCGATGAGCCGTCAAAGGAAAGGGCAACAGAACGAAACTGACTCTCAAGATCTCTCTCAAAGCAACGATCCTCATAATTGTCATCCCTAAGGTAATCGAGTCGAGTCGAAGGATCAACACGATCCGCTCGTGTGCAAGGATATGAACGACGACAATCATCATACTAATCATCTCTAGTGTAGTGGGGTCGTGTCGGTGGATCAACACGATCTCTAAAAGTAATGTGCTGCGATCGAGAATAATCATCATAGTAACATGAGGACTCCCTAACGGGGCTCTATGGACGCGAGTGTAAGTGTACTCGAAACTTTCAAATGGAGGGGAATAATTGTGATACATGGATATAATGAAAAACCTATAGACTCTACGACTGTGTATTAAAAAGTGCGCACAACCTGGCTCTGATACCAATTGATGCGGAGCGGGATCTATAGACGGCGGAAAATCTATGACTTAACCCTACATGCTATGCAAATCTGACGGTTAAGCCACAGTTAGATAATAATTAAATATCCCACGCAAATAATTAAAGACAAGGCAAAATAATTTATTTAAGCGAGACAAACTTTGGTTTTCCTCTGCGTGGAGAGCCAAAACAGGAGCGCGCGACGAATAAATCCTACAAATCACGATAAGTATCTAACAAACTATCACAATACAATATATCTGTTGAAACTTGAGGAAACCGGACGGTCTGTTCTCTAGTCGCAGTGGTTTACTTGTCTCTGTGTTCTGGCGGTTTGGCTTAGCGAACAGAGTGTTGAAAATTGAGGAGACCGGACGGTCTGTTATCTAGTCGCAGTGGTCTACTAGCTTCTATGGGCAGTTTGGCTTAGCGAACAGATGTTGCTGTCTGTTTGGTTATAGTATTGCGGTTTAACAGGTCTGCGGTTTAGCGGTTTGACAAACCGCTGTTATCGACCTGTGTCCTACCGAGCTGGCCTGGAGGTTCTGCCTTCTTGTATTACTGTCCGTAGAGCAATCCGCAGTTGCGACCTGTTGGTGACTTGCAGCTGCGGTCTGGTGGCTACCCGCGGTTGTGGTCAGGTTCTTCCCACAACAGCGATCTGGAGGTTGCCCGCAGAAGCGGTTTGGAGGTTATCCGCAACAGCGATCTGGAGGTTATTCGCAGCAGTGGTCTAGAGGTTGTCCGCAGCAGTAGTCTGGAGGTTATCCGCAACAACGGTTTGGAGGTTGTCCGCATCAGCGGTCTGGTGGTTGTCCGCAACTGCGGTCTGGGGCCAACCCGCAGTAGCGGTCTCAGGACTTTCCTCTGTTGAAGATGAGCGGCTTCCTAGGATTGTATTCTCCATTATATAGTCTTGTGGTTTGACAAAGTCAAACCGCATAAACCGCGCGGCTTGTATTTAGTCTCACATCGTTTGTTGTATTCTCTTATCTCCCTCATTTTTTATATATAAGGGGGCATACCTTTGTATTATTTATCTTTTGGGTGCAATAAAATTTGCTTTTATTTAGCTCTTTTTACAATATCCAAACAAGTATAACATGCAGTCCAATACAAATACGCTGAAAATAATAAACCGATACAACGAAATCTCACCAAATAGTGGGCTAATAAAGACACTAAAGAATTCGGGTCAGAGATGCATGCATGACAATCCGAAGTGGAACCGGCGGCGTGGAAAATGATGTAGGTGTCTGTCCTTGGCGGTGGAAGGTGGGATCGAGTCGGAAATGGATAAATCCGACCACATATGAGTAGATCCGAGCGGGGGGGGGGGGGGGGGGTAGATCCGAAATTTTGAGATCGAATCTGGGCTAAAAATTCCAGATCTAGGCAGATCCGGAGGTGGGAAAGGCCATGAAAGGTGGCTCCACGAAAGGAAGGTTGGCGGCAGGGGATTTGGGGTTTGGGGGGGGGGGGGTGGCGGCTGCTCGGAATGAAAGGGGGCGATGGTGACTCCTGGAGGTAGAGGAGCCGGTGGTGTGGGAGGGCAAGGTGGCTGGCAGCGGGTTGGCTAGGAGGCGAAGAAGAGGTTGGCGGTTTTGGAGGGTTGAGGAAACTTTATAAAGGAACGGTGAATTTCATTTTTGAATAGTAAAGTGAAATGAGATGAGAGTTTTCTGGACAACAAAAACACAGTCGGCTGTAGGGGGCGGTGGAAGGAGGTTTTATGATGGGAAAAAGGAGACTAGGGTTAGGGGAACCTTGGGGAGGAAGATACAAACTTAGGAGTCGTCACCTAGGGTTCCGCGGAGTCGGCACCGTGGCGGGATCGCGGGATTCCGAGAATTCTTTTCACCAAATTCTGCAATAGCCTAAACCAACCCACTACAAGCCTATTTATAATGAAAGGAGAGTGAGGGCATCCCACCATCTACGAGTATGATTGGCCGGAGGTGGGGCCACTCAAATACATCAAAATACAATGCAAAATAATGAAGTAATATATCAAATTGATTCGCAACGCGAATCCGGACACATCTGCGGAGTCCGATCGTCGATTTGGGCACACATATATGGAAAGTCGCCAATTGGCCCCGAACGGGCCCAAAACTCGTCCTGTACTGCAGGTCCTCGTCTCTGCTCCGCATCAACAGGTATGCTGGGATACAACATAATAGAATGTATGTGTACACATATATTTATATTTCAAAAAGTTAAAAAGAAAACATAGTAAAAATCATTTTGACATGTTGAAACTATAAATTAAATCATTTTGAACAAACACTAGCAGTAACACATTAAACTATCACTATTAGTCTATTGCATTCCAAATTTTAGTTAAAATATCAAATACTCCGAAGTCCGTTAAAAATTGTACTCAAGCAACATTGTCACTTTCTTCATCAAGACATTGTCACTTTCTTCATCAAGGAGTCTTCTATATCTGGTTTGTCATGTGACAAGCTTGCAACAAAAAGAATATCAACAAAATGATTTGCTCATGTGTCACCTCCAATATCCCAAATCCTACTTTTTTTTCATTGTGAACATGATTCTTAATAATAATCGTAGGATTAGTATGTATGTATATCTAGTCATCTTCTCGTTGCAGTTGAGTCTTGTTTCTTCTTAAAAAGTGAATGAAAGAGTTTGCACTTCAATTTCTTTAGCAACAGTGGATGAAGAAGGTTGACCATAGCTTGCTTTTGCTACCTTAGCACTGAACTTCCATAATAAATCGTCCAATTTTTTGGCGTCAAAGAGGCTTCATTCTCCAAACTATCTGGATCATTAAATACTTGCCTAAGCCCTATGAGCATTGAATTGAAGACTCATTGATAGTTAGGTTTCTCTCCACCATAATCGGAAAATATCTTCTCAAACAATTATTCCTCTCCAAAGAAATGTCTTCATTGTATTTGAAGCATTCTTATTTGATCCTCCATCAAGCCATTAACTACTGCAGTACCTATAAATTTTAACATATTATATAAAACTTGCATTGCATATTAAATAATAAATATATAATTAATGTACCTTCGAGTAAGAGATTGAACTATATAATGTAGCAGTGTCTTGGTCCACAGATCAATGAGCACATCATAAATAGCCTCATAAAGAGGACAATCAGCTTCAAAGTCAACGAATTTCTAATGCTTATAAGTTTGAATCTTCACATTCTCCAGCATAGAGTCCATATGTCATAAACAAAGTGAAGATTAGGCTTGCTTGTATCCCAATCATAAGCATATCTAATATCAGCATAGTTATGTAAAGTATCTTATTAATATCTTCCCCACCATTTGTCAATATATATGAGGTCGTTGACGTGTTGAGTTTTTCCACTATCATTTTGCCACATATAGACTCCATTTTGGATATCCACCATATTTAGGTCAATCTTCACAAATTTAAATCTTCTCAACATAATGATAATTGAAGCAAACATAGTTTAGGCTATTACAAGTAGCTTTAGAGAAATAAATGAATTGTAAATCTTGACCCTATAATGATGATTTGTGATGGAAGTCATGATGACGTGAGCTTCAATGGAAACTTTATTGATCCACCCGCATTGTCCTCTAATAGATGGCCATCTATTAATTGAACAAATATTTTGTAAAGTAAAGTTGAGGGTATGCACTACACAAGGGGTCTGTGGAAATTTTGCATTTATGATTGTGTTACGTGCCCGGGATTGCGAGCGTGTGCTCCGGGGAAGAGGAGGGAATTCCTCAAGGGAGGAGGAGGAGGGATTCCGGCGAGATATGGCGGCGGCGGCTTGCGGCGTGCGAATCGGCGGAGGCGGCCTACGGGAATCGCGATTTGCGGAAGGCGGCACAGTGGAATCGCGAGTTTCACGATTTGCGGAAGGCCTCGTCGGCTAGGGCAAACCGGTGGGATAAAGGGGCACGGTAGAGAGAGAGAACTAGAGAGAGAGAGTTTAGAAAAACAAAATATGAAAATACTCTTTGCTTCCTTGTCTTGGTCACATACACACATATAAATTGTTCATAAAAGTGCCCCCTCCTTGGGCTTAGACATGGAGGATCGATTACGCATACAAAAATATAAAGTAGACTGGATAAATAGTTCGCGACATGCGCGACCAAGGCGGGACCAAGGAGGGACCGTAACATCCCCACCCTTCCAGACGACAAGCTTGCCCTCAAGCTTAGTCTGTAGTGACGGTGGGCGTCGGATCTCCCGTGTCATTGTCAGCATCCCGTTCAGAAGCCGAGTTGTCGACCTCCAACCAGAAGAGGCGCTTGCAGCGATGTCCACGGAAAAATGGCTTGTCGCAGTTGTAACAGAGGCCCTTGGCACGGCGGTCATTCATCTCCTGTGGCGACAGTCGTCAAATGGTAGTTGGGCGGTCGGCGTCGCGGTCTGGGGCGAGGAGACTGGCTGTGGTCGATGACATAGGCCGCGGAGGACGCTTGCACCCCTCGGTGTCCTGGTGATGTAGATGAGGGCGGTCCAAAACCAGGCGCTTCTCGCAAATGCGAGCCAAACTCATTGTCGTGGTCAGATCTGCGGCTGCCTGAAATTCTACGGCCATGCAGAGGCGCTCATGGAGTCCCGCCGTGAAGATGGACACCTGCTGTGTCGGAATAACGGTGGTAGTGCGGGCCAGGAGGACTTGAAATTGTTCAAGGTACTCGTCGATCGGACCAGTCTGCCGAATGGAAATGAGATCCCCCAAGGGATTGCTGTGGAGGGGTGGCCCGAAACGGAGGGTGCAGTTCACCTTGAAATATTCCCAATAAAGGAGTGGTTTCTCCCGTTGCAGTTGGGAAAATCAAAGTTGCTTGGGGCCCATCAGGTGAAAGGGAGCAATGCTGAGCCACTCGTCCCAAGGGGTGCGCTGGTGGGCGAAGAACTGTTCGCAATGAGAGAGCCAAGCTAAGGGGTCTTCGTGGCCGTCGAAGGTTGAAAAATCCAGCCGCAAGTATCGTGGCACCCCATTTCCGTCATGCCGCGGGGGACAAAACTGGCAGGGTTGGCAGAATCTGCGCTTTACTGGAGGAACCTGTGGCCGGTTGGGCCGGTCAGTTAGCCGCTAGTTGGGTGGTGACAGAGGCAATGAGTGCGTTGTTGTTATTCGTGAGGAGCTTGGCAAGAGACTCAAAAATCTGCGAGAGGGAGGGCTGATTGGCCATTGTGTGAGGCGGAGGTGGTGGGTTAGCGGCGCCGGAGGGAATGGAGGTAAAAGGTGCCGGTGGCGGAAGTAGTCTGGTAGAGGCAGCGAGCAAGAGGCCCCCGTCGAGGGAGGAGCCGAGAAGGATGCGCGGGGAAGAGGGGCCGACGGTGAGCGGCCGGTGCGGAGGGTTTGACTGCGCGGAGGGGTCGTGTGGGCCGGAGGAGGTCGGGGAGGGGCCGGACGGGCCGCAGCTGATCGGGAAGGGGTCGTGCGGGCCGCAGTTGGTCGGGAAGGGGTCGTGCGGGCCACAGTTGGTCGGGGAGGAGCTGTGCGGACCGCAGTTGGTCGGGGCGGAGCTGTGTGGGCCGGAGTTGGTCGGGGCGGAGCTCGGTCGGGGCAGATCTGGCGTGTTCCCTCTGATACCAAGTTGTTACGTGCTCGGGATTGCGAGCGTGTGCTCCGGGGAAGAGGAGGGAAGTCCTCAAGGGAGGAGGAGGGATTACTGCGAGCTATGGTGGCGGCGGCTTGCGGCGTGCGAATCGGCGGAGGCGGCCTACAGGAATCGCGATTTGCGGAAGGCGGCACAGCGGAATCGCGGGTTTCGCAATTTGCGGAAGGCCTCGCCGGCTAGGGCAAACCGGCGGGATAAAGGGGCACGGTAGAGAGAGAGAGAGAACTAGAGAGAGTTTAGAAAACAAAAAATGAAAATACTCTATGCTTCCTTGTCTTGGTCACACACACATATAAATATTTCATAAAAGTGACCCCTCCTTTGGCTTAGACATGGAGGATCAATTACGCATACAAAAATATAAAGTAGACTAGATAAATAGTTCGCGACATGCGCGACCAAGGCAGGACCGTAACAGATTGCTCGTGTTTTTTTACACATTAGTATTATCAGTGGTAACTTGCACAACATTATCAAGTCCAATTTTTTTTGTTAAATTCAATCATCAATTTAGCAATATAATTCAATCCTTGTACTTCTACCTTCAAAATTATTTGCCCATCCTAAGAGGCAGACATAAAATTAATCATTGGTCTTCTTTAATCGTTTGTCCAACTTTCACTCACTGTGCATATTCCCCTAAGAGTCCAATTTTCTTTTATTGGCTCAAGCGTTGTTGTGTTATTAGCTCTCTTTTGTTGTAAAAAGTGGATCTCAAAGCAATGTGAACAAACCCATGAGATTATAATTCGCTGAACCTAAACTCGGTCTATGCACTAGATCGAGCCACAATCAGTTGCATCTAACTAATGAGCAGTTTATTGATGTGGATCTTCTATCTTCAACCCGATCAACTTATGTATAAATTGAAGTATTTAAGCTGGTATTGGATGTAAATCCGATATTCAGGGTTGCGGATGTCGGATGTTGTGTTCATGTCGGTTTGAGTTTTAAATGCCCGCAAGGTGCATCAAAAAGCCTCCATTAAAAGAACCCATGATTTACACTTTAAAAATTGATATTCCCAACAACCTGATAGTGGATCGCTGCAACAGTGCTACAAATAGATGCAGAAATGAAATAGAAAAATATAGGTATACCGACGAAGACGACGGAGATGAATCGACGTGATTCTCTCAAAGTGCTCTCCTCGAACTCCTCGTATTCCTCTTCCTCTGCTTAGTTGTCCCCTCAAACGTCGACTTTGATCTCCTCCACAAAGCCGCAATATTCTACTTTCTACAGTCAACCGTAGTGCACACATCTTCTCTGATCTCTCAAATATGTTCTTAGTTTTTTTTTGGTAACCACTACATGATGAAGAGGATAGAACAATTCAGAATGGCTTCTAATCCCTTGGTTGACAAATTCAAGAGAGGAGTTATTCCCTTGGTTTCCCAAAGTCAAGAGAAGTTTATTTTCTTGGATCCCAAAGTCAGCAGGATTTATTGCCTTGGCTCCATTCGAGAATGAATGCGAAGCAAGATTTTTTATTACTTCCTTTTTGCAAGCAAAAGTAGTAGCTGCTCCATCTCCCACCTCTCCTTTGATTTGATAATGGTTGCACACATATTAAGGTATTGAAAACGTAAGTCCTAAGAGAAATCGGATCTCTTGGATCTCATCAGACGAACTAAATTTAATTCCAAACATTGAGCCCAATAGCCATCTCCACATAGGATGAGAACCACTCTCAGTACAAATTCTAAGCTCCAAGGTCACTAATCCTGAAGAAACCATCTTGTGCAGATGGATGAGTCTAAGCTTTCTAGGAAATGAAGTGGTAGCTCCATCCTCTGCCGCGAAGGAAATGCATCCTACAAGTATATCCTAAAGATAGACTTTTGGCTCTTCCCCTTGGGTATTCACAAGTAGTATTCCTAATGGTTGAAGAATCATTCGCCATGAATTATGTAGGGTATGCATGATGTGCAACTCAATTCATATTAATACAAAATCAGATTAGGATTCATCCTCATAATCAAATCATGCAACCATCCTATTTGAATTACTTGATTTTCAAGGTCTTTCTCGTTTCTTCGAGGTTCCAGTTTCTTCGAGGTTCCATTTTGAGACGTAACCTTTATTTTAATTCAGTAGCCCTCTTAAAAGATGAGTAAAATGAACATGTTTTTGATATGTGCTTAGATCTTATTACTGCCATGGCTGTGTATTCTCATGCAGAGAATACTAAAAAGATATTTTTCTATGAGATTTTCCTCTCTTAAGCTACTCCACTATATCCAGTCATATTAGTTTTCATGTATTTTTTTTCTACATGTTAGAATCATGACTTCCTGATACAGGCCGTGAACTGCTGCCTTGCAGCGGGTTTTGGGAGAATTCCCCAAACCCTAGTAGGCAATGTTTGGTATTGCAGGGAGTGACCCACGCCGCCGACTCCACTGTATGCACCAAATTTCCGCACTTTTCATAGGAAAATATTATGTCTTGAGCTCCTGATTCTTTTTGGCATCAGGAGTACAGGACAAATAATAACAATAGCACCTTTGATCAGCCATTATAACACATTTCTTATTTTTTTCCCTTGGTAAAATTTCCATCTATCCAGTTACTTATCTTGTGATCTTGACCTAATTTCCACCCTTTTGCATGTCGGATCAAGTTGAAGTCATTTCATATATCTACAGAGTGAAGCCTGTTAGAAATCGGCGGCAAAGTAGTGCTTGCGCAAATACAATGTTCGTTGGAAAATGCTAATCGGTGAATGATCCATTAATGGTTTCACAAAATTCAGTGATGATCAGCGTAAACGAAATCTAGCTACCTATTTTTGGATAAATTTGAACTTTCTATCTATTTTTGTTCCTTTGCCTAGTCTTCTCGGAAATTGCATTGACTTCTTTACCTTTTTATGTAGGTTTCACACCCTCTTATTTTTGAGATTACAAAAACCTCTCCCGAAGTTTACATTTCATAACATTCATCCACAAAAATACCCCCCTGAAAATTGACTCTGAGGGGGTATTTTTGTGCATGAATGTTACGAAATGCAAACTTCAGGGAAAGTTTTTGTAATCTCAAAAGTAAGAGGGGTGCAACCTGTAATTATGCAAACTTTCGGGGGAAGTTTTGTAATTATTCCCCTCAAAAAACTAAGATTGTCTAAACACGAAGGGACCAAACTAAGGTGGTGAACAATCAAAGTAATCATTCCAAAAGCGTGGGAGCCTTAAAAATCTACCCATATTTTAGAGCTTAAACATAAGCGAAATTCTTAGGCGTGCTTGCGGCACAAAATTTCAAGTTCCTATGTATTATTTCTTTTCTAGTTTTTTGTTTTAAATTGCTTGAAAGTATGATTTTAAATAAGGTTTGTTTTAGAAAATTTGTCTTTTTGATATCATTTAAATTATTTGCGTCTATTATTAAGTTGATGCAGTTTTTTGAATTGACTTAAATGTGTGTAAATGATTCCAAATATAAAAAAAGCTTATTAACAAACCCAATTTAAAATTGCATTTAAACCAATTTGTTTCTAAAGAACATAAAACTTTTTCCGTAGTATGTATGATTTTATTAATTCTTAGCGTGCCCATCTGCAGATGATGGGGACAGTGAATCGAAGGCCAACGAGGTAACATTGAGCTCGAAAATGATGTCATTGTGGAAGCGAGCTCTCGAGTCAAACCGAGCATTGCTGCTTGACGAGACAGAACTCACCCCAGATTCTCTGCTCGAGAGAATTGAAGAATTCGGTGGCTTGTCGCAGGCGGCCGAGCACTCCTATCCCGCCTTGATTATATCGGGCGGCGGAGCGAATGACACGGCTTCTGAAACTAAAAATAATGCGGATGAAGATGAAGAGGATGGCGAATACGACGAAGAAGATCACGATTTGTGCGAAGAGCGAGAATCTCCGGTTCCTTTCGGCGCTCTACCGGTCGATTTGATAGCAGAAAGGCTTCGCAGAGGCATTTAGGGTTATCTTAGATGAATGCGTGATGATTTCAATTTAGATCAGAATTTGTATCAGAATCTCCTTACAGAAGATGTATATGTTAGAAGGGCAATTGTGTAAATTAGAAAACCATTTGGTGCAAGCTGCAAAGTAGTGTGTTGAAGATTTTTGTTTCAAGGGAAAAAATGAGTTTTTATTTACCAGGACCTTCCCTCGAAGTTTGTATAATTATAGTCTCCACCCCTCTAACTTCCGAAATTATAGTTTGCACCCCCCTCAATGTTTACATTTTATAGCATATATGCACAAAAAGATATCCCTGAAGATTTACTAAGGGGGTACTTTTGTGTATGGATGTTATGAAATGTAAACATTGAGGTGGTTTTTGTAATTTCGAAAATTAGAAGGGTGCAAATTGTAATTATACAAACTTGGATTGAAGCCCTGGCAAATTACCCTATTTCTTCTATATTATAGTCACTGGCAAGGAACAAAATCAATGGAATCCAAGCCTACAACAGATGGGAAAGGAATCAAATAATTTTTTAATGTGGATTTGGTTCCTTTGTGAAGTGATGTGCTATAGAAATCTTAAATCCCAAGCCTTAAATATTAAGATATTTTTCTTCTTAGAAAATGATAAACTGCCTATCATTATCCTTCTGTCTTCCCCCTTTTAAATTCTTTTCCCATCAGAATAAAAAAAGGGTAGATGAGCAAAGGATAAGAAACTCTAAATCAAACTCTACATGAAGTAAAATCTAAAGCAATAAGAAGAGAGAGAAATCGAAGTCATCGTAGGGAGTGATGAAGAAATGAAGGTAAGACTAGGGCTCTGTTTGGCGCGGAGTTTTTGCTCTGGTGAATTTAAACAAAAATATCACAATTATAGAATGTTTGTTTGGCATGACAATGGTTAACCATAACCATGAAAACAAACTTGTTTTGAACATAAAAGGTAGAAGAAATTTCTTAGGTGAGGTCTGGCGGTTACGAACGACGGTTCATCACCATGACACTACTGCTACCACCACGCCAAACGGAGTCCAAGGCTTTGTCTCGGACAATGGCGGTTTGGAAAAAGTACTATTCTCACTATCACCGTTATTTTAGAAATGATTGGTTTAGGGTTTAGGGTTTAGGGAATTTTGTTAGTCAAAAATGTGTTTTCGTATCTTTTTGTCGCCAATGTTTTTCCTACTGCCACAATTGTCGAACCTAAGAGAGTTTCTTGTGTGACTAGTTTTTGTACCCATTGGTCAAAAAGTACTTGTGAGTATGCATATATAGGTATGATAGGCTGCATGGGTGAGCATATTTTCTATAATTATGGTGATAATTGTACATGTAAAATTTATTTATAATAGCTCAATTTACTTTTGATGGTTGAGATTATATTCAAAATTTGTTTTAATATATTTTTGATTTTACTAATGTTCTTATAATAAATATAAGATTAATTACCCAAATCTTCCCTCAGACTTAGTAGCACCCATCTATCTTTCGAAATTACAAAAACCTCCCTCCCGGTAAACAATTTTTTTTTAAATAATAATAATAATGGAAGACTCTTACAAATTATAGTGCATTGTGGGTGGTAGTTGAATATTCATTTATAAATCCAAAGCTAAATATGATCGTGCTAAAGCACCCATGAGACTCTAGGGAAACTTCAACAATGTGGCAATCATGAAATTTGTTTATGCTTAAGACTTCATATATATATATATATATATATATATATATATATATATATATATATATATATATATATATATATATAATAATATTAAGATCATAATTATGCATAATAGAGGAAAAAAAGTCCAAAATTGTATAGACATGTCTTGAGGTGTTGTGTTGATTGACCTCAAATTTCCTTTTAAATAAAATGGGCCAATAATATATGAGGTGGAGTTGGAGAGTGGAGGGCTATAATAAAAGGTCAATGAAATTAGGGTATTTTAACAAAGTAAGAGGCATGCATCATAGTAGTGGGTTGACCTATATCACCAATAAGCTTGGGCATAAGACTAGAGGCTAAACAACTAGACAATTCATTAAAATAGAGTAGATTTATCTCCGTCGTGCGATTAAATTATATTAGGTTCGACGAATAATTTCAGATTATGGCGCGAGCATCTTTTTGGACTCACATGTATCTCCTCGAGGTTAATAGGAAAGTCGGGATCTCATAACTTATAATCATCCTAAAAAAAAAAGGATCATTCTGTGAAGAGAATATTCATTGTGGAAAGGATCGAAGATTTTAGGAACAAGTTAGTGAACTAAAGGAGATTCTATGACTTGCGTAGCTTGAATAGGACGTTTCTGATGTGTAGAATTTGATTTAAGAAAGATATACGGTATGTACATTGATACGATTTTTGGAGTATAATATGATTGGGATGTTGATGGAGCTTTAGGAACCTAAGAAGATTCATTCCGACCTCACTGCCAAGACACTCGGTGACGAGTGATGAGCGGCTATGTGGACAGCTTGGACTCATGTAGTGCAGTAGTGCACTATGTTGAGAAATAACATTCAATCTTATATAATAGCATGGTGTTTATCAAAGATTACATATGAGATTGGTCAATAATCGCGGCATGTCGTAGAAGTCAAGTAAGAAATAGTATCCCTTAAGATAAGATATAAAATTTTGTGTCGTGTCCTAGAAGTCATATAAAGAATCTCACCCTTTAAGAGATATAATTCCTTTTACTTTATCCTCGCACGTACTTTACATCAAACACCTAATTATTACATATATTCTTTTCTTGCGTCAGAAATAACCCGTATTCTTTCATCCTTTAGCACAAATAGGGTATCAAATAGGTTAATGATGCAATGGAAGAGGAGACAAATGAATGGTGTGCGATCAACGGAGCTTTGGTAATATGATTTTATTATGGTATTGGAGTCATCGCTGCATTGAGTTAATATTGTATTTAAGCGTGTATTAGATTTTTTTGGTACGCATGTGAGTTTAATCCCATGTTGGTTGTTCATGTTTTGCGAGTCTTTGTAGTCCTTTAAATACTTCTTTAGTGACTATTGTAATCATAGAAATGTGGTCAAGCATGAGCGATCATTAATGCTCCGACCCGGTACAAATGCGGTCTTTGCTAACACAGTTTCACATTGCTAGTGCTAAAATATCGCTCGAGACTCGAATCGCAGACCCCGCTCGCTCAAGGCGAGGTTTTGACTTGTTTGATGCTGTTTTGGCTATTTGTAAAAGAAATGAGACTTATGATGGTACATCAATTGTGTTCAATTATAATAGCTTTTCAACTTGGAACTAATTTTGAAGAATGTAAAAAATTATTTGTGACAGCACGTGAAAATAAAATATAAAATAATTGGAGCCAAATGACAAATTAAATTTTCCGAGGGGATACAGCTTTATGTTCGGAACAGCTGATTGTGGAGCCACGCGGCACATTCTCAGTCAACGTCAAGATAAAACTTTAAGAAACAAATTTTAACTTCATTTTTTTGGTCTTATATGATCTCACCTGTTTAAACGTGCACATTCAGTTTTTGATCGTAGTAAATGTCGCCGACTAACTCGAAGTTCTGGTTGGATCGGATTAACTTGAATCGTCTTAGTCCACGGAGCGGTCGAGCCAGGGGCGGATCCAGGATTCGAAGTAAGGGGGGGACCTAAAAAAATTGTGAATCAAAATATAATAAGCAAAAAAATTTTAATTTGAAATTTTAGCATTAACAATAAAAAAAAAATTACAATATATATATATATATATGTTACCTTATTTTAGTTGTGCACTCCGTTTTTCAACTCATAGAATTCATCAATGATCACATCTTTCTCGATCTTCTCTGCTATTTCTCGTTTTATGTAGAGAGTCATACAATTTGCCAGAAATTCATCCTCCATTTTGTTGTGCAGTCTTGTTTTAATAAGCTTCATAGCAGAAAATGACCGTTTTGTTGTCGCTGTTGAGACCGGAAGTGTCAAAATTAGCCGAATTAGCTTGTCAAAATTAGCCGAATTAGCTTGTCAACCGGCGGCCACTGTCAGGGAAGAGCTCTTCCTAAGAGGATCTCAGCGAGCCCTAGCGAAAAGGGAAGAGGGAGACGACTCAGACGAGAGAAGCGAGAGAGACGATCTCTTTTTGTCTAGGAGAGAAAAATTGGATCTGAAAATAAGTTCACAGGAGTTATTAACTGTATATACATATATATATTTATATTATATACATAACTTATATTTTATAATTTATAAATTTCATCACTTATATTATATACATAACTTATATTTTATAATTAATAAAAACTAAACATACATAAACTTCAAAATTCTTGGAGGGGCCCGGGCCCCCCTTGCCCCCCTCTGGATCCGCCACTGGGTCGAGCGCGCATACAGTCAGTGAAAATGAACAGTAGACACAAGTCGTGATGACGTGGAAAATCCCCTTACATGGGTAAAAATCACGTGACCGGGTCTGTGCCGGTCAAATTCCACTAGCTTTCGGTGATTACAGTATGTTTGGTGAATCGGGGCGACAGACCGCTCCCGTTACAACTTGAGGGGAGAGAGAGACTATAGCTTCCTGCGGGCAACAGGCAGCACCGCGGAAGTGACTTAGACGCGGGAACGCGCGGGATGCTTCTGGCGCGTGCGCTCGGGGCGGCGCTTGCTTGCTAGCTTCAGATGTCTTCTTCCTTCGGCTTCCTCGAGGTCTTGGGCGTCCTTTTGCTGACAACGCGCTGGTGGGGTGCTTATAGCCGTTAGTAGCTGCTGGTGGCCGCTGATGGTTCACGGCGAGCGGAGACCGACTCGATGGAGGAGGCAGGAGAGCTCTCGCCTGAGGAAGAAGAAGACAACCCAGAGAAGAGAAAAAGTGAAGAATGAAGAGGCCCTGGGGTCCCTTTTATATCCTCCAGGGGAGGATTATAGTGGGTCCCACCACTATAGTAGTGGGTGGTTATCCTCCCGATCGAACGGCGAGGAAAGCCTCCCCTCGATCGGACGGTGGGAAAGTCGTCCACGGCGATGGACCGCCACGGTGGCGGTGGGAGTGGCCAGTCGGGCGACTGGCGGCGGGGGCGGCCGACCTGGTGGTCGGCGGCGGCAACCTGTCGGGGGCCGGCCGCGGCTAGGCCGGCGGCCTGCCGCGGTTAGGCCGGCGGCCTGCCTCGGCTAGGCCGGCGGTCTGTCGTGGCCGGTCCGTCGGCGGCCTAGCCGACCGTGGCCGGCCGCGGCAAGGCCGCGACAAGGCTAGCCGTGGCCACCCACGGCTAGGCCAGTGGCCTGCCGCGGCCAGGCCGCCGGCAGCTAGACGGCCACCCGCGGCTAGGCCGCTAGCGGTCAGGCGGCCTGGCGCGGCCTTGCCGCGGCGAGGCCGCCAGCGGCTAGACGGCCTGGCGCGGCCTGACCGCGTCCTGCCTGGTGCTGGCGGTTTCCCTCCACGGGGAGAGGGAGCAGGTCCCCCCCCCCCCCCCCCCCCATGATTTTCTCCTCCTGAGAGTTCATGGAGTGGGTGGGCCCCATGATCCACTTTTGGAGGAGATCATGGGGGGCTTTTCTCCTATAAATGAAGGTGAAACCCATCAGTAAACATGAGGTGGTAAAAAAATTAAAGAAAAAGAAAGAGAAATTAAATTAGGGTGTTGTTTTGAGCAAATTAGCGAGGATCGCAGACGCAAAATTTGGAGCGGCGGAGTTGGTCGGGCGTTCCAAGTAGAGAAACGCGGACATGCGATTTTTGCCGACACAAGGAATGGCCTATTTTTGTAGGTTTGTTTCTGCATGGACCAACAATTACCCACACTTGGGGAACTCAACAACAAATTGTGTTGAGCAGGTGTATATAATTATTTGAAAAAGTTTTTTATTGACAGCATGACCAATACAAGTTGGAGAGCTTTCCATCAAATGCCTGCTTCACAACGTACTGAAATCAGAAGATATCATTTGCTCGTTACAGAATTCAGTTGAGCAAAAGAGTTTAAAAGCAAGTTCGTGTTTTGCTGCATCCATTGTCTGTGTTGTGAAGGAGCCCATCACTTTTTTTGCAGAAAATTATGCGTATTTTACTATACAAAAAAGTTTTTTTTAAAAAAAAACATCATGTTTTGGTAGATTTGCGGGATGCCGCCGAGATTGACTTAGCAGGATGGCGGAAATGGCCACGCGGGATGCCGCCGAGATGCAAGCGCTTTTGTCCAACCTCTGTCGCTGGCCACAACGCCAAGCCGTGGGGACTTTTGTCCAGGTTGGGCATTTGGGACTTTTGTCCAGGTTGGGCATTTGGGAGGCATATGTGCCTGTCCTATGTGCCACCGAAGTAGTGAAAGATGGAATCAGGTTCCTCTTCATTTTGAGTGAAACAATTCAGATCTATTTCTAATTAATCATTATTATTAGATCAAGTGAGAATTCCACAAAAGAGTTTTCGAGATAGCTACTTGATGAATCTGTACTGCCTCTAGAGCTTATTAATCCTGAAAGATGGATGGGGGTGAAGTTAAGGAAGAGAACCTTCATTTACCACCTGGATGTATGTATGTATCACGACATCTACTAGCCAAATTGGGATTGGGTGATAGATAAGCAGCTCTTCAATTGAAATGATTGTATAACTTTAGATTCTTCCTAAGTTACCAAACACTTTTGCCACCACCAGTCACCAGATGATGTTTTTATATATAATGAAATGAAAAGGGAAAATAAAGAAAGAGCATATATGAGATTTAAAACATGAATAAGAAGAAGAAGAAGAAACAGCACTTGTTTTAATTAAATCCCACAATCATCATCAGGCAATATGTCTAAAACCAGCTCACACCTCTACACCACGGAGGAGGATATGACTACAGCAGATAGTTTCTCTCTTACTTTGATTATTTTCCCCAACATTCAAAAAAAAAAGAGATACAAGAAACATATAATAAAACTACAATAAATAATATAGAAACGACCAGGAAGAGGAGGAGGAAGAACCGCCGGATCATCTTCAACACCAAACAATGGATGCGCTTCTTCTTCAATCTTACGCTGCGGCAGCCCTGTCCCACTTGAGGGGCTTCACCACCTCCCAGGTGAAGTCCGGATCATCCCTTCCGAAGTGCCCGTACGCAGCCGTCTTCAAAAACCGGCCGTTGCCGCCCCTCTTGAGATCCAGGTTGATGCTGATCATTCCCGGCCTGAAGTCAAAGCTCTCCTTCACGATCTTCAGAATCTCCTTGTCTGGTATCTTGCCGGTGCCGTACGAATCGACGAACACCGACAGAGGTTCCGGCACGCCGATTGCGTAGGAAACCTGAACGATGCAGCGGCGCGCGAGCCCGCTGGCGACGATGCTCTTGGCAGCCTGCCTCACGATGTAGGCGCCGCTGCGGTCGACCTTGGTCGGATCCTTCCCGGAGAAGGCGCCGCCGCCGTGGGCTCCCCAGCCGCCGTAGGTGTCGATGATAATTTTCCGTCCGGTGAGACCCGCGTCACCATGAGGACCGCCGATGACAAAGCGGCCGGATGGATTGAGGTGGAAGATCGTCTTCTCGTCGAGGAACTGTGCCGGGATGACGGGCTTGATAACATGTTGCTGGAGGTCGGCGGCGATCTCGTCGTTGGTGACAGTCTCGTCGTGCTGCGTGGAGATGAGAACCGTGTGGACGCGGATGGGGACCATGGCTCCGCCATCATTGCGATACTCGACGGTGACCTGGGTCTTGCCGTCGGGCCTCAACCAGGCGCAGGTGCCGTTCTTCCGAACCTCGGTGAGCCGGGCACCGAGTTTGGTGGCGAGCACGTGGCTGAGAGGCATCAACTCGGGAGTCTCGTCGGTGGCGTACCCAAACATATGGCCTTGGTCGCCGGCACCGATGTCCTCGGGACGCTTGGTGAAGTGACCGTGCACGCCCTGGGCAATGTCAGGGGACTGCTGCTCGATGTTCACGAGAACTTTGCAGTTGTCGGCGTCCAGACCGACGTCGTCGGAGATGAATCCGATGGTGCGGCAAGTCTGGCGGACAATCTTCTCGTAGTCGACATCGGCCTTGGTGGTGATCTCGCCGAAGACCATGACCATGTTAGTCTTGGTGCAGGTCTCGCAGGCGACCTTGCTGTCGGGATCCTGGGAGAGGCAGGCATCGAGAATGGCATCGGAGATCTGGTCGCAGAGCTTATCAGGGTGACCCTCGTTCACAGACTCGGAGGTGAAGAGAAATGTGTCGGCCATTTTGGAAGCTGAGAAAACACAAACAACATGTTAATACAGTTATTTTCTCCCTGAGGGAGAGAATTGGAAGATATCATACTTAGAAATTAAATGATATAGGAATTTCGTACTAAACATAGAAATGATAAATATAAATTAGGAAAAACTGGACTATGAATTGTGGAAGAATGGAGGTGATGAAATTGGAAGCACATGTCTGACAAAAATACTTGCAGCAGTAAAAGGATGAAGAAAGTAGAAAACCAATTACACCCAAAAGGATTAAGAAATTTGAACAGTTAAGATCTGACATAAATAACTCGAGAATAAATAGATCTGGCACTGGCAGTGAAGAGATACTTCTAAGTAAATAAATGAAATCATGAAAAACTACAGTTCACTTAAGATTCAATTAATTAAAAGAGAATTTATGATGATCCTTGCGAGCAATAAAAGCTCCATGGAATTTGATAATCTAATGGATGTTTTCAAAATTTTCTCTAACCTCGATGTATTTTTTTTTAGATCCGAGATGGAATCATGTCAATCAGACAACAGAAAATTGTATACTCGTCAGATCCAAAAGCCGAACAAACAACAGTAAAAAAATTAAAAAAAAACCCATCAGATCTGGATGGATCCAGCCCCTCTTTTCCCAAAAATCACAAAAAATCAAGGCGAATGTCACTCATCGCACAATAAATCGCATTAATCCCAAACAAAACCAGTCATCAACATATCCATCGCAACAGATCTTGCCCAGTTTACCCCAATCGCCACAAACCCTAGATCGTGTATATTGCTTATACATGCTTGAAAAATATAGTAAGAATCGAAGCAATGGTGATGAAGAAAAAGGGGAGAAATACTGATTAAAACCATGGTGATGATTTCATTGCTGACCTTAAGTTTGAAGATGAGGAGATAAAAATGGCTTCCCTTCTTTCTCCTTCACCGAGGCTGGGAACTCTTTCAGGGTTCTTCTCTCTCGGCACAGCCCGTATTTATAGTAGGGAGGAGGGGTTGCCGGACCCGTATACGGATGACGCGTTCACCTGAAATAGCGGGTGTCCACGCCCCACCACCGGTGGTATCCGGTGGTATCCGGTGGTATCCGGTGGCATGCGGTGACGGTTGAAAAGCATCTCACCTACCCTTCACCGGGAGGGCTTTCAGGCTAGGTTCATCGGTTCAGCTCAGCCGACGGCGGAGTGGATTGAGTCTATAATTATGGCAAAAATGTTGACCTCTTATTGTCACCGCAAATTTTATTTTCTTTTTTTAAAATTATTGGGAATAAAGAATATTAAGATTTAAGAACCATTGGAAATTATTGATTTATGCATTTATTTTCAGTGTTGGAATAATACCGGCCAAAATAACAGCAGTGAAAATAAAAGGTGATTGTTAACCGCAACCCGTTATTGGCTAGTCGCACCCCAAAATCTGCTAATTTTTCGCGCCTTTTTGAAATACGTCTTTCACATGCAATTTCAGGAAAAGTGTTCAACACGAAAGTTGTAGATCTCGACGAGATCTACAACTTTCGTGTTGAACACTTTTTCCTGAAATTGCATGTACAAGGCGTATTTCTGAAAGGCGTAAAATCTGAGCATATTTCCAAAGTAAGCCGTGTACATGCATTTTTAGGAAAAGTGCTCAACACGAAAGTTGTAGATCTCGACGAGATCTACAACTTTCGTGTTGAGCACTTTTCCTAAAAATGCATGTACAAGACGTATTTCGAAAAGGCGCAAAAAATAATGAGATTTTGGGGTGCCACTAACAAATAGCCGGTTTGCGGTTAACAATCACCAAATAAAATAGGGGAGAGGATCCTGAAAAGGAGAGGAGTGGGAGTGGGATCGAAAATTTTTACATACACGCGGGTATACGGAGGATGGTGCCCGCGATGCATTGGGAGCTGTCCGATCAACAAAAAGTCCTGCTTATTTTTAAATATTTTTTCTCCCTTTAATGCTGACGGTTAGATCTCAAATCCGATGGCAAAAAATGTATTGCACCTACCTCTACATACCCATGTGTACCTAAAAATTACTCGAGTGGGATGAGAATTCTCTTTCGTTTGGGGTTTTAAGGCTTTGTTTGGCGCGGATTATTGAGAGTTGTACACTGTTGTTTCTCAAAAATCCGTGCCAAATAGAAATCCCGGCCCTCTACTCCCACCGTTGAAAGCGGATGAAAGGCCAAAATCCGCTTAAAATCCCAAAATCGCGACAGCGCTATTTCTCCAAGGACGGAACTCTCGTCTTCTTCCTCGCGCGGCTAGGGTTTCCGACAATTTTGTCGATCGCCCGGCCACTCGCATCACAGGTTTCGGCCACTAGCATCTCCCAGCTACTCTCCGACGACGCAGCGAGGTGACCTTTCCGTCGGCCAGGCAACATAGAATGCTTTCCTCGCAGGTCTCTTCTCTTCCGAGCTCCATTTTTTCGATTTAGGTCATGTGTTTGAGTCATCCGTTTGAGCAATTTATGACTCCTTTTATTTTTATTTGGGCCATGTGTCGTAGAACGCACATGGAACATTTTTTTTTAGATTTTTGCAATACCTTCTGCTGCTCCACCTGTTCTTCCATCTACTGAAGAACTTCCTTCTCTTGTCATTCTACGGGAGCAATGCCACCTGCATTTGATCGACCTGATCATATTTCCAATAATATTGGGTCAAGCGATGAGCATGTTATAGAGGATTTAAATACACCACCTGCTGTTGATGATAACTGTTCTAGTAGGCCGAAGGATCCGAATAGTAGTACAAGTTCACAAGATTCCAAGAGATCACGCATTGGGAGGTGCTTCAAAGACAAGGATAAAAAACAAGTAATGGAATCACATGTTGAGAAGCTAGTGGAGTCCTGCAAAAGTGTTGCATTGACTTTCTTGAAGCCCGCAACACCACCAAATGTATATTTGTTGAATGAAGCATTAGAAGAGCTTCTGAAATACCCAGAGATTTATGAAGATTCACGGTTCTATGATTGAGCTACACTTTTCCTAATGACGATGATCAACAGGACTACTTCTTTGGACAATCCAAGTGATAAAAGGCTTGAGTGGCTGAAAAATCATTACATGCATAGCACCTCTTGAATCAATCCTGCACTATCTCACCTCTTTTGCAAAACTACATGTAGTTTCCATCTTTAAGTTATTATATTATCTTATTTGGTGGTACTTACATTTTGTTTCTATTTTCAAGCATGTTTAAGATGTTATTTACCTTTTTGGATTGTTAAAAAGGTAATATGTTTGCTGTGATTATAGGTAGTTTGCAATGACGAATGATAACGTAGAATTTGCTCTTGATGATGATGAACAAATTTCAACTGTTGATTTTGATCGAAAACGACATTTTGTATTGTTCAACAATATAGTTACCACGTCCGCGATTGTGATTTGCTAATACATGTCGGCATACAGTGAAAAAAACATGCACGACGTCTGCACAGACTGGAGATAAGTGGGTTGCTGAATTGTTAGTTGGTCATCCAATGAGGTTCCACATTGCATTCAGGATGTCACCTGCGATATTCAGGGATTTGTTATATGTACTTCAAACATCTTGTGGCTTACAAGGCTCGCAAAGAACACCTGCGAGAGAGGTATTGACTATTACCATATATACTCTGGCGCATAAAGGGTCAATGAGGTTGACAAGTGAGCGTTTCCAGCATTCCACTGAAACTATAAGTCGGTTATTTGCGATAGGTCTTGATGCATTAACTCTTTTAGCTGTTGAAATGATAAAACCACTAGACCTGCAATTTATGAATATACAGGCAAAAATCTTGAATGATGACCGATACATGCCTTACTTTAAGGATTGTATTGGAGCTATAGACGGAACTCATGTAGATGCATGTGTTTCGGTGGATGATCAAGTACGATATATAGGACGTCATGGTAGACCAACTCAAAATATAATGGTCATATGCGACTTCGATATGTGCTTTACTTATGTGGTCCCGGGATGAAAAGGTTCAGCTCATGACAATCCGATCTTTCAACGTGCAGTTAATGATCCAACTTGTCAATTTCCTCACCCGCCTCCTGGTACGTAATTTTTTTTGGTATTCAAAATATATTACAAATTCACTTCAAAATATAATGGTCATATGCGACTTTGATATGTGCTTTACTTACCGTATCCGGAGACTCGCTATCACTTACCTGATTTTGCGAGGGGTAATCGACCGGTTACAGGACGGCGTGAAATTTTCAATAAGGCTCACTCATCACTTTATAGTGTGATTGAGAGAACCTTTGGGGTCTGGAAGAAGAAGTGGGGCATATTGAGAAAGATGTCACAATACACATTTTCAAAACAGTGTGTCATTGTGGTTGCAATAATGACCCTACATAATTATATTCGGAGGCACCTCTCACGTGTGGATTGAGAGTTTAATGCATGTGATATGGATGCTAACTTTGTCCATCGACAAGCGTATGAGCTTCGAGCTACTCGGAACCAAAGAACCACAATTACAAATCCAAATATTAATCCGGTAACAACTGAAGGAGTTGGAGCTAATGAAATGTCTGCATTACGAGATTTTATAGCCGATCAGCTACAAAACGATCACAGGTACAATTTTTTTAGTAGTAAATTTTTTTTAATCATAATCAGTGATCATATATTTCTTCAATGTGCAGGTAAACATCATCGGTGCAGTAGCGCAGAGATCTAATGAGACAACCACAAAATTAGCTTATGTTTATTATTATGATGTCTGGACAATCTGATTATGTAATATTAGTATTTTGCAAAACATTAAAATTTCAAATTCTACTAGCATTTACTTTTGTTTTGAATAAGCTGCCGAACAACTACTCTGCCAAACAGTTTTGACAGATTCTCTGTTCAAACAACACTGAAAAAGCAGATCATCCAAACAGTTTCACTGATTCTCCAATCGCTGCAAATCAGCAGATTATCCCACCACTCTGCAAATCAGCTGCTTCTCCAGTCGCTTCAGCTGAGCCAAACAGAGCCTAAATGTGGAAAAAATTTAGGTCAGACTTCGGATGATAACTATCATCCAAACAACCAATGAGGAGCCGCAAATGATGAGGGCCCCGCGCAAAATTGTATCATACAAGCCAAAATTGCATGAGCCTCACCTCCTTTGCAGGCTCCTCATTGATGCAGGATGATAAGCTTCGTCCGGAGTCCTGACGATAGTATTTTCCTTTAAATGTAGGGTTTTTTGATGATGTGAATATATTTTTACTTGAACTAATGGTATAGAATTTTATAATTAAAATAAAAGTATGAAAAGGAAAGGATTACTGCGCTCGTCGGATCTGTCAAACCCGTGACATATATATTATCTATTTCACAACAAATTGACAGAAAACTATTCCTCATGGTTGTCGGGTCTTATGTTATATCTTCAAAATTACATTAACCTCCCCCTCTAAGTTTTCCCGGTTTGCAAAAATGTCTCTTCCATTAGAAATATGGATGAAAATAATAAAATAAGTCTTATTGCAGCTCATTCGAGGCTCCTGAAATCGGTCTTAATTGAACCGTCTTAGCCCGGGAGTGGACGAGCGTGCAACATTGAGACGTAAGGCAAGAAAGGTTTTTATACGAGAAAAATTCCGGAAAAGGGTGAAAACTCATATGATCAGGACTGTGTTGGCCAAAATTTCGCTTGTTGTCGTTGTTATACAAAGTTATTTAGAGAAGACGGGGGCGACATACCACTCCTCGTTACAATTATTGTGAGAGAGAGAGAGAGATACTCAGAGAGTGACAGGTCACCGTTCGCAAAGCTGTCTTTATGTTTGCCTCAGTGGAGGACACTGTGCTCCGGATGCTTGGTGGTCTTCTCTTTGCACTTAAAAGATGGGATGACATGTGTTGCGCGTCTTTGTGCGAGCGACTTCCCGCCTTCCATTCGTAGCGGGAGTCTGAATCGGAGGGACATTGCGGTTGACTAGAGGATGTTGAATGTTGAGAGCGCTGCACGTATGCTACTAGTTGTGGAGGTAGAGTGCGCACGAAGCGGAATGCTTGGGGGCACACAAAGGCAGATGAAGGCGGACGAAGAAGGATGATGATCTCTGAGGAGAGAAGGAGATTACTCATGGAGCTCTCTAGCACGTAGAAGGAGAAATCGGTGACAAAAAAAGTGGAAATGAAGAAGAGATTGGGACCCCATTTATAGACTAAATGGGTGGTTATGGTGGTTATGAAATTATCCGCAAATCATAACCACCTTATTAACTATTTGCATACCAATTTAATATAGTTCGTGTCACGTATTTTTAAAAAAATATTTTTACTATGTGCATTGAAATATAATTTCTGCTATTTGCACCCACCCATAAAGAGTGGTTATGCGGGTGGTTACTCGCACATCAAATGATGGAGATCGCGTGGGGATGATTGGACGACAGGGAATTGGCTGGCGTTAAAGAGGGGCCGAGCGGAAGCAAGGCTCAGCCTGCAGGAGGTTGGCGGACCAGAGCCACGACAGGAGGCTTGCTGGGAGGCCAACCCTTAGCTCCCGCGGTCGCGGGACTTGGCGGCAGCTGGTCATGGGCTCCCGTAGCTGCGCGAGTGCGGTCGCGGGGCTTGGAGGCGGCCGACTGTGAGGCCGGCTAAGGTCTCCCACGGCCGCACAGGTGTGGTCGCGGGGCTTGGTGGCGGTAGGCCGGGAAGCCGACCGTAGTCTCCCACGGAGGCGCGGGTGCGACCGTAGCCAAGGGAGGTCGGCCATGGATCGGTAGTGGGGTCCTTGCGGCCTTGTACCAGGCACGCAACCAAATTCGGTCGGTGCAGCCCAGCCGTGAGCGCTCAGCGTCCACGCGCCACAGTCACATGGCCAAGGGAGGTCGGCAAGGAGATGGTCGCGAGCAACCGACGGTCGTGCGCCAAGGGAGGTCGGTCGTGGCCAAGGGAGGTCAATCGGGGGTCGGTCGCGAGTAAATTGTGAGTGTGGTGGCGTACGGGGTTGAGGGCCTCGCGGTGGTTGGCGCGTCAATTGGGTGCTCAGTTGTAGGGATCATGCACGGGATGGTTTTCTGCATAACCCCCCACTCAAGTTAGTAGGAATTTTTAGCTAATTGCAGCCCAGAATTCCTATAAATTGAGGAAGACCCCATCAAGCTTGCTGTTAGTTGCTCGGTTTTCCTCCATACTAGAGAATCAGACCGTCCTTGCTCGAAGTTGGGTCGAGGACACATACAGTCAAATGAAAACCAGGCAGCAGCTGTGACACAAGGTGTTTTAGCGTGAAAAACCTAAAAAGGGTGAAAAATTACATGGTCGGATCTGTGTGGAGCTGAAATCCACTAATTCCATGCAGGTTACAAGAGTTTGAGTTCTCAATAGCATGACATAACACCTCTCTGTTTACAAGCCTTGAAGGTAAGGAAAGGAGGAGAATACTGCATCCACGAAGCTTCCATGAGAGCGTCCACGAGAGCGTTTATAAGAATGTCTACGAGAGTATTCTCCCATGTCTTCTCTTGTACTTGCAGAAGTGTCCACTTGAGCGTTGAGCGAGATCAAACTTGAGAGCAAACATAGGGAAATCAGAGTGAAGGAATGATCTAATTCACATGTGTAACACCTCCCCTGTAATGACCGTATAATATGGGTCCGGCCGGGGCCCCACAACATACAGACGACACAGCTTAAGCATTAAAAGATGATAAAAGTCTACCCAACTCAAAACTCAGCATAAAACAGCGAAAACATACAACCAAAAACTAGAAGTTATCCACCAGACTAAGAGTATCAAAACAGTCTTAAGGCATTACACAATACAATTCCAAGACTGAACAACAATCTTATCAACGTGCAAAAGCACCCCTAGGCTACCTCGACATGCAAACCGGATTACATCTCATGGATCATATCATAGCATCAAATCATAAGCAAATAAAGTTCACTTCATGAGGTTAGACATTTTTGGCCGGCGAGCTTGCTACTGCTTGCGATCTTTGTCCTGTAAAAATTTATGGTAACTTGGGTAAGCAAAGACTGACCTCAACTGTGTAATCGACACATCTCCTCCCGACCGTCCCTAGCGGAACCCGGGATACGCCATCACCCTGCAAGTCAGCACTTCGTATGCAATATATATAAAAATGTAAAGCTAGAAAACAGGTTTGGATGTCTCATACAACAAACACGTTTTCTATGGTGAACATATAATCATAAGGGGGGTCTACAATGCAGCATACATGCAAACTCGGGTTTCATCCAAGACACCCTAAAGCGTATGATTCAAACACATCATCATAACACAGCATCTGGGTACTTCCAATTTCTCCATCGGCGTTCAAGCCGCACACATAAGGGTACATCATTTTCCCCTAACGACATACAAGCGTCACACGGAACTCTTGCCAAGGCACCACTCGCTCGTGGGTCTCAAACTCGGGCTTGCCTACAAGCTCTGACTTCTCATGTCTAGATTTCGTCTCACACGCAAACCGATTCTAAGAACCCTTGTTGGACCCCACCCGCTCGTGGGCTTCATCACCCGGGCTTGTCCTAAGCTTGACATTCTCGTCAGTTTCACAGAAGGGGACTAGTCTCGCTGGGACACTCTCCCCACATGACTTGCACGTCACGGGATAGTCAGCCAACTGTAAAAGTAGCGAACAAATGACTAGAAAACAAGCCGGAACTTTGAATAATTAGAAATTTTATTATCCAAAAAGATATCATTTACAAAGGTATGACCTTCCTTTTATAGAATGGAGGAGAGGGGAGAGAGTACAAACTAACAATGTGGGACTAAAAACAGGCCGAACAAGCCGAGCGGTTAGACAATGGGCTAACCGCTCGGTAGTACCAGAGAGAGAGCGAGATGTAGGATGAGACCGCTAGACCGCCCGGTCTCCAAGCCACCAGAGACAAGTCGTCAGACCGTCGGACTTCAAACAGCAACAGCCGGTCTACAACCTACCAGGCTCAAACTGCCAGACCGCCCGGTCTACAACCCGTCAGGCTCAAACCGCTAGACCTCCCGATCTCATACTTCAACACTCCCCCTCAAGCTGGAGCATAGATATCAATCATGCCCAGCTTGTCACAAATGTGGAAGAAGGAAGTAGAAACCGGCTTGGTGAAGATATCCGCCAACTCTTTGTCGGAGGTGACGAACGTAGTGCAAATCTGTCTCTTCAAGACCTCTTCCCGGATGAAATGAAAGTCGACTTCTATATGTTTCGTTCTCTCATGGAGGATCGGATTTTTGGATATATATATATATATAGCGGCCTTGTTATCACAGAACATAAAAAGAGGATAGTTGTAGACCTCTCCTAGGTCAAGCATGAGAGCCCGCAACCATTTTAGTTCACACGTGGTTGACGCCATACTCCGATATTCAACTTCTGCACTGGACCTTGAGACAACAGATTGCTTCTTGCTCTTCCAGCTCACAAGATTACCTCCAATAAATGTAAAAAAGCCAGATGTAGATTTACGGTCACCTTTATCATCCGCATAGCTTGAGTCTGAGTAGGCTTCAATTCTCAGATGACCATGCTTCTGAAAGAGTAGCCCTTTTCCCGGTGCTGCTTTGACATACTCTAATATCTTCAAGGCAGACTGAAGATGACATTCCCTGGGAGCTTGCATGAACTGACTAACCTGTTGGGTATTGTATCCACAATGTACCTGATTTGAAGAAGCCCCTGGACCAGCTAAGGTGAATTGACATTATATTTGATCATTTGTATTCAAGTTATGCTTGCAGTTATTTCACGCTAAGTACACACCAATGTCAAGGTGCAGTGGGTCAATATACACGGGTCTGCGCAACGTAATCCTTTGTTGAGCAGATCAGTGTGTTGGCCTACGTGTGCTCTCTCTATTGGAGTGTACTTATTTTCAAGCATAGGGTTGAGATAGAGCTAGAGCTGAAGAGGAGTAAGGATGGGTCAAAGACCAGCTCACGGGAAGATAGACGAAAATTCGTCTAAGTATGATTCGACGAGAATCACTAGTGATTCTCGCCGAATCGTCGAGAATCACTAGCTGATTCTCGCCGAATGCATCCGGCTGACTCAACGCCTTCAAGGATTCTGCCAAGTCAGAATCGGAGAGAATCACCAGGCTGAGTACACCTTCAAGGAATCTGCCAAGTCAGAATCATCGAGAATGACTCTGCATTCTCGACGATTCGTCGAGAATGGATGATGACTCTCAACGATTCTTTCCGGCTGGCAAGCAATTCAGCTAAGAATTCTTCTAAGTAGAATTCGACGGGAATCATTAGTGATTCTCGTCGATTCGTCGAGAATCACCAATGATTCCCACCGAATTTGCCTTAGGCGAATTTCTGCTGCTCGCTGGACCGGACCAAGTATACACGCACTGTTTTGAACCAGAGTTAGGGTTTCTGCTGGTAGGGCCCACAACGGTCATAATATATGACCTACTGTATAAATACTATTATTTTTCGAACATCACGGACAATCGATACATACAAAAAGAAAGAGCCGTCGGATTTGACCTAGCGGATCACATCTTCTCTTCCGCCTCCATCTCCGCGCCTCAAGTTGTCGTCGTCGCCGATCGTGGGTTCTTCCTGATCTCCCGGCGACAGAAGCTTAGCCAAGTAACGCGTCTCACGTGTCTATCTTGAGATCCTTTGTCTCTTGATTTGTTGAACGAGAATACCTTCCCCTTCCGAATCGATTGAGACGATCGATCCAAGTAAGATCGTTGGTAGACCTTGCTAGCTTTGCTACGAAGGTTGGATCTACAAAGCTCGCCGCTGCAAACCTTGCCGTCGCCGATCCCGAAAGCTCCGTCGCCGCACTTCTTGTCGCCGCCGATTTCAGGGAGATCCTCTCTAAGTGAGAGCTAAGGTCGTGGACTCTTCGTCTTCTTCAAGAACGCGTCATCGAACGAAGAGGGACACCAAACACTCCATAAGTAGTTTGTATTTTATACATTCTAATTTTTCTTTTGTTGTAAAGGAACGTTGGTTCCGCGTTGTAAGGGTTGGGTGCAACCCGTGGTGGAGGAGTGGTGACTCCTTCGGGTGGAAAGGTTCCTTCCATTAGTGTGAGAATTGGATTTCAATCCGGTTGGTGAAGTGACTGAGTCGTCCCTTGTTGGGAGATAGGTCGAAGGGGGAAAATGGACGTACCCAAATCGGGGAACCACTATAACTGCCTGCGTATTTTTATGCTGTGTTGTTTTGTTTAATTGTGCAGGTATAATATTAATTCTGCTAAAAGACTGTGCAAGACACCTATTCCCCCCCCCATAGGTGAAGGTAGTTAACACTAGTGTGACTTTCAAGTAGTATCAGAGGGAGGTTACTCATCAAAAAGGTTAACACCTTGAGTTAGTTCCTGTCACTAGTGTCAAGAAGAAGGCAGATATCTACTATGGACGGACTCAAGTACTCAGGCAAGATCCCAGTGTGCACCAGGCTAAACTTTCCTATCTGGAAGGAAAGGATTAGATTTTACATGGAAGCTGTCGACCCTCGACTCTTCATGATCGTGGAGGAGGGACCTTATATTCCCACTAAGGCCTCCACCATTGATCCTACCAAAATGGTGCCAAAGAAGCTTTCTGAAATGGACAAGGACGAGATGGTGTTGGTCGGACTTGACAAGAAGGCACATAATATACTAATCAGCGCAGTCGATGACTCCATGATGCAGAACTTCTGCAACTACAGGACAACCAAGGATATCTGGCATAGCCTGATTATTCTGATGGAGGGCACAGATAAAGTGAGGGATGATTGGAGATCACTCCTGAACCAGAAATATGAGGCCTTCAGGCAGGGGCCCAAGGAAGAGATCGGAGTTACCTTCGAGAATTTCCTCAAGATCGTCAATGCTCTCAAGGGATATGGAAGAGTGTTCACTGATGGTGAACTTAATGATAAATTCCTTAGGTCCCCTTACTAAGGAATGGGACACGAAGATCTGCGCCATCCAAGAGTTTGACAGATTAGCAGAAACTGATCCTCAGATACTCTTTGGGAAGCTCATGTCCTATGAGCTCCAGTTGAACACGAGGAAAGCAGAAGAAGAAGCAGAGAAAGCCGCTGCCAAAGAAAATACTGTGGCCCTAAAAGCCATTCACTCCAGGAAGGGCAAGGGTGCAGCTTCATCCCGTGCTGGGAAAAAGGATGAGGAGGAAGACTCCGAGCCATGCTCCTTCGGCTCAGAGTTTTCTGAAGAAGACTTCTCCCTCATCACCCGAGAATTCAAGAAGTTCCTCAAGATGAGGAATCAAAGAAAGAGAGACGGTTCCTCCTCCAGAAACCAGAAGAAGAATCATTCTTCTGACAGGTATGAATCAAAACCGAACAAACATTGTCATACTGACATCATTTTTTTGGGTACAATAAGCCAGGACACGTCGTGGCTGACTGCCATCAAGGCAAGAGAGAGAAGGGGAAGGGAGAAGAGCACATAACCTCTAGAGATAAAAAGAAGGAGAGGAGCTACATCGCCAAAAAGTCAAAGACACTGAGTGAGTCTGATTCCTCAGACTCCAGTGATGATGAGGAAGCCTACTTCGGGCTGGTGGGTCGCTCTGACTCAGAAGGAGAATGCCCCCCATTCACTGGGAAGGTAAAGGCTCGTACCCCCCTCTCTGACTCTGACTATGAGTCTCCTGATGATGATCTCGAGGACAGCCCATCTGCCCGAGAAGCTGAGCTCCTCGAAAAGTATGAGCTTCTGCTCAACACCTTCGAGGAATGCCGCAAGAGATTGAGGGCTCAGAAAAAGGAAGTCAAATTCCTTAAGGTCGAGGGTGTCTCCCTAAGGGAAGAGATCACTAGCTTGATTTCTCTCCGACAGGAGCACCTGGACCTGATCTCTAAGCACTCAGAGTCTCTAAGTCTCCTTGACCTTAAACAGGAAGAAATCAATAAGTTGGAAGAATAACTTGCGGCAGAAAGGAAGATTGTCCAAAGCTTCTCTATGCCAAAGAATGTTCTTCCACTGGTTGATACCTTCTCTGCTCAGGCTAATGGGGCTGGCTTGGGGCATGTGGGTGTGCCTGGTAAATCCTCCAGGAGAAATAAAAAGCAGAGGAAAAATAAGGCTGCTAAGAAGGTCTCTGCTGCAGAAAAGGGAAAGGCCCCACTCAACCCTGTTGTATTCAGGAAGCCTGGCTTTCCCTGCAATGAACAGGACTTTGAGTCAACCTATGGCCACTTCTTCCGGCCCTCGGTTGAAAAGCCCAAGAGCCGGTATGATGGTTGGGCCTTCCCCCGCAACTTTGGCGAGAGTGTCTTCAAGGCACCTTATGAGGAAATCCAAGTGGAGGATTATGACCACTTCTCTAGCGGCCATAATAGGAAGCAGGAACCAAAAGCCAAGCCTGTTATACTGAAGGAACAGGAGGTGAAGAATTCATGTGACTGCTGTCATCATGATGGCTCCACCTCCAGATCCAAGGCCCCGGCTGGACCCACCATTCCCAGGGTGAAGCAGGAGCCTAGGAAAAGGTACAACAAATTTGACTGTTGGTGCTGTGGCAAAGTTGGTCACTTTGCCGTGGATTGCTGGTTTAATCCGAGATATAACGAGACTCCTCATGTTAGCAATGCGAGACCGACCACTCGTAAGGTTAACCATCCGAGGGGGAGTATGCTAACAAGGAATCTAGGACCCAAGTTCGACGTGGTTCCTAAGGGAAACTAATTCTGTTTTGCAGGTATGTCCAAAGGCCACCAAAACTCTTATATGGTACTTGGACAGTGGATGCTCCCGGCATATGATTGGGACAAGAAGCCTGCTGCGTGATTACTCTCCAGTCGAAAATGGACCAAAAGTCATCTTTGGAGGATCAGATCGAGGAGTCACCAGAGGTTACGGTATGATTTCCAACGGTATAGTCTCTATCACCGATGTGGCTTATCTTAAAGGGTTAAATCATAACCTGATCAGTGTAAGTCAGTTGTGTGATAAAGGTTATAACGTTAAGTTCTGCAAGGATAAATGCCTGATAATATCATGTGCCTCTTCGGAGACGGTATTAACAGGCATTAGGAGCAGAAACATCTTATGTTTAGATTTTCTTAGTTTAGATTCATCTACCCCCGTGTGCCTAGTAGCAACAGACAGTGCATCTCTTTGTGAACAATGGCACAAGAGATTGACACATATTAATTTCAAGACAATTAGTATGTTGTTTTATAAAAACTTAGTAAGGGATGCTCCCATCATTAAGTGCATCAAAGATAGCCCCTATCCTGCATGCCAGAAGGGCAAACAAACTCGGGCTACCTTTAAGGGCATTGCAGACAAAGACTTTTCCAGATGTCTTTATCTTCTGCATATGGACTTGTTTGGTCCAATGCAAGTTCATAGCTTGGGAGGCAAGTCTTATACGCTAGTGATTGTTGATGATCACTCTCGGTTTACTTGGGTGTTCTTCTTAAAACGTAAGTCTGATACATTTGACATCTTCACTAGTTTTGTCAAGCAAATTCAGAACGAACTTAACTGCTCGGTGGTCAAAATCAGAAGTGACCATTGAACAGAGTTCGAGTCTGGTGCTATGACAGAGTTCTGTGAAGAACTTGGTATCTTTCATGAGTTTTCCTCCCCGCGCACTCCTCAGCAGAATGGAGTTGCGGAGAGGAGAAATAGAACATTCATTGAAGCTTGCACGACAATGTTGAATGACGCTTCTCTCCCAGAATACTTCTGGGCAGAGGCTGTCAACACAGCTTGTCATGTACAAAATCGGGCCTTGATCAACAAGAGCCATCATAAGACGCCTTATGAGCTACTGAAAGGCAGGAAACCCACCATGTCCTATTTTAGGATCTTTGGCTGCAGATGCTATGTACTAAATAACGGGAAGTACCCGCGTACTAAGTTTGGTGAAAAATGCTTCGAAGGCATATTTATGGGTTATAGTAGCCATAGCCGGGCATATAGGGTTTTCAATCAGAAAACCCTAGTGGTAGAGGAATCTATAAATGTTGTATTTGATAAAGGAAGCTTGCTTAACAACAATTCTTCCAATGGTCTTCTTGAAGATGCAGGTACAAGAATTGAACAACTTAGTCTCGATGAGACCGCTAAAGATGCAACTCCCAAGTACGTCAAAGTCTCCACCACAACGCCTATCGGAGATGATGATGGTCAGAATGGAATTATCCTCCCTGAAGAAGGAGAAGCCCGAGAAGACGTCAGAGCTCCAGATGCCAGACTCCTAGAGCTCAGACATGTGAGGGATCATCCTAGAGATCAGATCATCGGAGATCCCCGTGACGGTGCCAGAACTCACCGAGGTACAATTAACGAGATTCTGCATTTTAGCTTTCTGTCACAGGTTGAGCCAAAGAAGTTCGACGAAGCGAACATGGATGCATCTTGGATCTTGGCCATGCAAGATGAACTGCATCAATTTGAACGATGCAACGTCTGGACGCTGGTTCCCAGACCAAAGGGGCAGAACGTGATTGGAACAAAGTGGATCTTCAGAAATAAACTGGATGAACACGGTGTCATCATAAAGAACAAGGCCAGGCTGGTGGCTCAAGGTTACAGACAGGAGGAGGGGATTGACTTCGACCAGACCTTTGCACCAGTGGCAAGGCTCGATGCAATCAGATTGTTCCTGACGTATGCTTCTCACAAAGGATTCACAGTCTATCAGATGGACGTGAAATCGGCCTTCTTAAATGGCAACCTGAAAGAGGAAGTATATGTCGTACAACCCCCAGGTTTTGTTAATCCGACTTATCCCAATCATGTATATTTTCTTAGTAAAGCTTTGTATGGCTTAAAACAAGCTCCTCGAGCTTGGTATGAGACTCTGTCTAGCTTTATTCTTGAGAATAAGTTCTCTAGAGGAAAAATAGATAAGACATTGTTTCTTAGGGAAGTCAAAGGCAAGATTTTGTTGGTGCAAATCTATGTCGATGACATAATATTCGGGTCAACGGATAACAACCTTTGCAAGAAGTTTTCCAAACTTATGCAAGGGAAGTTTGAAATGAGTAGTATGAGAGAGGTGAAGTATTTCTTGAGACTTCAAGTGAAACAGTCTGAGGATGGGATTTTCATCTCTCAGACGAAGTTCACAAATGAACTCCTCAAGAAATTCGGAATGGAGAGTGCAACCTCTATGAGGACTCCAATGTGATCCACCGTGTCTCTGGACAAGGATGAGAAAGGGAAACCTTTTGATGAAACCAAGTACAGAAGCATAATTGGATCCCTGCTCTACCTTACTGCAAGTAGACCGGATATTATGTTCTCCACATGCGTTTGTGCCAGATATCAGGTGAACACTAAGGAATCTCACTATGTCGCTGCAAAGCGAATTCTTAGATACCTTAAGGGTACACCTAATCTTGGCGTGTGGTACCCGAGAAACAATGATGTCGAGCTAATAGGCTTTTCAGATGCTGATTTTGCAGGAAGCAGGGATGATAGGAAAAGCACTTCCGGGACGTGTCAATTCCTTGGAAGAAGGCTTATATCATGGAATAGTAAGAAGCAGAATTGTGTTGCAACCTCCACAGCTGAATCTGAGTAAGCTCAGATGCAAGAACTGGGTATGCAAAACATTCTGCTATATCCCCACGGATAAGCAGATTGCAGATATTTTTACAAAGCCCCTAGACGAAGCCAAGTTCAGTCTCTTCAAAACTGAACTGGGTATGCTAAACCTTGAGGAATGAAGAATACAGAGGCTCCCGGCTCTTGGATCAAGGGGGAGCATCCACAAGAAACTCAAGAGTAAGCTCAGATGCAAGAACTGAGGGGGAGCATTGTGGCAAGTGCTAAAGTCCCAGATTTGTAGAAGCCGAAAAGGGGGAGATTACCCTCTCGGCTAAGGTGCTAAGGTTCTCACCTAAAGTATGCTCCAAATGCTCTAAAGGTAAAGGTATGTACATTTATTCTCAACTGATTATTCAGTTTATGTTTTTCTTCCATCCGTTATATTCACCTTAGCTTGTAGGATTTAGGCTTCTTCAAATAGGGGGAGATTATTGGGTATTGTATCCACAATGTACCTGATTTGAAGAAGCCCCTGGACCAGCTAAGGTGAATTGACATTGTATTTGACCATTTGTCTTCAAGTTGTGCTTGCAGTTATTTCACGCTAAGTACACACCAATGTCATGGTGCAGTGAGTCAATATACACGGGTCTGCGCAACGTAATCCTTCGTTGAGCAGATCAGTGTGCTGGCCTACGTGTGCTCTCTCTATTGGAGTGTACTTACTTTCAAGCATAGGGTTGAGATAGAGCTAGAGCTGAAGAGGAGCAAGGATGGGTCAAAGAACAGCTCACGGGAAGATAGACGAAAATTCGTCTAAGTATGATTCGACGAGAATCACTAGCTGAATCGTCGAGAATCACTAGCTGATTCTCGCCGAATGCATCCGGCTGACTCAACGCCTTCAAGGATTCTGCCAAGTCAGAATCGGCGAGAATCACAAGGCTGAGTCAACGCCTTCAAGGAATCTGCCAAGTCAGAATCGTCGAGAATGACTCTGCATTCTCGACGATTTGTCGAGAATGGATGATGACTCTCAACGATTCTTTCCGGCTGACAAGCAATTCAGCTAAGAATTCTTCTAAGTAGAATTCGACGGGAATCATTAGTGATTCTCGTCGATTCGTCGAGAATCACCAATGATTCCCACCGAATTTGCCTTAGGCGAATTTCTGCTGCTCGCTGGACCGGACCAAGTATACATGCGCTGTTTTGAACCGGAGTTAGGGTTTCTACTGGTAGGGCCCACAATGGTCATAATATATGACCTACTGTATAAATACTGTTATTTTTCGAACATCACGGACAATCGATACATACAAAAAGAAAGAGCCGTTGGATTTGACCTAGTGGATCACGTCTGTCTTCGCGCCTCAAGTTGTCGTCGCCACCGATCGTGGGTTCTTCCTGATCTCCCGGCGACAGAAGCTTAGCCAAGCAACGCGTCTCACGTGTCTATCTTGAGATCCTTTGTCTCTTGATTTGTTGAACAGGAATACCTTCCCCTTCCGAATCGATTGAGAAGATCGATCCAAGTAAGATCGTTGGTAGACCTTGCTAGCTTTGCTACGAAGGTTGGATCTACATAGCTCGCCGCCGCAAACCTTGCCGCCGCCGATCCCGAAAGCTCCGCCGCCGCACTTCTTGCCGCCACCGATTTCGGGGAGATCCTCTCTAAGTGAGAGCTAAGGTCGTGGACTCTTCGTCTTCTTTAAGAACGCGTCATCGAACGAAGAGGGACACCAAGCACTTCATAAGTAGTTTGTATTTTATACATTCTAATTTTTCTTTTGTTGTAAAGGAACGTTGGTTCCGCGTTGTAAGGGTTGGGTGCAACCCGTGGTGGAGGAGTGATGACTCCTTCGGGTGGAAGGGTTCCTTCCATTAGTGTGAGGATTGGATTTCAATCCGGTTGGTGAAGTGACCGAGTCGTCCCTTGTTGGGAGATAGGTCAAAGGGAGAAAGTGGACGTACCCAAATCGGGGAACCACTATAACTGCCTGCGTATTTTTGTGTTGTGTTGTTTTGTTTAATTGTGCAGGTATAATATTAATTCCGCTAAAAGACTATGCAAGACACCTATTCCCCCCCCCCCATAGGTGAAGGTAGTTGACACTAGTGTGACTTTCATAACCTTGCCTACAGCATAGGCGATGTCGGGTCTGGTCACCGTGAGATAAATGAGTTTGCCCACCAGACGTTTATACCTCGTGGCATCGGATATAAGAGGAGAGTCATCTGTCCACGTTTTGTCTTCTCCAATAGCCATGGGATACCGTGCTGGTTTGGCACCGGTCAATCCTGCCTCCTATAGAAGATCAAGAGCATACTTCCGTTGGGAGAGAACCAGCGAGTCGGGCTTCCGAGAGATTTCTATCCCCAAAAAGTATTTCGGGGAGCCCATATCCTTCGTGAAAAGGTGTTGACGGAGGTGTTTCTTTGTCAAGTCCACCCCAGCCTGGTCATTGCCTGTAAGAAGGATATCATCTACATATACCGTCAAAACCACAAGGCCCGATGCAGTTTTGCGAATAAACAACGAGTGATCAGCCGAACTTCTTGCAAAACCGATGGCAGCCATAATGCCACTGAACTTGTCGAACCATGCCCGAGGGCTCTGTTTTAGGCCATAAATGGTCTTCTTCAACTGGCATACTCGTGTCTCCCCCTGAGAAACATACCCCGGAGGTTGCTCAATGTAAACGTCCTCGTGAAGATCCCCATTGAGAAAGACATTTTTGACATCAAGCTGGGAAATAGCCCAATCTCGGTTGACGGCCACAGAGAGAAGAACTCGGATGGTGCTGAGGCGAGCAACTGGGGATAAGGTATCAAAGTAGTCAACCCCATAAGTTTGAGTAAAGCCTTTGGCCACCAGTCGGGCCTTGTAGTGTTCCACAGTGCCGTCTGGGCGAAACTTCACAACAAACACCCATCGACAGCCAACCACATCAGTACCATTGGTGGATGAACAAGGGTTCAGGTACCCCTTTCAGTGAGAGTGATGATTTCCTCATCCATAGCAGATTTCCAATGAGGAATAGCTAGAGCCTCCTGGTAGGTGCGGGGAGTAGTAGTAGTCGAGATAGCCAAAGCAAAATTCCTGTGAGAAGGAGTAAGCCGACCATAGGAAACAATAGCCGCAAGCGGGTGTTGAGTGCATGCCCGCACCCCTTTGCGAAGAGCAACGGGAAGATCCAGGTCGTCTTGGGCCTCAGGGACCAGAGCGTCCGTGGCGGAGAGAGCTGGCCCGGGACTAGAGAGAGACGGCTGCGGAGAAGAGGGATAAGGGAAAAGGGGTATAACAGGGAGAGGAGGAGACGGAGGAGGAGCGGATGTTGGAGGGGAGACGTCGATATGCGTGGAAGGAACCCAAAGTGATGGTGGAGAGTCATAGACATCAGGAGGAAGAGGGGTTGGAGATGAGAAGTAGGATGCATTTTCGAAGAAGGTGACATCCGCAGAAACAAACTGTTTGCGTGCAGAACGGGGTCAAAGCAACAATAGCCTTTTTGAGTGGTCGAGTAACCCAAAAAGACACCTTTTGTGGAACGGGGGGAAATCTTGTCACGGGTAGCGGACGGAGCATGCACAAATGTCGTAACACCCAAAGATACGAAGAGGGAGAGGAAAGGGTTCCTTGCCTGGGTAGAGAATGGAGAAGGGGGTCTTGCCATGAAGAATAGTAGAGGGAATGCGATTGATGAGATAGCAGGTTTAGGTAGAATGACATAGCCCCAATAAGGAGCGAGGCACCTGCATCTGCGTCATGAGAGTGCGAAGCTATATCGAGGAGATGTCGGGTTTTACGCTCCGCCACCCCGTTTTGTTGGGATGTGTAAACACAGCTGGTCTGATGTAGAAGACCATGTTGCATACAAAAAGATGAAAACTCATGACTAAGATATTCTCTAGCATTATCAGAACGAAGAATTTTAATAGAAATGTCAAACTGAGTTTTAATCATATTATAAAAGGATTGTCATACAGAAAAGAGTTCAGAGCGATCTTTTAAAAGAAACACCCAGGTATATCTAGAGAAATCATCAATGAAAGTTACAAAATAAGAACTACCCCGACCAATGGTGAAAGTAGGAGCAGGACCCCAGACATCAGAATGAATGAGATCAAAAGGGCGAGAGGAACCACGGTCTTGCTTCGGCGGGAAGGAGGAGCGGTGATGTTTGCCCAGCTGACACACATCACAGTTGAGAGGAGGACTGGTCTGAGGTAAGTGGGGCAGAAGTTGACGAAGAATCCGAGCAGGAGGATGTCCAAGGCGAAGATGCCATTGAAGCAGATCAGTAGACGAGGAAAAGAAGGCGGACAGAGCGGAAACGTTGTTGAGGAAGTAAAGGCCGCCGCTCTCAGTCCCAGTAGCAATCGTCCGTTGGGTCCTCGGGTCCTGAAAACAACAAGAAGTAGGAGTGAATAAGACAGAGTACTGAAGTTGCTTGCATAAGGTAGTAACAGATAGTAAATTGCAAGGGAACTTCGGGACATAGAGTGTGTCCGCTAAGCAAAGCGATGGGGTGACTTGAACCATGCCCGTCCCATGAACCGGGGAAAAAGAACCATCCGCAACTAGAACCGGGGGTAACCGATCATGCGTTTCGAGGAGAGAGAAACATTGAGGATTGCCGGTCATGTGATTTGTAGCCACCAGAGTCAATCAGCCATTTACCTTGGGTAACGACATGAGCGCTACCTGAGGTTGTGGCCACAGAGACAGAAGGCCGAGAGGGGGCGGATGTTGAGGAAGAAGCATCACCAGAGAGGTGAAGATGAGGATGTTTCTGTCAGCATCGGTCAATAGAATGGTCGGTGCGACCACAATGAGAGCAAAGGAACCTGGAAGGACCGCGCGCGCCTGACTGGCTGCGGCCACTATTGCCGCCCCGCTGAGTATGGTGAGCATAGGCGTCCTGCGGAGAAGGGGAGGACAACAGAGGGCGCTGGAACAAGCGAAGTAACTGCGGCGATGTGAGCCACGATGGCATCCAAGGTGGGAGACTCTGTTTCGCCCAAGATTTGCTGGTGGATCATATCAAAATACTCGGGGAGCCACAGAAGATAACAAACAACAAGGAGTTCCTGGAAGTGTTTGAGTTGCTCGGCCAAGTCCGCAGAGAAGGGGCAATTCTGGAGGATCTCAGCGCCAAGGGCCTGAACTTGCTGATAAGCCGCAGCAGGAGTCATGAAAGAACGAGCAAAGAGGTCCGCATAAAGATTATAGATACGGAACGTCTGGGTCCCCTTCGAGTAAAGAGAGGCAAGGTGAAGCCATGCGACCTTGACCGTCTCATCATGGCGTATGACGGGAAGACATTCGTCAGAGAGGCTGTTAGCCAGCCAAGTGCGTACAAGGGCATCACTCGCATCCAAATCATCAAATTGAGAAGAATCGGGAGGAGGGTCATTGGTGAGGTGATGACGTTTGTGCTGAGAGCGAAGGAGAAAGGTGAAAGAAACGCTCCAATCCGGATAGTTGGAACCAACTAGTTTAGAAACCATTCCCAGGTTTCTGGAAGGAGTAGAAGGCGGAGGCGGAGCCAGATTGGCTACAGGAGTAGTGGCAGTTGAATTCTCAGAAACAGCCATAGAAGAATGCAACAGTAAGCCGCGTGGTTAGAAAATAAGCTGCGGGAAAGGAAGAAGGAGAATTGTAGTGGTCACAATGTCAGACACCAGCGGCCAGGAAAGTTACGACCAAACCGCAGAACCAAGCAGAAGGATAGAAGTCGGGCGGCTAGAAGACAGACCGCGCGAACAGAAGTGGGGTTCGCTGGGAGGAGAAGGCCAAAACAGGTCACGTCGACAGGGCGCAGCGACTAGAACAGGTCGCGAGGAAAAAAGCAAGCAAATCGGCCGCGAAAATAGGTCGCGGGAACAGGGCACAAGCAAAAGAACCAAGCAGCGCGAACAGGGCGCAAGCAAACAAACAGGCCTGCGCGAACAGGGCGCAAGCAACCAGGCAGAAGAAACGGGCCGCGAAAACAGGTCGTGAGAAGAAGAAACAAGTCGCGTGGAGAGGGGCACGAAATCAGGAGGAGAAAATCGAGTCCTCTGATACCATGTAAAAGTAGCGAACAAACAACTAGAAAACAAGCCGGAACTTTGAATAATTGAAAATTTTATTATCCAAAAAGATATCATTTACAAAAGTATGGCCTCCCTTTTATAGAATGGAGGAGAGGGGAGAGAGTACAAACTAACAATGTGGGACTAAAAACAGGTCGGACAAGCCGCGCGATTAGAAAATGGGCTAACCGCTCGACAGTACCAGAGAGAGAGAGAGCGAGATGCAGGATGAGACCGCTAGACCGCCCGGTCTCCAAGCCACCGGAGACAAGCCGCCAGACTACCGGACTTCAAACAGCAACAGCCGGTCTACAACCCGCCAGGCTCATACCGCCAGACCGCCCGGTCTACAACCCGCCAGGCTCAAACCGCCAGACCGCCCGATCTCATACTTCAACATCGACCACGGAGATAAGACCATGCCTTAGCACATCACAAACAACATCTTGTCGTAACGGATTTCTACAAAAATCCTTAGGTTCGTCATGCAACATCACCGAGTCGGACTAACGGTCGCGACTACGGCTTCATCCATAATGCCTAATCCACTAGCGGAGCGGATCTCTAAGGTAATATCATGTCGGGGACAGACACAATCGACCCGATGGCTCCTCTTGAGCCATGACAATCCAAACCCCTCTCATTTGAGAGATCTGATGTCTAAATGCTTGAAATAAAATCAAGAAAAGGGAAAGATGTCATGCACGCATCCTATAATCGAGAGAAGAAATGTCGTTACCTTACGACTCCTTCTTCCTTGTCATGGAAACCTGATTTTCACAGATAAAAACGAGCGCCTCAAAGTCCTCTCCACGGATCTGATCTCGGAACGACGATCGGAGCTCTGAAGCTCCGTTAATGGCCGAAGAAAGCTCTCTTCTTCCTGCTCTTAACTCTCTCTTCCAACCCTAAGTCAACTCTCGGATGAGAAGAATCAGATGGAAGGGGCTCTCAGCCCTACTTAAGCCCCTTTGGGAAGAGAATCCTGGGCCCGTAAATCAGATCAGAATTGAAATTGGATGGCTATGATTTCAAATGACGAAACTTCACAAATTAGCCTTCGACTAAACAATTCATCCTCTGACCTTCGTCGAACAGCTCAGAATTCGTCGAGCGGCCTGAGCTCAACGAGTTGTCCAGGGTTCGTACGAAAATGCCCTCAGCTCGACGAACAACGCTGAGCTCGACGAAAAAGCCCTCGGCTCGACGAACAGCGCTGAGCTCGACGAAAAGCCTGAGCTCGACGAACAGGCGTTGAGCTCGACAAACAGCGCTGAGCTCGACAAACAACCTGAGCTCGACAAACAGCCTGAGCTCGACGAAAAGCCTGAGCTCGACGAACAGCCTGAGCTCGACGAACATCCTGAGCTCGACGAATAGCTTGAGCTCGATGAACAGTGCTGAGCTTCGACGAACAACCTGAGCTCGACGAACAGTGCTGAGCTCGACGAACAGCCTGAGCTCGACGAACAGTGCTGAGCTCGACGAATAGCCTGAGCTCGACGTACAACCTAAGCTCGACGAACAACCTGAGCTCGACGTACAACCTGAGCTCGACGAACAGCCTTGAGCTCGACAAATGGCGCTCGACTATCCTAGAATTTCGTCTAACTGCTTTAGCTCCTCAAATTTGGGGTGTTACAACTCCTCCCCCCTTACAAGAATTTCGTCCCCGAAATTAATTTTCATGCAAGAAGACAACAAGAAAATTGTTGCAACACATTTAAACATTATTACAACAACTTTACACAAATAATTTTCATTCAGGCAAACAGCAAGAAAAATATTGCAACGTCTCAAAACACTGTTGCAACATTTCAAACACTGTTCCAATCAACATTATACAAACAACTCGGGATAATATTTGCGCATGGTTTTCTCTAGCTCCCAAGATAACTCATCCCGCTCGCAGTTCTCCCAACGCACCTTTACGAGCTTCACCTCTTTGTTCCGCAACTGCCAAACTTTTGAATCCTTTATGTCCACCGGACGGACTTTCGTCCTCAAGTCTTCTTCTATCGCCACCGTCGCCGATTCGATCACCACACTATCTTCCACCAAGGTTTTCCTCAAGATGGAGACATGGAAAATATCGTGTAATCCACTCAGCTCTATGGACAACGCCAACCGCTAAACTGTTTCTCCAATACGTTCTATAACCCCGAACGATCCCAAAAACCTCGGACTCAACTTATTGAGTCAGTGAATCAACGAAATGCCTTTGAACGGCTTGATTTTTAGATAGACTCAGTCGCCCACCGCGAACTCCACGTTCCTATGACGAGCATTTAAATACTTTGCTTGCCGGTCCTGGGCAACCTTCATGCGCTCCTGAATGGTTCACACCAACTCGCATGCATCAGCCACCACTTCTTTTCCCAAAATTTTGGTGTCTCCCGCCTCTATCCAAGACATTGGCGTTCGACACCGCCTTCCATACAAAGCTTCGTATGGCGCCATCTTTACACTTGCCCGGTAATTGTGTTATAGGCGAACTCTACCATGAAGAGGTGATCTTCCCACTTCTTCCCAAAATTGAGGGTACACATTCTCAACATATCCTCCATTATATGATTCGTTCTTTCTGTTTGTCCATCGGTCTGTGGATGGAACTTCGTACTGAACTTAAGCTTCGTGCATGTACAACCCCATATTCACTGTGTAGGACCAAAATCTCCCAAGGGCTCGGACTGGGATAGTTGTGGGCCAGCGTTAAGCATATTGGGTCAGGTAAGAGGACTGGGCGGGAGGGTTCTCGCCGGGAGCGGGCGAGAAGGCTCTCGCCCAGGGGTTATGTAGCGTCATCTCGCGAGCTCTGAACGTCGAGCTCAGAACCCTGGTTCGTCGAGCTCAGAACGTCGAGTTGAGAGCGCTGATTCGTCGAGCTAAGATTGTTGAGCTGAGAACGATGGGGTAACGACTCCACCCATTAAATAACATATAATAGAAGGTCCGGTCGGGGCCCCACACTATATGCCACAAATAGACGGTGATATCACAGGTTAATACCAAAATACCATTGCACCCTAACCCAGAGCATTCTAGCGGAAGCTTATTACTTGTAAGAACTCAACCAATGAATGTCCACTACTATATAAATATCACATTTATATAAAACACCAGGAATGTATACAAGCACACACCGCTCACGGCCTTAAGGCCTTACACGTTTCTCTGTACAAAAGGTGGTTTAATACATCTGCACGCAGACCAGCCACACATGAAATCCAATTCTTCGTACGGCCTTCAGGGGCCTACACGCAGCAGCAAGGGCTTCAGCCCACTCAATCCAGGTCAGCTCGCAACACCTGCACATGGACGTCCACCCCAAGGGTGATAAATAAAGCAATGGTCAGCATTCAGCTGACCAATTATAACGACCCTGCCCCTTACCCGGGGCAGTGGTTCCTTCCCTGCATGCATTGCAATCACAATATATATATATATATATATATATATATATATCACAACAAGTGCACTCATGCACAACCACATCACAAACGCCAGTCTTCATGTCATACGCTCCGTGCACTCAGGGCACGCTTACGGTGTACCGAAATCCTCTAGGCCCCACCACCGATTCGAGGTGATTAGCTTGTTGGTCAGGCATAAGCCTCCAAACCCATGTTTAAGACCTCACACACCCATCCCACTCAGAGGCGTTCACCTCACGATAACTAGTGAGCACTATAGATTGACCTACACACGTAGTGCAACACGCCGGGAAGGCCCGCAGCCCCTCATTTGCAGTGCTACCAATCGACCGCTCACAACCTCTTGATCAACCTACCATTATAGTGTAACAAGCTGGGGAAACCACCTCTCTACATTGCTACCAATTGATCTCTCATAACACCAGCACACAGTACCTCTTTCCTTCCAATCCATCTCTCCGCACATGCAGAGTATACAACCAAAGGAGCTATACAAAGCTTCCTTACCACAATTCACAAGCGTCCTCACAATCTTTGCAAGCTACTCGTTATATACACAGAGTCTTCTCCGGTTCGCAATATAAGCATCACCAATCCAGACTACCCGTCCAGATGGGCTTCACACAACATGCCTATTTCGTATTACGCACTTCCGGATCTAGATGCAGACTCAACTTGCTGGAATCGCCTACGCTTTCCACCTCTTGGTGGAGGACTCCATGCATATATATAAAGTAGGACTTCACTTGTCCAAGAAGGAGATCGTCACCCTTGACGATCGCTTTGGAGCCATGGAAGACTGGCCGATTGGAAATCACCGCGACAGCTTTGCCTCCATAATGCTGGTCTCGGATCTCGAGTCGGACTGTTGAAGCACCACCGGCGGCCGGAATCCTTCTCCTTCTTCCTCCTCCAAGCTCTCCCTTCTCTCTTCTTAGAAAGAGAAAATAGAATGAGAGAATACTCTCAATACAAGGTCTTATCACTGCAGGAAGAAGATTGCACCACATGAATCAAATAGAAGGAAATGAACGGCCAGGATTCGCCCAGAAAAGCATCTTCCCTGGGCTGACACGGCCTGTGACACGCCCGTGTCACAGGCCGTGTTCCCTAAGCGGCTAAGTAACCGACTCAATCCAGACTAGGACACGGCTTGGACACGCCCGTATCAAGCACTTGACACGCCCATGTTACTAGGTACACACCCGTGTTGAGGGGCGTGTCCCTCAATCAACATAGGATCAACACTCCCGAAAAGGACACGGCTAAGGCACACGCTCGTGTCCTTGGCCGTGTGCCAAACATGCCCCTGTGATATGCCCGTGTCACAGGCTGTGTGTCATACTCGACACAGCCCGGTTCCCAACCCGAGTAGGACACAGCCTCGGACACGACCGTGTATCTGGCTGTGTCACCTTGACACGCCCTGGGACACGCCCGTGTCCCAGGTCGTGTGCCTCACTCGAGACACACTCGAGACCCAGAGCTGGACACGCCCTGGGGCACGCCCGTGTCCCAGGCCGTGTCACCAAGCCTGAACTCCAAATTTGAATTTGGGGTGTTACAACCCTCCCCTCCTTATAGAAATTTCGTCCCGAAATTGAGCACCTCGTTAAACACCAACACAACCATTCCTTTATTACAAATATACACCAAGTCTTTTACACACAACAGACAATAATAAAAGTAAAGTACACTTTTTCTCTCTTTCTGCTCAGCTGTGTCCTTCATAATCCTATTGACAGCCTCTTGTAATTCCAGATTATACACGTGAGGCTGTTGTACTTCATGAAATGAGCTTTGCGGCTCCTGCACTTCGAGAGTGTACACTCGCGGTTGCGCTCGGGATGTAGATGATTCCGCCACTGCCTTTCCCTTTTCCTCATAGGACGCACCAGTCTTTTTCTTACCCTTTGACTGTCCTCTCCAACAATATCGGGCTATATGAACCTGCTGTCCACAAGTAAAATATGTACGTGTATCCACACGTCCTTGCCCATATGTTGCTCCCGAAGCAACATCCGAAGAAGTTTGTTCAGCAGGCCTGAACCTCTTCTTGTCCCGTTTCCTGAACTCCGATTGTTCTGACTGCGGGACTTTGAACACCGTCTTTTCCATCGCCAAGTTCTTCTTATCCTGCACCCGTTTCAAGTCCTTCTCCAGCGCGCATGTTGTGTCTACTAACGCTTGGAAGCCTTGGTTCACCAAACTCGGGAGCGCCAACCTCAGCTCATCACGAAGTTCCTCATAGAACCTATTCGTCTTCCGCGCTTCTTCCGCAAAAGTAGACCCCGCATAGCGCCCCAACATGGTAAACTCATGCAGGTAATCATCCACAGTCCGCTCACCCTACACCAGACGTTTAAACTCATTATCCATTACAATTTGTCGCGATACTGACAAATACTTTGTCCAAAACAATCTGGAGAATTCCTCCATCAAAATCTCTCTGAGGCCTCTGCCTGCCAACTGGTGCAACTCGACCTCATCCCACCAAAGTCTCGCCTCTCCTTCTAGTAGGAAAGTGGCTAAAGTCACTTTCTGCCCCTCATCAATCCTGATCGCTGTCAGAATCCTCTTCACTCTTGAGAGCCAATCCTCTGCCTGCGTTGGGGAAATCGCCCCGACAAACGTAAATGGATGAAAATCCATAAACCACTTTAGTTGCTCGTCAGCTGCTTTCTCATCAATCCGAGCTTCAACACGCTCTTGCCTCACACCAACCTGTACTGGATCAACTACAGGCCTTGCCTGCCCAATAGGTTGTGCTTGAAACATGGCAAATACCGTCTCCGCAACTAAGCGTATGGTTTCCGCTGAAGGGGGAGGTGTGGGCACCTCAGCTGGTGTCGCACTCTCATCCGAACGTTGGGGCTCAGACTGCCCAGCACCACTCCTTGTCACCTATACGTGAACAAAACATCAATAACCTCCAAACCAAGACGGCAAGCATGCCTAATATACACGCTCACATTCCTAGTGGACATTCTTGAGTTCATTAGTGTTAAAACGGTTCGCACGTACACGTGCTCGCCACCCCACAAAAGAATTCGACCACGAATTCGAAAGAGAAATACCGAAACAAGCTGATACCAAAATGTAACGACTCCACCTGTTAAATAACATATAATAGAAGTTCCGGTCGGGGCCCCACACTATATGCCACAAACAGACGGCGAGTTCACATGTTAATACCAAAATACCATCGTACCCTAACCCAGATCATTCTAGCGGAAACTTATTATTGCAAAAACTCAACCAATGAATGTCCACTACTATATAAATATCACATTTATATAAAGCACCAGGAATGTATACAAGCACACACCGCTCACGGCCTTAAAGCCTTACAAGTTTCTCTTTACAAAAGGTGGTTTCATACATCGGCACGCAGGCCGGCCACACATGAAATCCAATTCTTCGCACGACCTTCAAGGGCCTACATACAGCAGCAGCAGCAAGGGCTTCAGCCCACTCAATCCAAGTCAGCCTGCAACACCTGCACATGGATGTCCACCCCAAGGGTGATAAACAAAGCAACGGTCAGCATTCAGATGACCAATTATAACGACCATACCCCTTACCCGGGGTAGTGGTTCCTTCCCTACATGCATTGCAATCACAATATATATATCACAACAAGTGCACTCATGCACAACCACATCACAAATGCCGGCCTTCATCCCAGACGCTCCGTGCACTTAGGGCACGCTTACGGTGTACTGAAATCCTCTAGTTCCCACCACCGATTCGAGGTGATTAGCTTGTTGGTCGGGCATAAGCCTCCAAACCCCTATTGAAGACCTCATGCACCCATCCCACTCAGAGGCGTTCACCTCACGACAACTAGTGAGCACTATAGATCAACCTACACACGTAGTGCAACACGCTGGGAAGGCACGCAGCCTCCCATTTGCAGTGCTACCAATAGACCGCTCATAACCTCTAGATCAACCTACCACTGTAGGGTAACAAGCCGGGGAAACCACCCCTCTGCATTGCTACCAATTGATCTCTCATAACACCAGCACACAGTGCCGCTTTCCTTCCAATCCATCTCTCCTCACATGCAGAGTATACAACCAAAGGAGCTATACAAAACTTCCTTACCACAATTCACAAGCGTCCTCACAATCTCCGCAAGCTACTCATTATATACACGGAGTCTTATCCGGTTCGCAATATAAGCATCACCAATCCAGACTAACCATCTAGATGGGCTTCACACAGCATGCCTATTCCGTACTATGCACTTCCGGATCTAGATGCAGACTCAACTCGCTGGAATCGCTAACGCTTTCCACCTCTTGGTGGAGGATTCCATGCATATGCATAAAGTAGGACTTTACTTGTCAAAGAAGGAGATTGTTACCCTTAACGATCGCTTCTGATCCATGGAAAACTGGTCGGTTGGAAATCACCATGACGGCCTTGCCTCCACAATGCTGGCCTCGGATCTCGAGTCGGACCGCTGAAGCACCATCAGCAGCCAAAATCCTTCTCCTTCTTCCTCCTCCAAGCTCTCCCTTCTCTCTTCTTAGAAAGAGAAAATAGAATGAGAGAATACTCTCAATACAAGGTCTTATCACTGCAGGAAGAAGCTTGGACCACATGATTCAAATAGAAAGAAATGAACGGCCAGGATTTGCCCAAAAAAGCATCTTCCCTGGGATGACACGGCCTGTGACATGCCCGTGTCATAGGCCGTGTTCCCTAAGCGGCTAAGGAACCGACTCAATCTAGATCAGGATGTGGCTTGTACACGCCCGTGTCAAGCACCTGACATGCATGTGTCACTAGGTACACGCCCGTGTTGAGGGGCATGTCCCTCAATCAACACAGGATCAACACTCCCGAAAAGGACACGGCTAAGGCACACGCTCATGTCCTTGGTCGTGTGCCAAACACGCACCTGTGACACGCCCGTGTCACAGGCCGTGTGCCACACTCAACACAGCCCGGTTCCCAACCCGAGCAAGACACGTTCTCGGATACGCCCGTGTCCCTGGCCGTACAACCTTGACACGCCCTGGGACATACCCGTGTCTCAAGCCATGTGCCTCACTTGAGACACACTCGAGATTCACAGCTGGACACGCCCAGGGACACGCCCGTGTCCCAGGCCGTGTCACCCAGCCTGAACTTCAAATTAGAATTTGGGGTGTTACAGATGGTTTGTCAGGCAAGCGAAAAGGATTCTGCCCTAAGCCGGCGGGAAGGCTCCCGCCCTAGGCGGGCAAAAGGGCTCGCGCCTCTCTTTGGCGGAAGCTCAATGCCTCTTTTGTTTTTTGTTTTTTGTTCCCGCTTGGGATAGGCGGGAAGGCTCGTGCTCAGAGCAAGCAGGGTTCCCACAGAGCCCAGCAGGAAGAGCTTCCGCCAAGTGGAACCTAGGTAGGACACAGATGTGGGACCCAGACCTGAAATTACCTAAATATCCCTTGGTCTGCATTTAGCTCTTCAGAACAATAGAGTTTGGCTATTGGAAGATCAACCTAGGGGCTTGATAGTAATTTTAGGGAAGCAAAAGTACGATTTTGGCAAACCAGACTTTGAAAACTTATAAATAGACTCATGGAGTTCTTCAGAAAGTAAGCCATCATCAGTTCTACAATTCTCTAGTGTGCTTTTTGAGGTTCTCCTAGCCCAACTATTAGCTTTGGAGGGAAAGCGCTCAGAGATCTTTTGGGTTAGTGGAGGGACCTCTCAGCTGAGGCAAAGGGTCAGTTCTAGGTTCTTCGTTGCTAGTCAGAGGTCAAGGTTTGGGAGAAGTAGGTGCTAGCTATACCCCCAAGGTCCGAACTCTCGTTGAGGCCATTTTTGGCTTCAATAGTGCCCAGACTCTTCTGAACCAAACTCCAGTCTTTGGACGTGAAATGTCCATCGCGATCACTAATAATACTCTTAGGAATCCCATGTAGTCGCACAATGTTGCGAACATACAACTCTACCAGCTTCTTCACGTTGTACTCTTTCCGATTTGGGATGAAATGAGCCACTTTGGTCAAGCGATCCATGATCATCCAAATCGTGTCGTTACCCTATTGCGATCGAGGTAATCCATGCACAAAGTCCATGGATATGTTATCAAATTTCCACTCGGGAATAGGAAGAGGCTTCTGACACTCGGCCTTCACTAAGACACAAGTTTGGCACCGACTTACGTACAAAGTTACGTCCCGCTTCAGACCAAGCCACCAAAAGGATTTCTTCATATCCAAGTACATCTTTGTACTACCCGGGTGAATGGAGTACTTCGTAAAATGAGCCTCAAACATCAACTCATCGCGGAGCTTGCCGAACTGCGGTACACATACCTTTCCGTCCTTCCTCAGGATCCCATCAATCATCTCCCAGGCGCTACCCTCGCCCTTTTGAGCTTCCACCACAAATGGCTGGAACTCTATATCTATATTAGTCGCTTCCCAAGCACGATCTGTTAAGTCATTTTGCAACTCAATCCAGTTCAACCGAGTTATACTAGACTCGCATATGGCTACACACTCAATACTAAGGGACTCCCAGTCCCGCACCAACCACTCATCATGAGCTTCGATACAACCCCCTTGTCCAGAGAATTTTCTACTCAAGGCATCTGCCACCACGTTGGCTTTTCCTAGCATATACTGAATCGCCACTTTGTAGTCTCCAAGGAACTCGACCCATTTGTGCTGCCGCATATTCAAGTCCTTCTGATCTACTAGATACTTCAGGCTTTTGTGGTCCGTGAAGATCTTCACCTTCGCACCATACACATAATACCGTTATAACTTCAACGCAAATATTACTGCCACCAATTCCAAGTCATGGACGAGGTAATTCCTCTCGTGAGGCTTAAACTGCCTAGACCCAAAGACTATCACACTCCCATGTTGCACCAACACGCAACTCAACCCACATCCCGATGCGTCATTGAAAATCTGAAATCCTTCCGTCCCTGTAGTCAGACTTAGGATTAGAGCTGTCATCAGCCTTTCCTTCAGGGTGTCAAACGCCTGATGGCACTCCTGATTCCACACAAACTTCTGGTCCTTAAGAGTTAGAGAAGTGAGGGGTAGAGATATCCGCGAAATTTTTTCCACAAACCTTCTATAGTACCCGACTAGTCCAAGGAAACTTTAGACTTCCGCCACGGTTCTCAAAATCGGCCAATCCCTGATGGCTTCAACTTTTGTCGGATCTACCACTACCCCATCACCACTAATCACATGGCCCAAAAACGCCACCTTCTCTAACCAGAATTCGCATTTCGAGAACTTTGCATACAGCTGGTTCTCTCTCAACACTTGCAAGACTACTCTCAAGTGAGTCTCATGCTCCACCTCCGATTTGGAGTACACTAGAATGTCGCCAATAAAGACTACTACAAAAGAGTCCAAGTATTCCCTAAATACTCGATTCATCAAATCCATGAATACTGATGGTGCGTTCGTCAACCCGAACGGCATCACCGAGAACTCAAAATGACCATACCTCGTACCAAAAGCTGTCTTGGGTATGTCCTCATCTCGAATCCGCAATTGATAGTAACCTGAATTCAAGTAAAACTTAGAATACACCACTAACCCCACCAACTGGTCGAACATGTCATCTATCCGAGGAATCAGATACTTATTCTTGACAATCAATTTATTCAACTCTCGGTAGTCTATGAACAACCCCATACTATCGTCTTTCTTCTTCACAAACAACACCGGCGCACTCCATGGTGAAGAACTGGGTCTAATATACCAATGCTCCAACAGTTCCTGCAACTGTACTTTGATTTCGGCAAACTCTTTTGGTGCCATCCTAAAAGTAGGACGGGATACTGACCTAGCCTCTAGCACTAACTCAATCGAGAAATCAATCTCCCGTCGAGGAGGTGCTCTAGGAAGCTCATCAGGAAACACATCCTCGAACTCTGCCACTATCGGCACTTCCCCAAGTGATAACCTGGAAAGGAGAACCTCCAACAATGCTACAAGATCTACTCCTCCCTTGTTAAATGCCTGCACCAACTGGATGGCCAAAATCAGGGAATAGACCACTCCACTAAGGCCCTCAAACTTAACTTATGCATGCCCTTCGCTCCTCAGGGTCACCACCTTAGATAGGCAGTTAATACTGGCACACTGCTCTACAAACCAGTCCATTCCCAATATTATATCGAACTTAACCAACGGTAGAACCGCCGCTACCAACGTGAAGTGAATTCCGTCCAGACTCCAACAAATGCTCTCCTTCGCCCCGGTAGTGATGGATGACCCATTGGGCATGCGCACCTTCAGCTCTGTGTCTGCCGAGAATGACTCAACTCTAATCCTCCGGATAAAGCTTTCCACAATAAAAGAGTGTGACGCCCCCGTATCAAACAATACCCTAGCGGGGTATCCAGAAACTAACACAAAGTCTAGAACATAGGCGATAAACATAAATAGTTTTGAAAGTCTAAAGTAACAAATAAATATATACTTAAACTTTATCATACCTGTCACCACATCGGGTTGGTGGATCGCTTCATGTTGCCCAAGGTTATAAGCCCTTGGCTGCATAGGTTGGAAACGAGAAACGCTAGACTCCGCCATCTTTCCTTTTTCCGCGGTGCTGGGGCCGGACCACACAAACTGCCCCTGTCTTTGCTCCTGCTCAGCACCACCCTCAGTACAGAAACGAGTTATATGGTCTGGCTTGCCACACTTAAAGCACGACGGTGGTCCCTTGAAACGAGACCCTCCAGACGTCATGTTACTTTTCTCACTGGGCTTGAAAGGATAAGGCTTCTTCTTCCACATGTTCCCTTCAGACTTTCCTTGCGATTGAGAAGGTTTCCCTTCCCCTTGCTTGGCTACAAAACCCTTATGACATTGGGTTCGCTCCATATCGCTCTCCAATGTTCTAGCAGCCTCAACCAGCTCATTGAAACCAGCATTCTTCATAGATATGAGTGGTTGTCTCAGATTCTACCTCAGCCCATAGTAGAAGAGGTTGTCCCTCTCCTCATCGTCGGTCATGGTCGTCCCAGCATAACGACCCAAACGAGTGAACTCCTGAACATACTCATCAACCGTCTTGTCTCGCTGCACCAAGTGCAGAAATTGCCTCTAGAGGGCCAGCCTTGTCGATGCAGGAATGTACTTCTTCAAGAAAGCATTTCCGAACTCTTCAATGGATGGGGTGCGTTCAGGAAAAGGGTGACCGATATGGCTCACCCACAACAACTTAGTGTCTTCTTCCAACATGAAGGTCGCAAACTCAGATTTCTTTTCCTCTGGCGTCTCTACCGCCCTCAGAAGTTCTTGAATCCTTGCCCACCAATCCTCTGTATCCGGTCGGCGTGCCGACTCCCTTAAACGTTGGAGTATGGAAGCTTAAGAAATACTTCATTTGCCGGTCTCTGTGCCCAACAACCATTCTTTCAACCAAAGGCTTTGCTTGCCTGGGTCCTCCACCCGGCACGGCTATTATCGCATCCAGGGTAGCATGTATTGATACCTGTGCAAAAGGGGTCACAACTTACGTTGTCGCTGCATCTTGGGCCGCTACCATTTCCTCTACAAGCATGTGACAGAAATCAGCCGGGGTTACCCCCATGCCCAATGGACTTGGAGCAGTAGCACTACTCGCTGAAGGCTCTTCTCGTGGCCATGACGTCCCTGCCTCATTGTTTGCACCCTTATAAAAGCAAGGTAAACACGAATCAATCTTTATTCGTAAGACTCAAACACAAGGACACTCATGGTCCCGCAATACTCCTATGTGGATAACTTCTCTATGCGATCCGATTACGTTAAATTGACCGCTAAACCTGACCTTGGACATCAACCTCCCTCTGATACCAAATTGTAACATCTCTCCTGTAATGAACGTATAATATGGGTCCGGTCGGGGCCCCATAAGATACAGACGCCACAGCTTAAGCATTAAAAGATGATAAAAGTCTACCCAACTCAAAGCATAAAACAGCGGAAACATACAACCAAAAACTAGAAGTATCCACCAGACTAAGAGTATCAAAACGGCCTTAAGGCCTTACACAATACAAGTCCAAGACTGAACAACAATCCTATCAATGTGCAAAAGCACCCCTAGGCTATCTCGGCATGCAAGCCGGATTACATCTCATGGATCGTATCATAGCATCAAATCATAAGCAAATAAAGTTCACTTCATGAGGCTTTGGCCTTTTTGGCCGGCGAGCTTGCTACTGCTTGCGATCCACTCCCTGTAAAAATTTGTGATAACTTGGGTTAGCAAAGGCTGACCTCAATTGTGTAACCAACGGATCTCCTCTCGGCCGTCCCTAGCGGACCCCGGGGTACGCCACCATCCTGCAAGTCAGCACTTCGTATGCAATATACATAAATATATAAAGTTGGAAAACGGGTTTAGATGTCTCATACAACAAACACGTTTTCTAGAGTGAACATATAATCAAAAGGGGGCCTACAATGTAGCATGCATGCAAACTCGGGTTTCACCCAAGGCACCCTAAAGCGTATGATTCTAACACATCATCATAACACAGCATCTGGGTACTTCCAATTTCCCCATCGGCGTTCAAGCCACACACATAAGGGCACATCATTTTCCCCTAACGACATACAAGCCTCCACACAGAACTCTTGCCAAGGCCCCACCCACTCGTGGGTCTCAAACCCGGGCTTGCCTGCAAGCTCTGACTTCTCATGTCAAGATTCCGTCTCACACGCAAACCGATTCTAAGAACCCTTGTTGGACCCCACCTGCTCGTGGGCTTCATCGCCCGGGCTTGTCCTAAGCTTGACGTTCTCGTCAGTTTCACAGAAGGGGACTAGTCTCACCGGGACACTCTCCCCACATGACTTGCACGTCACGGCATAGCCAACCGACCACGGAGACAAGACCACGCCTTAGCATATCACAAACAACATCTTGCCACAACGGATTTCTACCAAAATCCTTAGGTTCGCCATACAACATCGCCGAGTCAGACTAACGGTCGCGACTACAGCTTCATCTATATATAATGCCTAATACACTAGTGGAGCAAATCTCTAATGCAATATCATGTCGAGGACTAACACAATCGACCCGGTGGCTTCTCTTGAGCCATGACAATCCAAACTCATCTCATTTGAGAGATCTGGTGCCTAAATGCTTGAAATAAAATCAAGAAAAGGAAAAGATGCCATACACACATCCTATAACCGAGAGGAGAAATGTCGTTACCTTACGACCCCTCTTCCTTGCCATGTATACCTGATTTTCACGGATGAAAACGAGCGCCTCAAAGTCCTCTCCACGGATCTAGCCTCGGAATGACAATCGGAGCTCTGAAGCTCCGTTAATGGCTGAAGAAAGCTCTCTTCTTCCTGCTCCTAACTCTCTCTTCCAACCCTAAGTCAACTCTCGGATGAGAAGAATCAGATGGAAGGGGCTCTCAGCCCTACTTAAGCCCCTTTGGGCAGAGAATCCCAGTCCCTTAGGTCCGAGCAGAATTGAAATCGGATGGCTATGATTTCAAACGACGGAACTTCACAATTTAACCTTCGACTAAACAATTCAGCCTCCGACCTTCGTCAAACGGCTCAGAATTCGTCGAGCGGCCTGAGCTTGACGAATGGTCCAGGGTTCGACGAAAAATCCCTCAGCTCGACGAACAACGCCGAGCTCGATGAAAAAGCCCTCGGCTCGACGAATAGCGCTGAGCTCGATGAAAAGTATGAGCTCGACGAACAAGCGTTGAGCTCGACGAATAGCGCTGAGCTCGACGAACAACCTGAGCTCGACGAACAGCGCTGAGCTCAACGAATAGCCTGGGCTCGACGAACAGTGTTGAGCTCGAAGAACAATGCTGAGCTCGACAAACAGCCTGAGCTCGACGAACAGCCGTTGAGCTCGACGAACAGCCTGAGCTCGACGAATAGCGCTCGACGATCCTAGAATTTCGTCGAACTGCTCTGGCTCCTCAAATTTGGGATGTTACAACATGTCCTCGCCAAAAAACCTAAAAGCTCTCTCTTGTATCTCTGGTTCCTTATCTTCAAATGAAGGCTTGTAGGTCTTTTTATAGTTTTCTTGAAAAGTCGCGCTGATAATTACGTTCGGCTGAATCTAGAGTTGACGAATAACGTTCTTCGGTTTTAGTCACCTGAATCACCAATCGCTAGAAAAGGACGAGCATGCCCACTGGTCGGTCCGGACAGCCTAGGTAAGTTGCCCGACGGAGGGGGCGGTCAGAGACGGTAATAAAGATCGGGTGTGGCGAGGTGGAGGTGGCACGCGCGCGAGGAGTCTCCACAAGCGTGTAGTATTACGAGGATGGGATAGTAATTGTGTTACGGCCCAGCGCACGCGGGGAAATAGGTGGCATTTGTGTGGCCTTGCACACAAATAAAGATAGGTCACATGCACATGGGCTTGCCCACACGTGCGGATAAGGGTCGCACACGTGTGGCCTTGTGCACACAAGGGGGAGAGGCCACATATGTGTGTGCGGGGAGAAACCATACACATGTGTAGGGTTGGGGAGGTTGCATGTGTGTGCGACCTCACACGTGCGTGCATGGTGGGGGTGGGGGTGTGCGGTATCGTGCACATGTTGTTTCTGAGCCCTCCTTTGGGCAGCTTTACGGCTCTTTGAGTGAGCGTGGATTACTCGGTCAGGTCTGCTTTAGCTGTTGCCATTGGGCGCTAGTGTTGGGAGTGAATGCTTGAACGTAACGTGCAGAGACGTTTTGCCCCCTTGTCTTGGTGGTGCAAAAGGACCGGTGAGTCCGTTCCTATTGAAATCTGTAGATGGATTCGAGGCTAGATTTCATCTTGGGGAGCAAAAGAACTCGGGATATATTCTAATTGTGAAGTAAAAGGTCACGGGATCCATTCAATTAAAAGGTGCATAAGGACCCTGGGTCTGTTCCAACTATGAAGTAAAAGGTCACATGGTTCGTTCGATTAAGAGGCAATGAAAGACCCCGGGTTCGTTCTTATTAGAAGGCGCAGAAGGACTTGGGGTATGTTCTTATTGAGGATTTGTAAGCTTATTATTTAGCGAATATATTCTGCAGCGTGGGAGTCAGATGTCTTGTATTTTTGGAGTGAGATGCAGTGTGAGAGAGAGATGCCCTGCAGCGCAGGAGCAAGATACCCTACAGCGCGTGGTGAGATGTCCTGCAATGCGGGAGTGTGATGCCCTACAGCGCTGGAGCGGGATACCCTACAATGTTGGAGCATTATGCCCTGCAGCATGAGAGCGAGATGCCCCAAAGTTGGGGAGCAAGATGTCCTGCGGCGCAAGAGAAAGATGTCCTGCGACGCAAGAGAAAGATGCCCTGCAACGCTGGAGCGAGATGCCTTAAGGCGCGAGAGCGAGATGCCCTACAATGCACACACAAAAAAAGATTATTGATAGATGGGACGTAGGATTTACGTTTATGGGAGAGACCCATGCACGTATTCTTCGGCTTATCTATGATGGGCTTATGCGTGACCCTCTACTGGATTGTCATTCTTGTGTGCGAGCCAGTTCGGGGAAGGGTCGCGCATAAATCTTTCGAGTAGACCTTATCAGATAAGCCGCTCGATTTCATCCTTCAACCGGTTCCAGTCCTTGGTCTTCTAGCTGTATCCACAATGGAAGTCACAATACTGCGATAGGTTTCCCGTATTTGGCATAAGCGGCTCAGGCCTTGGAAGCTTATTACTATCATGAATGGTAAGAAGTACGTTGATTGGGGTGATGTTTGAGGGAGTGTAAGCCTGATGCGGTTGAGTTCCTCGGTCTCGGTGGGGGGTTGTCTTGACGCACGTCGTTTCCCCTGGGATCTCGCAGTGGCTCATGATTCCTCTTCCTCTTCGGGCTTCTTTCAAATTATTATCGATGTGATTTGATCGCCTTGTTGGAGCCTGCGTTCCGCATCTCTTGTTTGAGAATAACAAATATCGTAATGTATTTGATCTAGTATTTTGTGTGTTTATAGTGTGCAGGTTGTACATGTTGAATGAGGAAACGAGTTTTGTGTACTAAACTTCAAATAGCCAAAACTTTCAATCCGGGAGGAGTTACGGAACATGCCACCCCATTCCGAAATGAGAATGAAGTCATATACAATCTGGAAAAGGTTTGGACGGCAAAAGTGAAGAGGGGATATCGCCAGGCGATAGCCACTATCGCTAGGCGATAACGAAAATGACGTCAGCGTGACGAGGCCATGTTCCATACGATCTAGGGTGAAATTTCTATCTTGTAAATTATCTTATCATATTTGTAATTGGTTGAGAAATCGCTGCCTTGCGCGCGACGTCTAGGTCTGTGTGTGACTTAGGAGGAAATCGTCACCTTGTGTGTGGCGTCTAGGTCCTTGTGTGATTTATGAGAAATTCATGATCTTGTGTGCAGTAACTAGGTCGAGGTTAGATCTAGGGGGAGGCTAGTAGCAAGATCTAGGGAGAGATACACTTAAGCCGTCCGGTTCTTGTAGAAGGATCGGTGAAATCAAAAGAAGATTATATTTTTCATAGCTTTGATCTCTAGCTTTATAGATATATATTATATTTTGTAATCAATTTCTTATGAAATAAAATCATGTCATTTAGTGTCTCATTTTCTTGATTTTATTTTTATATCATAAAATATTTTAAATATTATTTTCTCTTTCAATAGCATATATTGCAATTTACTTTTTAGAATACACTCTTAGAATTTAATATTTGTATCTAGCGCCTATTTCATCAAGTAAACTCTGATTAAAAAAATAATTATTGTTAGCCATTATTCACCTCCCATCTAAGAGCGTCGTAAGATCCAACACGCCTTGTCTATCGCGACTTAAGCCTTGACTCGGTGGACAAGGCCCGAGGTAGTTAGGAATCATTTCTCTCATTAGCATGGAGTGGAATTTTCCTAGTCGAAGCCCTCTAAGGAAAATATAATGTTAGAGCTAGTGGTTGAACATCATAGTCTATTGTTCCTCTGCAGTGAAGTGGTGAAAAAAATCCTTAAGCGAATTGTCTCTCAATCTGTCGAATCCGTGAGAGATGTGAGGGTCTCGAACAATTCATCGGTTGGAGACTAACTGATCTGTGAAAAGCTGAGTTAACTCTGCAAAGTTATTAATTTCTCCCTCTTTCAGAGAATGGAACTAGGTGCGGACTTGTCCCTTTAGATTTGTTGGAAACACTTGGCACGTGAGCTGGCCTGGAGCATTACAAATGCTCGTGATAGTTGCGCATGATAGTTGCAAAGTTTCTGACGTATTATAGAGGGACGTTTGACCCATCAAAAGTCTCAAAGTTGGGGAGTTTGATCCCGGGTGGAACGAGATGCACTAGGACCTGTGCAGCCAGTGGGGAGATGTGGTGAACGAGGGTGATGTTTGTTTGTATCTTGGTGCCCCCTTACTCATATTCCTCGATCCTCAATTACGCGTCTCACTTCCCTACAAGTGATTCATCTGCCAGTCAGAGCGATATGTTCCTTTGCTTCACAGGGCCGCACTGTGTGTGCATGAAAGCCCATTGTGTAGCACAAGACGTGCAAGGATGGCATCGTCAGATAGATCGCCCACAGCGGGGTCTTCCAATCCGTTAGCAACTTTTGGCAAAGCGCGGTATGACACATGCGGTGGTCGCCCTCCGGAGGGGGGCAAACGGGTTGGGGGTGAGCAAGGCCTCTAGATCCTTAAGCAAGGTTCACACCTTGACTTGACCCTCCACCATCAAGCGGACACACCTCTCCACGAGTGTTGTTTGCGCGGCTAAGGTCTCTTTAACGGGTGGCATGCTGCTTGCATGTGAGTTGGTTGGGATTTGATCATCATACTCATCGGGAGGTACCTTGTTAGCAGTTTGAGTAATCATCTTGTCATTGCTGCCAATCGGGCATACTGCTTGTGCAGGGATGAGGGGGACAACGCACGTAGATGCACCAAAGGGACCAAGCTCACACGCGCTTGCGCACGGGTCCCGCACGAACGAATACCACGAATGCGGGTGGCTCTCGCTGCGTACACGCGCAAAGGCACTCGTCGCACGTGCGCACAATCACTTTCGAGCACAAGTGCGGTCGCATGCGGGGCACGCACACGCAGTACGAGCAAGTGCACCCCGCACAGGTGCACAAGCTCCCTGCGTGTGCCCCTTGCGCCCACACAAGGCTAGCGTGCACTCTTGCGCGGGCAGCAGTGGCCCTCCCGCATCGCCGCCGCCATCATCGAGCAACTTACCATGGTCGCCCAGACTACCGGGGGCTGTTTGTTATTTCAGAAAAATGGTGATCCAAGTGACCGGAACAGAGCGTCGTTATTTGTCAACTCAAGATTTAGTCAGACACAATTACGTATCAACGCGTTCATTCAAGAAAACTATAAAAAGGTTCGTAGGCCTTCATTTGAAGACAAACAACTTGAGAGACTAGAAAGAGCTTTAAGATTTTCCGGCGAGTACGTGAGACTTAGATCGTTCCATCACTCTGAATTCGCACGGCTCCCTTTCTAGTCCACTCACGCTCAACACACTCGCGGACGCAAAAACAAGTGCATGAAGGTATTAATTAGAAGAACACATTCGTAGACGCTCATGTGGTCGCACTCTTTGAGGCTCCTCCGTCTCAGTCATTTCTCCCCATTTTTTGTACTTAAAGCTTGTAAAAAAGATATGGTATGTCACCTCCAGGGAACTCAAACACTTGTAAGCACGTTGAATATTGTGCATTTTGGCTCGACGGCAATCCGATCACGTGATTTTCCACTTTTTTTGAGGTTTTCATGCAAAAATGTCTTCGTGTCATTGCTCTTGGATTTACTTTAACTGATTACGCGCCCGATACGACTTGATGCTAAGACAGTGTGATTTTTCCAAACCCTAGGAAATCCATGCATCCCACAACACAAACATATTATATTTTGGCATATAATTTATTTTTATATATTTAAAAACGCTTAAAACCCAAATTAGTTAATTATAAAAATATACATTATTATATCTAATGATTTATTAGTTAGCGATGTTATTGTTGGTCATGCCTGCCAAGGTTGACCTTCCAACCAAAAGGCAAGACTCAAGACAGGCACGTGCGCTTCAGCAGCTGCCTGGTTTCGAGTGAATTTGGAATGTTTTAAATTCACTTTTCCGGTCCAATTTGACGCGTGTTTTGAACACGTGCCTATTTATCTTGTATCCGTATCAGTCAACAAACTCAACATATACAAGAGCATTAGTATTATGATTTATATGCATGGTGATCAGGTGATCCATATTTATTTCATAGTCTAGTAGTGTTCAAAAAGCCCGGCCCGGAAAGCCCGTCTGGCCCAGCCCGGCCCAAGGCCGGGCTTGGGAGCCTTATCGGGCCCCATATTAGCTCTCGGCCCGGGTCAGGTAAAGCCCGAGCATCGGGCCTAGCTTGGGTCCGGCACCAGGCTAGGCGGGATTTCCCACCTAATAGGTGGGATTTTTATCCCGCCTAAACCAGGTGGGATTTTAATCCTGCCTGTTAAGCGGGGTTAAAATCCTGTCTAATGCAGGCGGAATTAAAATCCTGCCTAAATTGGCAGGATTTTAATCAAAAATCCCACCTATTGGGAAATCAGGCCAGCCCAGGCTCGGCTCGGGGCGGCCTGAAGGGTCTTATCGGGCTCCCTCTTTGAGAGGGAGCCCACAAAGAGGGAGCCTAACTTAGCTGGCAAAAAACCCGGGCCCGACCAGCCCGGCCCGATCGGATTTTTTAGACACGACTATTTCATACATTTTAAAAAAGAGCGTTTATATTGGCTCCTCCCCTCGCGAGAGGGGCAGTTGGATTTTCCACTGGGTTTAAATTGCCCGAGGGCAAAGTCATCTTTTTTATAAAGTCGTGACCTGCGTGCTCATATTCATCGGTCTGGTAGTTATCGGGTAAAATTACCGCGACGCTCCTCTTGAAATCTATAAAAGAGTCCTGACCATCTTTATTTCCACTCTCTTCTTCTTTTGGAAAATCCTCCTACGAATTTCTCTCTCCTCCATTTCTTCTCATCACACGTGCACCTCTTCCTTGCACGCTCCCGCACAAGTCGTCTCCTTGCGCGCCCTCGCGCGCGCCTCTTCCTTGTGCACTCACGTGCGGGTCGCTTCCTTGCGCGCGACGTTTCCTTGCGCACTCCCGCGCACGCCGCTTACTTGCGCGCCCTCGCGCATGCCTCCTTGTGCGCTCCCTCGTGCGCTCATTCCTTGCACGCTCCCGCACACGCTCCTTCCTAGCACGCTCTCGCGCACGCCACTTCCTTGCGTGCACCGGCGAGCATTGGTTCCTTGTGCGCTCTCGTGTGCGCCGCTTCCTTGCACGCTCTCCCGCACACAACTTCCTTGTGTGCACCCCTTCGTTGTGCGCGTCTGTACGCGCCTCCTTCTTACGCACTCCCGCGCTCGCCACATCCTTGTGCGCCCTCACGTGCGTTGCCTCCTAGCGTGTACCCCCTCCTCGCGCGCGTCCCCTCCTCGTGCACGCCCCCTCCTCGCGAGCCCCCTCCTTGCAAGCGCCCCTCCCCGCACGCGTCGCTTCCTTATGCATGCGCCCCTGTGCGCACCTCTCCAAGTGCATCCCCACGCGCTCGGTCCAAGTGCGCTACCACGCGCTCCACCTCAAGTGTGCCCCCGCACGCTCCGTCCAAGTGCGCCCATGTGCGCTCTGCTCCAAGCCCGCGTTCAGTGCGCCTGACTCTCCAGACAAGGTCCGAGAGGACACTTCAATGCCAGCAGTTTACAAGACTAACTTCAGAGCCCGCGAATTACCGGTCAACTACACTCAGGCAAGCAACACGCTTAGTGTCTCCAACACCCTCAACTCAGCAACAAGTTCACTAGTTTACAACAAGTCAACCACTTCAGACTTCTCTAAATGCAACAGGAGACAAGTCGCAGAGGTTAATGCCCGTAGAGTGCACCATTCAAGCTTCCACGACGCAAGTACTAGGACGTGCAAGGCACGCCACTCCCACTACCTATCACAACCAGAGAACTCCAAAATACGATGAGCACATCACTTCCCACAACAAACAAAAAATGCTCAGCTTCGTGCGTGGTGGCCTGTCACCCTCTAAGTCTTGCTTCCTCTCTTTCTCCAATAAATGTAACGAGAGTATACCTGTCGCCCTCGATTCTTTTAAAAATCGTGTACAACAACCAACAAATAGTGAAAGTTTGGTTGGCACAGATCCGTCCACGTGGGTTTTCACGTTAAAATTTTTTTCTTATCAGCTTTCCCTTTTTCTGTGATTGTTTGTACGCTCGACTGCTCACAAGCTAAGACGATCCAAATTAACCCGATCTATCGGAGCCTCGAGTGATCCGCAACACATACTACACATCATACTCCATATACGTTGTGTGCATCTAAATTTGTTTCATATATATTATGTAACGTCCCGGTTCGCGTTAGGCCCCTTGTGCGCGCTTTTGAGTCAGGAGAGCTGATTTAGGCTCAGAGAGTGCAGGCGATCAGGCGCGCACTCGTGGGGAAAAGAGAAGTTGGGCCTGTGCAGGACACGGGCGTGTCCCTACCCGTGTGCATTTGCCAGAACTCAAGTGGCGCTGGGTGGTCTTGAGAATGGCGTTGAGTGCCTGTTTTGAGTATGACACGGGTAGAGACACGGGCGTGTCCCTACCCGTGTGCCGTGGCGTTGAGTGGCATGGCGTTGAGTGTCTGTTTTGAGTATGACACGGGTAGAGACACGGGCGTGTCCCTACCCGTGTGCCGTGGCGTTGAGTGGCATGGCGTTGGGTGTGTCTCTACCCGTGTGCATCTATCAGGAATAAGCAAGATTGTCCCGAGTAGGAAACGAGTAGAGGCACGGGAAGAACCACGGTCGTGTCACCTTGACACGGGTACAGACACGGGCGTATCAGTACCCGTGTATGTGCACGAAGCGGCAGTCAAACCGTTGACGCCGTTTCGCCCGAGGATACGGGTAAGGACACGGGCATGTCCCTACCCGTGTCACTTCTAAAAAAAAGGCAAAATGAAACCCCAGCCATTTTCATTCTCTTCCAAGCCACATCTTCTGGAGAAAACTTCTGGAGGAGGGAAGAACTTGTTGGAGCCAACCAAACTCCGTGAGGAATCGCCACCGCCGCCAAGGAAAAGGGATGCCGACGATAAGAATGACAAGATCCATGGTCGGAGATGGCGGAACCGTTGGAAATGAGGTGAGCTTCCTCCCCTCTCCCTTGGTGCTAGATCTATAGTTACCATTAGGTGAGACATTGACTCAAATGAGTCTTGATATGTGAGATGAAGGTTTCTAGGAGGGCCATGCTAGAACTTGTGTTCTAAGGTTTAGTCATCTTCAACCTCCCCTTCCTTCAAAGTGAGGATGGGGGTGGTTTCGTGAAGAGGAATGTCCTTAAGAGAGTGAATAAGGGTGAAGGAACTTCTGGTTTTGATTTGGGAGGATCAGCTTGAGGAGGAAGATGAACCGATGTCGTTCATTCCGCCTCAAGATGCGTGCAGAAATTTGCGTTCTGCACGCAACGACCTTCTTGGCTTTTTTCAGGCAAGATATGACAAGATCTTGGCTTTCTATTAAACACTAAAGTCGTAGCCCTGAAATTACCTTTCCAACGAGTGGTTACACGCCTTCAGGTGAAGTCTGTAGCCACGGAAATGTTTGATCGAAGTAAAAGGTTGTCAGACTAAGCGTACAGAAATTGTATTTTGTACGCAGCAGGCTTTGGAGCCAATTTCATGTGTGATACAGTCTTATCTGGGTTGTCGACTGAACATGAAAGTTTTAGCACATGGAAAGACCTTTCCATCTAGTGGTTACACGCACTCACCGGATTCCTGTAGCCACGAGAATCTTCGGTTGAAGTTTCTGTCCAGCAGGTGTTCCGCACCTGAAATTCCTGGGTTAGTTATATAATTGAGTTTGGACTCGGAAGAGGTTTTGTAACAATCCGACGTTAAGTCGTAGGGGAATCATAATATGTACAATTGGAATAACTCAACGCATGATGAAATTATTGGATAGACCCTACGTAAACAAATGATGAAATGGTATGTGGTTGAACGAAACGACTTGGTGGGGGTTCGTGAACGAAGGGTAATTATTACAAGATTTACTAGAGTTTGGGTAATTGTTCGGTGTTGGTTGTTATGAATATGTGATGTGTTAGATAAATGGTTAACTCATATGCACACAAATGATTGAGTTTGGTAAAGGAGTTGTAAGTGGTGATGCTAAAGTTGTGTGACCATGGCATTAGACGTAATCATGATCTTGAAGCTTGTCATATATGGGAGTCTAAGATGGTCCATTGTATGTGGTGGTTTGCCACCTGTGTTTGTGGTAAACCCTTGAGGTGTCTTGGGCACCAGATTGTGAAAGGATGAGAGTGTGGATATCTGATCGCATGTGTTGGTGTTGTTGAGAAGAGTCATAACGGACGGTTGGGCTTGGTCCTCAGTGTTCATGTCCCAAGGCTCCTTCCGTGCCACGATGTGGTTGTATTGCGTGCGGTGTGAGTCAACACGTAATGTCGTAATCTCGGGTAAAGGATAGTGTGGGAGGTCTACAGGCTCGCTAATCGTCACACCGATGGGAGTTTATAGCTAGACCTTGGGCGGTTGGGCTTGGTCCTCGGTGTTCATATCCCGAGGCTCCTTCCGTGCCAAGTGAACGGTTGGGCTTGGTCCTCATGCTCATTTCCGAGGCTCCTTCCGTATCATACCTTAGGCCAGTTCAGGGCTAGGATCTTTGTGCACATCTACCCGAGACACCCGCTGAGCCGTAGTACGCATGTGAGCTCTGTTGTTGTGTTCTTAGCGTTAAGGCGTACGAAGGCCTAGGCTAGGTAGTGTGGAGACCAGACTAGTAGTGGAGATGCCCGCTCTACTGTCACCGTCTGACCACGACGGATGATGCCTGAGAGGTTAGCTACCTGCTCGAAAAGTGGGAACTACAAGTCTGTGTCGACAATGCGATTGCATGTGCGTAATCATGGGTGAGTCATTGCATTGTATACATGTCATTACACTTCATTGCATACACAAGATCCTCATCGTATAAGTTTGTATGAGCACTCATATACGATGAGTTACTTACTGTTGAACAATCCTCAACCTATATATTTGTATTTGCATTCATATAAGTTGAGTTACTTTTTGTTATAGCTCTATACTCTTATGCTACTGTAGATGGTAGAATTGCTAGATTAAGATGTTGCTCATTTATTACACTGCTTTAAATACATAGAGATATTCGGTCTATACCACTTGCTTGTACTTATACCTCACTTATATATTGTACCCTGTTCCTTTCTCCTCCCGGTGCCGAGGAGTCGCTGGGGGAGCAGATGTGAAGCCACTTAGTCTTTATGACTAACGGTTGCTAAGTCTTCCTTTTTAGGAGGAAACCCCGCAGGTGGAACAGCAGCAGGTTATGCAGCCGGACAGCCAGGCCAGGAGGACAGGGCCTGAGGGGACGGTACCATCGCTACTATCTGTTATAGATGTAAGTGTGTGAGGTTTTGTTGTACCCTTTTGGGAAAACTATTTACGTAGTCTGATATCAGAAGCTTGTTGTAGCTTCTTAACATATGTATTTTAAAGACTATATGCTTGGTGTGGATGTGACTTCTGTACTTTTATATTCTGGTTAGGTCGACAATGAATGATCTTGGTTGTAGCCGGCAGAATAGGCGTCCTATTGTACAGGCTAGCCCGAGTGTTAGTGCTACCGCAAGGCGTCTGTTCTGGGCATAAGACCCCTCTCGTGCCGTATTTTGTGTTCCGAGAGGGGGGTCTTACAAATGGTATCAGATTGTTATGATCCTGAATTAGAGAAGTCATTTAACAATGGTGCTACCCCCGTTCGATTAGTCAGTTTGGGGACAAACTAACTTAGCGGAAGCAATGGTGTGTCCATATGTAATTCACACTAAGTTTGTTCATCTTTGATCTTAGATTAGCCGACCTAACCTTAAGTTTGTACCTTACGTGTAGATCCTAGTACATGCTGAGCCAGTGAGGGGCACCCCCGCCCCGTCCGTACCTACACAATTCCAACAATCAGAGCTGGGGCAGACGCTCACAGCTATCCTGGATGCCATCAGGTCCCAATCCCAGCAAGCCTTTGTACAACAGTAGGGTCCGTGATCCACTTGGTTAAGCACTTTCCGAGCTCTCTCCCCTCCTGCTTACCTTGGGACGGAGTCGGCAGTGCGTACGGAAGAATGGCTCGACACTGTACAAGAACTATTGGCAGGAATAAGGTGCCCAAACAACATGGCGGTGACCCTTATAGTGACACTCTTAGAGCTGCAAGCCAAAAGGTGGTGGAAGTCCCTCATGGGCTCCACTTTTCAAGGATGGGTGCACAGGAATATCTGTTGGAGCGAATTCTCTGAAACCTTCTTAGAGCATTTCATCCCCTCGGCCGCTCGGGATAATCTTAAAGAGAAGTTTTTGCAACTGAAGCAAGGGTTCAAGTCGATGACAGAATACCAACGGGATTTTCAGCACTTGGCTAGATTTGCTGACTCTTATGAGTTGGATGATAGAGGATACGCAAAATGATTCTACAAAGACTAGCGAGACCCCCTGAGGCAAGCCCTTTTGTTTATAGCGGACTCCAGTTTAGCCGAGATTATTGACATGGCGAAGAGGTTGGAAGCGGACCACTTGGGAAGTGGTAACAGGCCAACTGAGGGCGTGTTGGAAGTCGACCCCAGCAATTGAAGGAGATTTAATAATAGAGGAGGAAGAGGATATCGAAGAGGTGGCGGATGTTTCCCCCAGAATTTTAGGATGGAGCACCCGGTTCCGCAACCGCTAGCATTGCCTCCACCTCAACAATTTCAGCAACCCGGTGGGCGGCAGAGCGAGTGTGCTTCGAATGCAACCAACCGGGCCATATTCGACGCTACTGCCCGCAACTATTTGGAAATGCGCCTCTCGCTTTCCCTCCAGCAGCTCCTCGAGGGCGGGGGTACATGCGTGGTCGAGGACGAGGACCACGCGGAACAAACCCCGGGCCCACTCGGGATCAGATGTATGCGTTGGACATGACTCAAGAGTGGAACCCTTAGGAGGTGATTGCAGGTATGATTACAGTTAGTCATTTTATTTTCATTAATACTCTCAAGTTTCTTAAGATATACTAGACGCCTAGCTTGAGAATTATTATTGACACTTAGGCACTGTAATGGTCGGCGAAAAACCGGCCTATACATTATTCGACACCGGTGCCTCGCACTCTTTTGTGTCTGGAGACTTCATCAAAGATATAGACGGAGTGCAATACTTCACTGGTATTACTCGAAGGGTGCGCCTTCCAGATGGATCGGAGATGACGGCAACCGCGAAGTACGAGTTTGAGGTTCTCCTTGAAGGAAAGCTCTTCGACACCCCTGCCACAGTCTTGGGAATGTCAGAGTTTGACCTCATTCTGTGCATGGTATGGCTAGATCAGCACTATGCGAAGATTGACTGTGCGCAGAAGAGGATCTCGTTGAGACACGGAGATTCGGAGGTCATCTTTCAAGGTATTAACTTCGCGCCCCATATGATGTTATCTTCAGTCCAGGCTTAAAAAGCCCACATGAAGGGGGATGAAGTTTTCATGATTTACTTCGAGCTGAAGGAGTTGGCATTGGATATCAAGGATGTGCGGGTGGTGCGTGATTTCCCCGAAGTATTTCCAGAGATATTGCCAGGATTACTCCCACACAGAGAGGTAGTTTTTCAAATCAAGTTAGTACTGGGTGCCAAGCCTGTCTCCAGGACTCGTTACCGAATGGCTCCGAAGGAACTCGCCGAGTTTAGAGTTCAGCTGCAAGAGTTGGTAGAATCAGGGTTTGTTCGCCCCAGCTCATCACCTGGGGGAGCCCCTATTCTATTTGTTAAGAAGAAAGATGGAACCCTGCGATTATGCATAGACTATCGGGAACTCAACCGACTGACGGTACGGAACACCTATCCGTTACCTCAGATCGATGAGTTGTTCGATCAACTGGTGGGAGCGCATTAGTTTTCCAAGCTAGATTGGCGCTCAGGGTATTATCAATTGAGAATACAAGAGGATGATATTCATAAAACGGCTTTCAGCTCAAGGTACGGCTTGTATGAGTTCACAGTGATGCCATTTGGGCTCACAAATGCTCCATCAGTTTTCATGAGCTTAATAAACAAAGTGTTCGAGCCCTATCTAGATGTCTTCGTCATTGTTTTCATTGACGACATCTTGGTCTACTCCAAGACGGAGGAAGAACATGTCGGGCATCTGGCCTTAGTGCTGAAGAAGTTAAAAGAGCACGCCCTGTTCGCCAAGTTCAGCAAGTGTGAATTCTGGCTTAAGGAGGTTGCTTTCTTGGGTCATTGATCAGTGGGGCTGGGCTAGCTGTGGATCCGACCAAAGTGTGTGCAGTGAAGGAGTGGTCGCCTTTGAAGTCAGCGGCCGACGTACGGAATTTCCTTGGACTTACCGGGTACTACCGCATGTTCGTAAAGGGATTCTCAAAGATTGCTCTTCCTCTTACTTCCCTAACAAAGAAAGGTGTGTCGTATGAGTGGACACCCCAATGTGAAGCTGCGTTCCAAGATCTAAAGGACAGACTTACATCCGCACCCATCCTAGCCCTTCCATCTAGGAAGGAAGGATTTCAAGTTTACACGGACGCATCATATAAAAAAATGGGAGCGGTATTGATGCAGCACGGGCATATGATTGCTTATGCTTCAAGACAACTGAAGAAGCATGAAATCAACTATCCAGTACATGATTTGGAGTTGAGAGCACTAGTGTTCTCCTTGAAGATTTGAAGGTACTACCTATACGGCGTACACTGCGAAATCTTCTCGGATCATAAGAACTTAAAGTATGTCCATACCTTGAAGGAATTGAATCTAAGACAGTGGCGGTGGTTGGAGTTTTTGTGCGATTATGAATACACCCTGAACTACCACCCCAGAAAAGTAAATTCCGTAGCCGATGCTTTGAGCAGGAAGGTACCGGAAACAAGCCCCAAGTCCCGGTTGATGCATATGTAGTTAGCTCGGATGCTTGAGGAGATGGAGATCACTTTGGTGTATAAGGATCAACCGGACGAGTATACGGAGTACTTGACCACGATGAGCATAGTTTGGGATGTTCGAGACCGGATCCGGGCGGAGCAAGGAAGGGATGCGGCTCTGGTCCCGGCAATAAAGTCAATTGAAGATGGGACAACCAACGAGTACTCTCTAAAGGACGGCCTCGTTCATTTCCGTGGTCGGCTTTACATTCCCAAGGGCGGTAAAATTCGGGAAGATATCTTGAGAGAGGCGCACTGCTCTCAGTATTCTGTGCACCATGGGATTGCTAAGATGTACGCCGACTTACGGAAGACCATGTGTTGGCCGGGAATGAAGAAAGACGTCAGACATTTTGTTACGCATTGCGAGGCCTGTCAAAGGGTGAAGGAAGAATGCAGGAGTCCCGGTTGATTGTTGCAGTCATTGCCCGTCCCCGAGTGGAAGTTCGAGGATGTCTCCATGTACTTCGTCCACGGTTTGTCTCGCTCCCGCTCAGGGAATGATTCGATATGGGTAATTGTTGATCGCTTGACGAAGGTAGCCCGGTTCATACCTATGAAGAAAGAAGCACACGTGGATGTTTTGGTACGCGTTTTTGTGGAATAATTCGTACGGTATCATGGCGTGCCAAAGATAATTGTCTCTGACCGAGATGGTCGGCTTACCTCTAGGGAATGGAAGGTTGTGCAGGCATATTTGGGTTCACGCCTTACCTTCAGCACTGCGTTTAACCCTCAGACCGATGGGCAATCTAAAAGGACTATCAGGACATTGAAAGACTTATTGAGATTGTGTGTGTTGGATAGAGGAGAGCCGTGGGAAAGACTCCTACCATTGGTAGAATTCTCATACAACAACAACCATCAAGCTAGCATCGGGATGGCGCCCATGAAGCCCTTTATGGAAGAAGGTGTAGAACACCCTTGTCTTGGGTGCAGGATGAAGATCCAAAGGCTTTGGGAATTGAATACATAGATAATACTGATGCGGCTGTGAGGCTAATACGGGACCGCATGCTCGAGGCTCAAAGTCGCCAAGCAAAGTATTATAATGCAAAACACCGGATGGTGGAATTTCAAGTGGGCGACAAGGTATTTTTTAAGATCAGGCCGATGCATGGAGTATCTCGGGTACGTGATGTGAAGAAGCTCAGCCCAAGGTACGTTGGGCCCTACGTCATATTGGAAAGGATTGGTCCGTTGGCATATCGGTTGGAGTTACCGCCAGAGCTAGATAATCTTCATGACGTATTCCATGTGTCGTCACTTCGAGAGGCGTTGTTGCAGCCCGAACAATATGTCTCAACCACTGACGGAGCAGTTGCAACTAATAGGTCGGTGCGACTAGAGCCTGTGCGGATAGTAGACAGCGAGACGAGGATTTTGCGCCGCAAAAGTGTTCCTCTAGTAAAAGTGCAGTGGTCTAATCATGGGAAAGAGGAGTATACGTGGGAGCCGGTGGACATGATGCAAAAGCGCTATCCGGAGCTATTTCATCAAGGTAATCTTTAAAAGCATATTTTATTTTATGTTTATTTTATGTTTTTCTCTCTCCGTAGCCTTAACCCGAATTCGGGGACGAAATCTTTTATTTTGTTTATAGGATTTGTAACGTCCTGGTTCGCGCTAGACCCCTTGTGCGCGTTTTTGAGTCAGGAGAGTTGATTTAGGCTAAAAGAGTGCAGGCTATTAGGCGCACACTCATGGGGAAAAGAGAAGTTGGGCTTGTGCAGGACACGGGTAGAGACACGGGCGTGTCCCTACCCGTGTGCATCTGCCAGAACTCAAGTGGCGCTGGGTGGTCTTGAGAATGGCGTTGAGTGCCTGTTTTGAGTATGACACGGGTAGAGACACGGGGGTGTCCCTATCCGTGTGTCGTGGCATTGAGTGACATGGCGTTGAGTGTATGTTTTGAGTATGATACGGGTAGAGACACGGGCGTGTCCCTACCCGTGTGTCGTGGCATTGAGTGACATGGTGTTGAGTGATAATAAAATGGTGTCGAGTGGTCTGACCCGAGAAGGACACGGGTAGAGACATGGGCGTGTCTCTACCCGTGTGCATCTATCAGGAATAAGCAGGATTGCCCCGAGCAGGACACGGGTAAAGGCACGGGCAGAACCACGGCCGTGTCACCTTGATACAGGTACAAACACAGGCGTGTCAGTACCCGTGTATGTGCACGAAGCGGCAGTCAAACCGTTGACACCGTTTCGCCCGAGCAGGACACGGGTAAGGACGCGGGTGTGTCCATACCCGTGTCACTTCTGAATAAAAAGGCAAAATTAAACCCTAGCCGTTTCCATTCTCTTCCAAGCCACATCTTCTGGAGAAAACTTTTGGAGGAGGGAAGAACTTACTGGAGCAAACCAAACTCCGTGAGGAATCGCCACAGCCTCCAAGGAAAAGGGATGACGACGAGAAAAATGACAAGATCCATGACCGGAGATGACGGAACCGCTGGAAATGAGGTAAGCTTCCTCCCCTCTCCCTTGGTGCTAGATCTATAGTTACCCTTAGGCAAGACATCAACTCAAATGAGTCTTGATGTGTGAGATGAAGGTTTCTAGGAGGGCCATGCTAGAACTTGTGTTCTAAGGTTTAGTCATCTTCAACCTCCCATTTCTTCAAAGTGATGATGGGGGTGATTTCGTGAAGAGGAATTTCCTTAAGAGGGTTAATAAGGGTGAAGGAACTTCTGGTTGTGATTTGGGAGGATCGGCTTGAGGAGAAAGATGATCCGATGCCGTTCATTCCGCCTCAAGATGCGTGCAGAAATCTGCGTTCTGCATGCAGCGACCTTCTTGGCTATTTTCAGGCAAGATATGGCCAGATCTAGGCTTTCTACTAAACACTAAAGTCGTATCCCTTGTAATTACCTTTCCAACGTGTGGTTACACGCCTTCAGGTGAAGTCTGTAGCCACGGAATGTCTGATCGAAGTAAAGGGTTGTCAGACTAAGCGTGCAGAAATTGTATTTTGTACGCAACAGGCTTTGGAGCCAATTTCATGTGTGATACAGTCTGATCTGGGTTGCAGACTGAACATGAAAGTTGTATCCCATCGAAAGACCTTTCCATCGAGGGGTTACACGCACTCACCGGATTCCTGTAGCCACGAGAATCTCCAGTTGAAGTTGTTGTCCAGCAGGTGTTCCGCACATGAAATTCCTGGGTTAGTTATATAATTGAGTTTGGACTCGGAAGAGGTTTTGTAACAATCCGACGTTAAGTCGTAGGCGAATCATAATATGTACAATTGGGATAATTCAATGCATGATGAAATTATTGGATAGACCCCACATAAACAAATGGTGAAATAGTACGTGGTTGAACGAAACGACTTAGTGGGGGTTAGTGAACGAAGGGTAATTATAACAAGATTTACTAGAGTTTGGGTAATTGTTCGGTGTTGGTTGTTATGAATATGTGATGTCTTAGATAAATGGTTAACTCATGTGCACACAAATGATTGAGTTTGGTAAAGGAGTTGTAAGTGGTGATGCTAAAGTTGTGTGACCATAGCATTGGACGTAATCATGATCTTGAAGCTTGTCATATATGGGAGTCTAAGATGATCCATTGCATGTGGTAGTTTGCCACCTGTGTTTGTGGTAAACCCTTGAGATGCCTTGGGCACCGGATTATGAAAGGATGAGAGTGCGGATATCTGATCGGACGTGTTAGTGTTGTTAAGAAGAGTCATAATGGACAGTTGGGCTTGGTCCTCGGTGTTCATGTCCTGAGGCTCCTTCCGTGCCATGATGTGGTTGTATTGCATGTGGTGTGAGTCGACACGCGGTGCCGTAATCCAGGGTAAAAGATAGTGTGACAGGTCTACGGGCTCGCCAATCGTCACACCAATGGGAGTTGATAGCTAGACCTTGGGCAGTTGGGCTTGGTCCTCGGTATTCATATCCCGAGGCTCCTTCCGTGCCAAGTGAATGGTTGAGCTTGGTCCTCGTGCTCATTTCCGAGGCTCCTTCTGTATCACACTTAGGCCAGTTCGGGGCTAGGATCTCGGTGCATATCTACCCGAGACACCCGTTGAGCCGTAGTACGCATGTTAGCTCCGTTGTTGTGTTATTAGCGTTGAGGCGTACGAAAGCTTAGGCTAGGTAGTGTGGAGACCAGCCTAGTAGTGGAGATTCCCGCTCTACTGTCACCTTCTGGCCACGACGGATGATGCCTGAGAGGTTAGCTACTTGCTCGAAAAGTGGGAACTACGAGTCTGTGTCGATATAGCGATTGCATGTGCGTAATCATGGATAAGTCATTGCATTGCATACATGTCATTACACTTCATTGCATACATAAGATCCTCATCATATAAGTTTGTAAGAGCACTCCTATACGATGAGTTACTTACTGCTGAACGATAATCAACCTATATGTTTGTATGGGCATTCATATAAGTTGAGAGTTATTTTCTGTCATAGCTCTATACTCTTATGCTGCTGTAGATGGTAGAATTTCTAGATTAAGATGTTGTTATTTATTACACTGTTTTAAATACATAGAGATATTCGGTCTATACCACTTGCTTGTACTTATACCTCACTTATATATTGTACCATGTTCCTTTCTTCGCCCGGTGCCGAGGAGTCGCTGGGGGAGCGGATGTGAAGTCACTTAGTCTTTATGATTAACGGTTTCTACGTCTTCCTTTTTAGGAGGAAACCCCGCAGTTGGAGAAGCAGCAGGTTATGCAGCCGGACAGCCAGGTCAGGACGACAGGGCCTGAGGGGACGGTACCATCGCTACCGTCTGTTACAGATGTGAGTGTGTGAGGTTTTGTTGTACCATTTTTGGGAAAACTATTTACGTACTCTGATATCAAAAGCTTGTTGTAGCTTCTTAACATATGTATTTTATGAACTATATGCTTGGCGTGGATGTGACTTCTGTACTTTTATATTCTTGTTAGGTCGGCAATGAATGATATTGGGTTTAGCCGGCAGAATAGGCGTCTTGTGGTACAAGCTAGCCCGAGTGTTAGTGCTACCGCAAGGCGGCTGTTCTGGGCATAAGACCTCTCTCGTGCCGTATTTTGTGTTCCGGGAGGGGGGTCTTACATATTTGACATCAGATATTTCTCATATAAAAATTATTGTAATTAGATATTTTATCAACCTCCTTGTGTTTTCAAAATTAAATATAAAAAATATAATTTTAAAATAAATATATTTGTTGCGGCCCATCTCGATGCTCCGGTCGAACCAGATTAATCTAGACCGTCTTATCTTATAGAGCGGTTGAGCGCACACACAGTCAATGAGAAAGAGAGAGATTATGTACACGATATTTTGACGTGGAAAAACCTCTTAATCGTGTAAAAAATCACGCGACTGGATCTGTGTCGATCGAACTCTACTATCTGCTTTGGGTATAACTTTCTTGAAGAATCGAGGACGACATGCCGCACCTCGTTACACTTTAGAGACGAGAGAGTTACTTAGGCTCACAACGAGTAACATGCTGCTCCGCGTGAGACTGTTTGCTAGGACGTTACAGGCGAACGAGCACTGGCTGTAGTAGGAATTTCCTTCTGTCGCGCACTCTGGGACTTAAGACGGATTTTTGATGGAGCGGCGGTGGCTCGAAGGTGGCTCATAGGAGGAATCCGACAGAGCTCTGACCTGAGGAGGAAAAAATCAGAGCAGAAAAAGATGAGAAATGAGGAAGCCCGAGAACAATTTTATAGCCTCTAGGAGGTGGTTACGGTGGTTATGTGGCTATCCACACACCGTAACCACCAATATAATTATAATTCCAAGTATAGTGTTATGCGAATATTACTCGTATGATATTATGCTAAATGCAGACTCATTATATACGGCCGAAATGGACGACGACGATCGTGGTGAGCCGATCAGACGACGGGGAATTGAAGACACCCAAGGAGGGCAAGAGAGGCAGTCGGCCACCACCTTGCGGGTGGTCGGCCCTGGCGAAGGTGGCGGGCCACCGGTGCGGGCCCGACCTGGGGTGCGGCCGGCGGCCGGAGAGGGCTGGCCGACCGCACCTGTCTGGCACTCCAGGCGCGGCTCCGGCGGAGGCCACCAGGCGCGGCCCCGATGCTGGCTGCGGCCGGCACCGACCGGCCGCAAGGCACGACTGACCAGAGCCGGCCCGAAAGGGGGTGGTCAGCTGTGCTCACCCGGGCAAGGGGCGGGACGCGACCGATCCATACCCGGCACCCTCTGCGTCGACCGCGGGAGGGAAATCCCCCCGCCAGCCGGGGTGGCCGGCGGGAGCGCCGCGCCTTGCGGCCGCGAGGTGTGGCTTCTTTGCTGGCCGAAAATCAGGCTGGCCTGAGCCGGCCCGCCGTCGGCGGGAGAGAGGGGCTGGCCCCGGCGGCCCGCCCCCTGATGGTTCGGGTAGGGTGACCCCGCGCGCGATCGCGCGAGCCGATTGCGCGCGCGGCGGTTCCCCCATAATCCACACTTAGATGTTGAGATCATGGGGGAATATGCTAATTCACTACAAGAAAAACTTCATTTAGCAACAAAAATTAGGAAGGCTAAATAATTCGTTGCTAATTAGGATCGAATTTAGATAGGTATGTGATATTTGTTTTTACCTACAAAAATAGCAACGAAAAAATTTGTTGCAAAAATAGCAACGAATTATTTTGTTGCAAAATACTTGTTGCTAAATAGAAACGGAATATTTCGTTTCAACATTTCTATACTAATTATTTTAAATTAAATATTTATGGAGGGAAAAGATTCAATTTCCTACAAATATTTTCAACTCACTTTTAATAAATAAAAATATATTTATAAGTTCATAAACAAATTAAAGAAGCACTTAATATCCCCATTCTCTTCTGATATCTGCTCCCCTGCCAAAATCGTCAATCTCCCGCACGATCTCCCCGTCGTGCTCGTCATACGTAGTCTCGCGCGATCTCCCCACCTTGCACTAGCGAGAAATAAATAAATATATACATATAAAATATATAAATATATATATATATATAATATACAAAAATATATAAATATATATAATATACAAAAATAACGATATATATAAATAATTATATATAATAAACAATAAATAAAAATATGTATTTATATGTATATATAAATAAATATGTATGTATAAATAAATAATCATATATATAAATAATATAAATTTATAATTATATATATATATATAACCGTAAATATAAAATGAATTAGTTCATTAGGAGGGTTGGTTAGGTAAAGAAAATAGTTGTGAGAGGTCTATGGTTCGATTCTCAACAAGTGCAAATTAAAACATAATTTTTTGTACTTAAATATTATTTTAATTTAGCCAAATAATTATATAAAATACAAAACATTAGCATCAAAAAAATTTCTTTCTAAAAAATCCTTGCTAATTAGAAAGAAATAAAATCCTTGCTAAATTTAGCTAGGATCAAATTAGCTACAAATTTTTTTTGTTTTTAAATTTCTTGCTAATTAAAATTAGCAACGAATTTAGCTAATTAGCAACGAATTTTGCACCTTGCTAATCAAGGTTTTTCTCGTTGTGATTGCACTCTCAAATAAATTATAAATAGGCTTGATCCCATCAATATTAATCATAATTGTGTACGTCTCTAAAAATTACAAAATAAATGAGAATTATGGCACGGAGTTTTTGCTCCGGTGAGCTTGGAAAAAAACGAAATTCTTGTCCGAAAGAGAGAAAAACGAAATCAGTCATAAGACATCATGTGTTAAGTATATTTTAGATGAATGTATTGGATTTGTCTAGTGATAATCCCGATAAAAGTAAATGACTCTCCTCTTTCCCGGTTACAACCGGAGTCAGGACGCTAGAATCTCTATGAACGAAAACATCACATCATAGAATGTTTGTTTGGCATGACAATTATTACGACCACCACTAAGAAAAAAACTAATTTTAAACATAAAAATTAGTGAAATTTTGTATGTAAGGTCGGAAATTCAAACTTCGACGGTTTATAACGGTTTATAACTATCACGTTCACGGCCGGCACGGCAGTGCCAAACGGAGCCTTATTGCCACGTTATTTTTATATAATCTCTTTCGTATGTATTGATTGCATGAAATCAACCACCAACCCTTGAGTAGTTGGGTTAGAGATTAGGTGGCAATGGTAGGTGGCGGAATTGATTGATGGTGATGAGGGCAAAGTTGGCAAACAAATATTTGCACTTTGAAGTCTTTGACAATTCCCCCACATCCACCGCCTAATTAGGTCCACCAAATTTATTTATTTATTTTTCATGTGTTTATGGTTGTTACGGTCAATTTAACGTTTCTGGTAGATCGGATTAAATTATGTCGTCATAGACCGTTGAGCAGTCGAGCGTGCAAACTGTCATAAAATAAATAAAAAAGTATACAAGACGATTTTAACGTGAAAAAATCCAGCAACTAAAAAACCACATAACCGATTTGATGTCTCTTAAACTTCAATGGCTTCTCATTACAATTAAAAGTTGAAAGAGAATAGTGTTATTAGTGAACGCCCAATCTTACCTATAAAATTATAATTATCTAAAACAAATAATTAATATCTATAATTTTATTAATATATTTGGCACATGAGATTATGATAAAAGATAGGGCACAATGAGGACAAAGAATTAATATAGCCGATCCCACTATAATAAGATAAAGACTTGAGTGTTGTTATTGTTATTTGGCACATCAAAAAATTATCTTACACTGAGTATTGTAAAGTTGGCACACAAAAAATGAATAGCGCTCTAAAATTTGATCGTAATTTAGACCATGCAAACTACAAAATTACATGACAAAATAATATTATTTCTGCTAGTATGATCTTTATATTTCCTATGCAATAAAATTTCTGTAAAAAAATTACTAAGGCTAAGATTTAAGAATCGCTTGGGTTTTGAAAATCGGGAGCTATATGATGATTGTTAGGATATTTGGTTATATGTCCGCGCGTGTCAGGACCGACTAGGAACGATCCTTTGAATTTCGTGTCACTGGGGTGTAGCGGCTCAACGCTGGAGATACTATATAAGGTCATTTCACATTTGATGAGCCTTAGTGGACTATCTTGAGCGGATCCATCAACAATGATTTAGGTTCCGTTTGAGTGGACTTATTTCCACCGGTCAAGCGATTACGGACGCATGAATCGGATCTTATTAAGGTCCGGTGCATGCGGTCATAACCGCTGACCAATGGAAAAAAGACAACCCAAACGGAGCCTTAGGCTCCGTTTGGCACGGTGGCGGTGGTCGTAAACACATGGGTTAAACCATCATTCGTTAAGGATCACCTAACAAACATCATCCGTTTGAACATAAAAGTGGTTGAAGTTTCTTAGGTGGGCATTAATGAATGCCAATTTAGCCCTCATTGTTCATGACCGCCACCACCATGCCAAACAGAGTCTTAGGCTTCATTAGGTAGAGCGACTGCTGTTGTAAATGCATGTTTGTAAATGAAGCTGTTGGAAACTGGTGGCTGAAAATGAAGATCTGTTTGGATAGCCTGTGTTTGCAGAACCTTTCAAAACAGAGAACCGTTTGACAAAACAACGGTGACGTTTTATAAATATTTTTTATTATGAAATATTTTTTATCATGTATCTTTTTTTAAAAAATGTATTATATATATAAATATATTTATACCAAAACATCATTCGTCTTCCAGTCTACACTAACACCATCTTCTTTATGTTTGCTCACAATGTATAAACTGGATGAGAGAAATCAAACACATAAGTCCACACGCACTCACTCACAAATCAAACACACAACCAATACTCAACACACACATTACATACACTCGACATATTCACAAATACACTCAAGAATCTTCACACACAGGCATTGCATATACTCAACACACGCATCTACACACTCACATAATGCACATTCACATATACACATTTGGCAAACAACATTGGGCCATGCATGCTCATTACAAGTCCTGGATAATGAAAGATAAGAAACCAAATAATTCATGTATGGAACCACAAAATTTGGAGCAAAATTTATGTGTTTAGGTTATTTTGATTTTGCAGTCGCACTGAGAATTTAACTTGCATAGCAAAATCTCTGCCGACTTCAGCCAAAACTTCGGTGGAAAGATCGAAACTAGCCGTAATCATTCCCAATTTCAAATTGGTACCAGATAAGAACAATTTGAAAACACTGTAACGAGTTTCAAAGGAAACATATGAAGCCCTGGATCGTCGAAGAACAGGAACTAGTAGTAGAGGAAGTGAATACAACAATAAGGAAAAACAAAAATGATGATTACAAGAACTAGTAGCAGAGGAAGTGGAGGCCCTCTTGGATCGCCGGAGAGCGGCGGAGAAGACCCTGGATGCGGCGGAGAAGACCATGGATGTGGCGGAGAAGAAAAACCCTAGATGCGGGAGTCGCGAACCCTAGATACCGTTGGAGAAGAAGCGGCGGGATGGGATTCCTCCTCGCGGCGATGGGAGAGACGGCGGAGCGGAGTCGCAATGGTGATGCCCTCGCGATTTTCTTTTCCTCCTCCCTGAAACGCGACAAACTGGAGCACTTCCGCTAGGTTTCGACCCGCGGCTTTTAGAGCCTGGAGAAACGCGGCGCGGTTCGAACAATAGGCGTAAAAATAAATGAGATTAGTCGCTGGAGTGGCGTTTTGGTCAAACGGGCTGGCCTAAAACGCCAAACCAAATGAGACCTTTGTTGTAACGTCCCGAATCGCGCTAGGCCCCTCGTGCACATTTTTAAGTCAGGGGAGCTGGCTTGGGCTCAGGGAGTGCTGGCAACTAGGCTTACACTTGTGTAAGGGAGGTGAAATGACGTCCAGAGTGGGACACGGGTAGTGACACGGGCGTGTCCATACCCGTGTGATACTCTGGTGTCAGGATTAGAAATCCGTGGAATTTCCAGAGAAGGACACGGGTAGTGACACGAGCGTGTCCCTACCCGTGTGTATGTGGACACGGGTAGGGGCACGGGCGTGTCCTACCCGTGTGTGTAACTGACATCGTCGATCGTTTTCCCGAGCAGGACACGGGTAGAGACACAGGCGTGTCCCTACCCGTGTACATGTGTCCAAGTGTATCCCGAGCAGGACACGGGTAGAGACACAGGCGTGTACCTACCCGTGTGAATGTATCCAGGAAGTCGGTCGTGTTTCCCGAGCAGGACATGGGTAAGACACGGACATGAACACGGCCATGTCACGTGGACACGGGTAGAGACACGGGCGTGTCCCTACCTGTATTTGTGTGTCCAAACGACAGACAAACCGTCGATGACGCTTCGCCCGAGCAGGACACGGGTAGGGATACGGGCGTGTCCCTACCCGTGTTGGTTCCATATATATAGGATTTATGAAATCCTAGTCGTTTTCATCCTCTTTCCAATTCATTTTTGTGGAGATACTGGTGCTGGAGCCAACCTTCATCCATGAAGAACTACAGCCACCGAGGAGAAGAAGATGTCGTCGAGAAGGGTGACGAGATCCTTTGCCGGGAATGATGGAAATTCCAAAAACGAGGTGAGCTTCTTCCCCTCTCCCTTGGTGCTAGATCTGTAGATATATCTAGGTGAGATGTAGACTCAAAAGAGTCTAGACTTGCGAGATGATGATTTCCCTAGGAAGAGGCCATTCTAGGGCTTGTGTTCTATGGATAGTGGTGTCTTCAACCTCTCATTCCTTCTATGTGAAGATGAGGGACGGTTTCGTGAAGAGAAATGGCTTTATGAGGATGAATAAGGGAGGAGGAATTTCTGAGGTGAATTGGGAAGATAGGCTAGAGGAGGAAGACGAACCGATGCCGTTCATTCCACCTTAAGATGCGTGCAGAAGTCTGTGTTCTGCACACAGCGACCTTTGTGGCCATTTTCAGATATGATATGACCAGATCTGGGCTTTCTACTAAACACAAAAGTCGTAGCCCTTGGAAATACCTTTCCAACGAGTCATTACACGTCTTCAGGAGAAGACTGTAACCACATGAAAGTCTGATCAAAATTGATGGTTGTCAAGCTAAGCGTGCAGAAACTATAATCTATACGCAGCAGACTTTGAAGCCGATTTCAAGTGTGTTACGGTCTGATCTGGGTGAGGGACCGAATACAAAAGTCGTAGCCCTTGGAAATACCTTTCCAATGAGGGGTTAAACGTTTTCAACAGATTCCTGTAGTATTAGGAATCCCCGTTTGAAGTTCTATACTTTACTCATTTCTTGCACGTTTTGTTCTCAGGTTTAAGTAAATCCATGATAGGGGGTGGTAGAGGGATTGTTGTGAGTTGGTTGATAGATCCTTATGTGAACTAGTGGGTTGATGAGTTGGATTGTATAAATAAAAAAGTTATGTGAACCGGTAAGGACGAGCTTGACACCAGCAAATCAATGAATATTATGTGGAAGAGGATTGAATAAGGTTAGTGCATACTCGCGGGATACATATGGTCAATGGAACATGTATTATAGTCCACTGTGTAGGGTCGTGTCTCTCTACGGGTAGCAGTGAGTGATGTTATATTGTACTAGGTGGCTTGCCACCTAAGGTTTACAAGGAACCCTTGAATGCTTGGATGCAAGAAAATGTGGAAGGGTTGATAGTGCGTGAGCGTTTGCCTCACTTGATCGATTGTGTTGATAAGGGACTCGGTGAGGAGCCCTTGTGTATTGTCGAGCTCGAGATGTGAAATTGCATGCGGTGTGAGTCGACACAAGGTGTCGTAATTCTGGGTTAAGGATAGTGTGGCAGGTCTACGGGCTCGCCAGTCGTCACACCGACGGGAGTTGACGGTTAGACCTTGGGCGGTTGGGCTTTGTCCTCGGTGCTCATTCCTGTGGCTCCTTCCATGCTAAGTGAACGGTTGGGCTTGGTCCTCGTGCTTCTTCCGAGGCTCCTTCCGGGTCACAACATAGGCAAGTTTGGGGCTTGGTTCTCGGTGCATATCTACCCGAGACTCCCATTGAGCCGTAGTACGCATGTGAGCTCCGCTATTGTGTTCTTAGCATTGAGTCGTACGGAGGCCTAGGCTAGGTAGTGTGGATGACAGCCTAGTAGTGGAGATGCCCGCTCTACTGTCACCGTCTGTCCACGACAGTTGACGTCTGAGAGGTTAGCTACCTACTCGAAAAGTGGGAACTACAAGTCTGTGTCGACATAGCAATTTTTTGTGCGTGATCATGAGTGAGTCATAACATAGCATTCATGGCATTGCATTACGTTGCATACACAAGATCCTCATCGTATAAGTTTGTATGAGCACTCTTATACGATGAGTTATTTTACTATTGAGCCGATCCTCAACTTATATGTCTGTATGAGCATTCATATAAGTTGAGTTACTTTCTGTTGTAGCTTTACACTTTCATAATCTGCCATAGATGATAGAACTGCTAGAGTAAATGGTTTGCTCATTTATTGTGCTGCTTTATATACATTGATATTGTTCACCTTTTACCACTTGTTTGTACTACTGCTTATATAAATATATTGTACCATGTTCCTTTCTCCGCCCGGTGCCGAGGAGTCGTCAGGAGAGCGAATGTGATATCCACTTAGTCTTTATGACTAACAGTTACTACGTCTTCCTTTTTAGGAGAAAACCCCGCAAACAGAGCAGCAGCAGGTTATGCAGGAGGACAGCCAGGCCAGGACGACAAGGCCTGAAGGGACAGTGTCGTCGTTACCATTAGTGACTGATATGAGTCTTTGAGAGACTCTTGTTGTAGCCCTTATGAGCAAGATTTACTCGTACTCTGATAGTGTAGAAGTTTGTTGTAGCTTCTTTTACTTGTTGTACTTTTGGACTATATGCTTAGGTGTGGATTGACTTCTTATTATATGTTTGGTTGGTTGGCAATGTTTGATATTGGTTATAGCCGACAGGATAGGCGTCTTGTGGTACAGGTTAGCCCGAGTGCTAGCGCTCTCGCAAGGCGGCTGTTCTGCGCATAAGACTCCCCTCGTGTCGGGTCTTGTGTTCCGGGAGGGAGGTCTTACATTAGTTGTCTGGCCAATGCTTATCCGGTTCCTTGGAATCGAAACGGTTCTTAAGCAATTTGAGTGAGGAGACCATGGATGAGGAAATCTCTACACAAATCATTGTAATATGAGAATTTAGTCTCTGAAAATGACTGTAACAGTGAAGGCATGGATGACCACGTGATGACGAGCATAGACACGTATATCAGTATATGACTTAATGAAAAAGCTCCCCCACCGTGTTGAAGGGCTATATTAAGCATAACAGCTTCAAAAATGAAAGGAAAAAATAGAAGAATTGGAGAACAACTATAACATGTATATTGTGATATCTTGAGAAGATGATGTTATCATGCATTGCAAGTGATGGAGGGTAATTCTTTCACATATATTGTGTTGAGGTGGCACGAGCGTCCTCGGTGGGGGCTCGAGGGCAGCACCCCTGGCCCATAATATCGACTAGAGCTCTAGTTCATTTCGTCTAGACCAGATAATTGTGTTGGCGAGAGTTGTCGACAAGATGGGGTTTGTCGGCTAGAGCTACTGTGGCTCAGTAATCTCTACCGCCGCACAGTAGCTTACAGACTTAGGTTGTTAAATTCATGATTGTGGTCGTTAGATCCAAATGGATCTTCATCTAAGGGTCCAGATCGGGTCGCTCTTTTGCCCTGAAGTGGCAGAGAACTTCATTCAGAGACATTACACAAGAAAGTAGTCGCTCGGTAGAAAGTCGTTTAGGAGCAACCGCAAGAAAGCAGGGGGGATTTCGCCATTCTTGAAGAGGAAGATGAGAGTTTCTTGAGAGAGATTGTGAGAGGTATTCTAACTATAAGTCTTGATTGTTAACTCTTCATTCTTTTGGTAATTCAAGTGGTGGAGGCGAAGGTAGAGTGGACGTAGCTCGGATTAGGATGAACCTATGAAAATCTATGTTTTTTATATTTGTGGTTATTCTTCTTTTCTCTATTATTTCTCCGCAGTTCATTTATAATATGAGTGAGGGAGAGGAACTCGTTCATAGTATATATGATGTGATCAATTGAGCAGTTTGGAAGAAGAAAATAGCGAATCATAACTTTTATACTGTAGAAATTTGACTAAGAGTATGATGGAAAGGGTGCAATGATGAATGGAGATGAAAGAAGTTGGAGAAGATAAAAGAACGTTTTTAAATGGAGCTCCACAGGTCCTAATAATGACTGAAATAAAGCATAAATTGGAGTTTTGGGAGATAGGTGATTCCAAACACTCAACTGACAAAAAATGCACAAACAAATGGAGCCTTGCTCTTACTGAAATTAACTAAGGAAAAACAACCAACATGTATGCACTTGTGATGATTGGTTCGAGATGGATCAAAAGCAAAAGACCTTAGTTTGTTCGTTTGCACCTCAGATGAACCAGGGTTCGTTCAGATGGAGGTGACAAAAAACTTTTGTTCATTCACGCCTTAGGAGAACTGGGGTCCGTCCGGGAGAAGGTGCAGATGTACCTTTGTCCATCTCGCTTGAGAGGTGCTGACGGACCTTTGTCCATCTTGCCGGGAGATGTAGAAAACTTTTGTTTATCTCACCTGGGAGGTGCAGAAGGGCTTTCACCGATCTCGCCTAGGAGGTGCAGAAGGGATTTCGCTGATCTCGCTTGGGAGGCAAAGATGGGCTTTCACCGATCTTGCCTGGGCTTCTTAGCGATCGTTGCGCTAGACTAGACAAAAGTTTATTATATTGATGTTGAAAAAGGTGTAGGAGTGGGTCGGTCTGGCCGTGCAACTTGTCATTGATTATTGGTAGAAGAAGCGCAGGTTTTGCACGTTCCAAGTCGGGGGGGGGGGGGGGGGTGTTTTCTCATCCGGAGTCTTCAGCTTGTAGGTCCCGGGTTTTACTACCGCTGTGATGACAAAAGGCCCTTCCGAAGTCGGAGAGAGTCTGTCCTTCTAAAGGCCCTTTCCTGTTGCTTCGAGGTTTCGGAGGACAAGGTCCTCGATACTGATGGGTCTTGGTTTCACCCTAATGTCATAAAAGCAAGGCATATGGCACTGATATGCGATGATCCTTTAAGCTGCTTCGTCCCTTGCTTCTTAGACCAAGTCCAAGTTTCCCTGCATGAGGGCTTCGTTTTCTGTCGGGTCAAAATCTTTAATGCGGGAGATTGAGATTCCAATGTTCACTGGTATGACCGCTTATGATCCATAACAAAGATTGAATCGTGTCTCCCTGGTTGGAGTTCTTGTTGTCTTGTAGGCCCATAAGACGTTAGGAAGAGCATCCACACACTGCCCCCCGACCTCTTGAAGGCGAGTCTTCGAGTCTTTTAGGATGGTGCGGTTGGTGACTTTGGTCTGTCTGATATCTTGGGGATGCGCCACAACAGTGTGGCAAAGTTTTATCTTTAGGTCCTCACACATTTTGGTGATGGTCTTTCATGTGAACTGCATCTCATTATCGACGACTATGGTAGCCAGGATGCCAAAGTGGCAGATGATGTTCCTCCAGATGAATCTTGTGGCATTCTCCTAGGTGATCTTGGGCAATGGCTCTGCTTCGACCCACTTAAAGAAGTAGTCAATGACCAGGATGAAGAACTTCCTTTTCCCAGAGGCTAGCTGAAACAGGTTGAGTAGATCGCTCCCCCACTGAGCAAAGGGCCATGCGCTCCGAAGCGAGGTGAGCCTAATAGGGGGTTGATGTGGAACATTGGAGTGGAACTGACAATTTTCACATTTCCGAGTGAATTCAAGTGTATTCTTTTTTGCGTGGGCCAGTAGATCCCTTGCCGTATGATCTTCAAGGCCAAAGCGTTTCCTCTCAAATGCTCCCCGTATACGCCCTCGTGCACTTCCCGTAGAGCATAGTCTGTCTTGGATGGACATAAACACTTTAGGTACAGCCCAGAGAAAGAAAACTTGTATAACTCATTGGCGATGATGGAGAATGAGGTGACACAAATTCGAAGGCGTCGGGCCTCTACTGGGTCCGTTAGCAGTTGCCCGCTTTCGAGGTAGGCAATGATGGGATCCATCCTGCAGGGATTCCCTCCTGTGATGGCGGCTATCTCTTGGTGGCCCGAGGTACTCGGAATGAGCAAGTCCTCGACTTGACGACGTCGAGTTTGGTACCCTGCAATGGAGTTGGCGAGCTTAGACAGAGCGTCAGCTTTGCTGTTCTGCTCCTAAGGAATGTGGAGGATCTGGTGAGACTTGATTTTCCCGAGGAGAGATTTTTCCAGCTGGAGGTATCGTGCGGGTTACTCGTTCTTTGCCTCATAGTCCCCCTCGACATGTGATACTACTAGCTAAGAGTCTGTGTTGATGGTTAAGTTCTCCACCCCACAGTCGATGACCAGGCAAAGGCCGACGATTTGAGCTTCGTACTCCGCGTTGTTGGTGGTGGTTGGGAACTTTAGTCACAACCCATATTCAAGAGTGGTCCCCCTCAGTACTTGTTAGAAGCAGGCCAGCGCCTGCCCCTCGATGCCTGAAGGCACATTGACGTACCAAGTTCCCTACACAGGAGCCATGTTGTCAGAGCTGGGTGCTTCTTCCGGTGGGATTGTGTTGTAACGCCCCAAAGCTTATTTTTGAAATGTTAGTGGTTTAAGGTCGTTTGGTGCCTGAGTAGCTTCACACGGTCTGTGACACGGGCGTGTCATAGGGCATGTCACGGGCGTGTCACAGGGCCGTGTCCTGCTATGAGTTCGACGAATTTCCGTGAGGTCGACGAAATGCATTCGACGATCTTCAGAGGGGGCACACGGCCTATGACACGAGCGTGTCAAGGGCTGTGTCCTTCTCTGTGTTTGGCCAGTCTGTGATGACTGATGAATACGGGCGTGTCAAACAGTAACACGGGTGTGTCAGAGCCCGTGTCCTGCTCTGTGTTCGACGATCGTGTTTAGATCGTGGGACATGGCCTATGACACGAGCATATCACAAGCCGTGTTCGGCCTAGGAAAGTGATTTTTAGGGCGATTTGTGACCGTTCATTTCCTTCAAATAGGATCCAACGGTCAAGTTATTTCCCTGCTGTTATAAGGCCGGGAGTTAAGGGTTAAACCCTCATTTCTCTTAGGTCTTTCTCTTTCTAAAGAGTTAGAGAGTGGGGAGAGCAAGGAAGAAGGAAGAGGAGGTACCCGGCCGCCGATGGAGCTTCAAAGCTCTGAATCGCAAACCGAGTCCAGATCCACGGAGGCGAGTCCGTTGCGGTGCTTTTCATCCGGCTAGTTTTCCCTGGCGCCAAAGCGAACCTCTAGGGTAACGATTCTCTACTTGGACATGTGAAGTCCTCTTCTTTTTTGCATAGGAAACTTCCTCCTGCGAGTGAGCGGTGAGTGTGAGGTTTTCCTTCGGGTAGATATGGTTTATCCTCGTTGTTTTGCATTTAGAGTCTGGAATCAAAGTACGGACGTAGGCATGGTGTGTGAAGCCTATCCGGACAAGTTGGTCTGGATCAGTGATGTTTTCATTATGCTTGTATTGCCCGAGAATACTCCGTACCGTTTGTTTTGCGGGTTTTCTACGTGGTAGATTGCAACAGGAAGCCTTGGGGACTAACTCCAAGGTGCACCTGGAAAACTGGGCAGAAGCGCATTGCTGCCATCTTGGTTGCATGGGAGCCAACCGTGTACATAACCAGTTATGTAATATTGTTTGATCGATTTGGGATTCAGGGAAGCTTAACCCGCGCTTATGGCTTAAATTGTCGTAGCGGTGTGAGCAACGGGTTAGGTGGAACCGTACCCGATCTATGTGGTTCGATTAAAGAGACCTAAGGTACATGACACTTATCGATGACATAGATGGTGAGTCTTAGGCTTCGGCCGAAAGAGACTTTTAGCTCACGATGTTGCCGTCCTAGGGGCAGTGGTGGACCGAGTTCACCGAGAATGTGCCCTGAGAGCATGGGGTGTGTGGCCGTGTGTGCCTACGCCTGTGGTGAAGCGTGCTTAAATTGTACTTTCACTATCTTGTTTGGTTATACTAATAAAATGCAGGGAAGGAGCACCGCCGCCCTGAGTAAGGGGTGTGGTCATTATAATTTGGTCAGCTTTAGCTGACCGTTGCTTTGTTTTGCCACCATGCGATGGATTGTTCTTATGCAGGAACATGTGAGCCTAGTGACAAGTAGCGAGCTGAAGCCCTCGATGCTGTGCTGGCCCTTGAAGGCCAAAGCGAATGTTTACTGTATTACTGTTCATGTGTGGCCGCCCTGTGTGTCGAATTTTGTAAAACATGTAATGGTTAAGTAAACCCTTGTAAGGTCCTAAGGCCAAGACTTTTGTGTATTTTGCTGTCATTCCTACCTTTGGTTATAGTGGACATTCGTGCTTTTGCATTTGAGGTTCTTATAACTATTTTAAAAGCTTCCGCTAGAATGCTCTGAGTTAGGATGCACGTTCCTATTGCTGTAAATTTTGTATTAATACGTAACTCTGCTAACTGTCCATGGTATATGGCGTAGGGCCCCGGTCGGACCTTCTGTTATATGTCATGTGACCGATGGGGTATTACAATTTGGTATCATACTAAGGCATCGGTCTTGCTTATTGGAATTCGTGGGTGAATTCTTTTAAGGGATGGTGAGCACATGTATGTGCATCATCGTTATAATATGAAAAGAACTCATGAATGTCCACTTATGAATGAAAATACACACGTTTGAGGAACCTGCGTGTTCCTATAATTGCTTTTTGCAATTTTGTTTGGTCGCTTAATGGTGTGTTGTACGACTATAGGTGGCCAGGAGTGACGCAGGGCAGTCAGAACGCCCGCTTTCTAAGAAAAGTAGTTCACCCAGCGACATGCCTGAGACCCCTCCTTCTGTTGAAACCATAAGAAGGGTAGTTGAAGCGGTGTTTGTTGTGACTAATGCACATCATGGAAGGAATGTGCAACCCTTTTTCCCTGAGGTGGACTCAACGTCGGGTGGTGTGATGGAGCAAATGTCATTTAGAAGACCAGCGGGTCAGCAGTTGAACATGCTTTTAGTGCAGGGTATACACTCAGTTGAGGAATATTTGCAGGCGTTTCTTATGATAATACGCTACCCAGGCTTTGAGTTGGAGAACGAGTAGTCTATGGTCGATAGATTTTACAATGGTCTGCGAGGCGAGTTGCGAGTTCTACTGCTAGGACCAAAATTATTGGGATTCCGAGCCTTGGTGGAGTCGGCTAGATCTTTGGAAGTAGATTTGGGGAAGGGCCACAAGATGTCAGTGTGTCGGGTGTCGAACTCTGCAGGTCTTACAAAGGGTTCATACCGCAGAACGCTGAAACAGAGGGTTAGAACATCTACTAGCAAAGCTACTTACGCTTGTCATACTTGTGGCAAGGAAGGTCACTTTGCCCGAGATTGTTGGGATGGTGCACAGAAGATAAAGAAAGCCATGTCAAGAGCAATTAAGGTCTTGAGTGCGAAGAATCTGGAGTTCAAAATGCCGAACTCCTCAAAATCTGTGTTCCGTAAATGGTATAAGAAGGCTAGGACTTCGGGTCCAGCCCCTTCTTCTAGTGCTTCTGGGGCAACTACAGGCCAAACCCCGGGTGTATTCTATAACTGTGGGAAGCCGGGACACGTTGCCCGAGATTTTTGGAGCGGACGTCCAAAGTCCGAGAAGAAGCTTGGAGCAACTTATGAGGAGAAGGGAAAGGCGGTGGAGTCAACCGCATCGCATTATGCCCCAACCCAGCCTAGAGTGTACAACCTTGGCCAGCAGGAGGCCATGAAGCCGACTGACGTGGTGACAGGTATGGTTTAATTGATAGCAGTTTAGCTTTATATACCTGTTGTCTTATGTGTGTTAGCTTAGGACTGGTGGTGCTAGGCTTTGTATCGATCTTTGATTTTCCAACGAGAGCACTGTTCGATACGGGAGCTTCGCATTCCTTTTGTCCGAATTGTATCGCGCATCGGAGAACCTTCTTCGATGACAAGGGATAAATTGGATGTGTTGCTGCCTAACGGGTGCTATATGCGCGCGGATAGATTTTATTGCGTGAAGATAGGGATTAAGAGTCAAGAGGTTGACTTACAAGCGTCGCTACTGCCGATAGTGGAGTTCGACGTGATCTTTTGTATGGACTGGCTCTCGGAGCAGCGTACGTACATTGATTGCAACCGTAAGGTGGTTAGTTTGGGACTAGATACAGATCGTGAGACAACGTTCTCAGGCATGAAGGGGGGGTCAAGCAAGACGTTGATGTCTGCTCTCCAGGTGTTAAGGCAGTTCTTAGTGGTGCAGAGCTGTTTCTCACTTTAGTGGAGGGTTCGAAGCCTAAGCCTGGTTTGGACAACATCCCAGTTGTATCTGAGTTTCCTAACGTATTCCATGAAGCTCTCTCTAGACTACACCCCAGCGAGAGATCGACTTCACCTTTGAGCTAGTGTTAGGTGCCAAACCTGTGTCACGCTCTCCGTATCGGTTAGCGCCTAAGGAGATGGAAGAACTGAAAGTACAGCTTCAAGAGCTGTTAGAGCAAGGTTATGTGTGTCCAAGTTCGTCGCCTTGGAGCGCGCCGGTCCTCTTTGTTAAGAAGAAGGACGAAAGCTTAAGTCTATGTATTGACTACCAGGAGTTGAATAAGCTAACGGAGAAGAATAAGTATCCAATCTCAAGGATTGATGATCCGTTCGACCAGCTGGTAGGGTCTACTGTGTACTCAAAGTTGGATCTAAAATCCGGATACTATCAGCTATTGATAAGGGAAAGTGTCATCCCCAAGACGGCTTTCAGCACACGGTATGAGCATTATGAGTTCACCGTCATGCCTTTTGGGCTAACGAACGCGTCATCCATGTTTATGAATTTGATGAACAGAACGTTCAGAGAATATTTAGACCAGTTCGTGATAGTCTTTATCGACGATATACTGGTGTACTCGTAGTGCGAGGAGGATCATTTCAAGCATCTGCATATGGTGTTGGAGACATTGAGGAAGAACTAATTGTACGACAAGTTCTCCAAATGCGAGTTTTTGTTGTCCTCAGTAGCGTTCCTTGGTCATATAGTTAGTGGAGAAGGGATTGCGGTAGATCCAGCAAAGGTAGTTGTTATACGGGAGTGGCCTGTGTTGTCTACGATGGCGGAAGTCCGGAGTTTTCTGGGGCTTGCCGGCTATTATAGGCGCTTCGTGGAGAACTTCTCACGAATAGCATTGCCCCTCACTACTTTGACAATGAAGGATTAGAAGTTTGTTTGGATGCCTGAGTGCGCACAAGCTTTCGAAGAACTAAAGTGTCGTTTGACCACGACACCTGTCTTAAGTTCGCCTTATGGTTCTAAAGGTTTTGAGTTTTACATGCCTGGATAAGGTAATGCGGTTGTAGATGCATTAAGTCGCAGAGCTCGCGCATAGGTCGGTTGGTTGTCGATGCATGACGAGCGTTTGGTTCGTGCGTTGGAGGCCTTGGAAATCTCTTGAGCTGACACAAAGTTTAGTGCCAAAGCACAATTATTCTGGACAGAGGTGCAGTGCGACCTCGGTGATAGGATTCGGCGAGCTCTGGTCTTGGATAACGGCATGAAGCAGATCATGGCGGAGGTTTTGGATGTGTTAAATTCCTAATTTACGGTTAATAATGGACTGTTATGGAGGGACAGTCGTTTGTGCGTCCCAAGTGTGGGTAAACTACGGGAGGAATTGAGGTACTAGGCTTATCATGTTAAGTACTCAATTTATCCGGGAGCACGAGAATGTATAAAGCCATGAAAAAGTTGTTCTGGTGGCAAGGAATCAAAAAGGGCATAACACTTTATGTGGTAAAGTGTCAAGTGTGCACCTTGGTGGAGGCGAATGTCATAAGCCAGGTGAATTTCTAAAGTCCCTGCCTATGCCGGAGTGGAAGTTTGATGACATCTCTATGGATTTCATGCACGATTTGCCAAGATCGCATAAGGGGAACGACGCCATTTGGGTGGTCGTGGATCGGTTAACGAAGATGTCACATTTTATACCCAATAGGAAGGATGATTCCGTGGAATAGCTGGCGAAGCTTTATGTGGATAATATAGTCCGTTTGCACGACGTGCCCCAGAGCATAGTAAATGACCGAGATGGTCGGTTCACGTCTAATGATTGAAGACATATTCTTCAGTTGTTGGGCACCAAGTTTAACTTCAGCACTGCCTTCCACCCATAAACAGATGTGCAAACTGAAAGGGTGAACAGGACTTTGGAAGACATGCTTCGTATGTGTGCGTTGGATTTTTGAGAAAAGGTGGGAATACCATCATTACATGATTAAGTTCGCATACATTAACAACTATCAAGCTGGTATTGAGATTGCGCCTTTTGAGGCTCTGTATAGGAGGAGGTGTCGTACGTCGTTGTTTTGGGTAGAAACGGGAGAATCGAAGCTGTACAAGCGAAGGGATGTTGAAGATGCTACTTCAACGATACAGTTGATTCGGGAACGGCTACTGATTGCTCAAGATAGACAGACCAAGTACTACAACGCTAAGCATTGGAACGTGGAGTTTGCGGTGGGCGAATGGGTATACCTCAAGATAAAGCCGTTTAAAGGCGTATCAAGGATTCGACGTTTAAAGAAGCTTAGTCCGAGGTATGTTGGGCATTTTGAGATCTTGGAGCGAGTTTGTGAAGCCGCCTATCGGTTGGCTCTTTCAGTAGAGATGAGTGGATTGCATGATGTATTTCACATCTCGGTCCTATGCAAAGCCGTGAAAGATCCAGCGCAAGTGGTTGTTGTGGATCAAGTGTCAGTCGATAGTGAGCTAACAACGAAAGTTAGACCCATTCGGTTAGAGGATGTGGAGGTCAAGCAATTGCGGATTAAAGCTATTAGGATGGTCAAAGTCCGTTGGGACAATTGCGGTCGTGAGGAAATCTCGTGGGAGCGAGAGCAGACCATGCTTGAGGAGTATCCCGAGCTTTTCCACTCAGGTACCATGTAATTTTGAGTACTTTTCCATTCTGTAATTTCGGGACAAAATTCTTTTAAGAGTGAGAGAATTGTAACTCCCCAAAGCTCAATTTTGAAATGTTAGTGGTTTAAGGTCGTTTGGTGTCTGAGTAGCTTCACACGGCCTGTGACACGGGCGTGTCACAGGGCCGTGTCCTGCTATGAGTTCGACGAATTTCTGTGAGGTCGACGAAATGCATTCGATAATATTCGGAGGGGGCACACGGCTTGTGACACGAGCGTGTCAAGGGTCATGTCCTTCTCTGTGTTTAGCCAGTATGTGACGAATGAACACGGGCGTGTCAGAAGCTGACACGGGCGTGTCAAACAGTAACACGGGTGTGTCTGAGCCCATGTCTTGCTCTGTGTTTGATGATCGTGTTCAGATCGTGAGACACAGCCTTTGACATGGGCGTGTCACAGGCCGTGTTCGGCCTAGGAAAGTGATTTTCAGGGCGATTCGTGGTCGTTAATTTCCTTCAAATAGGATCCAACGGTCCAGTTATCTCTCTACTGTTATAAGGCTGGGAGTTGAGGGTTAAACCCTCATTTCTCTTAGTTCTTTCTCTTTCTAAAAAGTTAATGAGTGAGGAGAGTAAGGAAGAAGGAGGATAAGGGACCCAACTGCCGGTGGAGCTCCGAATCGCAAACCGAGTCTTGATCCGTGGAGGCGAGTCCGTTGCGGTGCTTTTCATCCTGCTAGTTTTCTATGACGCCGAAGCGAACCTCTAGGGTAACGATTCTCTACTTGGACATGTGAAGTCCTCTTCCTTTTTGCATATGAAACTCCCTCCCGCGAGTGAGCGGTGAGTGTGATGTTTTCCTTCGGGTAGATATGGTTTATCCCCGTCGTTTTTCATTTAGAGTCCGGAATTGAAGTACGAATGTATGCATGGTGTGTGAAGCCTATCCGGACAAGGTCTGGATCGGTGATGTTTTCATTATGCCTGTATTGTCGGAGAAGACTCTGTGTCATTTGTTTTGCGGGGTTTCTATGTGGTAGATTGCAGTAGGGAGCCTTGGGGACTAACTCCAAGGTACACCCAGAAAACTGGGCAGAAGCGCATTGCTTCCATCTTGGTGGCATGGGAGCCAACCGTGTACATGACTGGGTTATGTAATATTGTTTGATTGATTTGGGATTCGGGGAAGCTTAACCTGCACTTATGGCTTAAATTGTCGTAGCGATGTGAGCAACGGGTTAGGTGGAACCATACCCGATCTATGCGGTTCGGTTAAAGAGACCTAAAGTACATGGCACTTACCGATGGCATAGATGGCGAGTCTTAGGCTTCGGCCGAAAGAGACTTTTAGCTCACGATGTTGCCGTCCTAGGGGCAGTGGTGGACCGAGTTCACCGAGAATGTGTCCTGAGAGCACGGGGTGTGTGGCCATGTGTGCCTACGTCTGTGGTGAAGCGTGCTTTAATTGTACTTTCACTATCTTGTTTGGTTATACTAATTAAATGCAGGGAAGGAGCACCGCCGCCCCGAGTAAGGGGTGAGGTCGTTATAATTTGGTCAGCTTTAGTTGACTGTTGCTTTGTTTTGTCACCGTGCGCAGGATTGTTCTTATACAGGAACAGGTGAGCCTAGTGGAAAGTAGCGGGCTGAAGCCCTCGATGTTATGCTGGCTCTTGAAGGCCAAAGCGAATGTTTACTGTATTACTGTTCATGTGTGGCCGACCTGCGTGCTGAAGTTTGTAAAACATGTAATGGTTAAGTAAACCCTTGTAAGACCCTAAGACCAAGACTTTGGTGTATTTTGCTATCATTCCTACCTTTGGTTGTAGTGGACATTCGTGCTTTTGCATTTGAGGTTCTTATAACTTTTTTAAAAGCTTCCGCTAGAATGCTCTGAGTTAGGATGTACGTTCCTATTGCTGTAAATTTGGTATTAATATGTAACTCTGCTAACTGTCTGTAGTATATGTCATGTGACGGATAAGGGTGTTACACGTGCATTCTACTATGAGGTTATGTAATGCCCTCATCCATCGTATGGTATATAACAGAAGGTCCAGCTGAACCCGATGCCATATACCACAGACAGTCGGAGAGGTTACAGAATAATACCAAATACTCAACTATTCGTCCTAACACAGAGCATTCTAGCGGAAGCTTTTAAATGGTTAATGGAACCCAAAATTTGCTCAAGCATGACATGAATGTCCACTAACCAAAATAGGAATGAAATAAAACGAATACACAAAAGAGTACATAACCTTATGGCCTTACAAAGTTTCTCTTAACAAGGTAATGTCTTACAAACATCGGCTCGCAGACCAGCCATACATGACAGAAAATAAAAATAGCAGTTCACTTCGGCCTTCGAGGGCCTGCACAGCAGCTTAGGCTTCAACCCGCTACTTGGCGCTTGGTTCCGCAGCACCTGCAAGCAATCATTCCACCGCATGGTGACAAACAGAGCAACGGTCAGCTAAAGCTGACCAAAATATAATGACCCCGCCCCCTTTTTCAGGCGGCGGCGCTCCTTCCCTGCATATCGTTAGCCCAACTAAATAATAAAGTGCATATAAAGACTTTCGTCATAGGTGTAGGCTCGCTCGGCCAAACACCCCGTGCACTCAGGGCACATTCACAGTGAATCCGGTCAATTTCGTGGCTTCACCACCATCCTTAGGATGGCAAGCTATGTGAGCATTTTTGAGTCCTTCCGACTGTAGTCCAAGACTCCCGACTATGCCAACGGCCAGTTCCACTTTAGGGCCTCTAGCACCGAACCGCATAGCCCAGGTCCGTATCCACCCGCCCGTTGCTCACGCCGCTTAGTCACTTTAAGACGTACGCGCGGGCCAAACTTCACCCGGTTCCTAACTCATTACCAAACAACACATAACCCAGTTATGTTCAAGGCTGACTCCCCGGCCGCCAAGTTAGCAGAACTACGTTTCCGCCCAGTTTTCCGGGTGCGTCTTGGAGTTAATCTCCAAGGATCCCTGCCGCAATCTACCGCGTAAAAACCTAAAAACAACGCACGGAGTCTTCTCCGGCTATTCATGCAATGCAACATCATCGATCCAGACAAACACGTCTGGGTAGGCTTCACACACAATGTCAATGCCCGTACTTCGATTCCGGACTCTAACAAGGGGGACTTCACATATCTACCCCAAGGAACACCGCGCACTCACCGCACACTCGCGGGAGCGAGTTTTCCCATGCAGAAAGGAAGAGGACTTCACATGTCCAAGTTGAGAGTTGTTACCCTTGAAGTCTGCTTCGGCGCCATGAAAAACTAGTTGGATAGAAAGCTTCGCAAAGGAATTCTGTCCATGGATCCGGTCTCGATTCTCAGATTGGTGCTCCGATGCTCCGCCGGCGGCCGGATTCCTCCCTTCCTTCTTCCTTGATCTCTTCTCTCTCTAACTTCTTAGAAAGAGGGAGTTAAGGATGGAATGAGGAATAAAACCTCTAATCCCGAACTAAACACAAGCAGGAACTCATTTGGGCCGTTGGATCTTATTTAGAGAAAACGAACGTCTCAGATTAGTCTGAAATCTTTAATCCTTGGCCGAACACGGCTTTGCACACGGCCGTGTCCCAGGCAGTGTGCCTCGATTCTGCCACGAATATCGAACGCAGAAAAGGACACGGGTTGGGACACGCCCGTGTCCCAACCTGACACGCCCGTGTCGGGTCCTCGACACACCCGTGACCAGGGGTCGTGTCACGAAAAACTGCCACGCCAACTGTCACGTCGCTTGGAGGACACGGGTGACGACACGTCTGTGTCGGATTTGACACGCCCGTGTCAACCAGTACACGGCCGTGTTCGACAGTCGACACAAAACCCAAAATATTCCAGAGAAGTACATGGCCACATGACATGCTCGTGTCCCATGCCGTGTGCACTGACACGCCCTGGGGCACGCCCGTGTCCCATGCCGTGTCCTTCACTGGATGACTCGAGCATGACACGGCCATGTGACACGCCCGTGTCACAGGCCGTGTTCCCCCTACCAAGATCCAAACTTGGTACAGACACCGCCCGTGTCAACACTAAATTTCGGGGTGTTACAAGTTTCCTCCCCTTAAAAAATTTCGTCCACAAAATTAAGAAAAAGGGTACACAAAATAATTTAAATATTACCTGCGTTGAATAGATCGGGATATTCCTCCAACATAGCCTGCTCTCGCTCCCAAGAAAGCTCCTCACGTCCGCAGTTATCCCAACGAACCTTAACCATTCGAATTTCCTTGTTGCGGAGCCGTTTGACTTCAAAGTCTTCAATGAAAACTGGCTTGACCTTCGTCGTCAACCCACTATCAATCGTCACTTGATCGACAACAACGACTTGTGAAGGCTCTTGAACCACCTTCCGCAACACCGATACGTGGAATACATCGTGTAGTCCACTCAGCTCCACCGACAACTTCAATTGATACGCTTCTTCGCCAACACGCTTAAGGATCTCAAACGGTCCAAGGTATCTCGGACTCAGCTTCTTCAAGCGTCGAATCCGCGAGACACCCTTGAACGACTTAATTTTCATATACACCCAATCGCCAACACTGAACTCCACATTCCTATGCTTGACATTATAGTATTTTGTCTGCCTGTCCTGAGCGATCCTTAACCGTTCATGAATCGTACGTACCATTGAAGTGGCTTCTTCCACCGCCTGACATTTGAATAACTTTGACTCGCCTGCTTCCAACCAAGACAACGGTGTGCGGCACCTTCTCCCATATAGGGCCTCGAAAGGCGTCATTCCAATACTTGCTTGAAAACTGTTATTATATGCAAAATCTACCATGTACAGGTGATCCTCCTAGTGTTTTCCGAAATCTAGGACGCACATGCGGAGCATGTCCTCCATCGTCCTGTTGACCCTCTCGGTCAGACCATCCGTTTGTGGATGGAAGGCTGTGCTGGAACTCAGCTTAGTTCCCAACAACTTATGCACTAGCCTCCAGTCATTGGATGTGAAGCGCCCATCTCGGTCACTAACAATACTGCGGGGAATACCATGCAACCGTACAATATTATCCACATAGAGCTTGGCTAACTTTTCCACCGGATCTTCCTTTTTATTCGGAATGAAATGCGACACTTTTGTCAATCTATCTACGACCACCCAAATGACGTCATTTCCCTTCTGTGACTTTGGCAAACCGTGCATAAAATCCATGGATATGTCGTCGAACTTCCATTCCGGGATAGGCAAGGACTTTAAGAAACCTCCGGGCTTCTGGCACTCCGCCTTTACCAAGGCACATGTTTGGCACTTTGCCACATACAGTGCTACATCCTTCTTCAGCCCTGGCCACCAGAACAACTTCTTCATGTCCATATACATCTTCGTGCTCCCCGGGTGGATTGAGTACTTGGTATGATGAGTCTCGTACATCAACTCCTCCCGAAGACTATCTGCACTAGGAATGCATAGGCGACCGTCCTTCCTTAGCAGTCCATCCACAACTACAAACTAGGAATTTGACCCATCCAACGATTCATCCAATGCCTGCTTCATACTACTATCCTGAACCAAAGCCCGACGAATCCTATTAGCTAGGTTGTATTGCACCTCCGTCCAACACAATATTGCTTCAGCACTAGACTGCTTGTCGATGCAAGAGATCTCCAATGCCTCTAAATCACGGATTAATCTCTCATCATGCACCACCAACCAGTTGGCCTGCGCCGGAGCCCTACGACTCAAAGTATCCGCCACTGCATTTCCTTTCCTAGACACATAATGTATCTTGAAAGTGTAGTCCCCCAAGAACTCCATCCACCTTCGCTGCCTCATGTTCAGGTCCTTCTGATCTAGTAAGTACTTCAGGCTCTTATGATCGGTGTAAATGTCAACCTTTACACCATACAGATAGTGCCTCCACAGCTTTAGAGCAAATATCACGATTGCTAATTCCAAATCATGGACCGAATAATTTCTCTCATGGACCTTCAACTGTCGCGATCCGTACGCTATTACTCTCCCATGCTGTAGCATAACACAGCCCAAACCACTGCCCGAAGCATCACTATAAATTTCAAATCCTTCTGACCCATTCAGTGAACATAAGATAGGTGCCGAGATCAACCGCCTCTTCAACTCTTCAAAAGCCTGCGCGCACTCCAGCGTCCACACAAACTTTTGATCCTTTCTTGTCAACGTCGTGAGTGGTAGCGCGATCCGTGAGAAATTATCCACGAAGCGCCTGTAGTAGTCGGCAAGCCCCAGAAAGCTCCGGACTTCCGCCACCGTAGTCAACACTGGCCACTCCTGAATCGTCGCTATCTTCGCTGGATCCACCATTATGCCTTCACCACTAACAATATGACCAAGGAACGCGATTGAGGATAACCAGAACTCACACTTGGAGAACTTAGCATACAATTGATTCTTCCTCAACGTCTCCAACACCATATGCAGATGCTTGAAGTGATCATCCTCACACTGCGAGTACACCAAGATGTTGTCGATAAACACTATCACGAATTGGTCCAGGTACTCTCTGAACGTCCTGTTCATCAGATCCATAAACACGAACGGTGCATTGGTCAGCCCAAACGACATGACTGTAAACTCGTAATGTCCAAACCACGTGTTGAACGCTGTCTTAGGGATGTCACATTTCTTTATCCTTAACTGGTAGTATCCGGATTTCAGATCTAGCTTCGAATATACTGTTGACCCAACTAACTGATCAAATAGATCATCAATCCTTGGGATCAGATACTTATTCTTTACCGTAAGTTTGTTCAACTCCTGATAATCAATACAAAGTCACAAACTCCCATCTTTCTTCTTAACGAAAAGGACCGGTGCGCTCCAAGGCGACGAACTTGGACGCACATACCCTTGCTCTAACAACTCTTGCAGTTGTACCTTCAACTCCGCCATCTCCTTAGGCGCTATCTAATACGGAGATCATGACACCGATTTGGCACCCGGCACCAGCTCAATTGTAAAATCAATCTCCCGTTGAGGTGGGGTTCCCGAGAGATCGTCTGAAAATACATCAGGATACTCGGACACCACTACAATACTGTCTAGACTAGGATTAGGCGTTGAAGCCTATACTGAAATGACAAACAGCTCAGCCCCAGACCGAACTGCCTTAATCACCTAAAGAGCCGACATCATAATCTTGCTCGACCCTTTCAAGCCCGCAAACCTAGTCTCCCGCTCAGTATTCAATCCCAACTTAACCTCTTTTCGGTTACAATCAATGCAAACTCGCTGCTCTGAAAGTCAATCCATTCCAAAGATTACGTCGAACTCCACTAACGGCAGCACCGACGCTTGCAAATCGAACTCCTGATCCCCAATCTGCAACTTTACCACGCAGATTCTATCCGCGCGCATTGAGCACCCAATGGGCAACAACACATCCAGCTTGTCCTTTGCCATCGAATAAGGGACTCCGATGAGCGATACGAATCTTTCGGACAAGAAGGAATGCGATGCTCTTGTATCAAACAGGGCTCTCGCCAGACGATCGGTAATCAATACAAATCCTAGCACCAACACAAATAAGCTAACACATACAAAGGTAACTGTTACAACAAAAAGCTAAACTATAATAAATTTAACTCATACCTGTCACCACGTCAGCTTGTTTGATGGCCTCTTGCAGGCCAAGGTTATAAACTCTAGGCTGGGCCGGAGCATGGTGGGATGCGGTCGACTCCGCCGCCTTCCCTTTTTCCTCATAAGTAGCTCCTTGCCTCCTCTCGGACTTTGCACATCCGCTCCAACATTCTCTTGTAAAATGTCCCACCTTACCACAGTTGTAACAGGCTCCTGGGGCTCGACTAGGGTTTGCCCCTTCGTACTAGGCGAAGGGGCTGAGCTCGAAGTTTTCTGCTTCTTGTTCCACCTGCGGAAACCTGACTTTGAATTTGGCACTTTAAACTCTGACTTCTTCTCCACTGGGTCCTTCTTCTCTTGCACTTTCCTTGCAACCCTTTCCAAAGACCGAGCCGCATTTACCAAGGCTAGAAAGCTCTGCGCCTTAGGCCCAAAAAGGAGTAGTTGTAGGTCGCTCCGTAAACCCGCATAAAATCGGTTGGTCTTCCTCTCTTCTTCAGTAAACATAGCACCAGCATAACGACCTAACCGAGTAAACTCGTGGAGATACTCATCCACGCTACTTGCTCCCTGAGTCAATCCAAGGTACTTATTCTTCATCTCAAGCTTCTGGGCAGAAGGTAGGTATCTGGCCAAGAACAACCTTGAGAATTCCTCCATCGGTACTTCGGCAAGTTGCCTTCCCACTAAGAGATGAACCTCCAACTCATCCCACCACATCCTTGCCTCACCGGCCAATAGGAAGGTCGCTATTGTGGTCTTCTGCCACTCTGCAGTTTCTATGGCGGTCATGACCCTCTTCATCGTAGAGAGCCAATCCTCGGCTTGAGTTGGCGTTCCCAACCCATCGAATACCGAAGGATTAAAGCTCATCACGTGCTTGAACTGTTTCTCCGTGGCTCTTCTTAGTGTTACCGGGTCAACTGCCCCACGCTCCACTACTCCCGGCACTGTCACTCTAATCGGTTCTTGCTCATTAACAGGTGGTGCGTGCTGCACTTGCTGGGCATTTATCATGGCAAAAACTGCTTCAGCCACCAATCTGATGGTTTCTGCTGAAGGAGGTGTTGTAGGCACGTCTCTTGGTGCATAACTTTCCGCTGATTGCGGACGCTCCGATTGCCCCGCACCGCTTCTAGACACCTATAATAGCATAAACCCTTGATTAGGCGACACACAAATTGCTAAAAGCAATCATTGGAACACTCAGGTTCCTCAAAATAAGTGTAAGTTTTCCATTCCTAAGTGGACATTCATGGGTTCTTTTATGTTATAACGATGACGCACATAAATGTGCTCACCACCCCTTAAAAGAATTCGCCCATGAATTCGATTACAGACGACCGACACCTGGCTGTGATACCAAATTGTAACGCCCCTATCTGTCGTATGGTATATAACAGAAGGTCCAGCTGGAACCCGACGCCATATACCACGGACAGTCGGAGGGGTTACAGAATAATACCAAATACTCAACTATTTGTCCTAACACAGAGCATTCTAGCGGAAGCTTTTAAATGGTTAATAGAACCCAAAATTTGCACAAGCATGACATGAATGTCCACTAACCAAAATAGGAATGAAATAAAACGAATACACAAAAGAGTACATGACCTTATGACCTTACAAAGTTTCTCTTAACAAGGTAATGTCTTACAAACATCGGCTCGCAGGCCGGCCATACATGACATAAAATAAAAATAGCAGTTCACTTCGGCCTTCGAGGGCCTGCACAACAGCTTAGGCTTCAACCCGCTACTTAGCGCTTGGTTCTGCAGCACCTGCAAGCAATCATTCCACCGCATGGTGGCAAACAGAGCAACGGTCAGCTAAAGCTGACCAAAATATAACGACCCTGCCCCCTTTTTCGGGAGGCGGCACTCCTTCCCTACATATCGTTAGCCCAGCTAAATAATAAAGTGCATATAAAGACTTTCGCCACAGGTGTAGGCTCGCTCGGCCAAACACCCCGTGCACTCAGGGCACATTCACGGTGAATCCGGTCAATTACGTGGCTTCACCACCATCCTTAGGATGGCAAGCTATGTGAGCATTTTTGAGTCCTTTCGTCCGTAGTCCAAGACTCCCGACTATGCCAGTGGCCAGTTCCACTTTAGGGCCTCTAGCACCGAACTGCATAGCCTAGGTCCGTATCCACCCGCCCGTTGCTCACGCTGTCTAGTCACTTTAAGACGTACGCGCGGGCCAAGCTTCACCTGGATCCTAAATCATTACCAAACAACACATAACCCAGTTATGTTCAAGGCTGACTCCCCGGCCTCCAAGTTAGCAGAACTACGTTTACGCCCAGTTTTCTGGGTGCGCCTTGGAGTTAATCTCCAAGGATCCCTACCGCAATCTACCGCGTAAAAACCCGAAAACAACGCACGGAGTCTTCTCCGGCTATTCATGCAATGCAACATCATCGATCCAGACAAACACGTCTGGGTAGGCTTCACACACAATGCCTATGTTCGTACTTCGATTCCGGACTCTAACAAGGGGACTTCACATATCTACCCCAAGGAACACCGCGCACTCACCGCACACTCGTGGGAGCAGGTTTTCCCATTCAGAAAGGAAGAGGACTTCACATGTCCAAGTTGAGAGTCGTTACCCTTGAAGTCCGCTTCGGCGCCATGAAAAACTAGTCAGATAGAAAGCTTCGCAAATGAATTCTCTCCACGGATCCGGTCTCGGTTCTCAGATTGGTGCTCTGATGCTCCGCCGGCGGCCGGATTCCTCTCTTCCTTCTTCCTTGATCTCTTCTCTCTCTAACTTCTTAGAAAGAGGGAGTTAAGGATGGAATGAGGAATAAAACCTCTAATCCCGGACTAAACACAAGCAGGGACTCATCTGGGCCGTTAGATCTTATTTAGAGAAAACAAACGACTCAGATTAGTCTGAAATATTTAATCCTAGGCCGAACACGGCTTTGCACACGGCCGTGTCCCAGGCCGTGTGCCTCGATTCTGCCACGAATATCGAGCACAGAAAAGGACACGGGTTGGGACATGCCCGTGTCCCAACCTGACACGCCTGTGTCGGGTCCTCGACACGCTCGTGACCAGGGGCCGTGTCACGAAAAACCGCCACGCCAACCGTTACGTCGCTTGGAGGATACGGGTGACGACACGCCCATGTCAGATTTGACACGCCCGTGTCAACCAGTACACTGTCGTGTTCGACAGTCGACACAAAACCCAAAATATTATAGAGAAGTACACGACAACGTGACACGCCCATGTCCCATGCCGTGTGCAATGACACGCCCGTGTCCCAAGCCGTGTCCTTCACTGGATGACTCGAGCATGACATGACCGTGTGACACGCCCGTGTCACAGGCCGTGTTCTCCCTACGAAGATCCAAACTTGGTACAGACACCGCCCGTGTCAACACTAAATTTCGGGGTGTTATAGGTTTACTAGGACTTGAGACTTGATGACGGGTCTTGGCAAGAACTAGATATCAAACTTTCCCAACTCCACTGCCCACTTGACCAACCTTCCCGAAACCTCGGGCTTTTACGGGATTGCATAAAGTGGCAGTTGCGTGAGCACTTTGATAGTGAGGGCCTGGATGTATTGCCTTTTAGAGAACACTAATGTTAGAGCCATTTTGTTTACCACATCATATCTGCTCTCGGTATCAGATAAGACCTGTAACGACTCCACCTATTAAATAACATATAATAGAAGGTCCGGTCGGGGTCCCACACTATATGCCACAATCAGACGGCGAGGTCACATGTTAATACCAAAATACCATCACACCCTAACTCAGAGCATTCTAGCGGAAGCTTATTAATTGCAAGAACTCAATCAATGAATGTCCGCTACTATATAAATATCACATTTATATAAAACACCAGGAATGTATACAAGCACACACCGCTCACGGCCTTAAGGCCTTACAAGTTTCTCATTACAAAAAGTGGTTTCATACATCGGCATGTAGGCCAGCCACACATGAAATCCAATACTTCGCATGACCTTCAAGGGCCTACAAGCAGCAGTAACAAGGGCTTCAGCCCGCTCAATCCAAGTCATCCCGCAACAACTGCATATGGACGTCCACCCCACGGGTGATAAACAAAACAACGGTCAGCATTCAGCTGACCAATTATAACGACCCTACCCCTTACCCGGGATAGTGGTTCCTTCCCTGCATGTAGTGCACTCACAATATATATATCAACACACAATATCATCACAAATGCCGACCTTAGTACCAGATGCTCTGTGCACTCAGGGCACGCTTACGGTGTACCGAAATCCTCTAGGTCCCACCACCGATTCGAGGTGATTAGCTTGTTGGCCGGGCATAAGCCTCCAAACCCCTGTTGAAGACCTCACGCACCCAACCCACTCAGAGGTGTTCACCTCATGACAACTAGTGAGCACTATCGGTCGACCTACTCTCGTAGTATAACAAGCCGTCGGGAAGGCCCGCAACCCCCCATTTGCAGTGCTACGAATTGACCGCTCACACGCTCCTACTACTGAACTTGTTGGGTGCCCCACCCACACAAAGGTTCTTAACTTGTTGGTCATGAGCATCAGCCTCCAAACCCATGTTGAAGACCTCTCGCGCCCATCCACTCAAAGGTATCCGCAATCCATCTCATAACACAGGCACACAGTGCCGCTTTCCTATCCATCATCCAGCTCGTGCCGAGCATACAACCAAATGAGCTATGCAAAGTTTCCTTACCACAATTCACAAGCATCCTCACACTCTCCGCAAGCAATTCGTTTTATACACGGAGTCTTCTCCGGTTCGCAGCATCACCAATCTAGACGCCCGTCCAAATGAGCTTCACACAACATGCCTATTCCGTACTACATATTTCCGGATCTAAATGCAGACTCAACCCCTGGAATCACTTACGCTTTCCACCTCTTGGTGGAGGATCTCATGCACATGCATAAAGTAGGACTTCACTTGTCCAAGAAGGAGATCGTTACCATTAACGATCGCTTCAGAGCCATAGAAAACTGGCCGGTTGGAAATCACCGCGATGGCCTTGCCTCCACAACGATGGCCTCGGATCTTAAGTCGGACCGCTGAAGCACCACTGGCGGCCGAAATCCTTCTCCTTCTTCCTCCTCCAAGCTTTCTCTTCTCTCTTCTTAGAAAGAGAATATAGAATGAGAGAATACTCTCAATCCAAGGTCTTATCACTGTAGGGGGGAAGCTTGGACCACAGGATCCAAATAGAAGGAAATGAACGGCTAGGATTTGCCCAGAAAAGCATCTTCCCTGGGCTGACACGGCTTGTGACACGCCTATGTCACAAGTCGTGTTCCCTAAACGGTTAAGGAACCGACTCTATCCATACCAGGACACGGGCTTAGACACGCCCGTGCCAACCACCTGACACGCCCGTGTCATGAGGTATACGCCCGTGTTGAGGGGCGTGTCCCTCAATCGACACAGTACCAACTGTCTCGAGAAGGACACGACTAAGGCACACGCCCGTGTCCTTGGCCGTGTGCCAAACACGCCCCTGTGACACGCCTGTGTCACAGGCCGTGTGCCACACTCAACACAGCCCGGTTACTAACCCGAGAAGGACATGGCCTCGGACATGCCCGTGTCCCTGGCCGTGTAACCTTGACACTCCCTGGGACACGCCCATGTCCCAGGCCGTGTACCTCACTCGAGACACACTCGAGACCCACTCGAGTACCCAGAGCTGGACACTCCCTGGGACACGCCCGTGTCTCAAGCCGTGTCACCCAGCATGAACTCCAAATCGGGTTTTGGGTATTACAAGACCTTCCTGAGGTAATTGATCGGGTGTTGGATCTGTCCTTCATCTTTGACTATGACCGAGCTGAGCACGTGCGACGAGACTACCAAGTATATGAAAATGGATTCCCCTTCAGTGGGATTTGAGAGTAATGGGGAAGTGTTCAGGTACTGTTTGAGGTATATAAATACAGTTTGACACTCATCCATCCATTGGAATCCAGTGCAACGTACCCCGCAGAGTGCTTTGGAGAAAGGGAGGAACTTGTCCCCCGTTAGAGCCAGGAAGCAGAGAGTGCAACTATTCTTCTGTTTAGACGGTGAACTTCCTTGATAGTGCGACGAGGAGACATGCCCTTCAACGCTCTGATCTTTTTGTGTCCGTCTCTATTTCTCACTGTATAACCATGAAGCCTAGGAACTTCCTCGTGGTAACATCAAACGCATACTTGGAAGAATTTAGGCGTAGTTGGAAATGATGGAGGAGTTAGAAACATTTATCCAAGTCTTCTAGGTGATGGCCCCGCTGAATGCTCTTTACTAGCATGTCATCTACGTAAACCTCTATGGATTGTCCGATGAGACTTTTGAATACTTGATTCATCAGCCTTTGGTATGTAGCTTTGACGTTCTTTAGTCCGAAAGGCATCACTTTATACTAGTACACCCTTATATCCATACAAAAGGCAGCGTGCTCTTCATTCACCGGGTTCATCCGAATCTGATTGTATTCTGAGTAGACGTCTATGAAGCTAAGGAGTTTGTGAACGGCTGTTGCGTTTACGAGTTGATCGATGCGGGGGAGAGGGAAGCTGTTTTTTTAGTCAAGCTGGTTATGATCGTTGTAGTCGACGCTCATCCTCCACTTTCTTGAAGCCTTTTTACCATGACCACGTTGACGAGCCAGGTGGGGTACACTGCCTCCCGGATGAATTGCACAGCCAAAAGCTTGTCTACTTCTTTCTCAATGGCGTAGAGACTCTCGGGTGCAAAGTTACGCTTTTTCTGGACCACGAGTCTGCATGCTGGGTTGATATTTAATGAGTGTGATGATTTGTGAATCTACTCCTGACATGTCCTCGGGACTCCATGCAAATATATCCTGGTTGGCGTATAATAAGTTCATGTATTCCCCTTGCTTCTCTGGGTAAAAGAGTGATACCATCAGCACCGTACGGGCGGGGTCCCTTGCACAAAACAAAACCTTGATTAGGCGCTCCACCGACGTTGCCCTTTGTATTGTAGCTTTATCCCACAAATCGAATTTTTCGATGTGATGGGTTGCCGCCTGCAACGACTGAGCATGGTTGAGGTAATAGATCTGTGCCATCGTCTGATTCCCTCGAACAACGCCCATGTCGTCGTGTGTCAGAACTTCATTGCCAGATGCAGCACAGAGGGAATCACTCCAAACGCGGTTTGTAGAGCCCTGCTGAAAATGACATTATAAGCAGAGTTACACTTCATGAACTGGATATTGCGGGTTGCTTGCGCCGGGTACTCTATCATGGTTGCCTGGAGAAAGATCACTCCCCGCGCTAGGACTGACCAATTGTTGAATCCATAGATGGGTCCATTTGCCAGACAAAGATATTTTTTGCGAATCCCCATGCTCCGAAACACGTCCATGTATAGGACGTCGACCGAGCTTCCGTTGTCAATGAGAATCCTCTTGACTTTAAGGCAGGAATCTGCTATCCCTGTGCTGATGACGAGGGGGGTCTTGATATGGCTTGCGCACCCCTAACATGCCTTCGTATCGAAGCGGATGATGTTGTCCCTGCGCGCCCTTTTGTCGAGGTGGTCTCCCTTATGTAATATTTTGGCAAAAACTTATTTAGCCAAGGCGGGGTGGGGTCCGACAATTGTCTTTACTTCCATGCCTTGAGAGCATACCCCCTTGCCTCACGGTGCTTTGCAAGAATTGTAGTGCAGGTCAAGTGACGAGCCTTCTCTGGCGTTGCTGCTGGTTTGGGGTGCTTGGGTGTGGCAAGCGCTGCTTCCGGGGAGTTGTAGAGTTTGGGAAAATGTTTCCACAGACGTCGTCAAACTGTTGCGGGCCACCCAGTTTTTTCCCGGTCCGGAGAATCAGACCGCCTTAGCTTGGAGTCGGACCGAGCCCGCGAACAGTCAAAGACAAATAGCATGAAATGACAAACAACTTTTTTTGACGTGAAAACCGAAAAAAAATGAAAAATCACGTGGCCGGATTAGTGTCGGGCCAAAATCCACTATTTTGTTGAACTTTACAAGAGTTGGGATAAGTCCTCAGAGTGTGACAAGCCACCTCTCCGTTATAATCGCAGAATATGAAAATAGCAGTGAAAAAGCCAAGTTCACAGAGCCTGGATGTGAACACTCAAGTTGGGAAAAATCACTAAGTCCAAGGAGCCTCAATAGAAGGGCTCTTGCTGAGGCGGGGTCTCATTGGGAGTGCTCCTGTGGAGAAGAACGTCATGCCATGAAATCTTGATGGAGCATTTGCGTTAGAAGGGGAGTGGAGCGAATTCCTAAACGGATGATCAATCTAAGTCCCACGATCTCACCGAAAAACCTCATAACTCTTTCTAGCCTCTGGATTTGCTTGACTTCGAATGAGGGTCTGAGGAGCATTTTATAGTTTTCTTGAGGGATACGTCGATAATTGCGCTGTGACGTAAATTTTGCTGGCGAATTACGTCGTTCCATTTCGGTCATCAGGATCGCCAATTTTAGCAAAACAACAAATGCCCCTGATAACTTCGCAAAAAGAAGTTATCTTGCTCCTTATTTTTAACCATATTTATTGATTTTATATCATAATTATGAATGAAAAGTATAAATATTCAAATAAATTATTAATTGTAGTTGAAATGATTATTACGGTTATTTTGGCATGATTTCACGATAGGATTTATGAAGAAATTGAGTTGAGAACCGAATGCTACAAGTTGTTGAGAAACTGAAAAATGTTGTAACATAATTTGGATGTTATAACATTCCTGGCAGGTCAAACAGTGCAGAAATCAAGAAATTGAAAGGTTACAACACCGCTCTGGAATGTTACAACATCGTGAGCAGTTACATGAAACTGAATCCCGAATTTCAGCCATTTTCAACCGTTGCACTTGAAATTAAAGCATCTGTTCAGCATTAAAATATTACAAAACAGTGGGCCCCACGTGAGAAAAGAGGGGGAGGACTTAAAAAGGGAGTTACGACCAAAGTAGGGGGCATCTTTTGGAGAGTTCAGACATTAGAGAGTTCAGACATTAGAGAGTTGAGAAAATCTGAGAAGAAGGTTTTTCGCCCAAGGAGAAGAAGAGCTGGAACTTCATTTTTTGAGGCAGGAAACACTGCAAAATCACTAAAGAAGGGAAGATTTACTGTTTTACAACATGTTTAGTAAGATCTTTCCATTATTTTGTTTCTCCTCCTCAAGCATGAACTAATTTCTTAAATCTTGTGTTGTGAAAATACTATTTCTCTTGTAATGATTATGGTGTTTTAACTATCCTTTGTGGTTGTTTGATGATTGGTTTTTATCATTCTTATGATCTTTATTTTGGAACTTTTGTCCAAAGTTTCGCCTTTTTACTGCGCTTCATAATTCGAGAGAGGAGTTGCGCAAGTGAGTCATAAGTTCGATATAACGTTTGAAGAGAGAAAGAGATTTCCTCTTGGCGTTAGCAGCATAGATTTTTATTCCTATTGCGGTTCTTTATTTTACTCGAGTTAGAGATAATAGAGGAGATAAGGAATTAGGGAGATCCGGTATCGAGAGGTACGGTTTTCTAATTTAAAATCGTTGCAGAGTAATTCATCACACATATCTCACAATGCGTCATTTATAGAATCATAGCATTAGATCTAGGAAATCACAATACAAGATTATTTCTCAACATCGTTTACAAAGTATTTTTCCTAAGGATCTATAGCTAATTTTAATTTAAAATCGTTTACTGAAAACGTTGCTTTCATAATTTAACCTCAAGTATTTGAAAAGCTTGGATTTAAAGAAAAGGCATAACTGGTATTTGCAAGCACTGAACCACCCACCCCTCCGTGGAAACGATCTCGATTCTCACTTTATTACTTGACACGACACGTGCTCTTGCGTTTTAAATACACACCGGTTTCGGGCGTATCAGCCCCTCAGGCAGTCCGGGCGGCCCAGGCAGGTTGCTCGACGGCGGCGGCAGGTGGCGATGACCGGAGGCGGCAACGACGACTGGAGGCGGCGCCGACGGCTATCGGCGTGCGCCACACATGGCACTTGCGCGTGTGGCGCTAACGCGCATGCCACGCGTGGCGCCTACGCGCATAGCGCGCACGACGTGTGCGCGCAAGGCGCTCGCGTGCGCGCGTGCGCGCGTGCAGCCATGCGCGCGGTGCACCGCGCAGACTGCCTCGTGCGTGGTACCGCGTGGGCCGTGCGCATGCGGGCAGCACGCGCGGTGACGTGCGCATGCGGGCAGCACGCGCGGTGCCGTGCACGGGTTCCTATGCGCGCGGTGTCGTGCGCGGGTTGCGGTGTGAGAGCGCCGCGTGCGCTGCCTCGCGCGGGCTGCTGTTCGCGCGCTTGTGCGGCGCTTGTGCCCATGCGAGGCACGTGCAACTCTTGCGCGCACACCTACGTGCGACGCTTGCATGTAGGCTTGCTTGACCGGGCTTGCTTCCTTTGGGCCTTCGGTCAAAATCGTCCAGATTTAACTTAAAAAATTCAGGTGGAGCCCCATCACTAACTAAACCTACATAAGTTGATTAAAAGGAGGAAAATAAAAATAGTGATTAAAGCTTGAATACATGTAGATCAGTGAGCATATACATTCCTATAAAAACAGTGAAAAATTAAAAATTGAAATGAATAAAAAAAAACTGAAAACTGAAAATACAAGAACAGAAGGAACAAGAGGATGAAGGAAAAGGGAGAACAAGAAGAGAGGGGAGATTAATATGGATCCGTTTGGCACGGTGGTGGTGGCGGTAAACGCATGAGTTAAATCGTTATTCGTTAAGAATCATCTAACAAATATAATCTGTTTAACATAAAAGTGGATGAAATTTTTTAAGCAGGCATTAACGAATGACAATTCAACCCATATTCATAACCGCCGCCACAGTGCCAAAGAGAGCCTTAAGAGGAAAACAAAGGGCGGACTGACTATTTGGAAGAGATGGTGATCAACTTGAAACTGAGAAAAAAAATCTCAAGAATAAGAAGGAAAAGAGGAATATGAAATACAATTTATAAAAATAAAGCAAAAAATTTTTAGAGGGGTGAGAGAAGCAGTAAAATTTTTAAAGCAGCATTGCAAAACGTTATTTTTTCAAACTGACTTTTCAAACCGACTTTTCTATTTAAAGCAGCATTGCAAAACGTTATTTTTTTCAAACAATTTCATCATTTTTGTCATCACTATGCAATGTGAAATACAATTTATAAAAATAAAGCAAAAAATTACAACAAAAAACATACCAATCTCACAATTTGCACATCTGTAAGACTTAAACATACAAACCAATCCATCAATTGCCCATAACATTACTAATAATGTTCACAACATAAGCAAGTTATATTTTCTAAACTACCGCGTAGCGGGCCTAAACTTCGAGAGATTGTTAGCACCGGGCTCCGTTCCGAGATATAGAAGAGGGTGGAGGGGCGCTTTGCCGCATGGAGGAACCAACGTGCATAATCAAAGTGGAGGAATCAATGTCCATATCACAGTGGAGGAAATATTATAAACCTATAAAGCGTGGGAATGCACACTTATTGTTTTTGGGTGTTATGTTCAGATCATTTTTGACCATATGCAAATAAGATTAAGTGTAAATAAAACTAAAAAATCATAAAGACTTGCGAACTCGTAAAGTGCCGATCTGCACATAGCTGTTTTGACAATTTTTTGAAAGCACAATTTGCACATAGTCAAAACTAATTTGCATGGCTTATTTGCTCCGATGAGTTTGGCCAAAAACACCATTGTCATAGAATTGTATGTTTGGCAAAATAAAGATTATGATCACTATCAAGAAAATAAATTAGTTTTGAGCTGCATGAATTTTTTAGATGAGGTTGGGCATTCACGAACGACAGTTTACGATTACTGTGTTCACCACCGCTCCAAACGAAGCCAAAATTTACTTGTTTTTTGCGGCGCGTTACCCGATCCTAATAGCTCCGCCTAAACTTTTCTAGTGTAAATTTTAGGTACATTATGTAAGGAATCCGGAGCGCCGAGAAGAGGAAATTCGAAAATCGAATAACAAAACACAGAGCAATCAAACACACAGGTATTACAGAGGTTCACCCAAAACCGGGTTACGTCCTCTCTCCCCTTCTTCCTCCTTCTTGTATTCACCAAAAGATTACAGGTTACAAAAGGGTACAAAGGCCAAAGCCGACCCTACCTTCACCTTCTTCTGGACAAGAAATTACCCGAGAAAAAACTCCCCTGAACGACGCCTCCAACGATAAACCTCGTATACGTCTTCTTCAGGAAATACGCAGCCGTCAATCTCTCTGAAATTAGCTTCGCTTACCCTAATCCCCGAAAAACGGGATATAAATACTCAGGAGTAAAAAACGACTCAAAACGTCGAACGCAGAGCCGAGCTCGACGCTCGGGCGTCGACCGGAGGTCGACGATCTCACCCGAGGTCGACGCTCGGCGCATCAGCGATGGTCGACGCCCCAGGCAGAGCTCGACGCTCGGGCGTCGACCGGAGGTCGACGATCTCGCCCGAGGTCGACGCTCGACGCATCAGCGAAGGTCGACGCTCGACGCCAGCTGAGGTCGACGCTCGACGCCAGATGAGGTCGACGCTCAAGCGTGAGCTCGACGATCGTCGACCTCTCCTCAAACAGAGGGACAAGAATGCATACAGGGGCTGCTTCACACTCCCTTGCCTCTAAGCTCACTTGGGCTAACCCGGTGTGAGAAACAAGAGGCCCTGAAGTGATTCACCACCCCAACATTCTCCCACTTGGTGGAAACCTTCAGCACATGAGAGCAGCTCCTCCAGACTTCCTCTTCAAACCCACTGCTGTAGCACACCATTCAAACTTGGCAACAGGCACAGCTTTGGTTAAGAAATCAGAACTGTTCTCCTTAGTGTCAACCTTCTCCAGTTGCACTACCTGCTTCTCCACCTTCTCCCTGATGAAGTGATATTGAATATCAATATGCTTGGTCCTAGCATGGAATGCAGGATTCTTGGCTAACTGAATAGCCCCTTGGCTGTCACACCACAACCTCACAGGACCCTGCTCAAAACTGAGCTCCCTGCACAACCTCCTCAACCATATGGCTTCCTTACAGGCATGTGTAAGGGCCATATATTCAGCTTCTGTCGACGAGAGTGCAACCACTCCTTGCCGTCGACTCATCCAACTGACAGCACCACCAAACAGGGTGAAGACATACCCACTGGTGGACCTCCTGCTGTCCAGATCACCACCCCAGTCAGAGTCCACGTGTCCAACCACGTCCAGGACTCTCCCATCAACAGCACCTTCAAAGCAAATAGAGTAGTTTGAAGTGCCGCGAAGATACCTGAACACCCGCTTCACAGCGTTCCAGTGCCCCTTCCCAGGTTTGGCCATGTACCTGCTCAACACTCCCACTGCCTGTGCGATGTCAGGACGAGTACAAACCATGGCATACATAAGGCTCCCCACAGCACTAGCATATGGAACCTTCTCCATGTCTTCCATCTCCTCATGTGTCTTGGGACACATCTCCGCAGATAATTTCTCCCCAACCGGCATAGGGGCACCAACAGGTTTACAGTCAGCCATGTTGAACTTCTTCAACACCTCTTCGACGTACCTTTGCTGCCCCAACCACAGCTTCTTCTTGCTTCGGTCTCTGGTAATCTGCATCCCCAAGATCACACTTGCTGGCCCCAAATCCTTCATTTCAAACGTGGCAGAGAGCAGCTTCTTCAACTGTTGGATCATCTTGACACTATTCCCTACGAGCAGCATGTCATCTACGTAGAGTGTCAGAAAAGTGAAGTGCTCTCCCTTCCTTTGGAAATACACACAGTGGTCAGAATTCGACCTTTCTAAACCCAACTCCAGCATGTAGGTGTCGAACTTCTGATACCACATCCTCGGAGATTGCTTAAGTCCATAAAGGGACTTCTTCAACCTGCACACCTGATCCTCCTTGCCCTTGGCCTCGAATCCTTCAGGTTGCCGCATGTAAATCTCCTCCTCCAAATCCCCGTGAAGAAACGCCGTCTTCACGTCCATTTGCTCAATCTCCAAATCATGCACAGCCGCAATGGAGAGAACCATCCTGATAGAAGTGAGCTTGGCCACCGGCGAGAAAATCTCGTCGTAGTCCACACCTTCAACCTGTGAGAATCCCTTGGCAACCAACCTTGCCTTATATTTCTCCACAGTGCCATCAGCCTTCACCTTCTGCTTGAAGACCCATTTGCTTCCAATGGCCTTCCTTCCTTTCGGAAGCTTGCACAGACCCCAAGTCTGATTCTTCCGCAAGGAAACCATCTCATCCTCCATAGCAAGCTCCCACTGATTTGCATCAGCCCTCGACCTCGCATCCCTGGCTGAAATGGGATCTTCTCCAAGCATGTTCAAGCAATATTGTGCTCCAACAGCACTAAGGGAAAACCGGAGTGGTGCCCTCCTCTCCCTCGTTGAGCGCCTCAGAAGTGGAGCATCAACAACCTCCTCTTCTGACTCATCATCAAAGCCCACCTCTCCCAAGTCATCAGATTCAGAATCTGAATCCGAACCTTCTGTAGTAGTAATCTGAGCATCCTCCAAGGAGGCTTCCATGCTCCCTTCCACTACCAGCTTCTCTGCATCCTTCTCTTCTTCCACTCGTGTAGTGACTTGAGGACGGACTTCATGAAAGACCACATCCTTACTATACGTCACCGTCTTCGTCACCGGGTTCCAAAGCTTGTATCCCTTGATGCCATCTTTGTAGCCCACAAAGATGCACCGCTCGGACTTCATATCCAGCTTCCCCCTTTTCTCCTTTGGAATGTGAACGTATGCATCACATCCAAAAACACGAGCATAAGCCAATTTTGGCTTCTCCTTAAATATGGCCTCAAAGGGGGTACACCCCTTCACTGCAGATGTAGGGGACCTGTTCTTCAAATGATTAGCGGTAGCTACCGCTTCAGCCCAGAACTCCTTCCCCAAACCGGCCCAACAGCGCATGCACCTCTCTTTCTCAATCAAGGTCCGATTGAGCCTTTCCGCCACTCCATTCTGCTCTGGAGTATACGGCGTGGTCTTCTGACGTGCAATCCCCTGCTCAGTACAGTACTGCTCGAAGGCATCCGAGCAATACTCCCCTCCGTTATCAGAACGGAGGACTTTCACCTTTCTCTCCAACTGGTTCTCCACCAGGTTCTTAAACTCCTTGAACCTGTCTAGAACTTCTGCCTTGGACCTGAGAAAATAAAGCCAGGAATAGCGAGAATAATCATCAATGAAAGATACATAATACCTAACTCCACCAAGGGATGGAACTGGAGTAGGTCCGAATACATCAGAATGGATCAAATCAAGAGGGCCAGTGGCCCTAGTCCCTGCTCCGTGAAAGCTAACCCGGTTCTGCTTGCCGAGTAGGCAATGCTCGCAGAACCCAAAGCTCGAGGTGCACATGGGCACACCCTCCACCATCTGGTCGGATGTCATAGCCGACATCCCCTTCTCACTGATATGTCCAAGCCGCTGGTGCCACAGCCTGGACTGCCCCTCCTGGTCCTCCTCTTTGCCTTCAGAAATAAAGGCCCCACTAGGCACCACTGTATCAGCAAGAAGTTTGTACAGTGTTCCATGCCTAATGCCTTTGGCAATCACCATCGCTCCTCGGGTCATCCTGCACGAGTGCAAGTCACAACTGAAGATCACACCTGCATCCGCCATAGATCCCACCGAGATCAGATTCCTGCACATTCCAGGAATGTGCATCACCCCCGGAAGGGTCTTCATGGTGCCGTCGGCCATCTTCAGCCTCACCTTGCCACGCCCAATGATCTGAACAACAGTATCATCTCCAAGCATAACATCACCACCCTCAAACCTCTCATATTCACAGAACCAGTGTCTATGAGGAGTCATGTGGTAAGAGGCTCCTGTATCAACATACCACACATCAGCATCCTGATGAGCAACACATGCAGCTGCGATGTACATGTCACCACTGTCAGCCTCCTTCTTGGCACCCGAAGTTGACCCTCCATCCTTCTTCTGAATGGGCTTGTTGGGACATTGAGATTTCACATGCCCAACCTGATTACACTTCCAGCACTTGATGGGCTTCTTCTCTTTCTCTCTTTCTCTGCTCTTGGACCTACCCCGAGATTTATCTCGAGATCCTCCTTGCTTATTATCCCTCCATTGAGGGCGAGATCTGGATACACTCAATGCACCTTTGCTGGTCTTCTCTGAGCTTCCTCTCCTGGTCTCCTCAGATAAAAGAGTAGCACATACTGACTCACTGGTTAGAGCCCTATCTCCATTGCCCCCAATGGCAACAATAACATTGTCCCAAGAGTCTGGCAATGAACAGAGCAAGGTAATGGCTCTATCTTCATCAGAGATTTTTTCACCAATAGAGATCAACTGACCCACAACCGTGTTGAAATTGGTCAGGTGTTCTGAGAAAGAACCGCCATCATGCATCTTCAAGTTGTACCACTTCTTCCGCAACAGCAACTTGTTCACCAGAGATTTGCTCTGGTACAGAGTCTCCAACTTCCGCCATAAACCTTGACCCGAAGTTTCCTCCATGACGTTTGTTAAAACAGAGTCTGTAAGAAACAGCCGGATCAGACCTTTGGCTTTCCGATCGGCTTTTGTCCAGGCTGCAACAACCTCCTCCGTAGATTTCTCTTTCGGTGGATCATCTGCTATTGCTCCCCACAAATCTCGATCCACCAACAGATCTTCCATCTTCATCTTCCACAGATCAAATCGACTGCCATCAAACTTCTCTATCTCGATCCGCACTCCTCCTGAACTCATTTCCAAGAATCGAGAGAACCTCCCTCTGATACCAAATGTAAGGAATCTGGAGCGCCGAGAAGAGGAAATTCGAAAATCGAATAACAAAACACAGAGCAATCAAACACACAGGTATTACAGAGGTTCACCCAAAACCGGGTTACGTCCTCTCTCCCCTTCTTCCTCCTTCTTGTATTCACCAAAAGATTACAGGTTACAAAAGGGTACAAAGGCCAAAGCCGACCCTACCTTCACCTTCTTCTGGACAAGAAATTACCCGAGAAAAAACTCCCCTGAACGACGCCTCCAACGATAAACCTCGTATACGTCTTCTTCAGGAAATACGCAGCCGTCAATCTCTCTGAAATTAGCTTCGCTTACCCTAATCCCCGAAAAACGGGATATAAATACTCAGGAGTAAAAAACGACTCAAAACGTCGAACGCAGAGCCGAGCTCGACGCTCGGGCGTCGACCGGAGGTCGACGATCTCACCCGAGGTCGACGCTCGGCGCATCAGCGATGGTCGACGCCCCAGGCAGAGCTCGACGCTCGGGCGTCGACCGGAGGTCGACGATCTCGCCCGAGGTCGACGCTCGACGCATCAGCGAAGGTCGACGCTCGACGCCAGCTGAGGTCGACGCTCGACGCCAGATGAGGTCGACGCTCAAGCGTGAGCTCGACGATCGTCGACCTCTCCTCAAACAGAGGGACAAGAATGCATACAGGGGCTGCTTCACACTCTCTTGCCTCTAAGCTCACTTGGGCTAACCCGGTGTGAGAAACAAGAGGCCCTGAAGTGATTCACCACCCCAACACATTAAGCGTACCTAAAGATGGTATGCTCAATGAGAAATTTAGGCTAGAATTTTTATCTTTTAGCAAAAAAGTTTCGAAATATTGATTCTTATATTTTTATGTTCATTTGAAGTACTTAAATGAATTTTTTTTTTGGATGAAAATATACTATATATATATATATCTTTATTATATAAAGCGATATACATATCTCAAGGCACACCGCAATTTCAATATCAGTCACACGATCATTCTTTAATCAAAGGCCACGAAACAACTTACACCAGAGCTATGGATTGTCTCTGCAAAAGCAACAGATCGCGACTGAATCCACTTTCAATAACACCGATCTTGAAGTATCTGAAACCACTTTCATGTGCTTCCATCCCCGCACCTCTTCACCGCTCCTCAACGTCCACCTCTCCAGGTATGCAACTTCGTCGCCCTTCCTATTCTCATTGTTGTTCTTTTCTCTCCCGATCCCCTGCAGATGCCGCTTTCATTTCCTACGAGAAGCCTCCACAATGCCTTTGTTCAACGATCGTCTTTTTAGGTCTCTTTCGGCGTCGGCTTCTCCCGTTTGCTCCATTGACGACGTTCAGTTGCTTCCTTTGAAGTAGGGCTCCATTGCCGCAAGAAACTCCATCCGCAGCCTACTTTCTTCGCAAGAAGCTCAAACGTCATCCTTCTACATCTCTTGCTTCCTCTTTCAAGCTGCAGAAACACCATCCACAACCTCCTACATCTCTTGCTTTCTCTTTCAAGCTACATAAGCTCCATCGGTATACCCAGATTCTCCCCCCTTTCTTCCTTCTCTCAAAACCCCCATTCACTGTAATCGATCTCTTATTTTGTCTTCTCAGCAGAAGTAGCACTTCCCAATCACACACACCTTCTCCTTTTGAGCTCTCCAGCCGTGCAGAGCACTTCCACAGAATGTTCTGTGTCCTGCTTTTACCTTTATGTCTCTTGCTTTGGTAATCATCTAACCACGAATTCAGTTAAGCCATTAGATACCACCTGAAGGCTTTCAAATTTTTCTAAATATAAGCTATTAAGCACTTCTAATGGTGTAGAATTCTGATATTGGAAGGCAAACGAAGGTCTCCCTGGTAGTCATTGAGATGACACTACCTCCAAAGATATGTTATTAAGTACTTCTAATGGTGCATATTTCAGTTATTAAATCTTCTGAACCATTACGCCTACTGTTCTACCATTTTGAATATATAGCAATCCCTCTCTATATAACAAACATACACAACAGAGTGCAATAAAATTAAATTTTATTACATAAATTATTATTTGATAAAGTTTGAAATTTTTTATCTCATTTTATTCAGCTAGGTAGAGCAATAGTGCTGAATTCCTGGAGCTGCATTAAGAGGGTAATGGAGAATATTTTCTTCATGGAAACAAAATCGGCATGTGAATTGGGAGTAGCAGGTTTTTGTCTGTTATAGTTCATGTGATGACTCTATCCTCTGTAAGTACAATATGCCATTATTCTATATTTGTAGCCGCACATATGGATTCAAACCATGACAGCCATCCGGTACATGACATATGATTGTGCTTGGCTATTAGGAAACCAATGGCTTGGATACACTTTATTTAGAGACAGGATGATGGTTGCACACCACCATTGGTCTCCTCATTGAAGCCATCATGCACATCCGACCATAAGGTCATCAGAGAAAAGCACACAATAAAGTTGGCGATCATTCATCAATGATAATGGCTGGAAAATGTAATGCAGACATTTAGAGAATGCCAGGAACATATAAATCAATTACCTGGAGGCAGTGCAAGGGAAATCTTCGTTTGCCTTTCAATATCAAAGCTCTACAATAGGTGTTGACCATGCTGAAATTGATACATGCATGATTAAAATTTTTGGTATTATATCACATCAAAGTGTTTGCTTCAGATATTAGTTTTTTTTCAGCTTTGATGAATTTAGTGATCTTTTCATGATGTTCATAGGTGGTCTGACCATGTCTTTGCTCCTTTTTTCATTGTTCATAGTTTTTTTGCCTGAATCAATCCGACCTGCAAAAGAAGATGACTGTGATAAGATTTCTCCTTTATATTTGAAATGACTTCTGGGAATTTGATCATGAAAGAACTTTTGGTGAGTAAAATAGCACTTTCAAAATAAAAAGAATAGTAAAAAATAGATCATGGATGGTGTGAAAAAGTATTCATCAACCACATTCTAAGTTGCATTGAATTTGTGAAGCAGATTTCCTGAAGTGAAGCAAAGAAGAATGTGATCAGTTGGGATTAAAGAGGTATATCTATACCTATTCCCCCGTTTATCAATTTACATGTTCTAACCCTTAGATTTCAGATTCATGAATTTCAATTTCCCGATTAAACACTTTTAAATTTTCATATTTGTTTGTGATTGTTACATAATTTCTTATAATCTTAACTTCATGTGACATGTGACAGATAAATGATAATTCTTCTCTATTTTTTTTGGTAGGCCCTGTGGCTTCTGGAGTATAAGGGGACTCTGGATTCATAACCTCACTTGAAATCTCGAACTATGCTCATCCTTACCATTCCAACTTGAACATATTTCATTTTCTGGTAATACTATTCCTTAATCAATTAATGTACTCTTGATTCCTGTATTCTAAGTGTGCTTTGAGGTATTAGTCAAGTAGTGACTAAACAAAGTACGGTAGATTTTGTGAGGAATGCTAATAGAGTTGCTCTTTAGTATTGGCCGTTAGAGGGTCAAGCCAAACAAATAGATTTTCATTTATATGTTTTACAAGTTTATAATTTATCTCTCTTTCTTTTTTTATTCTTATACTTTGTGTATTTTGAGGTATTAGTCAAGTAGTGGCTAAGAAAATCACGACTCTGTGATTTATGTTAATATGGTTGTTTTGTAGTATTGGCCGGTAATAGGTCAAACGGATCAAATAATTATTTATTTATATATTTTACAAGTACATACTTGATTTTTACTTCACTATTGATAGAATTTATGTACTTTACATTGAATTTACATTGCTCAAGTGCATGCGCAAGCATCGCGCCTGGAAGCGGGCGCAAGTAGCGCGCCTGGAAGCGGGCGCAAGCAGCGCGCCTGGATGCGGGCGCAATCCGCTTGGATACGGGTGCACATTGCATGGATGCGGGCGCAACCCGCCTGGATGCGGGCGCAAACAGCCTGGATGTGAGAGCACCACGCCTGGATGTTGCGCACCGCAGCGACACATCAAGAATGGGTGAAGCCCACGAACAATGTCACTACCCACGAACAATGTTGCCGCCCACAAACATTATCGTTGCCCACGAGCAATGTTACCACCTACGACAAATGTCGCCCCCACGACCAATATCGTCGCTCACGACCAATGTTGCCGCCCACGACCAATGTTGCCACCCACGACAAATGCCACTCCCGCGACCATTATCGCCGTCCACGACACATGCTGCCTCCCACGATCAATGTCATTGCCAAGCGGGCGAATCCCGCAGCACCGCATCGAGAACGGGCGAAGCCCGTTCGAAAATGCTAGTATATATATATATATATATATATATATATATATATATATATATATATATATATATATATATATATATATATATATATATATATTTCTTTTATGATGTTTTTAAATTCAGATATAACTATAATTTAAATTGAAAATACAGCACGATTCATAAATACGTGAGCGTATAAAAAAGGTGTGTTGAAGCCAAAATTGACCCCAACGAAAGTTCACAAACCAGAGTGCAGCCGATGCCTACTTCTCTCTTATCTCGACCCTTGACTGGCTGCTAAGGTCAAAAGACTGACCCAAAGCCTCAGCTGGGAGGTCCCACCACACACCCGGAAGATCTCTGAGAGCTTTCCCTCCAAAGCCAAATGCTGGGCTGGGAGCTCCTCAGAAGGCACTAGAGTTGGAGAGTAATGAAAGTCCTGCCTTCCAAAGAGCCCATATGGGTCTTTTTATAGTCTTCCTTTGACCTGAAAATACTGAACTACCCCTGAGGGGTCTGCCAATAGCCGAATCCCGCTGTCATCCCAAGGGCATTTGGGTAATTTTACCTCGGGATAATAATAATATAATCCCATTTACGAGCGCTGGGCCCTACCACGTGGGCCCACCTGGCGAGAACCCCGGCCGTGAAGGCTCTCGCTGGACCCCCAACTGGGCCAACCTTGGCGAGACCCCTTGCCAGGGAGGTTCGCGCGCCCTTCGCGGTCTTGAATCTATCGCGACTGAAGGCTTACTTAGGGCCTTCTCGCCTGCCCTGGGCGGGAGCCTGCGTTAGGGTGGAAGCTTCCGCGGTCGACGATCTCTCCTGCCGAGAGCTCGACTATCTGCGTTGGTCGGTCGACGATCTCTCCTGCCGAGAGCTTGACTATCTGCGTTGGTCGGTCGACGATCTCTCCTGCCGAGAGCTCGACTATCTGCGTTGGTCGGTCGACAATCTCTCCTGCTTTTTCCTGCCCTTGGCGGGAGCTCCCACGGGACGAGAACTTCACAAGTATGCTTTAGGGTTAACCCAAGGCTAACCTCAGGCTAGCCCAATTCCTCAGTGGTATCCCCGGGTCCCACCCAGCGAATATGGGATTGTACACAATCCCCGCTCTTTTCGAGCTAGCCCTGCGCTCGACAAGACAAGTCCAACCCCCGAAATATTCGCTGGACACGTGCCCACCTACCGAGGGAATCTTTTGGTGGGTCCTACTGCAGCTATAAATATGCACTGATAGGCGTCCATACGCCCTGCCCTTGAAGTACGGTTTTCCAACTGAGCTCTCGCCTCAGGGATTTTTGCGCGAGCTTACCATGCATCCCAAACGCACCGCCAAACCGCTTCCGCAAGACCTCCAAGACCGGCTGGCCGCTGCCCAAGCGCGGGCCTTGGCTAACTGTGCGGCGGTGGCTCCATAGTTAGCGAGAAAGACTTCCACCGCCGGGCCGTCCGAGCCGAAGAAGAAGGAAAAGAAAAGGGCGAAGGTGGTCCGGCGGGACCTTTCTCGCGAGAATAGGGATCCTCCTTCCCCCACTCCCAATCCTGCGGGGGATCCTTCTCCGCAGAAGGTAATCCTTTCAACCGTTCCTATCGAGCTGATTGTGCACTGGATCCGACAGTTAACGTAAGCTTTCGCAGGAAGCCGCTCCTAACGATGGCGCCGAGATCCCGCCAAGTTCTTCGAACCTGCCCGCTCATTCACCCAAGGACCAAACGCGGGTCTTGGAGAGGATTCCTCCGGCCGAAACCGGAACGATAGGTACATTTTCCCTTGTCAATATTTCGACCCGACCTTTTCTTTTCTGAACCGTCTTCTCGCAGTGCCAACTCCCGCCGACCCGGGTCTAACCACCCGGGAAAATGAAGCGAGAACCGTTGAAGTGCCTCCTGCGGTGGCCAATCCTATCCTGCAGGCGGGAGGGGCGGCTCCCGAACCTTCCGCTACCCTCAAGGATGCTGATCGTCCCTTGAGAGAAGACAACTCCCCTCCTGCTTCCGGCCAGGCCGGGATTATCGTGCGCGAGCCCTTCCGCCCGGGGCTGGGCAAGCCTCTTCACCTCCTTTATGGGACCAACGGAGGGGCCGGGCCTTCTCGTCCAACTTTGGTGGTTCTCGCTCAACCGCAGGTATGCGAGACCTTTTAAAACCGTTGATCGCCATGCTTTAACCAAAATTCTCGCACGTTTATTTCGCAGGTGATCCTGGCTTGCGGTCGGGAGTCAACGAGGAAGGAGAAGAAGAAGAAGAAGACGAAGAGGAAGAAGAGGATGAAGAGTCCCCTCTCCCTTCGTCTGGCGAGATAGAGGAAACATTGAACAGCGCTGGGAGCGCGAAGGGGAGAAGGAGGAAGATCTCGGTCATTTTGGTCAAGCTTATCCGGCGAGACCATGCCCATACTGCCGCGGCGAAAGCATTCCGCGAATCCGTGGAGCAAAGGCTGGAGGCTCTGGAGCGGGATTTCTTCTTGGGCGAGACTGATTGTCCGGGAGGGCCTTCTGCCGAGTCTTCGCCAGGGAGGTGCATCTCGCAGATCCGGGATCACGCCAGGCGGATCAACCTTGGGTGTACCACCCTATCGTCTTACTTCAACCCGTTGGCGCCCCCAAGAACTAGGCGGCGAGAACGAGGACGATGGAGCTGGAAACCCTATTAGCCCTCCTGCTTTGAATCTCAATGTATCTCTTTTATCAATGTATCTGTAACAAACATTATTACTAATTAAGTTTTACCCAGCTTGCGCTAGCGAGGATCTCGCTTCTACCCATGTCTCTCTTTTCCTTTTCTTTTTATTGCTCTGCGAGGCTTTTTAATTAAGACGCTTACACCAATCTAGGATGCTTGCGCCAATCTAGGAGGTTTGTGTTAACCTAGGAGGCTTGCGCCAATCTAGGAGGCTTGCGCCAATCCAGGTAGTCGCGTCGAAACCCGAAACGACCGTTGACCGCTGCCATCCCGAGGGGGAGAATCGAGGCGCCGTTAGCCCGGATTCTGACAGCTGTACTCCGCTGTCACTTTCTCTCTCTGTCGGATGAATTCATGATGATTACGTTTTCTTATAAATAGAGAAGTCTACCAACCGCATTTACTTCTTCGATCCGGAACCTCAGCCTTCCCTCCTTGCTTTCGCGTTCTTGCTCTCGCTTCGACCCCTCTTCAGCTCTCGCTCTTACTCACAAACCAACCATGCCTGGCGAGAGCAAGGGTCGCGCCCACTGCGCGGAAGCTTTTCAAAAACACCTCTTCCCTTCCTGCAAGCTCACCCTAGACGAGTATAACCTGATCGTTGACCGCTATATTCCCGCCGGCTTCTCGGCGCAGAACCCGGGGAATCACGATAGGGTGAATACTCCGGGGGCGGGAGAGCTTGTCATCCCCCTCGAGCACTTCGAGGTGGGCTTCCGCCTCCCCCTTTGGCCGGAGGTTCGGCTAGCTCTTCGCTATTATGGGGTGGTTCCCGCCCAGCTAAACCCGAACTCAGTCGCGATACTTATAGCATTCATATGCTATATGCGGTCTGAGAGGATCGAGTTTAGTCTGCCCATCTTCCGGAAGCTATTCAACTTCCGCGCCAAGGGGGGGGGGGTAGTTTTCTTCTCCAGGCAACTGCTTGAGGTTACCGGTCTCGCCAATAAGCACCATCATTGGGGCGAGAAATTTGTCTACGTCAGCGGAGACTTCGGCAACATCCCGCTTCAGCCCGTTCAGTACGAGGACGCGGCCTACAAACCGCCTGCTCTGGGATCGCGCGAGAGCGCAATCCTGGAATTCTTCGGAACCAAGGAGTTCGACGTTCCCTACCTTCGGCGGGACGTCGACTCCCTCCCACTTGTTCACTCGGGCGAAGGTACGGTCTCGCCTCAGATTCTCTCTTTTATCAAAGATTTTCTTGCGCTGAAATGCTTTAACTTTGCAGGAGAGCGGGAGGTCCCTCTGCGCCAGCCCTTTGCTGAAGGCCGGGGTGTCGAGGGTCTGGCCGCAAGAGGCTCCCTTGCGCTCGCGGAAGCTAGCGCCAGCGCCTGCTGAGAAGATCCAGCCCCTCCCATGCCGCCACCGGCCAAGAAGCGGAAGGTCACCCTTCCTCCTCTTCGAACGCTGAAGAGGCCCAAACCTTCTGCTCTTGAGAAGGGGAAAGCCCCGGCCGTCTCGCCTGTCCAACCTCCTCCCGAGGGCAGGTCCTTTGAAGCGATCCTTCAGATGGCCAGCGAGATGGATGCCGCCGCCAAGAGCCGCGCCGAGGCTTCTACCGGGAACCCATCGGCCGCGAGCGGGGCTGGTGGAGGAGTGGTCGCCGCCGAAACCTCTGCCAGTGCCCCGCCCCAGGAGGTGCCGAGAGGGCACAGGAACTTTGGCTTCGGCGTGAAGTACGTCGACGCGGAGGGGAAGCCTCAGATGGAATGGGACCCTGAGTCGAACTTGATCAAAGTTACGACGCTCCTTCCCAGCTGGGCGGAGAGGGAAGATGTGACTGGCGAGGCCTTCTCGCTTGGATACGGCCTTTATAGCCGGGAGGATGCCAGCGTATTTGACCAGATGTCCACCCGCCTTATAGCCTTCGATGCCATCCGGGCTCTATTGCGCGGGTTCGAGCTTGCGCATATGTGTGCGCGCCGAAGCATCACCCTTGACAAGAATTTCACTGATATGCGCAAGGCGAGGGAGGACGCGATGGCTCGAGCGCACACCGCGGGAGAAGAACTCGCGAAAGCTCAACAAGAGCTTGCGGATGCTCGACTGGCGCTGTCTCTACGCCCCGCGACTGAGGTAAGCGAGACCCTCCCGAACCCTTGCCTTCGTTTTTCAAAGTTATGATGGTGCGATGTTTCCAGACTGAACTCCTCTTCTTTTTTTCACAGGATTCCGCCCAAGTCAGGGAGCTTCGCGCAGAGCTGGCCAACGCGCGCTGCGAGAGCGTCCTCTTGAGGGAACAGCTTCGCGCAGAGCTGGCGAAGGTCCCGCCTCCGGAGCTAGATGCGAGGCTGCGGAGTCGTTTCCTCTCGGAGTACGACGTTGACAAGCTGCTCCAAGCCAACGCTCAGGCAACCGTCAAGCTGACGCTCGAGACGCTGCGAGACGTCAAGCTGCTTCGGGAGGACGGCGCGACCATCGACGCTCGCCAACTTCTTCCTTGGCTCTACGATCCAGTTCCCAAACCTCCGGGCGCGCCGGACTCGCCTCCCTCAGACATCCCGAGGACTTCTACCACCGCTGGCGAGACGTCTGAAGAGAGCTCTGGCGATGGTTCAAGCGAGAGCACCAGCGGGAGCTACAGCGCGTCCCCCTAAACTTCTTCTTTCTTTTTGTTTCTTTTGTAATGAGCGAGAGGCTCCAACTTTTGTAACTAATTTTATGTAAAGTAATGTTTCATCTTTCATTTTTAGTGTGCTTGAAAGTATATTATCCTGCCGAATGGCTTCCGCGCGAGCTTCCGCCGAGACCCTTAGTCTCTTTAGGATAACCTTTCTTAGAGACCCGTTAGGCGGGAACCTCGCGTCGTCGATTAAGTCGTCCTGCTCAGGTCCGCCGGGAGCCTCCTTTTGCGAGAACCCCCCTTTGAACGAGACCTTTGCTGGCCGAGACCTCCAAACCGAGGCCTTTTATTGGCCGAGACCTTTGAGCCGGGACCCTTGCTGGCCGAGACCTCCAAACCGAGGCCTTTTACTGGCTGAGACCTCTGAGCCGAGACCTTTAGGGCCTTGCCTCCGGTCTAGGCCAGGGCCCTGCTCACATATTTTTCCGACCAATTAAACCCCTACCCCACCGGCGAGCCGTCGGTCCTGCTAGCTTATAAGGGAGCCTGCGCAGCGGGTCTACCGGGGTTCGAGCCGAGCTCGTTGTAACGTAGTAACTACCAACCAGGGACCAAGGATCAAAGAGTCAAGGACTCCACCTATCCCCCGCAGGCGAGCCTTCGGACCTGCCAACTTGATGAGAGCCTGCGCAGCGGGTCTACCTGGGGCCGAGCCGAACTCGGGGTGTCGTAGAAGCGGCTAAGAACAAAGTATCACAAGAGCCAACCTTTCCCCCACAGGCGAGCCTTCGAACCTGCCAGCTTGATGAGAGCCTGCGCAGCGGGTCTACCTGGGGCCGAGCCGAGCTCGGGGTGTCGTAGAAGCGGCTAAGGACAAAGTATCACAAGAGCCAACCTTTCCCCCACAGGCGAGCCTTCGGACCTGCCAGCTTGATGAGAGCCTGCGCAGCGGGTCTACCTGGGGCCGAGCCGAGCTCGGGGTGTCGTAGAAGCGGCTAAGAACAAAGTATCACAAGAGCCAACCTTTCCCCCACAGGCGAGCCTTCAGACCTGCCAGCTTGATGGGAGCCTGCGCAGCGGGTCTACCTGGGGCCGAGCCGAGCTCGGGGTGTCGTAGAAGTGGCTAAGAACAAAGTATCATAGGAGCCAACCTTTCCCCCACAGGCGAGCCTTCGGACCTGCCAGCTTGATGAAAGCCTGCGCAGCGGGTCTACCTAGGGCCGAGCCGAGCTCGAGGTGTCGTAGAAGTGGCTAAGAACAAAGTATCATAGGAGCCAACCTTTCCCCCACAGGCGAGCCTTCGGACCTGCCAGCTTGATGAGAGCCTGCGCAGCGGGTCTACCTGGGGCCGAGCCGAGCTCGGGGTGTCGTAGAAGTGGCTAAGAACAAAGTATCATAGGAGCCAACCTTTCCCCCACAGGCGAGCCTTCGGACCTGCCAGCTTGATGAGAGCCTGCGCAGCGGGTCTACCTGGGGCCGAGCCGAGCTCGGGGTGTCGTAGAAGTGGCTAAGAACAAAGTATCATAGGAGCCAACCTTTCCCCCACAGGCGAGCCTTCGGGCCTGCCAGCTTGATGAGAGCCTGCGCAGCGGGTCTACCTGGGGCCGAGCCGAGCTCGGGGTGTCGTAGAAGTGGCTAAGAATAAAGTATCATAGGAGCCAACCTTTCCCCCACAGGCGAGCCTTCGGACCTGCCAGCTTGATGAGAGCCTGCGCAGCGGGTCTACCTGGGGCCGAGCCGAGCTCGGGGTGTCGATGAAGATTCCTTTGACCAGGCCTATTCCATCACGGAGATGAGTAGTCATAGCCAATTAGAACAGAAAACATAAAGATTGCATACATAAAGATTGCATACTCAGAGATAGTCAACATTCTGAAATAAACTTATTGAAAATGCAATGGTTGTTTACAACATTACAATCCTTCTTCCCCTCTTACGGGTAGAAGCGCTTCAGATCGTCACCACTCCAGGTATGACTCAAGGTCCTTCCCCCCGCATCCTGGAGATAGTAGCCTCCGTTAACCAGAGCCTTCTCTACTATATAAGGCCCTTCCCAGCTAGGGTTGAGCTTACCGACCGCGGCCGACCTACCTGCAGCGTCGACCTTTTTCAGTACTAGATCCCCCTCGGCGAATTGCTTGACTCTGATGTGCTTATCGAAGTACCGAGCCATTCGCCGTTTTATTTCTTCTTGCCTGATGGCGGCAACATCCCGCAGCTCTTCCACCAGATCTAATGAGAGGCGCAACCCTTCCTCATTCTCCAACCTCCAAGCTTCGCTTCCCTCAGCTGCGGCCGCGACCCTTGGGGACCGAACCTCGAACTCCACCGGGAGGACAGCCTCACACCCGTGAGAGAGCTTGAAGGGGGTCTCTCCTGTGGCCGTGTTCGGAGTTGTTCGCAAGGCCCATAGGACGGAAGGGAGCTGTTCCACCCAGCTGCCCTTCAGGTTCTCCACCTTCTTTTTGAGCAAGCTGACAATGATCTTGTTTGCCGCCTCCACTTGGCCATTGCTCCGAGGATGATGGACAGAGGCGAACCTGAGGTCAATTCCCAATTGGGTGCAGAAACTGATAAATTCTTCACTGGCAAACTGAGGACCGTTGTCTGTCACTATCGCTTGGGGCAATCCGTGCCTGCAAACGATTTCCCCCCAAACGAAGTTTCTGATGACCTGGGAGGTTACCTTGGCTAACGGCTTGATCTCCAGCCATTTGGAGAAGTAGTCAATCATAACTAGGAGGAACCTCCTCTGCCCGCTAGCTGGAGGAAAGGGTCCAACCAGATCCATTCCCCAAATGGCGATGGGCCATGGCGCCGTGATGCTTCGAAGCCTTTGCGCGGGCAAGAGCTGGAGAGGAGCATGTACTTGGCACTTCCGACACCTCCTTGCGAATTCAGCTGTATCCTTCCTTAAGGTCCGCCAGAAATATCCTTGCCTTATCACCCTTGCTTCCAATGTCCTTCCCCCTGAATGACTGCCGCATTCTCCAGAATGCACCTCTTCCAGGATCCTCGGGACTTCCTCCTCGGTTACGCATCTCGCGAGGAGCCCTGACAACATCTTCCGATGCAAGCTCCCCTCCAGCATCAGGTAATGAGCCGCCTTGTGTCTGAAGCTCTTTGCATCCTTGACTTCTTTTGACAGTTCTCCTGTGGTCAAGAAGGTCACCAACGGATCTACCCATGAGGACCGCCGATTCACCTCCATCACCTCTCCCTCTTCAATGGCTGGCCGAAATAGCTCGGTCAGGGTACCTCCACCCCGAGGCCCGAACTTTGCTAATCGGTCAGCTGCCATGCTTTCCTCCCTGGGAACATGTTGAATAGAAAAAGAACGGAAACCTCCAATAATAGTTCTTACCTTTGATAGATATCTTGCGAGGGTAGGCTCCCGGGCCTCAAACTCGCCTCGGATCTGCGATGCTACCACCATTGAGTCGGTGAAGGCCTCCACATCCTGGATTTCCAGCTCCTTTGCCAAGCGAAGGCCAGCGATCACAGCCTCATACTCCGCGTGGTTATTGGTTACAGGGAAATGGAAAGTCACTGCTTGCTCTATAGTAACTCCCTGAGGGCTTACCAACACCACACCTCCTCCCAGGGAGTGCCTTCCTGAGGCCCCGTCGACCACTATCTTCCACGCTTCTTGCGGCCTTGGTTCCTCAACCTCGGTCTCGGTAACATAATCCGCCAGAAAATCCGCTACGGCCTGGGCTTTGATGGAGAGCCTCGGGACGAAAGAAATGTCAAACTCGCTTAGCTCGATGGACCACTTTGCCAACCTTCCTGAATGCTCCACCCCCTCAAAGACCTTGCGAAGAGGGTGGTCGGTTACCACCCTAATCGAGTGCGCCTGAAAGTAAGGGCGAAGCTTCCTAGCTGAGATGACCAAAGCATACGCTAGCTTCTCCAGGATGGGGTATCGGATCTCCGCCTTTTTTAAGATTCGACTTACATAATAGACGGGCAACTGTTTCTTCCCCTCCTCCCTAACCAAGACGGAGCTCACTGCCTCTCCCCCCACTCCAAGATACAAGGCTAGGTCCTCCCCTTCCTTCGGGCTTTGAAGTAACGGAGCTTGGGAGAGTTGCCTCTTCAGCCCCTGAAATGCCTCTTCACACTCGGTCGTCCATTCGAATACTTGGTTACCACGGAGTACTTTAAAGAAAGAGGAACACCTATCCCCTGACCGAGAGAGGAACCTGCTTAGCCCAGCCAACTTCCCGGTCAAGCGTTGGACTTCTTTGGCACTGCGAGGTGATTCCAGGTCTAGAATAGCCTTAACCTTATCGGGGTTAGGTTCTACCCCCGCGGGAGTCAAGAGGTGTCCGAGGAATTTCCCGCGACTAGCCCCGAAGACGCACTTCAAGGGATTCAACCTCATCTTGAACCTTCGCAGGGTGGCAAACGTTTCCTCCAAGTCCCGCAAGTGGGAATCAACACACTTGCTCTTGACCATGAGGTCGTCCACGTAGACCTCCAGGTTCCTTCCCCTTTGATCTCGAAAGACTCGATCCATCATGCGCTGGTACGTTGCCCCTGCGTTCTTCAACCCGAAGGGCATCATCTTATAGCTGAAGCATCCCTCTCTTGTGATGAAGGAAACATCCTTGACATCAGGAGGGTGCATCCGGATCTGATGGTAACCTGAAAATGCATCTAAAAAACTCATAAGAGAAAAACCGACGGCTGAGTCAACCAGCGCGTCAATTCGAGGCAAGGGGTAGCAATCCTTGGGACATGATTTATTTAATAAAGAAAAATCAATACACATGCGTCATTTTCCTCCTCCCTTCTTTACCATTACCACGTTGGAGATCCAGCCTGGATACTGGATCTCTGAGATGAAGCCTGCGTCCTGGAGCTTTTTGACCTCCTCTCGGATGGGGGCTTCTAGCTTGGTGGCGATGGCCCTCATCTTTTGGCGTATGGGGCGGGCTCTGGGATCCAGGTTCAAGCGATGACAGGCCACGTCCGCGTCAATGCCCGGCATGTCTGCCGCGTTCCAAGCGAAGATGTCGACGTTGCTTTGGATGCAGGCTCGCATCCGCTCCTGATCCTTGAGGCTCAAGCCTCCGCTGATCCGAATCCTTTGCACCTCCCCCGCTCTTGTAAGCACCTCCATCTCCACCACTTCTTCGGCCGGCTCCAGCCCCGACCGCTCCCAACTTACCCTTGCCTCTTCCTGCTCAAACTCGAGCTCCTCTCCCCCAACCTCAACAACTTCCATTGCCTCCTCCAGGCTCTCCTCCTGCCTCTGCTCTTCTTCATCCACCACTGCTCTCGCCTCTTCTAGGCTGATCTCCTCCACCTCTGCCATTTCCTCAACAACCTCCATCGCCTCTCCCAGGCTTATCTCCCCTTTCTCAACCCCTTCCTGCTCAGCCATCTCCTTCTCCAACTCCTCTGCCTCCGCCATCCACGACACGGTGTTAACCGCCGTCACATAGCATTGCCTTGCCATCTTCGGATCCCCCCTGATCCTAACCTGCACCCCTCCATTGTTGAACTTGAGGCATTGGTGGTATGAGGAGGGTACACAGCGAAAGGCGCTGATGAGGGGGCGTCCAAAGATGGCATTGTAACTACTCGGGGCGTCCACGATCACGAACCGACAGTTCCGTGAGACGCCCCCGAGCCTCACATGCAGGCCTACTCCTCCTTCCACTTCTTTCCTTTCTCCGGAGAAGCCAAAAAGCGGTCCATCAGAAGCCAGGACCCTTTTTCCTTCCACCCTCATCTCATCGAAAGCCTTCTTGAAGATCACATTCACCGAGCTCCCATTGTCCACCAGTATCCGGGAGACGGTGTAGTTCTCCACCGCTGTCTGGATCACAAGCGCGTCGCAGAACGGATCCTCGTAGTCTGGCATATCCGCGGATGAGAAAGTGATCTTCTCCTCTGGGGGGGGAGCCTGGGAGGTCGAGGCGACCCCTCGGCGGAACATGGTTTGAAGGCTCCCCTTGCGGGTTGCCTCGATCCCCACTCCCCCGTGGATCACTCTGATCCCTCCTCGGGTCCCCACGTCTACCCTGTCTTCACACCTGTCCTCAGCCTCTTCTCGCTGTACTTCGACGATCCTTACAGGCGGATCCTGCCTTCCGACCCCTCTGGCCCCTCTGATCTCCAGAAACTCTGGGCAGGTGGCTGTTGCGTGACCTTCCTCCTGATGGAAGTCACAATAGGGCAACGCCACCCTGCCCCCTCTTCCTTCTCCTCCTCCCCTTCTTCCGGCTCCCCGAACTCTTCCTCCTCTTCCTCTTCCCACCTCCATGGCCTCCTGCGGTGGTGGGAAATGACCCCTTGGTCCTTGTCGCCATCCTTCCTGCTCCAGCCTTCTTTGCTCCCGGAAGTTATCTCTTCCCTGAAATCCTCCTTGGCCCTGGGGGCGACCCTCCTGAGGCCTCCAACCCAGTCGGTTGTTCGGCTCCCTGGCCCCCCATGCTGCTGCCCCTGCCCTCGGGGCTCTTCTCTTCTTCTATCTCCCCTCGGCTCCCTCTGCTCCCTCTGCTCTCTCACTACCGGCTCCTTCACATCATCCTCGGCCAACTTGGCCAGCTTCCTCGCAAACGCAGGGTTTGCCCTTTCAAAGTCTATCTCCTTCGTCGCCCTCTCCATGAGCTCCTCGAAAGAGAGAGGGGGCACCCTCTTCAACTCCATGCTGAAAAACCCCGGTCTCAGCCCCAGGGTGAAGGCAAGCATCAGCGCGTACCCCGGGACCTCCTGGACCAGGAGAATCTCCTCTTGGAACCGGTCAACATAGTGACCCAACGTCTCCTCCGGCCCTTGCCTCACTGCAAACAGGCATTCAGCCTCCTTCTTCCTTTTCTTCGAAGTTGAGAACCGCAACAGAAAACCCCTGCGCAGATCCTCAAAGCTGTAGATGGAACTCGCCGGCAACTGGTGGAACCAGTCCCTGGCCTTTTCTTTCAGAGTGATGGCAAAAAGCCTACACTTGAAGGCATCGGACATTTGTCTGATGGACACCACGTCCTCGAACCATTGCACGTGCTGAACCGGGTCATCCTTCCCGGTGTAGTAGGTCATGTCCGACTCCCGGAACCCCTCCGGCACTGGAGCCGAGACAATGAGCTCACTAAAGGGGGTCTCGCCTCCCGCCTGGCGAGAAGGCACGTCTCGCGACCTCGGTTGGCTGGACCGATCCGCGAGACCATGCCCGGGGAAGAGTTCCCGCACTGTCGCCTCCTTCTCGCCCAACTCCGCCGGAAGCTCCTTCTCGGGGCGCTGGCCTGGGAAAAGCTCCCGCGCGGCTACGTCCCTCTCGCCTGCCTCCACCGGGACTTCCTTCCCTGGGCGCTGCCCTGGAGCGTTCTCGCCTAACAGCGGAACCACCTCCACCGGGACCTGCGGCGTCTCCCACTCATTCCTTGCCGAGAAGGCCAAGTTGATCGTCTGCATGACTTCCCGCCTGAAGTCCTCAAACATCTTCTTCGTCGCCTCGTCCACCCGGGTGGGGGATCCTCCTGCGCCTGATCCTTCACCTTCGCCTCCTGCCATGAGACTTAACTCGAGATTTTCTTACACCGACTGCTTCCACGCTCACCGCACCAGAACTGTTGAAGCCAAAATTAACCCCAACGAAAGTTCACAAACCAGAGTGCAGCCGATGCCTACTTCTCTCTTATCTCGACCCTTGACTGGCTGCTAAGGTCAAAAGACTGACCCAAAGCCTCAGCTGGGAGGTCCCACCACACACCCGGAAGATCTCTGAGAGCTTCCCCTCCAAAGCCAAATGCTGGGCTGGGAGCTCCTCAGAAGGCACTAGAGTTAGAGAGTAATGAAAGTCCTGCCTTCCAAAGAGCCCCTATGGGTCTTTTTATAGTCTTCCTTTGACCTGAAAATACTGAACTACCCCTGAGGGGTCTGCCAATAGCCGAATCCCGCTGTCATCCCAAGGGCATTTGGGTAATTTTACCTCGGGATAATAATAATATAATCCCATTTACGAGCGCTGGGCCCTACCACGTGGGCCCACCTGGCGAGAACCCCGGCCGTGAAGGCTCTCGCTGGACCCCCAACTGGGCCAACCTTGGCGAGACCCCTTGCCAGGGAGGTTCGCGCGCCCTTCGCGGTCTTGAATCTATCGCGACTGAAGGCTTACTTAGGGCCTTCTCGCCTGCCCTGGGCGGGAGCCTGCGTTAGGGCGGAAGCTTCGACGATCTCTCCTGCCGAGAGCTCGACTATCCGCGTTGGTCGGTCGACGATCTCTCCTGCCGAGAGCTTGACTATCTGCGTTGGTCGGTCGACGATCTCTCCTGCCGAGAGCTCGACTATCTGCGTTGGTCGGTCGACGATCTCTCCTGCTTTTTCCTGCCCTTGGCGGGAGCTCCCACGGGACGAGAACTTCACAAGTATGCTTTAGGGTTAACCCAAGGCTAACCTGAGGCTAGCCCAATTCCTCAGTGGTATCCCCGGGTCCCACCCAGCGAATATGGGGTTGTACAAGGTGATTGTTATTAGCACTGCACTTTTGGATATTCGCACTTTATTTACTCTTAATTTTCTGCGTCTTTTGAAAATACTCATTGTACATGCATTTTTAGGAAAAGTGTCGTCGAGATCTACAACTTTCGTGTTGAACACTTTTCCTAAAAATGCATGTACAAGGAGTATTTTCAAAAGGCGCGAAATCTGAGCGTATTTTTAGAAATACACTTTATACATGCATTTTTAGGAAAAGTGTTCAACACAAAAGTTGTAGATTTCGTGGAGAACTACAACTTTCGTGTTGAACACTTTTCCTAAAAATGCATGTACAAGGAGTATTTTCAAAAGACGTGAAAAATTAAGAGTAAATAAAGTGCGAATATCCAAAAGTGCAGTGCTAATAGCAGTCACCATAAAAATAGGTGATTGTTAACCGCAAACCAGCTATTTGTTAGTCGCACCCCAAAATCTCATTATTTTCCGCGCCTTTTCAAAATACGTCTTGTACATGCAATTTCAGAGAAAGTACTCAACACGAAAGTTGTAGATATCGTCGAGATCTAAAACTTTCGTGTTGAGCACTTTTCCTGAAATTGCACGTACAAGGCGTACTTTGGAAATATGCTCAGATTTTACGCCTTTCAGAAATACGTCTTCTACATGCAATTTCAGGAAAAGTGTTCAACACGAAAGTTTAGATCTCAACGAGATCGTCTACAACGAGATCTACAACTTTCGTGTTGAACATTTTTCCTGAAATTGCATGTAGAAGACGTATTTCGAAAAGACGCGAAAAATTAGCAGGTTTTGGGGTGTGACTAACCAATATCGGGTTGCGGTTAACAATCACCAAATATTCTCGCTTTTCCAAACCCTTGGTAAAAGCCCTCGGCTTTCTAAACCCTCGGCTTTCCGCACATTGTTACCGCCAAGTGATCTTCCACTCTACTACGACTGCGATGGATGGCGGCGATCCGCCCGGCGATCTGCCGTTCCTCCGCGCCGGCCCTTACCTCGGAGAGATCTCCGCCCTCTCCGTTATACATTTTCGTTCCCAAATCTCTCCCACTCCCCTCCTCCTGACTGGTAATCTCACCCTCCCTCTCGTTTGTCCCATCCCCGCAAGCCACCTAAATCCCCTTAATCGTCTTACATGCAGGAACTGGGTCGGAGCTCCTTGTCTACAACCTCGATACAGCGACTCTCCTGCACTCCTTCCATGTCTTCAACGGCGTCCGCATCCACGGCATCTCCGTCCGATCATCCGCCGATCCAATGATTGCGGTATTCGGGGAGAAGAATGTCAAGCTGTTCTACCTTCGTGCGGACGCCGAGTCCCTGCAGGTACGGCTTGAGTTCGTAAACCAGTTACCCCGCTTTGAACACTGGGTTATGGACGCAAAGTTCTTGAATGACGACGGTTATCTTGCCTTGGGGCTTAGTGATAACTCGGTGGCTTTTTGGGATGTCGCCGGATTAACTATGATGGGGAGGTTGAAGTCTGCAGGTTGTTTACTGCATAAAGTTGCGAGTATAAGTTCTAGTTTTTTTTTTCTTAGTTTGGTTTCTTGATGCTGATTTCGTTGATTCTTACAGAGAGGTGTTTGTTGTACTCGATGAGAATTTGGGGTGAGAGTTTGAATACGCTCAGGCTGGCCTCAGGCACAATCTACAATGAGGTTTGCTTTACCTTTCTGGTTCTTTTTTTTAATTCTTCTGTGTTGATTTTAGTATTGTGACAAAGGATCCATATAGCCGCCCCACACTATGTTGGGATAAAGGGTTGAGTGTTGTTGTTGGTTTTATTCTTGCTTTTTGCTCCTAGAAAATCAAATGTTATATACCATATATCTGCATGGTTGGTGTGACCATCTTTACCAAAGACATAAGGGGTAATTAGTTTATTGGTGTGCATATTTAATTTCACGTATTTCTATTACCGTAATTTCCTTTGGAGTTCATTTGGATGCAAGGAATTGACTTTCAGGAATTAACTTCCAGTTCGATACCAATACATGCATGAGTTGACATTTGGATGAACTTCAATTTTGTTGTTCGGCTATAGGTTGAAATTTAATTAGTAGAATTAGAATTAATTAGTTGTGTTGTTTGGCTACACGATGGAATTGACTTTTAGGATTAGGGAAAGGCAAGAAAAAGAGTTGAAATATGAAAATTTTGGAGTAAAAAATTTAGAACAAAAGAGGAGGGGGAGAAAGAAGAAGAAGTAATAGGTTAAGAGGAAGAAGGGGTTGACGAAGAGGGAGAAAATAAAAAAAAATGATGTAAAACAATCAGAAAAAGAGGAGGAAAAAATATTAAGATGGGAAAGAAGAAGGTAAAAAATCAAAATTCTTGAGAGCAAAAAAATCCAAAAAAGAGGAGAAGAGAGAGCAAGAAGTGGAAGAGGAAGAAGTGGAAGTGGAAGAAGTGGAAGAGGAAGAGAAAGAAGAAGTAAATGAGGAAGAGGAAGAGGAAGAAATAGAAAAGGAAAAGGAAGAAGTAGAAGACACATACATGTGAACTTGAGTTCACCGAGGATGTGCGGACGACTTCGGTGTGAAGGTTGAACGCGAGGGGGATGGGTCGTTGAAATGAAAACCAAATTATCTACCTGATGAGTTAAGAAATGGAGGGGGGGGGGAGATGGTTTTACGCTAATTTGAAAACCATTGGTATTGGACTTAATTCCAATTTTGGGTTAATTTCATCCAACCGAACACCCATTTTCTTTACTTATTCCTAAAGCCAAAACCAGAAAGCTAATTTTGTCCAACTGAACTGAGCCTAGAGGATTTATTTGTTTTTTGTATTACCTTAGTCATATAAGGCTTATAGTTTGTTTATCCTTTTTGTAGTGTGGTCTCTATCAAGTGGTATCAGAGGCATGCTCCTTACATAATTGTCAGTAGCTTGATCATGGGATGAATCCTCGTTTGATCATTAGGAACTTCATTACATGGGAAAAGACCATCGTTGATGACAATCTTTCGAGCTGCCAATCTACTAATGAGACTTTTTTGTTCAATCTGTTCGACAACACTTCTTCCTTTCTTCATAATATTTTTAGTCACTCTGTTGCAGGACGACACGTAGGGTTTGCGCGCCTGTCGGCTTTTTCTAGGAAACCCTAAATGCATGCAATGATTAACTTAATTTTGCAAAGTTTTGAACGAAATTTGCACGAACTTAAGAAATGAAGCAATTAAATTGTTTGTAAAGCAAAAAATCGCTACTTTCTTTTAAAATGAATTTTCTTAAATAAAATTGTTCAATTTTAAATCCGGGAAGGAAGTTCGCAACTTTCGTTCCGTTCCCCTTGTCGTAGCACAACGGAAATCGTGAACTCCAAATACGTTACCGTTTGGAGTTTTTGACGTAGCGTTCGCTGACAAAACTCGGGCGAAAACCCAACAACAAGTCAATTATCCTACAAGAAAATATAGGGGCGCACACAAAGGAAAATATAGAAACAATTACCCATGGAAGATGCGTCTTCCGTATTCGAAGTCAATGGCGATCACGCGAGGAACTTCTCGTCACCTTCGATCTCCGCTCCGAGGTCGGCCGCTATCGCATACGGGCACCAAGGAATTAAGTCACTCCCTCACACGAGGTGGTTCCACGGAATCACTCAACAAAGTAAGGAAGCCACAAACCTAACAAACCTAAAATTCACTCGCTCTCACACTCAAGTGTGGCTCCACGAAATCTCTAACACACGAACTACAATTCACTCACCCTCACAAGGTGGCTCCACGCATTCTCCAACAGAGGTTACTGTTCACGGAGTTTAAACTCACAGTAATCTCTCATAACCTAATCACGCCTAAATCAAACACCTAACTGGAGGTTTCAAACCTTGTTAACAGGACTCGCAATACACAAGACAACACTCAAAATTCATCAACCACACCTAACACCCAACTGGAGCTAAGATGAATATCACTATTCATCATCATCTAACTCCTAAACCGGAAGTCAAAAGGCAGATCACCTGCAATTCTACAAACAGGGAATCAAACATTCACTCCATCTAACAACTACAGGATTCTCGCTTAATCAAAATTTCACAAACACTTCTTCATATATTTTTTCACCAAATTCAACATTCACCTCACGCCTAACACCTACAACGCTCACACATAGTTTTAATCGCGCCTAATTTCTAACAGGAGCACGCATCAACTCCATCTGAGGTATCAATCCGTCAAGGAAACAATATTTTCATTCAACATCAATCACCAAAAACAAATTACAAGTACTCCCTTTTATATAGGGTTCGAACAGAGAAAGATGAATAAAAACGGAAAGGTATCGGCCATTGCTGAGCTCAGTCTTGGACAGGGAGCCGTAACTACCGGGAGTTGGCGTCGTGCGACGTGTGGGGCGGTGGGAGATGCGGCTTCAACCTGGTGCAGTGCTATTGATGGGCCTTCATTTTGATCGAGCCCTAACACGCGTGTAGCAGGTGGTTGAACTGGGAAGATGAATCGTGGCTTCGACAATCATGGACGCGGGGAAAAAAATCTACCAGGAGGACGGTTGTGGCGGCGTCGTGGGGCTGGATCCTGCAAGGGCTTGGCTGGATTTCCGCTAGGCGTGAGGCCAACAATGGCGGAATGGCTTCTTGAGTGCTTGGCTGGAAAAGATGAGCTAACCGCGACCAGTCACTGGCATTTAATAAGCATCTGCAGGACCGGCTTGGTTGTGATTTAAATCATATGTATATCATATATATATATATATGCTTATATGTATTAGGTATATATATATATATATATATATATATATATATATATATATATATATATTCACACACATTTAATATATAACTTTGTCTATATATATATATATATTTCACACACATACACAAATTACAAATTACACAAATTAAAAATGTCACAAATAAAACATGCAAGACATAGGGTTGATAGAGGTCCGGACTGGTACGGCGTCGGGACTTCTTCGCCGACCTGGTCGGGGTTGGTCTCCACCACACTCTCTATGCTTGACTGACTTCTCCCCTATTGTTAGGACTCTATTATCTCCTTCATCACTTGATAACACGAGTTGTCATTGCCGCTTCTCAATAAAGGTTCATGTACTGGCATTTTCATCTCTTCTCCTTCAACTAAAGTTATCTCCCTTTATATTTGTCGACGAAGTCTTTTTCCCTCAATGAAACTACTTCACAACTCAACGATATCTACTATATGTTGCATCGTCTTCTCTCTTTGATGCATGCTACATAATTCCTCCCCACTGTCTATCTCAATGCCATTTACATCTTTCGTCTGCGGCGTGCCCCAAGCAACAAATTTCCATCTTCCACTCTTGCAGGGACATTCCAGACTTCAATGTTCATTGCATGAGTCAATATCGCCCTACTTGACATCAATCATGAAGCCAACCGTTGTCTTCAAGTATTTGGCATCCATGGTGTAAGGGACATGTTATAAATCTTTGAGTTTCTATGGTTGGTGGTTGATGGAAGCTACGACAAGGAAATGAAAATGTTGAACCTCTTAATGAGAGACCTTCGTGACAACGAGATTAAAGAGCTGGCAAGGAAGATAGGAGCTCTAGAAGCATGTTTGGAAGGATTGCACACAGAATATGATAATGAGCATGGATCCAAATCTTCTTGCAAAAATATTTTCCAAGAAAGAGCTAGTCCGAGGGATCCTCCACCTTGGATTGACATATGATGATATGAAGTGATGCATACATTAAAGTCGATCTATGTTAGGAACTAGATGAGATTTGAGGGAGAGGGAGAGATTTCTAGGGTTTGAGAGGAGGCTAGAAGAATACCTGGATTATACTTGCATAGTCCTCCAATAGAGGGTCCGGGTATATTTATACCCGGACCAAGGCCGACCGGCCAAGGGGGCCGGCCGGCCCCAATTGGGGCTGAACCGGGTGGGTTCAGCCCCCGAGGGCCGCCATTTAGGAAGTGGGGGCTGAACCAGTTGGTTCAGCCCCGTTGCCGCCTTCGGATCCGTACGGGGGCGTAACATTCCCCACCCCATCAAGACCCAGCTTGTCCTCAAGGTGGGGATCTGGTAGCCCCATCCGTCCCCGCAAGCCTACCCATGCCACGTCGCGGCCTTGTCCCTGCAGGTGCTCCAAACAGCAAAGAGATCCCCTGGCACTGGTGAGATGCGGACTCCCTGCAGACAGTACTCTCTCCCATCCTTAGCAAACTCCATAGTCAACCTTTCCCAATCCAGAGTCACCCTACCCAGCTGTCGCAACCATTGGGCCCCCAGAATCATATCTGGCCCTTGGATGGACAATAAGTAGACATCCATGTTGTCGGTGTACCCTTGCACACTGAGTTCCACGTTCGGAAGCATGCCTTCGCAATACAGCTCGTGTCCACCGGCCACCACAACCTGAGAAGCGGCATCCTTGATGATCTCTAGCCCCAGCTTCCGTGCCACTGCCGGGCTAATGAAGTTGTGTACTCTTACTGTCAAGCAGAATGGTCACCTGCTGTTGGCCAATCCACCCCGCAATACTCATAGTGGGCGGAGTGGAGTCTCCCGCCATGGTCAGGGAAGATACCCCGTACTCGACTGTATCCAGAATGTGCCCCTGTTCCCCTCCGTCTCCATCCGACATCGGATCTTCCTGCAACATGTAAACCTGGATCCTCTGGCATTTGTGGCCTGGGGTAAATTTTTCATCGCAGTTGAAGCACAATTCCTGCTCTTTTCTAGCCTGTAGCTCTTTCCAAGTCAGTTTCTTCATTGTTGCCCGTTCTGCAGCTGCTTGATCCCTTTTTGTGTCGGGAAGGTGTGTAGTGTTCCTCAGAGTGTCCCCCCTGGACTTCTGTCGAATGAGACGCTCTTCTTGAATCCGGGCCAAGCTGATAGCGTGTGTCAAGCTGCGCGACATATAGGCGTGCACCTCATCTCTGATGTCCTCCTTCAGGCCGGAAATAAAACAACTTGTTAATGTCCTCTCGCCCCACTGCACCCTGTTGGCCAACCGTTCAAACTCGGTTCGGTACTCCATCATCGTCCATTTTTGACGCAACTTCTGAAGAAAAGCCTCGAAGTCTTCATACTCAAGGGGACCAAAGCGGGCGGTGAATCCGTCAACAAACTCGTGCCATGACGCGTGATCCCGTACCCGGAGGAACCATTGGGTCCACTGGTATGCGTCCTCTTCAAGGTGGAAGGACGCCAACTTTACCCACTGTGCCGCTAGTATCTCCTGATAACTGTAAAATAACTCTGCTTTTTGGACCCATTCGAGTGCATCTCCTCCTTTGAACTTGGGGTAGTTCATGCGGGTAATCTTCGGCGGCATATAAGCGCGCGGTAGTTGTTGCCCGAGTCCTCCGTACTCTTGCCCGTGTCGACGCGGTAGCCGTCGATCATCAGCCACATGTGGGTAGCCCCAATCCTCTCCATAGGGGTTTCCCAAGACTAGCGGTCTAAACTCCCATCCGCCTCCTCCCCGTACGCCCGCGGCGTGTCCCGGTGATCCTGGAATAGGGAGGAGCCCATCACGAGGTGGGTACCCCATCCCGTTGGGTCGTTGGTACTCCTGACGGTCTTCACGGTAAGGAGGGAAATCCAAAGCAGACGCGGCGATGCCGCCAAACTGGGTGGCCTCGGACCAAACTTGTTGTCGTCGTGAGCCTCCTGCCCGGCCATTGTCAATTCCAAGCCCCTCATTGGTGCTAGAGGCCCGATCGTCGTGCCCCGCTGCTGGAATGGGAAGGGGAAGCTGGACTGCGTTGGCTTCACCCACCACAGTTTTTCCTTTAAGGCGTTGAGTTAATATATTTTTAAGCTCGTCCATGCGAGCATCCAATTTCTCTTCGAAACGTTTTTCCGATGCCATTAACCTGTCAGCGAGGGCTGCCACGGTGTCAGTCAGCCCGATGTAGGTTTCTTCGAGATGTGCGAGCCGATTGGAGTCTTCTTGGGTGCGAGTCACCATGGTGAAATGACAAGAAAATTAGAGGCGGTGGCCTCTGGATGCCGCAATCGGCTGCAGCAACGGTAAACAACGGGTGCAGAGCGGCGAAGGCCACAGGATGCGAACAGGAATCGACGTCGGGCTGCGAGCAGGATGCACCGGAGGCAGCAGGCAGCGGGATCGCTGTCGGGATTCGTCGATGAAGAGGACGCGAAAGCGACGCAGGAATCCACGCCGGGCTGCGAGCAAGATGCTGCGGGACAGCAGGCAGCGGGATCGCTGCCGGGAACGGCGCGGAAGTCGTCGAAGAAGACGACTCATGGAGTCGGCGCAGGATCGGCGCGGGGCTGCGAGCAAGATGCGGTGGGGGCAGCAGGCAGCGGGATCGCTGCCGGGAGCGGCGCGGAAGTCGTCGAGGAAGACGACTCACGGGGTCGGCGCAGGAACGACGCGGGATGGGCGCGGGATCGGCCGATGCGGGTGCCGTCGGGTAGAGCGTGTACGAGAGCGGGATGAACAAAATATTTGGGAGGAAGGATCCTCTGATACCAATTGTTAGGAACTAGATGAGATTTGAGGGAGAAGGAGAGATTTCTAGGGTTTGAGAGGAGGCTAGAAGAGTACCTGGATTATACTTGCATAGTCCTCCAATAGAGGGTCCGGGTATATTTATACCCGGACCAAGGCCGGCCGGCCAAGGGGGCTGGCCGGCCCCAATTGGGGCTGAACCGGGTGGGTTCAGCCCCCGAGGGACGCCATTTAGGAAGTGGGGGCTGAACCAGTTGGTTCAACCCCGTTGTCTCCTTCGGATTCGTACGGTGTCGTAACAATCTACCTGAGCATATAGGTGCTCTACAAGTGCAAGAGTTCATTTTTTAGTTGAGCATAGTCAAACACATCTTCGAGTAAAAAGATGTACTTGAATACAGGGATGAAACTCATCACTCTGAAATTTGAAGGACGAATATCAGCTTGGTGGTCACAACTGAAGAAAACCCACGTGCGAGAGGTAGACCTATGATCACATGCTGAAAACAAATAAAAATAATTGATGTTACAATTCTTGCCAACATGTCTAGAACCTTCAACATGAGAAGATACCTGTTGATGAGTACACACATGATTTCTATCCACCACTCTCTCAAAATGATTTGATGGAGACATGGGAGCAAGATATTACGCGATGCTAAGGAAGCTCGTGTCAATACATATAGGACAATTAGTTTATTTTCATTATGTTGCATCTTTAAGGTCTATCAACCAACTATTCCATCATAGAAACAAATGAGCTGAAGACCAAGCAGCACTTGCGAGCCTATCAATTTCAGGAGATGAAGTAAGTTAGTTGTTCGACGAGTTCCTGCATCAAACCTAGCAAACTGTCCTACAAACACATGGCCAAGCTAGATACCACATGGGTGTAGTTCTACAATTCATTGTTACAAGTGTGGGGAAATTGATCATGCTGCCACTGAGTGTCGAAAAGACAATTGCCTCACGAGAAAGCATCTGTTGATGGAAAGCAGCGAGTCTCTCTGTATATTATAATACCCAAATCCAACTTATAATGATGAAGGTGAGGAGGATGATGATGATGTATTACATGGAGTTGTTTTCCTGATTGTTAGGAAAACTCTTCTTACCCTTAAAATGAAGATGGAGAAGATTGGTTGAGAACCAATTTCGTTCACATTAGTTGTGCATTTAACGATAAAGTTTGTGAGGTGATCGCTGTTAGTGGGAGCTGCAAGAATGTTATGTCTTCGGAGTCATTACCAAGTTGAATTTGTCGACTGAAAAGCATACGCAAGCACAAAACCCTACTAGCTATGAAGCATCAGTATAGGTACGAGTGCCGGGTATGATACGTATCTGGTACGTTGGTACAGGAAAATAAAAAAAATAATGATGCTTGTACGTTTGGGGTACAACACAATTAAAATTGTCTTATATAAATACGCATGCAATATGCACATTCATTCATCCGAGATACCAAATACAAGGTTCACGCGCCCTCTTATAGAGGCGAGGGCGAATACAAAAGGAAAACTGAAATTAGGGAAAACAACAAATTACTAAAAGTGCGATATCCAAACATAGAACATAATAATTATTAATTATCCTCCGCGGTCTCGGTGCGTCCCTTTGATATATGCATCCGGTGCGTGTAGACTTGCCATTTGGGCTCGTCGTCGTGGAGATCCGTAACAATGCCGTCATCTGGAAAATGTGCATTGTTTTCAAGGCAGTAATCAGCGAACTGGCGGCGGAAGTCATCCCGGGGAAGCCACGTTGCGTCTGAGTCGGGCGACCGGTCCAAGCCACAAGAACCTCTTCAGATGTATGGTCCCCTGGAATGCGGCATCGAGGATCGAGGATCGAGGCGGGATAGCAGGGCGCCTCTCCTGAAAGGTCGAGATCAGCTGGAAGGTGATCCGTGGTGGCGTGCTCGCCCACCACTCATCGTAGCTGCGAGACATGGAAGACTGGGTGGATGCATCTCCCGCTTGGGAGGCGAAGGCGGTAAGCAACTGCCCCGATGCGGGCGAGGACCTCAAATGACCCGAGGAAACGCGGGGCCAATTTTGGGCATGGTCGGCGGACCACTGAAAGCTGACGGTAGGGGTGGAGCTTTACGAAGACCTTTTCTCCTACTTCGAAGGTGAGGTCCCGACGTTTCCTGTTGGCGAAGGAGGCCATCGTCTGTTGGGCCCGTTGGAGGTGATGCTTCAGATGATCCAGAATAGTGTCCCTGTCGCGAAGAGCGATGGCCAGGCTTTCCACCTGGCATTCCCCTGGTAGGTGGCAAACTATGGACGGAGGAGGCCGGCCGTAGACGATCTCAAACAGAGTAGTGTCGTCCGCTTGATGGTGGGCGGTGTTATACGAGTACTCGGCCCACCCAAGCCACTTGACCCAGTTACGCGGCTGCTCCCCCACGAAGCAGCGAAGGTAAGTCTCCAAGCACCGGTTGAGGACCTCTGACTGGCCATCGGTCTGAGGATGATATGCTGTGCTCATGCGTAGTCGGGTGCCCTAGAGGCGGATCAATGTCGTCCAGAAGGTACTCAGGAATAGCGGGTCTCGGTCGCTGACGATCGATCGAGGGAACCCGTGAAGGCACATGACTCCCTGGATGAAGCTGTCGACGCTGGTGGCTGCCGTGTATGGATGACAGAGGGGAATGAAATGGACGTACTTCGAGAGCCGGTCCACTACGACCAGGATGCAGTCATTACCCTGAGAGCGGGACAGTCGTGTGATGAAGTCCATGGCGATGTCGTCCCACACGCGGTCCGGGATCGGAAGGGGCTGAAGTAGATCACCCGAAAAAACAGCTTCGTACTTGGCCTTCTGGCAGATGAGGCAGACGACGACGAAGACTTTGACCTGTCGAAACATGTGCGGCCAGTAGAGAGAGCCTGCTAGCCGTCGGTATGTACGGTAGGCACCGACGTGTCCCCCCGTCGGAGAGTCATGAAACTCGGCCAATAACCGGGGAATGCTGGGGGAGGAGGGGGCGAGTACCAGGCGTCCCTTGAAGAGTAGGCGGCCGTCCACCAAGGAGTACGGTGGGTGGGCTGTGGCGTCCGCTAGGAGTGCCGTACGGATCCCGTTGAGCTCCGGGTCCGCTTCCACTTTCCGTTGGAGGGTGTCCGCATCTTCCCAGATCGGTCGGGAGATGGCTGCAAGTATGGGGCTACGGGAGAGAACGTCGGCCGCGCGGTTCGCCTTCCCCGGCCGGAACTCGATGTTGAAGTCGTAGCTCAACAGCTTGGCCACCCATACCTGTTGGGCGGATGTAGCAATCTTCTGCTGCAGGAGGTAGCGGAGGCTGTGGTGGTCGGTGCGGACCACGAATCGTCGACCCAGGAGGTAGGGCTGCCAGTATTGAATGGCGAAGACGAGGCCCATGAGCTCGTTCTCGTACGCCGATCGGCTGCGGATGGTGTCCGAGAAAGCACGGCTGTAATAGGCCACCGGGCGGCCGACCTGCATGAGTACAGCCCCCACGCCGACGCGTCGCATTCCACTAGTAAGGTCTGGGAGAAATCCGGCATAGCTAACACCGGGGCGCGAACCAGAGCCTGCTGAAGGGCAATAAAAGCGGCAGAGGCCGCTGCCCACCACTTGAAAGGGCCTTCAGCCGACTTCTTCAAGAGCTGGATGAAGGGCCGGGCAATCGTGCCGTAACCCTGGATGAACCTCCGGTAGTACCCTGTCAGGCCCAAGAATCCACGAACCTCTCGGAGAGACGATGGGGTTGGCCACTGGAGGACCGCCTCGATCTTGTCGCCATCCATCACGACTCCTATAACGGAAATGGTGTGTCCCAAGTAGTACACCTGCGAGGCCCCAAAGGAGCACTTGGTTGGGTGGAGCTTGAGTTGGTGGTGCCGGAGAGTAGCCAACATCTGGCAGACGTGCTGTAGGTGCTCCTGCCAAGAAGAACTGTAGACCAAGATGTCATCAAAAAAGACAAGTACATGCTGGCGAAGTACCAGACGAAAGATGTCGTTCATCGTGGACTGGAAGGTGGCCGGTGCGTTTGTCAGGACGAAAGGCATAACCAAGAACTCGTAGTGGCCATCATTTGTCCGGAAAGCCGTTTTGGTGACGTCGGTCGGTCGAACGTGAATTTGGTGGTAGCCCGCACGAAGGTCCAGCTTGGTGAAAAAAACAGCGTCGTGGAGCTCATCCAAAAGCTTCTGGATCACCGGAATCGGGTACCTATCTGGGACTGTGGCTTTGTTGAGCTCCCGATAGTCTACGCAGAAGCGCCAACTGCCGTCTTTCTTCCTCTGCCGTCCTTCTTCCTGACCAGGAGGACCGGGCTGGAGAAGGGGCTTGCACTGGGGCGTATAAGGCCCCCCATTAGCATATCGTGTACCGGCCTCTCGATCTCGTCCTTCTACATGTGTCCGTAGCGGTATGGGCTGACCGAAATTGCGGTCACGCCGGGCTGAAGGGGAATGACATGATCGTGTGGCCGGGCTGGTGGCAAGCCCGACGGTGCCGTGAAGAGGTCCGCAAATTCGGTCAGGAGGTTCTGCATGTCCGGTGATGGTGATGGAGCCGATGGCGCCGCGTTCGAGATGGACCAGAGCCATGCTGTAAAATCGATGTCCGCCGTCCTCTGAATCGTGCGGAAAGAGACGGGGGAACGAAGCAGTGCAGCATCTCCCTTCAAGCAGCACTCCCGTCCGTCCTGTAAGAATCACATCGTCATGGGTCGCCAGTTGACCCGCACATCGCCCAGCGTGCAGAGCCATGCCACACTTAAGATGACGTCGATCCCGCCGAGCCCGAATATGTAGAAATCCGCTGTCACCGAGTAAGGGCCCACTGAGATCGGGACAGATGGGCAACGGCCCTGGATCGAGCGTCGGCAGCCATCGCTTAAGCTGACCGTGAAGTCCGGCGAGGGTTCCACCAGAAGGTGGAGCTGTTGGGTCAGATGAGAGGAGATGAAGTTATGGCTTGCCTCGTTGTCTACCATGATGACGATGTGGCGGTCGCCTGACTTGCCTGCTAACTTCATTGTTTGTGGTCCTGAAATTTCGCCCACGAAAAAGCATGGAAGCTCCAACTGGTGAAGACCCGCGTCGGTAGCGCCCTCGGTGGTGTCCTTTTCGCGGATTTCGAGCTCTTCGAAATCCGCCAAGGTGATCTCGAGTTCGTAGTCGCCGATGATGGCGCGAAATTCTTTGACTGCGCAGATGTGTGTCAGAGAGTACGGCTGCCGGCAACGGAAACACAACCCTTTGCGTCGGAGATCATCGAACTCGCGGTTGGAGAACCGCTGAGGGGCGGCCGGTCGGTTTGGACGAGCCGCTGGAGGAGGTCGGGGTGTTGGTGGCTCTTGAGGAGCGGGCAGCCACGACTGGCCTCCCGGTGGGGGTTTGCCTGGAAGTGGTGGGTGCCGCGACGATAAATCTGCCTCTACGAGGCGAGCCATGTCGAGGGCCTCAAACACCGTCCGAGGATGATGAGTGCGAAGCCGGGAGCGGATGTGAGGCAGAAGGCCCTGCATGAAGAAACCCAGGTAGTGATCTGGCGGTAAGCCCGGAACATGCGTGAAGAGAGTCACGAATTCGTCAATGTAATCATCCAGCACACCTTGTTGGCGTACCCCACACAACCGTTCAATGACGGAGCCGGAATAACGGCTGTCGTAGCGACGAATCATCTCCTGCATGATCTCTGGCCAGGAGATTTTTGGGTTGGATTGTCGTAGCCATCGGGCCCAATGTAAGGCGGATCCGTCGAGTCCCACGATGGCGGTGGAGACCTTGTCCTGCTCGGGAGTGTGGTGTATGTCGAAGTACTGCTTCGCCTTTGCGATCCACCCAATCGTGTCCGCACCGGCGAAGGTGCGGAGGTCCAAGGCAAGGGTTGGACGGCCAGGCACAAACGGGGGAGCGGTCTCTCTGTTGTGTGGGGAAGGGGCTGTCCCGAGGATGGACGTGCCGATGGTCTGGCATGCGGATCCGCTGGCGGACGTGGTGGCGGGTGGTTGGAGAGCGTCGAATTTGGCATGGAGGGCGAGATAGGAGGCATGCATGGAGGCCACGAGGGACTCCTGGGCGTCGACACGACGGAGGAGGATTTCGGTTGCGTTCTCCGATGGTGTCTCCGCTGTGGATCGGGCCGCCGACGCCATTGGTTGCGGCGGAGCAACTGCAGCGGACTGGAGGCGGTGGGGTAGTGGCTGGGAGATGCCCTGGATGCGGCGGTGGCTGGTGTGCGGTGCAGGACAGCGGCGCGACGGCGGTCTGGGTACCGCGTGGAAGCGAGGTGCGGCGGCAACACGGGACGGTGCGGAACGCGCGGGGGATGGACGCGTTGCGGCGCGGGATTCGGCGGGTGCTGGATCTCCGGCGACCGGTGGTGGCGGGCGGACGAGCAGGTCATTCCACTTTGTTGCGTTCTGGGGTGAGAGGGGGGTGGGCGGCGGTCTGAATCGGGAAGAGGGAGAGAGGGAGAGTAAGAGAGGGAGGGTAGAGAGAGGGGTTAGGGTTAAAGATTTAGAGGAAGAGGGAAAACATTCATTCACCCGAGATACCAAATACAATGTTCATGCGCCCTCTTATAGAGGCGAGGGCGAATACAAAAGTAAAACTGAAATTAGGGAAAACAACAAATTACTAAAAGTGTGATAGCCAAACATAGAATATAATAATTATTAATTATCCTCCGCGGTCTCGGTGGGTCCTTGTGTTGTACGCGTCCGACGCATGTAGACTTGTCATTTGGGCTCGTCATCGTGGAGATCATGTATAGACATGTTCATATACATGTATAGACATGTTCATGTGTATATATATATGCACATGTATAAAAAACAATAACACTCAAGCCTTTATCCCTCTATGGGTGGGTTAGCTATATGGATCCTTTGTCGCCATTGTGCCCTATCTTTTGTCCTAATCTCACTAATGTCTAAGTACATCATGTCTTTCCTTATAGTTTCATTCCAAGTCTTTATTGGTTTACCCCTCCCTCGTTTAACATGCCTAGTGACTAGACTCTCACAATGCCTAACAGGTACCTCTAATGGTCTCCTGTGTACGTGTCCAAACCATCTTAGTCAAGCTTCTCGCATCTTCTCTGCAATTGATGCTACTCCTGTCTTATCCTTGATACATTCATGTCTAATTTTATCCAGTCTCGTGTGTCCACACATCCATCTAAGCATTCTCATCTCCGCAACTCCCATTTTTTGCTTATGTACACAATTCACTGCTCAACACTCAGAACCATAGAGCATCGCGGGTCTAATTGCAGTACGGTAAAACTTGCACTTAAGTTTTAGTGGTACTTTACGATCACATAAGATCCCTGATGCTCCTCTCCACTTCAACCAACCCACTTGGATTCGATGTGTCACATCTTTATCAATACCTCCGTCTTTTTTGAACTATCGATCCAAGATATTTAAAACACTCACTACGGGAAATATCTTGATCACCCAACTTAATAACGAAGTCATCCGTCCTTCTTGTACTGCTAAATTTACGCTCCATATACTCCGTCTTTACCCTGCTCAACCTAAAACTCTTCTTTTCTAAAGTATCTCGCCAAGATTCAAGTTTTGTGTTTATACCCTCACACGGCTCATCAACCAAAACGATATCATTCACAAACAATAAACACCAAGATATTGCTTGTTGGATATGTCTGGTAAGCTCATCTAAGATAAGGGTAAAGAGATAAGGGCTTAAAGCTGAACCTTGATGTAAGCTAACAATGATAGGGAATTCCTGTGTTAATCCTCCAAATGTCCTCACCCTTGTCACTGAATTTGTATACATATCTTTGATTATGTCAATATATGATATATTTACACCTTTATTTTATAAGACTCTTCATAAGATCTCTCTTGGAACTTTATCATAAGCTTTCTCAAGATCAATAAACAACATATGCAAATTTTGTTTTCTTTCTCGATAGTTATCAATGAGTCTCCTCAAGAGATGTATAGCTTTCATGGTCGACCGCCCTGACATAAATCCAAATTGATTCTCCGAGATGTTAGTCTCTCGTCTTACTCTTCTTTCTATTACTCATTCCCATAGTTTTATGGTATGAATCATTAATTTAATTCCTTTGTAATTAATATAATTTTGTATTTCTCCTTTATTCTTATACAAAGGTACCGAGATATTTTCTCTCCATTGGTCTGACATTCTCTTTGACTTCAGTATCTTATTGGAAAAATATGTAAGCCACAAAATTCCTTTATTTCCCAGAAATTTCCATATTTTGATGGGTATATCGTCTGACCCAACCACATTTCCATTTTTTATCTTATTTAGAGCATCATTTACCTCTGATACTTGAATTTTACGATAAAACGTTATGTTCCTATAATTCTCTGATTTACTTAACCCTTTCATGTTCAATTCATTGTCTTTTGTTTCATTATAAAGTTGATAAAAATATCTTTTCCATCGCTCTTTAATTTCCACATCATTCGTCAAAATTGTATCCGTCTCATCCTTTATGCATTTTACTTGACTTAAATCTCTTGTCTTCCTTTCTCTAGCTCGAGCAATTTTATATATATCACGCTCTCTATCTTTGGTATCTGGTCGCTTATAAAATTTTTCATTAGCTTGACTTCTTGCTTTACTTACTGTCTATTTAACTTCTTGATTTTTTAATTGGGGGCGCACGGCGTTTTGATACTCCAAGTACGTTTTTTCACTTATCCTTAAATTTGAAGACAACTTCCCATGAGATATTAGGATCAACATAAATGTCATCAACTAGTTGTTCTATAACAGCTATATTGAAAGTAACCTGCTTTTCCATCTTCAAGTTCCACCACTGAATTTTTTGTAACATTTTTGTTCTTGTCTTAAATTTATTACATTTAGTTTGTACATCTAACACCACTAACTTATGTTGTGTTGTCAAATTTTCTCCTGGTATAATCTTGCAATCCTTACAAATCATTTTATCCATTTTGAGAGTCGTAAAATAGTCAATTTGTGACTTATTTGGTCCGCTTTTAAACGTAATTAAATGTTCTTTTCTTTTTATGAAAAACGTATTTGATGCACATGTATATAGTAAAAATATATATTAAAATTTAAATCAAATTCATTATAGTTTTAATGAAAAAAGATACTTAAATTTGAAATATATTTTGTCACTATGATAAACAAATACCTCTAGATGCATTTATGAGTCACATTTTTTTCTTTTTTAAAAGACACACGTAAGTCTTTTGTTTACTTAAAAAAACATACTTCTATCACAATATGCAGAACGATATGCCAAGTCCAAGTGCATCTACAAACTAGAATAATAGGTGTATCCGCCGAGTTTCGGGTACGTACCGGTATCATATACGTATCTGACACGGTTACGTGCTCCTCAAGGAAGCATCAGTGCTTCATAGCCTTCTAGTTAAATATTGGCTTGAGAATCTGAATGATATGACTAGAGATTACATTTGTTTGATATCTTTCTTTAATTGTAAAAGTACCATGATGATGTCTGGTGTGGTTTGGTAGCCATAAATAAGCTTGGGACCTATTGTTGTGTAGATGTGACAATACACTGATGCAGTGGTAGGTCGATTGAATCAGACTCTAAATGCAATCCTAAATGCGATGAGGTGTAATGCAAGTGCACAAGTGGTCCGCTACGAAAATTCCTGCAAATAATTAATTACTTTAAAATTTATCAACAGGGCACATGCAGTCACCACAAATGATTAAAAGAGAACAAACTATTAATTTAAAAAGCGAAAGAGGCGCAAATATTTTGAGCGTTCACCAAATAAGTCCCAGAAATCTTACGACAAACGAACTAATAACATAATCAGATAACAATCCAGCACAGTACAAGTTTTACCAAAATAAACAACAAAAAAAGAAATAACTTTACCACGATTCACACAAGTAGATGGCGACACGACAGTTGTGTGTAGGCATCCGTGAGTTGAAGCACAAGGAGAAGGCAATGGCGTTGTAGATCGGGGCTGATAGTGGGTAACAAAACTTGATTGGTGGGCAAGAGGGAAAGGGATTAACTGGAATAGTGAAAACAGTTCACTGGAGAGCGGAGAATTAATTTCAAGGAAGAGGGAGGGGGTGGTTGGGCCGGTGGAGTCCACGGGAGAGAAAGAGGGCATCAGTTGTGGAGGCAGAGGGTGGTTCCGGTGGGTTGGTGGGGTGAGTAGGCAGCGATTGTGGATGGCCGCGGATTGGGTGAAGCGGAGGAAGATCTATATCGGGCTTGACGAGATGCAGGGAGTGGCGGGCTTTCAGTGGAGGAGAATAGAGGGGAATGGAGGAGGGGTTTTCCTGAGAGGAGGAAGGCCGTGGCTTTGGGGATATCAGGGCTGAGATGGACAGAGGAGGCGATGATGGGAGAGGCGGAGGAAGTCGATCCGACGTCGCACCGGGAGGAGGCGAGAATGGCAGCGTCGCACCGCTTGACCGATGAGTTCCAGATTTCTTCTCCAAATTCACGATGTCATCCGTGAATCGTCCATCGCTTTAAATAAACCTAAACAATAGTAACTACGCAGTGAACTGAAATAAAACCACCAAATCGGACGACTCAAAATGTCTGGGCCGATCGAGGGGGGGGGGAAATACAACTCAAAATATAAAGCCATATATGGACTCAACTCGGACCGTCCTTCCGGACGCAACCACAGACTCTGATCGTCCATCCGGGCGACGGATCACCGCCGCCTGCGAGAATATACGCATGTCGTTTGTGGAGCGCCATCAACTCCCCCCGGCTTAAAAACACTCATTTCCGGTGAGTGAAGATGGTCGTACTCGTTGTGTAGCCGCGAGGTAAGTCGCTCAAGCTCCTCTGAAGAAATCCATGTAGCATCATGTGGTGGTTGACCGCTCCAACGGACAAGATAGCCTACAATATCTCGCCCGCCCCCGGTGTAGAAGTCGTGCCCGATGATCTGAAGCACGTCGTCGGTAGAAGAAGGTGACACAAATGTATCTCCGTCTGGCAATGATGTATCTCTGTCTGGCAGTGATGTATTTTCGTTTGGCTGCTGTGTCAAAAGGACCGTCGATGACACAATGCGATCTGTATGGCGCGACTCCGCGGGTGGCAACAAAGAGGAACTGGTGGAAGCAATATGAGGTGAAGGCTCAGGTAGAAGAGCTGTGGGAGATGAAGGCTCGGGTAGAGGTGTGGAAAAGGGGTCCACGTACACGTGCTCCTCGTAGCAAGGAGTCAAATCATCTACGTTGAATACTCGGTTGATGCCCATATCATGAGGGATGTCTATCTCATATGCGTTGGTACCAATCTGTCGTACGACTGTATAGGGGCCCATTCTGCGTGCGCTTAATTTCTTTGCTGGTCCTTGCGGGACCCTCTCAGATCGAATGCGAATTAATACCCGTTCTCCCGCCTCAAAAATTTCTTCCCGCCTGTGCTGATCTGCTTGATCCTTATAATAATCATTACTAGCGGCAATCTTCTTACAGACTGACTCGTGTAGTGCATACACATGCTGTATGAAGGACTCGACTGACTCACTGGGCCTTGCCCCTATGCAAATATCCACTAAGTCAATGAGTTTCCTAGGCTCGTATCCTAACTTAATATGTAACGGACTCAAACCCGTAGTCTTATTGACAGAACTATTATAAGCAAACTCGGCTATAGGGAGAACAAAATCCCAACTAGCCGGACTGTCCCCAACGAGGCAACAGAGAAATGTTCCAAGACTACGGTTAACCACTTCAGTTTGCCCATCCATCTGCGGGTGGTAGGCGGAGGAAAACTTCTGGGTCGTACCCGTCTTCTTCCATAAGGTCTTCCAGAAATAGCTCATGAATCGTACGTCACGATCAGAGACTATGGAAGTGGGGAGACCATGATACTTAAAACACTTCTCTAAAGAATAAAGCCGCCACGTGGGAGGCATCAACGGTCTTTCAGGAAGGAATGAAATGTGTCATCTTAGAGAAACGATCTACTACAACAAAAATTGAATCGAGCTTCCTCAGAGTGCGAGGGAGCCCGAGAATGAAGTCCATACTAATATTAGACCAGGGCCTCTCACGAACGGGTAGTGGAGTGTATAGTCCCGTGGGCTGGCGAGTCCCCTTTGCGGTCTGGCAGACTCGACAATGTCTCACAACTTTAGTAACATCTTTCTTCAGTCCGGGCCAGAAGAAGCGATCCTCAACCAATGCAATTGTCTTATCTCGACTGAAATGACCCTCGACTCCGCCTGCGTGAAGCTCCCAAATAAGGAAATCTCGGAGGGAGGTCTGAGGTACGCATAAGCGTGAACCCATAAATAAATACCCGTTAGAAATCGAATATCCCTCTCGAGAATCGGGAGGGTCCCTCGAAAGTGCCGTGTAGATGTCCCTAAAATCAGGGCACTCTGGATAAGCGTGAACCATCTGCTCGAATCCCACAACTCAGGTGCTCATGGTATGGAGAATGTTGACTCGGCGACTTAAGGCGTCTGCTGGTTTGTTCGCAACACCCGCTCGGTGCTTAAGAACACAGTGAAACTCCTGCATATATTCCACCCATTTGGCGCGCCAGTGACTCGATTTCTTCTGGGAGTCGAGGTATCTCAGGGTCTGATGGTCTGAATATAAAATAAACTCCTTGTGCATGAGATAATGTCGCTAGTAGCGCAATGCCTGCACAATGACATAGAAATCCCGATCATAATTTGAATATTTCTGTCGGGTCTCGTTCAATTTTTCGCTAAAATAGGTCACTAGGTGACCTTCCTGGCTAGGGATTGCGCCGATACCAACGCCCGACGCATCACATGCTACCTCAAAGTGTTTGGAGAAATCTGGTAAACGTAAAACGGGAGCTGTAGACAGTCTCTCCTTGATCTCCTCGAAGGCTCGAGTGGCAGCCTTCGTCCAAACGAAATCGCCCTTACGAAGACAGCTCGTAATGAGAGCCATGATTGAACTGAAGACACGAACAAACCTCCTATAAAAGGTGGCATGTTCATGAAAACTACGAGCCTCATGTATGTTCGTCGGGGTGGGTCACTCACGGATCGCCCTGACCTTGTCAGGATCGACTGGAATATCAGACGCCGATACTCCATAACCCTTGAAATGAACGGATGTGGACAAGAACGAGCACTTTTTCAAGTTGATATAATGATGCTCCTTTCGGAGGAGCTCGAACACCAGACGAATATGACGCAAGTGTTCGGTGCACCCCTGACTGTATATCAATATATCATCAAAATATACTACCAAGAATTTGCCCATGTAGGCCGCAAGATCCGTGTCTTCACCCTCATAAAAGTACTGGGTGCGTTCGATAATCCAAACGACATCACCAACCACTCGTACAAGCCGTCCTTCGTCTTGAAGGCCGTCTTCCACTCATCCCTCTCTCTAACTCTAATCTTGTGGTACCCACTGCGAAGTTCGATCTTCGAAAAGATCTGGGCACCAGTCATTGAATCCAGGAGATCATCGAGGCGGGGAATCAAAAAACGATACTTTACCGTGATCTTATTTATAGCACGACTATCAATGCACATGCACCAACTACCGTCCTTCTTCGGGGTCAGAAGGGCTGGCACGACGCACAGACTCAGACTCTCGTATAAACTTCTTCCGCAGAAGATCATCAACCTGCCGCTTTAGCTTGGCATGCTCAGTCGAATTTAAGCGATAATGCGGAAGATTGGGCAAAGATGTCCCATGGATCTAATCAATTGTGTGCTGGATGTCCCTCAGTGGGGGAAGCTCATTAGGGAGCTCCTCGGACATAATGTCTACAAAGTCATCCATCAACTGCCAAATATCTGGATCAGTAATCTCAGCCTCGCTAGGGGTCTCGACCGCCATCGTGGCCACTACGAGATACATGACCTCAGTCTCTAGGCTCTCTCAGGAAATCTCCTCTCCTCAAGATATGTAGGGGTCTCGATGACCCCGTACTAATTGACAAGTCAACTTTACCCTTGGGAGAATCCCTGGGCTGAGTCGGGGTAAGAGTAATCTTTTGACCATTGCCAAAGAACACACACGTATTGGACCGACCATAACACGTGGCGTCACGATCGTAAAACCAGGGTCTCCCAAGAAGAACGTGAGCGACATCCATAGGGATAACATCGCACCAAACCTGGTCCTCAGTAGACGCTAATCGTATCGGAACTAGGCACCGTTGTCACATGAATGGTGGATTTATCCACCCACAAGACTCGGTAGGTATGAGGATGGGGCTCGGGTGTCAGCTTCATCCTCTCAAGTCCTTTTATAGCAATAATGTTGACGCAACTCCCACTATCAATAGCAAGCTTGCAGGGGCCTCTTGCGCTCGGGAAATATGTGGAAAAATAGTGGTGCAACGCCAATCCTCCTCAGCACGTGGGGTGTGGAAGATGCGTCGAAGGACTCCCACCTCTAGCGATCTCTCAGCATCGCTCTCCCATCCATCCTCTATAACGGTAGTAACCTCCTCAACGACGACGTCCTCGGCCTCAGTGCTGGGCTTGCCCAACTCCTCAATCAATAAATTCCTAGTAGGGCATTGCGCCGCAAAGTGCCCTCTGCCAGAACACCGATAACATTGGATGCCCCCAGGCTTAAGGCCTCCAGGAACAATAACTTTTCCCGTCGCGTCTGTGCGAGGGGTGTCAATAGTTGTGGTAGGATGGGGTCTCCTAGCTGTGGTGGCGTTGGGTCTAGTGGTGCCCTGTCTTGAGCCAGCAGTACGTAAATACTGCTCATACTCTAGCGCGAGCTGAAGGAACTGCTCAACCGTCTCCATATTGTGGGGAATTAATTACCTCTGAATGTCCGCTCTAAAAGCGTGATGCTGTGGCGACGGGCTCTTCCATAATATCGTTGCGAACTACTAGCTCGTCAAATCGGGACATATAATCTGCCACAGAGAGAGTCCCCTGACGTAGCGCATGAAACTGATCTAACAGTTGATTTCGATATGACGCGGGGAGGTACTTATCTTGTAAGCGCTGCTTCATTTCATCCCATCGGGTGATTGGGTAGTAACCATCCCGCTCACGAGATCTCTCGAGACTCGACTGATAAATCTTTGCCTAACAGATCAATTTCATTTTGGCGAATTGCACTCGCCTCTCCTTGCTCATCTCAAAGCAGTCAAAATAGTGATCCATGTGCATGAGCCAATCGCTAAATGCCTTCGGGTCCAGGTGACTGCAAAGGAGGACACAACAATGAGAATACGTCGGGTGATATCATTTTCCTCGGGGTCATCCCATGGCGTGGCTCACGGTATTCACCAAACTCGTCCTCATGATCATAATCATATCGAGCTCGATCTCTACGATGAGGTGGGGGAGGCCGAGGCTCATCAGGAGGGCGGGGTGATCCCTTCCTGGATCTCGCCTATAGTCGTAACTACGATGATAATTTCCCCTTGCAAAGGGAGGGGGATCTCGGCGAGGACCGTCTCTACCACGTCTCTCAGGAGGAGGCATCGGTTGTGGAGGCAGAGGGTGGTTCCGGCAGGTTGGTGGGGTGAGTAGGCAACGATTGTGGATGGCCACAGATTGGGTGAAGTGGAGGAAGATCTATAGCGGGCTTTACGAGATGCAGGGAGTGGCGGGCTTCCGGTTGAGGAGAATAGAAGGGAATGGAGGAGGGGTTTATCGGAGAGGAGGAAGGCCGTGGCTTTGGGGATAACAGGGCTGAGATGGAGGGAGGAGAGGCGGTGATGGGAGAGGCGGAGGAAGTCGGTCCGGCGTCGCACCGGGTGGAGGCGAGAATGGCGGCGTCGCATCGCTTGACCGTTGAGTTCCAGATTTCTTCTCCAAACTCACGATGCCATCCGTGAACTGCCTGCCGCTTTAAATAAATCTAAACACTAGTAACTGCAAAGTGAACTGAAATAAAACCACCCAATCGGACGGCTCAAAATGTCTGGGTCGATCGGGGGGAAAATACAACTCAAAATATAAAAAATCATATATAGACTCGACTCGGATCGTCCTTCCGGACACAACCACAGACTCTGATCGTCCATCCAGGTGACGGATCACCGCCTCCTGCGGGAATATACGCGTGTTGGTCGTGGTGCGCCATCATACACGTATAGGGCTTTCGTGATGGAAGGAAGTATATCTACACTATCTAGAAGGATAGTGTGGTTCTACACTTCTAGCTCCCATGAAAGATTCATATTTCCCACACCTAAATCAAAGAGAAATATTTGCATGCTCTCTCTAAACCTTTTAGAGTGCACATTGTAAGAGATATTTTTGCAATTTATGGTGATGATGCAGACCTGTTGCCAGTTTGTGCCGAATCAAATGATGAGCTTGTTGACTTCGATACCAGCGAGGGATTGAAAAGAGAATTGAAGAGATAGAAGATCATGCCAATGTGGACTCACAATCTTTCTGCACTCCGGTGATTGACACTGATTATTTTGGGAAGTGAATGCGTTACGGTCCTCCGTCAATTATCTTATTATCTTGTCCTATGTATTGAGTCATAGTTATTAGACTCATCATAATGTTTTAGTGTTTTAATATTTTCTGCATCTTATGTAATTACGGGTATGCCACCCGGGGTTCTATAAATAGACCCGTGTCTTGTATCTGGATTTTGAAGCAATGAAGAAATGAAGTTTCCTTTCTCTCTCTAAAATTTCTCTCTCTCTCTAAGTTCTTCTCTCCTTCCTCCACCCTCTAGGATTTCTTCCTCTCTCATCTCCTCCTCCACCATTCTAGGGCTTGCCCCTTGTATCTCCGCCTCCAACACCCCTTCAACGAAGCAAGCCCACAACAACTTGGTATCAGAGCTCTTGATCCTCTTTCACCGTTGCACATCAACACTGCCCCGCGCCACTTCCAAGCCCTCCTCTCAAAACTCGGCAAGCCACCACATACTAGACTGTCCAGCGCCAGTCCATCGTCGACCCCAACAGCAGTCCTCAAGCGCTGACTGTCCAGCGGCTACCCAGTCCTCCGCCGCCAAGCCCTCGCAGCGACCAAAGCACCGGTTCACACCGCTGTCCTCCACCGACGCTCTGCTACCAGATCCGAGCGCATCCCCTGGCCCGATCGCCTCTGCGGGCGCAATCTTCTTCCGCGATCGGACGACGCGACCTTCCGCGTCGTGTCCGATGTCGACACACGCGACGCACATCTTCCGCCGTTGCTCAGTTCACGCGGACGTGCTCTCCCGACAGGGCCTGCGGTTTTCATTCACCAATCACGCCGCCACCGATTCCTCGAGCCCCGCACTCCACGCCTTCTCCTGCTGTCAAGCCGCCTGGTTTCTATCGAGCCCATCCCTGCCTTTTCCATTGTTTTCGCACACACGCCAACCCTAGTTTATTTAATCAACCAAATTTTTATTTCCATTCTATTTACCCCCCCCCCATTCTATTTCCATTCTAATCAACCAATATCTTCCAGCACATCTCCCACCTCCCAAACTAATATCATTTTAATTATTTAATTAATTAGCTTCTAATTAATTAATTAATTTGGATGGAGATTACACTTAGTGTCGCGGACGAAGCCACCCTTTGTTCGACGTTGTGGAAATTGTTCACGTCTTTTCAAGCTGCCACCTCTCATCTCAACACTACACTCGACAAAATGGTGACTTCAGAACACTTCGGTGTTCCGCCTCAACTTGTGTCAGAGCCCTCCAAGCCCGCACGGCTTGTGCCGCCATCACCGCTGCAACTGGTGCCACCATCGTCCTCCGTCGTTCATGACGCACCGCCGCCGCCGCCGCCTCTGTTTGCTCTTGCTCCACCGGTCCCTGCCATGCCACTCCCATCGGCCGCATTGCCACCTTTTCGGTCGGCACCTGCTCCACCGACCCCGACGAATCCATTCCTGCCGCCGCATGTCAGCCCTCTGACCTCCGTGTGGCTGTTGCTCATAGCCCCTCCAGCGGCTCCGACAAAGCCATTCCATCGGCCGCCCATTTTACTGATAGCGCCGCCGCTCCTTGCCGACACCGCTACCACCGCTACGCGTTACCGCACGTTGTTTTGGAGGGAGGTCAAGTTACCAGATGATCCGGCCACCCGCATGGAGCACGAGTTTGAGGGCAAGCTCGTTTTGAAGGACGAATGGAGTGTTACGGTTCTCCGTCAGTTATCTTATTATCTTGTCGTATGTATTGAGTCATAGTCATTAGACTCGTCATAATGTTTTAGTGTTTTAATATTTTATGCATCTTATGTAATTACGGGTATGCCACCCGGGGTTCTATAAATAGACCCTTGTCTTCTATTTGGATTTTGAAGCAATGAAGAAATGAAGTTTCCTTTCTCTCTCTAAAATTCCTCTCTCTCTAAGTTCTTCTCTCCTTCTTCCACCCTCTAGGGTTTCTTCCTCTCTCATCTCCTCCACCATTCTAGGGCTTTCCCCTTGTATCTCCGCCTCCAACACCCCTTCAACGAAGTAAGCCCACAACGGAATAACTATTGCCATTGAGGACTACCGTATTTATATAATTGCAGAGTTCTATGTAAACAAATAATTAAATGTGGCAGTGACAAAAATATGCCTGAGTTTGTTGTATCTGCCAACAGATTAACTACAAAGAATACCAATCTAACTTGTTGGACACAACATGCTTTTTCAACATGTAACATTTTTTGCTTATCCGCGAGAAAGAAGCAATATTGTGGTCAAGCTTTTCCAACCCGGGCAGGATGATGCAATCATCTTCGTCTTAACCATATTTACAAGGGTTAATTAGTTTATTTTCGTGCATATTTAATCTGCGTATTCTTATTTTTGTAGTTACCTTTCATAGAGGACTTTTTTTACTTTTTGGTGTAAAAAGCCATCATTAATGGACTGGAGCTGGCATGTTTCAAGTAATTTTTGATGAATGAAGCAATTGTGACGTATCTCTTATCTTTTCCTCTCTATTTTTATGCTATCCGTAGGCGGCTGCTATCAATGGTTCATGTGCATCAACTAATTTAGGAACCCAGTCAATTGTGAAGACTTGCACATTAAATCTCAAAATAACTTCGAAGGTTGAGCCATCTATAGAGAAATCTTATTGTTGAAATCCAAAGTGACATCAAAAGCGTACATTGCAAGTCGTACAATCATTTCCAGTAGTCCAACAACATAATAAAGCTTAAGACCCTACGATGACATGTTGCCTTTAATGTATTTGACCACAATAGTAAATAAAGATTACCCATCGTGATAGCCCGATTGAGGGGAAGAACACTATGTTTTTGTAGCTAATATGATAAGTTGTTGTAGGTGTCTTTCAAGCATAAGAGTACTGATGGAGTTCACCCAACGCGAGGAGATTGAAGGCCCTGATGGACCACTCAGATTCCACAAGTGACAATGATTTATTATCCGTTCAAACAATTTGAGTCCATAGATGCGCCCGGCTGGTCGTTTCGACATATTTTCATGCATTTGTGTTTTTATTTTGGACATTATATTAGTTTTCATGACTTCCAATATGAATGCGCATTATGAGCCGTCCATATTGGTTGCCCTAGTTCCTTTTCCCCTATTTATATGCGCGTATGTTAGAGGTAGAGGCTATCAAGTTTTTAGTTTACATTTTTTGAAATCACCGGTCCTATCATGCTGCGACTCTGTGAGCCTCCCGATGACATCTTCCAGGGTTCTCCTCTCCTTATTCCTGACCCCTCATCCGCAACTGGCTCCTACAACACCCGCCTCCAACATGCCTCCTTCCCCGACCTCCCATTTAGCCGCTGCCTCTCTTACCCCCAGCTGTCGACCCCATCCAGCTGCCGCCCTCTCACCTGCAGCCCCGACTGCCGGCCCCATCCCAATTTCCTGCATCCCCCATCTCCTCCTCCTTTTACTTCACCCGCAGGCCGCAACACATCCCAACCTTCACCCCTCCTGTCCCAACCGCCTGATACTGTTACCACCAAGGTTGTAGATGTCAGATGTTGGAGACACGTCGGTTTGGATTTTTCATGCCGATTTTTATATATCCGGGGATATATTGAGGATATTTCATATATCGGGTTTTAATATTTAATTAATTATTTATATGTTGATATATTAACTATTTAACACATATTGAACTCTTACAATCAATTATAAAACATTTATGTTACAAAAAAAGAACGATATAATGCGATAAGTAAAACATTAAACATACAATGATGCAAACATTGTAAAAATAACAAATTTAAAATGTTTGCAACTATATTTATATTCTATAACATCAAAATTCTTAAAATTAAATTTCAAACATATCTTATTTCATCTGTCACATAATCATCAACAGTAGGGATTGTAGATAGAATATGATCATCGTCCACCAAACCTGACACCTCAAGATCCGCCTTGTCCCTCTCAGACGCTTTTCTCTTTCCCTTTCTTTTTGCACTTATGACCACATCTTTGCTCATCATTATTCTAGAAGGCCTCATTGCATCTAGATTGGTGTCGACAATATCTACAAGTTACGCCCACGTCAACCCCTCTCCAGGAACGACTTCGTCGTCACCATCATCATTATCATTATCGCCATCATCAACATTCACCATCCACTCCAATACCTTCCTTGAATCTAAGCATTTGGCTGCCAAATGATCTCGAGATTTGTCGGAATATTTCGACTCCAACAAAATATTGAGCTTTAAAAAAATTAGATTGTTCAATCTTTTGTTGTGGAGTCTATTCCTCTTCTTAGAATGCATATATAAAATTTTATATAAATAATGCATATTAACATACATTGTAAATAGATATTTTTATTATACTAAATCACTACTTTAATGCAGACCATCTCAAAATTGCTCCAGTTCCTCTCACAGCCAGAGGATATAGCAGTCATGCTCAAAATCTTTATTTTCATATTTTTAAAATGAGATCGTTAAGACTCCAATATACTGTGGAAAAAATGACAAATTATTTCAGTGATATATCATTAAAAATTATTGTGTTAATCAACATAAAATATTAATTTGAATATTGACTTAAGTTAGGATTTTGTAGTTGTCTCTTTGTCATGTCTTTATCAAATAGTCCTTATTGGTATTGGACCTATTGGTAAAGATCAAGCTCATCACTAATGTGATCTTACCATTTCTTTTTGTACTTGCTCTCAATGGTACTCTTCTGCAAATCTTTCCTTTGATTCTGTAATAACATGAACAAATTGGTTCATTGGACCCTTGAACCCATGCCTGAATGCAAACTTCTGGGAGTAGCAGACTCGACTACATCATCTTGTGCTCCTCCAACTACCACCTCATTTATGCTAGCTTGTAATTTGCACTCTTCAATGTCTTGCTCTCCAAGTTTGAATTGAGGGCTCAACTTTCACCTTGACTTCCACGGGAACTTGAGGGCACGACTTGACATTCCCCTTCCACCCAGGCAGGTGATGTTTGAAACATGTAACACCACCATTCACTGTTTTCTTGTAGTAGTTGCATTTGATTCGGTTGGTGTCTTTGCAACCAACTTTTCAACAAATGTCAAGAACGAATCCGTACTAGTATGTACCATTAAAAAGGACACCTCAATAGATCCAGCAGAATAAGCCATTCTATTTCTTTGAAAAGATAACCAAAATCATTTGATTGTTAGAAATAATATTTGAAATGAAACAAACTATTTAAAATGAAACAAACGTTATACAAAAGTTCACATTCTATTTGATTGTTAGGATTTATAAAAAATAAGGCATCACCAGGAAAAAAAAACCCTAAACTTCATTATTTTGTTAGATCTTCTGTGATCATTCAAATTTTTCATACAACATTTTTTTTATCTAACGTCATTTTGCATCATCAGTATTATAGCTAACATTCTATTTATATTCAAGTAATTTATCCTTGAGAGTAGAGAATCCATGACTCATAGGTCATATTAAATGAAACAAATATTGTATTTATATTCAAGTATCCAACAAAGCGACCAACATTCAAATTAGCAAACCGACATTCTATTTATATTCAAGTACTGAGCAATGATCATCCAACCTTTTATTTTTCGAACAGGATGACTCATCATCATTCACCATGGCTATACATCATAAATAACAAAATGGAGTTGGATAACTAGATTACTTGTGTGGTGTCTTAAATCAGCATATGCTGTCGAATGGAACAAAAATAATAATTTATTGATAAACATAAACATGAACCACAATAGAGGTACACATACTTCAATAAACATTAAATCCGTGAACCACCAAGCATCAAGCTTTTAATTTTATTCCATAAAATTAAAACACACTGCTAATTGATAAGATAACAACAAAAAGAAGAGAGGGGAGAGCCGAGAGATAAGTCATACGATAACATCAATTTCATTTTTGTCCGAGAAGAAGAGATAAGAGCTCAAAATATAGTATGCAACATTGCAACAATACTACATACCCTAAACTAAAGCTCAAACCATATTAGCATACAACAGAGGAGAGGGCTGAGAGATAAGACAACAATAGAGGGAAGAGATGCGAGGGCCGAGAGATAAGTCATAAGATAACATCATAGCAACAGTGTAACGGCCTGGTCTACTGTGAGTACGCTACAGGTTTGCAGACCAGTGACCCTAACCCATCTCCACCGATCTGATTGTCCGCAACCTTTAATTCCAATGGCAAGTTGTTGAGGCTGGGGATTGAACCCCAGACCTCCTAGATAAGGGAGCTCTAAACTGATCCTCATCACCAATTGAGCTTCAGCCTCTAATTCCAATTGCAACTCAATTGGTTATGAGGACCAGTTTAGAGCTCCCTTATCAAAATGAGACTATGGTTTAAATGCAGTGGGAGACCGGCTAAAATGAAAATGCACTAAGATGCAATCAAAATGAGACTATGATTTAAATGCCGTGCGCGTGTCAACATGAGACAATCCCAATAAAGATCCACTAATAAGTAAAATTTTTTGCAACACTATGAGCACGATTAGCACAATCGATAGTAAGGATTAACGTTAAGAAACAACTATGATTTACCTACAAAGTGAGGCATGATTTCAATTGAAGTGCGCCGGTAAAGATCCCGCAAATCAAACCACAAATACAGTGCAATAGAATAAGTGATCCAACAAACCTCAACAATAGTTCATACCAACACATTCAAGTAAGAAAACTATAACTCTTATACCTTGATTTGCTTATGCATGGGGGCGGCGTGATTAGGATTGGAGGAAGGCGCCGGTGTAGTCGCCCTTGGCCACGAGTGGTTCCACGAGTAGGTTGGACGGGGGTGTAAGCTGTAGATTGGGGTAGACTTGGACTGTTGAGGGGTATCCGGGTGAGAGAGGTGGGGGAGTGGGTTATTGGGGCTGTGGGTAGTGGGGGGGGGAGGGGCTTGGTCTGGCGTATGGGGTGGCTGGAGGGAGGGTGGTCGGGCTGGGTGAAGGAGATCAGGATGGGGTGGGTTTGGAGCTAGGTTGGCGGGCTGGGAACGGGGGAAAGAGGGCAGGGCTGGCGGGTGTGGCCGGGCAGGGTCGAAAAAAGGAGGGGAAGACTGTTGCGGGTAGGGGTTTGCGGGTGGGGCAGGGAAGAGGGCCAGCTACCAGAGGAGCGCCGTCTATTCCCGCAGGAGGCGGTGATCGGCGACCCGTTTGGGCGATCCGAGTCCGCGGATGCGCCCTGAGGGTCGTTCCGAGTCTATTTCATATATTAGTTTATTTTATTCTGATGTATTTAGTCCCCGATCGGCCTGAACAATTACAACCGTCCGATCGGGGAGCCCTAATTCTATTTTGGTATTATAATTTACATTCTGAATCTCGTAATGCATATGCATATATAAAAATTCCTCGGACAGATAAAAAACTTGTATTTCACATGTAATTTTGTATATGTGAAGGTTATGAACTATTCTACTATTACTTTCACAGGTTATCGTTTGGAGGATTACCCTTGAAGACCTGCATGCGTCTGTAATATCTTTGGAGTCCATCAATGGATGCATGGTTTATGACGAGACTCAAAATGGGTACAAACAGTTTCTGCCTGTCCTTTTAAGCAGACTCAGTGGGCACGAGGGTTCGATATTTCGTATTGGATGGTCTATTGACGGATCCAGATTAGTGTCCGTCTCTGATGATCGAAGGTTCACAATTAGTCATTTACGGACCTTGAGCACCGATTTATACATTTTTCATGTAGCAAGCCTAAAAGTTGGATAATATTGAGCCTGTTGTGTGCTGTTATGTTAGGACAGTGCTCGCATCTGGATGTTCAGCAGTGATGAAAATCTTGGGAGTCAAGCCTCAAATAATCTTGTGCTATTTGGTCATACAGCTAGAATTTGGGATTGCCATATATCAGATTCGGTAAGGTTTAGCAATTTCAGTATCCTTTGATTTGTTTCTCATCTATCTTCATAATTTTTTCTAGACCTCTTAAAGATACTAAATAGCTAGGGCCTAGGGGAAAGGAAGGATGAGTGAGAGTGAGTGTTATTTTTAGTTTTGTATTGTTAATTTTTTATCTCAAAAATAATATTGCAAACTTTTTTGGGGCTTCCTTTTTAAATTAGTTGCACGGGAGGAGCCTGTGCACACTCAAAACTTTCACGAACGGGCGAAACCCATTCATGCACGACTGCACGAGTGTAGTACCATGCACGACTGCTATTATATATACTCACACACAAGCAAACTGTTAAATACTCAAACTTCTCCGAGTTTGCATAATTATAAGTTGCTCCCCTCTATCTTTTGAAGTTGAAAAAATCTTCCCACCGAGTTTACATTTCACAACATGCATGCACAAAAAGTACCCCCCGAAGCTTCTCTCTAGGGAGGGCACTTTTGTGCATGCATTTCATGAAATGTAACCTTAATAGGGGAAGTTTTTGTATTTTAAAAGGGGGGGGGGAGCAACATTTAATTATGCAAGCTTATAGGGGAGGACCCTGTAAACACCTATATATAGAATGATGTTTATTGAAGAAATTAATTTGTGTTCTCATTTTTTTCCCCACCAGTGAGATGAAGAATGTTGTATGGTATCTGTGGGAGGGGATAATGGCTGTTTGTGGACTGGTGGGGGCATAGGGAGAGGCAGGCTTGTGGGGGTTCGACTAGGGTTGGAGGGGGATGGGAAAGCTCACCTAGGGTTGAGGGAAGGGTGGAGACGATTCTCCATGCCTTGGACTGAACGTGGTATGGTTCCCTGAAGCAGGAAGGTGGCTGTATGGTGGTAGGCAGGCACTGGACAAAAATTCTTTTTTTCCCCACCAGTGAGATGAAGAATGTTGTATGGTGTCTGTGGGAGGGGATAATGGCTGTTTGTGGACTGGTGGGGGCATAGGGAGAGGCAGGCTGGTGGGGGTTCGACTAGGGTTGGAGGGGGATGGGAAAGCTCACCTAGGGTTGAGGGAAGGGTGGAGATGATTCTCCATGCCTTGGACTGAACGTGGTATGGTTCCCTGAAGCAGGAAAATGGCTGTATAGTGGTAGGCAGGCACTGGACAGAAGTTCCATAGGCTAGAAATGGCCTGTAACTAGTCTGCTATGGAAGGAAGGAGGGGATCCATCAGATCATGCACCAGGAGGGGTTCGCCGCAAGGCGGGACCCACGTTCGTGTATTCGCGCAGGAGGGCTTGATCGTGTCGCCGATCCGACTCCGCGGATGTGTCCGGATCCTTGCTGCGAGTCAAAATCATATATATTACTTTAGTATTTTTGATTTATTTTTATTGTATTTGAGTGGCCCCACCTCCGACCAATCATAGCCGTCGATGGTGGGTGCCCTAGCTTTTCTTTTATAATAAATAGACACGTAGTTTGCTGGTTTTAGGCATTGCAGAATTTGGAGACTTGTATTCCCGGATTCCCGCGATCCTGCCACGATGCCGACTCCGTGAAACCCTAGGTAACGACTCCTAGGTTGGTATCTTCCTCCACAAGGTTCCCCCTAACCCTAGCTTTCTTTTCCCCACCTTGAATCCTCCTTCCCTAGTCCCTACAACCCTTCTAACTGTCGGCCACCCCCTGCCTTCAAAATCCTACAGCCGTTGGATATTCCCCCTCCAGCAAACCGCCGAACCACTTGGTTTTCCCCCACCCGTTCCACCAACCGCTTCCCCTGCTCCCTTTCGGCGGCATGTCTACAGTCACCTCCCAGCCCTCTTGCCCCACCGCAACTCTCCTCCATCCATAGACCAAAGCCACACCCCACCTCCATCCCTCTTCGTGGAACTACCTCCAATCAGCCTTTATATCTAGATCAGTCTAGATCTAGACTTTTGCTGCCCCGATCCACCATTTCCCCTCACCCTCCCCTCCTACCCTAGCCCGGATCCGCTCCTAAGCATTAGATTCATAATTCCTTTGCCCGGATCTACCCATACATCGCAGGATCTACTCATTTCCGGCCCGTTTCCACCTTCCACCGCCGTGGACATCCACCTACACTATTTCCACGCCACCAGTTCCACATTAGATCGTCGTCGAAACGCAGTCGGCTTCGAAAACTTTAGTGTCTTGGTCAGCCCACTAATTTGGTGAGTCACTTGTTGTATTGGATTATTTTATTCAACATTTTATTAGATTGGACACTGCATTTGGTTGAAATCTTGTTTGTGGGAATTCACTTTGATACACTTATAATTTGCAGGTGGGATTTATTCGCCGCGCGCTTAGCCTTGACCCTCCGAGCTGAGGAAAGCCATTAATTGCTTGCTTATTGAACGCTATTTCTGTTCTTTTAAATATTTGTGTGGGTTGAAATTTATATTGCTCGAATTAATCTGTCGTCGTTACCGACGGTATCATTGCATTTAGATTTGGGTTAGTGTGTCAAATCTACATTCCACCCTTAGAAGTCTTGGTTTTGTGCACCCCCGTAGCCCACTCTACATCAATTGGTATCAAAACTAGGTTGGGCCGTTTACATGCTGCGTATTGGTAGGATTTTTAGAGCAAACATGTCAGATCCACTAGTCACCGAGCGGCTAACGACGAGCTCGAATTCGGGTGCCGCTTTTGCTGAGTTTCAACATCGTATCCTTGATCATTTGGACAGTTTAGGTACCCAGTTCGACGACGTGCGTCATGAGCTTGCCGAGGTGTACCTCCGTTTAGATCACCTAGAGAATGTCAGGGACACTCCACAGCACGACGACTCGCTTGAGGATGACTCTGATGCTCCTCATCTTGACCAGCGTTCGATGGATGGTCAGCCTTTCGTAGACCGTTACCGTCATGATATCCCTCCCCGAGCCCAGCACCGCCGGCGAGGCGGAATCACGATCTAGCTATTAAGCGTAGGCAAGCTCCGACTCTTAATAGACCCCCACACCAGCATGATGAGTATTGTGTGCCCCGTCAGCCTCAGCCTGACCCTCGCCACGACCATCTCCGTGATGAGTATCATCTCCCAGGTCGGAGAGAGCGTGGTCCCTCACCCGCTCGATACGATTACGCCCATGATGATTACCCAGAGGATTATTCTGACCCACGGAGAGGTGGCCACCACTACGACATCACTCGTCATATTCTCTTTGATGACCCTTCATTCGATGGCCGCGTGGACCCAAAATCCTTCAGCGATTGGCTCCTTGACATGGATTATTTTGAGTGGTATGACACGAGTGACGAGAGCTGTGTTTGCTTCGCCAAAATGAAATTGGTCGGACAGGCCAAAGTATTTTGGATTAGCGTAGAGAGTCGTTGAGCGAGATGGCTATTATACTATCACCCGATGAGATGATATTAAGCAAAGACTGAAAGAAAAATATCTCCTTGCTCCTACCGAGACTAGTTATTTGATCAGTTACAGAACTTACAACAAGGGACACTTACTGTCGAAGAGTATATGGCTCTCTTCGACGAGCTTGTCGTTATGAGTGACATCTCGGAGGAGCTCATTGCCACCACCTCTCGTTTCAAGGCTGGCCTATGTTCTGAGATTCAGAGAGAGCTGATTCCCCATTTTCTCGAGATCGTTGATAAGATATTTCAGCTCGCTCTAAAGTACGAGCAGTGCCACTTATCATTTAGCACGAGGTAGTTCCCCTCTCGGATTAATACCTCGACTTATAGGAAACCCGCTCCGCCCCAGACCACCACGGCTGCACCCCCAAGTGTTCCCACAGACACAAAGGGCAAGGCCGTCGCCACTGATGGCCAACAATTTGGGGGTATTTTGTGTCATAGCCTTATAGGTGTTCTGGCAGAGGACACGTGGCGGTGCAGTGCCCCACACGAAGTCTCCTAGTTGAGGACGAGGAGCATGATTTAAAAGAAGGTGAGGAGGTCATTGAGGAGATCACAACCACTATCGAGGAAGGTTGGGAGAGTGACGCTGAGCAATCCTTAGAGATAAAAGTGATTAGGCGCCTCCTACATACCCCACGTATAGATGAGGACTGGTGTCGCAGTACCATATTCTATACGTGCTTTCCTAGTGCAGGTGGCCCCTGCAAGTTGGCTATCGACAGTGGGAGTTGCTTGAATATCGTGGCCCAAAAGGGTCTTGACCGTATGCAGGTGAAGGTTGATCCTCACCCCCACCCCTATCGTGTCGTGTGGGTTGATAAGACAATGATTCAGGTCACCCAACGTTGTCTCGTGCCGATTAGCATCTCCTCTTTCCAGGATCATGTCTGGTGTGATGTCATTCCCATGGATGTCGCCCATGTGTTACTCTGCCGCCTCTAGCTATTTGATCGTGACGTCACGTGTTTCGGCCGCTCGAACACGTATGTCCTTTATGACAAGGGGCGGAAGATTACGTTGACGCCTACCCAACCCAAGGAGAAATGTAAGGGTCAGATTGAGCCTTTTGTGAGCATGAGCGCCTCGAGACCCCTACACATTTTGAGGCGAGGCGAATTTTTGCTAGATAGTATTGAGTCTTATATCATCTATGTTGTGGCGGCCACTATGGCTTCTGTGTGCCCCCCTGAGGCCCTGACGACCACCCCCCAGCGGTGCGTCCCCTTTTGGATGAGTTTGTGGATATTATACCTGATGAGCTCCCCGATAAGTTGCTCCCCCCCGGACATTCAACACTCTATCGACTTGGTCCCGGGGGCTTCTCTCCCGAACCTGCCCCACTATTGTATGCACCCTGGTAAGCACGCTGAGCTCAAGAGGCAGGTTGACGAGCTTCTTCGGAAGCAATTTATTCGTGAGAGCTTGAGCCCGTGTGCGGTTCCCGCCCTTCTTACCCCTAAGAAGGACGGTAGTTGGCGTATGTGCATCAATAACAGGGCCATTAATAAAATCACGGTCAAATATCGTTTACCCATCCCACGACTCGATGAGCTATTGGATACTATGTTCGGTGCCCAGATCTTTCCAAGATCGACCTCCGTAGTGGGTACTATCAGATTCGACTTCATGAGGGAGACGAGTGGAAGATGACCTTTAAGACCAAGGATGATCTGCACGAGTGGTTAGTTATGTCATTTGGGCTATTGAATGCCCCAAGTACGTTCATGAGAGTCATGACGCAGGTCTTACGACCCTACATAGGCAAGTTTCTGGTGGTATACTTCGATGATATACTGATCTATTGCTAGACTCAGGCCGACCATTTCGATCATCTGAGATTTCTCTTTGGCACCCTCTTCCGGGAGAAACTGTATGTGAATTTGAAGAAGTGCTCCTTCCTTTCTGAGTCTGTCATTTCCTTGGATTTATCGTATCATCCACTGAAGTATCTGTTGGCCCTGAGAAGGTCAAGTCCATTCAAGACTGGCTTGTGCTTGCGACCATCCACGAGACTCGCAGCTTCCACGGACTTGCAACTTTCTATAAGAGGTTTGTCCAGGGGTTCAGTATGATCATGACCCCAATCGCGAGCTGCCTTCGGAAGGGCGAGCTTCAATGGACCCCCATGCACTATGGCTTTTGGTGAGATCAATGAAAGATTGACGACTGCTCCTATCCCGAGACTACCTGATTTTATACGCAAATTTGAGGTTGCGTGCGACGCTTCTAGTGTTGGTATCAATGGCGTATTGAGCCAAAAGGGACATCTAGTTTCTTACTTTAGTGAGAAATTGAACGAGGCCAAGCAGAAATATTCGAATTACGATCGGAAATTTTATGCGATTGTCCAGTCTTTGCGCTATTGGAGGCACTCTCCTTCCCCGGGAGTTTGTGCTTTATTCGGATCATCAAGCGTTGCGATATTTAGATTCACAGCGCAAATTGGGACACCGACATGCCAAGTGGGTCGAGTACCCCAGGATTTCCATTACGTTCTCAAACACCGAGCTGGTGTTGAAAACAAGCCGACTGATGCGTTGAGTCGCTGTGTCTCCTTGTTACAAACAATGACTGCGCGTATAGATGAGCTTGAGTGAGTGCTTCTAAATTATCCGACATGCTTCGATTTTGACGAGATTTATACCGCCTTGTCCCGCTCCAGACCCTGTTAAGGGCTATCAGATCTTTGAGGGATTTCTATACCGGGGCTCCCGCCTGTGCATACCCCAGACTTCCTATCGTGATTACTTGATTTGGGAGTTGCACGCGAGCGGGGCTGCTGGGCACTTTGGGTGGGATAAGTCCATAGCCATTGTTGCGGATCGCCTTTACCGGCCCTGCCTTAAGAAGGACGTCGCTCGCGTTGTCCGCCATTGCCGTATCTACCAGACGGCCAAGGGCACTAAGCAGAACACGAGTCTGTACACGCCTCTACCTGTCCCACACCGCCATTGGGATGACATCATCATGGATTTCGTGCTCGGACTCCCCCGCACTCTTCAGAGACACGATTTTATTTTTGTGGTGGTTAATCAATTCTCGAAGATGACGCACTTTATTGCGTGCTGTAAGATGGCGGATGCTTCACACGTAGCATCCATCTTTATGAGGAACATTTTTGAGCTGTATGTCCTGCCCAAGTCTATCGTGTAAGATCGCAATGTGAGCTTTATGAGCTATTTTTGGAAGACCCTGTGACACAAGATTGATACCACCCTTAGGTTCTCCTCGACTTATCATCCACAATCAGAAGGATAAATAGAGTAGTAAATTGTAGCTTAGAAAACCCACTGAGGTGTCTGGTGGGAGAGCATGCAGGTAGTTGGAACCTTGATCTTCTAGTCATGGAGTTTGCATATAATAGTTCAGTCAATAGGTCCACTGGGTTGAGTCCATTTCATGTAGTGTCAGGATACGACCCTAGGAAACCTATCAACCTTATCCCTAGTCCCCTAGAGTCGCGCCCTAGTGAGTCAGCTGAGTCTTTTACACGTCATTTGCATGAGTTGCATGAGTCGGTACGCCGACGAATTATTACGAGTAATGAAAATTATAAAATCCATGCAGATAAGCGAAAGTGAGAACAAGTATTTCAAGAGGGTGAACAAGTGATGGTGCGAATTCGCCCTGAGAGGCTCCCTTCGGGACTTGCCAAAAAGCTAAGCGCCAGGCGAATGAGACCCTACTCAGTTATACGTCGTATTGGGACGAACGCCTATAGACTCGATATCCCTGTAAGTATGTGAATCTATCTAATATTTAATGTTGAAGATCTGATGCCATACTATGAGCCTCGCGAGTATGTGGACCCGAGCAGTGGAGACTCCCAGCCGCCCCTACCCCCACTCCCGTTACCTTACCGCTCTCATAGTCCACCCACGTCTGATGGCCACCACAGTACATCCATTGTTGACACCCACCCACCTGGGGATTTGTCTTCTTTGGTTTCACCGACAACACCGCCGATCACACCAGGATCCACCACTAGAGAGATGAGCGATGAAAGCATTACAGAGGTCAGATCCCACCAGTTCGTTCCTACCACAGGCGGGATGCAATGTTATTACTTGATACATTGGCAGGGCCGTCCAGATGCAGATGACGCCTATATACTACTAGCTGAGCTCGATCGACTCATCTCTGGACTTTGACTTCAGTACGATAGTCTCCATTCATCGGAGATGAAGGCTTTTCAGTCGGGGGGAGTTGATGGGGATCCATCTGATTATGCACTAAGGAGGGGTTCGCCGCAAGGTGGAACCCACATTCGTGTATTCGCATAGGAGGGCTTGATCGGGTCGCCGATCCGACTCCGCGGATGTGTGCGGATCCGTGTTGCAAGTCAAAATCATATATTACTTTAGTATTTTTGGTTTATTTTTAATGTATTTAAGTGATCCCACCCCCGACTAATCATAGCCGTCGATGGTGTGATTCTCTAGCTTTTCTTTTATTATAAATAGACAAGTAGTGAGATGGTTTTAGGTATTGCAGAATTTGGAGACTTGTATTCTCGGATTCCCGCGTTCCTGCCACAGTGCCGACTCTGTGAAACCCTAGGTGACGACTCCTAGGTTGGTATCTTCCTCCCCAAGGTTCCCCCTAACCCTAGCTCTCTTTTCCCCACCTTGAATCCTCCTTCCCTAGCCCTTACAACCCTTCAAACTGCCGGCCGACCCCCGACCTTCAAAACCCTACAGCCGCTGGATATTCCCCCTCCAACAAACCGCCAAACCCTCCCCCTGGTTTTCCCCCACCCGATCCACCAACTGCCGCCCCTTCTCCCTTCCGGCGGCCTGTCTACAGCCGCCGCCCAACCCCCTTGCCCCACCGCAACCTCTCCTCCATCCACAGCCCAAAGCCGCACCCCACCTCCATCTCTCTTCGTGGAACCACCTCCAATCAGCCTCTATATCCAGATTAGTCCTTTTGCAGCCCCGATTCGCCATTTCCCCTCACCCTCCCCTCCTTCTCTAGCCCGGATCCGCTCCTAAACATCAGACCATCCTTCCCTCGCCCGGATCTACCTATACATCGCCGGATCTACTTATTTCCGGTCCGTTTCCACCTTCCACCGCCGAGGACAGCCACCTACGCTATTTCCACACCACCAGTTCCACATTAGATTGCCGTCGAAATGCATCCGGCTCCAGAAACTTTAGTGTTTTTGTCAGCCCACTACTTTGGTGAGTCACTTATATTAGATTTTTTTTATTCAACATTTTATTGGATTGGATACTACGTTTACTTGGAATCTTGTTTGTGGGAATTCGCTTCGATACGCTTATAATTTGCAGGTGAGATTTATTCGCTGCGCGCTTAACCTTAGCCCTCCGAGCGGAGGAAAGCCATTAGTTGCTTGCTTATTGAACGCTATTTCCGTTCTTTTAAATATTTGCGTGAGTTGGAATATATATTGCTCGAATTAATCTGTCGCCGTCACCGACGGTATCATTGCATTTAGATTTGGGTTAGTATGTCAAATCTACATTTCACCCCTAGAAGTTTTGATTTTTTGCACCCCCGTATCCTACCCTACATCGGGGGGGGGGGGGGGTGATGCAATCAGAATATGGTGGAGGAGGGCTAGATGCATCCATGATATGGTGAAGGAGGCTTAGTGGGGTTCGGCTATGCCTGAAACAGCTCAGGAGGGGACGGTTGTGCTGGATGGTTGCTGGGTGGCTGCTGGAGGATAATTTCCAAGGGAAGACTGCGCTGGATGTTTGCTTGGAGGCTGCTGGAGAAAGGTTTCCAAGGGGTTGTCTACTGTTGGTGTGCTGTTTTGAGGGGTGACTGGGCTATTTTTGGGTTGAGGAGGTGGCAACACAATAAAACAAAGGAGGTAAACAAGGGGGAAGAAAATACGTTGGAGTCGACACCTAGGGTGATACGGGCTCTCCGACACATAGAATTAGCACTGCCGATGACCCGCGGATCACGGAAGATGTCACTCAATCTGCGATTTCTGTCAAACCAGCTTCTTTTCTTTTATTTATAATAAAATATGACTAGGATAACCATCTTGGATGGCTATGATTGGACGTACACGATATTTGACCAATGTCACTAAATTAAGCACTAAAAATAAAACAAATATATGGAAAGTATTGAAACGTCACTCTGAACACGACCTCTGATTCAAAATTTCCATCGGGCGATGCTAACTATGGGAGGTGCCCAATCAGCCCCGAACATGCCTCGAACTTGCGCTTCATTGTCTTGTCGACCCTCATCAGCTAGTATGTGGTTTAGAAGGTAATTTTGTTTTTGTTCTTTAATGCCACGGGAGATGAGGATCATTGTTATTTTGAGTACTAGAGACATGGGCATGGTGTTGCCTGTGCATAGTATTTGACAATGATAAACTTTCCGTGCACAATTTATCAAAGTGAAGATACCTCAACAGATGATCGTGACACTTCAATCATTATATAATTCTCGATTATTGTGTTCCCAATACAAAAATTTGATTGAAGGCCAACTTGAAAACAAGATACAGTTCACTACGGATACTCGTGCCTAACCTCAGAAGGTTGGTTCCTTCTTGAAGCCCCTCACTAAATGAGAGATCCCTAACCATAATGATCCAATGATGTCTACTACTCTCAGGTCTCCTCCTTATATATGGTGGTGGTGGGGGGGGGACTCGCTTACAAATTTCCATAATACCCCTACAAGACAATACATTGTGATCAAAACAAATAAAATGCTCCAAGTGATTGTCGCCGCTTGTGCATAGCAATATATCTTGCCTGAAAATAGACCTTGACGCCAACATCGAGGTGTCGTGCTCGGACTAGTAGTGGTGTGCCCACGGGTTGGCCGTTGTTGAGGTGCTCAAGGCTTGATTTGGTGTTACAATAGTGATCACAAGGTCCTCAAAGTTGAGGATGCCCGTCTCTTCCAACTCATTGCCGATGATGACACAGAACTATATAACAGGATGAGCATGAGTAAGAGAGTAGATTTGTTTGCAATGGAAGCACGAGCTCTTACTCCGTAAGTCGTGATACTATTGGTTGGAAAGACGGTGAGTGAGGAGATGAGAGTGGTTTCGTAGAGGCACGAGGGGTCGGCGAGGAAGAGGTGGTGGAGGTTTAGGATCAAGAGCAAAGTATGGGTGGTAGGGTACTTGGGGGGGAGTAGAGGTGGAATGAGGGTCCATGGAAGTTGCGAGGAATTCGGCCTGCATGAGTATGGAGAGGTCCATGGCTTGGTTGACAATAGATGAAAGGAGGGTATGGAGGCGAGCTCGAATATATGATGCTGTAAGCCATGCGTAAACTAGCCCAAGTAGTAGTCAGGTGGGAAACCCGAAACATGAGTGACTAGCTCGATAAATTCATCCACATAAGAGTCAATGGAGCCCATTTGGCAGACCCCCACAAAGGTGTTTGATCGTGTTGTCGGAATAGTGGTGATTGTAGCACTGAATAAGTGCCTCAGTAAGAGCTTCCCATATGAGGCTAGGAGAGGACTGGCATAGCCGACGAACAGTCTGACTGAACTGTCTAACCATGCCCGAGGAAACTATTTGAGACCATAAAGTGATTTTTCCAGACGACATACAAGAGACTCCCCTGTGGTCTCAAACCCGAGAGGTTGTTGCATATAGACGATCTCCCGCAAATCGCCATTGATAAAAACCTTTTTGACATCCAAATGAAGCAATGGCCAATGTCGATGAACAACAAGAGAGATGAAAACACGAATGATATTGAGTTTGGTGACTGGAGAAAAGGTCTCATCATAATCTATGTATAACCCGTAATTCGTCAAAATCAAAAGTACCCAATAAGACGACTATTCGTAGATCATTGGGCAAGCAGAAGCGAGCTTGGGCGAGCAGAGGCGAGCTTGGGCGAGCAGAGACGAGCTTGAGCGAGTACCTTGCGAGTTTGGGCGAGTTCCTCGCGAGTTTGGGCGAGTAGACCCTTGGAACTCGTTGACAGAAGCTGAATACTCTCCTATACCCCCCTAAGATTTCTCTATAAATAGCTCACTGGGGTACTGGAAATGACACTTTTGGAAGAGGTTGAGGTCCCCCCAAGTGGATACTCGCCAAGCCCATGCCTACCTAGTACCTCGCCCAGCCTTTTGGGGTCGGAGGGGAAGTTCTCCCAAACTTCCGGGTACGTGATGGGACCTTCCTGCTGGAGCACTTGGGGTGTGCTTATAGATTAGTTTTCTCTCTCCCGCGATAGCCATTTGAATTGTAACGTCGGACCGCAGAATCAGTAACCTTAGGCTGTCTTGATCCGAATTTTGGAGTAGGGAATTTTCCCAGTTTCAACAATCTAGACCTTGTTGTTGAGTAAAACCAAGAGCCATAAGGCAAACCTTCAGATGTTGAACCGTCCCATCCGGACCATGTTTGATGGTGAATACCCACTTAGAACGAACGCATGTCTATCCAGGAGGAAGAGGGATAAGATCCCAAGTGTGCTTTGCCCAAAGAGCAAACATTTCCTCTTCCATGGTCGCCCGCCACCCCGGATGTCGGAGAGCCTCCTGCACAGAGGTAGGGGTGGTAATAGAGGATAAAGAAAGGGCAAGTTTTCGGAGTTCTGGAGAGAGGCGGTGTATAGAGACATAATTTGATATCAGGTGAGCAGTAGAGACGGTTGTCGGATCAACATACCGCAAAATATCATCAGCAGAGGGCATATCCCGTAGAGTAGTAGACGAAGGAGGACGATGAGTATACACCTGAAGCAAAGGTTGTTTTGATGGGATTGACGTGGGAATGAGAGGTGGGTTTGGTGGGATTATCGTGTGAAGGAGAGGGGGAAGGTTAAAGGTAACAGAGACTGCCGGACGCGGAAGGAGAGACCGAATTGGAGAATCAGTTGGTTGAGAATGATAGGGTTGGTCTTCGAGAAAGGTGACATCAGTAGAAGTAACAATTTTGCGATCCTTGGGAGAGAAGTAGACATAGCCCTTCTGAGTACGAGAGTAACCAACAAACATATATTTTGTGCCACGCGGAGCAAACTTGTCAGTGAATGGACCAAGATTTTGAACATAGCAAATGCAATTAAATATACGAGGTGGGACAAAAAAGGGTTTGTAGAGGGAAAAAAGAGATTAAATGGAAACACAAAGTTGAGTACGGAGGAGGGCATGCAGTTAATAAGGTAATAGATTGTAGAAATCGCAAAATTTCAGTAGAGTTTGAGAATAGTCATTTGAAACATAATAGAGTGTGCAACGTCAAGAAGGTGATGATTCTTGCGTTCAACAACATCATTTTGTTGGGGATATAAGCACAAGAGGTTTGATGGATGATCACGAACTCAGTAGGCAGGTCAATAACCCCATGACTTATGTACTCAGGGGCATTGTCGGTCCGAAGAGTTTTAATTGTAATAGAAAATTGATTGCGAGTCTCAATAATAAAGACACGAATAACACAAGTTAGGTCAGAGCGATCATGAAGTAAATATAACCATGTCATTCGAGAGTAATCATCGATAAATGTGATGAAGTAACGATATCCAGAAGTACTTGCGCTTTTATAGTGTCCCCAAATATCTGAATGAACAAGAGCAAAAGGAGCATTGCTCTGGGTATACAGAGAGAAAGTAGCACGATGTTGTTTGCCGTAGATAAAAGACTCACATGTGAAGTCATGGAGGGACAGATCAGAAAAAGCTTTTCAGAGTATGTGGAGAGGAGCATGCCCAAGACGCAGATGCCACTCAACATGGCTAATAAAAAGAGAGAATCGTGGGGGGAGAGGGGTCCAGGATGTAGAGCCCATTCGACAACTGCCCTTTACCAATGATATGATGCGTCTTGCGATCTTGCACAACACAAGAGGTGGAAGAGAATGTTACACAACAATCAAGGTTTTTTGTGAGACGACTAATAGAGAAAGATTGAAAGGAGAGTCTGAAACATGAAGAACTGAGCGAAGAGTGATGGGGTAAGACTGACGTCTGTTGATCCAGAGACCGGAGTGGTGGCCCCATTAGCAACAGTAATGAACTTGGGATACACAAAGTCCAAGTATCTGGAAGGTTTCCATGGGGTAATGTGGTGTGAGGCCCCAGAATCCATTACCCATGATGAACTATGAGCGAGACAAGAGATACCGCCATCTGAAATAGACACAGTAGAGTCAGGAGAACGACCAATCATCCCTTGAAATTGTTGGAGTTGGGTGCGCAAGACATCAATGTCAGCTTGAATGTTGTTTGGAGGTGACCACGAAAAAAAAAAGATGAGGAAGCATGATCGACCATTGGAGGCGACCTAGTGGTCAAAAAGCAAGCAACGACAATAGAAGACTTCTCCGTGTACAACGGCCTGGCAATAACATCGGCTATAGAAGAGGCCGAGCGACAAGATGGAGGGGAGAGGCGGCCAGACGACCAAACACTGGCGGTAAGAAAATTGGCGAAGAACTAACTGCGCGGCTAGAAGGGCACGAATAACAGCGAACTTGCGCGACCAAGGAAAGATGCAGGCTGAGCCGCAGGAAGACGCAACAAGGAAAAGCAGCGACGATCTCTGGCCAGGATGCGGCTAGCGGCAAGGAGGTCGCTGGAGGTCTGTGAGCCAGGAGAGCCAAACGGCAAGAGGAAAAGCGGGGAACGACGGCCTTCTGGAGAGCTGCGGCTTGGAGGAGAGCTACGACCTTTGAGGAGATCCTTGGCGGACTGGAGAACGACGCAGGATAGCAGCGGAGCAGGCGGCAAGAGTCACCACGCGCGGCTTGGGAGCAAGATAAGCACGAGCGACCAACACCAACGACAAGCTGAGCGTCTAGAGCGACGAGCTGAGCCACTAGAGCGGCGAGCAGAGCTACTAGAACGATTAGAGCGGCGAGTTGAACGTTCAAAGCGGGAGGCATGGGCAGTAGGGGAGCAGATGACCGCAAAATATAAATGCGGGTAGGAAGGTTGCTGCTAACGTGAGGCAGCAAGCAGCGCGAGAGGATGCGAATAAGAACGGCAAGCCGCGGAGGCTGCGGTAAATGATCTCCAGGTGGGGCCCAACGTCAGAAGCGGAAAGGGTATAAATCCCGATGAAATGGCCAGGGAGGGGGGAGACGCGTAGAGAGAAGGGAAGCTGTGGGTAGAAAGGAAGAGACTGCAGGGAGGAGTGCGGTTTAAAGAAAAAAACAACTGGAGAGCTGTGGTTAGAGAGAGCTGGACGCGCAGGAAGAAAAAGAACAAGGCTGAGGAATGCTTAACCTAGCTCTGATATCCTGTAGAAATGTACACAAAAAAAAGAGAAATAATAATATTTATTAATCTCTCTCAAATCGCTTCAATACATACATCCATATAATTGTATATCTGTACATTTATATAAGAGGGGAAAGAGAGGAGGAATCCTATCCTAAGATGTTGGACTAAACAAGCTAATAAGATGGGCCTCAAGATGAGCCTATCTTTGGGCTTCTACATATATTCTTTAACAGTTTGCAAATGTAGCGAATGCTATTTTAATTTTTTAAGGAGTAGTTATTTCAGACTTTACAATGAATACTAATTTAGGAGAAATTATATGCCAAAAGTGGCATGCAGTATATTCTGAGAGGTTATTTCGAAATCATTATTTCTGTTACGCCCCCGCTACGCTTCACGGGGATTCATTATGTTCGGCAGTGCAAGGGAGCGGCGACCAACGGGGCTGAACCAGCCGGTTCAGCCCCTAACCAGTGAACCGGCCGGCCGGGGCTGAACCAATTGGGTTCAGCCCCAACTGGAGGGGCTGGCCGGCCCCTCTTTGGCCCGAGTATATTTACCCGGGGCGTCTTGCATGGATGGATTATGCAATTGATTATCAAGGTATTCTCTCCCTCCTCTTCTAACCCTAATTCCCCTTAGTCTTCTTCTCTCTAGATCTCCCTCTCCCTTCCTCCTTCCTATCATTTGGTATCAGAGGTTTGGTTCTCCGACGATGGTGACCACGCGGACACAAGAAGAGTTTTCCTGTTTGGAAACCTTGGAGGAAAACTACGGTGGTTTGGCGGATTCGGTAGCCGCGATCGAGGAAGAGATGCGCGCGTCTTCGTAGCGGCTGGAGGAGCATCTGGACGCTCGTATGGAGGAACTCAAGGCGCTGTTGAAAGGGAAAGGCACGTGCGTAAGGATCGAGCGGCAGAAGACCCGATCGGTCCGCCGATCTGTCTGGAACGGCCGATCTGGGTCGTGCGGGCACCGGAGTGGCATCGGCGGCCGGCGGGGCTGGCGTGGGGTCGTCCCGACCCTGCGGTACCTCCGACGACTGCGTCCAGGCCGGGGTTCTGGCGGGAGCTTGGACGGCGGTAGCGGAAGGCTTTCCGCCTGGTTCGGCCGCGCAGGGAGAAGGCGCACCTTCTTGGCGTCCAGGCGGGGGTTCCAGCGGGCCTGTTTTTGGGGATTGGGGCCGACATCCGTGACAGCGGGCTGATGGGGGGCCGAGAGCAGCTGTGAGGGCTCCAGGAGGTACGGGAGGCCTTCTTCCTAACCCGCGAGGCAGCGTTCCTCTCGTTGGGTTCGGAGGCCACGTTCCATGGGCCGGTCAACACGTTCCTCATCCGGTTCAGCCACCTCGGGGCCACCCAGGAGCGTACGAGGGTCATATGGGTCCGGGACGTCAGGCATGGCACAGGCAGGGCTGGCAAGAGTAAGTAGGGCCTCGAGCGTACATGCCACCCAAGTTGACACGAATGAACTTCCCCAAGTTCAAAGGGGGGATGCTCTGGAATGGGTTCAGAATGTGGAATTGTTCTTCAGTTACCAGAAGGTCCCGGAGGCACAGTGGGTGCAATTAGCGTCGTTCCATCCGGTTCAACCACCTCGGGGCCACCTAGGAGCGTACGAGGGTCATATGGGTCCGGGATGTCAGGCATGGCACGGGCAGGGCTGGCAAGGGCAAGCGGGGCCTCGAGCGTACATGCCACCCAAGTTGACACGAATGAACTTCCCCAAGTTCAAAGGGGGGATGCTCTGGAATGGGTTCAGAAGGTGGAATTGTTCTTCAGTTACCAGGAGGTCCCGGAGGCGCAGTGGGTGCAATTAGTGTCGTTCCATCTGGAGGACGGCACATTTCAGTGGACTCAGTGGTTCCTAAGAGGTAGAGATTATGTGCCATAGATTGATTTTGTGGAAGCGTTCACCGCCCGGTTCGGGCCCCCGGAGTACGAAGATTTTGAGGCGCTACTGCAGAAATTGCGACAGAAGGGGACAGTAACTGAGTACCGGACAGAGTTTGAGAAGTTGGCCAACCGGGTACATTGGGAGGAGAGGACACTGCTGAGTTGTTTTGTGTCGGGGCTGAAGGAGCAATTTCGCGATGAGGTTCATGCTTATATGCCACGTAGCTTGAACCACGCCATCAGTTTAGCCCGCATTCAGGAGGAGCGGTTCAACAGGCAGAGAACCCGGGCCACAGGTAAGCCGTCGGCGGCCGCAGCAGCAGTAGCACGGCGGGATCCACCAACGGGTAGCAAGCCAACAGTGACACGGCTTTCGTGGAGTGAGCTGGCCGCTCGGAAGGAAAAGGGGTTATGTTTTAACTGCGATGAGAAATTCGTGCCGGGCCACAAGTGCAAAAAGATACAGGTTTTTATACTGCATGAGGATGTGGAAGACGAGCCGGCTCCGGACGAAGAGTTGGAGGTGGACTTGGCCTTGACCGAGTTCGGAGTTTCCATACACGCTCTCGAGGGGTGCACCACTCCTCCGCTTACTATGCGGCTCGCGGGACGGATTGCCCGTGAGAAGGTGACTGTTTTGGTGGACAGTGGGAGCACCCACAATTTTATTCATCCAAAGGTGGCACAACGAGTGGGTCATGTGATCGATAAGGGGGCTGCCTTTCATGTTATGGTGGCGGATGGCAGCAAGCTGCAATGCGAAGGGGTGCTGAAGGGTGTGGAGCTACGGATGCAGGGCTATAGTGGGTGTATCGACGTCTACCTGTTACCAATCCGGGGCTCAGATATGGTCTTGGGAGTACAAGTGGCTACGTCAGTTGCGGAGGGTAACGTTCGACTGGGAGCACATGACTATGGAGTTCCTCCACGGGGGAAAGCAGTTCTGTTTGAAGGGTATCATCTCTTCGCCAGTGAAGGAGATTTCTCTTCGGAGCATAGCGCTTGGGCGAGGAAGGAAGGGTGATGGCCGTCCTTAGGGAAGTCCCAACGGCCGACACGACACATTCGGAGGTACCAATTCAGTTACAGTCTCTTCTGATGGAATATTCTGATGTTTTCCAGGAACCACGCACATTACCACCACCTCGATTCAGAGATCATCATATTCAGCTTAAGGCGGGCGCCGAGCCCCCTAATATTCGGCCATATCGCTACCCACATATTCAGATGACAGAGATACAGCGTAGCGTCCACGAGATGTTGGAGGCAGGCATCATTCGGCCGAGTACGAGTTCATTTTCAGCCCCCATCATCTTGTTAAAGAAGAAAGATGGGTCATGGAGATTTTGTGTGGATTACCGGGCCATGAACAGCGCCACGGTAAAGGACAGCTTTCCGATTCCTGTCGTGGAAGAGTTACTAGACGAGCTACATGGCGCACGACGGTTCACCAAGCTCGATCTACGTTCAGGCTATTACCAGATTCTGATGGCACATGAGGACATCCATAAGACGGCCTTCCGGACTCATGATGGCCATTACGAGTTCTTAGTCATGGCCAATGGGCTGACTGGCGGTCCCGCCACTTTTCAGGCGAACATGAGTTACGCCCCCGCTACGCTTCACGGGGCGTCATTATGTTCGGCGGTGCAAGGGAGCGGCGACCAACGGGGCTGAACCAACCAGTTCAGCCCCCAACCAGTGAACCAGCCGGCCGGGGCTGAACCAATTGGGTTCAGCCCCAACTGGAGGGACCGGCCGGCCCCTCTTTGGCCCGGGTATATTTACCCGGGGCTGCTTGCATGGATGAATTATGCAATTGATTATCAAGGTATTCTCTCCCTCCTCTTCTAACCCTAATTCCCCTTAGTCTTTTTCTCTCTAGATCTCCCTCTCCCTTCCTCCTTCCTATCAATTTCCAATTTATCATTTCCTATTTACATTTTTGTAAGCAATTTTGAATTTGTTCTGCATGTGTTTGCTTTCAGGATAGGTTATTCTTTTCTGTTTTTATGGTGCAGTAGAATAGATGTGTAGGCACGCGATATGATGCAAATATCTCTAATTGATATGAATATATATATATATATATATATGTGTGAAAATATTTGTCAGTTATTTATATCCTGAAATATTGTAGCAAAATATTTTAGGGTTCGTTTGTTTCGGTTGTTGCTGATCGAAAAGGAGTTGTCAAAAATAGAGTTTGAAAAAAGAGCTGTGGTGAAAAATGGAATTTGCAGTTTAAAACTGTTGAGTAAAACTCCGTTTGCAGAGCTGTTCGAAAAGCAGTTTCAATAAATAATTTGGTAAAAATGGAGTTTTAAACATAATTTCTTTTATAATTTTTGTGATACTATGGTCAAATCAAATAGATTATTTTGTAAGTATCATATGCCCTTTGGGGGGCTATTATGATTGATCCAAAAAAAGTTATTTTATTGCTATTTATCAGTGAAGAGAAGCAAACAAATAAAGATACTATCAGGATTACAATCCACAATTTATCAGTTTATACACATTCATTCTACAGCATAAAACGAGCACATCCTTATGAGACTTTTTTTTCAACTAAAATGTGTAAAACCACATCCTCATGCTAGAAATAGTGAAATCAAGCAACTAGTTATGATTTTTCAGCAGGTAATTGGCATTCCGTGTATGCAGGTCACATGTTCCAGCAGAAAAGAAGCTACAAAAAAAACCCATGTAAAACCATCGAACAGTAATTATATTTGGTTGATTATGATTGTTAGAAAAGCCCATGTAAAGGGGCCCATAGAGCCCATGTATTTATTTATTTTTCTCTTTCTTCTTTAGTCCCACATCATGTATAGGACTCTCTTCTCTCTTTTTCCCTCCTATAAATATGTATTCATACTTTGTATTTGAATATAAAGAAAGTATTTACAAGTTTGAGTTTTCTCCACATGGTATCAGAGCAGTGGCGGATCCAGAAAATTAATAATGGGGGTGCACAAATTGATAAAGGGGGTGCACAAATTGATAAAGGGGGTGCACACAATTTTTTTTTGAATGTGTCACTATGTTCTAAAAATTTTAATATGGGGACCAAACATCAACTTCATTCAAAAAAAATTTTTGAACGTTTCAATCTTATCGGAGCTGTATTTCCCTCATCTGGCCACCGTTTTTGACGTTTAAGTAGTCAAAATCTATTGCCTCGACGAGAGGAATTCAAATACACTAACCAATTTGAAAAATAATGGGGGTGCCAGTGTCCCTCGGGCCCCCCTCTAAATCCGCCCCTGTATCAGAGGCACTCGGTCTCTCCTTGAGGCTAGTTTTCTGCTAACCGCCCGACCCTCCTCTGTTTGCGCTACGCGGTCTGTATTCTTCTAACCGGACGGCCTTCTCCTCTCGCGCAAGGCGCGCGGCTAGGGTCTCTCTACCCGCCTCTCTCTTCCCTTCCTCTTATCCCGCGGCTAGGATTTCTCTACCCGCCTCTCTCTTCCCCTCCTATCCCGTGGCCTCCACCTTCGTTTCTCTATACTCTTTCTCCTTTTATAGGAGTTTCTCTCGCTAGTGGCCCCCCTCCACTTTCTCTCCCATCGCAGTTTCCTCTCTACCCACGCGGTTTGCTTTTCTCTTCCCGCAGCGAGCTCCGCTCTTAACTCGCGGCCGTCCCTACCCGCGTGGTTTCTTCTCTACCCGCGCTGGTTGTTTCTCTCTTCCCGCAGCGAGCTCCACTCTTGGCTCGCGACATCCCCTGTCTTGTGTTCTTCTCCCGGACAGCTTCCTCCCTAACCGCGCGGCTTCTTCTCTATCCGCGGCGATCTCTGCACTTGATCGTGGCATCTTCCCCTGCCGCTTGTGTACTCACTTTGACCGTGCGGACTTCGTGTGTCCGACTTCTATTTCTCGTGTGTCCTTCAGGTCGGTTGGTCGCCGCGGTCTCCCTAACCGCTCTGGGCTTAGCATCGTGGTCGCGGCTTCTTGCCGCTGGTGACTTATCACTGAGACCGTGTGGCCTTCCCATTTCGCTTTTTGTCCGCTCGACCTCTTCTAGACGCTGCCTCTTCTGCTCTAGCCGCTGCCTTGGTCCTGTTCGTCTTCTCGTACGGCCTGTCTGCTGTCTGCTTCTGGTCTTCCCGTGCGGTCTCCCCATCTATCCGTTGCTTGACCTCTTGGCGGTCTAGTCCTCTGCCCGCCTGGTCATGGAGTCCTCTATTAACTCTGCCGAACCGGCAGCTTCATCGGCTGACCGCCCAGTTCTTGCCCCCGAAATCCGTGATGAACTGCGGATTACTACTATCTCTTTGACTGGAAGAAGAACTTTACGGAGTGGGTGCACTCGGTTCGCCGCGTGCTTCAATCGAAAGGCTTTTTTCTAGGGGTTCAAGCGGTTCGGTTTGAGTCGGTTTGGACCCAAACCGAAACCAAACCGATGTTTATCGGTTCGGTTCGGTTCGGTTTTTTGGTCGGTTTACTCGGTTCGGTTTTTCAGTTATACTATTTAAAATAATTGTGTACTTAAATATCTCAAGAAAATTTAAAAAATGATATGATAATTAAAAATAAATATCATCAAGCTTTATTTACATATGATATATTACAACTAATAGCTCATATTACATAAAAAAATTATGATTGAATATTTTTATTGCGAAATCGAGTAATAAATATAAAAATATATAAATAAAATTAGTTAAACAAAATGTTTACTTTTTTTTATGCATAAAATATGCATTACAAAAAATTATTTTGGTTCAAATGATATAAAAATTATTAAGTTGATATAATTTGTGTACATTATTTAGTTAATAAAAATAGTTAAAAGATCATTATTAGTAATATTTTTAAATGTATTATTAGTCGGTGCGGTTCGGTTTTTCAGAGAGGAAAATCAAAACCGAACCGAGTCATTAGGTTCGGTGTAAAATCGGTTCGGTTTGGGCGGTTCGGGGTGGTTTGGTCGGTTTTCGGTTTTTCATGCACACTCCTACTTTTTTCATCATCTGACCCAGGACGCTCCCGTTCCTCCCACTGATGATTGGCTACACAACGACGGTCGGGTCCAGACGTGGCTCCTCAACTCTCTGGATAGTGAACCATACCGTATGGTCATGTATCATGAAACCGCCAAGGTCATGTGGGATGAGCTCCAGGCCCTCTATTCTGGCAAAGATAGCCTCCAACACCTCTACGACATCATCACTGATCTTCAGAATCTCGAGGTTGGCGGGGCCTCCGACCTCACGTCGTTTGTTGCTCGCGCCAAGACTCTGGTCGAAGCATGGATTCAGCATCAACCTCCCACACTGGATCTCGCTGCACAACGTGCTCAGAAAGAAGCTGTCGGTGTGGCCATGATGATGGCTCGTGTACCATATCATCTTCAGAGCATTCTGGCACATATTCTCTCCTCTGCGGCTACCCCATCCCTATCTGATGTGTGTGCCATGCTACTCAAGTTTTCGCCTCTTCCTGATTGTTCTGCTCCTCCGTCACCGGCTCTCCTACAACAGGCTTCTGCGCCCTTACTCCCTCTTCCCCCTCCAGCTCGTGGGGGATGTTCTGGCTCCCGGAGCCGAGGTCGGGGAGCTCGGCCTCGACTAAAGTGTTCCTTCTGCGGGAAGGACGGCCACCTTGAGGCTGTTTGCTTTCAGAAGCATGGGTTTCCTCCTCGCCCGCAGGCCAATGTTGCTACCACAGACTCCTCCGCTCGTACTGACCTTGAAGAGGTCCGCCTTCAGCTGCAACAACTCCATGGCCTGCTCAGTCGCTCACCTGCCTCGGTTGTTTCTACTTCCTCCATCTTCCATGAAGGTATCGCTTATCTCTCCACTAGTCCACGTTGGATAGTGGATTCCGGTGCTACTCATCACATCACCTCTCTGCGACCACAACAATACCTGACTTCTCCTCATCCCAAGGGTGTTACAGTAGCGAATGTGGACACTGTTCCCGTCTCCGGCTCGGCTGACATCCCTCTCACTTCCTCTCTCTCTCTTCGCTCGACTCTTCACGTTCCGGGCTCCCCATTTAATTTGCTTTCTATTGGTTGCCTTACTACTGATTTAAACTGCTCAGTAACCTTTACTTCTTCTTCTTTTCTGATACAGGATCAACGGACACGGACTATCATTGGTAAATGGCGACTGCAAAACGGGCTCTACCTCCTTGATGACCCTCCGGTTATCCTGTCTTCCGTCTCCTCCGTCGATTGGCATCGCCGTCTTGGGCATGTCACTTTACCTGTCCTCCAGAAGACTCTTCCCGATGTATCTTTATCTTCTTTTCAGTGTGAAACATGTATTTACGGCAAACAGCCGCGTTCATCTTTTCCGTCTCATTGTACCCGGAGCGTTGCTCCTTTTATTTTAGTACACTCCGATATTTAGGGACCGTACAAAGTTGCTAGCATTTCTGGTTATCGTTATTTCCTAACTTTTATTGATGATTACTCCCGAATGACATGGCTCTACTTACTTCGTGATCGCTCCGAGCTTCCCCGAGTCTTTCGGGCTTTCCTCCTTGAGACCCGCACGCAATTCTCCACAACTATCAAAACTATTCGCACGGACAATGCCCGCGAATACATTGGCCACGAATTTGCAAATCTCTGCTCGGAATTCGGGGTTATTCACCAAACTTCATGTGCCTATACCCCGCAACAAAACGGAACCACTGAAGGTAAGAATCGACATCTCTCGATATGGCTCACTCTATCATGCTTCAGATGGTAGTTCCCAAATCTTATTGGAACTTCGCTCTCTCCATGACCTGTTACTTGATCAACTGTCTTCCTACCCCTGTTATCCACAATGTCACTCCATTCAGCCTCATGTTCCCTTCTACTCCGTCATTCTCCCTTACCCCCCGCATCTTTGGATGTGTCTGCTATGTCCACACTCTTGGTCCCTCCATGGACAAGTTGGATCCCCGGACGGCCAAACATATCTTTGTTGGCTATTCCCGGACCCAAAAAGGCTACGTATGTTACTCTCCGGCCACCCGAAAAGTGACTGTATCTGCTGATGTGACCTTTGGGAGGATCTCCCTTTCTTCTCTGCCTCAGATCCTACACCTCTACCATCAACGGTCGTACGTCCTGCCATTCCCGTTACCACTCCTTCACCACCACGAGTTCCTGACAAGGCTCCCTCTGTTTCCAAGCCACCTGTTATACGTGTTTACACTCGTCGTCCTCCTGCCTCCGTTGTCCCACTACAGTCGGCTTCGACCTCTGACGCTCTGCGTTCTGCCGATTCGGTACCAGACTCTACCGCTCATCCTATGGCGAACTATGTATCCTTACATCGCCTATCTACACCACTCCACACTTTTGCCACTTCATTATCCTCTATTTCTGTCCCTAACACTGTGCAGGAGGCTCTCCAACATCCTGGATGGCGAGCGGCCCTGGAAGAAGAAATGACGGCTCTTTGGGCGAACCAGACCTGGCACCTGGTACCTCTTCCCCCCGGTCAGAAACCCGTTGGGTGTAAGTGGGTCTTTGTAATCAAACATGCTCAGGATGGGACGATTGACCATCTAAAAGCCCGTTTGGTGTCTCGTGGCTTCACCCAATAGCACGGTCTTGATTACGAGGAAACCTTCTCTCCGGTCGCACAGCTTAACACCGTTCGTGTCCTCTCAGTGGCGGTTCATCGCCAATGGACATTACACCAACTGGACATCAAAAATGCGTTTCTGAACGGCGACCTCCAGGAAACAGTATACATGCAGCAACCTCCCGGGTTTGAGACCACGGGGGAGTCCCGAGTTTGTCATCTGAAGAAGTCCATCTATGGTCTCAAACAATCTCCTCGGGCATGGTTTGACAAGTTCTGTAAGGCTGTTCGGTAAGTCCGTTTTACTCGAAGTTCACCAGATTTTTCCCTCTTTACGCGACACAGAGCAACGGGAACGGTTCTTCTGCTGGTATATGTTGATGACATCCTGATCACTGGAGACGATTCAAAGGGCATCCATGCGGTTAAACAACACCTTAGCTCGGTCTTCCAAACAAAAGATCTGGATCACCTTCGGTACTTCCTTGGCCTTGAGATCGCAAGACGACCAGATGGTCTTATCCTGTCCCAGAGAAAGTACTGCCTGGACCTCCTTCAAGATGCTGGTTACTCTGGATGCAAGTCTTCTACTACTCCAATGGATGCAAATCATAAACTGTGTGCTCACGCTTCCGACGCAGATCTTCCTCTTCAAAATACGGAATACTATCGACGACTTGTTGGGAAATTGATCTACCTAACAGTTACAAGACCGGATATATCCTTCGCTGTTGGAGTGGTCAGCAGGTTTATGCATGCCCCGCGAATTTCCCACCTTCAAGCCGTTGAGCGCATCCTCAGATACCTTAAAACAGCCCCGGGTCAAGGATTGGTCTACAAGACCTCATCTTCTACTCCAAGATTAGTTGCATATTCTGATGCTGATTATGTTGGTTCCTTGGATGATCGTCGATCAACCAGTGGTTTCTATACCGACTTTGGAGGTCATCTCATTACCTGACGAAGTAAGAAGCAAGCAGTTGTGGCTCGATCCTCAGCAGAAGCAGAATAACGATCAATGGCGTCGGTTGTCTCTGAGCTAACTTGGCTTGAAAGTCTTCTGGTCGACCTCGGGGTAAAACTTCCCTCACCTGCCCTCCTGCTATGTGACAGCCAAGCAGCCATACACATTGCAAAGAATCCAGTCTTCCATGAGAGAACGAAGCATATTGAAGTAGACTGTCATTTTATCCGGGAAAAAGTTCAAATGAAGAAGATAGAATTAAAGCATGTTTCGGGCATTGAACAAGTTGCTGATATCCTTACAAAGGCTCTACCAAATACCCTATTCTATCAGTTTTTGTCCAAGCTTGGTGCATACGACTTGTACGCTCCAGCTTGCGGGGGAGTGTTAGAAAAGCCCATGTAAAGGGGCCCATAGAGCCCATGTATTTGTTTATTTTTTTCTCTCTTCTTTAGTCCCACATCATGTATAGAACTCTCTTCTCTCTTTTTCCCTCCTATAAATATGTATTCATACTTTGTATTTGAATATAGAGAAAGTATTTACAAGTTTGAGTTTTCTCCACAATGATCTTTTGAAGTAGATTTCTAAATCGACATAATTTTTCTTGTTTCCTAAAAAAAAGTTGACCATCTGGATTCAGTGGTGATAGCTAGCATGATTGCCATAATCCAGGAAACATTTATGAAGATGCAAAAACCTGGCTGAAAATACAGTAAAAATCCAAATCCGGTAGCCGTGAAATAAGTTGAATGACTTGCTCATTCAAAAGGGCAAAAGAAATCTATATAGAGGGCGATTCGCGAGGACCAATACAACATAAATTTCAGATTCGAAGAAAACCTTAGAATTTCAGCGTGGTAGCAGAACAATTGAAGGCAAAAAAGCCTGGGAAGAATGGAATAGAAGGAACGAGTAGAGGAAGAAGAACCTGGTGCTGCAGAAATTGGCGACGATCGTTAGGGTGGCGGCCATCAGATCTGAAGAGGAGAGATGTATTAGCGAAGGGCCGCATTCCGTCTAGGCGCCCAACAATCTTCTGCCTAGACGTGCTTCTGGACCCCAAAAAACGGGGGCGTGACCGGCGGTTCATTTTTGACCTAGCGTCTCCTTTATTAAAAAAAATGGAGTTTTCGCAAAACTCACCCCCAAACAGTGCTTTTATTAAACCTCCATTTTTGTCCTGCCGCACTGGAGCCCAACAGCAGAAACAAACGCAGCCTTACCTTCATATTGTTTCTTATACACCCGCGAGCTGTCTTACACGGGGTTCCTCTTTGTCCCGACAACGCCACTACTCCCAACAATGGCAATACCCCCCAACTCTCGCTTTACCCCTAAAATACTATTTTGCCGAATACAATATTGGGGCCGCTGAGTGACGTGATACTATCGCTGCCAGGGAACAGGGGATCCCCATGCAAGACTACTTGGATTAATGTAAGAAATTTAGTGTAAATAATTTATAAATAAATTCTTTTATTTTAAATGTACTACATAGTCACTCAATAATTGCCGAGTGGCTACTCAGTCACCAGGATCAGCTCTTTCTAAGCTTTGTTGGCTTAGTTTTTAAAAGCATTTGGGTTTGACAATAAATTCAATGGTTATGATTTGCCTGATGATACTCGCCGTTATGTCATTCCACCATTACCAAAGTTTTTTTTATATACAGTATATATTAACCCTATGTTAGTTGCTTTGTCATTATATCTTTTTTCAAGGGCCTTCGCTCGACAATGTAGTTTTTTCCGAATATTATTTAGGCAAAATGGGGTTTTCCTAGTTGATCTTTTGTTAGTTTGATTGTTTTTGTCTCTTTCTTTTACTTAGTTTATTATGTTAAACTAGATATTGAAATCTTTGTTTAGTTTATCATCACAGCTGGTGAGGACTGTACCTGTCGTGTTTGGGATTTTGATGGGAACCTGCTTTTGATGTTCAAAGAGCACATGTAAGATTTGTATGTGATTGTTATAACTCCATCAGTGAACTTTTTGACTTTGGGAATGTTTCTAAAACAATTATTACGTTTTTACTGATCAGTGGAAGAGGCATATGGCGATGTTTGTATGATCAAAGCTCGTCACTTCTTGTTACCGCTGGATTTGATTCTGCAATTAAAGTTTATCGGGTGTGTTTACCTTCAGTTAGTAAACTTACAAAAGATGATATGTTGTTGAATGATCCAAAGAATGCAAAAAAGATTCTCAGTATTGCTGTTCCTCAATCAACGGGACATGTGGGTCTAGTGAACAGGTCATCCTTATCTCTTTATGTGTCTGTAGGCTTTTTTCATTTTCCTACTATTTTTGTAATGTGTATTTTTTTGATGTGCTTATTTAAACCCTAAAGACTCCATCTTTATTTCATTATTTTCTCCAAAACTGCTAAAATTGGTTAATATTCTACTGGTAGTTTTTGAAGGCTTTGCAATAAGTGGATTTCCTAAAGATGTCACATTAGAATAATTAACTACTACTAAAATGCTTAATTGCCTTAATTATATTGTCTCTAAAGCTTTGTTTGTTTCTCCATCAATTTTTTTTTTTGTAAACCTGAAGCCCTTTACATTTTTGGTTATTAAATACAATTTGGTAGTACTAGATTCTCTTTGTGCGAGCATCCAGAGATATGTAATTTAGTTCAATTTTCCGGTGGCCAGTCTTTTATGTCTACAAACATTTGTACTATTATTTTTGTAATGATTAATAAACGACCACTAAAATCATTATGAAAACATTTCTCTGCAATAATTTCATCCTTCATGTCAATTTCTGTAAAAAAATTTTAATGTATATTTTTTCAGTAATTTGTAGTCTTAATGTTGAAACCTGAAATCGGTCTCTTGTGGAGTTCGGGGTCCCAAATACTTCCCTTCGGGAGTTTCTCATTTGGGAGCTGCCCGCAGGCGAGGCCGCGGGTCACTTTGGGCTGGATAAGACGATCGCGTTAGTTGAGGACCGTTTCTTCTGGCCTGGCCTAAAGAAGGACTTCATGCGGGTCATTCGACATTGTCGTGTCTGCCAGACGGCAAAGGGGTCCCGACAGCCCACGGGTCTGTACACTCCATTACCTATTCCCCACCGGCCCTGGGCAGACATCAGTTTAGATTTCGTACTTGGACTTCCCCGCACAAGTTCGATTCTATCTTCGTTGTCGTGGATCGCTTCTCGAAGATGGCCCACTTTATGCCTTTTCATAGGACGTACGATGCTCCACCTGTGGCAGCCCTGTTCTTCAGGGAGGTATTTAAGTATCACAGGTTGCCTACTTTTATCGTCTCCTGACCGCGACGTCCGCTTTATGAGTTATTTTTGGAATACGTTGTGGAAGAAGACCGGTACGATGCTGAAGTTTTCCACTGCCTACCACCCACAGACGGATGGGCATACGGAGGTTGTCAACCGTAGCCTGGGGACCTTGTTGCGTTGTCTTCATTCGGGATAGTCCGACCACCTGGGATACGGTCCTGCCTATCACAGAGTTCACATTCAATAGTTCGATCAATAGGATCACAGGTCTGAGTCCATTTAATGTCATATTAGGTTACGACCCTAGGAAACCCGTCGACCTGGTTGACGTCCCGATAGAAGCCCGACTTTAGACAACACTTGGATTGCTGTTGAGGAGCTCGAGAGACTCGCCCCGGACTTGCGCCGAGAGTACGATCATCTTCACTCACCGGAGATGAGTGCTTTCAAGTCGGGGGAAGTTGATGGCGATCGAGAGTTGCGGGTGCTGCAACTGGTCGGTCTTCCTCTCGGTGGATTCCGAGATTCTGCTCCTGCCGCCCGTTCTTGCTCTGCCAGCCCGCCGAGTTCCCGTCCCCGTCCAGGTGCCCGCCTCCTCTCCACGCCTCCTTGCAGCCTCGCGGTCTCTCCCTCTTTCCCTGTCTCCCTGTTGCAGCCTGCTGCCCTCCCCTCGCCCTCTTTCTGTCTCCCGCCGCACCATCCTACTTTCCTTGGCCCGATTCCCTCCCCTCTCCATTTTCCTGCAACCCATCCACCTTCCCGGTCAACCCCACTCCTGGCCACCAACCCGCCGGATTCATCTCCCAAGCCTCCATCCCACACCCGAGCCCTCCCCTAACCCCAATCTCCTAGATCCGCACTCTACCCACTCTACCTCCGTAGATCTCACCCTCCCCAAATAACTCCAAAATCAACCTTTCCACTTTACCTGCAGCCCGCTGTGGAGCCACCATCAAATCGGAAGTACCCCGCTAACAGTTCTCCGTCCCGAAGCCGAGCCGTCGTATGCATAAGCGAATCAAGGTATTGGTGTTTGAGTACTCATGTTTGAATTCATTGGTATTGAACTATTGTTGTGGTTTTGGAATCGTTATATGCTGTTGTGCTTGATTTGTCGTGTGATTTGCAGGATGCATCCGACGCACTTCAATCGAGAGAGCGCCTCACTTTGTTGGTTAATCATAGTTGTTTCTTAACGATTAAATCTTGTTTTTATTGTGCTAATCGTGTCCATAAAGTTGCTAAAAGAAAATTGTTACTTGCTAGTGGATCTCTATTTTGGACTGTTCTCATACTTGCACGCGCACGACATTTAGATCATAGCTTCATTTAGGCTGCATTTTAGCGCATTGTTGTGTTAGCCGGTCTCCCACTACATCATTAGGGCTATGCAATGCCTTTTGTTTTAATTCTTTCCATCATTTACAGCATCTGTAGTTTTTTTTCTTTTGCTATAGTTGTTTTTTCTGTAGTCTTTTTCATTCTTTCCAGTTTACTGATTGTGAAATTGCAAGTGATCAACTTATGTTGTTTTTTCTATTATGGTTTACAAGTGATTAAATTATAGCTGCTTCTTAGATTCATACAGATTGCAGAAAGAAAAAAATGCAATCACATTATGCTCAAATCACTTCAAATTATAACATGTATTTAGTTTTTTCTTGAAAAAACTAAAGGCGCTCATTTCACAATTTTTGGTCTATACAATGCCTTCAGTTTTCAACTATTCGTTGCTATACTGCCTATACACAATTAGTTAATATATACTTGTATGTTGGGTTAAGCTGTGGTAATTTTAAATTATTAATCAATTTTAGTTTCTACACTAATTGATAATTATATTTAAATAATTATTTTTTGTAAAAACGTTTCTTGTATACTAGTTTTTTGAAAAATCACGTTTCCGTATCCCGTCCCCGTGCTACATAGCCATCCAATTCCCTGAAACCAAAATTCGTCACACAAGCGGTCCTCTCAAGTCCTTCGATTTCCTTTCAAAAGTTTAGATTCAGTGCACCGTTGATTCTCCGACAACTGGTCTCTCATTGAACAACCACCAAGCCTTCTATATCATAATCATTGTAAGTTTGTTGATTGGTTGTGATTTCTTAGTGTTGAATATTATGCGAATTCTCAGATTTGTGGAATATTTTATTCTAATTCTTGTGCCAAGGTCTCTTGTAATTTGTTGAGTCTTGTTTGCTCAAGTATTTTTTTCTAGCACTGTTGCATATGTATTACAATATTTGTTTCTTTTCTAGAAGCTTTACCTAAATTCCGATTATTGTGCCTTATTATTTATCATTTTAAGTGTTCCAAGCATAGTCACCTGTTTCGTTTTATTCATGCATTCATGGAGTCGACATACACTTTTGTCACATATGTCCTTCGTCAAATAACCTTTTAGGTCTTTCATTAGCTTATATAGATGTTTCTTCATTTTGCTGCAGCAAAAGTGAATATGTACGGTGCTTGCGGTTTGCTCAAGAAAATATCCTCTATGTTTCCACTAATAATGGGTTTCTATATCATGTTGATCTTTCTAATCCTGAAAATATAAGATGGACTCAGCTTGCCCAAGTTAGTAAAGCATCGCCAATTATCTGCATGGATTTAATGTCTATGAAATCATGGAATTCGTCTTCATTTAAGGAGTTTTTCATTGCTATTGGCGATGGACTGGGAAATGCTACTGTCATGAAGCTGATTGATGGGAACTCTACTTCTATAATGGTTTCATCTCTTACTTGGGCAGCCGAAAAGGAGAGGCAACTCTTAGGAATTTATTGGTGCAATTCACTGGGTTGTAGGTAATTGCTAGATTATTGTCTTTTATTTTTTCGCTCTTTCATGTATAGCGGTTTTTCCGAGGGATGCTCATTTTTTCTTTTTCATCAATCATACAGCCACCTTTTTACAGTTGATCCAAGGGGGTTATTAAAACTTTGGAAAATAAACAATTTTAATACATCTGATAATGACAACAAGATGAAACCCAAGGTGTCATTTATTGCGGAATTCACGTCTTATTTTGGGGCACGGATCATGTGTATGGATGCATCGGCTAGAGACCAGGTGATTCCTGTGATATTTGAAATGCACTTCTACTCAATGTGTTCATTTTTGTAGCTGAAACAGACTAAGTTAAAGGTATCCGAGAGACACTTCACCCATTCTTTGTGCATATTACATTTAATTTAACGAGGGCACATCTGAACCTTTTATTTCCCCTATTAAACTCATCTTTGAAGTACCCAAACCCAATTACTAAATTTATTACCCCTGCAGTATCAAAAGTTTTTGTGTGCCTTATTATAGCTAGAATTTCCAAGAAACAATCATATAACTGTTTTTTTAAGTTATATGCTTTTCAAGCATATGAAAGTCTGGATTGTACCTTTAGATCCTAGTCCGATCCGACTATTGTCCCTACGTCTGAAAATGAGTTGAGGGGGTCGGAGACATGCATATAATTTTTAAAAAAAGATTCAATATTTTGCTTTGTGGAACCGGATATCTAAATCCTTATATTTATGAAGCATGCAATTCTGTTCTGGCTATGCCTAAAAAGTTCTCCTTTTAATTTGATTTTTCTGAAGATATGTTTTCATCCAAAATTTGTGCGTATCTTTACCATTTTACTTAACGTTATAGAACTCTAAGAGCTATGTTACTAAGACTCTATTTGTGACAATTGTGGCGGCATAAAATTGTGGTAGTAAATATAGTGTAGCCGTTTATTTTCATTTAATTTTTTTGTGACAAATTTTTTTACCCAAATTCCATTTTTGGGGTCTGGGCGTTTACTGCCACTAAATTTTGACCACACTGTTATGGGCTACTTGCCCAGTTATTTTGATGCATCTTTAGTTATTATGTTTTATTGTCTTTTATGTTGTAGTCCGTGTCCTAAGGTTCATTAGGTTTTACTATGAGTCTATGACGTGTCCTAAGGTTCATTAGGTTTTACTATGAGTCTATGACGTGTCCTTAATTATTTTTATGTTCTTGTATCCTCTATTTAAAGGATCCCCTTGGTCTTGTAATGTTATCATGCAAGTTATTTTCTCATTCCTTGTCTTGAGTAAGAGATTTTGGTTGCTCTCTCCTCCCGAGCAAGCCCCGTCTAGGTAGCCGTGGTTCCGGCTCTAAAGTATCTCCTCCGCCTCTGGTCACTCCTCCGACGAGCACACAACAATCTGGTATCAAAGCCATCCTTCCTCCGACACCACATTCCTTCTCCTCATTTCCACGTCGGCCACCTTCAAAGCATTTTTTGTCACCATTCCCGCACCATCTTCCCGCGCCAGCCTTCGACCTTCATCCTCGACACAACCAAGCGTAGTCGGGCTCACGATCATCTAGAACTCATGATCGCCCGTTTCCCCTTCGAAGCAGCGACGTCGTCGATTCTCACAATCGCCTTTCGACTCCCTGGTTTGTGCCTCGACATCGTTGTTTCCATCGACGCTACCTGCGCCGATCTCGCGGGACATTTTCGTCACCTGACGCCCCAAACGAACGAAGCTCGATCCTGCTTCCGCATCGAGCACCACCGCTTTTCAGCCCTGCGCGCGTCCTTCCCGACGTCGCCCTCCGCACCATCAACCGTAGATTTGGTTTCAACTTTTCGTCTCTCTCGAATCGCACCAATAACGCCTTCCTCTCTTTTCGTCTTTTTCTGATCTTGTGCCATTCTCCTGAACGCACGTAGGGAGCATTCCATGCCTTCAAACTCCTCGATCCACCGTCCTTTCCCTTCATCGAGCAGGCATCCAGCCAAATCAGCTGGAAGCTGCCAGAGCCGCCTGCCTTCTGCCCCATTTTGAGCCCTGTTGCACTTGTCACAGGTCTTTCAAGTAGCCAACACTAAAAAGTTTTTTGAGGAATTAATTAATTAATTAGTTAATCACCTACATGATTAATTAATTACAAAGCTTGGGGTTTTTTCTAAATGGTCATCGTTTGAAAGCGTCGCGGCTCTCACTACTACTCAAATTCAACCATCTCCGAGGAATCCAACTGTCCAATCATCCGCTCTTTAGCCCGCGCTACTTCAACATTATCGCTGATTGTCCTCCACGCTATGGGGGACTTGCCCACGCTACCGGATTATGCAAGGAATTTCATGCAAACATGCATGACATCCGTAGAGGGACGTTTTCTTGAGGCCGAAGCCTGTCATCGGACAGATATGACCACACTACCAACAAGTTTAATGAATTGATTGTCATTTTGATCGTTACTACTCTGCCTAATGATCACGCTTGCAGCAGTCATGCGCCTCCACCGCTACTTCCTCGACTTGATTCCCCGACCATGATACCACATGAGGGCAACATCATTCCCCATTACATCAAGTTGGCTTTTCCAACTTATGATGACAAAGATAGTCTCCTAGGCTGACTCACTAGATGCAAACATTTTTTTATCATCAATAAACATCGGTGACAGAATGGATTACTCTGGCCTCCTCCTATGTGCTCGATACAACGCAGTTATGGTTCACCCATTTGCAGGAGAATCCTGGACCGATCTGATTCAAGCTGGTCTGCAATATGCACTTTGCCCCCTATTCGCAGTACCCCCTGGGGGGCCTCACAACGTTACGTCATACATGGCCGATTGATGACTATCTAGAACAATTTCAGATTCTCTTGGCGCACATGACGATTCTCTTTGAGATGCAGGTCGCCATCTTTACCGGCGGGCTACACGATCAATGTCGAATTTGATGCCCCCTGAGAGTTGGTGACTGCTATGAGCGTAGCCAGATTGTGTGACCATCGTTTTCAGTTGGTGCAGGAGGCCTACATCCCCACCAACACAGGGACTCCAGAGGGACGTCCCGAGGGCACCCAAACCCCGTAGATTCATCATGTCTCGTACAAAATGTTTTATTGGCGTGTGCGAGGCTATGTTTTAATTGCGACGAGCAATTTACTCGGCCATCACACATCGACGCAAAAGACTTTTTTACTGCACGTGGAAGACTTTGAGGACTCTGATGACGAATGGGTCGGGTGAAGTGGGCATTGTTGTCAATCTCCTTTGAGCTTGAGGTCAAGCTCTTTTTGAACAGTGGGAGAGATGTTATGGGCTACGTACCTAGTTATTTTGATACGTCTTTAGTTATCTTATTCTATCGTCTTTTATGTCGTAGTTCGTGTTTTTTAAGTTTCATTAGGTTTTACTAGGATGTGTCCTCAATTACTTTTATGTCCTTGTATCCTTTATTTAAAGGACCCCTTGGGACTTGTAATGTTATCAAGAAGTTATTTTCTCATTCTTTCTCTTGAGTAAGAAATTTTGGTAGCTCTCTTCTCCCGAGCAAGCCTGATGGAGACCGGGTTGACAAAGATCGCGGGATCACGCGCGTCTATTCCCGCCGGAGGCGGACTTGATCGAGTTCCTTATTTGGACATTCCTTTTCGGGCGATCCGGTTCCACGGATGCGTTCGGAGAGTCGACCCGCTTTATTTTTGTATTTCGCATTATGTAATTCGGACAAGTATTTAAGTAGTTTTGGCACCCGGAAGCGCGGCCAATCATAGCCATCCATTTCAGGGTTGCCCTATTTTATTTTCTATATAAAGAACCCGGCATCTGAAGGAAGGCACCGATTGTTTGAGAGTTTTTCTGCAGCCGGTCCCTTGGTGCGACGCCAAGCCGCGGGTGCGACGCCTGCATCGTCTCCGACCTCGCCTCCCGCACGCCTCCCGTAAAACCTTCCGCAAACCACGGTCTTTCCCCTCGCCGGCCCCATCTCCGACCAACCTCGCCTCTTCAAGCTTCGCCGGCCACCATCTTACCTCCCTGCACCCTCACCGAACCCCAGCGCACCTTCCACGACCCGCACCACCCGCGTATCTCCTCCCGCATCCGTTCCGATATTTCCCCTCCCCAACAACCCGCGACCACCACCCTTTCCCCTTCCAGAACACTCACTGGCCACGCCCTCACCCCACATCCAGCACCTGTACCATTGCCGACTACCCTCCCTTCTCCCTACAACCCACGATAGCTCCACATCCCCTTTACAGCCACCACCAACCTTCCAGGATCATTTCCCCTCAACCGATTTCAACTCCCCACCACCCGCAGCCCACTTTCGGCACCCGTCATCACCAACCAGCAAGAAGCCCTCCAATCGTGTCCTATTCCTTTCAGATTCGGGTTCAAGTGTGCTTGTAAGTCATTATTTGTCTCATTTCTTGAACGTGGATTATGCTAGTTGATGCTATATGTTGGGATTCAATTATTGTATTGGTTGCTTGAGATCGTGCTAACTTGCAGGGACGTTTGAACGGTAGTTCAATTAATTGCGCTCTCCGATTGCGAACTATTTTTGTGATCTGATTTCATTGCGTAATCTCCTTCCGCATGATTGCATATGCCATAAATACATTGAAAATCCATTAATCGGTTGGTATTATTGAAGCTTTGCACGTGTCCGGCAAGCCCAACCCTTAGGACCCCATCGTGTGTGCCAAGTTTTCTGCTCCATTAGTCTACCCCGACATCAAAGTGGTATCAGAGGAATCCGGCTAGTTTCTTAGCTTGCCAACGATCCCCGTCTCCCCAGCCTTTGCACACAGTAGGCTAGGGAGCGTATGCTACGTAGTGGTAGACCTTTTAGGAACAACATGGCTGACCCGGATCTCACAGACGAGCGGCCTGGCAACTCCAACTCGACGACGGAAATGCCTACCGCCGAATTCCAACGTTTGATGTTAGATCGCCTTAACCAACTTGGCGGTCAAATGGACACACTCCGCGCGCGCCAGGATGCTTATGAGGGTCAGGGCGACCACGCCGTCCCTCGTCGCGGTGGACATGATGTGATCCCACCTGCGGATCGTCGCCACCACCCCAACCCTGCTCGTCACCCCCGACAGCGCCCACATTCCCCCGATTACGCCCCTCCTGACCACCTCGATGGCTACCCCGGCCACCGAAGAGGGCCTCCACCAATGGAAGAGGATATCTTACGCCGTATCCGTATTGAGGTCCCAACGTTCGATGGTCATCAGGACCCTGGTGCCTTCAGCGACTGGTTCCGAGAGATGGAGCATTGCTTCGACTGGTACGATATGAGTGATGAGCGTAGGGTGAGATTTGCACGCATGAAACTAGTAGGCTCCGCCATGAACTACTGGACTAGTGTGGAGCGGGCCTTAGAGCGCGACGGCTACCGGCCCATCATCCGATGGGAAGACATGACACGGCGCCTAAAAGAAAAGTACCTCCCCGCTTCTTATCGAGACCGACTCCTAGATCAAGTCTATGCGCTGCGACAAGGAACGATGTCGGTAGCGGAATATATGACCAAGTTCGATGACTTGATCGTGCGGAGTGACCTTCGGGAAGAGAACAGTGCCTCGGCATCCAGATTTCGGCACGGTCTGAAACACGACATTAGGCGAGAGCTGATTCCACACCGTCGAGAGACTGTTGAGCAGATCTATGAGTTAGCCCTTGAGTATGAGCTGTATCTCCAGACTACTGGCTCCCGCCAGCAGACCTCCAAGCCTGAGGGCTCCACATTCAGGAGATCCGCACCTCCTCATCCTCAGACTTCTACGCCGCCCCGCATCCCCGAGGATGTGAAAGGGAAGGCCATCTGGACTGGGCCCCCTAAGCCCAGCGGGCCCCAGTGTTACAGATGCTCCAAGAGAGGCCACTACGCCGCGCAGTGCCCTATGCGGAACCTGATCATAGAGGAAGACGGGGACGCAATCGTAGATATGATAGAGGAGACCAAGGAGGACGTGATAGCTACCGCGGAGGAAGATTGGGAGAGTGACGCTGAGAGGTCACTGGAACTGGGAGTTATACGCCGCCTCCTGCACACCCCCCGTGCGGAGGATGATTGGCGTCGTACCACCATCTTCTATACGTATTTCCAGAGCGCGGGCGGACCCTGCAAACTTGCCATTGATGGTGGGAGTTGTGTCAATATTGTCGCCAAGAAAGCGCTTGAGCGCATGCAGATTACCCCAGAACCACACCCTCACCCTTACCGTGTCCTTTGGGTGGACAAATCTGCGATACAAGTTACCCAACGCTGCTTGGTGCCTCTCCGGTTAGCATCTTTCGAGGACAAGGTATGGTGTGACGTCATCCCGATGGACGTAGCTCATGTCTTGCTAGGTCGACCTTGGTTATTTGACCACGACGCGACGTGCTTCGGCCGATCGAACACATGTGTATTCTATGATAAGGGCCAGAAGATCACTTTGACCCCGGCCCAACCCAAGGGACCATCCAAGGGCAAGGTTGAGTCCTCCGTTAGTTCTGGGGCTTCCAGACCCCTACACATATTGAGATCGAGTGACTTCTTGAGAATTAGCCAGGATTCAGGGATAGTATTTCTTGTGGCTGCCACCCTAGCCTCGGACGCTCCCACAGGAGATTCTGTCACTACAGACCCCGAGGTACATCGATTGCTACAGGAGTTTTCTGACGTCATGCCCGAGGAGCTCCCCGATGAGCTCCCTCCTTTGCGGGATATCCAGCACACGATTGACCTTGTCCCGGGGGCATCTTTGCCCAATCTCCCACATTATCGCATGAGCCCAACCGAGCACACCGAATTAAAACGGCAAGTGGACGAGTTGCTTAGGAAAGGTTTCGTGCGCGAGAGCTTGAGCCCGTGTGCAGTGCCAGCCCTTCTCACCCCGAAGAAGGATGGTAGTTGGCGCATGTGCATAGATAGCAGAGCCATTAACAAGATTACGGTGAAGTACCGTTTTCCTATTCCCCGCCTTGATGATTTACTTGATGCCATGACTGGTGCTCGCCTCTTCACAAAAATAGATCTCCGGAGCGGGTATCATCAGATTCGGGTGTGCGAAGGAGATGAGTGGAAGACGGCCTTCAAGACGAAGGATGGCCTCTTTGAGTGGCTCGTGATGCCTTTCGGGTTGTCGAACGCCCCCAGCACGTTTATGAGAGTGATGACTCAGATTCTGCGGCCCTACATGGGCAAGTTCTTGGTCGTGTATTTTGACGATATCCTGATTTATAGCCAAGAGCGCGCCGATCACATTCATCACATCCGCTTGGTGTTAGACACCCTCCGAAAGGAACATCTATTCGTGAATCTGAAGAAATGTGATTTCCTAGCTGAGTCAGTCCATTTCCTCGGATATGTCATCTCTGCGTCGGGTATCGCGGTCGATCCCGACAAAGTGAGAGCTATTCGAGAGTGGCCCGTTCCCACGACTATCCACGAGGCCAGAAGCTTTCATGGACTTGCCACCTTCTACAGGAGGTTTGTTCGGAGCTTTAGTACGATTATGGCCCCCTTTACGAGCTGCCTTCGTAAGGGAGAATTCGTGTGGACCAAGGCGGCCACCAAAGCCTTCGACGAGATTAAGGACCGACTAGCTACCGCCCCCGTCCTCCGATTACCAGATTTTGGCCTAGCGTTTGAGGTGGCTTGTGACGCCTCTGGACTTGGGATTGGTGGAGTATTGAGCCAGGAGGGCCACCCCGTTGCATATTTCAGCGAGAAGCTGAACGAGGCCCGACAGCGGTATTCCACATACGATCGGGAGTTCTATGCGCTAGTTCAGGCCTTACGCCATTGGCGACACTACCTCCTGCACAAGGAGTTCGTGCTATATTCTGATCACCAGGCCTTGCGGTATCTGGACTCTCAGTCGAAACTTAGCCATCGACATGCCAAGTGGGTCGAATTCCTGCAGAGTTATCACTATGTACTCAAGCACCGCGCGGGTGTTGAGAACAAACCGGCCGATGCCTTGAGTCGCCGGATCTCTCTACTGCAGACGATGAGAACGCGTGTTGTGGGATTTGAGCGCCTACCCGGAGATTACGTTGAGTGCCCTGACTTCCGAGATATCTATGGAGCCCTCACCCGGGACCCACCTGAGGTGATTGAGGACTTCTCTGTGTCGGACGCCTACTTATTCTTTCGCACTCGACTTTGCATCCCCGATACCTCTCTCCGTGATTTCTTGATTTGGGAGATGCATGCGGGAGGAGCCGCGGGACATTTCGGGCGTGATAAGACCACCGCCCTGGTTGAGGATCGGTTCTTTTGGCCGTCGCTAAAGAAGGACGTGGCGCGAGTAATTAGGCATTGTAGGACGTGCCAGATGGCGAAGGGCTCACGCCAACCGAGTGGCCTGTACACACCTTTACCCATTCCTCACAGACCATGGGTTGATATTAGTATGGACTTTGTTCTTGGGCTGCCCCGCACGCTCAAGAAATATGACTCCATTTATGTCGTCGTGGACCGCTTCTCCAAGATGGCCCATTTTATTCCATGCCGCAAGACGGCCGACGCATCCTTAGTAGCCGCCCTATTTTTTAGGGAAGTGTTTAAGTACCACGGATTACCATCCTCTATCGTGTCTGATCGTGACGTCCGATTCATGAGCTATTTCTGGAAGACGTTGTGGATGAAGACGGGCACCACACTGAAATTTTCAACTGCCTATCACCCACAGACTGACGGTCAGACCGAAGTGGTCAATAGGAGCTTGGGAGCACTCCTTCGGTGTCTTGTTGGCGAGCACGTGTCCACATGGGATTCTGTGTTACCTTTAGCAGAATTTGCATATAACAGTTCAGTGAACAGGACCACAGGTCTCAGCCCCTTCCATATTCTACTAGGATACGAGCCTAGGAAACCAATTGATCTGATACCCCTTCCCCTAGAGTCTCGTCCTAGTGCGTCAGCTGACTCGTTTGTCGAGCATTTGCATGAGCTTCATGAGTCCATCCGAAAAAAAATCGCAACAAGTAACGAAAATTATAAGGCATATGCAGACATAAGCAGAAGGGAGAGGAACTTTGGGGTTGGCACACAGGTGTTGGTTCGCATTCGTCCTGAGAGGTTCCCTTCGGGAACTGCGAAGAAGTTGAACGCCCGCCGAATGGGCCCTTATACAGTAGTGCGAAGGATTGGGACCAACGCTTATGAGATTGATATTCCAAAACATATGGGCATCAGCCGGGTATTCAACGTTGAGGACTTGACTTCATACTTTGAGGAGCAAGCATATGAGGACCCATTTGAGTCCCTTCCCGCGGAGTCACCGCGTGAACCAACCTCACCACACCTACCATCTTCATCCTCCCAACCTCATCCACCTACGTCTCAACCCGAAGGCTTGACAGCACCACCGGCAGCACCACCTGTGAGTACATTTGAGTGTGAGACATATCCCGCAGCGTCGCCAACAGATTTGGAGACCATTGAGGGCATCTTGGCCCACGATTACATGGTAGCGGCGGATCCGCACACACTGCGGTACTTAGTACATTGGAGAGGCCGTCCCGGCCTAGATGATACGTGGATCGCCCCAGCCGAGTTGGAGAGGCTCGCCCCCGAGCTTTGCCAGGAGTACAGTCGCCTCCATTCTTCGGAGATGAATGCTTTTAAGCCAGGGGGAGTTGATGGAGACCGGGTTGACAAAGATCGCGGGATCACGCGCGTCTATTCCCGCCGGAGGCGGACTTGATCGAGTTCCTTATTTGGACATTCCTTTTCGGGCGATCCGGTTCCACGGATGCGTTCGGAGAGTCGACCCGCTTTATTTTTGTATTTCGCATTATGTAATTCAGACAAGTATTTAAGTAGTTTTGGCACCCGGAAGCGCGGCCAATCATAGCCATCCATTTCAGGGTTGCCCTATTTTATTTTCTATATAAAGAACCCGGCATCTGAAGGAAGGCACCAAATGTTTGAGAGTTTTTCTGCAGCCGGTCCCTTGGTGCGACGCCAAGCCGCGGGTGCGACGCCTGCATCGTCTCCGACCTCGCCTCCCGCACGCCTCCCGTAAAACCTTCCGCAAACCACGGTCTTTCCCCTCGCCGGCCCCATCTCCGACCAACCTCGCCTCTTCAAGCTTCGCCGGCCACCATCTTACCTCCCTGCACCCTCACCGAACCCCAGCGCACCTTCCACGACCCGCACCACCCGCGTATCTCCTCCCGCATCCGTTCCGATATTTCCCCTCCCCAACAACCCGCGACCACCACCCTTTCCCCTTCCAGAACACTCACTGGCCACGCCCTCACCCCACATCCAGCACCTGTACCATTGCCGACTACCCTCCCTTCTCCCTACAACCCACGATAGCTCCACATCCCCTTTACAGCCACCACCAACCTTCCAGGATCATTTCCCCTCAACCGATTTCAACTCCCCACCACCCGCAGCCCACTTTCGGCACCCGTCAGCACCAACCAGCAAGAAGCCCTCCAATCGTGTCCTATTCCTTTCAGATTCGGGTTCAAGTGTGCTTGTAAGTCATTATTTGTCTCATTTCTTGAACGTGGATTATGCTAGTTGATGCTATATGTTGGGATTCAATTATTGTATTGGTTGCTTGAGATCGTGCTAACTTGCAGGGACGTTTGAACGGTAGTTCAATTAATTGCGCTCTCCGATTGCGAACTATTTTTGTGATCTGATTTCATTGCGTAATCTCCTTCCGCACGATTGCATATGCCATAAATACATTGAAAATCCATTAATCGGTTGGTATTATTGAAGCTTTGCACGTGTCCGGCAAGCCCAACCCTTAGGACCCCATCGTGTGTGCCAAGTTTTCTGCTCCATTAGTCTCCCGAGCAAGCCCCGCCTAAGCAGCTAAGGCAGCTATAGTTTTGGCTCCGAAGTATCTCTTCTGCCTCTGGTCACTTCTCCGACGAGCACAAAACACACTTTTTTAATTGTGGTGGTATCTTGAAAAAAATAATGTTTGTAACCGCATCTACCCAAACGCTAGGTGCTGTTTTCATAATTGTGTTTTTATAATTGCATTACTGCATATTTCGTAACCACACTTTTAATAACCACATTCACAACAGTCAGCGTATTCCAAATTCCAATTACTCTCCCAAACTGGGCCTAATTTACTTAGATTGTTTTGTTGGTGGTGACCACATACTAAATGTTGAACATGTCGTATTACTCCATCTTATCTATTATTTACTTTTACAGATACTGGTATGCGGTGATCAACGTGGTAATCTCACTGTATTTCCCTTCTCGGAGGGGCTAATGAATGCTGACTCTGTTGACACGGTGGAAAAGATCCGCATAGCAAATAGGTTTAAAGGAGCGCATGGAATTTCTACTGTATCCAATATAATGATTACTACCTTGGATTATAACCACGTCGAAATACGCACAGTAAGACCTAGAATCTCAATTATTTAACCTCACACAATTTTACTGAACTCTGAGCAATAAATTTCCACCATTTTGTAGACTGGGGGTGATGGATGCATTTGCTACTTTAAATATGATAAGAACTTACAAGTTCTGGAATTTATTGGAATGAAGCAAGTGAAAGAGTTGAGCGCAGTACAATCTGTATACACGGGTTTCATCTCAGATATAGATTCTATGAAGGATGAATATGCAATCGGCTTTACATCCGCAGATTTTATCATCTGGAACTTAGCAAATGAAACGAAGGTATTTCATATACTTATTCGCATTAATAATTCGAACTTTAGACTGTTCACTTTTCCACTTTCAACAGATGTTAGAAATTCCTTGTGGGGGATGGCGACGTCCATATTCTTATCATCTTGGAGCTGTTCCTGAGTATCAATTCTGCTTTGCATATGTTAAGGTTGGTAGTATGTGCTCCTGAAAAGTTGTTAGTATAAAATTGTTCATAATATGATGAATATTTCAGTTATACTGACTACTATTAATAACCATTTGCTTGTACATCTCTATGCTTATTTATTAACCATATGTTTTGTATACTTCATGGTGAAATGTTTCCAGGATCTTAATATCAATATCCATAGGTTGTGGTTACCCACTCAAGAAAAACAACAATGCACACGGGTTTTGCACTTGCAATACCATGGGAGAGAGATACACACATTGTGTTTCGTATCTTTTCCGGGGCAAAATATTCTGGTACAAAATTCGGATTCGTTAATTGCAACAGGTTGTGAAGATGGAACAGTGAAATTAACCAGGTCGGTGACCATGTCAATTCCTTCATTTATTTAATCTTATTGCAGTCGACACTGTTTTGAGATGTTATTTATTTATCTTCAGCTGATTATCTTGTGCAATTTCCATCTAGAATATGTGTGGTAACCGGCTATCTTTCCAACAGTTTTGTTTCAATGAATAAAAAAAGTAACCTTCATTAGTGAATAGTATTTTGTGTTCTAAGATACTGCAAAGAAGTGAAAAATCTGATTATTGACCTCAACAGGTGCACACCTTTGAGATTGGAAAGTTGGTGTGAGTCAAAGCTACTTGGTGAGCATATCGGTGGATCAGCAGTGAGATCTATATGCTTTGCATCAAAGGTGTATTTAATTGGTGCTGGTCAAACTCGCATTACCAGGAATGATGCCTTAGATTTCAGTAAAATTGAGCCCCTTCTGCTTATTTCAGTTGGTGCGAAGCAAGTTTTAACTTCATGGATGTTGCGATGTAGGACTGCAGATGTTGCTGAGGAGTCACTTGATACCAAAAAATCTGAAAATATGTTTTGGTCTTCTGATAGTAAATATCATCCTATATCTTTTCAGTGGCTTTCCACTCATTCCCCACCGAAGTGTGCCAAGCCTCAGAGGAGAGTGGAAAAAGCACCAAAAGCATCTGGACATGGAAATGCTTTTGTTAATGTCCCTGATACAAAACCTGAAACATTTATAGGTGAACATGGAGAGCAAAATTCTAATTTTGCATCCTTAGATATACATGAAAATGATTGGAGATACCTTGATGTCACTGCTTTTCTGGTCAAACTTGTTGATAGCAGGTAAACATTTTCGTCTATATTTGGTTTCTTGATTTAAAGCACAAATTTCTTGATTTTCGGCTTCATGTAAAAAATTCAATGAAATTCATCATTCTATTCTTTGTGACTTCAGGTTTACAACTTGTTTTGTTGTTGTTGCTTGTTCGGATGCAACATTATCACTGAGGGCTCTTTTGCTGCCTTTCCGTCTGTGGTATGTGGCACACATCGTGGAAGAAATTGTTTTTAAACAAACTAATGTATTAATATTATATGCATTTTGATGGAGACGTGGCTGATCATTCACACCACCCACAGAAACCTCGGGGGTCCCTTCCCCATCCCCCGGATTGCCATCGATCAAATAAAATTGAAAAAAAAATAGATTCTGATAATTTCATTTGAAACACTGATGTACAGGTATGATGTTGCTGTATTGGTACCACTACTATGTCCAGTTCTGACCCTGAAACATGTTGCTGTTCCTTTTTGTACCAGTGCTGATGGTATGTCTCTATATTTGAGTTCTCCAAATTGTGTTTCAAATTTCAACTCAATGGTTTTTTTTAAAATACTGTACACTAAATATTAGTATGCTGGGCATGAGACATATATTCAGCGAGGATGAAGGTCAAGATAGAACTTAATGAAAGATGAATCTGGACTAACTAGAATGTCAAAGTAAAAAAATACTTATACCATCATATAAACCTAATGTAAGTAAATTGAAAATTTGTTGAGGGTGAAATGGCTTTCCTACTAAGGGTATGATTCTATCTTTACTGGGTAAACATATCATATGCTGAGGATTCTTCATTTATTACTTCATTCAGAAATTGTAATTTAAAAAGACTGGATTTTAATGATGATTTCAGAATGTTGGAGGAGATGTACATTAACCATGGAATAATAGTTCTATTTTGAATGTAATCCAATTCCCTAAAGTGGGTCTCAGTTTTGTAGTTTAATCTAGGCATTATCTTAAAGTGAAACGAAGGTTAGATAAGGGAAATCATACAAAAATTTGAAGTCTGTAATAGAGAGATATTACCTAGGTAAGCTACCCTAAGATAGATCTCTGAGTAAATGTCAGATTTCTTGCATATCTTTTGTGGTCTATGGGACCTTTCAAATATGGTAGTATTTCACATTTCTGTTAGCATGAGTAAATAATCTAGGCTACCTTGCCGTTCACCCTTTTTATTCCATTTATTTGTTATCTCTTCTTCTGAGTTGTTTCTGGGAATATGTAAAATTGATTTCCCCTTTTTATTTTTTTTAACTTACAAGTCTCCCATCAAGTTTAATGCACTAACTATAACGAGCATCTTTGTAGGTGATAATTCAACTCGTGTAGCTCATATTGTCATTAGTGGGTCCACCGATGGTGGCATCTCTTTTTGGGATCTTACTGAAATGGTGGAGGATTTTATGCAGGCTGTTTCGGAATATAAGCCTCAATTGCATATTGATTGTCAAAGAAGGCCGCAAACAGGAAGAGGGAGTCAGGGTGGACGATCGTGGAGATACTTGACAAACCAACCTAGTGACCAAAGAATGAGTGATGATTATATGAGCAAAGACAAACTTGGTAATGACTCGAATTCCGGGAGTTCTGAAAGTATCGTTCCAGAATTCCCCTGTTCACAAACAATCTACACCATGAATACAGGTTTAGATCCCTCCTCTTCACCTGATGAGCAGTCCATGGCCTCGCTCTTAGCAAGAAAAGAAGTAACGCCCTTACTTGTTCTTGGTTCTGTTCATCAATCCGGTGTCAATTGCCTTCATGTGTCTGAAATGAAGAATTCAGATGGAAAATCAGGTCGACTTTATTGTGTTGTAAGTGGCGGGGATGACCAGGCACTGCATTACCTCGTCTTTCAGTTTGATGCGCCCATTACGAACTCAGATTCAAGTTGTGGTTATGCTATTGATTTTGCAGAACATATGCAGGATATTAATCATTGTCAACCATCAGGTATTTGTGTATATTATGTTCCTTAGTGTACACGACTTAGTATTTCACTGAAAAGGAAAAAAAATAATCTTTTGTAGTGTCAAGCTTCACTGAAAGGCATTCTTATAACACTACGAACAATGTCCATCGCCTTAGAGTACTTCAGAGACAATGTGTCAAGTCGGCTCACAGTTCATCAGTGAAAGGTATCAATTAACTATCCCATTTGATTAATTTTAAGTTGATTATTATTTTCAAATGGTATGCTAGTAATGAGGAACAAATAATGCCAATTGAACTTGTTGGTGAATGGTGACTTAGGTAATAACTATGTCTTGGGAAAGGACATTAATAAACACTCTATTAAACTTTATTTTGATAAATGTTTGGTAGCTTCTTCAGTACCTAACTGGTAAGGTATAGGAGTGCTCCTAGATGAAGAGGTGCTTTCGAATCTGCAGATAACATTGTTCAGGTGTGCTATTAGGTAATAACTATGACTTGCATCGTGGTCCGTTCGGGCTTACACTCCCAGGAGCAGGGATTAGGGTTGTCATTTCGCGTTCAGAGCGACGACGAGATATTTTGTATGTTTTAGTGAGATTATGACAAAAGATAGGGCACAATGGCGACAAAGGATCCATATAGCCGACCCCAATATAGTGGGATACAGGCTTGAGTGTTGTTGTTGTTGATTGCGCCATCCAATCATAGTTGTTCGATGCGTGTGACTCTCCTATAAATGTGTGTGGAGTTCATTTGGGGCATTTTAGAATTTTGATGATATTTCCTAATTTTGTGATCCCTCTGTGATGCGACGTCGTGGAACCTATGTGCGAAGCCTAGTCTCAGACTCTTCCCTTGCATCCAACGGGTCACCGGCCATCCCCTTCTCTCCTCCTCTCCAAACGGACGGAGTTCATCCCTTCAAGGGCCAACTATCCATCTTCCATCATCCCCTCTACTCCCACATTAAAAATTTACCTATAACCGCAAGTAACCACCGCCGGGAACCACCAAAATCACCCGTAACTGTCTCCAACTGCTGTAACCGCCCACTAATTTGATGGTCACAGGTAGTTACTTTGAGTTCCCTGCCAAGTGGGCGCTGACTCCTTTTCATGGCCTGGTCGACAACATCCCCCTGATTTCTTTTTATTTCCTTGGCCGACCAGCAGTTTCTAGCATCTCTCCACTGCTGAACCTTGAGTGTCCAGTCTCTGTTCAGGGATCAATTTTCCGTTAATTGCGCCCCTCTTGAGAAAGACAATTGCTTTAACTGTCAAGGAAGGTGGAGTAAATGGCAGTTATTCCTCTAAATTGAAGAAATGAGACTTTTATTGAAGGAGGTTCGAAAAACTGCAAGGAAGATTCCTAGTGTTTGGTACACCCCTCCCGCTGCATATTCCCCTACCACTAGGGCTCCCTGGGTGCCCCAATCCCTGTCCAAGATTGTGGTGTGGATTGACGACCCAACTGCTGCTCAGTCATAAGCAGCCCACCCTGTGCAGAATTTCAGTCAATCAGATTCCAGAACTCAACTGCCTGCTGCATTCCATCCTAACCTTTCAATGCAAGCCAAAACCCTGGCCGATCAGTCCTTTGTTTCAAGCCCTCCAAAATTTTGTTTTGAGTCCTTGTGGTGTTCCTCTTTTCGACGGTCCAATTCCAGCAACCCTTTTTGCCTGGAACTCCAAATCAGAGCAAGAAAAATTGTTATTTGGTGCTGGAGTCGCACCCATTTCGCTGTCAAAGCTCGAAACAGCTGGAAACCTCCAACTTTGGCCTTGAATGCTTGTGTAAGTTCTAGATTTGGATGTTTATTTTCCTTTGTGTTGAACACCTGTTGAATTGTATACGATTTAGGATATTACATTGTAGTAATTTTGCTCCCTTTCCTCGCATCTATTTGAAAATTTTATTCGTGAAACATTTAATCCAAGCAATCTTACTTTAATATTTGTTAGAACTTGTAATAGTATATTATTGTTAATCACATACTTGACGATTACTTTTACGCACCACCTAGCGAGCCTCCAAATAAAACACCATTCATCAGGGATGTGTCCGCTATTTATGAGGTAGTCGGGAATGAGAGTGCTCTCAATGGTTTTTGGACCGATTCCATCATCATTAGTGCTAACACATCGTGTGATTATTTAAATGATCATCGTACCCACGTTGAATTTTTTACACTCCACCCACTAAACCGTCTAACCATGTGCCCCTCTGGAATAAAATCTGGAGGGTTGTAGAGCATTTGCATAGGAGATCCTTTTAGTTTGTCGACCGTCATTCATTGTCTCTGTGTAGCATGCATGAGTCTGTTTGATGTGGGATTACTTACAATAATGATATTTATAAATTTTAAGTTGATAGTCACAAGAGATTGCAAAGCTTTAAAGAAGGAGAACAAGTGATGGTTTGTGTATGTATTGGTTCCTTAAGGAAATTGCTCGAAAATCAAGTGCCAATCAAATGGATCCTTACGCGGTTATAAGAAGAATTGGAACAAATGCTTACGAACTAGATATCTGTAGAGTATGCAAATTTCACTCGTATTCAACACAAAAGATTTGACTTCATTCTTTGATCCACATGACTACATGCACCATTCACCTACCGCCACTTTAGCTCAGCCTCTGACTTTTCCTACTACACTAGTTTTAGTTCTCGGCACCGATTGATCATCCGTCTTCTTCACAACAATATCGTATTCTCGGACACAACCATCATCATCCACTTACACCGGTACCATTGTCAACTTCATCTTCAGCACCTTCTTCAACAGTGTGATTTCCAACATCAATACCATCACTATGCTCGACGTCGACAACACCGATACCATCATTAGTACCATCTTCAACACTGACTTCCTCTACTTTGACTCAGACATCTTAAACACCATCTCCTATCTCAACAACACCATCTTTTGCACCTTCGTCAACTTCAACAATACCATCCTCAATTCCATCGTCAACATCGGCTTCATCAGTACCATCTCTAGCCTCCACAACAGTAGTACCATTGAGCTCGAACCATGAGTTCCGGATGCCATCAGAGCAGAAGGATTCACCTTGCCTTCAGACGAAATCACACTCATCTTCATTTACGAAGATAAATGCTTCCAAGGCGAGGGGAATTGATGGGGATCACAACACACATAAACCTACACAAAGATCGGAGCTGTCCATTTTGTTTGGATCGACGATCCATGAATTTTGGTTATTTTGTATTTTTCTGATTTTTATTATCATGTAGTTAAGAGTCATCATGATTGGAGAATCACGACCGTCCATTGTGGACCTTTAGTGTATAAATAGGTATAGATTACTCATTTAAAAGGTGTAACGGAGAGAAAAATGATGAATTATGTCCCACTTGGACCAAGTCATATATATATATATGAAAAACAATAATACAACAATAAACATAATGCAACGTTTAACACTCTCCCTCAAGTTGGGTCGTGGGAACTTCCCAGACCTAACTTGTTACATATGAAGTTCATTCTGACTCCAGTAACTCCTTTCGTGAGAATATCAGCAACTTGATCTCCAGTCTTCACATGGCTCAAGGAAATAAGACCTTCTTCATACTTCTCTCGTACGAAGTGACAGTCAACCTCGATGTGCTTTGTGCGTTCATGAAACACAGGGTTGGTTGCTATCTGTATTGCAGCTTGATTATCACACCATAACATAGTTGGGTCATGAACAGGGTATCCGATTTCACAAAGGGTCTGCCTGATCCACATGATCTCAGCAACGGTGTGTGACATAGCCCGATACTCTGCCTCAGCACTAGATCTGGCGACAGTGGTCTGTTTCTTGCTCTTCCAGGAGACAAGGTTTCCTCCCATAAAGATATTAAATCCTGTGGTAGACTTCCGAGTGGCTAAACAACCTGCCCAGTCGGAGTCACAGTAAGCCTCTATATTGGAATGACCCTGATTCTTGTATGATATTCCTAGACCAGGATCCTTCTTTATGTACCTAACAATGCGGAGAACAGAGTCCCATTGAGAGATAGTTGGGGTGGCCATGAACTGACTGACCTTACTCACAGCACAGACAATATCTGGGCGAGTCATAGTAAGGTAGTTAAGTTTTCCAACTACTCTACGATACTTCTCTGGCGATTCCAAGGATTTGCTCTCGGCATGAAGGCTCTTTTCTCCTGGTTCAAGGGGAGAATCCATAGGGCGGCAGTCAGACATTTCAAGATCAGATAACAGATCGAGGGCATATTTACGTTGAGAAACAAAGATAGAGTCGTCATGATCAGTAACTTCAATCCCAAGGAAGTATCGCAACGGCCCCAGATCTTTGGTTTGGAAGTTTGAGTGTAAGAACGCTTTGAGATCGGTTATCCCTTTAGGATCACTACCCGTGATGACAATATCATCAACGTACACAATTAGGAGCACAGTACCAGCTGTGGAGTTCCGATAAAAGAGAGATGAGTCTTTGATACTCTTGGTAAGCCCGAATTTGGTGACAACAGACCGAAAGCGAGCAAACCACTGGCGCGGGGATTGTTTCAACCCATATAAAGAAGCAAGGAGACGACACACCTTGTTACGCTCCCCCTCAGCAACGAACCCAGGTGGTTGTTCCATATACACCTCTTCCTCCAAGGACCCATGAAGGAACGCATTCTTGATATCCAACTGATGAAGAGGCCACCGGTGAGTGGCTGCAAGAGAGATCACGATCCGAATAGAGGACATCTTGGCCACAGGTGCAAACGTTTCTTCATATTCCACGCCGTAAGTTTGGGCATAACCTTTGGCCACTAGGCGGGCTTTCAAGCGAGCAAGAGAGCCATCAGCATTGGCTTTAACAGAATAGATCCGTTTGCAACCAATAGCGCGCTTGCCAGGAGGTAAAGACACAAGTGCCCAAGTATTATTCAGTTGAAGTGCCGTCAATTCCTCGTGCATAGCAGCCATCCAGCCAGGATGGGTTTTGGCCTCCCCAACCGTTGAGGGAATGGTGTACTGATCCAACGTCAAGTGAAGTGCGGTATGAGAAGCAGACAACCCCTTATAAGAGCTCACATAGAGAGGTCTATTCTGGCAAGTCCGACTTCCCTTTCGGAGAGCAATGGGAAGCTCAGTACTAGCCAGAGGTGGAGCGGCAGACACTTCAATTTGGTTCAGGTCCTCACTTGCAGGTGCAATATGAGGAACAGTAGTTGTGCCATCAATGGTTGAGGTAGGCTGAGATGGTGGTATTTCAGTTCTGTCAGAAGTGCGACGAGAGTAGACTTGTCCCAAAAGGGGGCACAATATGTCAGTCGGAGAGACGAGAGCAGAATCAGGGCGAGGAACTAGCATATCATCAAGAGAGAGATCAGAAGATGAAGTGGGAAGGCGAGAGCCAGTGGTACGATAAGAGTCAGATTCGAGGAAGACAACATCTGAAGAAATGATATATTTGTGAAGTTCCGGAGCATAACAGCGATATCCCTTGGTAGTCCGAGAGTATCCAAGGAAGATACACTTCAAAGAGCGAGGATCAAGTTTAGTAACGGAGGGACGAGCATCCCGAACATAACAAACACACCCAAAGACTTTGAAGGGTAGAGGAGGCACCGAGTGGTCGTGATAAAGGATGTGATAAGGTGTCTCCCCCTGAAGGATATGAGTAGGAAGATGATTAATGAGATAGGCAGCGGTAAGAACAGCATCTCCCCAAAAGTGTTTGGGAACATGCTTATGATGGAGGATAGCCCGGGTAACCTCAAGAAGGTGGCGATTTTTTCGTTCGGCAACCCCGTTTTGTTGGGGGGTATCAGGGCAACTGGTTTGGTGTATGATACCCTTGTCGGAAAGAAAGCTAGACATGGACTGGGACATGTATTCCCTCCCATTATCAGTACGGAGACATTTCAGACGAATAGAAAATTGAGTGAAAATTTCATTCCACAAATGTTGAAAAATAGATAGTAATTCAGAGCGATTTTTCATCAAGTAAACCCAAGACAAGCGAGAAAAATCATCAATAAAGGTAACATAATATCTGTGTCCTAACAACGTAGGGACAGGACACGGTCCCCAAATATCAGAATGAAGTAAATCAAAAGGTGCAGAAGCACGAACATCTACACGAGGAACATAGCTAACTCTATGGAGTTTAGCAAACAAACACGACTCACAGCTGAGATGGGAAACGTTCCCAAACTCAGGATACAAACGACACATGACCTGCATAGAAGGATGACCATGACGGTAGTGGAGGTCCAAGGGTTTGGCCGAAGCAACAGAACAGGCAATGTGGGAAACTTCATCCAGAACATAAACCCCACCACGCAGCTTTCCTTTACCAATAATACGGCTCGTCGACTGTTCCTGAAAAATGCAACCAGAAGATGTGAAGATAGCAGTGCAGTTTAAATCACGAGTAAGCTTACTAATAGACAATAGGTTGTAGGCTGATTGAGGAACATGATCAACCGAGGATAGAGGCATATCCGGTGTCACATTGCAGCTTCCAAAGCCCACAATAGGAACAGTAGATCCCTCTGCAACAGTAATGGAAGATCCACAATGGGAATGATAGGAATGCAAGATACCTGAAGAACTAGTCAGGTGGTCAGAAGCTCCAGAATCTGCTAGCCACTGAACCGGACGCTGGGAAGTGCAGGCAGGTTGAATAGTCTGGGCCACAGCAGCACTATGAGGTGGAGAAGAAATCGGAAGTGCCTGCAGGCGATGATACTCCTCCTCAGAGATCTGGACAGTGCGGGGACCCCGGGGGTGCCGGTGTCGAGTCGGCAACGTGAGCAGATCGAGGTGAAGCAGATGAGGTTTTGGCCGCTCAGTCTAGCTTCTCATGCACAAGCCAACATGTATCCCTTGTGTGACCTCGACGTCCGCAATGAGTACAATGTCGCGTATCAATCTCCCGACCACGTCCAGAACCAGACCGACCGCCTCGGCTAGTACCCCTTCCCCCTCGAGAGGCCAGCGCAATTGACTCGCTGGAGGAAACATGTAGAGCAGCTGGAGAAGAGGCAGAGCCTGCTTTAGTCAGACGATGGTACACACTAGCAGTCTGCAAAGTAGAAGGACTCGCAAGCATTTCTGTTCTTGTTGTTGAGAAGTTTGGATCAAGTCCGTTCAGAAGCCAGATGAGAACCAGATGCTCACGTTGAGCCTGATGTCCTTCACGAGTAGAGGGGATCTCCCAAAGATCCAGGATTTCATCGGCAAGAACCTTCCATTCGGCGAAGTACTCAGTGACAGGACGAGCTCCTTGTCGTAGCTCAGCCATCTTGGGAAAGAGTTCACCAAGATGAGAGAGGTTGTTAGCTTGAGAAAACATCATATGCAGGGTGTCCCACAGCTCCTTAGTGCTATCACAATTCTTGCACATTTGCTGAACTGATGGATCCATGGAACTCAGAAGGAGCGCAAAGATACGACAATCATCACTGTACCAATCGTCGTATTCGGCACTTCCCACAGCATGAGTAGGTAGTCTAGTAAGGTGGTGAGTACGTCGGATGCCTGCTAGAGACATAGTAACCCCCTTTTTCCACAACTGAAAGTTGGAGGAGGTAAGGATAGTGGTAGTCAGCCTTGCATTGGAAGGAAAAGTATTGGTAGAATCCCCTGAGGGAACAGGTGTCTGAGTGATGCTTGTAGCCGAGTCTCCCATGGTCTTGGACAAGAACCTTCAATAGACAGCAGGAGACGAGATCGGACACACAACAGCGGGCGATCTCAGTGCAGCAGAGCAGAAGAGAAGAGGAGAAGAGATCGTCATCTTCAATCGTAGCAGAGCAGAAGATCAATAGTTGCCGCCTGCTAGAGATCGGCATCAACAAACAGTACCCTGCTAGAGATCGGCATCTTCAACCGTTGCCGCCCCTGGATGGCTGGCGAGAGAGGCCGATGATGCGTGAGAAGGAAGAGGGGATGTCATTCGGCTGATCGGTAGGCATCAAGCAGCAGCGGGGTCGGCGTCCAGCGGTAGGCGACGGCTTCAGGCAGCAGCAGCGACGGCAGGCGGCATCTTCACGGGATGCGCCTCCGTCTAGGTCATGGGAGGGAACAATGGAGAGCGACAGGTGTAGCGGGCGAGACGAGCGAAGGCGTACGAAGGCGGCGGCGGATGAGGGAGAACGGACGAACGCGGCGGCGGATGCGTGAAAACCCTAGCGGAGCGTCCGTCCCTCTGATACCATGTAACGGAGAGAAAAATGATGACTTATGTCCCACTTGGACCAAGTCATATATATATATATATGAAAAACAATAATACAACAATAAACATAATGCAACGTTTAACAAAAGGTATTAAAAGATTGAATGAAGAAGAGAATCTTCCCTTTTATCACCCGGTGTTGAAGCCGGAATCCAAGTGTTGAAGCTTGGTTGTTATCTCCTCCCCACCACCTCCCACACCTCCAGTCATCATGATTAGAGAATCATGACCGTCCATTGTGAACCCTTAGTGTATAAATAGGTATAGATTACTCATTTAAAAGGTATTAAAAGATTGTGTGAAGAAGAAAATCTTCCTTTTTATCACCCTGTGTTGAAGCCGGAATACAAGTGTCGAAGCTTGGTTGTTATCTCCTCCCCACCACCTCCATGCCTCCAACCAGCCGGCCCCTCCCAGAGCTACCTTCCCCAATATTGCCGGCCAATCTCCTCCCCACCATCTCCCACACCTCCATCCAGCCGACCCCCTCCCAACCCCTTCCCCATGCCCCCTCCAAAACCAACTACAAACATCCCTTCATTCATCTACTTTCAGTTTTTTGGCCATCGCCAGATATCACCTCTAGCGACCTCCATCAAACCTCCATCACCTCCTAAAATTCATCCACCACCACCATTTAATTTCCCTCCCTTTTCAATTTCCATGGGATTGCCCGAAATCACCTCCGGCCAACCCCCACCTCCACCACCACATAACCACCTTAACTATATTTCCACTAACCCCACTACCCCATATTCCACGCTATCCTAAAATTAGGCCTCTCCCCTAAATTTTCTCCACTCCCTCATTAACTCCTAAACATCCTCACGTGGAACCACCTTCCTCAGCCACACGTTGAGCCCTCTCCTTCATTCTTCATGCATCTGACAAACTGCCAGCCCAACAACTGCAATTGTCCAACCTTCCATTTCATGGCCAGCTCCTGGATAACTGCTGGAATTTATCGTGGAAGCATCAAACTCATTTCTAGCTACTAGAATTTCATCCCACTTGGTCGATTTCCATTCTTCCACACACACGCAGGCGCACGCGCGTGCACACGCAGGCGCACGTGCACAACCACAACCACACACACGCACGCGCACACACCCACACACACATGCGCACGCGGACACACGCACGCTCCCGACACACTCAGACACACATGCGCGGAGGCCACACTCCCAGCCTCCCAAAGCCCTCCTGATGGGGATCGTGACATACATCGGCCTTCACTATGATCGGAGTCGTCCATTTTATGCAGATTGACAATTCGAGATTTTTCAGTTATTTTTTTATTATTTTGATGTAGTTGAGGGTCGTCATGATCAGAGAATCATGACCGTCCATGATAACCCCTTAGTCTATATATATTGGGGCAAAAGTTCATTTTAGAGGCTTTAAAAGTTTGAATGAAGAAGAAATCCTCTTTTCATTCTCCCGGTGCCGAAGCCGGAATCCAAATGCTGAAGCTTGATAGTTATCTCCTCCCCTCCACCTCCCACACCTTCATCCAGCCGGCCCCTTCCATAGCCGGAATCCTCCACCGCCACATTTCAAGCCCTTTAACCGTTTTTTTTGTTTTCCGGCGATTGTCGGAAATCACCTCCAACTAGCCAACACCCCCCCCCCATAACCGCCATAACTTGTTGCCTCCACAGTCCTCCAGTCTCTTGCCGACCTCCATTCAGCATCAGCTGGACTCTTCCAGCCTTCAAAGAGGTCTCTTCCAGCATCCTTCTGTGCTGGACAATCATTGTTATATACATATTGAGGCCTAAATCCAATCCTGGGCCCCATGTCCGGCCTCCAAAAGCTCTCTTGATGGGGATCACGACACACATCGGCCTACATGACGATCGGAGCCGTCCATTTTATGAGAATTGACGATCCGAGATTTTTAGTTTTTTTTTTTATGTAGTTGAGGGTCGTCATGATCGGAGAATCTTGACCGTCCATGATGACCCCTTAGTCTATATATATAGGGTCAAAAGATTCATTTCTGAGGCATTGAAGGTTTGAATGAAGAAGATATCCTCCATTTGATCACCTGGTGCCGAAGACGGAAGCCAAGTGCTGAAGCTTGATAGTTATCTCCTCCCCTCCACCTCCAACACCTTCATCCAGCCGGCCCCTCTCACAGCTGTAATCCACCACAACATTTCAAGCCCCTTCCGTTTTAAATTTTCTGGCAATCGTCGGAAACCACCTCCGACCAGCCAACGCCCCCCATAACCTCCATAACTACCTCCCCCCCCCCCCCCCCCCCCTATATTTTAGTCCTCATTCCTGAATTTACTCCCCAACTCCATTTTCTCAACTTTCCAATTATCCACCTAATTCCCCTCACATGAAGCCACCCCTCAACTTCCAAATCGAGCCACCTCTCACACTCCCACAACCAGCCCTTGTGTTGCCACTTTTCCAGGCCCACTTCATGGCTACAGTTCTGTCCAGAGAAGTAAAACGGCCACCTGTTTCCTGGAACCCTTTGCAGCCAACCAAATCTTCCCCATCCTAGCCCCTGCCACCTCCCAGAATCAGTCCAGAACTCCTCAGCTCTGCTGTCTGGTGCTGGAATCAACTCCCAGCCGGTGTTTCCCTTGCACCTCAGCCATCCCCGGCCAACTGAACCTCAGCGGACCCCCTGGAATTGCACAATCAGCCACCTCCCTGTCATCTCCTAGCCCCCACCTTCAGTGATTACCCCCTCCCTGTCCCTGCTGGAACTCCAAACAGCCAGCCCACACCTAAAATTCCCCACTCCCCCCTTCTATCAGTCACTGTCCAGCACCCATTCCTGGTTGTCTACACTGCCGGCAGCCCCCAACAGTCCCCCCATCACCTCCTGTCGGCCTCCGGCCACCTCCAAGCAGCCTCCCCGACTCCTTCCAGCAGCTGTCCCTACTCACCCAACTCTTGCAGCAGCAGAATTCAGCAATCTGAGGCCATCCCGGTGGTCTTAGGTCGGCCTATTACCTCATTCCCATCTATCTAAGGCTCGCCGGAGACCCACCAAGCCCTACCTCCTAGTTGTTTGAGTTTTTTTATTGTGGTCATTTCTTTTAAGTTGAATTCATGTTAGTTCTCTCCTTGATGCATAATATTTTGTAATCATTGTTTCCAAACTTTTATAGCTTTGTACGTCTCTTTTCACTTGTGCAATTTAATTATGTATTCTCTCACATGACACGTCTCTACCACGTCTCTTGTTTTCCTTTATAAAACTGTATCACTATGATTCCAGCATCAATTTTTGTAGAGACTCATTGCTGCAAGCTTAAAATTCGTCGGGCACATATTGTTGCATTTAAGATTCATCCATTATCCCCCCTTATAGGACGGTCCTGCATCATCTCCAAATATTCATCCATCCTTTCCCCATTTTTGAATTGTTTAAGTTTTGTAGTTTGATGTTATTTTTTACGTTGAATTGTGTGTTAATTTTGTACTTGAGGAATATTTGTTTATGATCTTTGTTTTTGAGTTTTGAAATTTTGTACGTTTTTATTTACTTAGTTATTTGATTTTGAGCTAGCATTTATATTTCACGGATTTCATTGTTTGCTAAGCTTTAATTACAGTGGTCTATTCTGTACTTGGATTTATAAATTTGTTTTACTATTGTAAGTTTCTTATAGAAATTCTCATAACCTCAATTGAACTGTCTGACGTCATCTGTCTTCTCAATTTCATGATCTGTCTTCTCAATTCCACCACACCATTAAGGAATTTACCTAACTACAAAGGAATTTTAGAGGTATATTGTTATGTTGCGTGCTCGCGCCGTTTATCTTTACTTTCTGCATATTTTATTTCTGCGTATTTAATCCATTATCTAAGCCTAAATGAGGGGCACAAATTGGAACCTATTTATATGTTATGTTTTGAAGGGAAGGAAGAATTAAAAGTTAAAACTCTCTCTCTCTCATATTTCCCTCTCCCCTCCCTCTCTCACTAAGTCACGGAAGAAAAATCCCGTGTATGCCCAAACTGCACTTCGCCAGCCGCCGCTCTCCCTCTATCGCGCGTCTCCCGCGCCCGCTCAACACCGACGCTCGACCCGGCAACCATAGCTCCTCCTCCGAACACCCGATCCAGGGGGCGGGGTCATAACATATATCTCAGTGTAATATTCCGAAACCCAACCAAAAAATATATTACCTTAATAAATCAAAGCCAACTTGATAATGCCATATGCACGGAATCATAAATACTGACACTCTCCAAGTTGGTTCGAACATGCCGAGCATATATATATTTGTTTCTTGTAAAATTACCAGTTAGGCGCAATAGCGGTCGCCGACACATCCAAAGCTCAAATTTCGAAGTAAAAGAACCAAATTTTCTTTAAAACCAAGTAAATGTCAATTAGGATACCCTACCCTGTCCAAAAAAGTTCTGCCTCAGAACAAGCTTCAATCAAATCAAAATTTCACATTTTGGAATGCTATTACCACAATTTTTAAATCTTAATGACTTGATTGAAGCAATAGAAATCACAGGGAACCAAAGTGAAAGTAGAGCTAAATAAATTATAGCCAGTAAAAGAGTTTACCTTTATTTTTCTGTTTTTTTTTTTGCAAGCTTTTGATTTTATATAGTATTTTAATGCATGATTCATATTTGAAAGCATATTATTATATATTTCTCTCACCCTAGGTATTTGGACAAATGGGATTTGGGTGTTTTCTACGGGTCTCGATCAAAGGGTTCGCTGCTGGAAGATTGGAGTCCACGGAAAGCTCGTCGAACGTGCTCATTTGATCATCAGCGTCCCCGAGCCCGAATCCCTCGATGTAATCGTCTCCTCCGACAGGTGAATTTTTTTTTTTTAGTTTTTGTTTTTTTATTTTATTTTTGTGCCTGACTATTATTCTCTTCAGAGATTCAGGGATGCTAAGTTATTTCTGTTTGTTATTTGGATCAGAAAAAGGTACCAAATTGCTGTGGCTGGAAGGGGAATACAGACTATTGATTTTTTTCCCCCTGATGAAGAGTGCTGAGAACTCCTGATTGGCATTTGTAATATTGGTAACCGCCGGTGTTCCATGCGCGAAAGTTTTCAGTCCGATCTCCGTTTATAAATCTGCGTCCGGGATTTCTGCTATGCTGACACCTGGCGGAAAAAAGATAACGCAGACGGAATTACTAGTAATCTCTGTAAAGACCACTCTTGATCTTTGTGGAGATTATGCGTGATCTCCTTGGATATCACTCTTGATATCCATGGAGATCACATGTGATTTCACATGCAGTTTAGTCTTCTGTTTTTTCGTGCCACGAGCCCCATTGCGGGGCTCCCGGACTCGGGTTTGGAAACGGACCCCGGATGGACTAATTTCTTAGAGGATTAAATTCGGGTTTCGTTTTTTTTTCTTTACTTACAGGTGCACCATAGCCTCTGCCACGTGTCAATACGCCACATTGTCATCAGAATCTTGCCATCATTATTCATTTATACTGTAGCATATATTCTATAATCATATATTTATCCCAGGCTTTAATATATATTATGTTATTTATGATCTTCCGCGTGAAGGTTAACAATTTTGAAGGCCTGATTGTAAACCTAATAAATGTTGTTGTTTTACTAAAATGCTGTAATTGTGGGAACTTTCATTTAAAAAAAATCATTTTGATGCAATTTTAGATATAATTTTGACTTAACAAAAACTCTCTTTCAAAGGGCGGTGCACTGAATTGTCTAGAGAGTGATTGGCACGGGCTCCGCCTCCACGACCAACCGCGGTAGTATCCTGACAGTGGCAGTGCACGGGGGCCTCAGATGTCCCACGTGACAGTACTCCGGCAATGACATTGCCCCAGCGCGAATGACGCTCTCGCCGCTTGCAAACCCTCGAGCGCCTGTCTGTTGCTCATTTTTTTCTTGTGCATAGGACGTGTTTGTGAGCGGTGGGGAGATCATGTTTTTTTATTATATGTAAGCGACTTCAGCTCTATTTGGGACAGCAGTTGGGGATCAGAAAGCCGTTCTTTGATCCGCAACCACTACTTTTTGTTGTTTGTTTTAGGTGCGGATGAAAAATCCCGGATGAAATTTTTTTGGATCCGTAGCTTTTTCTAGCGCTTCACACCTCTTGCGCCTGACTCCCTAAGAAGTGCTCCCGCACTGTTTTTCTTCCCATTCGCGCTTACTCGCCTCTTCCGTTCAATTTTTTTCTTCCCGATCGTGTTTCCCGACAGACTTGGTGCAGATTGACGGCCCCTCCGCATCTCCAGTTTCTTCTTCCCGATCGCGCTTCCGTTGGCCTTGGTGCAGATCTACGACCTCTCTATATCTCCTCCAGTTTCTTCCTCCCGTTCTGGATTCCCAACGGTCTTGCTGCAAATCGACGGCCCCTCCGCATCTCCTCTAGTTTCTTCCTCCCGTTCCGGCTTCCTGATGGCCCTGGTGCAGATCGATGGCCCCTCTGCATCTCCTCCAGTTTCTTCCTTCCGTTTCAACAGATCGACGGCCCTAGTGCAAATCGACGACCCCTCCCCAGCAATCTCCGCGGCAGATCAACAACCCTCTTCTTGTTCTTCCCCGTGTTGCCCTAGCTCGTCCGGTTCTCCTCCGGCAGATCGAGGGCCACTCGACTCTCTTCACCCTTGATGCCCTAGCTCTCCGAGTACTATTTTTCTACCAAACAGTCTGCATCTCTATTATTAGAGCTTTTCTCAGAGCTCTAACATCTCTACTCCATTTGTCACTTTTCCATCTGGCAGAGCTATCCCAAACAAATCTTTCGTCTATGTGAGAGCATTTATTAAAATTAATGAAAAATATATAAATTAAAGAGAGTGAAAAAATTGATAATAAAAAGAGGTACCGATTGTGAGTGCGTTGCGAACCCAGAGTTGGAATGTGATGCCGGTAAAATAGATTGAAGGATTGGAGGGAATTATTTAAATTTGATTATAGGTGATAATAGAACATTAAAGAACATATTCAATGGCTGTGATTTAATGTTGCTCATTCAAATGACCTAGATTAGAGTAAAAAATTAGATCATTGAAATGTGCATGGTTTTATCTACAAAATTTGATCAAAATCAAGATGTAAAGGCGAGAATGAGAACCAATGGCTATTGGTAGCATGTATGCTCGATCACGGCGGATCAACCCCGCCAAATGCGTCCTTATTTTTAGGTAATATTATATAAGGGTATTGTTATACGCAGAACAAAATTTACTATCAGCGAATCAAATATCTAGTCATCTATTTGAATTTTAGATTCACTATTCACAAATCAAATTTCAAACTAATAATTGAAATATTAAAAAGTTAGGTGACCTTTAAGTTTTTTTTGTCGTTGAAATTTGGTCTTGTTCATCACAAATTTACAGAGTTTTTATTTAAATCAGTCTATTTATTTTAAAATGTTATGTGTGTATAATATTTAAATATTTATACCTGAGATTTTTAAATAAATGTATATACTCATTGTATTAAGAAAATTCAATAATATTTTTTGTTAAGATAGAGTATTTGTAATTGCAGAAATGAATGTCTTATGCTTTTTATTTTTTTTATTTTATGCATTGATATGCGGATAATAAAAAGCAGCTCAGCATAACAATTTGTACTGTCTTTAGAGCCGTGAATAATAAAAAAGTGCACAACAATTTTCATATGATTGATGATATATATAGAATTTTTTTTGACTATATGCAAATATGTACTATATATAAATCAATGCAAATAAAGTCTTGTTATACACACATATAAATGTGGTGTACAAAAAATCCGGTCCTAACCGGTCTGGTTGGGACCGAACCGGTTAGGACTGGCTAGAGACCGGTCTGGTTGGGACCGAACCGGTTAGGACCGGCTAGAGACCGGTCCCGGTGAGGACGGGTCTGGTCCCGGACCGGTCCCGGTGAAGACCGGTCTGGTCCCGGACCGGTCCCAGGGGTCCCAAGGGGACCCCTTTTTCCCCTCAAAAACCGGTCCCGGACCGGGACTGGTAAAAGACCGGTCTCAGATCGAGACCGCTCAAAAACCGGTTTTTTATCAGTTCTGGTCTGGGACTGGAACCGGGACCGGTCAAAAGACCAGTTCCGTAAAAGCAGCTCTAAAAAGAGTCGCTAAAAAGACTCTTTTTTAGAGCTGCAGTCTGCACTGCAGGTAACGACTCTTTAAAGAGCGGACCCATGTCTGGACACACCCGGGCTGTGTTTTCGCGAATTTTACCTAGGAATAGATGGTGGTTATTATAATAACAGTTGTCTAAAGTTTTTTAGACAACGATTATTACAATAACCGCAGTCTAAAGTTCTTTTCTGTAAATTTAATTTCTTTAATTTTAACCCTAAATTAAAAAAAATCTTTTTTAAAATAAAAAAAACCGGTCCTCTGGTCCCAGCCGATCCTCCTCAAGTGGAGGAAAACTAGTCCCGGACCGGGACTGGTTTGAGCGGACCGGTCCGAGACCGGTCAGCCAAAAGACCGGTCTTTTAAAAGAACGGTCCGGGACCGGACCGCCGGTCTATAAATAGAACTCCAGGGGTACCATAAATGTGACTTTTGGCTGAGCAAGGCGGCCAGACAGCATGACGGGCATCCAACATAGCAGTCAACGAGCGTGGCGGGCAGCCAACATGGCGGGCAACGAGCATGGCGGGCAACGAGCAAGGCGGCCAGTCAGCACGACAAGCATCCAACATAACAGACAGAGAGCATGGCGGGCAACCAGCATGACGAGCATCTAGCATGGCGGGCATCCAACACGACAGTCATGATGAACATCCCTCGCATACTCGTCGTTGGACCAAAAGTCAAAGTCCACAGGTCAATGTAGAAGTCAAAGTCCACAGGTCAATGTAGAAGTCAAAGTCCACAGGTCAATGTAGAAGTCAAAGTCAGCATTCAAGACAGTACAAGACCAGGATGAGTATGGTGAGCACCCCTTGCATACTTGCCTGGTAGGCGACCAAGACAGATGCTCACCCAAGCCATGCGAGCTCCTCTAGTAGTCGCGTGGTCGTTAGGCGAGGGCTGGGCTATAAATAAGACATCATCCCCTTGGATTTCCCTATAAATGGGACATCATGGGTAGAAGATTGTGACTTTTTTTTCGAGCTTTGGAATCTCATCTCTAAAGATCTGAGTTGTAAGATAGTGATCATCCCTCATAGTTATCGTCTTGAGATATTCATCAGGCTATTGTTCCTCTTGTACCCTGCTCGGTCATTTTTGGTTGTTGAGAGGAAGTTTCTTCTAAGCTTCTGGGAATGTTGTGGGACCTCCCTACTGCAGCGCCTAGGGTCCATTAGTTCTCTCTTAGTCTTTTTGTCCTTGTCTGTCAAGTCCGACCGTTGGACCAGTAACCTTAGGCTGCATTGATACGAATTTTAGAGTAGAGAATTTTTATGGATTCAACACTTTGGTGCGGTGAGCCTACAGATCGTAGCCGAGGAGGAAAATCTTGCAAGTAGGCGAGATGGTGGATGCAGGTGAGAATTGATAGATAGTCGGCAACTCGGCAGGTGGAGACGACTATGTGATAGCGGTGGTTTTTTAGGACTTCGCCCAGAGACTAGAGGGGACCTTGCGAGTAGTGTTGCCTCCTCGCACGGGGGTCACTACAACTTTGCCTCGTCGCATGAATCCATCAGAGGATGGTGGTTCTTCTAGGCGATTAGGAAACGTGCATGTGGAGGGAGAGTCAGAGCGACTGGTGCAGTCGCAATTCCGAGATAAGGAGAATCTTAGCAAGGTTCCATGATGCTCGCTTAGGTGGCAAGTCTGGCGACATCCTCTAACAAGTTCCATATGGCGGCATCCTCCAGCAAGTTCTAGATGGTGACCTCCTCAAGCGAGTTCCAAGTGGCGCCATCCTACATCGAGTTCTAGATGACAACATCCTCCAGCGAATTCCAGATGGCGATATCCTCTAGCAAGTTCTAGATAGTGGCATCCTAGAGCTAGTTTTTGGTGGCGACATCCTCGAGCGAGTTCCAGATGGAGGCATACTCATGAGAGTTCCAGATGGCAGCATCCTCGAGGGAGTTCCAGATGGCAGTATCGTCCAACGAGTTCCTGATGGCGACATTCTAGAGCGAGTTCTAGATGGTGGCATCCTCGAGCAAGTTCTTAGTGGCGATATCCTCGAGCAAGTTCTAGATGCAGGAATCCTCATGCGAGTTCTCGATGGCAACATCCTCAGTCGAGTTCCAGATAGCGACATTCTCAGGGGAGTTCCAGATGGCAACATCCTCAGGTGAGTTTCAGATGGCAACATCCTCAGGCGAATTCCAGATGATAACATCCTCAGGAGAGTTCCAAATGACAGCATCCTCAAGTGAGTTATAGATAACGTCATCCTCAAAAGAGTTTTAGATGGCGACATCCTCAGATGAGTTCCAGATGACAACATCCTCAATAGAGTTCCAGATGGTGACATCCTTAGGAGAGTTCCAGATAGCAAAATCCTACGGAGATTTTCAGGTGGCGACATCCTCAGGCGAGATTCATGTGGCGACTTCCTCAGGCAAGTTTCAGATGGAAACAATCCCCAGGAGAGTTTTATATACATTAATGATTTCCCCAACCTCTGACATATGAGGCGTTCGAGCCTTCTTTTCAGAAACGTTTCAAGAAGCTAATTAGGTTAAGTCAATCCCCATAATTGGATGCGGAAATGAGCGTTTGACTTAACTCTCGTAAAAACCAGAGTAGATGATGGAACAGTGTGTCGGGTTCTAATGCATTTCATAAGTCCAAGCCCCTACATTGACGATCGAGATCAGCTCCCCCCTCTTATGCTCGTCGAGTTACCTCCTGATTGCACCTCTCACACGGCTAATGAGATTATAAGAAGAAAGTCTGGGCGCTAACCTCCAATTTGACAAAGAGAGGGTCGACTTAACCAAGCGACGAAACCTTGTATAAAGGTGTCATCAGCCTCTAAGGCCTGAAAAAAGTTCGTTTCTAGCGTCATTTCTAATGTGAAGCTTTCTATCATTTTTATCTGATCATAAGAGTCGTGGCGGTTAACCCCCCTCTGATTGTTGAGTAACATGAAAGGGATGAAGATGCTTCAAGAAGAGAGAACCCTGGGGGTAGGATGAAGGCCCCGTGTGTTTGTATCCCACGGGGCCTCCCAGTGTCATGCTCCTACTTATGTTCCTTGGTCTTATCAGCAAGGGTAGGATTGAGGCCTCATGTGTGTGTGTTCCACGAGACCTCCCAAGTATCATGTACCTACCAAGTTTCCTTCATCTTCTCAGCAAGGGGTAGGATGGAAGCCTCATGTGTGTGTGTCCCACAGGACCTCCAGAGTGTCATGTCCCTACTCAGGTTCTTTCGTCTTCTCAACTCAGGGTAAGATGAAGGCCTCTTGTCTTTGTGTCCTACAAGACCTCCCGAGTGTCATTTCCCTACTCGAGTTCCTTCGTCTACTCAGTAATAGGGGATCGATATTTTGCACTAGTGAGAAGTCCCTGAGTATGGAGTTGTTATAATCTGAGTTCTTGCACGAGTTCCTCTTTTGCATACTGGCTACTTGCCCATTCGAGTGAGTTGAAATCCTCGAGTGTGTTGTTGTAGTAGTCCAGGCCTCAGCTTGAGCTCCTCTTTAGAACGTTGGATACTTTCCCCCTCAGGTGAATTGAAGTCCTCGAGTGTGTTGTTGACATAGTCCAAGTCTCTGCTTGAGCTCCTCTACAACACACCGGCTACTTGCCCCATCGGGTGAATTGAAGTGCTCGAGTGTGTTGTTGTTGTAGTCTGAGTCCCTGCATGAGCTCCTCTCCAGCACACTAGCTACTTTCCCCGTCGAGTGAATTGAAGTCCTCGAGTGTGTTGTTGTCGTATTCCAAGTCTCTGCTCGAGCTCCTCTCCAGCACATCAGCTACTTTCTTCCTCGGGTGAATTGAATTCTTCTAGTGTGTTGTTGTAATAGTCCATGCCTTTGCTTGAGCTCCTCTCCAACATGCATTATACTTGCCCCCTAGGGTGAATTGAAGGCATCGAGTGTGTTGTTATCGTAGTCTGAGTCACTGCACGAGCTCCTCTCCAACATGTTGGCTATTTTCCCCCTCGAGTGAATTAAAGTTCTTGAGTGCGTTGTTGTTATAGTCTGAGTCCCTGCACGAGCTCCTTTCCAACACACTGGTTACTTGCCCCCTTGGGTGAATTGAAGTCCTCGAGTGTGTTGTTGTCTTAGTCCAGGTCTCTGCTCAAGCTCCTCTACAACACATTGGCTACTTTCCCCCCTCGGGAAAATTGAAGTCCTCAAGTGTGTTGTTGTCATAGTCTAGGCCTCTGCTCGAGCTCCTCTCCAACATGTTGGTTACTTGCCCCCTTGGGTGAATTGAAGTCATGGAGCGTGTTGTTATTGTAGTCCGATTCACTGCATGAGCTCCTGAAGCAACTCGCGTCGCGTCGTTATTATTATTATTATTATTATGGCACATGTTTTTCTTACTTTTGTAGTGCACGCTATCGCGCATTTTTGGGTTGTTTTGTAACGTAGAGTTGTATTGTGCGTGTTATGAGCGCTTGGGTTTTATTTTTGTATCGTGCGTGTTGTTCGCACAATTTTGATTTGGCTCGTTGGTGTGACCGACCAACGTGACCCTAAATGCATAAGTCCAGTATTTTAGGAGGTAGGTTAAATAGGGCAAGCTTAATTTTAATTAACTATTTTATTTTGTAGAGTCCTTTATGCCTATAGCCGACAAACTTTGAAATCCTCATTCAGATAGCCCTTTAATCTTGTTTGATTTCTATCAGCCCATTGAAAACCCTCTCCAAGCACATTAAAGCACATTATGCCTAAATAGAAAACCTTAATTCCCCCTCTTATAAAATCAACCTCCCCCTCTCACTGTTGAGCCAAATGGGAAATGAATTGACTGAACCATTTTTTTGTTTTCATCGATTTCTCCCAGTGCCAGCCCTAATTCCTCGATTCTTTCACTATTCCTGCTCGACGGAAGCCCGACGCCGCCTTCTCCTTCCTTGACCGCTAGCAGCACCGCCCCTGGATGCTCAACTAAGGTCCAACGACCCCTCCTCCAGCCTCTGACAAGTCTTCTGGCAGCTTCCCCGATAGATCCGACGGGATCCAACTCTTCCCCTCCCTCCAGATCCGTCGCCGACTAGGAAGAGTTTACTCTGCCCTGGCGCAGTCGCAGGAACCTGTTTAGGGTTCAAGCAACCACACCAGCTCCATCCTCCACTAGCAGTCCCGCAAATCCCTGTCCAACAGAGCTCCGATGAGTTTTTCCATTTCAGTGCTGGCCTCCCTCATTGCCAGAGCAGTCCAAAGAGCTTCCTGCTCTATTCCAGACCAGTGATCTCCCCTCCGCTCCTCTGCCGCCCCTACAGCTTCCTCCTACACCTTCAGGGGACTTGGAAGTTTCTACTTCTCTTCTCGTGGTATACCCCTCATCTCTGCGCTTGCGAACACAAGTAAATTTTATGCTTATGCTATTTAAATGAATAGTAATCATTATGAGCATGCCCTAATTAATTCCACCTCCTGAATATTGTTCATTTTTATATTCGTGCTATCTACTCCACTTATTTGCTATGTCTGTGGATTTAGTATTTGCGACATTTTTATGATCGTGTGGTAGTATTGCGTTCGTGTGCGACGCCTTAACTGTTTATTTCGTTAGAAAATAGCCCGTGAATACCTTCGCGCAACATTTATTTTAAATAGGTCGCATTTTACTTTGTTTCAAAACTACATCCCCATCTTGGATCACATCAGTTTGGTGTGGTTGCTGGGATATCTCACTCCTATCGTGGAATAGCCGAGCGCCGGTCGTTTTCGAATTTCTAAGTTTAGGTTTTAAAAAATGGGTGATTTAGATGCGCGCATTAGAGCTTTGAAGAAAGATGTTGAGTGCGTCACTGCTAATGTCCGACAGAATTTGTGTGGGTTGTCTGCCTCTATTCACAACTTGGAGGTAACAACGCGCATGTACTATGCTGCTCCTGTGTACCTTACCACTTCATATCACATAGTGGAACCCAAGATTTGGTGTTTCGATAGTCCTCCACATCTCGTCAGTTTCACAACAATCACTTTAGCTCCACCCACCCCCACTGTGACGCTCACTTCAGTCGAGGAGATTCTTCTGGAGCCCCTGCTCCAGAATTTTTTTTTCTCATATCTTTATCACCCCGACTGATGTCGTGACTCCACGTGTCTCCACTATAACAATCCCTTCAGTCGAGGAGGTTCTTCCTGAGCCCCTGCTCTAGGAAGAAGAGCTTCTTCCTATTTTTACCACCCTGACTGAAGTCGTGTCTCCAACTGTCTCTGTTTTAGCACCCACTTTGGTCGAGGATGTTCTTCCCAAGCCTCTGCTCCAGCAAGATGAGTTTCCCCCTTATCCCTTCCTCCCAACTGACTTGGTGTGCCCACTTGCCCCCATTGACTCACATCCTTCAGTCATCGAGTTGTTTATTGTGGCCCCGCTCCAGGGAGGAGTTATTAGGGATGCGTCACTCACCTCGGATACCACATCATCATTCTCTCTTCTCCCAGAGGAGTTGGTTAGTGATGTGGCCCTCATCTTGGGTTACACAGACTCGTGCGTCTTGTGTCTTGACTTTCTTAGCACACTACCTCCACAAACCCTTGAGCCCACAAACATTGTGTTTGGTGGTCCCTCACCTGTGGCCCTCGAGTCACCACCCTATATTGATTTTGTTTTTGGCGAGCAGGCGTTTTGTTCACATCACTTCTTTATGGATATAGGATAGCATGTTGCACCACCACATCACTACCGTTTGCGTGCCGATACTTCTAGATTTAGTTGTCTCGAGAGAGTCAAGACAATGCTTAGATTTTTACTCCTCATCGGAACACCCGCTTCAAAGGATTTTTATGGAAAATTTTACCCACTAAATTTGATATCTGTTTAAAATTTTGTGACTCGAGTGGAATTTCATCAGACGAAATTAGGACGATATTCGATCTGGGTCTAACAGACGTCCGTAGGTGTCTATTGGGTGAGCGTATGTTGCGTTATGAGTTACTGATTCCACAGGCTGATTCCACTTGCTTCTTGTTCTCCCTACTGCCACATGTTCTCCCCACATACTGTCCCTGTCATCCTCTGAAAGCTCTAATAATTACTGTTTATTTAAATATTTGGTATGAAATTTTGACTAATGGATTGCGAGCTTTTGGGATGAGAGGTTACTTGCAGGTTTTGGGTCGTACTCATGACATCAGCAGGACATTATGCAACATCTCTTCGATCGATGCTTGGATTTTCTACTTGCAGGTTACATCGAGTCTCGTCGGGGTCGAGCTCTGTTAATCTCGGGAGAATTGATGCAACCCGCGTCGTGTCGTTATTATTATTATCACACATGTTTTTCTTACTTTTGTAGCGCACACTATCGTGCATTTTGGGTTGTTTTGTAGTGTAGAGTTGTATTGCGTGTGTTATGAGCGCTTGGATTTTATTTTTGTATCGTGCAATTTTGGTTTGGCTCATTGGTGTGACCGACCAACGTGACCCTAAATGCATAGGTCTAGTATTTTAGGAGGTAGGTTAAATAGAGCAAGTTTAATTTTAATTAACTATTTTATTTTGTAGCGTCCCTTATGCCTATAGCGGACCCACTTTGAAATCCCCATTCAGATAGCCCTTTAATCTTGTTTGATTTCTGTCAGCCCATCAAAAACCCTCTCCAAGCCCATTAAAGCCCATTATGCCTAAATAGAAAATCCTAATTCCCCCTCTTATAAAATCAGCCTCCCCCTCTCACTATTGAGCCAGCTGGGAAATGAATTGACTGAACCATTTTTGGGTTTCAGTCGATTTCTCCCAGCGTCAGCCCTAATTCCGTGATTCTTTCACTATTCCTGCTCGACGGAAGCCCGACACCGCCTTCCGCTCCTTCGACCGCTAGCAGTGCCTCCCCTGTATGCTCCGCCAAGGTCCGACGACCCCTCCTTCAACCTTTGAAGAGTCTTCCGGTAACTTCCCCGACGGATTCGACGGGATCCAACTCTTCCCCTCCCTCCAAATCCGTGGCAGACTGGGAAGAGTTTCCTCTGCCGTGACACAGTCGTAGGAACCTGTTTAGGGTTCAAGCGACCCCACCAGCTCCCTCCTCTGCCAGCAATCCCACAAATCTTTATCTAGCAGAGCTCCGACGAGTTTTTCCCTTCCAGTTCTGGCCTCATCCATTCCCAAAGCAGTCCAAAGAGCTTCCTGCACTGTTCCAGACCGGTGATCTCCCCTCTGCTCCTCTGCAGCCCCTACAGCTTCCTCCTACACCTTTAGGGGACTTGGAAGTCTCCGCCTCTCTTCCCCGTGGTATAACCCTCATCTCCTCGCTTTCGAACACTAGTAAATTTTATGCTTATGTTATTTAAATGAATAGTAATCAGTATGAGCTTGCCCTAATTAATTCCACCTCCTGAATACCGTTCATTTTTATATTTGTGCTATTGACTCCACTTATTTGTTATGCCTGTGGATTTAGTATTTATGACGTTTTTACGATCGTGTGGTAGTCTTGCGTTCATGTGTGACACCTTGACCGTTTATTTCGTTAGAAAATAGCCCACGAATACCTTCACGCCACATTTATTTTAAATAGGTCACATTTTTCTTTGTTTCAAAACTACACCCCCACCTTGGATCACATCAGCTCCTCTCCAACACACTAGCTACTTGCGCCCTCGGCTAAATTGAAGTCTTCGAGTGTGTTATTATCGTAGTTTGGTCCCCTGTATGAGCTTCTCTCCTGCATGCCGACTACTTGCCCCCCTGAGTGTGGGAAAATTTTTAGGGACGGGTCTCGTTCCCAAATGTAGGAACGGGTTTAAAATACAGTTGCACTTCAAGAGAAAAATACAGTTGTACTTTAAAAAATACAGTTGAAGTTCAATATTAAAGTACGACTGTATTTTAATATTGAACTTTTCAACTGTATTTTTAGGGTACAACTGTATTTTAGTATTGATTTTCAACTGTATTTTAAACCCGTTCCTACATTTGGGAACGAGACCCGTACGTAAATATTTTCCCTGAGTGTGACTCTTCCCCACCTCCAGTTGAGCTCTAATCCTGGGGGGTGTCGACTTTTTTCCACCTCCTATTGAGCTCGACTCCTGGAAGGTGTCAACTCTTCTTTACCTCCAGTTGAGCTCGGCTCTTATGAGGTTTCTACCTTCTCTCCACCACTAGTTGAGCTTCCTCCTGGCAAGTATCAACTCTTCTCCACCTCCATTTTAGCTCGGCTCCTGTGAGGTGTCAGCCTTCTCTCCACCTCTAATTGAGCTTTCTTATGACAGGCGTCGACTCTTTTCCACCTCCAATTGAGCTCGGCTCCTGTAAGGTATCGACCTTTTCTCCACCTCCAATTGAGCTTCCTACTGGCAGGTGTCGGCTCTTATCCACCTCAATTTAAGCTTAGCTCCAGTGAGATATCGTCTCTTCTCCATCTCTAGTTGAGCTCGGCTCCTGAGAGGTATCGACCTTCTCTCCACCTCCAGTTGAGCTTCCTCCTAGTATGTGTCGTCACTTCTCTACCTCTGGAGTAGCTCGGCTCCTGTTAGGTGTTGACCTTCTCTTCACCTCTAGTTGAACTTCCTCCTGGCATGTGTGAACTCTTCTCCACATCTGGTTGAGCTCGGCTCCTATGAGGTATCGACCTTCTCTCCACCTCCAGTTGAGCTTCCTCCTAGCAGGTGTCGACTCTTCTCCACCTCTAGTTGAGCTTGGCTCCTGTGAGGTGTCGACGTTCTCTCTACCTTCGGTTGAGCTTCCTCCTGGCAGGTGCCAACTCTTCTCCATCTATAATCGAGCTCGACTGCTAAGAGGTGTCGAATCTTCTTCACCTCTAGTTGAGCTCGGCTTCTATGAGGTATCGACCTTCTCTCCACCTCCATTTAAGCTTCCTCCTGATATGTGTAGACTCTTTTCCACCTCTAGTTGAGTTCGGCTCCTGTGAGGTATCAGTCATCTCTCCAACTCCAGTTGAGATTTCTGCTAGCAGGTTTCGACTTTTCTCCATCTCTAGTTGAGCTCGGCTCCTATGTGATATTGATCTTTTCTCCACCTCCAGTTGAGCTTCCTCCTGGCAGGTGTCGACTCTTCTCCATCTCGAGTTGAGCTCGGCTCTCGCGAGGTATCGTATCTTTTCCACCTCCAATTGAGTTTGGCTCCTGTGAGGTGTATACATTCTCTTTACCTCCAGTTGAGCTTCCTCCTAACATGTGTCATCTCTTCTCCACCTCTAGTTGAGCCCGACTCTTGTGAGATGCCGATCTTCTCTCCACCTCTAGAGGAGCTTCCTCCTGACATGTGTTAACTCTTCTCCACCTCCAGTTGAGCTTGGCTCCTGTGAGGTATCAACCTTCTCTCCACCTCCAGTTAATTAACTTTCTTCTGAAAGGTGCCGACTCTTCTCCACCTCTAGTTGAGCTCGACTCCTATGAAATGTATACCTTCTCTTCACCTTCAATTGAGCTTACTCGCGGCATGTGTCGACTCTTCTCCACCTCTAGCTGATCTCGGCTCCTGGAAGGTGTCAACTCTTCTCTACCTTTAGTTAAGCTTGACTCCTGTGAGGTATCGAACTTCTCTCCATCTCTAGTTGAGCTTCTTGTTGGCAGATGTCGATTCTTCTCCACCTTCAGTTGAGCTCGGCTCATGTGAAGTTTCGACCTTCTCTCCACCTCCAGTTGAGCTTCTTGTTGGCAGATGTCGATTCTTCTCCACCTTCAGTTGAGCTCGGCTCATGTGAAGTTTTGACCTTCTCTCCACCTCCAGTTGAGCTTCCTCCGGGTAGGTGTCGATTCTTCTCCACCTCCAGTTGAGCTCGTCTCCTATGAGGTTCGACCTTCTCTCCCCCTTTAGTTGAGCTTCCTCCCAGAAGGTGTCAACACTTCTCCACCTTTAGCTGATCTCGACTCTTGTGAGGTATTGACCTTCTCTCCACCTCTAGTTGAGATTCCTATGGGCAGGTGTCAACTCTTATCCACCTCTAGTTGATCTCGGCTCGTGTAACACCCCAAAAACCCTAAGTCCCAAAAATGGGTTCAGACTGGGTGACACGGCTTGGGACACGGGCGTATCCCAGGGCGTGTTAGGTGCACACGGCCTGGGACACGGGCGTGTCCTTCTCGGGCGGCGTTGAGTGGAGTGGCGTTGAGTGGAGTGGCGTTGAGTGGAGTGGCGTTGAGTGTAGTACACGGCCTGTGATATGGTGCGTGTCACAGGGGCGTGTTGAGCACACGACCGAGGACACGGGCGTGTGCCTTAGCTGTGTCCTTCTCAGGTGTTTCAGCCTTATGTTGATGAGGTGACATGGACATCCACACGACCGTGTACTGGTTGACACGGGTGTGTCAGGGAGTGACACGGGCGTGTTGTGGCCCGTGTTCTGTTCCAGGTTGAGTCGGTTCCTGAACCGCTCAAGGAACACGGCCTGTGACACGGGCGTGTCACAGGCCATGTCAGCTCTGTTTAGATGCTTTTCCAAGCAGATCTTGGCCGTTCGTTCCCTTCTTTTTGGATCCTATGGTCCCAGCTCTTACCTGCTCTGATAAGGCCAAGAATGGAGATGAATATCTCATTCTCATCTTAGCCTTTCTCTTTCTAAGTGAAGAGAGAGAGGAGAGCAAGAAAGGAAGAAGGAGAAGCTTTCTGACTACCGGTGGAGCTTCAGTGGTCCGTTTTGAGAGCCGAATGCAGCGTTGTGGAGGCAAGGCTGCCGCGGTGGTTTCCATCCAGCTAGTTTTCCATGGCGCCGAAGCGATCGTCAAGGGTAACAGTCTTTCTTCCTTGGGCAGGTGAAGCCCTTTGTTTATGCATGTATATCTGGGGAATCCTCCATCAAAAGATGGAAGAGCGTAAGTGATTCCAGTGGTTGAGTCTGCATCTAGAGTTGGAACTGTGTAGTACGACATAGACATGCTGTGTGAAGCCCATCTGGATGGATGTTTGGATTGGTGATGCTGCGAACCGGAGAAGACTCCGTGTATACATCGGTTACCTTACGGAGATGGTGAGGATGATGGTGAGGACGATGGTGATGAGCTTTGTATAACTCCTTTGGTTGTATGCTCGATGCGAGCTATATTGATGGAATGGAAAGTGGCACTATGTGCCGGCGTTGAGGAGGACTGCGAGAACCTCTGAGTGGGTAGGACACCCACCAAGTTCATTGATCGAGTTGTTGTAAGTGAACACCTCTGAGTGGATTGGTATGAGAGGTCGCCAACAGGGGTTTGGCGGCTATTGCTCATAGCCAACAAGTTAAGAACCTCTGAGTGGGTGGGCCACCGAACAAGTTCCGTGGTAGGATCGGGTGAGCGGTCGATTGGTAGCAATGTAGCGGTGTGATTTCCCTAGGCTTGTTACACTACGTGGGTAGGTCGACTGATAACGCTCACAATTGGTTATGAGGTGCGTGCCTCTGAGTGGACGGGTGCGTGAGGTCTTCAACAGAGTTTTGGAGGCTTAGGCCCGGGCAACAAGTAAACACCTCGAATTGGTGATGGAACCATGAGAAGCTTGGTACACCGTAAGTGTGCCCTGAGTACACGGGACGTCTGGCACAAAGGGCGGCGTTTGTGATGGTAATGTGTGATGGATATATGTGTTGAGATTGGATTACATGCAGGGAAGGAACCACTGCCCCGGGTAAGGGGTAGTGTCGTTATAATTGGTCAGCTGAATGCTGACCGTTGCTTTGTTTGTCACCCCTAGGGTGGATGTCTATATGCAGGTGCTGCCCTTGTAGATGCGGAAATGGATTGAGCGGGCTGAAGCCCTTGCTGTTGCTGTTAGGCCCTCGAAGGTCGTGCGAAGCTTTGAATTTCATGTGTGGCCGACCTGCATGCCGATATATGAAGTCGTATGTTTGTAAAGAGAAACTTGTAAGGCCTTAAGGCCGTGAGCGGTATGCTTATTTACATTCCTGGTCTTGTATATAAATGAGTTATTTATATATTAGCGGACATTCATAGATTGAGTTCGTACAACTTATAAACTTTCGCTAGAATGCTGTGTTAGGATGCGTGGTATTTGGTATTAACTTGTGACCTCGCTATCTATTTGTGGCATATAATGTGGGTCCCCGGCCGGACCTTCTATTATATGTTATTTAACGGGTCGGTTGTTACCTTTTTGTATCAGAGGCCCTCTCGGTTTTCCCCTTTCGAATTCGTGGCCGAATTCTTTTGTCGGGTGGCGAGCACGTGTACGTGCGAACCGTTTTAACATAATTGAACTCAAGAATGTCCACTAGGAATGTGCGCGTGTGTATTCGGTATGTTTGCCATTTTGGATTGGAGGTTGATTATTGATATCTTATTCACATGTAGGTGACAAGAAGTGGAGCTGGGCAGTCTGAGCCCTAGCGTTCGGATGAGAGTGCGGCACCAGCCGAGGTGCCCATACCTCCTCCTTCTGCGGAAACTTTATGCCTAGTTGCGGAGGCGGTATTTTCCATGATTCAAGCACAATCTGTTAGGCAGGCAAGGCCTGTCGTGGAGCCAGTTCGGGTTGGTGCAAGGCAAGAGCGGGTGGAAGCTCGAGTGGACGAGCGAGCGACTGACGAGCAATTGAAGCGGTTTATGGATTTTCATCCACTTACGTTTGTCGGGGCGTATTCCCCAACGCAGGCGGAAGATTGGCTTGCAAGAGTGAAGTGGATCCTGACAGCGCACATGATTGATGAGGGGCAGAGAGTGGCGTTAGCCACTTTCTTACTGGAAGGAGAGGCAAGACTGTGGTGGGATGACGTCGAGATGCACCAGTTAGCAGACAAAGGCCTGGGAGAGATTTCGATGGACGAATTCTCCAGGTTGTTTTGGGCAAAATATTTGCTAGTATCGCGGAGAATTGCGATGGAGACCGAATTTCAACGTCTAGTGCAGGGCGAGAAGACTGTGGATGACTACCTGCATGAATTTACCAGGCTGGGACGTTATGCGGGATCGACTTTTGCGGAAGAAGCGCGGAAGACGAACAGATTTTATGAGGGACTCCGAGATGAGTTGAGATTGGCGCTTCCGAGTTCAGTGAACCAAGGCTTCCAAGCCTCAGTAGATACAGCCTGTGCGCTGGAAAAAGATTTGAAACGAGTACATGACAAGAAGAACTTGGCGGCGGATAAGTCGGAGTTCAAAGTCCCGCAGTCCGAACAGTCGGAGTTCAGGAAACGGGATAAGAAGAGGTTCAAGCCTGCTGAACAAACGTCTTCGGATGTTACTTCGGGCGCGACGTTTGGTCAAGGACTTGTTGAGTCGCGTACCTGTTTCATTTGTGGAAAGTAGGGGCCTATTGCCCGTTACTGTTGGAAAGGCCCATCAAAGAGTGATCAAAAGCCAGGCGCGTCCTATGAGGAAAAGGGTAAGGCAGTGGCGGAATCATCTGCATCCCGGGCGCAACCGCGAGTATACAATCTCGGAGTGCAGGAGCCGTAAAGCTCACATTATGACGTGAAACAGTCTCGAGTGTTTAACCTGGAGTTGTAGGAGGCTGTTAAAAAGCTGCTTAGAGACGTAGATGAGCGAAAATAAAGTGGAGGGTACACTTTATTGCTTTTTGTTGTTGTTGTACTTTGTATCTTGTATGTGTGTCTGTGCAAAAACTTTTGTTGGTGCGAAAACGTGGGGAGCGTAACCCCGAATCATCTTGTGTATTTGTACCTAGGAATGGTTGTATTGTTGGATATGTTACGCTAAATTTCGGGACGAAATTTCTATAAGGAGGGGAGGATTGTAACACCCCAAAAACCCTAAGTCTCAAAAATGGGTTTAGACTGGTGATACGGCCTGGGACACGGGCGTGTCCCAGGGCGTGTCAGGTGCACACTCCCTGGGACACGAGCGTGTCCCAGGGCGTGTCCTGCTCGGGCGGCGTTGAGTGGAGTGGCGTTGAGTAGAGTGGCGTTGAGTGTGGTACACGGCCTGTGACACGGGCGTATCACAGGGGTGTGTTGAGCACACGGCCGAGGACATGGGCGTGTGCCTTAGCCATGTCCTTCTTGGGTGTTTCAGCCTTATATTGATGAGGTGACACGGCCATCCACACAGTCGTGTACTGGTTGACACGAGCGTGTCAGGGAGTGACACGGGCGTGTTGTGGTCCGTGTTCTGTTCTAGGTTGAGTCGGTTCCTGAACCGCTCAAGGAACACGGCCTGTGAGACGGCGTGTCACAGGCCGTGTCAGCTCTGTTTAGATGCTTTTCCACGCAGATCTTGTCCGTTCGTTCCCTTATTTTTGGATCCTGTGGTCCCAGCTCTTCCCTGCTCTGATAAGGCCGAGAATGGAGATGAATATCTCATTCTCATCTTAGCCTTTCTCTTTCTAAGTGAAGAGAGAGAGGAGAGCAAGGAAGGAAGAAGGAGAAGCTTTCCGACCGCCGGTGGAGCTTCAGCGGTCCGTTTCGAGAGCCGAGTGCAGCATTGTGGAGGCAAGGCCGCCGCGGTGGTTTCCATCCGGCTACTTTTCCATGACGCTGAAGCGATCGTCAAGGGTAACGATCTTTCTTCCTTGGGCAGGTGAAGCCCTTTGTTTATGCATGTATATCTGTGGAATCCTCCATTAAAAGATGGAAGAGCGTAAGTGATTCCAGTGGTTGAGTCTGCATCTAGAGCTGGAACTGTATAGTACGACATAGACATGCTGTGTGAAGCCCATCTAGATGGATGTCTGGATTGGTGATGCTGCGAATCGGAGAAGACTCAGTGTATACATCGGTTACCTTACGGAGATGGTGAAGACGATGGTGATCAGCTTTGTATAGCTCCTTTGGTTGTATGCTCGACGCGAGCTGTATTGATGGAATGGAAAGCGGCACTATGTGCTAGCGTTGAGGAGGACTGCGAGAACCTCTGAGTGGGTAGGACACCCACCAAGTTCATTGATCGAGTTGTTGTAAGCGAACACCTTTGAGTGGATGGGTATGAGAGGTCGCCAACAGGGGTTTGGCTGTTGTTGCCAATAGTTAACAAGTTAAGAACCTCTGAGTGGGTGGGCCACCCAACAAGTTCTGTGGTAGGATCGGGTGAGCGATCAATTGGTAGCAATGCAGCGGGACGATTTCCCTAGGCTTGTTACACTACGTGGGTAGGTCGACTGATAGCGCTAATAATTGGTTATGAGGTACGTGCCTCTGAGTGGACGGGTGCGTGAGATCTTCAATAGGGGTTTGGAGGCTTAGGCCCAGCCAACAAGTAAACACCTCGAATTGGTGGTGGAACCATGAGAAGCTTGGTACACCGTAAGTGTGCCCTGAGTGCACGGGACGTCTGGCACGAAGGCCGGCGTTTGTGATGGTAATATGTGATGGATATATGTGTTGAGATTGGATTACATGTAGGGAAGGAACCACTGACCCGGGTAAGGGGTATGGTCGTTATAATTGGTCAGCTGAATGCTGGTCGTTGCTTTGTTTGTCACCCCTGGGGTGGATGTCTATATGCAGGTGCTGTCCTTGTAGATGCGGAAATGGATTGAGCGGGCTGAAGTCCTTGCTGTTGCTGTAAGGCCCTCGAAGGCCGTGCGAAGCTTTGGATTTCATGTGTGGCCGGCCTGCGTGCCGATGTATGAAGTCGTATGTTTGTAAAGAGAAACTTGTAAGGCCGTGAGCGGTATGCTTGTTTACATTTCTGGTCTTGTATATAAATGAGTTATTTATATATTAGTGGACATTCATGGATTGAGTTCGTGCAACTTATAAACTTCTGTTAGAATACTCTGAGTTAGAATGCGTGGTATTTGGTATTAACCTGTGACCTCGCCGTCTGTTTGTGACATATAATGTGGGGCCCCGGCCGAACCTTCTATTATATGTTATTTAACGGGTCGGGTTGTTACAGCTCGTGTGAGGTGTCGACCTTCTCTCCACCTCCAATTAAGCTTCCTCCTAACAGGTGTCAACACTTCTCCACCTCCAGTTGAGCTTGGTTTCTGTTAGGTATTGTCTCTTCACCACCTCCAGTTGAGCTCATTCGTCTTGCGAATGACCTGGGAGGTGTCGACCTTCTCCATCTCTTTCAGTTGAGCTCTACTCCTGAAAGGTGTCGACTCTTCCCTTTTTTTTTCTATTTGAGCTCCAATCCTAGGAAAGACCTCATATGGCATGTCATCTAACACCCATCTCGTCGAACTTTGAGTTCAATATTGTTTTTTCGAGCTCAAAAAAAGCGAGGATTATGTATAACACATAATTTGTCGAGATCAGAAAGGCCTAAGGAGGCACGTATTCGCAGACCTCGCTGGGCGAGCATGGGGGAGCAAGAGCAAGAAAAGGAGAGCATAAGCGAGTAGCCCTCATAACTCGCTAGTACGAGGGAGCATCCGAAGACTGTCAGAGGATAGGTTCCAACAACCATAGCCGTCAGGGGTGACATAGACATTATGAGCTCCATAGCCGTTAGGGGCTCCATAACTATCATAGCCGCCAGGGGCTCTATAGCCGCCAGGGGCTTCGTAGCCGCTAGGGGCTCCATAGCCTCTAGGTGCTCCATAGCCGTCAGGGGCTTCGTAGCTGCTAGGGGCTCCATAGCCTCTAGGTGCTCCATAGTCGTCAGAGGCTCTATAGCCACCAACGACTCCATAGATGCCAACAGCTCCATAACCGCCAATGGCTCCATGGCCACTATGGGCGCCATAGTCGCTAGGCAAGGAGATTCAATAGCCTCCATGGGCCGGGTTATAAATTAGCTTGCCTTTGTTGGATTTGTCTATAAATAGGACTCCAGGGGTACCATAAATGAGAATTTTGGCTGAGCAAGGCAGCCAGCCAGCATGGCGGGCATCCAACATAGCAGACAACGAGCATGATGGGCATCCATCATGACAGGAAGCGAGCAAGGCAGCCAGACAACATGGTGGGGATCCAACATAACAAACAACAAGCATGGCAGTCAGCCAACATGACAGACATCTATCATGATGGACAACCAACATGGTGGACATCAAGCACAACGAGCATGACGAAATCCCTAACATACTCGTCCAGTATACTGGTCAATGCATGAGTCAAAGTCAGCATTCAAGACAGTACAAGACCAATGAGTGTATGAGAAGCACACCTTGCATACTTTCCCCAATAGGCGATCATGATAGATACTCACCCAAGCCAGACGAGCTCCTCTAGTAGTCGCATGGTCGTCAGGTGGGGATTGTGTTATAAATAAGACCACACCCCTTGGATTTCTCTGTAAGTAGGACTGTAGAGGTACAAGATTATGACTTTTATACATGAGCTTTGGAATCTCGTTTCTGAAGATCTGAACCATGAGATAGTGATCATCCCCCATAATCGCCATCTTGAGATAGCCGTCAGGCTAATGTTCATCTTATACCTTGCTCAGACATTTTTGGTTGTGAAGGAGAGGTTTCTTCTAAGCTTCCGGGTACGTGATGAGACTTTCCTGCCACATTGTCTGGGGTCCTTTAGTTGTCTCTTAGTGTTTTTGTTCTTGTCCGTCAAGTCGTTAAGCTTGACCGCTGGACCAGTAATCTTATGGTGCAATGATCCGAATTTTGAAGTAAGGAATTTTTTGACTTCAACATTTATAATATTTTTTTCTACTAAAAAACAAAACATGCTATTATAAAATAAATAACAATGATCATTTAAGTTGTATAACCTGTAATTCGTCGAGATCTGATGCGACCAGTGATGGCCTAGAGGATCTCTCCCACCTAGGACAAGTGTAGAAGAAGTCACCTCCCCGGGGCGAGATCCAGGCTCCCTAGGGCGAGTGCAGCCCCCTAGGGGCGAGATTCAGACTCCCTGGGATGAGTCCAGCCCCCCCCCCCCAAGGGCAAGATCCAGGCTCCCTGGGGAGAGTGCAACCCCTAGGGGGAGTTCCAGGCTCCTTGGGGCGAGTTCTTGGTTCGGGGCAAGTGGCGAGTCCCAGCTTCACCAGGCACTTGCCAACCCCAGGATACCTCTTTAGGTCTGTTAATAACCCCTCCGAACAACGGAGTTATGCTGTTAGCATGCCGTTTTGGGTTGCGTATAGTTAAACCAAAAGACAAGATTGCATCATTGGCAGACCAGACTTTAAAAATTATAAATAGACCTTCATGGGCACTCTGGGAGGGGGGACTTCTTCTTCTTGCTTCCCCCTCCCCAAGGCTGATTCCGGTCAGTGAGTATTCTCAAGGCACTCCAAGGTGCCCAACATTGGTGAGAGAGGGCAAGCTCTCTTAGATCTTCCTGGTGTGTGGTGGGACCTCCGCGCTGCAGCTCAAGGCCTGTTCCTTAGTTCAAAGTCTTTGCCCAAGAGTTCAGTTCAGAATAAGTAAGTGCATGCTACCTCCTTTGAGTCTGAACTCTCTTTAGGACCGAGTACTAGTTTCATCATAAGCATCTTAACTCCCAAAGTATCACAAACATTCATTTTTTTGTTTTAACTCCCAAAGTACCACAGACATGCAATTGTTTTGCTATAACTAACAAAGTACCACCAACATACATTTATTTTGTTTTAACTCCCAAAGTCTCACCAATATGCAATTATTTGCAACAAACCACTGCTAGAAGTTTTGAAACACAATATTATTGCTCTTTATTCCATTGCTACGTTGAGATAAAATTTGAGTTTGAACCATCGGTAAAACAATGCAGCATGCATGAGTAAGAGAAAACCAAATTAAACAATCCTGAAGCACATAATCGATTCAAAATATGCATTGCCTAGAATCAAGATGTTGTGCAAAATATATCAACAAAATAGATGAAATATTATTAGCATTGTTGCGGGTCACCCGATTTTTCATCGGTCCGGAGAATCAGACCGCCTTAACTTAGAATTGGGTCGGACGTGCAAATAATCAATGAAAAACAGCAAGAAATAACAAAAGTCTTTTTTGACATGAAAAATCGGAAAGGGTGAAAAACCGCATGGTTGTATCTGTGCCGGACCAAGATCCACTATTTCTTTTGAGTTTACAAGAGTTGAGGGATTTTCTCGGAGGATGACAGACCACCTCTCCCGTTGCAAGTTCTGAATATGAAAACAAAAAAAAAATAAACTAAATCTTTGGAGCCTGAGTGAGAGCGCTCCAGTGGAAAAAATTGCTAAATCCTCAGAGCTTCAATGGAAGTGCTCCTACTAAGTTGGAGTCTTGATGAGAGGGCTCCCGTGGAGAAGGAAAACCACGTCCTTGAAGTGTTGAGATGCCTTCGTGCTAGAGAGGGAGCAAAGCGAATTCTGAGCGGAGGACCGATCTAAGTCTCGCGTCCTCGCCTTAAAACGTCAGAGCTCTCTCTAGTCTATAAAGTTGTTTGCCTTCAATGAAGGTCTGATGACCTATTTATAGTTTTCTGGAGGGATATGCTGGTAATTGCGTCGGGACAGAATTTGTGCTGACGAATGACACTGCTCCGTTTTGTACACCTGGATCACCAATTCTAGCAAAATGATGAAAGTGCCCCTCGGGCGGTCCGGGCAGGGTGCCTGACGGCGGCGGCGACCGGTGATGGCCAGAGGCGGTGACGACCGCCGGTGCGCGGGCTGCCGCGTGCGCAGCACGTGCGCGCAAGGCGCGTGCTGCTATTCACGCAGAGCTTGCACACGCATGCAGCGCCTGCGCACGGCACTGGCACGCGTGCTTGCTTTATGCGCGCTTGATTACGTTCTCCTTTCGGGGTGATTTAAGACCCTTTAAGCGGGTGAGCGCGGCTTGGTGCACGCGATTCGTTTGATCGGATTGACTCTCATTCGTGTCTTTGGTTGAAATCTTCTGGTTGTAGACTTAGAAAATGGGTGCTGTTATTAGCAAACCCACTTTGGTTACTAGCAAACCAGAACAAACAGATTCAGCCATTTTTTGTATTTTTATCTCTTCTCAAAAAATACTACTAGCAAACCAATCTTATTTTTTTTGTATTTTTTGCATTTTTGAATTTTGAGTCTCCAATGTTTCTCATTTGAAAAAGTGATCAACATGAAAGTTGTAATGAAAGTTGTAGATTGCATTGAGATCTACAACTTTCATGCTGATCATTTTTTGATTTGAAGCCGTTTAGGCCTCCAATTTGGACCCGAAATAAGACACGCATGGAACGAGTCATCCGTACAGATTTTCGGTGTGGCTTTTTTCGGAGCTCAAATCGAGGGTCTAAACGGTTTCAAATAAAAAAGTGTTCAACATGAAAGTTGTAGATCTCATCGAGATCTACAACTTTTATGTTGAACAATTTTTGATTTGAAGCCGCTTAGATCTCCAATTTGGACCCGAAATAAGACACGCACCGAACGAGTCGTCCGTACAGATTTTCGGCGCGACTTTTTTCGGAGCCCAAATCGAGAGTCTAAACTTCTTCAAATCAAAAAGTGTTCAACATGAAAGTTGTAGATCTCGATGAGATTTACAACTTTCATGTTGAACACTTTTTGATTTGAAGCAGTTTAGACCCTCTATTTGTCCCCCCCAAAAAGTCACGCGTCCGTGCATATGTTCGGCATGACTTTTTTCAGGGGCCAAATCGGAGGTCTAAATTGCTTCAAATCAAAAAGTGTTCAACATGAAAGTTGCAGATCTTGTCGAGATCTACAACTTTCATGTTGAACACTTCCTATGAAAATGTACGTATAAAACGCAGTTCAAAAAGACGCATATATTCTTATATGCACTTAACTCGTATATATAGCACAACACATCCTTATAGGAATTAGAAATCAAACATATTTCTAAACCTGACAATATTTTGTTTAAAGACTTTGATACAGAAAAAGGAGTTTTGGACATACTAAATAAAATTTTGCGGCATTTTGACTCATTTCTAATGCTAACATAAGTGGTTGAATGAATACTTTTGAAATCATTTATAATATCATTATATGTAGTGAGTTATTTTGAAAGAAAGAATGTTTTAAATAAAATTTAAATTTTTTTTTAAAAAAATTGTGTTGGTTTGCTAGTAACAAAATGGTTTTCAAATAACCATTTTGAAAAATGAGAATTTGCTTATAGTAATGATTTGCTGGAAACCAAATAGAATTTGTTAATAACAGCACCCTAGAAAATTGAGGGAGAACCCATCAAGCATATCCTTTAAATACAACACTAAATCAAAATAAGCTTACCAGCGGTAAATAAATTAGTTTCGTGCAGCTATCCATCTTTTCATTCTGCGACTCCATAACCTAAATTCTCGCCCTCGCGTTCTTCCGCCATTAGAGCTTCTTGCAGTTTTGCCATGAAGAAGATGATACCCTTCAGAGAAGAATACACTTTCCGTGCGTCTTCATCTTTTCTTATATTTTTGCCTTTTTTAGGTCCTAATCTTCAGTTCTAGGTCATTTTTGGGTTGATCTTTACATTTTTTGATTGGCTAATCTCGTGGCAGAGGAGAGACTCGATGAATCGAAGAACATCATTGCGAAATATCCAGATCGCGTACCGGTGAGTTCCTGCTACATCTATTTTCCTAGGTTTCTAATTGAAATTTCCTTCATCGTGTTGTAATTCGTGTTTGTTTCCCTAGGCTGCTAGAACTGCAGTTTCTTTTGGTGCCAAAAATCTGTAATTATGGGGGTGTGATGTGTCAATTTTAAAAATCCGGGGTGTAAAGTGCCAAAATTGGATAATTTGGGGATGCAAAGTGCCAAATGTAGTTTCTTTTTGTTTTTTTTGTTTATATATTTTGGAACTCATCAATGAAATTCCACCCTCATGTGCGAACTTGTTTGATTTGACAAGCATGACTTGATTCATTAAACGTAGAGGGACATTTCTAGGGATGACCCAATAGTATCTTCACTATATCTAGTTTGTTAGAAAAAAATGGATTTAGGCTCTGTTTGCGATACTGTTTTAAAAGGGTGTAGTTCAAAAAGAGAGTCTAAACTGTATTTTCAAAACTAAGAAAAGTGTTTGCGTGACCGTTGTTTATAGGCTCCGTTTGGCACAGTGGTTGCGGTCGTAAACGCATGGGTTAAACCATCATTTGTTAAGGATCACCTAACAAACGTCATCCGTTTGAACAAAAAAGTGGATGAAGTTCTTTAGGTGGGTGTTAACGAATGACAATTTAACCCTCATGGTCATGACCTCCACCACCGTGCCAAACGGAGCCTATAAAGCTGAAAAACATTGTATTCGTTTGGGAAACCACCATTCTGATCGCGATTAAAAATAAAATGTAGGGTTTGAGCCACATTTATTTAAAAAAAAGTAGGGCATTTTTTTTGCAAAAAAATGTATTTTTAAGGGTTGGAGCCCTCTTGACAAGGTCATTGGAAGAGAAATTGGTGGTCTTCTAATCATCCATCAAGGTTCGTTCCTATCGTTCTATTTTGAAGATCGTAGATTATTTTCCTGTATTATGTAATGGATTTATCAATTTATTTGGATTTTTTGTGTTAATCTTCTAGGGTTATCTGCAGTCTGATTATATTACAAGTATAAAGCTAATGCTATTAATGATCTTCAGCTTATTAGGTAAAAATTGAGTTCCAAAACATATAAAAAAGCAAAATGAAACTACAATTTTAGCAGCTAAGAATGCAAAATTGAGTCTCATCTCTACCACCAGGTTAGCCACTCAAAAAAGGCAAAATATCCAAAAAAAAAAAGACCTAGAATTGTGAGATCTAGAACTAAATATGCAAAATATAAGAAAGGGTGAAGACACACCGAAAGAGTATTCTTCCTTGAAGGGTATAGTCTTCTTCATCTCAAACTGCAAAAAGATCTACGGTGATGTCGCGGAAGAAGGCGAGGTAGAGTATTTTTTGCAAATGTGACGAGCGAAGATGAGGGAAAACGAAAACGACTGTTCATGACGACGCTCGTTGGAGCTCGAAGAGCCAACCTCAAAACGACGGGAATCGTGGTATTGGATCGGTTTAAAACGAGTGTTTCCCAAACACCTCATGCAAGTTACTGCACAGATCCGGCCTCAATGAGATGGAGAGGGAACAAATTCTCAAACAAAGCCTTTATATGGTTTGACTCGTGTATGCTTTGAGGCTGGTTAAGATATGAACCATTTAGGCTTCGTTTATGGTGTAGTTTTTGCTGCGGGAGTTTAGACAAAAGCACCGCCGTCATAAAATGTATGTTTGGCATGACAACGGTTAAAGACCGCAACGTAGAAAATAAAACTAGTTTTGAACATACAAGTGAATGAAGTTTCTTAGGTGAGGTCAGGTGTTCACGAACGACGGTTCATAACCACCGCGTTCACTACTGGCACCGCCGCGGCCGTGCCAAACGGAGCCTTAATCTAAAAGTTTAATCTCATAGGTCCTCCAGTATCTGGTCAACTGTCATTGAGGCAACAGTTGGTACACTATAGCTTTTCTATCATGAAGATATGTATTTCCATAATGACTAGGGATCTCTAGTGGGACCACCGTGCATAGCGTCTAACAAGTATAATCTTTTGTTATGCAAAACATGAGGCGTCTCCGATGATCATATGATACATCTAGAATATGGATTAGTATCTTCCACATACTTGTAGGGTTCTTCACCCACATTTTTCTCATGCCACGTACTCAAATGTTGAGGTTATTGAGTACCAAGTGACTTTTTTTTAAACTTTTTTAGCATCTTGATCCATTTCAATTTCTAGCATGGGGCGCTTCCTTAGGAGCAATAGTGACAATATTAGGGAAATTTTGTGCATGTTTAACATGCCTTCAAGGCGGCAAGTTTAATGGAACTACATCTGGGAGGTTGTCCCACAAGTGATATTTTTTTTTGCCTTTCTTCATCACACATTTCTTCAACTCTTATGACTACATAACAGTCACCTTTTAGCATGGGTTGGTGCAATTCTACTTGTCAAGTGGTCATTGTTATGCATATATTATTAACTTAATAATATTAGCATATTACATTTTGCTTGAAATTAACTATTTTTTTTTTACTTTGTTTCTTTAAGATTATTGCTGAGAGATTTGCTAGAAGTGATCTGCCTGATATGGAGAAGAAAAAGTAAGTGGCCTAGTTTTCTTAAACTTATTTACCTTTACATAACTAGATGTGGGGCAAGGTTTCTTCTGATTTTTCTGTGTTAATAACTTCATCAAGCATTGTGTAAACATTCTTGCTCTTCTAGTTTATGCTTTAAAGTTAACGAATGAAAAATATCTTGATTATGCAAATCGAATTTTGTTTAACAACCTTCTTTTACTATGATTTCGTCTTACTCCCAAATATTCATTTGTGAGCCGTCACAAGATATTGTAGATAAGTATCAACCAGAGCTATTATCAGTAAAATTCATGTACTTGCATAAGATTTAGGGTTGTTTTGGTGTTGAGAGTTGGAGCGGTGGGAATATGTGTGTGGTGGGGGGGGGGGGGGTTCCAAAAAAAAAAAAAAACAAAAATGGCGTTTTTGATTGATGGCACTGGGAATTGGAGAGTTGTCGAATTGTTGTTAGCATCCCCCCTCCCACACACACACCAGCACCACCAATGGAGATGGAGCAAAAACACCAAAACAAACTGAGCCTACTCTCTATGGAATCCCGTTTGGCATTTGGCACATAGCTAATGTAACTTTGTATTCTTACCATTATCATATTCTTATCTTAACTTGTGTATACCACTAGCATAAAAAAATAATTACAATATGTTCTATTGTCCCTCCTCTTAGCTAAGATTCCCTTCTCTTATTCTAGTGGAGAATCCTTTCCCTTTTTCTGGCCAAGTGGCTCTACCCTTTTTTGGTGGAGAGGTACTTTACATCTATTCTCCTTTGAAAATGGTAAGTAGAATTTCATTTTCTTATCCTTAAAGGGATAAGAGAACTCACTATTCTAATCCCTAAGACTAGGACATGACATGTCTTAATTATTGGTAAGAGACCATTCCAAAATCCTACTTAAGTTTTGTTAAATGTACAAGTATGTGGACATAGAAAGACAAGGCTCAGTTAGGATTGAAGAAAGCAAAATAACTGAAATAAAATAGAATGTAAATGAAAAATGGAAACTAATTGAAATTGATTTTTCAACATCACTTATAGCCAGACTCTCACCTCCTCCTCCTTACTCCAGAGCCACGACCCTTCTTTTATTGAGAGATGAGGGTTGATGATGCGGAATGACGACGCGGACCCGTCACAGAGGACAAGTTTTGGGACTGTTCGGAACCAATTGGCTACTTTCCATGTTTGGCATTTCCGGATCGATGATCCGACTCCGCGGATGCGTGCGGATTTTTTGTTTATTTACATTTTTATATGTAATATTGTATTTTTCAATCATTATTTAGTGTAATTGGGTCTGACTCTGCGAATGCGTGCGAATTTTTATTTCCTTACATTTTCATATATAATATTATATTTTTCAATCATTATTTAGTGTAATTCACATGCAAAATACGAGAAAATAAAATAATTATATTAATTTCTCTAAAGAAGCTTTCATTCATCATACCTGTAATTGTACATGTGTACACTTATATAAGAGGAGAAAAGAAAAAAGAATATTATCCTAAGATGTGGGACTAAACAAACAATGAGATGAGCCTCAAGATGGGCCTCAAGATGGGCCTCAAGATGGGTCTATCTTTGAGCTTTTACATCTATTCTTTAACACTTCCTCGCAAGCTGGAGCTTACAAATCGTAAGCACCAAGTTTGGACAAGAACTGATAATACAATTGTCAAGGTAAGACCTTGGTGAGAATGTCAGCAACTTGCCCGATAGCAGAAACATGTTCTAATTCCAACTTTTTCAATTGAACCTTCTCCCGAATGAAGTGACAGTCAACTTCAATGTGTTTGGTTCGCTCATGGAATACATGATTCTTGACAATGTGTATCGCAGCTTGACTGTCACAAAATAAGATTGCTGACGAGGAAAGTTTGACTCCTAGATCACCAAGAAGACTTTCTAGCCAGGTAAGCTCAGATACAACAACAATAATCATTACACGATATTCGTCTTCAACAGATGAGCGAGCAATAATAGATTATTTCTTTCTACGCCATGCAATAAGATTTCCTCCCAAAAAAGTTCAAAAATCAGATGTGGAGCGTCTATCATCCAGAAATCCAAGATAGTCAGCATCAGAGTAGGAAATCAGAGATAGAGAGGAAGATTGTTTGTATACAAGCCCTTGTCCAGGAGTAGTTTTCAAGTATCTGAGGATGTACTTGACGGTCTGGAGATGTGAGGTCCGTGGAGCATGCATAAATCAACTGACAATTCCAATGACAAAGTGATATCAGGTCTTGTAACAACAAGATATATCAGCTTTCCTACAAGACGGTGATAATACTCTGAGTTTGGTAGTAGAGGAACAGAGTCTGAGTTATGAGCACAAAGATTGTAGTTGAAATCCATAGGAGTGTCGACAAGTTTGCATCCCGAATAGCCAGCGTTCTGAAGAAGGTCAAGACAGTACTTCCATTGAGATAGGACAAGACCATTGGGACGTCTCGTTACCTCAAGTCTAAGGAAGTACTGAAAATTTTCCAGATCTTTAGTTTGAAAAGCCGAGTTCAAATGCTACTTAATCATTTGTGTTCCTTTGGATTCATCACCGGTATTTAGAATATCATCAACATAAACTAAGAGAATCATTGTGCCTGTCGGTTGATGACGAGTAAAGAGAGAGAAGTCAGCCAAACTCCTAGTGAATCCGACATCACAAACAACTTTACCAAACTTGTCAAACCAAGCGCGATGAGATTGTTTGAGACCATAAATAATTTTTTTGAGATGACAGACAAGAGACTCCCCCGTGGTCTCAAATTCGGGAGGTTGATTCGTGTAAAAAGTTTCTTGTAAATCGTCATTGAGAAAGACATTTTTGATATCCAGTTGATGCAAATCCAGTGACGATAAACAACTAGGGAGATCAAAACACGAACAATATTCATTTTGGTGACCGGAGAGAAAGTCTCATCATAATTTAGACCTTGTTGTTGAGTAAAGCCACGAGCCGCAAGATGAGTATTCAATTGTTGAATTGTCCCATCCGGATCATGTTTAATGACAAATACCCACTTACAATCCACGCAACTCTAGCCGGGAGGAAGAGAGACAAGATCCCAAGTTTGGTTTGCCCAAAGAGCAGACATTTTCTCATTCATGGTCGCCCGCCACCTGGATATTGGAGAATCTCCTGCACGGAGTTAGGGATGGAAATAAAAGATAAAGAAAGAGCAAACTGCATGAGTTCCGGAGAGAGACGGTGTAAAGAGACATAACTCGCTATTGGGTGAACAGTAGAGATGGTTGCCGGATCTGCAGGTCACAAAATAACATCAGTAGAGGGCAACTCTCGTAGAGCGGCAGACGAAGAAGTACGACGAGTATACACATGAACTATAGGTGGTTTTATTGGGATCGACGCAGGAAGGAGAGGTGGAAGAGTAGAAGTAACAGGGACAACAATCCGCAGAAGTAGAGGTGGAAGTGTAGGATCAACATGAAGACAATGATAGGGCGTGTCTTCAAGAAAGGTGACATCAGCTGATGTAACAACCTTGCGATCGGTGGAAGAGTAGGAGACATGGCTCTTCTGAGTACCCAACAAACATATATTTTGTGGCATGTGAAGCTAACTTGTCAGGGGATGGACCAAGATTATGAACATATCAAACATAGCCAAATATGCGATGTGGGATGGGAAATGGGTGTTTGGAGGGAAAAAGGAGATTAAAGGGGGACACAAAGTTGAGAAAGGGGAGGGCATCCGGCCATTAGGAGCATGCTTGATGACAAAGAACCATTTACAACTAACAGTAGTCTGGTCAGGAGGAAGAGGAACCCGATCCCATGTCTGATTCGCCCAGAAGGTGATGATTCTTGCGTTCAACAGTATCATTTTGTGTGTGTGTGGGGGGGGGGGGGGTATAAACACAAGAGGTTTGATGGATAATCCCAAACTCAGCACACAGGGTTAAACCTCATGACTTGTGTACTCATGGGCATTGTCGGTCCGAAGAATTTTAAAGGTAGTAGAAAACTGATTGCGAGTCTCAAGAATAATGACACGAAGCACACTAGTTAGGTCAAAGTGATCATGAAGTAAATATAACCACGTCATTCGAGAGTAATCATTCATAAAGGTGATGAAGTAACGATAAACAGAAGTACTTGCGGTTTTATAGGGTCCCAATATATCAGATGAACAAGAACAAAAGGAGCATCAATCCGAGTATAAGAGGGTGAGAAAGTAACACGATGTTGTTTTCCATAGATACAAGACTCGCATGTGAAGTCATGGAGAGACAGATCAGAGAGAGCTTTCCTGAGTTTGTGGAGAGGAGCATGCCCAACACGCCAATGCTACTCGACAGAGCTTAATAAAGGAGAGAATCGTGGGGGTGGGGGAGGGGTCCAGGATGTTGAGCACATTCGACAGACGCCCTTTACCAATGATATTTTGTGTCTTGTGATCCTGCATAACACAAGAGATGAAAGAGAATGTTACATAATAATCAAGGTCTTGAGTAGAACATGAAAAACTGAGCGAAGAGTGATGGAGGGAGTAAGGTTGACGTCTGCTGATCCAGAGACTGGAGTGGTGTCCCCATTAATAACAATAATGAACTTGGGATGCACAGAGTTCAGGTATTTGGAAGGTTTCCGTGGGGTAATGTGATGTGAGGCCCCGAGACAGGAGATACCGTCATCTGGAATAAACACAACAGAGCTAGGAGAACGACCTATCAATCCTTGAAATTGCTGGAGTTGGGTGCGCAAGGCATCAATATCAGCTTGAATGTCATTTGGAGTGTAATTGTGTTTGTCGCTACCCGGAGCAGAGATGCTACCTCCACGAGAAGGTAGAGGAGACAAATGAGATGAAGGTGACCACTAAAACAAAAGCGGTTGGGAAGCTTGAGCGGCCATTGGAGGCGACCTGACGGACAAAACAATCTGCGACCTGCAGAAAGCGGCAAGCAAAGGAGCACGGTGATCAGAATTTGCGATCAGAAGCTGTGATCAGCAACAAGCAAAGGAGCCTGATGCAACAAGCGGTGATGGTCCTGCGGTCATAAGCAGTGATTAGAATCTACAACCAAGTGTTGGCGGGGAAGGTGCTTCAGCGGGAGGAGCACGCTGCGACCAGAGAAGCGGCTAGGCAAGCGACGACAAAGACAGCGACGGCTAGGCGAGCTGCATACAACGAACCGGTGTGCGTGCAGAGCCAGTGGACAGAAAGGGAACTGAAGAACCAGCGGCCAGGCGCAGGCGACAAGGCGAACTAATAGCAAAGAGCTTGCGGTCAAGAAGCTTTGACGAACTGGCGGGGAACTTTCAGCAAAGAGAAACTGCAGACAGAGCTTACAACCTGGTGAGCAAGGCAGAGGAAGTTGCAGAAGAACGCAGCGAACATAAATTCTGGTCGCGTGATCACAGTGGCAAAGAGGAGGCCATAAAGAAACAAATAGTGGAAGCTCGACCGCAGAGAGAGCAGAATCGTGGGGCCCAGCGCCTGATAAGAGAAATACTATAAAGAGGGGGGGGGGGGGAGGTAAGCAGGGGAGAATAGTTGGACCCTTCGGCTAAAGAAGAGCAAGTCGCGGTCTCGACAAAGCTGCAGTTTGAGAAAAAACCTGCGGCTAAAGTGGAGCAGGCCGCAGTCTTGACAACTGCGGTGAAGAAAAGAAAAAAAAACCACTCAGAGAGCGGCCAGCATGAAAAATCCAGTAGATGTCCCGGATCGGTAGCTCCGATAGCATGTAGAAATATACGAGAAATACGAGAAAATAAAATAATTGTATTAATTTCTCTAAAGAAGCTTTCATTCATCATACCTGTAATTATACATTTGTACATTGATATAAGAGGAGAAAGGAAAAAAGGAATCATATCCTAAGATGTGACACTAAACAAGCAACAAGATGGGCCTATCTTTGGGTTTTTACATATATTTTTTAACAGTTTCAGTGGGAATATGTGTGAGGGTGGGGGGTTGCAAAAAATAGCGTTTTTGAGTGGTGGTGCTGGAAACTGGAGAGTTGCCAAATCATTGTTAGCATCCCCCCCCCCCCCCCCCCCCCCCCCCCCCCCCCCCCCACACACACACACACACCACCACCACCACCATCACCACCACCACCACCAATGGAGATGGAGCAAAAACACCAAAACAAACAAGCCTACTCTCTATGGAATCCCGTTTGGCATTTGGCACATAGCTATTGTAACTTTGTATTCTTACCATTATCATATTCTTATCTTAACTTGTGTATACTACTAGCATAAAAAATAAAGCTATTCCCTTCTCTTATTCTAGTGGATAATCCCTTTCCTTCTTCTGGCCAAGAGGCTCTACCCTTTTTTGGTGGAGAGATACTTTACATCTCTCTATTCTCCTTTCAAAGTGGTTAGTAGAATTTCATTTTCTTATCCTTAATGGGATAAGAGAACTCACTATCCTAATCCCTAAGACTAGGACAAGACATGCCTTAATTATTGGTAAGAGACCATTCCAAAATGCTACTTAGTTTTTGTTCAGTGTACTTGGTAAAGAAAATAGAACGAACTTTCAATCCCTAATAAAATTGGTTGTTAATAATGTAATGAGAAAATTAGAGTTAGTGATTTGAGGGAGAGAACATAGAAAGACAAGGCTCAGTTAGGATTGAAGAATGCAAAATAAATGAAATAAAATAGAATGGAAATGAAAAAAATGGGAACTATTGAAATTGATTTTTCAACATCACTTATAGCCAGACTTTCACTTCCTTCTTACTCCAGAGCCACGTCCCTTCTTTTCTTGAGAGATGAGGGATGATGATGCGGAACGGCGACGCGGACCCGCGACGGAGGACAAGTTTTGGGCCCGTTCGGGACCAATTGGCTACTTGCTATATTTGGCATTTCCGGATCGATGATCCGACTTCGCGGATGTGTGCGGATTTTTGTTTACTTACATTTTCATATATAGTATTGTATTTTTCAATCATCATTTAGTGTAATCGGGTCCGACTCCGCGGATGCGTGCGGATTTTTGTTTACTTACATTTTCATATATAATATTATATTTTTCAATCATTATTTAGTGTAATCGGGTCCGTTACATTAATGGTCAATCATTATTTTTAATATAAATAGGAGTAGGGGGTTGCTTGGAGGCTATTGTAGATTTTGGAGAGAAGAATCGAAATATGGCGATCCGCTTATGGTGCCGACTCCGTTGGGCCCTAGGTGACAACTCCTAGGTGGTTTCCTTCATCCCCAAGGTATCCTCTATCCCTATCCTTCATTTCCTCCCTCCGAAAACCCTAGCCGCCACCCACACCTTGCTGTTTTCCCACCCAGCAAACCCAGATCCACCCTTACCTTGCTGTTTTCCGCCCAACAACCCTAGATCTGAACCCCTCCTCGCTGTTTCTACGCCTACGAGGCAAATATGTGAGCTGCCCTCCCTGCTCCTTCACCCAGTCCCCCTTTCCGCCACTTCCAACAGGCCAAAAACCACAACCCACTCCTCTCCAAACCCGCCGCCACTCTGCAACAGCCAGCAACCCCCTGCAATCCACTCTTCCCCGTCCCTTTCCCGCATTCAGCCCCTCCCTAGCTTCTATTTTCTATATCCATCCCCCCACCTTCCAAAACCAACCACCTCCACTCAGATCCAACCACCCACCACTCAGACCTAGCCGCCGACACTCAGATTTCAGCCACCACATCGTCGCCCCTCGCCGGATCTCCCTTCTTACAACAGTTCCGCTACTTTGTGAGTTTTATTCGTTGTATGAACCTTTATTTTCAGCATTATTATATGATATTGACTTGGGCTTAATTGGATCTATAGCTTTGTAGTGTTTTGTTCTGGATTATTTTGTGATTTGCAGGAACTATTTGTCGTGCGCTCTTTCTTTAGCCCTACACGCGGAGTTAAGCCTAAACCCGCTTGCCTAAATAATTATTTTGCTATGATCATATGCATGTGATTTAATCGTTTATTGCTCTATTTGGATTTTGCCGCCGGTTCATGCAAGTGCGTTCTTTTAGAGTTCATGTGTGTAACCAAATTTTCTCCTCCACGTCACATTAAGGTTGCATTCTAGTAGTCACACATCAGTCTCTAATCCTTCATTAGACGACGTTTAGGTTCATTGCATTTGTCACGTGATCATTTGCATTGCATTTAGGGTCAGGTCATCGTACATCCGCCGACTGTAGATTTGTCCTGCGTCAACCGAGACCTCTTCAATGATAATATTTTCAGTCTTTTCTCTCCACCGATGAGATAATGTTGCACTTGGCTTCTTCATTGTCCTTTCTCCGTCGAGCTTGCTATCTCATTTATCTCTTAATCGTTCATCTCATAGTGTATTTTTTTAATCTTCGTCCTCTCCATTGTCTTCTTCGTCACAACTTCCGTCATGATCACAAATATCGCATCAATAGATCTTGCAGAATCTTAGTCTTAAAATACTCTCATAACATTATTCGAGATCCCTCTTCCTCATAGATGTCACAGCTCCATCACTAAATATTTTCTTGATAACACCTCACATATTCACTTTTATGTCTTGCTCTGTGAAAATCCTATATTAATTGTGAAAATCCTATATTAATTGTGAAAATCCTATATTAATTGTGAAATCAAGATTTCATGAAAAATCAAGAGATACCAACAAATAAAAATATTAGTATAAATATGACATTGATTGATAAAATTTTTTTGTACCAATAGATATCTATTTACAAATATTAGACACCAAAAATATAGTTTATGTAGATTTTAACTAATATGAATTAATAACATTTAAAAAACACTAATATTTTCTATTTAATAAGTGTTTTTTTAAATAAAAAATGCATCTAAATATACCAAAAAGCAAGATTATTGTATACTAAAGTTGTTCTTAAAAATATGTTGCAGTATGGAGACCGGGCGGTCTGGCGGTCTAATTCTGCCGGATTAGGGACCGTGCTGTCTGGCGGTTTCTCTCCAGCGGTTTGGTAGCCGGACTGTTGCTGTTTGGTGTCCGGGCGGTCTGACGGTTTGTCTCAGGCGACTTGGAGACCGGGCGGTCCGGCGGTCTCCTATACCGGCTTGTTCTCTCCTTCTGGTGGTTGTCGGGCGGTTAGCCTATTCGTCTAACCGCGCGGCCTGTTCGACTTGTTTTTGTTAAATTGCTTATACTTGTAATTATTTAGTCCCACATTGCCTATTTGTAATCTCTCCCATCTCCTCCATTCTATAAAAGGGAGGTCATACCTTTGTAATACTTACATTTTTAGATAATAAAAATTTCTGTTATTCCAATTTCCGGTTTCTACTTGTCTGTTCGCACATGGTATCAGAGGACTCGATCTTTTCCGCCTGATTCGGTGCCTTCTTTTGTCCGCGCGGTTTGCCCTTCTTCTTGTGGTCTGTTCGCGCGGCCTCTCCTTTCTTCTCCTCTTTGTCGCAGCCCTTTGTGTGCACGACCTCTTTTCTCACTCCGCCTTTCTTTCTATCTGCGACCTGTTTTCGCGGTTTCTCTGCCTCTTTTCTCCCCGCGATCTCCTTTGATTCGCGCGGCTCCGTTTCTATTCGTGCGGTCTCTGCCCTGTTCGCACGCCCTGCTTGCCTTTCTCGCGAACTCTTTCCAGTTCGCGCGGTCTTCTCTATCTCCTGTTCGCGCGGCCTTCTCTCTAGCCGCACGACTTCTTTCCCTCTGCTTTGTTCTGCTTCTTGGTCGTGGCCTTCCTTGCCGCTGGTGTGTTGACATCGTGACCGCTGCAGAACCTCGTCTTGTGTCCGCTGCGGTCTCTTCTTGTTCTCGCGAACTTCTTTTTGTTCACGCGGTCTCTGCTGCTTGCTGTTCCCGCGACCTTTTCTCTTCTCGCACGGCTTCTTGTCTCTTCTCTTCCATGGCTCTTTCCGGTGCCTCTACCACCACTACTACTCCCGTGGCCAATCCGCCTCCTCCTCCTACTCCTTCTGGGAACCTTGGCACCGTCTCCAAACTCATCGGTTCCAATTACCCGGATTGGAGTGTCTCCTTCACCTTTCTTCTTCGCTCACAACGCGAACGCCACCATCTCACTGATGACCCTCCTCCCACTTCCGCTCAATTTGACGACTGGGATGCTAGCGACGCGCTTGCGCACACTTGACTAGCTAACAACCTTTCAGATGAATGCCTTTCCGTCATCTGTCATGATGAGATGGTTAAGACGGCTTGGCTTCATCTTGCTGCTCTGTACTCGAAGGGGGCTCAGACGTCCCGCATCTATACTATGTATGCGGACCTCTTTGCACGTCCTTCCATGTCTCCTACTGCTGCTTATCAACAGGTTAAAGCTCTCGGGGCTGAGATTCTTCAGAATTGCTCCATCTCTGCGGATTTGGCCGAGCAGAACAAGCACTTCCAGAAGCTTCTGGTTGTGTGCTATCTTCTGCGACTTCCTGAGTCCTATGACATGATCCGCCAGTAAATTCTGGGCGAGGCGGACTCTCCCACCTTGGATGTCACTGCTGCACACATTGCCGCAGTTATCTCTCTACTTCAGCGTCCTCTTCTGTCCTCTCCTTCTCCACCAGACAACTATGCTCACCAGACTCAACGGAGTGGCTCTGGTAGCCGCAACCACCATTCCGGCGGGCGTGACCCTTCTCGCTTCCTCCGGCCTCACTGTAGCCGCAACAGGCATACCATGGATCGCTGCCGGATGAAACATCCACATCTTCGCCCCTCTGGTGACTCTTTCACCTCCTCAAAGCCGTCCGCCTCGGTGGTCACGTTATCAGGTAGTGCCAACGTGGTTACTCAAGGTAAATGGCTGATAGACTCTGGTGCGACTAATCACATGACGGGCAATCCTCAGTGCTTTTTTCTCCTAGAAACACATGATCGGTTTCCCCCGGTCCTCGTTGCAGACGGCTCTCCCTTCCCGGTCCATGGGAGGGGAGTGTTTCATGTCACTCCGTCTCTTAGCTTGACGGACACTCTCTATGTGCCCAAATTTTTGTGCAATTTATTGTCGGTTACCTCTTTATGCAAGCAACTTCAGTACTCCGTCACATTCACTCCAACTTCTTGTTCTTTTCAGGATCCGAGCTCCCAACGGACGATTGCTACTGGGACTGAGAACGGCGACCTCTACTTCCTCGACAACGTTTCCGCTCTGTTCGCCTTCTCCTCCTCTACAGATCTTCTACAGTGGCATCTCCGCCTTGGTCATCCTCCTCCACGGCTTCTTCGTCAGCTTCTGCCCCACCTCCCTCCGCACAGTTCTCCTCTCAACTGCGACGCCTGTCAGCTTGACAAACATCACCGTTCCTCCTTCCCGCCGAAGCAAGGTCGTGGCTCTACCCGTCCGTTTGATCTCATTCACTCCGATGTCTGGGGTCCTGCTCCTACCCTCATCGTTGGTCGGGGTAGCTCTTATTTTGTTACTTTTATTGATGACTTTTCTAAATGTACTTGTGTGTATCTCTTACGAGATCGCTCTGAATTATTCAATGTATGAACATCTTTTTATCATTTAATTCAAAATCAGTTTGGTGTTTCAATTAAAATCTTTTTCTCTGATAATGCTAAGGAGTATATTAGTCAAGCTTTTTCATCTTTGTGTATGCAACATGAGATTGTTCATCAAACTAGTTGTGTCTATACCTCACAACAAAATAGAGTGGCGGAACGCAAAAACCGTCACCTCCTTGATGTCGCTCGCACTTTGATGATGCAGATGCAGGTCCCTCGCTCCTATTGGGGCTATGCGGTTGATGCACCCTGCGGTGCATCGTAATATTTTATCGTATTTATTTATATACCGCATTTATGTATTTGTTTCATATTATGTACTTGTTTTATTGTCCGGCTCATCGGCTTGACCACCCGATGAGATCTTAAATAAATGAGTCCGGTATTAATAGTAGTAGGACAGGAACGGCAAGCCCAACATTAATTGAAAAGGTGCATGATTGGAAACATTTCAAATTTAAAAAGTGTCTTGCATGATTTTAGGACATAGTTTGGAAACATTTCGAATTTTAAAAAAAGTGACTTGAATGGAAGATTCTATTTTTTTGGAAAGAGAATTAAGAGAGATATTTCTTGCCCAAAATGGAGAGATTTTTAGCACATGAATGGAAGATTTTATCTTTTGGAAAGAGAATTAAGAGAGGGATATCTCTTGCCCAAAATGGAGAGATATTCCAGCCAGCTTATAAATTCCATGGTCATGTGCAGTGAAAGGAGGTTGGACAGAGTTTAGAACGGGAATCCCGGTTCTTTGCTCATTGCCGACAACCACTTCACCGCACGTATCGCCAACATCGCTCAGTTTGGAGAAGCGCCACCGCCTGGAAGCCTGTGCACGAACATACGCCGGAAGTCCTAGCCCTGTCATCGCTAGCCGGCGCCTCTTTGCCTGCCCGAATTGTTTGCAAACGGACCGTCGTCGACTTCGGAATCTGCTTCCGACGGTCCGGCCTGTTCACGCCGTCGACTTCAACTCGTATCCGGCCGATAGATCTTGGGGCCACTGTTCCTGTGCGGGACCGATTGGAATTGGGCTCGCTTCTGCCGCCGTTTGGTATACCGGTCACTCCTTTTTTCTTAGTATTGTTTCATGCACTTCATTTAATTACACTTGGGCTTGCCGTTGCGTTCTCCTTATTATTAATATCGTTATTCATAAATTGTTGAATGTTATTCATGTTTGTGACCGTATAAATCTCGTAACGGATCCGAACCGTAAGGCGCGAAGAAGTTTCACTCGAACGCAAATCAATAAACTTTTAACGTCCAAAGCCACGAGCTTGGTTTTCGCGCTCGAAAATTCAGTTTTTTTGGCCAACTCGGCTCTCATTTTCAAATTAATTTTTAATACAAATCTGGGTTACATCAGTTTGGTATCAGAGGAAGTCGATTCACTCCTATCGTGAGTCAATCGATCCGATTTATCTAAAAAAAAAAAATTATTTTTATTGATTGGCAAAAAAAAAAAGAGATCTAAATTTTTTTTTTTTATTGTCTTTCAAAAAAGATATATACATATATATATATATAATTTGTTTTTTTTTTTGATTTTCTTAAATAAATTAAGTATTTTTCTCCCACTCAGGAAAGCTCTCTAAAAAAAAAAAAATTTAAAAATTTAAAAATTATATAAATCTATTTTCAAATATTTTAATGGAAAAACGTGTCGATCAGTTAGAAAACAGCGTAGGAGATTTGGCTCGACGCATGAGTGAATTAATGAAAACAGTCGAGACGCTCACCACCGGTATGGGTAGTGTCACACATATCATGAACGGATTACGCACTTCGGTTAATAATATCGAAGCAACTTTGCACGTCAATCGAACACCGGCCCCAGTGGTCGAAATCGACCCTGACCATAGACCTCGGGAACTCGTACGTCCCGATCCGGAGGGCCATAACGAACCACGACACCAACCCCGTTGGGATGTGGGAATCAAGTTGGACGTGAGTGATTTTGAAGGGAGAATAGAGCCCGAGAGTTGCCTTGAATGGTGTGAACGGATGGATCGTTTCCTCGCTTGGAAGCAATTGCCCCAAGCTAGGCAAGTTGAGTATGCCACGCTTAGACTTAAAGGATCCGCGTTAGTTTGGTGGGGACAACTAGAACGGTCTTGGTTCAATTTAGGTATGCCCCCGATCACAACATGGAACGATTTCAAAACTCAACTGCGTAAGAGATACGTTCCGTCTGATTACATGCAAACCCTGTATCGTAGGTTCCATAATCTACGACAGGACAAATTATCCGTCGATGAGTACACAAACGAGTTCCTAGTCCTGCAGTCTCGCCTCGACCTCCGAGAGGACGATGACATGACCGTTTCTCGTTATCTGAACGGGCTACGCTACTCCATTCGAGATCAGTTGGAACTCCTTGATTATAAGGATTTAGGAGAAGTTACGAGTCGCGCACGTAGAGTAGAGACACTGCAGAAACGCACATCTGGAAATAAGACTACTGATAAGTCCCACCCGACTCACACTTTCACCCCTGCCGGGTCCTCTCGACCGGTAGCGTCCACGAGCACCCCATCACTCCCTGCCCCTCCCAACAAGGGCAAGGAGATTGTAGGCACTAGACCCCAGCCTGGACGTTTAGATGTTTTAAGTGTATGGAGCCGGGTCATAAGTCTTCTGAGTGTCCGCGACGCCACTTCGTTGCCATCGTCGATTCTGAGAGTGGGTCAGAACCTGAGTATGGAGTATTCCTTAGTGAATCCCAGACTGTTCCAACCCCCGAGCCTGAGTTAGAGGGTGAGTACGAAGTTGAGGGAGAACAGCCTGAGCAGTTAGTGTGTGTTCTCCAACATAGTCTCCTATCCCCCCAAAACACCTACTGACGACGACTTGTTGAGAAACAACATCTTTCGTACCACCGCACGCATACAGGGGCAGTTCTGCTCCATCATTATAGACAGCGGTAGTATATAGAACTTTGTTTCTCAACGCATGGTTGAAAAACTGAAATTAAAAACGCAGCCCTTAGGAAAGCCCTATAGTCTGTCATGGGTCACTAGTAGCACTACCATTCCTATCACGCACCAGTGTCTCGTAGAGTTTTTCATAGGCAGTACATATCAGGACGCTGTATGGTGTCATGTAGCTACTATCGAGGTATGCCACATCTTGCTGGGACGACCTTGGCAGTACGATAGGCACGTAGTTCATGATGGTGTGAAGAACTCTCACTCCTTCGAGCGCAATGGTCGCAAGATCGTTCTTCTCCCCCAAAAGAATGGCCTTGTTCCCAGAGCCCCCGAGAGGACTTCACCCCCTTCTACCACCGTCTTCGCGATGTCCTTTCCCTCCGCCACCATGTTACTGACTGGGTCCCAATTCCAGGAGGAGATGAAGGATAGTGAGGTCGTCTATATGTTATCAGGTATCGACACCACCCCCGCTACATTAGACATCCCTTGTACGTCCCCTCATAGATGAGTTCTCTGAGATCATGCCGGAGGAGCTTCCCGATCAGCTTCCCCCGATGAGGGACATACAACACTGCATAGACCTCATCCCAGGCGTTAGCTTACCTCATTTGCCCCACTACCGCATGAGTCCGAAAGAGCATGAGGAACTACATAGGCAGGTGACCGATCTGATTTCAAAGGGTCACGTTAGGGAGAGTATGAGTCCGTGCGCTGTCCCCGCACTTCTAGTTCCTAAGAAAGATGGGACATGGCGTATGTGTGTGGATAGTCGAGCGATTAATAAAATCACGATCAAGTATCGCTTTCCGATTCCCCGATTGGATGACATGCTAGATATGCTCAGTGGATCCCGCGTATTTTCAAAGATTGACTTAAAAAGTGGATACCACCAGATTAGAATTCGACCTGGGGACGAATGGAAAACCGCGTTTAAAACCAAGGAGGGATTGTACGAGTGGCTAGTGATGCCTTTTGGGCTCTCCAATGCTCCCAACACATTTATGCGTGTGATGAATCAAGTGCTTAGGCCACTCATAGGAGTTTGCGTAGTGCTGTATTTTGACGATATTTTAATTTATAGCCTTGATCAAAATCAGCACATGATTCATCTTAGGCAGGTCTTAAATATACTACGTGAAAATAAATTATATATAAATTTGAAGAAATGCACGTTTTTGACTGATAGCCTGACCTTCTTAGGATATATCGTTTCTTCTGAGGGCATTAGAGTTGATAGAGAGAAGGTCAAGGTGATAGAATCCTGGCCTAGCCCTAGGACGATTACTGAGGCTCGAGGATTCCACGGGCTAGCGTCTTTTTATCGACGATTTATTCGAAACTTTAGCACCTTGATAGCACCTGTGACTGATTGTCTTAAAAAGGGTTTGTTTATTTGGACTGAGGAAGCCGAGGGAGCATTTCTTTTGGTTAAAGAGAGACTCACGAGTGCACCAGTATTAGCGCTGCCTGATTTTGAGAAAATTTTTGAAGTTGACTGTGACGCATCGATTATAGGCATTGGCGCAGTTTTGAGTCAGGAGGGTCGCCCCATTGCATTCTTTAGTGAGAAGTTGAACGAGGCCAAGACCAGATATTCCACGTACGACTTAGAGTTTTACGCTATCGTTCAAGCTCTCCGTCATTGGAGACACTACCTGATTCAGCGCGAGTTTGTGTTGAACACTGATCATGAGGCTCTGAAGCATCTGAACTCCCAAAAGGAGATCAGGCGTCATGCCAAGTGGGCTGCTTACCTGCAGGAGTTCACGTTTCACTTGAAGCACAAACCCGGAGTCACGAACCGCGTAGCCGACGCCCTTAGTCGTCGCACACATTTATTAGTCACCCTGCAGCCGTGCATTATTGATTTAGATTCACAACGCGACCTATACGCCACTGATCCGTTCTTTCACGATATTTGGAGCTCATGTCAACATAGTGGGACTAATCCCACCACACAGTACGTCGTCAATGAGGGTTATCTGTTTAGGGGCACGCGCCTTTGCATCTGCGAAGGACCGCTTCGAGAGACATTACTTAGGGAGCTCCACTCGTCTGGGTTAGGTGGACACGTAGGTCAATCTAAATTATTAGATCTCGCCAGCGCTCGTTACTATTGGCCACATATGAAGCGAGATGTCACTGAGTTCGTCAGACACTGCACCACGTGTCAGTTGTATAAGGGGCATGCTCAAAACACCGGATTATACACTCCCTTACCGATACCTGAGCGACCATGGGATGATATCTCGATGGACTTCGTGGTAGGACTTCCTCGCACCAAGAGGAAGGTCGATTCTATTTTTGTAGTTGTCGATCGATTTTCGAAGATGGCACATTTCATTCCGTGTAGAAAAACTTCTAGTGCTGTACACGTTGCCAAGCTTTTTTTTAAAGAAATCGTTAGACTGCACGGAATTCCTAAGTCCATCACTTCTGATAGGGACACTCGTTTTATGGGGTATTTTTGGAAAATATTGTGGGCCCGACTAGGCACTAAACTCGAATTTAGTAGCGCATACCACCCTCAGACCGATGGACAGACTGAGGTTGTTAATAGGAGTTTGGGGAATCTTCTTAGGTGTTTGACTGGGGAGAATCCAAAACAATGAGACCTTATACTGCCACAAGCTGAATTTGCATTTAATAATTCTACTAATCGCTCCACAGCTAAATCTCCTTTCGAGATTTTCTACGGTTCCCCATATCACATCTACTTGATTGCCACTCTCTTCCGACTCATGAACGTATTTCTTTTGATGCGCAAGCCCATGTTGATTATTTAAAGGACTTGCATAAAACTATTACTAATAAATTGCGAGCGACTTCTGAAAAATATAAATCCATGGCCGATCGACATCGCCGGGAGTTATCTTTTTCAGAAGGAGATTGGGTGTTTGCTTATTTCAGGAAGCAGAGATTCACTCCGGGCACTTACCATAAGCTACAGCAGAAGAAGTTTGGCCCATTCCAAATTCGGAAACGCATCAGGGAGAATGCTTACCTCCTAGATTTGCCTGTTGAATTCGGTACCTCCCCGATATTTAACGTGGCCGATCTGACACTGTTCTATGGAGATCCACCCAGTTCCAGTCCGAGCCCACCTATGGCAGCCCCGGATATTCCTCCCGACTTGGCGCCAGTACAGACTCCCACCACTGAGAAGATCGATCAGGTTCTTGATGTACGAGAATTTCGTACTCGCCATGGGACTTATCAGCGCTACTTGGTCTCCTGGCAAGGACGAGACCTTACCGACAGCTCTTGGATCAGCACTGACGAACTACGCTGCCGCCGCCCAGATCTCTCTATTGCTAGCTTTTGCGAATTCTCGACGGGGTCGAGCCCTTTTAACCCCGGGGGAATTGATGCACCCTGCGGTGCATCGTAATATTTTATCGTATTTATTTATATACCGCATTTATGTATTTGTTTCATATTATGTACTTGTTTTATTGTCCGGCTCATCAGCTTGACCACCCGATGAGATCTTAAATAAATGAGTCCGGTATTAATAGTAGTAGGACAGGAACGGCAAGCCCAACATTAATTAAAAAGGTGCATGATTGAAAACATTTCAAATTTAAAAAGTGTCTTGCATGATTTTAGGACATAGTTTGGAAACATTTCGAATTTTAAAAAAAGTGTCTTGAATGGAAGATTCTATTTTTTTGGAAAGAGAATTAAGAGAGAGATATTTCTTGCCCAAAATGGAGAGATATTTTTAGCACATGAATGGAAGATTTTATCTTTTGGAAAGAGAATTAAGAGAGGGATATCTCTTGCCCAAAATGGAGAGATATTCCAGCCAGCTTATAAATTCCATGGTCATGTGCAGTGAAAGGAGGTTGGACAGAGTTTAGAACGGGAATCCCTGTTCTTTGCTCATTGCCGACAACCACTTCACCGCACGTATCGCCAACATCGCTCAGTTCGGAGAAGCGCCACCGCCTGGAAGCCCGTGCACGAACATACGCCGGAAGTCCTAGCCCTGTCATCGCTAGCCCGCGCCGGCGCCTCTTTGCCTGCCCGAATAGTTTGCAAACGGACCGTCGTCGACTTCGGAATCTGCTTCCGACGGTCCGGCCTGTTCACGCCGTCGACTTCTACTCGTATCCGGCCGATAGATCTTGGGGCCACTGTTCCTGTGCGGGACCGATTGGAATTGGGCTCGCTTCTGCCGCCGTTTGGTATACCGGTCACTCCTTTTTTCTTAGTATTGTTTCATGCACTTCATTTAATTACACTTGGGCTTGCCGTTGCGTTCTCCTTATTATTAATATCGTTATTCATAAATTGTTGAATGTTATTCATGTTTGTGGCCGTATAAATCTCGCAACGGATCCGAACCGTAAGGCGCGAAGAAGTTTCACTCGAACGCAAATTAATAAACTTTTAACGTCCAAAGCGACGAACTTGGTTTTCGCGCTCGAAAATTCAGTTTTTTTTGGCCAACTCGGCTCTCATTTTCAAATTAATTTTTAATACAAATCTGGGTTACATCAGCGGTTCTCATTTCCTGCTATCTCATCAATCACATTCCCTCTACGGTTCTCCACGGTCAAACCCCATTCTCCATTATCTATTCGGGAAAAGATCCTTTTCCTCTCCCTCTACGTATCTTTGGGTGCACAGCTTTTGTGCACGCTCCCTCCGCCACCCTTGACAAACTCTCTCCTCGCTCCAACAAATGTGTCTTTCTGGGGTACTCTGCCACTCAGAAAGGCTATTGTTGTTTTGACCCCATTCTTCGCAAGCAGTTCCTCTCCGTCGACGTAACCTTCTTCGAGAATGCTTCCTATTTCTCTGACGACTCCTCTCTTCTTCCTGCAGCTTCTGATTCTCCTACTGTTCCCTCCAACCCTTCGACCCCTACCGAAGTTTTTCCACCTCCACCATCTCTATCGTCTCCTCCTCTCTCTTCACCTCCGCTATCTCCCTCTTCTCCGCCGCCGTCGCTCTCTACTCCCGGGCCAGCTCTCTCCGCCACGGATGCTCCGGATGCTGAGGAGCATGCTGACCTGGATCTTCCCATTGCTCTTCGCAAAGGGGTGCGGGCGTGTACCCATCACTCGCTTGCTGCTTTTGTTTCCTATGATCGTCTTACCCCTTCTCGCAGGGCTTTTGCACTGGCTATGTCTGCCACTGCCACCCCCCGTTCCTACCAGGAGGCCCTTACTGTTCCTCATTGGAAGGCTGCCATGGATGAGGAGATTGCTACTCTCACTGAACAGGGTACGTGAACCCTTGTTCCTCCTCTCTTCGATACAAATGTTGTTGGTTGTCGCTGGGTCTTTGTGGTGAAGTTCAGTCCGGACGGCAGTGTGGATCGTTACAAGGCCCGCCTTGTTGCCAAAGGCTTTACCCAGACTTATGGTGTTGACTATTTTGACACCTCTCCAGTTGCTCGTCTCAGCACTATCAGGGTCCTCCTCTCTGTGGCTGTCAACAGAGATTGACCCATTTCCCAACTGGATGTCAAGAATGTTTTTCTATATGAGGATCTTCAGGAGGATGTCTACATGGAGCAACCTCCAGGGTATGTTGCTCAGGGAGAGACACAGGTATGTTGGCTAAAGAAGGCTATCTATGGCCTAAAGCAAAACCCTCAGGCTTGGTTTGACAAGTTCAGCGGGATTGTGGCGGCCGTGAGTTTTACGAGAAGTTCTGCCGATCACTCTTTATTCGTTCGCAAAACCTCCCTGGGTCTGGTGGTTCTTGGTGGATGATATTCTTCTCACTGGAGATGACCAGGCTGAGATAGCCTTGACAAAGAAGCATCTTCGTCAACACCTGGTCACAAAGGATATGAGCTCTCCAAAATACTTTCTGGGGATAGAAATCTCTCGGAAGCCCAATTCCTTAGTCCTCTCCCAACACACGTATGCTCTTGATTTGCTAAAAGAGGCAGGGTTGACTGTGGCTAAATCTGCCCGATGCCCCATGACAACTGGAGAAGATAAAACCTGGACGGATGACTCTCCTCCTCTTTCAGATGTTACGAGGTACAGACGTCTGGTTGATAAACTCATCTATCTCACGGTGACCAGACCCGATATGTCCTATGCTGTAGGCAAGGTTAGCCAATTCATGCAAGCTCCTAGGGAGTGCCATGTACAGTCTGCCCTGAGGATATTGGAGTATGTTAAATCAGCGCCTGGGAAAGGACTTCTCTTTCAGAAAAATGGTCATTTGAGGTTTGAAGCGTACTCAGATTCGAGCTATGTTGATGACAAAGGAGACCGCAAGTCAACATCGGGCTTTTGCACCGTTGTGGGGGGAAACCTTGTGAGTTGGAAGAGCAAGAAACAGTCTGTCGTCTCCAGGTCCAGTGCAGAAGCAAAATATCGAAGTATGGCGTCGACCACATGTAAGTTGAAGTGGTTACGAGCTCTCATACTTGACTTAGGAGAGGTCTACAATCATCCTCTACCTATGTTTTGTGATAATAAGTTCGCTATTTACATCTCCAAAAATCCGGTCTTCCATGAGAGAACAAAGCACATTGAAGTCGACTGCCACTTTATTCGGGAAGAGATTTTGAAGGAGCAAATTTGTACTCCGTTCGTCACCTCCGATAAAGAGTTGATTGATATCTTCACCAAGCCGGTGTCCGCCTCCTTTTTTCACATTTGCGACAAGCTGTGCATGATCGATATATATGCTCCAGCTTGAGGAGGAGTGTTGCAGTATGGAGATCGAGCGGTCTGGCGGTCTAATTCTGGCGGATTAGGGACCTCACGGTCTGGCGGTTATTCTCCAGCGGTTTGGTTGCCGGACTGTTGTTGTTTGGTGTCCGGGCGGTCTGACGGTTTGTCTCAGGTGACTTGGAGATCGGGCGGTCTGGCGGTCTCCTATGGCGGCTTGTTCTCTCCTTCTGGTGGTTGCCGGGCGGTTAGCCTATTCGTCTAACCGCGCGGCCTGTTCAGCTTGTTTTTGTTAAACCGCTTATACCTGTAATTATTTAGTCTCACATTGCCTATTTGTAATCTCTCTCATCTCCTCTATTCTATAAAAAAGAGGCAATACCTTTGTAATACTTATTTTTTTGAATAATAAAAATGTCTGTTATTCCAATTTCCGGTTTCTACTTGTTTGTTCACACAAAATACTATCATACTAATTTCAAATTTAGAGGATAATTACAATGGATATTAAAAACATTAAACTTAGTCTCCGCTTGGTGTGGTTGTGGCCGTTGTGAATGCGATGGTTATGAACCGGTGTTCGTGAAGACCCGAGCTCACCTTAGCATTTATTCATTTGTGTTGGCGTTGTTTTTCCTATCATACCGGAGCAAAAAAAGCCGCACCAAATGGAGCCTTAAATACATCATCAATTGTTTGTAAATATACACCATGTACAAATAAAGATTGATAAAATGAAATGCGATGTCTAAAGATATGACATTGAATTCCACCTGTGCTTCATAGAGATTAGATTTTAGGCTGGATGTATATGTTATAACAAAAGCATTAACTTTAAAACAAACCATGCTGTATAATATGAAAAGATATTTCCTGTCTTTAAAATTTGATATCTTAAGTACTATGAATAGGCCAAATCTTTATTTTTGGTACCCAAACAAAGTTGGGTCTCATAACATTAGTAGTTTGTGCTTGATAATCAAAATATCGTGGTTATGTAGTATGTGGAAACCAGGCGTAGTTAGTTTTCAATTATTTAGCAAGAAAATCAGAAAAGTATCATTTTGTTAGCAATAATCACAAAAAAACACTTAATCAGATATAATTAGTTCATCTTTGTTATGGGCTTCATTTGACGGAGATGGAGAGGTCATCGGGGATACAAGGGAGTCATGCTCACTAAGAGACGAACTTTGCTCAACCTTAACCCTAGAAGGATCAAAGGAAGAGAGAACTGGAGGATGAGAGAACTTTGATTAATTCTTGCATGCCCATTCATGACCCAAGGGAGCTTCATATATAGCATTGCACAATGTCATGGAACGTAAAGAAGTCCATAAAACTACCCAAAATATTAAAAGACACTAAGAGACGTTGACTCAAAATGAATTTTGTTCGCCGGAGTTCATCGCCACACTGAAGTAATCAATTAATCCAATTAAGAATTAACCGATCAATTAATCAATGCCTTGTGAAGCAATTAGTTAATAACTGAGAGGAAAGGATTCCAGACACGATGCATAGCTGCCCAATAAATTAGGTGTGCCACTCAATGGAGCCCTATTCTCGACAGCTTGCCCCGGATCGTGCAAAGCTTCTTCGATAGGAACGACTGCTGCAAGGAGGAAACATGTGTGGAAGTAGCGCTTAGTCAATGTCGATACCAGAAGCAGGTGAGCAGGCAGCGGGTAGGCTCGCTTCTATCCATAAATGGCGTGTTGCTCGATGAGACAGAGGGTCGTGATACTCGACAAGGAGAAGGCATGCTGCTCTACTGGAGAAAGATGGCTCGGATGTCGTTGGTCTATGGGTAAGATTGACGTGACTTGACGAGCGAGGAAGAAAATGCATGAAACTGGTGGATTAGGATGGCACTCGTAGAACTGAGAGATGGATGCTCACCATTCGTCATGGTGTTGACTTGAGCGCAATAATCTGCCACTTGAATCCAAACATTGAGCTCTTGTCGGTAGAGACGAATCTTGAAATGCAAATATTAGTTCTTCATAGGTAAACCCACTAACCTCTTCCCCATCTTATGTTAGTATGTGTTTGCTATAGGTCAACTCGTAGAACGTGTGTGGCTTTACTGGAGGTGGAGATGACGGATGAGAAGTATGGGATGTGCGCGAGAGAGAGAGATACCAAAATCTCTTACAACAGGACATAGAATAATTGTATTCTTGCGTACTCATTCATGACCCAGGAGTATTGTCTTCACATAGCAAGGAATCAACTTAACATGTTCTTATTTCAGCCCTTGAAACTCTTCGTTTCAACCCTAAGTAGTATTATTTTTTTCAGATAATCAAATATATCATGGTCACGCTTTTTGAAGAAGACATCGTGATCTTTCTTTTCATTTTGATCATTGAAGTGTTATGCTTTCTTGTGTTTTATTTTTACCCCTCTTAAGTCTCATCATATTTGTGTGTATCAAGTATTATCATCATCATTATCCTAACTCCACTATTAGGATAGGCCTATTGAATTCTCAATTTCCATTGATGGTGTTACACCGACTCATGCATACACGCGAACGATTTATATCCATATTACCATAGGTGTTTATTTTATAATCTTTTGATACTAATTTGATCTACCCTTCTACGCGGCATATGCTTACTATCGTCGTTTTGTAATATTTTGATACGAATTTTATGTATCCTCTTGAGGCTTCGGTTGGCGCGGTTGCGGCGGTTGTGAACACAGTGGTTTTGAACCAACGTTCGTTAATGCCCGACCTCACCGTAGGAACTTCGTCCACTTTTATGTTACAAAACTAGTTTTATTTTCTTAGCGGCGGTCATACCATTGTCATGCCAAACATTCCTTATACTTCGGTGTCATTTTTGTCCAAACGGAGCTTAACTAGTATATGAAATCTATCTCAGCATTTTCATTTACAACATACCTGGCTATCAGGAACTTTTCTATTGCATGTCCTCACATCTCAGGAAACAACAGGCCTGTCAAAAATGCAATTTAATTAAAATTGTGTTTTAATTATAAGTAATATCCTATAAATCTCATAGTGTCTTGTGTACTTGGGTTTTTTTGGGCCTCTCCACCTAGAACTAACTGGTTTTAAATTGTATGCTTGAGTTCTAATATGGTATTGAGCAGGCTTGTCCCATGTTCCTCTCTTTCGCCCTCCATGCACCGCGAGTTCTATCACTTGAGTGATGCCTTGTTCACCACTGTGTGTGGGCGTCTTGGATATTTAGTCCCACATTGGATATCTCCATTAAACAAAATACTCAATTTTCTTCCTCTTCTTGGTCTTCTAAACTGCACAATATCTTCATAATCCATCAGGTACTTGGTTCCCAGGGACATGTCAGTTGGGCAATTCATTCACATTTTGACCCGCAGGCTTCATCTGGCACCAGGCAAAGCACTCTTTGTGTTTGTCAACAACACATTGCCTCAAACTTGTAAGCTTTTATGATCCGCACATCTGGCCGTCTATTCAACATCTATTTTTTCGTCCGTCAGAACGAACTTCTCACATCCGCTCATTGTAACTAACCATTTTTTAAGCAGCCAGTCTCGTGGAATCGGTCTACGAATCTTACAAAAACGAAGACGGGTTCTTGTACATGTGCTACAGCAGCGAGAAGGCATTCGGTGGAAAAGTTCGCTCGTGATTTGAGATTCGGATTCCGCCGAGATTTGTTCTCATGCTTATGTTACTGTGTGTAATTGTATTTATTTGTTCTATTGTGATCTTGTATACCTGCATAAAGGTGTGATTGAAGAAGAATCAGTTGACTCTCATTGTTGAGTTAGGGGTGATCTTGAGTGGGTTGACCTGAAAGCCAAACATTTATCATTTTCAACTCGAGCCAAGATCGAGTAAAGTGATTGATTCCAAGTTGAATTTCGAGTTGATTCAAGTCAACTCTGTAAGTTTGTATAGTGATTTTAATGCCCTAGTATATCAAGACTGCACTTTTTTATTCCTCAATACAATTGAGATCCAAACGGATTAACCCTTACTAGGAATTCTTCTTGTTCGAGATGGCTCGGTTCTTCTGATAGTAGTTTGATAACACGGTAAAATACGGGATGTTGTTGTATGAGTGTGATCCATGAGCTCAAGCAGCACTGCATGCACTCAACATAAAACGACTGGGTGCAGGTGACGACGCTACGTTCGTCTTGCATGGTTTCAGGTAAAAAAATGACTACCAGCCATACGTTATTTGTATGTTTTGTGCGTGTTTTTGCTCGGATGTGCCTTTAGTAAACATATATTTGGCGCCATAACAATTGTGCCCACAAACGACAATAGTTTACGACCATCCGACCACGCCGGATGGACCCTGTCGGTTGGTTGAAATTTTATTTGTCTATTTGGAGGTATAAATTGATGCCCCCTTATGTCGAGTTGGATACAAATTAATCCTTATTCTGCTCTAGGTTGATGCTGACCATCGGGCACGATCGGACGTGGGCAACATTCAGTTGTATGACAATTAAAAAAATCGTAGATCCTCAGACCGAAAATATAACGATGCGGAACCAATCGATGTCAATACCCAACTTTAAGTGAAAAAACTTTCATTGTTGGAATAAAAAGCAAGAAGTTTTGGGAGGAACATATATAGAGCTCAAATACTATCCAAAATTCAAATTTCTAATATGAGAATTTTTAGATATTCAAATGATAAAGACTCATAAAGGAACAATCAAGCAAATAGATTTTGAGTTAATAGCTTTGATTAGCACAATTTGCAACACTCCAGCAGTCAACAAAAACAAAAAGGAGACCATAAACCCCTAATAATTCGGATAAAGGGAAGCCCGGTGCACAAAGGCATCCCTACATGGCAAGGGTACAGGAAATGGTCTCACCATAAAGATGAAATGTAGATAAATCTTACCATGCATTTTTGCAAGAGGCCACGACAATTTTAAAAAAATGGGATAAAGCTAAAAATTATGTTGAATAAAAAATATAGCCAGAATCACTCTATTTAATTTATTGTTGTTGAATCAGTGTAGCTTGCGACAATGTAAATTATAATCGGTAATATAAGTTCTTAGTAGCTGAATCCAATCGATGTTAATAAACTTAACAGAACTGATTGATTTCAATTCGATTTTGATTTTAAGTGCGTAAAAATTGAGGTTATTCAGTTTGATTTCGATTTTACGTAAGGCTGAACCAAACTGCTTGGAGACCCTAATTATAAGCATTGGATGAATTGATTTTACTCTAAAATCTAATACCTAAGGTTTTCGTTCCCAATGCCAATTCTAGGGCTTTTGACAATTTGCACCTCCGAAATATGGGATCTTGACACTTTGTATCCCAAAATTTTAAAATTAGCTCTTTGCACCTTCAATTATCGATTTTTGACACTTTGCATTCCAAACCAATATTTAAGGGTATTTAGGTCCGAACAACGCCAAAAATGCTCATTTTGACACATTGTACCCCAAATTATTGGTGCTGCCAATTTTGGTGTTGCCCGGACTTAAATACCTTTGAATTTTTGGCATGAGATGCCAATTTTGGTATTACCCGGACCTAAATACCTTTGAAATTTTGGCATGACATTGCGAAGTCCTAAAATCGATAATTTGGGGCAGTGTAAAGTGCCAATTTTAAAGATTTGAAATGCAAAGTACCAAACCTAAGAGTGCAAAATGCCAAAAAGCCTCCAATTCCAGGTCAAAGCTGTCCACAACCAGACCGGAGTTCATTCTTTTCCGAAAGCCATCTGAAGGGGCGCTCTTGTGTTTCTCTTTGGAAATCGAAGAAGAGAGGCGAAAATGGGCGTCGGATTCACCGTCGGCGTTCTTGGGGCTCTTCTCCTCGCACACGCCGGTTACTTGACCACTCAGTGTGCGCTAAATTCTTCTTCTCCTCCCGATGACTCGAATCTAAAATTAGGGTTTGGTTTCACCTACTAATCCCTATTTCCCATCCGTGCTGCAGATAGAGGCATGCTCAAGATCATCGACGAGGAGTTTTCCGGTCCTCCCGCCGGCGTAATCACTAACCCACCGCACATATTCCATCATCTATTTTGTTTTCTGATGCTTTCGATCTGGGGGGACCTTCTTGTATCTAATCTCGGATATGTGAATTCTTAGGTCGTGATTGAACTGCTCCTGGGATTGCTTCTTTGTATGGTTGCTGGATTTGCAGGTCCCGGGAAGTTCCACTCAATACTACCGGACTCGGAAGAGAACAGGTGCGTTGATCTTTGTCTTCTCCTTGAATCCAACTTTGATGTTGTATGGATAGTGGAAATTATTAGGGATGTCCCTTTCTCAGATTTCTACTTTGTTTATGGAATCTGTTTTCTTATATTTGTGGATTCTAGATGTTTTTCTGTGTTTCAGCCATGAATCAGGAAGGGTTGTTTCTTTCAAATTAGCTATTGAACATCGTTCTAAGATTAAATCTAAAGATTGAATTTTGTAATTCAAGGGCAACCTCTTCTGAATTACGAAGCACGGATACTTGGATGTCATAATGCACAAGTTCTTTGGGATCCTGCTAATTCATGATTCTATACAAGCATTTGTAGTAGGTTGATAAATATTTTGTATCATCCTAAACATATCGTGGAACCTAATAGGATGACCAACAAATAACTCTCCAATAATTTATTACTTGTTTGAGTGGATGTCATACGTGTGATCTTATTACCATAAAGAACAAGGAAGTTTTGGACACTACAAATAGTTTTAGTATCGTTGTTATATTCTTGAATATACTGAGTGTATTCAATTGAGCTATTTGATGGTTCATCTGACTCATCAGTGAAGTAGGATTCACTGTCTTCACTCATATTTGGGTTGATGAAATTATAATATAAAAATAATTATTATATGAAGAGAGTGATAAATGACATAAGACTGAATGGAGGCCAACTAATAAAATATAGGTTAACTGGGAGCTAAAAGAAACATGAGCCAAACACAATCAAAATAGTTCACATACAAAGATCTAATAGAGTTAACATGAAAAGCGAAATAATATTAGCATAAGAAAAATAAGTGACAACATAAACATGTAATCATTGAAGATCCTGCCCGCATGAATTAATCATTCTAAACTCTTCTTATCGCATCTCGTAAGATACCTAACTCTATTTTTTTAATACATATGTCACAAAATAGTAAGACATCGGCTGATTCCCATGAAGCCGATAATCCCTTTTCTCTATGATTAGACATATAAATTGAGTAACACAACAACAATCAAGCATAATGTTAGAAAAAATAGTAATACAGTAACATAATAGTATCATCATATACAATGCATCTCCTAACTTTTTTATAGGTTGAATTTATGTAGGTTTTGAAAACATCATTAATTCTATGATACGGAAACGGAACTAAAACAATAATATTAAACAAGATATTTTACTAGAAGGAAAATCATTCAAAGGATGAATAGTTCATTTGTAAGCATTAACTTTGGAATAAGATCTTGAATTCTCTTTTTCTTGAGCTTTTGAGATCTTATGCTCTTATTTGTCCATTCTCTCTTGTTTTGCTCTCTTCTCCACTCTTACACTATTTACAAAAAATATTTTGTTGTGTTAGAGTGGGAATATTGTTGTGTGCTCCAGGACAATCATGCATGGATTACACCCCTCCCCCATATATATATATATTTTATAAAATAGAATATAGTTTAAGCATGATTTGGGCAGGTAAGCTTCAGAGAATCAAAGGAGATGATTGATTGGAGATGATTTGCTACATGTATGACTTGAGAGATTCAAGCTAGGATAAAGATTTGTTATAAGTGTCTTAAATTCATGTGGTTGAGTCATTTCTGGGTTGATTTGCTAAATAAATTCCAATTTCCATTTTCAATTATGTCCAAACAAAATTTGTTTCTTCTAGAGTTAGTATTGCAATCTTATAAAAAAAATAGAATCCCTTAGTGTTCAAATTGGTGTCACAACTTGGAGGATTCGTGGAGACGACGTGAGTTGCGGTTGCGAAACAGGAGAGATGTGGAAAGCTATTGGGATTTGGAGGAGGATATGCGGAAGAGAACTCGAGAGGTATCGGGAATAGTTGCGATTGAACAGAGAGATATGGAGAGCTATCGGGATGTTTTGTTTTAGGTCTCGAACGCGCATCTTTATCCGCCGACCACAAAAGAAATTCACCGCTGGAAAAGTGTGAAATCTGTATTTTTTGGCGGATGCGGTTGGGTCCGATTATTTCACAAACAGTTTTTACCATCACGGTTGTGTTTTTTAAAGTTGGACCGGGCAAAATAAGTCCCGCCAAACGGAGCCCTAATCTCCTTATGGATCCCCCTCCTACCCAGATATCACCTTTTCATCTTATCACCTATCACTATGACTTGAGCTTCACCGTAACTTCTTCATCTTTTTCTTTTACAGTATCATGGCGTCTACTCTTATGGTGTATGATCCCTCTTTTGGTCTCAGTACTGTCAACAAATTTAATGGTGCCTACTAGCTTCCATGGTTGATGTAATTTCTTTTTCTTGTTGACTCTCACTACACGTGAACATTTTTATTATCCAAAGCTTCCATCATAATGCTTTAGGACGCTGCCAAAAGATGTGGGAATTCCTACATGCGCGTACAACAAGCAACAACAGCACAAGCCTTTATCCCACTATAATGGGGTCGGCTATATGGATCCTTTGTCGCCATTGTGCCCTATCTTTTCCCATAATCTTACTAATGCCTAGGTATATCATGTCTTTCCTTATAGTTTCATTTCAAGTCTTATTGGTTTATCCCTCCCTCGTTTAACATGCCTATTGCCTAGTGAGTAGACTCTCACAACGCCTAGCAGGTGCCTCTAATGGTCTCCTTTGCACATGTCCAAACCATCTTACTCGAGCTTCTCACATCTTCTCTGCAATTGGTGCTACTCCTATCTTATCCCTGATACATTCCGTCCACTTGGCCAATTGGTCTTGATTAATTCCTCTATCAGCATAATTGTAGAAAATCAATCTCTCTCATGTATATGACGTTTAAATTAAGCTCTTCTCCCCGCAGTAAAGTTTTTCTTAGTATCACCTTTTAACTATGATTTGTCTTCTTTCCTCTCCAGATTATTGACTTAATTTTTCATTGCCAATTAAGAAGCAGCACTGCAGCAGTACCAGAGAATGAGTTCATTTCAATTCCTTCAAAATTTCTGTTTCCTTCCATTCAATTGCCTGACACAGCCTCATAGAATAAGCATGAAATCTGAAACCCTAAACCCTGAAGAGACATATCTGTTAAGAGGACCAGAATAACTTGTTCTATTTTTCTTCTTTCATAGAAGGTTCTGCACATTTTTTGAATATTGTGAATCATTGACGGACTGCCCCGATGCAGTCACATAACTTTCATTTATTGTGACTTCGATACACGTATAATTCCAGCTACTTCAATGTTTGTAATAATTTCCTTGAATAACAGGATTGTCAAGTTGCCGTCGAATCTGGACTTCATGATCTTCAATCATCGCGGGAGTGTGCTGCCTTTTGATCCCGAACTCAAGTTGAAAATCTAGAGCTCGTGCGTGCGATCCTGGGCGAATGTTTCTTTCAAGTGTGTTCAATTTAGAACTGCAGAGCTACTTTATTCATGCATTTTCCTCTTTGTTATGTTGCAAGGACTGATAATAGTGTTATTAACTGCACCTTTTAGAGTGGCAATCCTTGTAATGCTTGGTTGCATCCTAGTAAATTTTTTTTTTTGAATTCCCATTTTTGTAACCATTTTTTTTTTATAAATTCTTCCGTTTGTCCAGGCGGAGTTGTTTACCTTTGTTAAGCTATGCATGAGCTTTTTCAGTCTTTATAAGAGAAGCTCTCTCTTTGGTGTAATGTGGGGTTTCATATTTACTCTTTATTCATAGAGATTTTTTCGAGTTCTACAATTTTGAACAAAAATTGCACGAGTTATGTTGCTTAAATTGCAGAATCGTATCAGAATAAATCAGAAAAGTTTCGTCACATTCCGAATTTTCTTTTTTGAATTGGTTTGCCCCTATCTATTATGACAAAAGATAGGACATAATGGCAACAAAGGATCTATATAGCCATCGCTGCTATAGTGGGATAAAGTCTCGAGTGTTGTTGTTCTGTTTTGCCCCTTTCTATCTTTAAAGTTTTTTTTTTTTGATACAATTTTTTTTGAATTTTTAATTAATAAAAAATCTGCACATATAGGCCATCTCGAAAGATTGAAATATTTTTATTCTAATATTCAATAAAGAAATTGTTTTTTAAACAATTTTTTGGGATGTGGACATCTCCTATTATTGGATCACTCACTGAAATGGTGTATATTGGATTCTAAAATCCTGAAAGATTGAAGTATTCTCATGTTACAAATTTCATTATATAATGCTGTTAAAATAACTCATACTCTAGCCATCTTAATTAATCTTTAATTGATTTCTAATTAATTTAAATATGAAACATCTATTTTTTTTTACTTTTAAAGTATTTAAGATGTAAGAATGGGAGTCTTGGGGCACCCGTTGAGGTGTTATCGTGTGACCTTGTGATCATGTGTTCGACTTCATGTAGGGTAAGATTTGCCTATATATTTCACCCTTGTGGTCGGAAATTTCGACGAATCATTGCTGAGCCGAGATGCTTGTGCACAGAGCTGCCATAATATGAAATTTTATTATATATATATTTATACAAGTGACAGGCACGGGCCTTCGGCCATGGGGGCATTCGGCGGGGGTGCGACATTCGGCGGGATGCGACATTCGTTGGCGGTGGGAACGACATTTGTCGTGGGCGGCGATATTTGTCGTGGGCGGTGACATTTGTCGTGAGCGGCGACATTTGTCGTGGAAAGTACCCGCCCGCAACATATACATATGAGTACTCAAAATGATCGTAAAAAAATATAAATCAAGAATATAATTTTTATTTTGTAAAACAAATAATATTTTAACGTTAAAACATTAATCTTTCTTTTGTCATTTCTAACTATAAGCCATAGGTTTATGATACCTAGTATTTTTATTTTTTGTATTTAAATATTGCAAAATTGTGTAATTACCTAAAAGGATATTGACATTATAATATATTAATATAAAATTACGTATATTTTTGTGTAATTATGAATACAACTATAAGAGCAATATAGGGAGATTTGCAATGTTTCATCAAAAATTAATTTTCGTATAATAGTAGAGATAAAAGTATGAGTCGAATGCTATGCATAAAATATGAAAGCATAGAAAATAATAATACTTATTTATACATAAAAATTGAAATCTCCCACTCATATATAACATGGATATTTATCAAAGTATCTAAAAAAATATAGATCAAAAAATGCGTGGGTAGCATACCTATATATTTTTGAGAAATAGGAATGTTATTTCCTTGTAAATTTGGGCCCTTGTTATTTGCTAAACCCAGCTGATCGTGAGTTCTTCGCCACGCCACTTTTCTATCTTCCTCGACCGAGCCATCATTTGAGCCCGGCATAACCGTTCTATCAGCCCAGCGACGCCTCCTCTAATATGTTTGTGCCGAGCCCGACTTCGGCCCTCTCCTCTCAGACGGCTGCTTAAGTAGACGTCGAGCATCACCTCTTGGCAAATTTTTCTTCCCATTTTCATTCTAGGGTTTAGGATTTGTTCCAACGAATTTCGGACTAAAGAGATATTTTATTGACGCATCTCCTCAAATATTAGAATCTGAAGACAAATGTATGCCAATATCTGATATGGGGCCTGTAATGACATCCTACTACAACATGACATTGGTCAATTTATCGACACTTCAATGTCTCATTTTTCTACCCTTAAATTTTGAATCCCCATCCCCAGCTAACCCAGTGGATCGCATATTTTTTTTGTTTTTCGTTCTGATCTGCGAATAACAAAATTATGTATGAGTAATAAAATGGGCAATTGATAAAGTGCATCCTCGAAATATTGGTTTTTGACAAAATGCATCCCGAAAATTTAAAATTGGCAAAATGCACCCCCAAAAGTGAGTTTTCTTGGCAATGTGCACCCTCCCTAGGCAAAAAATGAAATGACCAAAATGCACACTAGTGAGGGTGCACATTGCCAAGAAAACCTACTTTGAGGGATGCATTTTGTCAATTTTAAACTTTCAAGATGCATTTTACCAAAAAATGATATTTCCAGATTGTACTTTCCAAATTACCCTAATAAAATTGTATCATTAATAAACGCCTAAATTTTATTTTAGAATGAAACTAAAAAGAAAGTATTAAGCAAGAAAACAATTCATAGCCCAGGCCTATATCAACGGTCACGATCCGTTCCGTACAATGATCGAAGCATCTCAACATTGCTACATTAGATAACACAAGTAACTCTCTCCGTGCGCGCATCGCCGTAACCCTAGCTCCAGCCTCGCGGCGCCTCTCTGCGAACTCTTTGCTTTTATAATCCCTCCCTCCCCCGGCAGCCATCGCCGCCTTCTTTGACAGGAAATATGCAGATCTTCGTGAAAACCCTAACGGGGAAGACGATCACCCTCGAGGTGGAGTCTTCCGACACCATCGACAACGTCAAGGCCAAAATTCAGGACAAGGAAGGCATCCCCCCCGATCAGCAGCGCCTTATCTTCGCCGGAAAGCAGCTCGAGGATGGACGCACGCTGGCCGATTACAACATACAGAAGGAATCAACCCTTCACCTCGTACTACGCCTCCGCGGCGGCGCAAAGAAGCGTAAGAAGAAGACCTACACCAAGCCCAAGAAGATCAAGCACAAGAAGAAGAAGGTTAAGCTCGCGGTGCTCCAGTTCTACAAGGTGGACGACTCCGGCAAGGTCACGCGGCTCCGGAAGGAGTGCCCCAATGCTGAATGCGGCGCTGGCGCGTTCATGGCGAATCATTTCGACCGCCACTACTGCGGAAAATGCGGGCTTACCTACGTCTACCAGAAGGCGCAAGGTGAGTGAACGCTGTAGGCGGATCGATTTATGTTTTTGGCATTTCTTTGTTGAATTTCGGTATGAAGGCTTGTTGGTTGTTCAGATTTAAACCACCTGTTTTTTAATTCTGTTTTATTTGCCTTTCTAATCATATGATTTTGAAACTATTATTCCAGTCGCCTGATTCTCTTAGATTTCATTTTTGTTGGGTTGATGATGGAATTGTTTTTTTCTGTTTATGATCTTTTTGGTGTTCCTCATATTTGTTTAGAAGAACATGTTTCGGGCAACTGGTTAGGGAATTAAAAATTTTATTCTTTAGTTCCCCCTTGTTTGTTGCTTCCTAACAAGGGGTATTGAAGTCATTGGTTCGCTGAAGATCAAGGTTCCAATTGGCGCGGCGGCGGCGGTCGTGATCTCGATGGTTATGAACCGTCTCATTCGTGACCTCCCTGTCCTCCCCTAAGGAACTTCATCCACTTTTATGTTCAAAACTAGTTTTTTTCCCTTGGTGACGGTCATAACCTTTGTCATACCTAGGGGTGTTCACGAATCGAATCGAATAACTCTTCAATCGAATTCAAATTTGACATAGAGTGCAGAGATTCAGATTCGTTAGAATATTCGGCATCGAATTCGGATTCAAATTTGTCATGAAATGTTGGATTTGAATTTGAGTTTGAATTCAGGTTCGATTTCTGATTCAAGCATAGACTCAAATTTGATTTTTCTGATGTTTAATTATATATAATATTCAAATATAATTATATTTAATATTTAATTATATATATAAATTTATTTAACTATATATTATACTATTCGGAATCCTTCAAATAAAAATAAAATTTTTCGGATTCAAAAGTTATTTGAATCCGAAATTGGATTCAAATTCAAATTTGAATTCGAAAAATATGATTTAAATCGAATCTTCACGAATTGAATCCTAAATTATTCAAGAACTATACTATTATTGAACAATCCTGATCATAGTGTCATACCAAACATACATTCTATAATTGTGGAGTTTTTGTCCAAACTCACCGAGCAAAAACGCCGTGCCAAAAGGGGCCCAAGTATGTTTGTTCAGTTGGTGGCTCGCATGGAACTTGGCTGCTTCCACCATATGGCTAAGCAATGGTTAAAGTTCGGGTTCGCTGCCACAATAGCTCCACTTAGTTGTGTGTGCTCTTTGTGAATGATATTGATGGTGTTAAAAATTTGTTTGCTTAAGGTGGAATGATGTTCAACATGAATAGCTTTCGGATGAAAGAGATTATCGTGGCATGCGAAAGTTTGGATTTGTCCCATCAAATAAATAAGATTTATATTGGTATATAAATTCCATGTGGTTGACCCTCACTCTTGCATTATGGGTTTGAGTAGAGTATTGGTTTAACCTCGGATTTATTTCGTCCAATGTCAATTCCCATTTGCTTGTTGTCCCATGACAATGTAATTTATTTTATCTCTTTGAAAGAGCTGTTTCAAAATAGAGTACTTCCTTTTCAAATCTCCTCATAAGCACATGTTGTGAGCTCACCGTGCTAAGTGGTCATCCCTTTTACCTTCCTTTGCGCACCTTTGCATCATAAAAAGTGAGTTTGGTGTGATTTCATTTCTAATCTCTTGTTATTTAGAATAAAAATATATATAATAGCTCGAGAATTTTTGAATGATTTAATATTTACGAAACATAATAGAGCATTGAGACTTCAATATGATACTAGTGACTGTGTTGATCATATTTCTTAAAAGATATAGATGGTAGTAATGAATTATGAGTAGAATGCATGAAGTATCTAATCAAGAAGATGGATTGATGTTTGATAATGATTATGCAAAATGATATGTAGTTGTGTCTTGCCCTCATTAGGCATGTGCCAACTTCAGAACTCATTTGCGTCCGTGCTCCAAGATCTTTTTGCACCTGGGCTTCAGGATCCCTTTGCACTGATTGCTCCATGACCCCTTTACGTTGCTTGCTCCAGGACCTCTTTACTTTTTGATGCGCCTTGAGCCTTTAACAACATTTGGTTTGCCAAACAATGTTTCAACTTTGAGCATTGGTTCTGGATAATATCAAGCTTGAAACATTTTCTTATATAACTTATCTGAATATTGCATGCAATCTCGTCTAATGTATATGTAAGTTCAGTTCTTTATAGGAGGCTGCATTTAAGCTATGTTTGGGATGATGGTCAATTGGTCATGGTGGTGGCAAAAATTGTTTTCTCACGCCTACCATTGTTTTAGAGACATTTGGTTTTTCGGCGGTGGGAAAAATGCTTTTGTCCGAAAGTTATTTTTAGGTATTTTTGGATAGAAGTGAACCTGCTCACATTTGGAAAAGTTAAAAAGCTCTTACCACATTTTAAGTTTTTCTCTTTTTGTAGATTGACAGCTCCCTTCTTCTGGTTTTATTTTTTCAATGGAAACTTTTATTGACTACTCCAATCCCACCACTGTCTTTCCTGCAATCACATTGTGGATGATTCAGTTGATTGCGGTTAATATATTTTTGTGGCTAATTTTTTGGTTCATAGTTCCAAAGGATCCATATAGCCCACCCCACTATAGTGGGATAAAGGTTTGAGTGTTGTAGTGTTGTTGTAGTAGCATATGACATATGTAACACTTAAAAATGTGTTTGCTATTACATTCATTTTATGCATTTTATACTCATTTTTGGCACTGTATTGTCACTGTAATATTATTGCAGCACTTGATGCATTTACTAATCTGCATCTTCCCACCTTTCTGATATTGACCTAGTAGAGCATGTACCAATGAATAATTGATATTTATTGTTAGTGACATTCATTTAGTAGGGTATGCTAGCTAAAATTCATGAATAGGAGATAAAAGGCTCTATTGCTGTTTTCCAGGCTTTTGGTTTTTTGATACTTGGAAAAGTTTATCAAAAAGGTGTTTTCTAGTCTTTTTGGAAATCAGTGAACGATTCATACTTCCTGAAAAACTAAGAGGAGCTTTCAGTGTTTTCATACTTCTCTTCTCATAACTCTACATCTCCATTCTTCTCCCATTGTTTTTCCTATCACTACTTTATTTAACAGCCGTGATCCCACATTGGTTCCCCACCACTACTTTTTCTGCCGTCATAGCAGTCCCAAACAGAGCCAAAGATACAACGTTAGTTTGTATTTATACTTTATTTTAAAAGCATTTAGTCACTTACAAATGTTAAACTACCAATTCTCAAGTAGACTTATTTTAGGTTAGAAGAATTTTTGGCGGTTGTTTCAAAGACCAAAGGTGATTCCAATTATGAATTCAATGTACGCCATATACTAATAGAATTATGGAGATATATCTTAATAGTATATGGAAAAGATAACCAGAATATATAATTGCCTTGCAAAGAAGTGGTGAATATTTAAAGACACTTGCTTATGACCATGTCCTATGTCGATCTTTTGAGGGTTTCCTCTTTTATGACCAATGATTTCTCTTCCTCGTTTATCATTTGAATCAATCTCAGGTGGCCCCACCTATTTTGATTCTCATCGTCCTCTAGGACTCAAAAAGATCTAGGTTACTAAAGAAGAAAATTTGAGTTACAACATTTGATGATCAAGAACAGATAAGTGATTTTTTCCTTTAAGAAATTATTAGTGTGAATATTTATGAGAGTCTGTACAAATAATAGATCATTTATTAATAAATAAGAATGAAGAGAGTATTTTAGAAAATCATAATGAAAGAATAATGTGAATTCATAAATGTAAGATTTTGGATGTAGATGAGATACCTAATGATATTTGAAGTGTTATGAAAATATTGTATTGATTTGATTGAACATTTTTCTATCCAAGACTGAAGACTATGTATGATGTTAAATGATTAGAGAAGAAATTTTTTTTGTACCTATATCTAAAAATAATAATAATAATTGTGTTTGTCACTTGCTAATTATGGAAGAATTTAATTTATGATATGCAATTAAGCTACTTCACAGTCTTCTAGAACATAATCTTACATAAAATTAATGTTAGATTCAAATATTCAATTTACTAAGTTATTTTAACATAATAAATAAAAATGTATAAAGATACAGGTGATGTTGAGCTATGTTCACGCTTGTTGGTCTCAATTTGAAACTAAGAATTTGGTTCTCACACTGGTGTTACAGATTAAGGCTTTGCTTGTTTAGATGTTTTTTTTTCCTTTGCATTTTGTTAGAAAACCCAAAAATTATTTTTTGCTTGTTTGAACAGCCTCTATTTGGCACCGTCAATCACACAAAACATCATTTTATAAAGATTTCAATTGTGGGACGGAGTTCTGTTCAATAACATTGTTTTATCTTCGTCTCCATCTCAAATTGTCACCACCCTCCCAAGCAAGCCCTAAAATGAGTGTAGGTGGTCTCTATTTGGGGCGGTGTTGGCTGTGAGAAAACTTCTATTCACACCGCCACTATTGTTTTTATTAGAAAAGCCCATGTATAAAGGCCCATAAAGGCCCAAGTGTATTCTCTCTTCTTTAGTCCCACATCTTGTATAGGATTGTTTCCTCTCTTCTCTTCTCCTATATAATTGTATTCTCTCCTTGTATTTACTTACACAAGCAATACATACACGTTTTTGGCTTCTCTCAACATGGTATCAGAGGCAGGTTCCGATCTCTAACCGTCCTGTTCGCTTGTTAACCGCTTCTACCCGCCGCCTTCCTGCGGTCTGCCCTGGCGGTTTCCTCCTTGCGGTTTCCTTTTCGCGGTCTCAGCGGACAGTCCGCTTTCTGCTGTCTATCCGCCGCTCCTCGCTAACTGTCCGCGGCCTCTGCGGACAGTCCGCTGCCTCTCTCCGTGGATCCAGGTTCTCTCCTCTTCCCACCTTTTTATAGTTTTTCTCTTCTCTATCCCGTGGACCCCACCCCTCGCGCGTCTCGCCGGTCTCCTGCTATATCCGCGCGGCTTCTCTCCTATCCGCTCGAGTTCGTCAACTCGCGGCCTCTCTCTCCTATCCGCTCGAGTTCGTCAACTCGCGGCCTCTCTCTCCTATCCGCTCGAGTTCGTCAACTCGCGGCCTCTCTCTCCTATCCGCTCGAGTTCGTTTACTCGCGGCTTCTCTCTCCTATCCGCTCGAGTTTGTTAACTCGCGGTCTCCTTTTTCTCTCCCGCTCGAGTTCGTCAACTCGCGGCTTCTCTCTCCTATCCGCTCGAGTTCGTTTACTCGCGGTCTCTTTTCTTTTGTTCGCCGACTTCCTGCGGCCTCCAGACCGTGCGGTCTGTTCCTTCCCGCTCTGGTCGTGGCCTGTCTGGCTGCTGGTGTTCGCATCGTGACCGTGCGGGTTCTTTCTCCCGGCCTTCTCTCTCGCTGCTTCGGTTTGATCCTAGTCGCCGCGGTCTCCTCCCGTCTCTGCGGCCTGTCTCTCCAGCGGACCCCTGCCTGGTCGCGGCGGCCTCCTTCCAAGTCGGTGCGGCTTGTCTTCCAGGACTATGGGCTCCTCTGTTGACTCCACCGGCCAGGCCGCTAGTCCGCCAGTAGACCGCCCGACTTGTCCTACCGACCTGCGCGATGAATTACGCATCACTACCATCTCTCTCTCCGGGAAGAAAAATTTTCTCCCTTGGGCGCATTCTGTGCGTCGGGTTCTCCAGGCGAAGGGTCTCCTGTCTTACCTCACCCAGGCTCCTCCGGCCCCCCCTACGGACGATTGGCTCCGCAACGATGGTCGTGTGCAGACTTGGCTCCTCAACTCCTTGGATGGTGAGCCCTATCAAATGGCCATGTATCACGAGACGGCCAAGTCTATATGGGATGAGCTGCACTCACTCTATTCCGGCAAGGACAGCCTTCAGCACCTCTACGACATCCTCACCGATCTCGTGGCTCTCGACGCCGGTGGCGCCCCGGACATGACGTCGTTTGTTGCTCGGGCTAAGACTTTGGCCGAGGCCTGGATTCTGCACCAGCCTTCAACCAGTGATCATGCTGCCCAGCGCGCTCAGAAGGAGGCGGTTTGCATTGCTATTATGATGGCCCGTCTTCCGCCTCACCTTCAGACTATCCGGACTCAGGTTCTGGCCTCTCCCACCGTTCCATCCCTTTCTGAGATATGTTCCATGCTCCTCCGCGTGACGCCTCCTCCAGATGCTCCTGCGCCGACTTCATCGGCCCTTCTTCAGCAGGCCCCTCCGCCCCTGCTTCCCTTGCCTCCCGCTGCTCGTGGTGGCCGCTCAGGCTCTCGGGGCCGCGGGCGTGGTGGCAGGGGGCGGCCGAAGTGTTCCTACTGCGGCAAGGACGGCCACCTTGAAGCAACCTGTTACCGCAAGAATGGCTATCCTCCTCGACCAACGGCTTCGGTGGCCGCAGATGCCTCCTCTACTGCCTCTCCGGATCTCGAAGCTGTCCGCCTCCAGCTCCAGCACCTCCAGGGACTGCTCAACCCGCCTCCTGCTTCCCTGGCCTCCACCTTCGTCTCCCAAGCAGGTACGGCTTGTCTCTCCACCGGTCCGACCTGGATCATGGACTCCGGTGCCACTCATCACATTACGTCCCAGCAGCCTGCCACATACTCGGACTCTCCTCATCCGCGGTCTATCACCGTGGCTAACGGGGCCCGTGTTCCCGTCTCCGGATCGACGGACATCTCTCTCAGCCCGTCGTTTCCTCTCCGCTCGGCTCTTCATGTTCCGAGTTCCCCCTTCAATTTACTTTCTGTTGGTCGCCTTACTGCTGATCTGGATTGCTCTGTCATATTCACTTCCTCTTCTTTTGTCATACAGGATCGCAGGACGCGGACTACCATTGGTAAAGGCGGATTACGGAACGGGCTCTACCTTCTCGACACACCTCCTACCATCCTCTCCTCCGTCTCCTCTGTCTCCTCCACCGAGTGGCATCGCCGTCTTGGCCACGCTCCTCTACCTGTTCTCCAGCGGGCTCTCCCTGATATCTCCCTCCATCCGTTTCAGTGTGAATCTTGTATCCTCGGCAAGCAGCCGCGTTCATCTTATCCTGCTCATTGTACCCGGAGCTCTGCTCCGTTTGATTTATTGCATTCTGATGTATGGGGACCATATAAAACTACTAGTATTTCTGGTTTCCGGTATTTTATTACTTTCATTGATGATTATTCTCGCATGACGTGGTTGTACTTACTTCGTGATCGCTCCGAGCTTCCTCGCATTTTCCGAGCCTTTGTCGTTGAAACTCGTACCCAATTTAACACAACTATCAAAACTGTGCGCACTGATAATGCTCGTGAGTACACTGGCCACGACTTCGCTACTATCTGCTCTGAGTTCGGAATTATCCACCAAACCTCTTGTGCCTACACGCCTCAACAAAACGGCGTTGCCGAACGTAAAAACCGTCACTTACTTGATGTAACTCGCTCCCTCATGCTTCAAATGCATGTGCCCAAGCATTACTGGAACTTTGCGGTCTCCACGGCTTGTTTTCTCATCAACCGTCTCCCCTCCTCCGTCCTCCAATATGCTACTCCGTTCAGCCTGTTGTTTCCCTCGACTCCGGCTTTCCCTCTTCCGCCCCGTATCTTTGGCAGCACTTGTTATGTCCACCATCTGGGCCCGCCCTCGGACAAATTGGATCCCCGGGCTGCTAAACACATATTCGTGGGATATTCCCGTACTCAGAAGGGGTATCTCTGTTATTCTCCCGTCACTCGGAAGCTCTCCGTCTCTGCAGATGTCACCTTCCGCGAGACTCAACCATTTTTTTCGGATTCTCTCACTACTCCTCTCCCTTCGGCTCCTTTCCCTCCTTCCATCCCACGACCAGTTCTCCCCGTTACAACGCCGCTGCTACCGGTTCCACCAGCACTACCTCCTATTCCCCCCGCACCACCCATCATCCGGGTCTATACCCGTCGCCCCCGTTGCTCTACGGCCCCCCTGCAGTCCGCCTCAACCATGGTTACTCCGCGCCCGGCAGATCAGGTACAGACATCCACCGCTCATCCTCTGGCTCACTACGTCTCTCTACATCGCCTATCTCCCCATCTTCACGCTTTCGCTACTTCTCTTTCCTCGGTTTCTGTTCCTAATTCTGTGCAGGAGGCGCTCGAACATCCTGGCTGGCGGGCTGCCATGGAGGAGGAAATGGCTGCTCTCTGGACTAACCAGACCTGGACTCTCGTCCCTCTTCCTCCCGGTCAGAAACCCGTTGGGTGTAAATGGGTCTTTGTGATTAAACATGCTGCTGATGGCACTATTGACCGCCTAAAAGCCCGCCTTGTGGCTCGTGGCTTCACCCAGCAGCAGGGACTCGACTACGAAGAGACTTTTTCCCCGGTGGCCAAACTAAATACAGTCCGGGTTCTCCTCTCTGTTGCAGTACATCGCCAGTGGCCCCTACTTCAACTGGATGTCAAAAATGCGTTTCTGAACGGTGATCTCCAGGAAACAGTGTATATGCAACAACCTCCCGGGTTTGAGACCACGGGGGAGTCTCAAGTCTGCCATCTTCGAAAGGCTCTTTATGGTCTCAAACAGTCCCCCCGGGCATGGTTTGACAAGTTCAGTAAGGCCCTCCGGGAGATTGGTTTTGCTCGAAGCTCAGCCGACTTCTCGCTCTTCACTCGTCACCGATCTACCGGGACCGTCCTTCTGCTAGTCTATGTGGACGACATCATTATTACCGGGAACGACTCAAATGGAATACTGGCAGTCAAACGTCATCTGAGCACCGTTTTTCAAACAAAAGATCTGGGGCCCCTTCGGTACTTCTTGGGCCTAGAAGTTGCTAGACGGCCAGATGGTTTGGTCCTTTCTCAGCGAAAGTACTGTACTGACCTTCTTCATGATGCGGGTTACTCAGGCTGTAAGCCAATTGACACCCCAATGGATGTCAATCACAAGTTATGCGCGCAGGCCTCTGACTCAGATATCCTACTGGAAAATCCAGAATACTACCGTCGCCTAGTTGGAAAATTGATATACCTCACAGTAACCAGACCAGATATCTCCTTCGCTGTTGGTATCGTCAGTCGATATATGCATGCCCCCAGAAGCTCTCATCTTCAGGCGGTTGAACGTATTCTCAGATACCTCAAAACGGCTCCTGGGCAAGGACTGGTGTACAAAGTCTCTTCTTCCACTCCTACTCTGGTAGCATACTCTGATGCTGATTATGCTGGGTCCCTCGATGATCGAAGGTCCACCAGTGGCTTCTGCACGTACTTTGGAGGACACCTGATTACCTGGCGGAGCAAGAAACAAGCGGTCGTTGCTCGATCATCAGCTGAGGCAGAATACCGGGCGATGGCATCAGTGGTGTCGGAACTAACGTGGCTTGAAAGCCTTCTCACCGATCTGGGTGTAAAGCTTCCTTCACCGGCTCTTCTCCTCTGTGACAGTCAAGCTGCTATACACATTGCCAAGAACCCAGTCTTTCACGAGAGAACTAAACATATTGAAGTCGACTGCCATTTTATCCGGGAGAAGGTTCAACTAAAGAAGATCGACCTCAGACATGTTCCTGGTACTGAACAAGTTGCGGATGTCCTCACAAAGGCCTTGTCAAGTACCCTCTTCTATCAATGCCTGTCCAAGCTTGGTGCATACGATTTGTACGCTCCAGCTTGCGGGGGAGTATTAGAAAAGCCCATGTATAAAGGCCCATAAAGGCCCAAGTGTATTCTCTCTTCTTTAGTCCCACATCTTGTATAGGATTGTTTCCTCTCTTCTCTTCTCCTATATAATTGTATTCTCTCCTTGTATTTACTTACACAAGCAATACATACACGTTTTTGGCTTCTCTCAACAGTTTTGAAGGTGCTTTGTAGTTAAATGGAGGGTGATAAATTGAGGGTTGCATTTGTAGTTATAGGAAAAATGATTGTTGCAACTTGCAAGTGAAGATATGTTTGCATACCAGTTAAAAATAGAGATTATTTTCACTATTTCGCAAATTATTGCCCTGATTATTTTTAATAACAATTGTTGAATGTATATATCTGCAAGAATATTATAAACTATTATGTAATGATCAGATATCTTAAAATTAAATTAGGCATTTTTTTGGAAAAAAATTTGTTGCTTCAAAGCTCAAACAAATATGTACATCACTCAAACAATTTGAAAATATGCATACTACATATTAGATTTGTATAGTTTGACGGCAATTGAGTCATGCTTTGCAGTCATTTCATCAACACATGCTCTCATGCCTCTAACATGATCTGCATTTAGGGTCTGTTTGGCGCAGCTCTGGCGGCTGAAAAATCTCTATTCCAGCCGCCAGAGCTGTTTTATATGTGTTTGGGACAGCTCCTTGTGAAGAGCTTTTCAATCCGCCGGAGCTGTTTTGTAGTTTTTCAGAAATCTCCCGCTCCCCAGCTTCTGCTCCCGCAAAATAGCTTTCTCTCTTACAAGTTTTGGAAATCTAATGGTTTCTTCAGTTAGAACATGCTCAGAGGCCGGACGGCCTTCCTCCAGCGATTCCGAGCCCCGGACGGCATTCCTCGGCGATTCCGAGCCCCCGACGTCCTTCCTCCGGCGATTCTGAGCGCACTTCTGCACAGAACAACCAAACACTCTGCACCTTTTCAAAACTGCTCCCCAAAGATCTATTTTAAAACAGCTCTATCCGGACAGCAGCTTTTCAATCCGCCAGAGCTGTCCCAAACAGAGCCTTAGGCTCCGTTTGGGGGGGGGGGGACTTATTTAAGGTCCGGTTTATATGATCGTAACCGTTTGATTGGTGAAAATAAGCCCTCCAAACGGTGCCTTAATCTTACATTAGTTGCATACTTGCATTCTCTTTTCTACATTAGATAATATTGCAACAAAAGCCTAGATAACAAAAAAAAAAGTTCAACAAAAAATAAATAATATTGCAGTAAATGCGGATAACAAACGTAGATATAATTTCATAGAGAGCTAAAAATACTCATGGGTAGCAAACAACTCAACAGACAGTAAAAAACAAGTTCAACATACAAAAAAAAAACCATGATTGAAACATAAATAGCTCTGTTTGGGGTGGCGGTGGGAAAACACTCATCGCCCTTTTTGGTTGTTGGATGAGTAACTTTTTTAGGAAAGGTGTTTTAGAGGTTTTTTGAACAGTCGATCCAACATATAGCTTAATAAAAATCGTTTTCTCTAATTTCAATTTTTTCTCTTTTACTTGATGTTTACGAAAGTCATGCCCCTATTATTCACGATCCGTCTTTATTTCTTCTTGCTGTTACAAATGTTTTCTTCTCTCATTTGTGATTCCTTGTTCATTTGTTGACTTTGGTTCTTTTATAATTTGTTTATTTAGGATTTATATATTATTTATTTATTTATGTGAAAAGTGATTATCATAAAATATCTTATTATTATATAGCTAAACAACTATTATCAATATAAAATTGTCCTTCCAATAAAAAAAAAAGTAAAAACACTTTTTTTGAAAAGTACTCAAATGAAGTTTTGTAAAACAGTCACAACTTCTTCAATCCACAATGAGAACACAAGTTCAATTGACTCAAAACTCAGCAAGAGGCCAACAGTTCTCTGCTTCCTGTCAGAAATAACGCACATTTGATCCAGCCAAAAAACATATCCAGAAAGAACAAGAAATGGCCGGCGAAGATCGGACGGGAGAGGAGGTTTTTGCCGAGCTCGAGAGAGGCTTTATCGCCAAGCTGGTTGCTGGATGAAAGAACAGTTATTGGGAGAGCAAAGATTTTTTAGTCAGGCTGCGGTAGGGCTGCACGCTGAAGTTGCGAACAGGAACTAATGAGAGTGGGTCGCTAACAGCAAAATGCCTCGGGTTTTTTCTGCTGCGTTCAGATCAGGGGCGAAAAAACAAACACGGATGGTGTGTTTGCATTTCAAACAGACTAGGGCCTCGGTGGCCGGGCGGCGTGGATGAAATCCGTGCTTATTTCCGCGTATTTAGCGTCGTGGCGGATCCCCATCTCCCGGCCGCGGTCCCGCCAAATGCATGGAAGATCCAAGTTGTGCTAACTTATCCTGACTTTAAGAAAGATACTCAAAATTATTTCTAATTTATGATGCATGTGATTAGTTCATTTTAGGTATTTTATTGCTACAATAAATTGATAGATTTAATTTATAACAAAGATAATACACACAAAATAATAATAATAATAATAATAATAATAATAACACCCATATTTTAATATACAATTCCTATAATAGCATCCCTGTCCTACCCTCACATTGGGATGCCCACCATTGATCCCCAAGTAAGGTTTAACCTTTGGTATTTATATGGCTCTTTGCCCTTGTCTTCAGTAGATGAGAAAAAAGAGACTATGAGCCACACCACCCAAACATGCGCACACAGTGGCGGATCCAGGAATTTTGTAATGGGGGGGCACAATTTTTTTTTAAAAATTGAAACAACAAGATAATGCAAATTTTTTGACATTTCAAATTCATACAAAACTACATTTAATTCACCAAATCCGAAAATACAAAATTACACAAGAAAATTACATTTGCCCACGACGAGTCTTCATTTTTTGAAAACGATCGATAACATCATCGTCACGGACTTTCAAAAATTCATCTCTCTCAATAAAAGTAACTAGACAATCATTCAACATTTGATCATCCATACTGTTGCGCAACTTGTTCTTGACGTAGTTCATGCCCGAGAACACTTTTTCTATACTTGCAGTAGCCACCAGAAGAATTAATGCAAACTTCAAAAGCTTGTAGATCGGTTGATAAGCAATATGTTTACCAGTTTCAACAAGTTTCGTGGAGAGATGACCAAGATCCTTCAAATCAAAAAATCTTGCATCGCTTCTCATCTCGGCAATGAAGTTGTCGAGCTGAAAATCTAAATTAAACATCTCCAAACTTGAAAAATCATTTGAATAAAACTCAGCAAGTCTTATCACTTTTTGTTTGTCAAAACTATCAAACGAGTTAATTGGATTTAAGCAAGCCATACAATGAAGCAACTCCATGCTCACTTCATCAAACCGATTGTTAAGCTCTTGTAGTTGTAGATCGACGACTTTTAAAAATATTTGTACTCGATAATGATGCAAATTTGTGTAGTCTTCAACAAACCGTCTTGATCTTCCTCGAGGTATATACTGATCATCCATATTGGGAATATGAATCTTATGTTTGCCGCAAAAAAATAAGATCTTATTTAATAATGTGTCTCATCCATCATCTCTTAAGCTTTGCAACTGTTTTTTTGTCAAGTTAACAAAAGACATTGCATTAACAATGTCTTGATCTTTTCTTTGAAGAGCTAGATTTAACTCATGAGTGTATCCAAATATAGTGGTCATTACGTGAAGCATTAACACAAAGTCAAATGATTCCAATGCAAACAACACACCCTGTGCCTTCACTCGATCATTTGCTTTACTCTTCCCAATTGTCAAAAGTGTAGCGACCATATCAGGATATAATGAAATAATATGCATTAATGTTCTGTGATGTGATCCCCAACGAGTATCTCCAGGCCGACTCAAACGAAGCTCTTGATTCAAACCTGATCCAGTTTTCAATTCACCATCTTCTATTGCCCTGGCAACCTTTTGAACTAGACTTCTTGGGTTCTTTTAGAGCTTGAAATTTTTGTAATGCTAGCTGATGAGCGCTATTAATCTTTCCTACATGTTTTTGGAATCCTTCAGGTTTGTTCCATGACTTATATCCTCCACCAGTGACAAAAGCATCACCTCCAACAGCAGTAGTTGCAGCATCATTCTTGAACAAGTAACACACAAAACAAAATGCGGCATCCTTTGCAACACTATACTCAAGCCAATCATACATATCAAACCAAGCAGCAACAAACTGACGATCCCGATCTCCCATTTTTCTCTGAGGAAAAGAAAAACCTTTTGGTTGGCATGGACCTCTTAATATATATGTTTTCCTCACGACCTCTTGATCCTTTAACAGAAAGGTAGATATATTTTTTCTTAAACCTGGATCATGTGGAAGCAACTCTACATCATATTCACAACCAACAACAATATCTTGAGTTGGCATAGGGGATACGTTTATAATATCTTCGGATGGAGAAGGGGCAATCTCCTCATTTTCACTCTCATGCGGTGATGACAAATGAGACTCTTTAGATTTTAACTTCTTTTGAAACATAGACGCGATGAGACTAGTTCTCTTCTTCGGACCCTCCATTTTCACTTCTAGATCAAGTTATAAAATAACATTAAAAATTTGCAAGATTATTGAATAAAAAGGTTTAACAAAAATCTATATACTCCGCTTGACCCTTTACCGGTCAATACTACAGAGTATCCTTAAAAACATTCATCACAGAGTCTATCATGCTTTGCTTAGCCACTAGTTGACTAATACCTCAAAGCACATCTAAAATATATAACAAATAAATACAAAATAAGATATAGATGATGAGAGTTACCTTTAGAGGAGAAGCAATAAATCCAATTTTGTAGTTTTCTTTGCTACAAATTTTTCTGCAATAACAGAATGAGGAGATTCATTATATGTAAGTAGAGAATAATTTTTCTACAATAACAGAATGAGGAGATTCAAGCAATAAATACAAAATTTTCTGCAATAACAAATCATACTATGCGTGACTATTGCAATTTCTGTCTCTTTTTCGGGTAGAAGTGCTCCTCACTGGAGAAGAATGAGAGACATTGGGTCTAATGCATTAAGGCACCCTCATGAAGAAATACAAATGGTTAATTATGGAAGAATATCCAAATAAGAATCTAGGACACGTGAACACCTGGATTCTTAAGAAAAGATAATCTTTTTTTTGCAAGAATATCCAAATATTTTCTAACAATAAATCAAGCATTTAGACATTAAGAAGACCAGGGGCTGTAAAATCTAAGGTAACCGAGAAGTAGAATTTAGAAATTAACTTAAGCACTTCTCAATTTGGAAAAACTGAATGGAATCCACACAGGTAGGGAAAAAGACAGTAAAAATTAAGCTTAAGCTGAGGAACAGTCTCTTAACATTTAACAAGCTCATCGCTTAAAGAATGGGAAGTGTCGAAGTTATTGTGGCCACTGGCCAGGATAGCAACGCTCACTAGGTTGGCTATTCTGCAATATCATAGAATCACACATATAGAACATATTCAAAATGGAGTGTTTATTGGTCCCGATGAAGTTTATATCTACGCCGTTACAACCTCATAATTTTAGCTTGTGGCTCAATGTATGAGTCATGTCGAGTGTCTCATCAACTGTGCCAAGCTAATCTCGTCAGTTGAGGACATCTTTGGCAAGGGAATTTCTGGCCATATATAATTATCTCAACACCAATAAACAACTCAGTTGTAAGAAATATTTACATGACATTTCGTCTTCCAAGAAAATAAGAATATTTAAATAAACAAGGGCAAGTCTGTGACTCTCAAGCTAACTTGTTGAGAAAACTCCTCAATGATCAAAGGTTAGCCTTCAAAACATATATGGATAAGGGCATAAGGCTATCCAAACGATGCATGAAAAACTCTCAAAAAAATAAAGGAAATAAATAAGGATGTAGCTCAGATGAATGCTAAACTAACATAAGAGTTAAAGCTCAATGTTTACTGATTTTTCATTCTAGAAATTAGGATTCTGGACTGAAATTTCAGTCCAGAAACCTGATTTCTGGACTGATTTTTCAGTCCAGAAATCAGGATTCTGGACTGAAATTTCAGCTCAGAAAATGTCCTATTGGAAGAAGAAGAAAAAGAAGAAGAAGAAGAAGAAGTTACCAGCACAGAGGAGCACCGGTCTGAGCGATCTGCGGAATTTTGGGGGGGCACGGAAGAGGATACCAGCACGGAGGAGCCGAGGAGATATCAAATGGCGATTTGCGGAGCACCTAGGGCACGAGAATGGCGGAGGGGGGTAAAAATCGCGAAATTTTTGGGGGGGGGGGGGGGGCACCGGTCTCAGCGAATCAGTCTAATAAAATTTTACAAAATATTTGGGGGGGGGGCACGTGTCCCTGTGGCCCCTCTGTAGATCCGCCCATATGCGCACACCACATCAGGCCGGGCCTTTGGCGTGGCCGCACGACCGTAGTCATGAGTGCCGTTTTGTAATGTTCTAAGCCTCGTTTGGTTCGGAAGCCACCCGCGCGGAGGCTACTGATACTTTGCTAATCACTACAGTATTTCCGCTCCTTTATTTAATGCTACATATTTGTCCACCATAAAATGCTGCAATCGTGCGATTCGTAGTTCCGGAAGTACAAAGCGACTTTGTACCTCGTGATTGATTTTGAAGCAGTTAACTTCATAGGAGGGAGACAATATTAATCTTATGGCAACACGAATATTTGCCTCCATCTATCTTCCCATTAGAAATATTATGCACAGCCTTCTGTGCTTTAGTTTGTAAAAATAATAAAAAATATATATGCAATTTTTCAAAGATGGGTGGGTGTCTTATGAGTTGTGTTAACAACCCAGAAATAGTTAGCTGCACCCCAAAATTCTTAAGAAACACCCCGTATTTATTCTCCCTCGATTTCATTAATCGCACGCCAAAATTTCTCCATTCCTTTCAATTGCGAAACCCGAATTGCAGCGAATTTTGCATGTGCCGCCCCCTGCCACCATAAGCCGTGATCCTCTCCGCTCCCTACCGCCAGCATCGTCTTAGCCGCTGAAGCTGTCATCTTATTCATCTGCAATCCCGCCGCCGACGCCCAAGCCTGCAATTTTCAGGTCTCCTCTTCAACCACTTTTTTTAAAAATGAGGACTGAAAAAGTTAAAAAGGAAATTTGATGGTATCAAGGAGTTATGCCAAATGTAAGCAATACAATTCTTACCAATTTTTTATTTTTATTTTGACGTTAAGATTGTTTTCCAGCCACTTCCAGGAAGGAGATTAATCACGTTTTGAACATCAATTTTATTATTAAACGAGTCCCTCCGGCAGTCTAAAATGGCAACAACATTCGAATGACACTTGTTATCCCCCTTATCATTTGCGGCGAAAAATGATTTTGTAAGACGAACGTCAAGCAACGACCGTGTAACATGGAATCTTGAATATCTCATCACAATTTAAGTTTAATTTCTTATACAGCATGAAAGACGTGAAAAAATTGCTCACAATGTTCATGATAATTTGCGCACATTGCAATCTTACATGATAACTGTGGAAGTTCCTCGAACAGGAGCATAGGCAAAACTAAATAGAAACACACCCAAGCAAAGGCCACGCAGTGTGTAGTCATGGACGAAATTAGTTATGGAAGCTAAAACAAATGATAACTATTGTAGAACATGTGAGTGAATGTTCTACACATACAATGCAAAATTTTGACATGTATAGGATGGTTGTAACTTTTATTTCATAGATAGAATTCAAGAAAGAAGTCTGAAGACGCGGGACTCAGACAGTTGATGGGGAGATCGCTGCAGCTAAATCACTTATGTTCACCCCAAAAAAAGACATGGACCGCCATGATAATGTTCTCTAGGTGGTGAGGGGCATGAATTGAGGAGTAGAGTGCATGCACTGTTAAAATGGATACATATAAAGGAAGAGAGGCCACATTTGCTTTGTGTCCTAGGAACCTCACACATGAGGAATTCCAAAAAGGAAGGATCATTGACAGTCATGATGCGCAAAAGTAAGGCATTATGTGAGAACGAAGAAGAGACGAAAGAAATGCTACGAGTAAGTATCATGCTCGCCTCAATGACACCTCTTCTAGCCGAGATTGGCAAAGAACAATGGGTTCTTATGTCGGACGCCCACCATTGTAGTGTTTTTTTTTTTGAATCCAGTCAATGCATGCTGAAAGACAAATAATGGGCTAAGAACAAGTGACAATAGATGTTGTGGTCACCTCCAAAAAGATGAGTGCTTTAGGCTATGTTTGGGAGGACTTATTTTCATCGGTCAAGCGGTTACGACCGCATGAACCTGACCTTGATTAAGGTCCATGCGATCGTAACCGCTAGACCGATAAAAATAAGTCCTCTCAAACGGAGCCTTAGTTGACACAAGTGCAACTGATTTCTTGGTAGCCAAGATGTTGTTGAAAGAATATGATTGTCCATTAAAGTAGAACAAACAAGACTCAATTTTTTAAATGCCTAGGAAGTTCAGCAATTGGTGTTGCACCAGATAAGGAAATACATCTTGGAAGATGGAAGAGCAAGGTATCTATTGGGGTTATTCCCTTTGAAGACTAGGGTATTTTTTGTTGGGATCCAAAGGCTCATTTATTTAGGGCGCTGCTATCCGCACTGCAGTTTTTGCTATTCGCACCGCACTTTCTCCTAATTTTTCGTGCTTTTTGAAAATACGTCTTGTACGTGCATTTTTTTGGAAAAGTGTTCAACACGAAAGTTATAGATCTCGACGATATCTAAAACTTTTGTGTTAAAACACTTTTCCTAAAAATGATTGTGCAAGACATACTTTGGAAATACGCCCAGATTTCGCGTCTTTTGGAAATACGCCTTGTACGTGCATTTTTAAGGAAAAGTGTTCAGCACGAAAGTTGTAGATCTCGTCGAGATCTACAACTTTCGTGTTGAACACTTTTTCTAAAAATGCAAGTACAAGACGTATTTCTAAAAAACACGAAAAATTAGGAGAAAATGCGGTGCGAATACTCAAAACTGCGGTTATATATTGTTTTTTTTAGAAGAGACAATTCTCTGCCATTTGGATGAACATACCGTTAGCTATTTTTTCTTAATTAATAACTCGCACCTGAATAATGAATAAAGTCAATGCATATATTTTCAAATGGAAATGTTCACAGTGCAGGCCGGCCATAGCCTTATAAATACCTCTCTTCTCCCAAAGAAGCTTCACACCAAACTACTAAACAGCAATGGCTTCCAAGTCTTCTCCTCTGCTTCTCCCATTATTAATCCTGTTTCTCTCAGCACTTCTCACTGCTCGGGCTGACCCGGACATCACTTCCGACTTCATCGTCCCCCCGGGAGCGCAGCTGAATTCCAGCCTCTTCACGCTCGCCGGGCTGAACCAGACCCTTTCGGGCGGGCCCAAGAACACCTCCCTCGAGATCACGAAGGTGAGCCAACTCGAATTGCCGGTGCTCGCCGGCCAGAGCGTCTCCCTCGCCATCCTCCAATTCGCTCCGAACGGGACGAATCCTCTCCACACCCATCCCCGCTCCGCCGAGCTCCTGCTCCTGCTGCAGGGAACACTCAGTGTTGGATTTGTTGATTCAGGCAACAGGGCCTATACACAGGTTCTTTATGAAGGGGATGTGTTCCTATTTCCCAAAGGACTTGTCCATTTTCAGACTAATTTGAGCCCAGAGCTCCCTGCAGTTGCTGTTTCTGCCTTTGGGAGTTCAAATGCTGGGCTGGTCTCTCTGCCTAAGGCTCTTTTTGGGAGCGGGGTGGGTGAAGGGGTGCTGGCGAATTCGTTCAAAACCGATGCCACGGTCATCGAGACCCTTGTTTCGGCGAATATGGGTTGATGTCTACCGGCAATTGAATACGGGTTGGTCTAGTTGTTCTCGATCTCACGGTGTTGACAGGAACGTCATGGGTTTGATTCTTACAATTTGTGAGTTTTGCCTATTTATTTAATAGTTTATTGTTTGATTGATTGTTGTTTGATTGATTTTTCTTTAATGATGTAGTAATTGATGTTTAATGTTTCCAATGTAACGATGTTTGTGAATTTACCGAAAAAATGAAGTTTTTTTAGAGCATTTTTATGATGAATCCAATCATATATCTATTGACTAGATATTCATTATACCAAACGAGTAACAGTGCACGGGGGGAACTCCCGTGCCGCCGCGATAGTACGTCGATTACATTGGTGTCGCGGCGCGACGAAGCTCCCTCTGCTCATTGTCCTGGAGCACATTAGAAGATTGACCGACATTCGGAGTATTGAACTCTGGTGGTGCGAGTGAAGCCGCCCTGCGACACTGTCGTGATATGGGTACTGTCGCGGCGGCATGATGCTCCCCCGTATAGTGTCACTCATAATATTATGAAATTGTATAAATTACATTTTAAAATTTTAGTATATATATATATCATAAATTTGAGTTTATTACATAAAAGCTGTTCGGTTCGGTTGATTAAGGGTATTGTATTAATGTCGTAGTCTTGTAGATTAGTGGTTTAAATCTTATCACCATTCTTTAAAAAAAAGTATACCAAATGAACGGCATGGATTGTTTTGATGGTCGGTCAAGATTACGCGGTATGACAAAAGAATTATATATATATATATAATATAGCTTCTCTTTTTTTATTTAATTTCTTTATGGACAATTTTTTTTTTAAAAAGAAATTACGGATGTAGCTGGTGTGCTAGGGAGTAGTTGTCATATCAGGATCCTTTTCATTTCTGATGAAATGACGGAGATCCAGTTTAGGGCTATGATGGATTGCTTCTTGATCCAATGGGTTCAGTCATTTCTAGACTTTTATATTTTTTTTTTATTCCAAAAAAATCTTGTGCACTAGATATTATTTGGACTTATCTTGTCCATTAAAACATGAAATGAAGAGGATAAAGACCCGTAGTTGGCGAGGCTAATGGAATAGCTTCAAAATGAGAAAATTTATTGCATGACTTTACTATAAAATGAACCTAATCGCGCAAGTGCAATGCATTCAAATATCTACTGTTTCTTCGCCAATGTCCACTAAAGAATTGAACTGAGATGCATAAGGATCCAGATCCTCTTCATTTCTGATGAAATGAAAGGGATCCGTTTGGAGCTCTGATGGACAAAACAAATTTGAAATACATTTAATGGTGGAGATTTTTCAGAATAAAAGAAAACTATAACGGTCCGTTCGGCTCCCTAGAATTGGAATTGAGAATTAGAATTGGGGCAACAGAATTGCAATTCCAGTGTTCGGATGTTAGGAATTCCCTCGGAATTGGAATTGGTCCAATTCCATGAAATTCAATTTTATACTATGACCAATTCTTAGGAGTAAAGACAGATATTTCATGGAATTCAGTTTTTTTTTACTTTGACTGTCATTGTCCGATCTCATCGTCGTCGCCCGATCTCGCCGCCGCCGCCCGATCTCGTCGTCGCCGTCCGATCTTGCCGCTGCCACCCGATCTCGTTGCCACCGCCCAATCTCCCCGCCGCCTCCCTATCTCGCCACCGCTCACTGCTGCCGCCCAATTCTGCCTCCACCGCCCGATCTCGCCGTCGACGACCGATCTCACCGCCGACGACCGATCTCGCTGCCGTCGCTCGATCTCGCCGCCGCCCGATCTCGCCTCCGCTGGCCCCCCCGATCTCGCCGCCGATCTCGCCGCCGCCGCCGCCCGATCTCGCCGCCGCCGCCGCCGCCGCCGCCGCCCGATCTCCGCCACCGCCGCCCGATCTCGCCGCCGCCGCCCGATCTCGCCTCCGCCGCCGCCCGATCCCACCGCCCGATCTCGTCGTCGCTGCCGCCCGATCTCGCCGCCGTTGTCGCCTGATCTTGCTGCCATCACCCGATCTCGCCGTAGCCACCCGATCTCTCCGCAGCCACCCGATCACGCTGCCACCGCACGATCTCGCCGCCACTGCCCGATCTCGCAATCACCACTCGATCTCCCGAGTGACACAAGACTCCAACTTCAAATTGTCATGTCGCCCGATCCTGCAGGCATGAGAAAAAAAGAAATTCTAAACCAATTTTAATTCCAATTCCAATTCTAGAAATCCTTTCTGCAGCCGAACAACTGCATTGGAATTCAGACCAATTTCAATTCTTACAGGAATTGGAATTCAGACCAATTCCAATTCTTACAGGAATTGGAATTAGATGAATTCCAATTCTTACAGGAATTGGAATTAGATGAATTCCAATTCTGTAATTCATATTCCAGTGGGCCGAACGGACTGTAAAGGTCCGTTCGTTTGCACGGAATTGAGCTCTTGGAATTGAAATTGAAGGTCTAATTCCAATTCCGTCGTTTGTTTGCTCGCTTGACGTTGGAATTTAAATTTTAATGAATTCTGTGGAATTTATTTTTCTGACGACCCGTCTCGACAAAGTTCAGAGTGCGCTTCGGGCAGGCCGTGATGTCACAAGCATGGGCGGAAAGGAATTCATGTCTACTAAGGCGGATGCAGAGAAAACCAAAATAGTAACTATTGAGTAAAATAGCTTGATTTTTATGCGGAAGCTTTTAAATTCATCAGTGAAAAGAGTTTTGATGCACATATACTTTGTAAAATTCATGTTTTACAGGCTACTATTATAGCTTTCATGCAACTATGATTCAACAGAGGGTGCACATACATATAATACTAAATTCTAGTACATAGTATTTAATAGTCTATCAGTTGTTCATGATACCAGAGAAAATGACTGGTATCAATTATTACATAAAAGAATTAATTGACAGTAAAAGAAATGTAAACATATAACCTGAAACTTGAAGCAGATCGGGCTCGAGTACCTGACGGTGCTGCACGAACAGTAAGACAATTCCAAAACAGAAAGGAAAAGCCTCAGAATATTGAAATTTAAACAAGGTGAGTAGAGTAAAGAATAGAACAGTAACAGAAGCAGAAAAAACATGAGTGTACCAGTTTCTCATGAAGTGATGCTACCAAAACAGACAAACAAACAAAAGAGCTAAACAGAACCAGTTAATGTATTAGACTACTCCAGAGCGTAGCCTAACATTATTCATATAGTATGCTGTAAGCTGTGATCGATGAAGTGTGTAAGTACTATAGCGGACGCTCATGACTCACGATCAGATCTGAGTGCAAGTCTTATTGGAAAAGTAATCCTGCTTTCCGTGACCATGGCAGCAGACAGATGCCCAGTTAGACGCTACAGTTCAAGGATTTGCTTACAACTACGGATTTATTTTCAAGTTTCATACTAGATTATTTATCATTTTATTTTATGACAACATTATGAGAGGAAACTTCAGATCGTGAAACAGATTCACGTCAACGAGACAGATCAGATTGGAAATAAGTTTTACTCGGGTCTTACAATCAGACAGACATTAAAAATCAGACAGACATCAGAAACCGAATTCGACGACACAGTAGGAATCAAACAGTGAGTTTTGACTCTTGCGAGTTCGAGGGGTTAAGGTCATAGTAACCGGAAAATTTTTCGAGTAAAAAGCAGAGGTAAGTTGAAGTGTATTGGATCGGAGAAGTCAAGTATTCATCCAGGTTAAAACTTTTTTGAACTCAAGTATTTTTCAACGTAAGAAGGTGTGTTGCGAGCATGATACATTAAAACATCAATCATATACTTGCTAACAAAAATCAATTATAGTTATTATCGCGACAATGATGCTCGTGATTAACACTTTATTATTCTTCAAATTATTTCTCAAAAGATACAAAATCCATCAATTTACATGTCCAATTAACTATCGTTGACTAACACGTCTCCCAATTGTTCTAGTATCATCATTTACATTCACCACTCGTGTTATTCCTATCGCATGAACCTCAAACCGAAACAAGTTTAATTAGGGATTCAAGGTCTAAATTATTTGACGAAATAAGCAAACAAGAGCGAATTATAAACATAAGATCAGACAAGGCAATTGAAATTCAATGATTGCAAGAGAGAGAGATCTCCATTTGCCCGAAGGAGGCTGAATCTGATGGCTGCGGCTAAGCGACGCAAGAGAAAACCCAAAATCTCATTTCAAACCTGATCAAGTACAAACATAATAGATATTGACATGATGGAAATTCTAGAATAGCACATGGTATAATATACAAAAATCTAAAGCACGAGAGAGATTAAAAATTACCTCCCTCAAAAGTGAGAGGAGAAGAGAATCTGCGCGGAGACGGAGACTTGACGGCGAATAGGTTGCAAAAATCATAAATCGGAGAGGGCTTCACATGATTCCCACCAACTGAGTCGAGGAGAGGCGCTAGAAATCCCAATACCACAATAGAGTTTGGGATAAAAATAGGGCACAAATTTGGTTTCATAATTACACGCCACTTGGAGCACAAAATTGGAGATATAAAATGTAAATGATGCAAGAAAAATCTAAATATGAGGTTTTGGAGGGAGAATCTTACCAAGGAAGACCAGACCTGGACTCAGAAATCCAAGAAGAGGAGGATCCAAGAAAACCCTAGACGATCCTCTTGACATCCTCCACCAAAAGAAGCTAGAAAAGGGGTCATTAGGGCTTCTGGAGGAGAAGAGGCAGTTGCCCTCACTAATCGACAAAGAGGAGGCCTTGCCGGCCCTAGGAGAAAGAGGGAAGGGAGCAGTCGGCCTCTGGAGGAGCAGGAGGCCGCCAGCCCTAGCATTGGAGGGGGGGGGGTTGCAGACCAGAGCAAGAGGAGGAGAAGCCGGCGCCTGGAGCAGGAGGAGGCGGCGACCTGCGTGCGGCTTGCTGGAGACGGGAATCAGGAGCATTGGCGCTGCGGCTTGCGAAAGAGCGGGATGCGGGAGACGGGGCTGCTTGTTTGCGGAAATAAAAGAGGGGGGGCTGCTCGGGTTAGGTAGGAAAGGAGGGTTAGGTTAGGTTTTTGGTTTAAATTATTATTATTATTATTATTAATAAAAGGAGGGAGTGTTACATTCTCCTCTATTTAGAAAGTTTCGTCCCAAAACTTCCCTGAGAAACTCTCTGAATGTGGACTCTTAGAGCGAAGCTTCAGATTACATTCATTCCAACAAGATTTGCAGATCAAGACATATAAGTTAACTATAAATACAAAGAAACGAAGAAGAGATCAAGCGCAGAGACTGATCAAAATCAAGAGAAAAGTTGTGGATACTTGTTACGTCGGTCAGATACACGTTCACAGGGGAAATTCTTTAGATTTAGCGGGTTCGACCAGATACAAAGGTCTGCTTCAGGAAACACATGAATGTCTTCGGTTAGCTCGAAGTTGAGTGGCAAGACTCGAGAATCCGAGAGCGAAAAGATTTTTGCACAAAGGGAAGACATGACACTGAAGAGGAAACGATCAAGACATATAAGTTAACTATAAATACAAAGAAATAGAGAAGAGATCAAGCGCAGAGACTGATCAAAATCAAGAGAAAAGTTGTGGATACTTGTTACGTCGGTCAGATACACGTTCACAGGAGAAATTCTTTAGATTTAGCGGGTTCGGCCAGATACAAAGGTTGTCTTCAGGAAACACATGAATGTCTTCGGTTAGCTCGAAGTTGAGTGGCAAGACTCGATAATCCGAGAGCGAAAAGATCTTTGCACAAAGGGAAGACATGACGCTGAAGAGGAAACGAAATATAATGACAATTTAGCATTGACGGAAGCAAGCCAAACTGGAGTTGAAGAATCTCAAGTCAACGCTGAAGTAATTCAGCAGGCAAATTATTAAGAACAATTTCATTTCTTGCTAAAACTGAGAAGCTATGTAAAAGAACATACAGGATGATCAGGTAAAATTTTCAGACAAGCGAAATAGGAAGGATCAAAATACAAATATCAGGGGCTAGAAATTAGAAATTCTAACGCATTTCCTATTGTCAAGTATATAAATTATGTAATAATTACAGTATTTTCATTGGACAGCGCCAGGTAATAATCATGCAAGTGCAATACCGAGATCATGTGTAATGTCAAGTAAATCGAAAATCCATGTGTGTATAATCACTATTGTTGTTCTTGACTTCACACTTGTGCAATGATTTATGATATGCATGCAAATGAATGGATACACATGTCATGTTAAAGCCAATATCACTTAACCTGTCATGCATATTAGGACTCTAATGTCAGCGCACTTGAAAATATTAAACCGCCCATACAATTTAATATTCGTAAGCGGTGTATATCCTAGTGGAAATTCATATGCACAAAAATGTTAAGTTTGCTCATAACCCCTTAACATTCGTGTGCATACTGCTAATGCTTATGAGTGAGTGTGTGCATATGTCAGCCACGAACAACAAATAATGACAAGCTGAGTGAAGGAATGATGCATGCTTATATATATTTATAAAATAAGTTTCAAAATAAGTTATATTGAGAAAATATTTTATCTTTTGAATCTAACTTCTCAAATATCTCTAACTTCCCTCTGATATCAACTGTCACGATCCGTCTCGACAAAGGTCAGAGTGCTTTTCGGGCGGGCCATGAAGCCACGGGCATGGGCGGAAAGGAATCCATGTCTGCTAAGGCGGATATAGAGAAAACTAAAATAGTTACTATTGAGTAAAATAACTTGATTTTTATGTAGAAGCTTTTAAATTCATCAGTGAAAAGAGTTTTGATGCACATATACTTTGTAAAATTCATGTTTTACAGGCTACTATTATAGTTTTCATGCAACTATGATTCAATAGAGGGTGCACATACATATAATACTAAATTCTAGTACATAGTATTTAATAGCCTATCAGTTGTCCATGATACCAGAGAAAATGGTTGATTGCAATTATTACATAAAAAAATTAATTGACAGTAAAAGAAATATAAACATATAACCTGAAACTTGAAGCAGATCGGGCTCGAGTACCTGACGGTGCTGCACGAATACTAAGACAATTCCAAAACAGAAAGGAAAAGCCTCAAAACATTGAAATTTAAACAGGGTGAGTAGAGTAAAGAATAGAACAGTAACAGAAGCAGAAAAAACATAAGTGTACCAGTTTCTCATGAAGCGATACTACCAAAACAGACAAGCAAACAAAAGAGCTAAACAGAACCAGTTAATGTATTAGACTACTCCAGAGCGTAGCCTAACATTATTCATATAATATGTTGTAAGCTGTGATCGATGAAGTGTGTAGGTACTATAGCGGGCGCTCATGGCTCACGATCAGATCTGAGTGCAAGTCTTATTGGAAAAGAAATCCTGCTTTCCGTGACCATGACAGCAGACAGATGCCCAGTTAGACGCTACAGTTCAAGAATTTGCTTACAACTACGGATTTATTTTCAAGTTTCATACTAAATTATTTATCATTTTATTTTATGACAATATTATGAGAGGAAACTTCAGATCGTGAAACAGATTCACGTCAACGAGAAAGATCAGATTGGAAATAAGTTTTACTCGGGTCTTACAATCAGACAGACATTAAAAATCAGACAGACATCAGAAACCGAATTCGACGGCACAGCAGGAATCAAACAGTGAGTTTTGACTCTTGTGAGTTTGAGGGGTTAAGGTCATAGTAACCGGAAAATTTTTCGAGTAAAAAGCAGAAGTAAGTTGAAGTGTATTGGATCGGAGAAGTCAAGTATTCATCCAGGTTAAAACTTTTTTGAACTCAAGTATTTTTCAACGTAAGAAGGTGTGTTGCGAGCATGATACATTAAAACATCAATCATATACTTGCTAAAAAAATCAATTATAGTTATTATCGCGACAATGATGCTCGTGATTAACGCTTTATTATTCTTCAAATTATTCCTCAAAAGATACAGAATCCATCAATTTACATGTCCAATTAACTATCGTTGACTAACACGTCTCCCAATTGTTCTAGTATCATCATTTACATTCACCACTCGTGTTATTCCTATCGCATGAACCTCAAACCGAAACAAGTTTAATTAGGGATTCAAGGTCTAAATTATTTGACGAAATAAGCAAACAAGAGCGAATTACAAACATAAGATCAGACAAGTCAATTGAAATTCAATGATTGCAAGAGAGAGAGATCTCCACTTGCTCGAAGGAGGCTGAATCTGATGGCTGCGGCTAAGCGACGCAAGAGAAAACCCAAAATCTCATTTCAAACCTGATCAAGTACAAACATAATAGATATTGACATGACGGAAATTCTAGAATAGCACATGGTATAATATACAAAAATCTAAAGCACGAGAGAGATTAAAAATTACCTCCCTCAAAAGTGAGAGGAGAAGAGAATCTGCGCGGAGACGGAGACTTGACGGCGAATAGGTTGCGAAAACCATAAATCGGAGAGGGCTTCACATGATTCCCACCAACTGAGTCGAGGAGAGGCGCTAGAAATCCTAATACCACAATAGAGTTTGGGATAAAAATAGGGCACAAATTTGGTTTCATAATTACACGCCACTTGGAGCACAAAATTGGAGATATAAAAATGTAAATGATGCAAGAAAAATCTAAATATGAGGTTTTGGAGGGAGAATCTTACCAAGGAAGAACAGACCTGGACTCAGAAATCCAAGAAGAGGAGGATTCAAGAAAACCCTAGACGATACTCTTGACATCCTCCACCAAAAGAAGCTGGAAAAGGGGTCATTAGGGCTTCTGGAGGAGAAGAGGCGACTGCCCTCACTAATCGACGAAGAGGAGGCCTTGCCGGCCCTAGGAAAAAGAGGGAAGGGAGCAGTCCGCCTCTGGAGGAGTAGGAGGCCGCCAGCCCTAGCATCTGGAGGGGGGGGGGGGTGTTGCAGACCAGAGCAAGAGGAGGAGAAGCCGGAGGAGTCGGCGCCTGGAGCAGGAGGAGGCGGTGACCTGCGTGCGGCTTGCTGGAGACGGGAATCGGGAGCATCGGCGCTGCGGCTTGCGGCTTGCAAAAGAGCGGGATGCAGGAGACGGGGCTGCGGGTTTGCGGAAATAAAAGAGGAGGGGCTACTCGGGTTAGGTAGGAAAGGAGGGTTAGGTTAGGTTTTTGGTTTAAATTATTATTATTATTATTAATAAAAGTAGGGAGTGTTATAATTTTTAACTAAATACTATTCTTTTCAATCTATATAAGAATTGGACAATTCCGGCCGAGACATATTTTTAAGCTAAGCGCGCGATTTTCTGTCGGGAGCACATATTGTCGCGCATGCACGCATTTTTTGCCCGTAAGCGTGTTTTTCGCGGATGCGTGCATTTTTCATCAGGGCGGCGAATTTCGCCCGACGGGCGTTTTTTCACCCGGGCGCGATTTTTCCCGACACAATTTTTTTTCTTGGACGCGATTTTTTTGCCCGGGCGAGATTTTTTGGCCCGGGCGAGATTTTTTCGCCATGGCACGATTTTTCTGCCTGACCGCGCCTTTTTCACCAAAGCGCAAATTTTTCGCCGAGACGCGCCTTTTTCATCGGGGCAGTGTATTTCGCATTGACGCGCGTTTTTTTGCCCGTGAGCGATTTTTTTGCCCGGACGGGAATTTTTTCACCTGACTGTGCTATTTTCACCCGGGCATGATTTTTTTGCCCGAACGTGATTTTTTCGCACCGGCGAGAATTTTTCGTCATGCCTCGAATTTTTCGTCCATCCGCGTTTTTTCACCCGAGCGAGATTTTTTCGCACAGGTGTGAATTTTTCGCTCTGCCTCAAATTTTTGCACAGCAAGGTTTTTTTCACCCGGACGCGATTTTTTCGCCCATGCGCGATATTTTCACCAGTGCGCGATATTTTCACTCGTGCGCGATTTTTTGCCTGAGCGCAATTTTTTCGCCCGAGCCCGATTTGTTTGCCCACGCGAGAATTTTTTCACCCAACCTGGCTATTTTTTCGCCTGAGCGTGCTTTTTTCGCCTGGACGCGACTTTTTCGCCCAGGCGCGATTTTTTCGAACGGGCCCTAATTTTTTGCCATGCCTCAAATTTTTCACCCGACCGCGCGATTTTTTGCCCCGGCACGATTTTTCCTCCCGGGCGCGATTTTTTCACCCGGGCGCGATTTTTCCACCCGGGCGCGATTTTTCCGCCCGGGCGCTATTTTTTTCTCCCGGGCGATAGTTTTCCGCCCGTGCGCGATTTTTACGCCCAAACGCGATTTTTTGTCCAGACGTAATTTTTTTCGCAAGTCCGCGAAATTTTTCGCCCGGCCGCATTGTTTTGTCGTCCGAGCACGATTTTTTTGCCTCGGGCGCAGTTTTTTGCTCTAGAACATTTTTTTGTCTGCACGAGATTTTTTTGCCCGGGCGAGATTTTTTCGCCCGGGCACGATTTTTTCCATCGGGTTCAATTTTTTCTTCCCGATGAAAAAATCATGCTCAGGTGATAAAAACGGCCCCGGGCGACCAAATCGCTCCCGAGCAAAAAAAAATGCAACTGAGCGAAAAAATCGCTGTCATGTGAAAAAATCTCCCCGCGAGAAAAAAATTACGCTCTTGGGAAAAAATCACAGTTGGGAGAAAAAAATCTCACTCGAGTGAAAAAATCGCGTCCTAGCGAAAAAACTCGCGCTCGGGCAAAAATATCACTCTCGTGCGAAAAAATCGTGACTATAACGAACATTGGTTTATAATAGTTTATTCATAATATTTTTCAATTCTTATATTGAATTTTATTTAACAAACTAACAAAAGAATTCATCGATTACACAATATTCAATAATATTATTTATTAGGCAAACACTAAAATTGAAATTATTCATCAATATTTAATTCCACAATATTTATCAATATTCAATTCCAATATCGAATTCCAATTTCATGCAAATGAACAGACCCTAAGATAATGGGATTAGTGAACCCATCAGTTCAACCAGAAGCGCATTTGAACTGTGAAATGAATCCCCTCCATTTCATCAGAAATGAAGAGAATGCCCATCTGATACATACGCCCAAACATTTTGCAAGCATTCAGATTCCAAAGTTATCTATCAGTATCTTACTAATTGGTAAAAAAGAACACCTATTTTGTGAGCAGATGATTTTTATCATGATTATACTGGTTTATTCATAACTTAAGAAAACACATGACTAATAGGTAAAAAAAAGAAGAGGTCATGGGAGCATTGAGGATGAACTTGCGGGCGCCTATTTATTCATGCCCTTTAAAAATGGCGATTGTTAACCGCAACCCTATTTCATTCCTATACTTAGGAAACTTGGGAAATGAAGATTATGAAATAGGGTTATTGCGATTTGCGAATATGTGGGCAGTTGCGGAACTAGGATTCTAATTCAGCCGAGACATCAAGTAAAAATTTAAAATTTTATTGTATAATTATAACGGGTAAGTAGAAGGAGTCATCATCTTAAAAGATTAAGTGTACATACATAATTAAAAAAATTCTAATAATGTTTTAACGTGAAAATTTTTAAGAAAACAAAATGTGAGACTCATTGTTGTAAAATATTGTGTGTATGCGTATAGACATACATATGTAATATAAATATCACAACTTTCATTGTAAGACGCAAGTTCCATTGCATCGCTCTCTAAGTCAGTTTATATGTAAAATATGATCAGAAAACTCATTATAAAATGAGTCAAATTTGTTGAAAATATCATTCATAACTATTGTTGATTGAGACAAAATTTTAGAAAATATTTGAATAATTTTCACGAGTCTAAAAATGATAATGATTATCTAATTAATAGATTTTTTGGCAATTAGTTACAAAAGGTTTAGTTTGTAAAATTGATAGTCATATCAAATTTTCATGAGAACATTTGATTAAAATGTCAATCTTGTGTATTTTTTCGATACGAGACAAATGTCACTTTCAGATTTAAATTTCATTAAGTGCTCGAGGGGAAATCAACTATTAAAGTTTAAAATTTGTATATGCGAAAAAACTTATATTTTTTCACCGAAAATTGAACGGGTGTGCCCGTGAATAGTTCTGCCTAGAGGTGGGCATAAAGACCGGGCCCGGCCTGGAAAAAGCCTGAAAAGCCCAGGCCCGGGCAAGCCCGGTCCAGGCCCAGGCAAGCCCGGTCCAGGCCCAGGCCGGGCTTTTCAGGCCCAGCCATGCCCAGAAATTAACAAGTAGCCCGGCCTGGTGCCCGGGCCGGGCAAAGCCCGGGCTTTAGCCTGGCCTGGGACCAGGCCGGGCAAAGCCTGGGACCAGGCCGGGCAAAGCCTGGGACCAGGCCGGGCAAAGCCTGGTCCAGGCTTGAAAAGCCTGGCCCAGGCTTGAAGCTCTACCGAAAGAGCCGTTAAGGGCTCTTAACGGCTCTTTTTAAAGAGCCGTTAAGAGCCCTTAACGGCTCTTAAAGAGCCGTTAGGCTCTTTATTCCTGGCACCTTGCCAGGAATTGTCATTTCCTGGCAAGGTGCCAGGAAAACGGCAGCCTAGGCTAGCCTAAAAGGCTGCCTAGGCTGCCTTTTTTTAATATAATAATATTTTAAATTTAATATTTTAATAATTTAATATTTAAAATATATAAATTTAATAATTTATAATTTATATAATATATATAATCTATAATTCTATATATAACCCCTCCCCCTCAATCCTCATCCCCTTCTCTACTTCTCTCTCTCACTTACTCTCTCTCTCTCTCTCTCTTATTTCCAAACACTTCGTCCTCTTCGATGACGTCTTCCTCTTCGATGACGTCTTCCTCTTCGATGCCAGTGTCGTCGACATCCGTCACCGTCGCGCATGAAATTGTGGAGCACAAGCATACGGCTCCAGTCTGGGAGCACTTTGAAAAAGTGCGTGTGGGAGAAGAATTTAAGGCGAAGTGCAAACACTGCTCCAAACTCTTGACCGTTAGCGGAAATTCAACGCTCGCACGACATATCAAATCGTGTATGGCTAAACAAGCCCCGGAGACAAGTTCAGCACAAATTGCGGCAGGCGGGCAAATTTGGACGTACAATCAAATGCATCAACGAGAGCTGCAAATGGAGAACGTCATCAAACGTGGATTACCGCTCGGACACTACGACAATGAGGACGAGACATACTACATACATGCAGGACTTCAGCCAAAATATCAGCAAATAAGTAGATCTACACTTAAGCGTGATGCCTATAAAGCTTATTTACAATCAAAACAATATTTAATTAATTATTTTGAAACTTTCGACGGTAGAGTTAGTCTAACGAGTGATGTCTGGACTAGCAATATTAAAGCAGGATTATCGTATATGTGTACTACGTGTCATTGGATCGATTTCGATTCGTGGGAGTTAAATAAACACATTATTTGTTTTGAATGTTTTGAATATCCACATACAGGTCAAGCTATTTATCATGTAATTAGTAAATGTATCCATAAATTTAAAATTAAAGATAAAATTATTAGTATTTCTTTTGATAATGCTACGAATAATACGGTAGCAATCGAGTATTTAAAACGAGATTTGAAACCAATATTAAATGGAATTTTTTTTCATACTCGTTGTGTATGTCATGTTTTAAATCTAGTTGTTCAGAATAGTTTAGCATATATGGAACCTTATATTAATAAAATTCGTATTATGTTAAAATACATTTACAGTTCTAAAAAACGAAAGCAAGATTTTAAAAAATTTGTAACTGCACAAGTTCATAAATTTTTAAAACCTGAATTTGATATGCCGATAAGATGGAATTCAACCTATAAAATGTTAAAACGAGTCGTGCGTCAAAAAACACAACTAATGGAATTTTATAGTATGTCTGAAATGCATGATCTTCAAGATTCTGATTGGGATGTGATTGAAAATTACATGGATTTGCTAGAAGTTTTTTATAGACCAACAACTATTTTATCCGGCGTTTATTATCCGACGAGTCCACTAGTTATCGAAAATTTTGTATTAATTGCAGAAAAATTGAGTGTTCATAAAAAATATGAAAGTTGGCGTCCCTTAATTAAAATAATGGAAGAAATTTTTTTAAAATATTATAGAGAAATGTCTGCTATGTTTTCATGCGCCGCGGCTTTAAATTCTTTAATAGGTGTAGATGACGTAGAAAATCTTATAGAAGAAATAAATAATAATTTAAATTTAAATCAAACATATACGTATTATGATAATGTAAGCGTTTCAAAATTTAATAAAGATTTTACCGAATTTTATAATTATTACGATCAACTATATGGATCGCGACCTAGAGAAGAAAGCACACAACCTAAAACAAAAGATAAATTTAAAAATAAAATTTTAGAATTAGCTGCCCGCAAAAAACAAAGAACGTCAAATACTTTAAATGAATTAGGATTATATACGAAAACACAATTTCAAGATTTTATGAGTACAAATGAAATAGAAAATTTTGATATTTTAGAATGGTGGAAAAATAAAGTTAATACGTATCCTGTTATGGCCTTCATGGCCAGAGATTTACTAACAATCCAAACAAGTACAGTTGTTTCTGAGTCCGCGTTTTCTTTAAGTGCCAGGATTCTAAACGAGCGAAGGAGCCGCCTGAGCGACGAGTCTTTGGAAATGTGCATATGTTATAAGGATCACCTGGATGCTATGAAGAGGAGACAACACGTCACATCGATCGAAGATAGCTCGTCCGAGGTTGAAGACGAGCTAAGCGGCCTAAATTTGGCCGGGGAAGATCAAACCTAAACGGCACCTTCGAGTTTCGAGAAATAGAGTCATCGAGTATTGTATTTTTTTTAAGTGTACTTTTTTGTATTTTTAGATTTGTAATGACTTTTTTTAAATTTGAGCGGTAAAATTGTAATAATTTTTTTAGTTTTTGAAATAATAATGCAATTGTTTTTTAAAAATTTTGATTTATAAAAAATAATAATTTTTTTTAAAAATATTTTTTTATTTATTTTTAGCCGGGCCAGACCCAGGCCCGGCCTGGTCCTGGCCCGGTCTACAGGGCCTAGGCAGGCCTCGTCCTGAGGACGAGGCCTGAGCCCGGCCCGGGCCTGGCAAAAACCAGGCCCGGGCCCGGGCTTTTTTGTAAAGGCCCGGGCTTGGCAGGCCCGGGCCCGGCCTGGGTCTGCCAGACCTTATGCCCACCCCTAGTACTACTGCCCTGCGTAGGCGTGAGCTCACAAGAACCTACTTCATCGATGCACATGAAAAACTCAAGAAATGAGGATTATGAAATAGGGGTGTTGTGAATATCTGAGCGAGAACTCGCTAAAACTCCGCATTTAAAAAAACTCAAGAAATGAGGATTATGAACTAGATGTGTCGTGTATACTTGGGTGAGAACACCTATTTCATCCCTGAAGTTTGGGAACTCAAAAAATGAATATTATAAAATAGAGGTGTCGCAACATGTATTTTTTTGTTTGTTGAAACAATGATTTCACTTCAACATAGAAGAAGGGACGTGCTCGAAACACAACCTTCGTGCCAAACATGGCTTTATTTTTATGTTTAAAAGCTTTTGTTAGTGAATTGCGCGTGCAGCAACGAATTGAAGGCTATCCGAATTGGTTTTATGTTAAATCTTGTTGTGGGTCACTTTGGACATCTGAAAATTATTCTAGAATGGACTGTCTTAGTCCAAGAGCGGTTGAGTGCACAATCAGTCATAGAGAAACGAGATAGCTGACAAGAAGATTTTTTTTTGGCGTGAAAAAACCCAGAAATGGGTGAAAAATCACATGATCGGGACTGTGCCTTCCAAACTTCCACTATCAGTTTTGTTGTACATGACTTTATAGAGAAGGCGGGGGCAACATCTCGCTTCTCTTTACAACTTTCGGAGGGGGGGGGGGGAGAGAGAAAGTGCGTTCGGAGGCCGATAGGCCACCGCTCACCAAAATAAGTATTTTCTTTGCCACAGTAGGGAGCAGCGCGCTCTGGGAGTTTGCGGACTTCTGCTTGCTCTTGGAGGCTAGAGCGGCGTGTTCTGCGCGTCTTTGAATGCGTGGCTTTTCTCCTGCTGTCCATAGTGAATTCTGGAGCGGAAAGAGCTTGTGATTGACTTGAGGGTGCTGCATGCTGAGAGCGCTGCACATAGATTGCATGCTACAGTGTGAGACGTGCGCATGGAGCGGAGCGTTTGCAGGGCACAAGAAGACATATGAAGATCTTCGTGAAGCTAAGGAGACTCCTATAGGAGTTCTCAAGTGCGTAAAGGAGGGAAATGTGGAAATGAAGGAGAGACCGATGTCATATTTTTAGGTCTCATGGGTAGTTATGGTGGTTACACGAATATCCGTAAACCATAATCACTTTATTTACTATTTGCACGCCGATATTTTTTAAATAATAACGCACAATTTTATAATATTTTACTATACGCAAACCGATATAATATCAGCTACGTGTGCCCATCCATAATGGGCGGTTACAACGGTGATTATGTGGGTGGTTACTCGCACATCAAACAATATTGGAGATCGCGTGGGGACTATCGGACGGAGGGGAAAGGATCGGGCGACAGTGGTGGTCGGAGACGAACCCCCGACGGTGGGAGGCCGCCTGGGGGAAAGGAACAACGACCGGGGGGGGGGGGGCGGCAGCGGCCCCTCAAGACCGCGCGCCGTCCGAACGCTGCCGACCGGGATGCCGGCCGAGTCTCACGACTGTGAACGCGCGGTCGCAGCCGTCCACGAGGCACGGTCGCTGCCGGCCGGCCGCTAGCCGCGGTCTCAAGCTCATGTCTACGAGGAGCATCCGTGGCCAACTGGGTGATCGGCCATGGTGTTTGTTCCAGAAATCTGTTGTATGAAGTTGTGTGTCTTTTAAAAAATAAAATAGGAGTTTAATTTAATTAGATCTAATAATTTTTTTATTGATTTTAGATCACAAGTGTTGCGGTCTAACTCGACGTTTCAGTCGGATCGCAATAATCTGAACCGCCATAGCTCTCGGAACGGTTGAGCGCGCACAGAGTCAATGAAGTAGATCGATCGTACACACAAAGTTTTAATATGGAAAAACCCTCAAACGGGTAAAAAACCATATGACCGGATCTGTGACGGTCAAAGTCCATTATTTCTTTGTTGTACAGCTTGTTCAAAGAATCGAGGGCAACAAGTCACCTCTCTTTACAATTTTGGGATGAGAGAACACTTAGCACACGGCGAACGACAGGCCGTTGCGTACGAGATTTGTTACAAATTGCACTTTGCGTGGAGGGCTTCACCGGGCATTCTGCTGGCACTGAACGTGGGAGTGGAGCACTTGAGTTTGCGGTTGCGAAGGTAACTTGGAAACTGAGCGATTGGGCTTCGTTCGGTGGCTTGAACATGGCACGTACGTGACTCGGGTAAGGCATGAGTGCGGCTCAAACGCTGCTCGTAAGAGAAATTTGGCTGAGCTTCGATCTGAGGAAAAAGAAGGTTGTGACAAAAAAGATGAGAAATGAGGAGGTCTGTGACTCCTTTTATTGCCACCAGGAGGTGGTTATAAAGGTTATACGTCTATCCGCACACCATAACCACTCTTATAAATATTTTTTCTATAGTTTAGGGGTGTTCATTGCTATAATTAATCCCGTTATTTGCACACTAATTAAATTAATAATAAAAGTCCCCCACTAACCCGGCGATTAGTAGGTGATTACACGCGAATCGGACGACGGTGAATGACCTGAAACGATCGGACGGCGGAGACGAGCTACGGCGGAGACGAGCTCTCAAGGGCGGCCGACGAACTTACCACCAGACTCGCCGACGAGGAGCGAGGCCACCGCCAATGGCCGAGGAGGGGCGTCCGGCTCGGCATGTCCCTCGGCCGCGCGCCGGCGGCCGAGGTGGGGCGGACACTCCCTCGGCGGCGCGCCGGCCTTGCGCCGGCGGCAGAGGAGGGGCGGCCGTCGTCCGAGGATGGCGCCGGTCATCCGACGCCGCCGAGGCAACGTCAACGACAGTTCTGACATCTCGCGTGATGGAATCGGCGGGCCGCGGGATGGGGCGTGGTGATCGCGCGTGCGGTCACACTCAACATCCCACTAATTTCAATGAAGATCATGAGATATGATTATGTGCATACTCATCCTTTTAAATATATATCTCATCCTTAACAACAAGGTTGAAGCTTCTTACCTTTATAAAAATTATTCCTTCCGCCGTCTCTTAATATTTTAAAGAAAAAACAGCATTTAATATAATGTTTGATTCGAATTTTTTAGTAAATATGAATGAAAAAATATTTAATGAAAGCTTAATTTTAAAGGAAGTTTTTTGAAAATATTGCCGACATGCATGATGATAGTTTTTTTTTTTGAAAATATCACTGACATGCATAATAATAGTCATCTGCCATAGTTTTTATGTGTAACTGTAAGTAGTCGTGTCCAAAAGCCCCAATTGGGCCGGTCCAGACCGGGCCTGATCGGGCCGGGATTTTGCAAACCGGGCCGAGCCCGGGCCCTTCCATTATCGGGCTCGGGCCGGGCCCGGGCTTTGACCCTGAGTAGGGGCCTGAGCCGGCCCCCAGGCCGGGCCCTTATTAATTAAAAAAAAAAATTAAAAACATTAACTTTAAATGAAAACTTGAATAAAAGTTTTTTATTAATATTGAAATTAAAAAAATCAAAATTACACTTATAAAATAAAATTAGAAAAAAATGTAATTTATTATTTTTAATAATAATAATAATAATTACTTTTTTATAAATTAAGGTTGTCCATCTGCTCTTCAATTTCTTCTGAGCTCTCCTTCAACGCTGAAATGTGTTGTTTCCTCTTCGTAGCCTCCAAATAATTCTTGTAGCAGATGCATAGTTCCAGTGATTCTTCATTTAGTCGGCTCCTCCGTTTGTTCAAAATTCTGTCACTAAAAGAAAAAACGGACTTCGAAGCTACTGTACTAGCTTGGATTGTTAGTAAATCACGGGCCATATAGACCAAAATAAGATAGGTATTAGCTTTATCTTTCCACCATTTTAAGATATTAAAATTTTCGATCTCTTCCGCAGTCATAAAATCACGAAATTGTGTTTTCGTATACAATCCTAATTCGTTTAAACTACTCGATGTGCGTGTTTTTTTTCCTGGAAGGTAATTCTAAAATTTTATTTGTAAAAAAATCTTTTGTCCTAGGTTGCGTTATTTCTTCTCTGAGTCGTGAGCTATATAAATTGTCCTAATAATTAAAACATTCGGTAAAAATAGAATTAAATTTAGTAGTACAACGTCGTCAACGTTATCAAAACTTAAATTTATATCTAAGTTAACGCTAATTTCATCTATCAAATTTTCTACACCGTCTACAACGAATAATGGGTTTAAGGCGGCGTCGCATGAAAATGCAGGAGGCATTTCTCTATAATATTTTAAAAAAATTTCTTTTATTACTTCAATTAATGGAAGTCATCCAGAGTGTTGTTTAAAATAGTGATGTTTTTGCGCGATATTTATAAAATTTTCAACTAATAACGAGCTAGTTGGATAATACACATCAGATAAAAAAACAGTCGCCCTGTAAAAATATTTTAATAAATACATATAATGGAACAATACGTCCCAATCGTTATCAGTTAAATCATGATTATTTGTCACATTGTAATATTTCATAAGAAGTGTTTTTTGTTGAAACGTTTTTTTTAACATTTTATATGTTGAGTTCCATCTTACGAGCATATATCAAATTGAGATTTCAAATATTTTGACCTTGAGCGATCACAAATTTTCCAAAATCTTAACTTCGTTGTTTGGTACAATAAATAAATCTAAGTATAGTCCTAATTTTTTCAACATAGGGTCCCATAGCTTCTAAACTATCTTGTACCACTAAATTAAAAACGTGGCAAATACATCGGGTGTGAAAAAACGCACCGTTGAGCATTGGTTTTAATTCACGTTTTAACCACTCTACTGCAGTGTTGTTATTACTAGCGTTATCAAAAGAAATACTCATTATTTTATCTTTTATTTTAAATTCACGCAAACATTTAATAATTACCGAATATATAGCCTTACCAGTGTGCCGAAATTCAAAAGCTTCAAAACAGATTACGCGTTTATTTAACTCTCATGAAACGGGATCGATCCAATGAGCCGTGATACAAATATAAGATAATCCTACTTTTACGCTACTACTCCAAACGTCGCTCGTTAAACTCACACGTCCCTCGAAAGTTTCAAAATTTTTTATTAAATCTAGTTTTGCATCAAAATATAATTTAAGTGCATCGCGTCTAATAGTGGATCTACTTACCTGTTGATTTTTGGATTGAAGTCCTTCATATATGTACTCCGTCGTCTCATCGTTGTCATAGTGGCTGAATGACAACCTACGTCTGATGACGTTTTTCACTTGTAGGTCTCGCTGTCTTGCTTGATCGTACGTCCGAATATGTCCTGATACAGATATTTGTCCCTGACTAGACTCGGGAGCTTGCTTCGCAAAACATGACTTAATGTGTTTCGTTAGTGTTGAGTTGCCGGTAAGAGTTAACAATTTTGAGCATAACTTACACCGCGCCCTGAATTCGTCCCCGACTTTAACCTTGTCGAAATGCTCCCAGACGGGTGCCCTCCGATTATGCTCCACCACTTCGACCGTGCTTTCAGTCGACGACGCCGACGTTGAGGAGGACGATGCCATGCAGCGAGAGAGAGAGAAATTGATTGAAAGAGAGAGAGAGAGAGAGAGAGAGAGAGAGAGAGAGAGAGTGAGTGGGAGAGAGAGAATGAAGGAGAGAGAGGGGGGGGGGAGGGTTTATAGTTTTTTTTAATTAAAAAACTTTTTTATAATAAATATTAAAAAAAACAATTTTTTTTAAATTTATTTTTTTAAATGGCCTAGGGCCTATGCTGTTGCCTAGGCCCTAGGCCATGTGAAGCAGCCAGCAGGGCTGTCAGCAGCAGCCCTACTGGCTACTTCCAACGGCTCTAAGAGCCGTTGGAAATCCAACGGCTCTTAGAGCCGATGGAAGCAGGGCCCGGCCTGTGGGTCTGGGCTGGCCCAAATTTTGGGCTTTGCCCGGGCCGGGTATCGGGCCCCAAATTATGGGCCCTGAGCCCGGCCTCGGTTCGGACCGGGCTTTTTCCGGGCCGGGCCGAATCAGGCTTTTGCCGGGCTGGGCTCGGGCTGGCCCACTGGGCCCGGGCCTTTTGGACAGGACTATGTGTAAGTATCACACTAAAAACTTTTTCGATTTTATGAATTTGCACGATTACTTTTAAATTTGGTATATATAGTATAAATTTTTAAATGCACATTGTATTTTAATTACAAACTCGTACGGGGGAGGGGGTGAGTCGTCTGGGGTCGAATTCTTGCCCTTCATATCCGGTCATGAAAAATACCTAGAATTTTCTGAATATGCTACGATTCACGCTTGTCGCACCAAAATGTTGAACACGAAAATCACGGTTCAACGTGAAGTTTGAACCAAAGTGATAGCTTGCACTTACTTCTTACGAGGTAAACCACTAGGCTGGGAACTCAGGACAAAAACCTCACCCACAAAGAAGAAAAACTTAAAATAGACCCGTGAGTTACAGCGAGGAGGTCCCATCACATATCCAGAAGATCTTGCAGAGTTTGCCCTCCCAAGTCAATGTTGAGTCGGACACCTTAGAGGGCACTTGAGAGCACCAGACTACCCACCCAAAAATCACGGTGAACAATGAGTCGGAGCTCTTGCAACCAAAGTAAGGCGAAGGAGAGAGAAGCGGAAGAGAAGTCCTTTCCAAAAGTCTCATTAGGGTCTATTTATACTTTTCTGAAATAATTGTACGAATAGCAAAAACCTGCATTTTGATTTTACTAATTGCAACTCAAACTGGTCTGCCAATAGAGAAATATCGTTGTTTGAATTGACTATTGACATGCCAAAAGTAGATTTCCTGTAATAACAGATTGTACACATGTATACGAGTCGGGGTGGTTAACGTTCTATGTTAGCTCGACTTCCCTCTCCCGACTCCCCTAGGCCCAGTCCTCCTAACCTCTTGGCTCCATGCATTCACTCGATAAATACGAAGTTGCACACTGTGATGATATTTTGATTTATGGAATATGTTAAACCGAGCATATTGAACACTATCAGATAATTAATTTGAAAAATAGTTGATATTTCAAATTTTGCCAAGCAGATCATATATTTATCATGAATTTTGCTAAGAAGATCATTTATTATCACGATGCATATATTATTGTAGATGTCAAATTAACATTAATAACGTTGATTGGTGATTAATTTTATTTGCAGCTTCTCAAAATTATGTGACAGTCTTTCTCAAAAATATAGACTGTATGTACAATAATATCCTACGATAGTAGATATATATAAGAGGTATACTTATTTTTATTTTATTTTATGAATTTAAATCAGCATTTTTAATTTAAAGATAGAGTACAATTATTTGAATATACATTCCATTTTAATTTTTTATTTAAATAGGCTAGTGATAGACATGGGGCTTCGTCCTCACGGCCAATTGCGACAGTATCTCGTCTCATGCCCATCGGGTTTCATCATTATTAATTTAAATTTTATTTGGAGCATATTAGCGTGTGCTATATTAGGTATTTATAGCACGAGTCCGGTGTTTTATAATTTTGAGACTGATTTGTATCTTATTTGAAATAGTGATCAACATGAAAGTCGTATATCTCATCGAGCCAAATAACTTTTATGTTAATCACTTTTTGATTTGAAGAAGTTTAGGGCTCCGATTTGAGCTCCAAAAAAAGTCACACCGAATATAGGTAAGGACGCCTCTATTTTTTCGGAGATCAAATTGATGAGATAGCCAATAATTGCAGGAGAAATCACAAACACAGACAATGTCAATTTATAATATAATTTATAAATCAATTACAATGAAGAAACAAGTGAAAAAATAACCGTCCGGTGAAACACATGCGGATGCGCCGGACACGCACGATCCGCAGGAAATGGAAGATCTGGGACTGCAATCCGACTAACGGACGCACAAGGTTCACCGAACCTTCAACGTCAACTTCTGACGTTCAACCACAACCACCGCCACCACCGGAGAGAAACTCCAAGTTCGGACCCGGACCTTGCCACGAACGTGTAGCCCGTCCTCAACACAAACTTTTCCTCTCCACAGCCTCCACAAAAAGTCGGGTTAAAAACAGCCTCGTCTCCGTCTTCCTTCCATGGCAACGACCGACTGGACTCGGACGGCGACGACGACGGCGGGCTGCCCTCCTCTTCACGTCAGCGACGGCAAACACCGGCGGCTGCCTTCCTCCAGTGGCGACTCCGGCAAGAGATCCCAAGGCAGCAGCCTCCTGCACCAAGCCGAGAGAGAGAGAGAGAGACGGGCGGGTGGCTGGCTCGGGTTGATGTTATGGAGAGGGCTGCAGCTACGATTTTTATTAATGCGCGGGGGCTGCGGTTCCAATTCATGGGAGAGAGAGAAAGGAATATAATAATGGGTATATTATATTCTCATTACCACCTCCCAATTAAAATCACCGGCCCACATTCCAAATTAAAAACTGTTTAATTTGGACAAATTTCAAGACTGTTTAATTTGGACAGAATTAAAAACTGTTTAATTTGGACAGATTTCAGGACATCACAAAAAAGTTGCAACCTCAAATACTGCGTTGCAACCTATTTTCTGCTCCTAATGCGCCCGATCCATTTGAACCGGGTATGAGCCAACCCAACAAACACCACCTTGGCTCATATCTGGGTTCCTCCACCACCTGCACGAAGCATCATCTGCATTGGGCACCAACTGCGCGAAACAACCGTTCTGCACGAAGCACCAGTCTGCACGAAGCACCACCTCAAGAACTTGAGGCGTCAGCCGACCTGCTCCAGTCGACTCATCCCTGCTCGGGCTCAACCCCTGAATGTCAACGCAACTGAATCGTTGAATCTGACTTGCCTAATCAGACTACCAGAAGGGCGATCCCCTGCACCACCTCGACCATCCACACCGTCGGCCGCAGAAATCATGGGCGCACCACCTCGCATCGTGGTTCCCATCAGCCGGTACAGACTACCGCGCTGCATAGCTCGCATGAGCACGGTGCGCCCTCGCCTCACCTTCAGAACTCCACCTCTCGATGCAAACCTGCACCCACCGGTGTCCAATCTGCCCAACGAAATCAGATTCCTGCATAACTTCGGTACTAGCTAGGTGTACATGCTCAAGTCTACGCACAGCTCCACCATGCATCTGCAAGTTCACCGTCCTAATCCCTGTGACCTCACATGCTGAGCCGTCACCCAGAAAGACCGACCCAGATGTCACCTCCAGTGAACTGAACATCGCCGCATCTGAGCAAATGTGCTACGAGGCACCAGAATCCAAAATCCAGCTATCAGAGTCACTCTGACTCTCAGTGACGTAATAAAATCCGTCATCGCCTTCCAGGTCGAGTGTCACCATACCCGCATCTTGGACATCCTTCGAAGTTCCAGAACTTCCTTCACGCTGCGGACAATTTCTCCTAATGTGACCAACCTGTCTGCAGTGGTAACACGTCGCTGTCTTCTTCGACACCGACCGAGCTCGTGCACTGCTCGATCCTCTGTTAAAACTCCTCCCATGTTCATGCTCTACCAAGATCTGGTCACCCCTAGGAGTGGGGTCCTTTAACATCTGACTGGATAACAGTGCCGACGTGACTTCTTCTAACCCCACCGTATCCTTCCCATACAGGAGCGTAGTCACCATGTGCTTGTATGACGCTGGGAGCAAGGTAAGAAGCAAGAGGGCTTTGTCTTCTTCCTCTACCTTCGAGCCAACCACATGCAATTGACTCAGGAGACCGTTGAACACATTGAAGTGTTCCTGCAGGTTGCCACCTTCCTGCATCTTCAGTGCATAGAGGCGCTGCTTCAGCAACAATCTTGTCGTCACGGATTTTGCCAAGTACAGTCGCTCAAGCTTTTCCCAAAGCCCGACTGCCGTCTCTTCAGTCCCGATGTTGAAGAGCACCTGGTCAGCAACACACATCCTAATTGTGCTCGTGGCCTTTTCATCAAGATCGTTCCATTCCTCATCTTTCACCGCCGTGGATAATTTGTCGTGCCCCCGCAAGACTTGAATCAAACCTTGTTGAACCAACATATCCTTGACTCGAATCTGCCATAGGCTAAAATTCCCACTACCATCGAACTTCTCCACTGAAAATCTGTCCAAAACTGCGTTCTTCCCTGCCTTGACTTTCTCCGACAAACTAGAAGACCTGATTTGTTCAAAGGTCGGATCTGAAAGAGTGGGAAGAGGACCTAATCGTTCACCACCACAGTCAAACCCTTCCTAGAACGTCCAATCATAGTCGTCTACCGAACCTATCTCTGATACCACTTGATGGGATAGCCAATAATTGCAGGAGAAATCACAAACACAGACAATGCCAATTTATAATATAATTTATAAATCAATTATAATGAAGAAACAAGTGAAGAAATAACCGTCCGATGAAACGCACGCGGATGCGCCGGACACGCACGATCCGCAGGAAATGGAAGATCTGAGACTGCAATCCGACTAACGGACGCACAAGGTTCACCGAACCTTCAACGTCAACTTCCGACGTTCAACCGCAACCACCGCCACCACCGGAGAGAAACTCCAAGTTCGGACCCGGACCTTGCCATGAACGTGTAGCCCGTCCTCAATGCAAACTTTTCCTCTCCACAACCTCCACAAACAGTCGGGTTAAAAACAGCCCCGTCTCCGTCTTCCTTCCATGGCAACGGCCGATTGGACTCGGACGGCGACGGCGGGCTGCCCTCCTCTTCACGTCAGCGACGGCAAACACTGGCGGCTGTCTTCCTCCAGCGGCGATTCCGGCAAGAGATCCCAAGGCAGCAGCCTCCTGCACCAAGCCGAGAGAGAGAGCCAGACGAGTGGCTGGCTCGGGTTGATGTTATGGAGAGGGCTGCAGCTGCGGTTTTTATTAATGTGCGGGGGCTGCGGTTACAATTCATGGGAGAGAGAGAAAGGAATATAATAATGGGTATATTATATTCCCATTACCACCTCCTAATTAAAACCACCGGGCCACATTCCAAATTAAAAACTGTTTAATTTGGACAGATTTCAAGACTGTTTAATTTGGACAAAATTAAAAACTATTTAATTTGGACAGATTTCAGGACAGCACAAAAAAGGTTGCAACCTCAAATACTGCGTTGCAACCTGTTTTCTGCTCCTAATGCGCCCGGTCCATTTGAACCGGGTATGAGCCAACCCAACACAAATCGGGGGCCTACGACTTCAAATCAAAAAGTGATCAACATTAAAGTTATTTTTCTCGATCAGATTTACAAATTTCATGTTGATTACTTTTCATATAAGATATATATCGGGCTCAAAATTGTAAAAAATAAGGCTCGTGCAATTAACCCTCCACTGTACTTGATTATTTTGTCTCACCTCGCCTGTTTCAGAGTGTTCATTGTAGTATAAAAATTATGAGAGGGAGAAGATATGATTGAAATGTTTCTAATAGTTTGCGGGTGAGGCATAGCTGTTTAGGCTAGACTTGTGGGGTTGACTTGCAGAGTCTGCACAGACCGTTATTTTTAGTGATTTTTTTTTTCAAATTCGGAAGGATAAAATGATATTTCCATTTTGTAGAGGGTAGGGGCCATATGAAATTCTTATGTTTAGGACACATTACTGCTATGTTTAGGAGACCTATGAAAATACGGAGAGAGAGAGAGAATAGATTAAAGGCTTTAAATATGACGGTGCTTGAATTATTGAGACAGATCCGACGATTTATATTATTTTCTGAAATTTTAAACCCATATTATTTGCAGATCACATTTTTTTCTTTATATGTGATAGAGATTATAAAATATGTTATGTCATTATGTTAAAACAATAAACCCATATTAGACAAATTTGAATATTTCAACTTTTTCTTTTATTATTTTAATGTCTAAATTATTTTCACAAGCTCACAAAAAGTGTATTATATTATTATATATTTTAAAGTCTAAATTATTATCAGTAATAGTCCAAGAATCCTACCTTCATTTTCAATGTGAAATTTTATATATTCTTGCACTCATTGTGTTGTGTGTAGAGTTGTCACGGTTTCAGTTCTATTAAAATCATGAATCGAACCGTTAAGATAACGGTTATTCAAATTACAACCAAAATTTTATTTGGTTTGACCGGTTCCGGTTCTAGTTCCGGTTCCAGCATAATTTTTGAAACCGTCGTGCCAACGATTCCGGTTTAACAAGAACCAAAATCAAACCGGTCGCTAACGTTTTGGTCCGGTTCTCTGCTGTTCGATCTGCTTCCAATAGGTTCCAACTAAATCAAAACCAAACTTGACGGGATAAAAAAAACGATCTGCAAATAGTAAAACTCAAAACAACATCAACTTGATATAATTAACTTGTGCAATCCTTGGCGATCTCTTCCACAATCGGTGGACTCGTGTGTTGACTCGCCATGACGTATAATGGCTTGCATGTGTCTCGTCAGCATGCTTCTATGAGGTTTGGTCCGGTTCCAATTGGTTTCAACTAAAATCAAACTTGGCGGAATGAAATAAAATCGGCCCGCAAATAGTAAAACTCAAAACAATAATGAAATAGAAATTATTAAGTTGCGCACTTCTCGGGATTCTCTTTCACAATCGGTGGGCTAGTATTCATCGTCTTTTTATGCGTGTAGACTCGCCACGACATCTACACAGCTTGTGCGCGTCTCTTCAGCAAGCGCAACTGCAACAATCAGTGAATCAGCTTTGGATTTCCCAGGTGTGCGGAGATAAGAACACCTGACAGTGATCGTCGAGCTGAGCTCGACGATCCTCGAGCTGAGCTCCACGATCGTCGAGCTCGATCGTTGAGCTGAGCTCAAGGATCGTCGAGCTGAGCTCGACGATCGTGGAGCTGAGCTCGACGATCGTCGAGTTCAGCTCGACGAATCGTCGAGCTGAGCTCGACGAAGTAATCCCTGTTAACAAATTCTCATCCCACAAATTCTCAGCATTGGATTCATGCAATATTAAAACACTAAGAACATTAGCATCGGCATAACTACATACAGTAACATAATTTGCTCAATACAAACATAAAACACTAAGAACACAAACTTAAAATAGTTAAATCACAAACTTAAAACAGTAACATCTCTAATTGCAAGACTCAATACAAACATAAAACAGTAAAAACACAAACATTAACATCTCTAACTTAAACTCAGAAATAATATTAAAAATTTAGTCTTCTTGAAACGTCTTATGAACCAAATGATACTTGATTCAATAAACCCATAAAGCCCATTTGATGTAGCACTGGTTCAGGTTGTGTTTCAACTCCATGAATATCTTGCTCGATAACTGCAGATGATGAAGTAGAATTTCTGTTATTTTTATATGATCTTCTTTTAGTAGCTCGTTCTAGGACGCTTTTAATCCTTCTCCTTTGACCACCACTCTTTATTGGAGGAGGTTTTATTTGTACACAATGTTCAGCAGTCCTTATCTTTGAGGAATTAACATTCATACCCATGTCAGCGATATAATTTGCCTGTATTATATCATTTGCTTGTACACTCATCTGTTCTATGCCTCGTTCCAACATGTCTAAAGCCTGTTTGGAACTTGAGCACTTCATGGCCAAAGCTAATGCATTTTGAGATACTCTACCATATTGCAAAGAAACATCCTCATAATTATAATTTTGTGTTTGGTAAGGTAAACCATCCTTTGCAAATTTAGACCATCGCTTTTGAATATATCGGCTAGGTAACATTAAAACTTTGTTATGTGTTAACACCTTCATGCCATGCATGCATAAAATACCAAAAGTTTCAAATTTCCTACAAGAGCATTCCAAACTATAATCACTAACATTGTAAGTGACATATGTCACTTTAAATTCTTCGGGTGGGCTAACTCTGTAGAAATGACTATCCTCATTGGAAGTAACAAGTTCACAAATGCAAGATATTTGACTTAGACATTCTTCCTCAAAATCTGCATAAATTGTTCGTGTGTACTCTTTAACTGCATCCATCAACATAGGCATGCTCGGCACGCGAACGTTTGGTGTAAAATTTTTAGATTTATGATCTTCATACAACTCTTTCTCCCTGAATTTATTGACAGCAAGTTCGAATTCTTCAATAAATTTTAAAAAGGTTAACTTTCTACCAAAGTGTCTCTTAAACTGATTATTCATAGATTCGCTGCGTTGTGTAGTTGTCATGTTTGCACAGAAAGAGCTTGCCATATGGAATGCCGACCACTTTTCTCGCACCTTCCAAAGTTCTTCTAACCAAATATTTTCCTCCAAAGAATATGTTGTGATCATTTGTTGCCATGTTTCTTGTAGTAGTTCCTCCGATCTTGATTCATATATTGTTCTTTTAAAATCATTTGCAAAACCTGGATTTTTAGCAAATATTTGAATCAAATTTTTTGCAGCATTCTCAAATATATGCCACAAACATAACCGATGAGCCGTGGATGGAAACACAAAAGAAATAGCTTTAGCCATTGCAGCACATCGATCAGTAAATATTGTCTTTGGATGCTTTGAAGAAACAACACGCAAAAATGTTTCAAATAACCAAACAAATGATTCAGTTGTTTCATCATTCAGTAGAGCAGCACCAAATATCACTGTTTGCTTGTGGTGATTTACTCCTAATATTGGAGCAAATGGCAAATCGTATCTGTTGGTTTTAAAAGTGGTATCAAAGCAAATAACGTCGCCAAAAAAAGAGTAATCTATCAAAGATTTCCCATCAGCCCATATGACATTTGAAATTTGTCCTTCGTCGTTGAGCTGGATAGCGTAGAAGAAGGCTGGATCAACAATTTGTTTTCTTCTAAAGTGATCCAAAAGGTTTTGTGCATCATTCCTTTCGAAGTTTCTCATCTTATTAGAATGCAACGCATTTTTGTGATCCATACGCAAAAAACCAACATTCTGTGAACCTAATGCTCCCTCAACAAAAAAATCATATGCTTTTGAAGGTGGAATGCCAGCTTTGTCCAACTGTTGAATGATATTGAGTGTGCCAGGCAAAATTTTTCTGTGAGAACGAAGCATAAATGTTTTTCTTGGACTAACAAGATTATGATTATGCTCATTATTGGCATGGGAAATAGTCACTGGCGGAACTATGTCTGGGCACGCTAGGGCACGTGCCCGACCGCTTTTTCCCGCGAATTTCACCGGGGGAGCAAAGAAATCCGCGATTTTGCCATCGCCCGCTGCTCCCGTGCCCTAGCGCAAGCCCGCTGCTCCCGTCGGCCGTCGCCCGCAGCTCCCGTCCGTCGGTCGTCGCCCGCTGCTCCCGTCGCCCGCTGCTAGAAGGTTTCTTCTTCTTCTTCTTCTTCTTCTTCTGAACTCACTATTGCACCTAAATCAATGCACCTAAATCACCTACTGAACTCACTATTGCACCCAAATGAACTCACTATTGCACCTAAATCACCTTCTGAACTCACTATTGCACCTAAAGCAACTCACCATTGCACCTAAATCACCTTCTGAACTCACTATTACACCTAAATCATCTTTTGAACTCACTATTGCACCTAAAGAAACTCACTATTGCACCTAAATCAACTCACTATTGCACCTAAATCAACTGAAATCTGGACTGTTTCAGTCCAGATTTCAGTGTGAAATCTGGACTGATTTCAGTCCAGATTTCACACTGAAATCTGGACTGAAACAGTCCAGATTTCACACTGAAATCTGGACTGAAACAGTCCAGATTTCACAATTGAAATCTGGACTGTTTCAGTCCAGATTTCACACTAAAATCTGGACTGAAACAGTCCAGATTTCATTGTGAAATCTGGACTGAAACACTCCAGATTTCAAGTGAAATCTGGACTGAAATCAGTCCAGATTTCAAGTGAAATCTTGACTGAAATCAGTCCAGATTTCAAGTGAAATCTTGACTGAAATCAGTCCAGATTTCAATTGAAGGATTTCTATTAACTTTACTTCTGTCCTTATATTTGTTCATGTACTTATCTATGACGAACATGAATTTAGGTCATTGGGCAATTCAATCTTTGTTTTATCATTGGAAAACTGGATCTGGATTTGTTCTTCGTGGATCAGGTGAGATTTTTTTTGCCTTTCACATTCAAATTTTCTTGCAGAACTGATTATTTTTGATGTATTTTGCTTAGGAGGGCCACCCGCCTTCAATTGGATGCGGTGTGTCTCCCTCGGTTCATTGCGAACCTCCGGGTCGATTTTGTCCGTCCCCGGCATATTTTTTGCATTAGTAATCCGACATGCGAGTCTGGATTTAGGCATGCTGTGTGAAGCCTACCCGTGGCGGTAAGCCCGGATCGGTGATGTTTGTGATGTGCATATCGATTAGTTCTAGTTGCGTTAACGGGAATGTCTCGTCGATTATATGCAGTGTTTTAGTTAGTGCAATGGAGAATTTTTTTTCTAAAAAAGGAGCATGTCAAAGTTCGTTAGATTCTCAGGAGGTAGTTGCAATTGGTAAACGAAGCCGCGTAGATGAGTTCAAAATTGAAGATTTACCTTCAGACCCGGGCTTAAGACTTCCCATTAACTCCTACGATGCAAACATTCAAGAGTCTATACGAAGATATTATTTGCAAAATGGTCCTTGTCAACCTCATCTAGAAATTTTTCCCCAAATAGAAATCAGAAACAAAGCTCGACGATTTAATAAGAATTGGTTTAACGAGTTTAAAGGCTGATTAGAATACAGCAAAGAAAAAGATGCAGCATTTTGCCTTTACTGCTATATTTTTCCTCAATATTTTCCTTACATAAATATCTTTGCAAAAAAAAAAATTCGGAGACGCTGCCCCCGAACCCCCCGAATTGACATTACTAAAATTGTGCCCGTGCGACTTCAAAATCCCAGTTCCGCCGCTGGAAATAGTCCATGTATCATCTATACTAACTCTAAAATCAACACGACAATTGCATGATGTTCTTTGTGAGCATTGAGGATTTTGTGTAACATGTGTTGGATGTTCAGAACGTTGGCCAGCATAACTACATATAATTTTACGTGATAAAATAGAACCATCTACTCTGCGATTTAGTCGATCTTTTCGAACACTAAATCCTTTTCTCCTCGCATAGTTGTTGTAAAATGTATAAGCATCTGCCTCTGAAAGAAAAGTCATTCCAACTTTGGGTTCATCTAATTGTGTTTGGAAGTCTTCAGACACTTCTTTATCAATCTCTTCAAGATTTTGTGACATATCATTTTCTAATGTAATATCTTCCATTGAAAAAAGAAACTTTACGTGGCAAAGCACCGTCGAAACTAGGAAATCAAGTTTGTATCAACCTTAATGATTCAGCAACTCCATCAAATGTAATTCACTGATATGCAGGAAGACATCTGGAAGAGTGTAAACAAGAAAAAAGAAATTCAGTCTTGCTTAACAAAGAGAGTGTATATCTGTGAGCATTTCATCAGTATTTTGCAGTAATAACGAGTAGAAAAAGTGAAATCTATGAGCATTCCATCAGTATTTTGCAGTAATGTTTGGAAGAAATGAGTGATAATGCAGAACTAAACAACCATCATGCTCATTGCAGATATTTAATTCCCGAAAAAAAAAATTAGGGTTCACCTGCGCCATCGGAAAAGGAAGGAGAAGGAGAGCGGGAGAAGGAGGAGGGGCCGGCGACTGTCTCCGCGAACAAGAGAGAAGGAGGAGGGGCCGGCGGCTGTCTCCGCGAACAAGAGAGAAGGAGGAGGGGCCGGCGGCTGTCTCCGCGAACAAGATAGAAGGAGGAGGGGTCGGCGGCTGTCTCCGCGAACAAGAGAGAAGGAGGAGGGGCCGGCGGCTGTCTCCGCGAACAAGAGAGAAGGAGGAGGGGCCGACGGCTGTCTCCGCGAACAAGAGAGAAAGAGGTGGGGCCGGCGGCTGTCTCCGCGAACAAGAGAGAAAGAGGAGGGGCCGACGGCTGTCTCTGCGAACAAGAGAGAAAGAGGAGGGGCGGCTGTCTACGCGATTGTTTTTTTTAGGGATTTTAAGATGATTTACCGTTGTATTCCAAATTTTTGATGGGCCCGCCACGTGTCATAATCTTAGATAGGTGTGTATAGAAAAAGCTATACACACATGTGTATAACTGTAAGACCCCCCTCCCGGAACACAAGACACGGCACGAGAGGGGTCTTATGCCCAGAACAGCCGCCTTGCGGTAACACTAGCACTCAAGCTAGCATGTACCACAAGACGCCTATTCTGCCGGCTACCAACAATATCAACAGATAAATGCCAACCCAACCATAATAATATGAAAGTCAAATCCACACCAAGCATATGCCCATAATATCATAAATAAAGAAGCTACAATAAGCTTCTAATATCAGAGTACGTAAACAGAATTGCCCCGAAGGGCTACAACAAAATCTCTCTCTCACTCACATCTGTAACCGACGGTAGCGACGGTACCGTCCCTTCAGGCCCTGTCACCCTGGCCTGGATGTCCGTCTGCATAGCCTGCTGCTCCACCTGCGGGGTTTCCTCCTAAAAAGGAAGACGTAGCAACCGTTAGTCAAAAAGACTAAGTGGTTTCACATCCGCTCCCCCGGCGACTCCTCGGCACCGGGCGGAGAAAGGAACAGGTACAATATATAAATAATAGTAGTACAACAGGTGAAATGAGTATACATAATATAAGCAGCAACATCAGCAGTGTATAATAAACAAGCTCTTATTTCAAATCTACGAACTACAGCAGCAAGAGAGTATATAACTAGAACAGTAAGTAACTCAACTTATATGGATGCCCATACAAGCATATAAGTTGAGGGTCGTTCAGCAGAAAGTAACTCATCGTATAGGAGTGCCCATACAAACTTATACGATGAGAGTCTTGTGTATATAATGAAGTGCGATGCTATGTATGCAATGCAATGACACACCCATGCTCAAGCACATGCAATCGCTATGTCGACACAGACTTATAGTTCCCACTATTCGAGCAGGTAGCTAACCTCTCAGGCATCAACCATCGTGGCCAAACGGTGACAGTGGAGCGGGCATCTCCACTACTAGGCTGGTCTCCACATGACCTGGACTAGGCCTCCGTACGCCTCCACGCTAGGAACACAACAACGGAGCTCACATGCGTACTACGGCTCAGCGGGTTCTCTCGGGTAAATATGCACCAAGATCCTAGCCCCTGACTGGCCTATAGTATGACACGGAAGGAGCCTCGGAAATGAGCACGAGGACCAAGCCCAACCGTTCACTTGGCACGGAAGGAGCCTCGGGACGTGAACACCGAGGACCAAGCCCAACCGCCCAAGGTCTAACTGTCAACTCCCATCGGTGTGATGATTGGCGAGCCCGTAGACCTGCCACACTATCCTTAACCCGGGATTACGACACCGCGTGTCGACTCACACCACATGCAATTCCACAATTCCATGGCATGGAAGGAGCCTCGGAGAAGCACGAGGACCAAGCCCAACCATCCATCAAATACGGAAGGAGCCTCGGGACGTGAACACCGAGGACCAAGCCCAACCGTCCGATTTTATCCAACTTAACCTCATTCCCATTAGTGACGGTCAACACCGCACTTGTTAACTTTCACAATGCTACCCGTGGGGAGACGACACTCTAAGCATTGGACTATCCATTCCCTTCCATCAATCCATTACACATCCTGGCCATAGTTTTAACCAATTACAAATCTTTCCAAATGAATTCAGCATATTATAGATAATGTGCACAATGGTGATCTAACAAATATAACAAGCCTTTCATTCTCTTAGGCTTGATTCACATCTCGGCATAGGGATTCAAATCCTCAAACATCAATCTTCACATTACCTCGGTGATTAACACAAAAGAATTCACCCAACCTCGAGATGAATTGCAACATCTATTCCATCGAATCCAAGTTCATATTATAATCACCTAAAATTGTATGTAATCTGGTTAGCAACTTTGACTGAGGATTCCCGTGGCTACAGGTATCGCCCGAAAACGTGTCACCACTCGTTGGAAAGTTAATTTCAAGGGCTACAACTTTTGTGTTTAGTCGAAAGCCCAGATCTAGTCACATCATACCAGAAACGTAACTCGAAGTCTGCTGCGTACAGGATACAGAATTCCTGGGCATTAACTTCCAACCGCAGCAGATTCAAACGGACTTTCCCGTGGCTACAGGTATCGCATGGAAACGTGCAACCACTCGTTGGAAAGGTAATTTCAAGGGCTACAACTTTCGTGTTTAGTTGAAAGCCCAGATCCGCCCCCTTCTTGCTTAAAAATAGACAAGAAGGTCGCTGTGTGCAGAATACAGATTCTGCACGCATCTTGAAGCGAAGTAAACGGCATCCGTTCATCTTCCTCCTCAAGCGATTTTTCCCCAAATCGCAGCCAGAAGTTCCTCCACCCTTATTCTCCCTCTTGAGGCCATTTCCTCTTCACGAGACCACCCCTATCATCACTTTGAAGCGAGGGGAGGTTGAAGACGACTAAGCTTTAGAGCACAAGCTCTAGCATGACCTTCCTAGAAAGCTTCATCTCACACATCAAGACTCGTTTGAGTCGATGTCTCGCCTAAGAATAACTATAGATCTAGCACCAAGGGAGAGGGGAGGAAACTCACATCATTTCCGGCGTTTCCTCCGTTGCCGGCCATGGATCGCGTTATTCTCCGTGGCGGCATCCTTGGCTTCGTTAGCAGTGTTCTTCCACGGAAACGGCGGAGCTTTTTCCTCCAGAATCCGGCTCCGGCGACCCGCGAAATCTCCTCTTCCTCTCCCGTCGGTTTGCACGGTGACGGCTCGGCAAGAACGATCGGCTAGGGTTTGGTTTACTCCCTTTTTATATTACATATTAGGCTAAATCCCTTCCGCCACGTGTCACTCTCTAATTGGACCGCCCAAATTAGGTTTCATTTGAAGTGACCGGTCCAAGGATCATTCAGCACGAATCCCGAAGTCCGGTTCAGTCCGCCTGTACAAGCCGACGAATCTGCCTGGGCGAAGAAAACACCCAAGTAAAATTCGGCGGAAATCAGTCGTCATTCTCGCCGATCGGCGAGAATCGTCAGGTCATTCTCGACGATCGGCGAGAACCGTCAGGTCATTCTCGACGAATTCGTCGGGAATCCACAATGATTCCCGACGATTTTCCCTTAGCCTTTTTACTGGACATCCTGCGTTGATTGCGTTGAGTATTCTCAGCGATACTCGACGATCGGTGGGTATAACAGGGGATTCTCGACGATCGGCGAGAATCGCCGAGCATTCTCGCCGAATTTCCCTTAGTCTACTTGCAGCTCTGTGTCCGGCGGGTATCGACCACCGATACCCGTCGAATCGGCGAGAATCAGTCCTCCATTCTCGACGATCGACGAGCATCAACCTCCATTCTCGACGACTTTTACTTAGCCGAGTTCCCTCATCTCGGCTACTGGTTGGGGTAACCTTGAACCCAACCCTACACTTATTCTATGTTCCTGACACCTCGCGTCGGTGCACCCCGAGCCCGAGTTGAGTCTCTTGACTCAGAACACGTGCGAGGGGCCTAGCGCGAATTGGGACGTTACAATAACAACCGCGTTCGTGTAAACCGGCCAGCAATCACAATAAACCGGTCTGCAATTACTATAAACCGGCCTGCAGTGACAATAAACTAATTAATATATAATTAAGCCAACTCGGTCACCCGGCCTAATAGTACTTACTATAGTTCATTTTGCATTATAAACCGGCCTGCAATTACTATAAACCGGCCTGCAAACCCAGTAAATCAATTAATATATAATTAAGCCAGCTCAGCAATACTTACTATATATACATCCCCTGCTTCTCCCTTTCACAATGCACCAAACAAATTTCTGAAAGAAACAGAGCAAAAAAAAAAAAATGGCAGCTTTCAGAGCAGGCACAGTAGTACTCTTCGCAGTCCTCGCAGTCAGCCTCCGAGCTCTCGCCGGCGATCCCGACATCACCGTCGACTTCATCACTCCTCCCGGAGTGACTCCCGATGGCGAATTCTTCGCCTTCAGAGGCCTGAACCGGGTCATCTCCGGAGGACCGAGCGGCGTCCCCTTCATGGTGACCAAGCTAAATCAAGAAATATTCCCGGCGCTCGCCGGCCAGAGCGTCTCCCTCGCGGTTCTCCAATTCGGGCCGGGCGCCGCCGGCGTCAATCCGCCGCATGCCCATCCCCGCTCCGCAGAGCTTCTGATGATGCTGCAGGGCGTGCTGAACGTGGGCTTCGTCGATTCTGCCAACAGGCTCTTCAATCAGACGCTATACGTGGGAGACGCCTTCGTCTTCCCCAAAGGGCTCGTTCATTACCAGGTCAACGGCGACGCCAAGAAACCGGCGGTCGCCATTTCCGCTTTCGGCAGCGCTAATCCGGGAACGATTTCGCTGCCGAAGACCATTTTTGGGAGCCAGATTCAGAGCTCGGTGTTGGAGGAGTCCTTCAAAACTGATGCCGGCGTCATCGGCAAGCTTGTTGCTGCTAATTCGGACTGATTTAGGGCTCAAATGGGATGGGTTTCAATAAATAATGGTGGAGGCCCTACAAAAAGATCGAGGGTTTTAAGCACCTGGTTGTATTCATGCAGGGGAAGCCTTTGGAAACACCCCAATTTATATAAGAAATTAAGGTTGTGTTTGGTTTTAGGGTTTTAAGCACTGTGTTTGGTTTATGTTCAAATAGGATGAGTCATTCAAAACGGATCCCACGGAGGACATTTTGAAGAGGATGTATTTTGTGTACGGATGTTATGAAATGTGAACTAGATAAATGTAATGTTTTGTAACATTATTCACATGTATATACAGACAAATAGACGAGTTTTTTTTTCACGGGTTACGTTCATGCTCGAAGCTCTCGGGAGGCCTTCGCCCCCCTCCGCACAGGCTTCGACCGTACTTGATGCTTCGGGCAGCCTATGGCCGCATAGAAGCGGGTTTCGCCCGCTTCCACACAGTTCACAGCTCGGGGCCGGAACCGCTACTCGCGGCCCCCTGGAGCCCTATGATTGTTTGATTTTACAGATGCGCTCCGGGGTCCATGAGGGTTTGCGGCGGCAGACTGGTGAATTTGCGTGGAAGCGGGCAAAGCCCGCTTCAATGCGGTCAAAGGCCGCTCGGAGCATCAAGCACGGGCGAAGCCCGTGTGGACGTGGGTGAAGCCCACCTGAAAGCGTCCGAAGGCCGTCCGAGAGCTTCGAGCACGGTCGTAGCCCGTGCGAACAAACTTGTATATTATTACTTTTCAATTATATAATTTATTAATATATTATAAAAAAAAATCTGATTTTTTATTTATTATTTATAAACACGATCTGAGTGCTGTAGCGAAAAGGTCATACCACATACCCGGAAGTCTAGAAGAACTTCCGCCTCAAGGGAGGAAGACACACGCACCGCCTTAGCCTCAAGCGACACAAGAGTCCCCTCGACAGAGGAGCCCAGAACCATAAGGTCAGGATCAACGACACAACATCAACTCTGGAATTGTTAGGAGGCACATTATCAGAGCGCTCTCTCGGTTTAGAGGAAAGCCGAGACTCAAAATCCAAGCAGATGCACCTAATAACCAGCTTTCTCTCCTAATCGCGATCCAGTGACACAATGATTGATTGGCCAGAGTCAGCATAAAATCCACACAACAACATACGCTTCTCCTCATAAACAAAGAGATGACGAATAAGGGGATCACCAACGCATGAGGCTTAATAAACCCCAGAAACAGAGTAAACTCTCCCTCATGCCCCTTCACACAGCGACAACATTCAAGAAGCGACTTCCAAAGCTCCAGCGGACCCCAGGAGTTCCTGACATAATCAAACACGGTTATCTTGTGGCAATGGTCCAAACGATTCACAAACTCGAGTCAGTGTTTGTTGCTATGAACTTCAATATGCCTGCCTCCATCAATGCGCACTTCACATCATTCTTTAAAAAGGTCCAAGGAGAACCTCGAGTTGTGCTCCCTGAAGAAGGCAATCAGCCCCATGATGTGTGTGTAACTGATGAGGGCTCCGGGGCACACAGGCCCAACCAGGCTACTGGGCTGCTCACAGGGCCACCAGGCTACTGGGCTGCTCGCAGGGCCATCTAACCCAGGATCCATAGCCAGCTCCTAGCCCCCTCACCAGGGCCGCGGCCCATACACCCCAACCAGATCTCCGTACGCTCCCGTACGGCAGGTTGTTGAGGCTGGGGCTCGATACCCAGACCTCCTAGATAAGAAGCGCAGTGAAGCGCTCTCATCACCAACTGATCCGCGGATCTGGTTATCGAGCCCCAGCCTCAACAACCTGCCGTACGGGAGCGTACGGAGATCTGGTTGGGGTGTATGGGCCGCGGCCCTGGTGAGGGGGCTAGGAGCTGGCTATGGATCCTGGGTGGGCCGGGCGCTGGCTATGGATCCTGGGTTAGATGGCCCTGCGAGCAGCCCAGTAGCCTGGTGGCCCTATGAGCAGCCCAGTAGCCTGGTTGGGCCTGTGTGCCCGGAGCCCTCATCAGTAACACCACAGGTTTCTCATAGTTGAAAAACAACAAAATGTATTTTTGGAGCTATCGCTAGCAATAGCGATATTGCTCGTCAATAGTGGTCAAAACGATGCAGTCGATAAAACGGAAGTAGATTTGCTACCGGTAGCAATAGAGATATCGTCTGACGATAGTGATCGAGTCGATAATGATCAAAACGATGAAGACAATGTGATATCGCCTAGCGTTAACTTGATATCACTAGAGATACTGTGCCACGTGGCAGACTGCTACGTGTCAGTTGGCTATAAAGTGGTCGTAGGGCGGCGTTGACTTGGTTAAGCGGCAACTGCTGGAGCTATCGCCCCGCGATAGCATTTTGAGTAAATCTATTAATGCAAATCGGGCCATCCATTTCTTTTGGATTAGGGATCCTGTGTCTGAGCTTTGGCACGAGATTGATAAGGTGGCTTATGAGAAACTTCTCGTTTTTAGTTTTAGTCTCTTTCTTTCTTTCAACTTGAGAAAACAAGAGAAGGAAAAGAGAGGAAGAAGAAGAAGGTTGTTCTCAGCCTTTGGAAGAGCTTTTGATGAGTTCTTACGGTCAGAATCGCAAGTTGAGGCTAGATCTGCGGAGAGGATAACACTGCGAGTGATTCCATCCAGTTCAATTACAAGTTCATGGCTCCGAAACAATCAACAAAGATAACGATCTTTCTCCTAATTACTAGGACATGCTCGTCCTTTAATATGCATAAGTTGCATGAAGGTTCCTCCAATAATTGGTGGAGGTGAGACTTTCAACGGATAGATATGGACTATCCCTAGTAGAAATTGTATATAGAGCTCGGATCGTTATACGGGCATAAGCATGTTGTGTAAACCCCATCTGGAGAAGTTGGTCTGAAATGATGATGATTGATTTGCATGTCATAAGAGACTGTGGAAAAACGAATAGATTTTGAAGTTTTGGGGTACTGCAGGTTACTGCAGAAGTACTGGAGAGTGTCTCCAGGAAACACCCGAGATTGTAACAAAGAACGAGATTCTGTTGCTATCGCCCGCGATAGCAATATCACAAGCGACAGCTCTACTGGCAGAGACCAGCGAGCAGTTTTTTGTGCTGGGTGTGAACCAGAGCTTGAGACAGATTAATAGTCTATCGATATCACGCGACGATAGTGATATCGCTGGCGATAGTGATATCGCTGGCGATAGTGATATCGCTGGCGATAGTGATATCGCTGGCTATAACTCCCAGAGAACTTTGTGGTTGTGAAGTCTGTGTTCTGGGGATTAGGTGGGTAGCATGATGAACTATTGAGCATGTTGAGCCAAGCTTTGGTGGTTGTGAGTGCCGACCATAGAACATAGTGTTGGTTATGAGATGAACAGGAAAGGGGAGGTTGATTTGCGTTGTTGTCTTGTACACATGATGATTTGAGCAACGAGATATAGTTGAACCGTACTTGCACTTTGTTGTTCGACTTAGATTGCTTAAAGTACCTGTCTTTTGCCATTAGCTTGGGGAGAGAGTCCTTGACTTGATCTTGTACTGGTGAATGCTCAAAGTTGTGTCGTCTTAGTCTGAGACTAAAGGATGGCGGGGGGGGGGGGGGGGGGGGGGGGGGAGTACACCGAAAGAGTGTCTTGAGAACACGGAACACGCGGTTGTAAGTGCCGATGTTTGTGGTGGTTGTGCATATATGAAATAATGTTTTACTTGCACATTCTTGTGGATATATATATATTGTGTGTGTGTTGTTATATACTGCTTGCTTGTAGGAAAAGAGAACCGCCGCCCCGAGAAAGGGGTAGGATCGTTACACCACCGTGGTCAGCTTTAGCTAACCATTCTTTTGTTTTTCACGTCTTTGTGCATTGTACTTGTGCAGATGCTGGCGAGCCGAGCGGGAAATAGCGGGCTGAATCTCTGATGTTGTGCTGACCCTCGAAGGCCCAAGTGATTGTTTTGATTTTCATGTGTTGTCGGTCTGCATGCCGAAATATGAAAATAAATTAATAAATAAATATATATATATATATATATATATATATATATATATATATATATATATATATATATATATCTCGGTAAAATGTATATGCATTTAACGCGTATATAAGCATATACGCGCCTTTTTAAACTGCGTCGAGATCTACAGCTTTCATGTTGAACACTTTTTAATTAAACCACATGTATAAAACGCAGTTTAAAAAAGCGTGTATATGCTTATATATACTTAACACGTATATACAACAAACCCTATATATATATATACATACATACACAACTATATATATATACCATTCCATCTTCATCTTGTTTTTAATCAAGAAATGAGAAATATGACAAAAAGTTTATTTAATTGCATACGTCCTGCCTTATTAATTAGTAAATAAATATTTAATCGTGTTGAAATTTTCAAAAATTAAGCGTTAATTTTAGTTGAAGTCATTATCAATCCCCTTGCATAGCTACAATTCAAAACTTATTTATGTTGGCCTCTTCAAATCTTTTGGGCTCTACTTGTGACACGAAGCTTGAGTATAGTGTTGTGTTTATACTTCTGCTCCTGGTCACCACTCCTTGACTAGCATCATCAATAATCTGGTGGCTTCGATGATCTCTAAGATGCGTGACAGCTGGAGGCAATCTTACTTCAACATCCTGAGCTTTAGTGGCTGGAGCTTGCTGATCTTCATCCACCTCAATTGTGTCTTGTGCTTCTTCTGGAATCTCCACTCCATCTTGGACTATTGGAGCAGCATATTTGATGGTTAGCTTATCCATCAACAGTTATGTACCTGCATGACTATAAGAGGAGCTTGACAGCTCACCGTTAATCATGGTAGACTCATCAAAGATTACATGTACAGACTCTTCTATAGCTGTATCGTGGCTCAATTTGACGCATGATTTTTGCTCAGCTACTGTCTACTGTCATAGAATTTTATTTTGGGATGACAACGTTTACGAACATCCCCAAAAGTGAAAATTAGTTTTAAACATAAAAGTGGAGGCCGGGTGTTCACAAGCTCATAACTATCGCATTCATGACCGTCATTTTTGTGTCAAACGGAGCCTAAATCCAAGCCTAGTCGCAGGAGCGGATTTTGTGCCTTGGCACCGGGCAGCTTCTCACGAAAAGGTGTGGGCCACGCAATGCACAACTTAGTTGGGCCCGCTCCATATCACGATATTAGTGGCTCCGACCGGAGAGAAGTGCACGGCCAACCGCAAAGAGACAAGCATCACAGAGAAGCCGTGGCAAGCTCACTAGTCTATGAGTATGACACTTGCTCGAACAACTTAGGGTCCGTTTGTTTCAGCGATTTTGCTCCGTTGCGTTACCACCGCAACTTAATTTTTTTTTTCAGTCCAGTTTGACTCGGCGGTGCGTCAGGATCGGAGGCATAAAATTGCCGTTGAACGGAGCTTTCTCCACAGCGGCGCAATCCTCCTTTTCAACGCTACAGTCACCGCGTTTAGAGAGGGGGAGCAATCTGGACGGAAAGCTTTGGTCGGAGGAACTAGCTTCATATTGTTGGTGGGGGAGGAGATGAGCGAGGAGGAAGCGCTTGTGGCCGTGGAAGATTCAACGGCGAGAAACTTGAGGGTGGCGTTGAGGCCGGCCAGGGAGCGGTGGACGGTGGAGAAGTGTGAGCCCGTCGGACTACCCCCGGCGGGTTCGCCGGGGTCCGGCGACCCCGCTGGTGGGCTCCGCCGCTCCGGGCAATCGGTCGACAGCAGAGCCGCGCGGAAGCATGACTCAGGAAGGGTGGAGGAATGACCGAGGCAGGGCGGACGTATGGCTGAGGCAGGCGGAGGAACAGTATCATTTTATATATAGATATAAGTTTTAAACAGTATGATTATATATATATATATATATATATATATATATATATATATATATATATTCCGTAAAATTAATTAAACAGCCTAATTAATTAAACAGTAATACAATTAATTAAGATTATAATATAAATAGTACAATTAATTAATAAAATTAATTAAAAAAATAAATATTATTTTCTAATAATTTATGAAAAAATATTTATAAAACGCCACCGTTGTTTTACCAAACTGTTTCTCCATTCTGAACAGCTCTGTCACCGCTGTGTTACCAAACTGTTTCTCCATTTTAAAAAACTCCATTTCCACAACTATATTCCCACAGCTCCATTCTCACAGCTCCTTTTGCCACCGCCACAGTCGAAACAAACTGACCCTTAGCTGCACTAAAGCAATTGTGGTCAACATAGTACATACATGAACAATATCATAATTGCCCTATTAATATTTAGGGCAAAGTATTGGTGACACCTCTATATTGTACATTTTTAAATGACTGTTATAACCTCTATGTACAACTTCAATTTGGCAACCTCCAGTCATGTCTACACCCGATCAGAACAGACCCATCAAAAGAATGCAGGCTAGGTGAGACAACCTCGCTCGGCGACGAGCCTCCCTCTCCGACCTGGCGTCAAGTCGCCAAAGCAATGGCCAGGGCGGGGGAGCCGCGCGCCAAGACGATCGCAAGCGAGCCAAGCCCATCTTCTTATCAGGCTCTCCTCGACAGGGAAGATCCAACTCGCCTTCTCTTTTCCATTCGCAGTCTATATATCCTGGTCTGCCCATAACCATCTTGAAGAGCGGGATTTCGCTATCTGCAGACTAATCAGAAGTGCCAATAGCAAAGGTAAAAAGGCGAAGGTCGCTATTTGCAGGCCCTAAAGACGATTCTGCTCCTGGTTTGGGATTTGCCTATAAATAGACCTTTAAGGCACCTTAGAGAGGCAGACTCAACCTTATAGAGCTTCCGACTTTCGGAGAACTCTTGCTCTGTGCCATCCAAGGTGCCGAGATCAGCCTTTGGCTTTGGGAGGGGAAGACGCGACACGCGCTTCCGGGTGAGTGGCGGGACCTTCTCGATGCAGCTCACCAGGTCTTTTCGTGGGCAAATACCTTTTCCAGCTAGTGCCGAATCCAGGCTTGAACAAACCCTTATAGTGCACCCAACGACGAACAAAATAACTTAAATTGCTCCCTCTCAGTCCGAACTTAGTTGAATCAGTGTCCGGATTTCAACACTCTAGTTTTTTATAATTGAGATATTTAACTCCATCTCAAAAGAATTTGTAAAATGCCAAATGTCTCTCTTATGAAAAGTTAAATATTAAAAATGTCCTCTTAATAATTCAATTTTTTTCAGTAAATATAAGCTTCCAATAATTGATATTGCATTGTAAACTGGCCTGCAATCACAATAAACCGGCCAGCAATTACTATAAACCGGCCTGCAGTGACAGTAAACTAATTAATATATAATTAAGCCAACTCCGCCACCAGGCCTAATACTACTTACTATAGTTCAATGTTGCATTATAAACCGGCCTGCAATTACTATAAACCGGCCTAATAGTAACAATTAATTATCGAATTAATATATAATTAAGCCGGCTCAGCCACCAGCCGGTTCAGGCCGAATAGTACTTATTATATTATATATACATCCCCTGCTTTTCCCCTTTCACAATGCAGTGAATGCACCAAGCAAGTTCTTGAAAGAAACAGAGCAAAAAAAATGGCAGCTTTCAGAGCAGGCATAGCACTCTTCGCAGTCCTTGCAGTCAGCCTGCGAGCTCTCGCCGGCGATCCCGACATCATGGCCGACTTCATCACTCCTCCCGGAGTAATTCCCGACGGCAACTTCTTCACCTTCAGAGGTATAGACCCGGTGGTCAACCAACTGAACGAAGTTCCCTTCAGGGTGACCAATCTGACTCAGGCAGACTTCCCGGCGCTCGCCGGCCAGAGCGTCTCCCTCACCGTTCTCCGATTCGCGTCGAGCCCCGGCGCCGTCAACCCACCCCATTTCCATCCTCGCGCCGCCGAGCTTCTGATCATGACTGAAGGCGCGCTCAACGTCGGCTTCGTCGACTCCACCAACAGGCTTTTCAATCAGACGCTGTACGTCGGCGACACCTTCGTCTTCCCCAAAGGCCTCGTTCACTTCCAAGTCAACGTCGACCCCATTTATTCGGCGACCGCCATTTCCGCTTTCGGCAGCGCTGATCCCGGAACAATTTCGCTGCCGAAGACCATTTTCGGGAGCCATATTCAGGACTCTGTTTTGGCGGAGGCCTTCAAAACGGATGCCGTCACCGTCGGTAAACTTGTTTCGGCTAATTCGGGGTGATTTGTTTGTGAGAACTGAGAACTGAACTATATAAAATGGTGAACGCCCTACAAAGAGGGGGTTTTAAGCATTTGGTTGTAATAAAATGCAGTGGAAGCTTTTGGAACAACGCGATATTATATGTAAGAAATTAAAATCCTGTTTGGTTTAGCTAAAGTTGTGGGAGAAACGGTGACGTGCCTATTCAAACAGCTCTTGTGAGGAGCTTTAAATAATGACTTCAAAAATGGGAAAAAATGTTTCGTGTTGTTCGGAATGATCCACATTTTATAGAAATCGGGTGTGCACATAACGACACATCAAGATCTCCATATCAAAGAAAGAGGAATCATGGGAACGATCGCGCGCGATCACCGCGCCCGATCCCCCGTGCGCCGATCCCATTACGCGTAATGAGCAAACCGTCGCGAACCCCACCTCGCCGGCGGCCGGCTCCCTCCCCAAACGGCGGCCGCCCTCCCTCTCTCGCCACGGCACGGCCACGGGGCCGCCTGCTTCCCCGGCCGCCGGCGCGGCCCAGGGGGACGTCCCCTTTCCCGGCCGCCAGTGTGACCAAGGAAGGGGGGGGGGGGGGGCGGCGGCGGCCCGGGCCGCCCCCTTTTTTTGCCGCTGGTACGGCCAAGGGGGAGGCCGCCCGGGCCACCCCCTTTCGCGGCCGCCGGCGCGGCCAAGGGGGAGGCCTCCCCTCCCTTGGTCGCCGGCGCGCGGCCAAGGGGGGAAGCCGCACCGTCCCAGCCGCTGTCGGCGGTCCTCCCCCTCATCAGTGAACTTGGCAGCAAGTTCGTCGGCCACCCGCGGAGTTCCACACCCGTCGTCCGATCATCGGGGAACACTCCCGGCCGTCTGATCTATGTGTAACCAGTCACTAACCGTCGGGTTAGTGGGGAAGTACTTAATTAATATTTTATATAGTTTATTTAAGTGGTCTCCAAATAGCGAAATATGCGCATTTAAACTATACTAAAAATAATTATGAGGGTGGTTGCTGTGTGCGGATAGCCGTGTAACCACCATAACCACCACCCGGAGCCTATAAAAGGAGCCTCAAACCTCCTCATTTCTCACCTTTTCTCCTCTGAGCCTTCTTCTTCCTCAGGTCGGAGCTCTGCCGAATTTCTTCTACGAGTCGCACCCGAGTCGCATCCTATTTACACGCGGGTCGAGTCAAAGTCACCTGACGAAGCTGAATCTCTCAAGACTCAAGTGGCTCCCGCAATCGAGAGCTCATACGCTCCGCTCCTGTGTTCAGAAATTGACAAGCTGCTATTGGAAGACCACCAGCGTGTAGCTAATTTGTAACAACCCTCGGCGCGACGACCTGTCGTCCACCGCGTGCTAAGTGTTCCCTCACCCCACCCCCCACCCCAAGCTGTAACGAAAGGTGGTCTGTCACCCTCGACTTCACGAACAAGTTGTAACAACCCGAAGATAGTGGACTTTGACTGGCACAGATCCGGTCACGTGATTTTTACTCAGTTGAGAGGTTTTTCCACGTTAAAACTGTTTGTGTGCAACCAACCTACTCTATTGACTGTGTGCGCGCTCGACTATTCCGAGAGCTAAGACGGTCCAAGTATTCCGGCCCGAACGGGACGTCGAGTTAGACCGCAACACGTGTGTCACTCACAGATACTTTAATGATCATTGTGGGTTAAGCGCTACCGAATTATTTATACGTTAAAAACGGTGTTCAGACATGTAAGAAAAAGAGTATGAAAAAGTGGAGACATTAAAATTTCTTTTTGATTGGAAGATGAAAAAAATGACATGACAGCTAACTTGTTTAATTAATATTTGTGGTGGTGAAATGCATAAATTTATTTGAGATAGCTGCACTCAATTTTGACCTCCCCAAGTCCACATTCTTTACTCATTGTGTTTTTTTTGGATTCTCTGAAAGAAACATGGTTATTTTCGACACGGTATAGCGCGACATCTTCTTTACTCAATACTTTTAATTTTGTTTATTTTGATAGTGTCTCATTTATTACGTCCTAAAAAATACACGTGATCAAAGTCGGCCAATAAGCTCTTCAAGACAATATTATGTTAAGTAGTATATTAACTTTTATATAGATATGTGCGCTAAATATATAAATATTTTATTTGTTGGATTTATTATCCGTGTCCTCGCACACATAAAATATGTTGCTATGTAACATCATTGTTTTTAAACACACACACTCACATACACACACACAATTCGGAGAAAACGATATCATTCACCTTAATTCATTATTCTTTATGGATTTTTTAAATATTACGAACTTTAATGGGGTCGATCCCAATTTATAGGAATTTCGAGCTGTAAATGGCCGGAATTCCGGCTTTCCCAACTAACAAAGTGGGGAGTTACGAGACGAAACCGCCATATACCTGATCTGCGCACTCGATGTGTGCAGTAACCATCATGCACGGGATCCCAACCGCCGCAAGGTATCCCGTGCTCTGGCCGTCCGCTTGGCTACCTGCCGGCCTCGGCCTCCCTTGGCCGCCCGTCGATTGGGTGGCCGCCCGTAAGGGCTCGGACGAATGTTACCAACGCAAATGAAGTTAGCCCGAAGGAAGACAAGAGGCATGAAGCGAACAGATTTCTCGGACGCCGACGAAGTCCCCGGTCGTCCGCAAGACGCATAAGCAAGCGACAAGTCCCAAATTTGCCACGGTGAGCAAAGATCTTGGAAGAGTGTAGAGAACCTGCGGCGCTTAGAACTCTCCCCAACTCCATCTCTCAAAGTGTAATGAGGAGCGTCATGTCGCCCTCGCCTTCACCTGAACAACCTTAGAATGAACTCGGAAATATTGGAAGTTAGGTCAACAACAAATCAACCGTGTAGTTTTTCACCCCGATTGCGGGTTTTCCACGTAATCAAATCTCACTTGCATTGATCTAAGAACTCTTGATTGTTTGCACACTCGACCGCTATGCGGGCAAAGACGGTTCAAGAGGCCCGATATATCAAGAACTTCGAGCAGACCGCGACACGTTTCAATGAATCTAGAAACAAAAATATGCTTCCATATACTACATAATTGTGCATCTACAATGAGACATTGCATTCCAAGCTCACTCTGGCGTATCCACCACTTCACACTTATTGTAAAGGATCTGAGAGCTTCTTAGTTTTTAGTTAATAAGAGCTCTCAAAGAATCTTAACCCAAAGGCAATGATTGACACTAAAATGTATAGAGTGTTATATAAACTCTTTGTAGTTCTAAGGTTTGGGTAATTTGGAAATCTTAAAATTAAACCGTCCATCTGTTTTTGATTTAGTGAAAAATGGATTGTTATTGCTCGTGGGCGTAGCTTATCTTGAGATGAACCACATAAATTTGTGTCTTTTGTATTGTGAATTTCTGTTTGTTTGATCTACTCGCGTTTCTTCAACAACATCTTCAACTTCTCCGCAGCCCGACTATTTCAGAAGCTGGCAGCAGCAAAACTACAGACAGTTCAAGAGTGGTGAAACCGGCCTTGATGATCGGGAAAAACGCTCGGCCGTTGGAACCAGTGGGACTCTGCAGCACAAGCTCTAATCCACCTCTTAAGAAAACCATAACCATGCTACGGTTGGATAAGTGAAAATGAAGAATAAAAAGAAGACAAGCCAAGCACGATGAAACCCTTGAGTGCAAAGGCTCATTTAGATTCAGCTTCTCCAGGATTCCAGAAGAGTTCGTCAGTCTCTATGGGACCTAGTCCGACGGTTGTTGGCAGCCGGTTGTCAGCTGGTGGGGGGGAAATAAAGCTCTGGGGCCGAAATCGTCAAGTGTTTTGGGTGAAATAGAGGGAGCACGAGCGGGCGAGAGTCCCCCCCCCCCCCCCCCCCCACAAAGGAGTTTGTTGCCCTCTATAGCTGCTTCTCCGGCGAACTCCGGCGACCGGCGATGAGAAATCGAGGGAGCAGGGGAGAAAACAGCACGGGTTACGGGAGGGCGCTGGAGTCAGAAGCGAACATCTGAAGTCCGGAGGAATAAAGGGGGGAATAGGGTTTTGTGTGGGGTTGCTATTAGTGAGCTTTATTTAGACATTTTCTTTAATTTTAATGGGATGTCAATAGTCATATATAGGCTACCAATATAAACATCCTTATATATTTACTCTCATATTATCATAAAATTTTACTTTTTGAGCTTAAATTTATGTTAATCTTAGTTGAGGTAGCTACACCGTAGATTTACGGGTCAGGCGCACGCCACATCAAGCCACTCCTAGCATGCGGCTGGGCATGGGTGCGTGCGCGACCTGCGGACATCTATGATAGCATGTTTCAAATCTGTGGCTTGATTTTGGTTAGTTTAATTTACTTAGAATCTAGTTTGAATGATTCCTCTAAGCTTTGCATCTATTCTCATATGGCTTATTTGTTTGCTTGTGAATTATTCCAAGCCAACTCCTTCCCATTGATATTTTCAAACTTCGTCTTCCCTCAGTCCAGCTCTTTCTCTTGGAATTTTGTCTACGCGTCTTGTAATAAAATGTTGTAAGCACATAAGAGAGAATAATTCATCAATCCATTGTCTCTTCCACGATTCAAGCGTGTTTGTCTTTCACTTTTTTGTGACAATTTCATAATGACATTTGGCACTAAGGAGCATTCAATTATTTGGTTTTTGCACATTAAACTTTAAATATTTAATTTTGTCACTGAGCAACGCCCCCCACAGACACAGACACACAGACACACGGACACAAAAGACTTTAATATAGACATATTGCACCCTTTTGATTGAATATTTAGGGTGTGAGATGTCAATATTTAAGCATTTGTGATGCAATGTGCAGAAACCTAGCTCCTAATTAGATAATGCTTAGTGCCAAAGTTCCATTTTATAATTTCATTTGTTTGCATTTTAATTTCATTAGTGGGAGAGTAAGAATCAAAGGGAATCACCAGATAGGCCAACATTCCACAATCATATTCAACTACAAAACATAAGCTTATCAGTAACCATAGAAGCATGTCTTAATTAATTGTAATGCTAATTGAGCTCTAGTATGATTGAATTCCAAAGATTGATTCTGGCATGTTTTTTCGTATAAAAATGTCTACATTGAAATGTGAGGGAGCCAATTTACTTGCCCAATTGAAGAACATTTCAAAAGAAAAAACGTCGATTAAGTTATCGTTGCAAAAGCGGTATGTTGTTAACTCATGCTCCTTCAAAAGTTAATCTATTTGGGCTGTCTTTTGCAGGGGCGCACTTAAATTCAAGAGCGTAACGATTGATTGGCGATTTGGCCGGAAAAAATCTACAACGATGGTGCTCGGATTTCAACCATATTTTTGCGCCGAAATCACGGTTTCATTCCCAACATTGGCCGATGTCTGTGGTAACATTCATCACATTTGCCTCAAGCATTGCCTTATTACATTTTTTTTGTGTTTATTAGCTTGCGGCATAGAATGAACAATGTACAACCTCATATTCGCTGAGTATGACTCAAGGGCCGGAGACCTTGACTTTGGGCTGGCTTTGGGTTAATCGAGCCAGGCAAGAAGAATGGGCAGAAGGGGTTCTCGCCCAAGGTGAGCGCAAAGGGTCGCGCTTGGAGAAGCGGGAAGCCCATGGAGCTGGCGTTGAGTGAGGTCTTTCCACTCAACGCTCTCGTCGCCTTTCGGGCTTTGACGTTGAGTGAGGTTTTTCGCTCAACGCTCTCGGTGCCTTTCGGGCTTTGACGTTGAGTGAGGTCTTTCCACTCAACGCTCTCTGCGCCTTTCCGGCTTTGGCGTTGAGTAAGGTCTTTCCACTCAACGCTCTCAGCGCTTTTCCGTTTTTGGCGTTAGGTAATGCTTCTCCACTCAACGCCCCTTGGTTTTTTGCGTTGAGTGATGTTTCTCCAGTCAACGTCCTTTGGTTTTTGGCATTGAGTGATGTTTCTCCATTCAGCGCTCTTTGGTCTTTTTGCTCCCGCCTGTGGTAGGCGGGAAGGCTAAGGAACGAGTGGGTTCCCACCCAAGGCATGCAAGAGGGTTTGCGCCACAGGATAAGCGGGAAGCCTGCAGAATCAGCGAAAAGGCTTCCTCCAGGGAGAGCCCAGAGGTGAAATTGTCTGGGTACCCTTAGGTAAAATTATCTGGGTGCCCTTGGGTCTGCATTTAACTCCTCTGAGCAGCGGAGTTTAGCTGTTGGCAGACTAGCCCAGGGTATTTCAGTAATTTCATGGTAGCAGAATTATGCTTTTAGCAAACCAGATATTGGAAACCTATAAATAGACTCATAGAGCTTCTCAGAAGGCAAGCTTTCATAAATTCTAAAATCTTCTAGTGCTTTCTGAGGTGTTCCTAGCCCAGCGATTGGCTATAGAGGGGAAGCACTCAGAGAGCTTCTGGGTTAGTGGAGGGACCTCCCAGCTGAGGCTTAGGATCAGTTCCTGGTTCTTTATTACTAGTCAGGGGTCTAGGCTTGAGAGAAGTAGGTGTTAGCTATCCCCCAAGGTCCGAACTCTCGTTGATGCCATTTTTGACTTCAACAAACAAGTTGTATGATAATCAATGAAAGACATTTCAAAATTAGAAGTATTTCATCTAAGAGTACAATGGAACAAGTAACAAAACTTTAAATTAAACTCTATTTATCTCTAGACAGACTTTAATGTATCTTCGAAACTACGTTAATTAAAATTAAGAATAAGTTCTTTAAAAGAGTTCTATTTTGTTTGTTTGAGCATATTTTCCTCTGTTTTGTTTTATGAAGAAAATAAACCCTATGTTTTGTTCATTTGAATAGCCTCCATAAGAAACATCAATCCCCAAAAACGTCAATTTATATTTGATTTCAATCGTATGAAGGGAGCTCCATTCAAGGACACGCAATATTTTCATATCACACCGCTCCATTTTCAACGGCAACTACTTACGCAAAGAGGCCCGAAATATGCAAAAATGTCTTACACAGTGGAAGAGAGAGGGGGGATACTTTTCCAAGATCCCTCAAACCTACTCTAATAGTTAAGGATTAGGAAAGACTTGGTGAAAGTCTGCTTGAGAGGTGGTATTTTATAGGCTTTTTTTTTATTTTTACATTTTTATCTCTAAAATAATATTGCATTATTTTTTCTTCTTTTTAAAACTAGTTTCATGAGTGGAGCTTGGAAAAGCCCACGGGGCTCCGTCCGTGCGCCCCCAAAGCTTCTACGGACGGGCTTAGCTCATTCGCAGCCAAGAACAATCAAGCACGAGAATAGCCCTGCCCGTTCGTTTTGCACGACCATATTTTCACCAACTCATTTATCTCTTTTTCTTGTGCTCACACAAACCATAGAGGCCACCATGTTTGTGTTGCTCGAAGCATCCGGATGGGGATCTAGGTGGAATCCCCTACCCGTTGCCCCTAGGTGGGTATAAATAGGCAAACCCTTAGGAGTTACTACGGGTATGGGTTAACCGTGTACCCGACACGACCCATTAAGCCTCCGAACCCGTTAATTGTCCAAATATACACTAACAATCTCCTCCTATATTTGTGACAAATAACGTATACGTTTCGGAGTGCAGAAAGTGGAGAATAATAAAATAAATTTCCAACTTAACACATTTCCATAAGAGTTAGCACAGTTTTTTTAAAGAAAACATAAACATGAATTTTAAGAATCAATAACATAATACATCAAAATAAAATGTGCTACTCAACAATAAATAAGTCTGGAAAACAATAAAATGACTACAGATAAACGTGTAACAATTCTACTCAGAGAGTAGATCATCATCATCTATGTCAAAATCCACTTTCTCTCCTCCATCTTCACCAGTGCCTGCAAGGAATTTCATGAGTCAGACTCTATGAATTCATAAACATATGCAGTGACGTATCAAAGTAAGCTAGCTCTACCTAAATGAGCTTAGTACTTGTAGCAGTAGTGAAGTAACACTGTCAGCATCTCTATCCAGTCTAGCTTGGACCAGTCAAGTTTTGATTTTTAATAAATCAAACGTTGTTATCTTACTCATTAGTGACCACTATGTGCCTTGTCAAATGACTTGGCACACCGTCATTTGCAACATTATCAAATGTGGAATAATGTGCTATGACCACTAATGTTAGATTAACTCATGCAACGACTTTCTATTCCCAATTGAATAATTCTCAAATCAGCTTATAACGAGAAAGATGTTAAGTCATCAGGTGTGGAATGACTAGCATCTGACCATCTTGGGCTTTCATCAAGAAATTATTTGGGGTTTTCAGTCTGTTATTAGATGCTTGAATGTTGCGACTATAGGTTCTTACCATAAAACATAAACCTTGGAGGAAGTTTCATATTTCTATGAACTTTAATCTCATCTCCCTCGATGTTTTAATTGTGAGAACTCTATTTAAGCTCTTTGTCAAGACGTCTGCAACATTATCTTTTGACCTCACATCAACGAGGTTAACAATCTCTTGACTCGTAAGGGAGGTCAACCAGGCTTGTTTCATCCTAAGTTGCCTTCTTTTGCTGTTGAACAAAGTGTTCGTAGCAATCGTTTTAGTAGCCTGATTATCGTAGTAAACTGCAACAGAACTCAACTTCAGGCTCGACAATGGAATGTCCATCACCAAATCTCTTATCCACTCTGCTTCTTCTCCTGCTGAAGCTAGAGCGTAGAGTTCGGATTCCATAGAAGATAGCGCAATACATGATTGCCTCTTGGACTTCCAGGCTACAGCTGCTCCTCCTAGTGTGAATATAAATCCACTAGTGGACTTGCTGTCGTTTAATTCTGAGCACCATGATGCATCAGAATATCCTTCCAACACTGGAGGATGACCATGATAACATAAAACATACTTTTGGGTGTGCTTTAGGTATCGCATCAGCCTATCGAGGGCATCCCAATGGTCTTGGCTAGGATTACTAGTGAACCTGCTCAACATGCCGACCGTAAAGGCTATGTCAGGTCTTGTACAGACCATAGCATACATGAGACTACCAATCAGTTTAGCATAATCTGACTGTCGAATCGCAGCTCCATCATTGGGCTTCAAGCGATTATTATAATCATAAGGTGTCTCCACTGCTCTACGTTCACTGTATCCCCACGTGTCCAACATGGACTTTATATAGTGGCTTTGACTTAGGGAAATGCCATTTTTCTCAAAGCTCACCTGCATGCCTAGGATAGTCTCAGCTACACCTAGGTCTTTAATGCTAAACTCCTTCATTAGTTCTGACTTAACATCATCCACTACGGATTGATCAGAACCAAGAATCAGCATATCATCCACATACAAGCATATTATAGCGACTTTGTTCGATCTATGACGTATGTAAAGACATTTGTCCGAGAGACTTGACATGAATCCCATGTTCCTTACACTATAGTCAAACTTCTCATGCCATAATTTTGGTGCTTGTTTTAGTCCGTATAGCGACTTGATCAACTTACAGACCTTATTTTCGTGACCTTCTACTATGAAGCCTTCAGGTTGGCTCATGTATATTTCTTCGGTCAGATCTCCGTTCAAGAACGCAGTCTTAACATCCATTTGATGAACAATAAAGTTCTCAATAGACGCAATAGCAAGTAGGATCCTAATGGTTGCTAAGTGACACACTGGTGAATATACATCAAAGTAATCCACCCCACTAATTTGTGTGAAACCTTTAGCCACCAGACGCGCTTTATACTTAGCTACGCTACCATCAGGATTGAGCTTCTTTTTCAGAACCCACTTACACCCTATAGTTTTAGCCCCTCTTGGCTTATCAACCAACGTACAGGTGTTGTTCTGAAGCAAAGAGTTCATCTCTTCATCAATGGCTTCTTTCCAGAGTAGGGAATCCCTTGATCTCATCGCGTCCTTATAGGTGGATGGATCGGCCTCAACGTGGTAAGTGACAAAGTCACTACCAAAGGTTCTGGGAGTTCGCTCTCTCACCGAAGTCCTTCTAGACTCTAGGATATTATTGTCTACTGGGACGGAATAGGAGGTGCTCGGTACTGATTCAGGTTCTTCCTCAGTAATAGTTGCTTGCATACCAGGGATTGTCAGGTTCTTATCCTTAAGGAACTTATCCTCAAAGAACACAGCATCCCTAGATTCAATAATTATATTATTAGACAGGTCTAAGAATCTATCTGCAGCACTATCTTCAGCACAACCTAAGTAGACACACATGTTAGTCCTAGGTCCAAGTTTAGACCGTCTAGGGTCAGAGACCCTGACATAGGCTATACAACCCCAGGTCTTAAGTCTAGTTAAAGACGGAGGTCTCTTAAACCAAAGCTCGTAGGGTGTGACATCTAACTTAGCATGAGGTACTTTGTTCAGAATATTATTTGCAGTTAAAACTGCTTCTCCCCAATAGGCAGTAGGCATGCCAGCAGTGAGGAGCATAGAATTCAACATCTCTGTTAACGTTCTATTCTTTCTCTCGGCTATACCATTCGATTGGGGTGAGTAAGGAGCAGTGGTTTCTGCTATGATCCCTTGAGAGGCAAGGAAACCCCGGAACTCACTGGACATGTATTCTCCTCCTCTATCACTTCTAAACCTCTTAATTCTCATGTCTAGTTGGTTCTCTACCCTGGTTTTGAAAAGACAGAATTTTTCAAACGCTTCATCTTTAGTTTTAAGAAGATAGATGTGACAGAACCTAGAGCAGTCATCTATAAATGTGATCATATACTTCCTTCCTCCTCTGGTGACAAAACTTTTAAAGTCACATATATCGGAATGTATAAGCTCTAGCGGTGTTGTGCTCCTAGTAACCGCACTAAAAGGTTTCCTAGTGATCTTAGTCTGAGCACACACGTCACATTTCTCAGGCGGTGACTTAGTGTCTAATGTGATCTGGTGAGTTCTAGCTATTTGGAACATCTTCCTATAGTTCACGTGTCCTAGTCTCTCATGTAGAGTCTTAGGGCTAACTAAGTTTGTTTGAACTTGTTGAACTAACTCGTTTGCTAGACTTAGTCGGTACATCCTATTTTGAACGTATGCACATCCAAAATAATGTGAGTTAACTGACAGTGTTACTCTACCGCTACAAAAAGTAAAAGACATACCAGCATCACATAATAAACTTATAGACACTAAGTTAGCAGCTAGAGAAAGAATAAATTTAACATTTATAAGAGTTAGAGTCTTACCTGAGGATAGCAGCAGCGTTGCATTCCCCACCTTCAAGACGTCAGCTGTCTCGCCATTTGCAACTGTAACAGACTCTTTCACAGCAGTGAGCCCTGTCATAAGATCAGCATTGTTGCATACGTGGCACGTCGCCCCCGAATCCAAGTACCACTCCGTGCTGGCCTTAGCGTTTCCGACCATCCCAACAAAATCGGAAGACTCAGCTAGGCTAACCATATTGGCTTGGTTGCCATCCTGTGGTGCTTTGGTTCTTTCCCGTTTAGAGAGCCTGCAATCAGATGCGCTGTGCCCCCACTTATTGCAGTTAAAACACTTGCCCTTGAACTTTTTGGTGCGTTTGCTAGGGCCTGCAACCTGGGAGCTACCATGAGAGGGTCTGGTCCTCTTAGGGTTCGGCACGCGTTTAGAACTGAGAACCATGTTAGCCGCAGCCTTCTGCTTGCTAACAGGTTCTAAAGCGTGTCGAGTCCTATTCTCATCCTCAATGCGAATAAATCGCTTGAGGTCATTGAGACCGACCTGCATCTTCTTGCGGTACATTTCAGTTTTGAAATTGTACCACGTAGAGGGCAGCTTATAAATAATCGTGCCAGCAACAAAGCTGTCTGGCAGGGAAATGTTCTCACTATGTAAAGAATCTACTAAAGCTTCAAAATCCGATACCTGAGGGAGAATCGCCTTCTCCTCGTCGAACATGAAGGAATGGAATTTGTCCACCATGTGCGCCTTGGACAAATCCTCCTCTTGCCTGAAGTGCTCCTCCAGTGCTTCCCAGATTTCCTTGGCGGTCTCCATCTTGATGTACGTCTTCGCCAGGCTGGAGGACAGGCAGTTCAGCAGGTAGTCGCGGCAGAAGTCCTCATCAGCTATCCACTGAGTCTCCGCTTCAGTCCCCATAACAGTAGCACGATCAGACTGAACTGTGTAGAAAACGTTCAGATACTTCATTCCAAACTGGGTATTCAACTTCCAATCAGTAAACTCGGTCGCCGTGAATTTTTCCAGTTTTGTCATCGGCACCGGAGATGAAAAATTGTTGCCTCCCTTCATCATTTGGTATCACCTCCTTATCCAATGAATAACAACCCTTTTCCTCCTATCTGATCAACAACAATGGCAGCAGAGGTAGGGAAAAAAAATTTGTATCCCGATCAAATCTTTGCATGTGAGGAAAAGATGTGAGGAGGAAATGCACTCAAGATCCTTGGATTTTCCAAAAAAAAAAATTGAGGAAGAGAATGTGAAGAGATGGGGCTTTGAGTTCACGGCCAAATTTCAATCAGATGGACAGTTGCGGAATGCTTCTGCCACTTCCCGATCACGACCAAAAACACAGGCGGCGAACTACGGGCTTCTCCCCCTTCCTCCTTCCCGAACAGCGGCAACTACGCACAGAGGAGCGGCAACTAAGCACAGGAGCGGCGGCGGCTTGTCCCTGCAGTCGGCAACGGAAAAAAAAATCCCGATAGAAATCCTTTCTTCTGCGATCTGGGCGAATGGCGAGCCTCCTTCTCCGATACAGCAAATGGTGGCTCCGGATATCGCAGGAACGGCGACGAAGGTGGATGCCGTTTTTCCTTCCCGATCTGAGCACCGGCGACAACGATGGCGTCACGGGAAAACCAAAGCAGTCCGGCAACAAGCTTTTGCCTTTCCTTCTTCCCAACCTGGATTCCTGCCCTATTCCTCCTTCCTGATCGAAAGCAGCGGCGTCGGATGGAAACGTTTTCCTCAGGCGAAAAAATCAGGCGGCAGCGGCAGCGGGAACGACGCGATTTCCTCCTTCCTCCAGTGAAAGCTCGGGCTCCTATTTTGCCTCAAAACGACGGAGGCTCCTTCGATTTTTCCGAAATCGGGAGCGGAGAATCCTTCCTCTGAAGGTGACGGGATGGGCGGCAACAGAGAGCGACGCTTCTTCTCTCTACAGGCGGCGGCGGAGAAGATATTCCAGGCGGAGGTTTTTTTTTTTTTTTTTTGCTAAAAAACCGCCAGAAACGTGGTTAACGGGAGTGGTCGGATGGAACGAGCAACGGGGCGTTACTTCGAGTTTGTTTGTGTTGCTCGAAGCATCCGGATGGGGATCTAGGTGGAATCCCCTACCCGTTGCCCCTAGGTGGGTATAAATAGGCAAACCCTTAGGAGTTACTACGGGTATGGGTTAACCGTGTACCCGACACGACCCGTTAAGCCTCCGAACCCGTTAATTGTCCAAATATACACTAACAAACCACACCCTCCAGCGAAGGCAACTATGATGAACGACAATGAGGTGATGACAAATGGAGTGCGCGCATGCAATTGGACCTGTCTCTGCTTCCTCGGATGGCTCCATCAATGCATTCCACGTACACATTCTCATCGCATGCCGATAGCCTCACTCTCCTCATCATGTGACTATAGGTCTGAGCTTCTAGAGTATCGTCGGTGAACTTCCGCCGCATTTTCGACGATATGTTCTCTCCCACCTTTAAAAATGTATATTATTCTCCTTCAAAACTAGAAAACGTCTATACTTTATATTCCCATTTCATATTTGCATACATTTGTTAACATCAATATTACGCTAGTACGAACTTCTTCCAGAGGGTCGCATACATGTGAGATAACATCAATATTATGCGAGCATGGTACACGCGTTAACGTAAACTTTGTTACAAACAGCTTCTTCTAGCTAGTAAGACTCGCATACACGTGATAATATCATATTATGTAAGAATGACTATTCATTATATAAGTCTTGTGCACACACGATAACATCAATATACACTTAGCATGAACACGATAACATCAATATTATGAGAGCGCGCATTTCATAAGACTACGACAGCATCAATTTTATATGTAAGTGTAGCTATTCATTATGTAAGACTTGCTGTGTACACGCGATGGCTTCTATATGGATAATTGTGATGGATTTTGAAAGAACCCATCCATGAAAAATATATAGTTTTGCATTGTAGGCACGGAGCGGCTCGCCGCGTACTAGGGGTCCTTCCACGAGGAGTGCCCGAAGAGGAATATGAATTACTCGTCACGGCCGAAAGTAAGTGGTAAATAAGATGGAAGAAAAATTAAGGTGATTGTTATTAGCAAATAGCACAGAAGTTTTGACTAATTGCACCACACTTTTTCCTAATTTTTCACGCATTATGGAATTGCATCTTGTACATGCATTTTTAGGAAAAGTATTCAACACTAAAGTTGTAGATCTCGACGAGATCTACAACTTTCGTGTTGAACACTTTTCCTAAAAATACATGTACACGGCGTATTTTGGAAATACGCTCGGATTTCACGCCTTTTAGAAATACACCTAGGTACATGCATTTTTAGTGTTCAACACAAAGGTTGTAGAACTCATCAAGATCTACAACTTTCGTGCTGAACACTTTTTCTAAAAATACATGTACAAGACATTTTTCCAAAAGACGCAAAAAATTTAGGAGAAGTACGGTACAACTAGCCAAAACTATGGTACTAATAACAATCAACTAAATTAAAGGGAATATGAATATGGTCAATTTTATGTATTTTATACTTTCTCATTATAAATATTCACATCATTTTTTAACAAAAATAAAAATATTTTGAATAGGTACGTACTCTTGCATGACAAAGTCATACTCCAATAGTTGTAAATTTATAAATAAAATATTTGCTTCAATAATATTTAACTGAGTCTTTGTTGTTTTAGTGTTTCTTGAACTTGAATTCATGGGAAAAATTTTAAATCAAAATGGAGGAATCCTTTCCTTGAAAAATGATGAAATATTCGTGGCTCTTTGCCATGTATATAAATAAATTCACTCATCAATGTTACGCAAAAGAAATATAAGGTGAATATGTATGAATCGCACACGCGCGCGCGTGTGCGCATTGCACCGGACTAGAATTCGGATTTGAGGATCTGACCATGCGTTGTACTTTGGAGGAATTTGAGCAGCGATCGAAAGCTCTGCCGGAAAATGATGCAATTTTTTTAGAACATTAATCACACTGTCTTATCAAGAATTGATTTCTAAACTAAACATTAAGATTCTGCTTTCCTTGCTTTCTCAATCTCTCTGTTTAATTTATAAGTTTAATTCATAATCTTACTTTCAAGATTCCAATATTACAGTATTAATAGTTTTTCAATATATATATATAAATATTGATGAGATTCCTTCTGAATATACTAAGTCGAAACAGAAAGGTTTTTGGTCAAAGACACGGGAGCAAGTAAATTCGGCCAGACGAACCGCGCGCAAAAAGTCGCGTTCATCCAAAAGGCCCAAAAACACTCGAGAGGGGGACAAAACCTCAAGCGCCCCCGCCAGAGCGTTGGGACAGCGCGCGCGGAGAAGCGCCCTGCGCGGCCTGCGTTCACACGGTCGCGCAAGGCCATGCGGCCGCGCAGGGCCGCGAACTGCACGGTTGCGTCCCGCAAGGCCAAGCGGCAGCACTACGCGGGGTCGTGCACCACGCGGCCGCAGAAGGTTGTGCACCGCGCGGCCGTGCCCATGACGCGTGACGACGGCGGCGGCCTCCGGCCCTTGTCGTCAACGGACGCCTCCGAGCACCTTGTCTGGGCCACCCGAACTGCCCGGAGGGCACTCCAGTCATTTCAGCGAAATTGGCGATCCAGGTGATCGAAACAGAGCGACATCATTTGTCAGCACAAATCACTCATCTGTGCAATTACCATTTTGACCCTCCAGAAAACTATAAATAGCCCATCAGACCTTCATTTGAAGACAGACAACTCCAGAGGCAAAAGAGAGTTCTAAGGTTTTCCTACAAGATCGTGGACTTATGCTGATTCTCCGCTCGGAAATTCGGTCTGCTCTCCTCATTGCGCTAAGACCTCAACACGCTCCAAGTTGTTGTGTAAACGGATCTAGTCCGCAATATGTATCGTCGCGGACAACGCAACGGAAATGAGCGAGCAATAGTAATAGCGCAAAATAAATAACGACGAGAAATCCAAGCACACACAGACGACACAAAATTTACGTGGTTCAGAGATAAACGATTCATACGTCCACGAGAAGAGCACCGGAGAAGATCCACTATAAAATCAGAGCAATGTTTAAAAAAATAACATAGAACGTGAGCGGCCAAAGATGAACTCACCGGCGATCGAGACGTCGTTCTGCTCCCTACGAAACCGTCCTCACCTTGCACTTGCCGCCAACACTCACCGCCGAAGTCCTGTTCAAAACAGAGGTCAGCTCTGGACAGGAAGAACATAACTGTTGTTGCAGGCGTCGGCCATCTCAGGACAACGCGGCTGCAGACGTCAGCCTCTCTCGGACGTGAAGCAGGAACTGTAGCAGGCTCTCTGGACGGGAATCGAAATCGCGGCTGCCTCACTCAAGATTTTTCTTAACCCTAATCACTCGATCCTCCGTCATAGGATATTTATAAATATATACCCAAATGAACCGGTCGGTTCAAGCTAAAGGAGCGGCAAACATAATGTCAAGTCACGTCAATTTCCTGCACGAGAGCGCTCTCATCAAGACTCTGCATCAGCGAGAGCCCTCCCTCCAGAAGCTCCGTGAACTTAGATAATTTTCCAGCCGAAACGCTTCAACCCAGGTTCCGCGAGTTCATCAACATTTCAAGGCCGGAGCGTTTCCATCAAGCCTCCGAGGACTTCGTGTTTTTACGATTTTTTTTTATACTTTGCATTTATAACGGAGTGACGGTCTGTCGCCCTCCGAGATCAAATCTTCAACTTTGTAAAACTCCGATAAGCTAGTGGGTTTTGACATGGTACAGCTCCAGTCACGTGATTTTTCACCTTTTTCGGGTTTTTCACGTAAAAAATATTTCTTGTCATTTGATGCAGTTCACTTAGACTGTTTGTGCGCCCGGTCCGATTCCGAGCTAAGGCAGTCCAATTTCTCGGGACAGCCGGCGACCCGCAACAAATATATTATTTGGAAGAATACATTGAAATATCTCCAACAATTGTATTTCACTGTTTTGCTTCAACCACAAGAAGCAAGAATTAGAAAGAGTCAAATAGCCAAATCAAATATAATTACAAATTAAGCCAGCTGAGCCACTAGACCCAGCACTATAAATACATCCCCTGCTTCCCCCTTTCACAATGCACCAAACAAATTTCTGAAAGAAACAGAGCAAACAAAAAAATGGCAGCTTTCAGAGCAGGCATAATAGTACTCTTCGCAGTCCTCGCAGTCAGCCTCCGAGCTCTCGCCGGCGATCCCGACATCACCGTCGACTTCATCACTCCTCCCGGAGTGACTCCCGATGGCGAGTTCTTCGCCTTCAGAGGCCTGAACCGGGTCATCTCCGGAGGACCGAGCGGCGTCCCCTTCAAGTTGACCAAACTAAATCAAGAAATATTCCCGGCGCTCGCCGGCCAGAGCGTCGGCCTCGCCGTTCTCCAATTCGCGCCGAGCCCCGGCGGCGTCAACCCGCCGCACACCCACCCCCGCTCCGCCGAGCTGCTGATCGTCATTCAAGGCGTGCTCAACGTCGGCTTCGTCGACTCCGCCAACAAGCTTTTCAGCCAGACGCTATACGCCGGCGACGCCTTCGTCTTCCCCAAAGGCCTCGTTCATTTCCAGGTCAACGGCGACTCCAAGTATCCGGCGGTAGCCATATCCGCCTTCGGCAGCTCTAATGCCGGAACGATTTCGCTGCCGAAGACCATTTTCGGGAGCCAGATTCCGAACTCGGTTTTGGCGGAATCCTTCAAAACGGATGCCGTCACCGTCGGTAAACTTGTTTCGGCTATTTCGGGGTGATTTCTTAGAGCTGGATTCTTAATTGCAGTTGCTGATGATGTTTTTATTATTATGAATTAATTTTCTGTTCAAAAAAAAGCCGCAATAAATGCCGCCGGTGTTCTATTTGTCAGTTTTTTTGCCCTTGTTCCAGAAATCTGCTGGGGAATGAGTTCATCAGCGTAATATATTTCATGAAAAATGTCTCAACAATTTTTTGTTAGATTGTGAAGTTTGACTGTGTTGGGTGGGTGTGCTGGACGACGCTGATCAAGATTTCGTATTTATTTAATTTTCTCGATGTTATGCTGTGGCCTGTGGGTATAAGAGACTTTTTTTTGGCTTAGGGTTCTAAATGTTGAAAATCTGAGAAAGTGGGGTGGAAGAGAAGAGGTGTATTTTCTTTTGATCATTTTTCATAGTGAATTTTTTGGACGTTTGTAGTTGTGATTTTTTTTCCCCAATTTTAAGATTTTTTCATGTTAAAATTCTTGTGTTTTTTTTTCCTTGTTATTATTTTATGTTTCTTGTGTGTTTCATAGGTGTCTTATTTTTTTAACATTTTTTCTATTGATTTTGGTCCTTAGTCCTTCCCTTAACTTCCTTTAATATTTTGATGAAGAAGTTGGATTCAATTCAATTCTTGATTGGATTTTTTTAGTATAAGTAAAGGAACAAAATATTTTGAGACATAAAGATTTATGCTCAGTTTGGCATGATGGTAGCGGTCGTAAACATATGAGTTAAACCGTCATTCGTTAAAGATTATCTAATAAATTTCATCTCTTTGAACATAAAAGTGGATGAAGTTCTTTAGGTGGCCGTTAACAAATGACAATTTAACTCTCACGTCCATGACCGTTGACAATTTAACTCTCACGTCCATGACCGTCACCACCGTTCCAAATGGAGCCTAAGACTCACCGTCGGCCGTGTCGGAGCAGCATTCTCCGGCAGCGGCAAAGCAAAAAAGGGAATCTCTGGGGGGTGCTTTGTGCGTCAGCAAATCAAAAAGGGAAAAGGAGTTTGGGGTTTGCCGTAAACCCCTAAACGGAATTGGTTATCCGCCCCCGAAACCTCTATTCGCAACCCCACATTAAGGCTTCGTTTGGGGGGGGGGACTTATTTTCACCGGTCAGGCGGTTACGACCGCATGAATCGGACCTTAATTATGATCTGATTCATGCGATCGTAACCACTTGCCCGGTGAAAGTAAGTCCCCCCAAACTGACCCTAAATATATAAAAAATGAAGAAAATGTCAAAATGAAGAGTCTTAAATTGGAATTTTGCAAATAACATGCATGATCAAAATAGGAAATTGCTAGCAAGAGTTTACGCAAGGAAAAACTCATAAAGCGGAAAATTGAGTGGTCTGGAAACGGTTGATAATTTGTTCCTACGACCGATTTTATGCAATGTTCATGTTGATCACCCAATATATTGCGATTTATGAAGATGGTGAAGTTGTAGGGGACGCATCCCCTATATAATGTGCACCTCTAGGAAGTCCCAAAAATTAGGAAGAAATTTTAGGTACACCCGGTCCACATGAAGGGCGCACACGGGCAAGTGTGCGAATATCCAGGGCATGCGCGCACGCCATGCCAGCACACGTGTATGACCGGCCTACGCGCGCACACAACGCACGGGCACGTGCGCTCCCTGTGCGGGCGCACACGCTGCACAGACACGGCCTTGTGTGCGCCCCGTGAGCGTGCGACCCGCACATACAGGCGTGTGCGTGCTCCGGCGGCCGCTATTGCCCGGCAACCTGCCCCGGACGGTGGAATCGCCCGGGGTGTCCCGGTCAGACCGGAATAACCTGGACCGCCTTAGCTCTTGGAACGGTCAAGGGCACACACAGTCAATGAAGTAGATCGATCGTATACACAAAATTTTAACGTGAGAAGATTTTGTGAGACTTAAACCGTTCATTCGCTCCGGGCTCGCTCAACTCCCTCTCTAGTCCGCTCAGTGCTCAACGCTCACTTGGACGCTTCAGTGAGCCCGAGAGAAGGCAGAGGGGAACACTTCTGTAGACAATCTCATGGACACTTCATGGAAGCTCTATAAACTTAGCTTTTCTCATTTCTTTGTACTCAAAGCTTGTTACAGAGAGGTGACATGTCACCCTCCGTGGAACGCAAAATGCTTGTAAATAAAGGAAAAAATTATGGATTTTGGCCTGACACAGATTTGATCACGTGGTGTTTCATCTTTTTCAGATTCTCCATGTAAAAAAACGTCTCTTGTCATTGCAGCTGCTTGATTTTCATTTAACTATTTTTTCATAGCTAAGACTAGAACTGTCACTTAAAACCGAAAATCGTAAACCGAACCAGAACCGAACTGGAACCGCAAAGAACCGGACCGAACCGTTTGCAAATTATTCGGGTTCTGCTCTGAATTTTGGAACCGTTAACAACTTTTGTTCGGGTGTGGTTCTTACATTTTATTATCCGGACCGGAACCGAAACTGCAACCGCAACATACAAGTTTCAAGCTGTTTCAAGATTTTTGGACCCGATCCGAACCGGCCCGAAGTAGAACCGAATCGCAACCCGTTTATTATTATTAATTTTATTATAATATTGTTATAATTTTATAATCTATCTATAATATTTATGTTAAAAAAATTAAGGTGCGTCGCTACGCAATTGTATTATCAAAAATTTAGGATAATTACAAAACGTTGAATGTAGCGATGACGGATGAAAGATCATCTTATTTAAATCTAATAATCTCTATTGGAGTAATATGTAAGGTTAACTTTTCTAATTAGTCAAATTAATTTAAAAACACACAAATGAAATAGAGCTCGAATAAACGGTAACTGAAGTGCCGAAAATTTATACTGTCGTTTGTTCTGAGCTCATACTTCGTGATAAAGGATGTTCGCAATAGTTGACATGTATTTTCTTTATGAACTCTGCGGCGATAGCTTATCCCGTTAACATACAAAATTATATGTTGTTTAGATTACTACAACAAGAGATAATTACTACAATGTATGCATATAAAATAATCTCTCCATCCGAGTCAGTAATTTATGAATATGCTAATAAAATTCTTGATCAAACATTAATAGTTGCAATTTAATGAATGATAGTATTCAGAGCTTGCACACCATTAAAAATCTATTACTAAAAACTAAATAATAGTGAACATAATGTCTGGAATTTCGGATCATTGTGATCTGTAGTTTTCTGCTACTGTGTATGTATATCCATATCAATTCAAAGCCTAGATTTTAGTCAAAAATTGAAGACGTGTATAGGTATAGGTGTGCATACATTTTCATGGCCAAAAACCTCCACCAATGAAAATGCGGCATATACTAGCCCTCCGATCGTGGAAAAGACCGTCGAGAAGTGTGCAACTTAATTATTTCTATTTTGAAGGTGTTTTGAGTTTTTTGCAGACCGCTTTTATTTCATTCCGTCAAATTTGGTTTTAGTTTTAGTTGGAACCGATTAGAACCGGACCGAACCGCATAGAACCGGACCGAACCGTTAGTGACCAGTTTGGTTTTGGTTCTCGTTAAACCGAAACCGGAACCGTTGACACGACGGTTCCAAAAATTATGATGGAACCAGAACCAGAACCGGAACCGGTAAAACCAAATAAGGTTTTGGTTCTAACTTGAAGAACCGTTACCATAGCGGTTCAGTTCATGATTTTAGTAGAACCGGAACCGAACCGGAACCGTGACAGCTCTAGCTAAGACGGTACGATTTTTCGGACCGGAAAAAACTAAGCAACCTGCAACAATTACGATGCACACATTTCATTTGAAATAAGTTTTGAATACTTAAAATCTTAGGGAAACTCCAATTGCTCATATTTTAGTAGATCTTTTTTTTGCAATTTTTCTCAAATTTATTGTGGATCAAGTTCTTTAGGGTGAGGCTATCAAACATAAGCCGCCTTCTTGTATTTGGTGAGAATTTAGCTTAGATGAGCAAGAAAGGAAGCATTTGATGAGATAAGATGGTGTCATAAATACATAAAGAAAAGTCTTTTTCTCAAAATTATTTTTATTACTTTAAAGAAAAATGAATTTGATAAATACATAAAAGATCATTTTTCCTACAATTACTTTGCAAATATTTTTTGAGAAGATTTTGGCTCCATTTGGAAAGACTTATTTTCACCGGACAAACGGTTATGATCGCATGAATCGGACTTTAAGGTGAAAATAAGTTCTCCCAAACGGAGTCTTAGGCTCTATTTGGCACCGTGGTGGCGGTCGTAAACGCATGAGTTAAAATATCATTTGTTAAGAGTCACCTAACAACATCATCCGTTTAAAACATAAAAGTGAAAGAAATTTTTTAGGCGAGCGTTAACAAATGATAATTTAACCCCGTGTTCATAACCATCACCACCATACCAAATGGAGCCTTAATAAATGCATGCACATAAATCATTTTCTAAAATTTATTTTTTAATATATTTTTAAATATCTTTAAAATAATGTTTGGCGGGATATTAAATTTTTTTTAAAAAAATTAATATTTCTTTTAGTTTGTTAGATTTGACTCGGCTCCCACATGATGAAATGTGACGCTTATTATTCAAAGGCCGAGTCTTTATTCATGAAAGCTCCAAATAAAGTAGTCTGAAATGGTTCTATAAATAAGACAAAAAACATATTTAATAATTAGCAAATAAATAATTTATAATTATGATAATTTAAATTTGAATGAAATATCGCAAGCTCCAACGAATAGCTTTATGACATGTGCTTAAACATCATAGCTTGAATAATAATTGCTGAATTAATATAGATGATTGTTATTAGCACTGCACTTTTGGATATTCGCACTATATTTACTCTTAATTTTTCGCGTCTTTTAAAAATACTCCTTGTACATGCATTTTTAGGAAAAGTGTTCAACACGAAAGTTGTAGATCTCAACTAGATCTACAACTTTCGTGTTGAACATTTTTCCTAAAAATGCATGTATAAAGCGTATTTCTAGAAATACGCTCAGATTTCGCGTCTTTTAGAAATACGCTTTATACATGCATTTTTAGCAAAAGTGTTCAACACGATGAACACTTTTCCTAAAAATGCATGTACAATGAGTATTTTCAAAAGGCGCGGAAAATTAAGAGTAAATATAGTGCGGATATCCAAAAGTGCAGTGCTAATAACAGTCACCTTAATATAATATAATAAATATTAAAAAAAACTATAAAATAAGGCGATTGTTACCGCAACCCTGACACTCCAAAATCTCATAACTTTTACGTCTTTTTGAAATACGCCTTGTACATGCAATTTCAGGAAAAGTGTTCAGCACGAAAGTTGTAGATATCGTCGAAATCTACAGCTTTTGTGTTGAACACTTTTCCTGAAATTCCATGTACAAGACGTATTTAGAAAAAACGCGAAAAATTAGGAGATTTATGGGTGCAACTAACCAATAACGAATTGTGATTAACAATCGCCTAAATTAAACCTTCAAGTAGTTCAATAATATTATCTTTCTGGTTTAAAGCCCTATGCTCAGCTGGTCTGCACTCACAATAAACCATTCAAAATACATTAAGCCGGCTCAGTCCAACGGATATAATATTTTATACAGTATACTATATACTATATAGCGCGCGCAAATGAGTGACAGTACACAGGATCCCTCTATGCAGCAAACAATTGGAGGCCGCAATTTTCGGTGGGCGGTATCATTTAATGGACTGTAATATTCGGATGGTAGCAACATTCGACGGGCATCATTATTTAACGGAAAACATCATTTACGGGGCAACATCATCCTGCGGGCGACATCATTCGGCGATCTTTGTTCGCATCCAATCTTTGTTCGTCCGCATCTAAGCAGACTTCAACCGCACCTATTTACTATCACTGATTTATAAAATATATTAAATTTTTTTATAAATATTTATATGTTTTTGTAAATTTTATTTACAGTATAAACATGTAAATTATATGAACAAGGCAGGAAAATTGGAGGCTCATTCACTAAGAAGTAATGGATATGATCAAGGAGGAGTACACCCAGAAATGGCCCCTGCCAAATTTGGAATAATGGTGAAAATTTGGTATCGGGCGGCCAAGACTGGCCACGTGAGGGTCGGCCACCCCTTTTGTTGCCCAGACATGGGCGGCCTCAGCCGCGGACGGCCTTGCAAAGGCCGGCCACCCCCTTTGGCCGCTCCGCACGGGCGGCCTCGACCACGGCCAGCCCCACAAGGGCCGTCCGCCCCTTTGGCCGCGGCTTGCCCCACAAGGGCTGTCCGCCCCAATTTGGTCCCCCGAACACGGGCGACCTCAGCCGCGGTAGCCCTGCAAGGGCCGGCCGCCCCCTTTAGCAGTCCGGCACGGGAGGCCTCGGCTGCGGCCGTCCTCACAAGGGTTGGGCACCCCTTTAGCCGCCCAGGCGTAGCAGCCATGGCCATGGTCGGGCCCGCAAGGGCAAACCTCCCCAAGGTCACTCGGCAATCGGTGGCCTCGATCACGGCCGACCCCGCGAGGGCCGGCCGCCCCTTTGACCGCCCGGTCAAAGACGGCCTTGGTCGTGGCCTCCCTCGAGGGGGACTGCCGCCCCAGCAAAGGGAGGCCATGGCCGGCTACGCCAAGGCCGACCGCCCCCTCCCGACCGCTCGGCATGTAGGGAAAGGGTGGTCGCCGCATTGGCCGTTGACCTCAGGTCGCCTGTCTTTCTGTGCGGGTCTTTTTTCGACCCAAGAGCAGAGTCGCCATTTCTCTTTAAATGACGATCCACGTGCTCAAATCTGAGTGTTCCTATTATGGCCCGTCCGGTAGTTATTTGGCGAAATTACCGGATTGCCCTCTTAAAAGTGTATAAATAGTTTCATTCTCTACTTCATTTGGATCATTTTTCTAGACTCTGAACTTTCTCTCTATACTTTTTGTCTCTCTTTCTACCTTCTCTCCTCTCACTGTACGATTTTCATCAAGAACCGCCTCCAAGAAACTTTGTCAAGGCCTCTCTGGACGGACAAAGTTGCCACGAGACCCGTCAAGCACTTGGGGGTGGAGAGACTCACAACAGTCGCTCACAATCCTCGATAGTTCGCAAAGCATGGAAGCAAGCGACATGCCCTCTCAGTGATGCCAAAGAGATCTCGTCAAGACGGTCAAGCTCACATGTTCGCCCTCGTGTGAAGGGTCAAGTGTTATTTTGTTAGGGGCATTTTTGTAATTTTTCTCGTCCTGCTTGTTACGTGTATAAAAGACATGTTTCGGCCTAAGACTACGTACGCGTATGCGAAAACTGAAGAAGAAGAGCGGCGGAATAGAAGCAGTGTACTCTTGATCTCTTTCATAGTGGATTTTCTGGACGCGGGTGGTTGTGATTTTTTCCCCGATCTTGGGATTTTCCACATTAAATCCTTGTGTGTTTTGGTTGTTAATTTTTCTGCGATTTCTTGTGTGTTCTCTGTATCTCGTATTTCCTAACATCAAAATCGCCAGAAAAGTACGGAGCCTTGTTACGCTCAGTATTCTCTCTCATCTCTTCAAGTGTAACAGGCGGCGGCCTGTCGCCCTCGCCTTCACCCAAACAGCTTTGTAACAACTCTGAATAGTAGAGGTTAGGTTGACACCGAATTGACCGCGTGGTTTTTCACCCCGATTGTGAGTTTTCAGCGTAATCAAGTCTCCCCATCACAACATTACGATACTCTGACTGTTTGCATGCTCGACCGCTCAGCGGAGCAAGACGGGTCACCATGATGGTTCAACATTGTGATACTCTCACTGTTTTAAAACATACATGTATAAAATTACCCTTTAAAGAAAATCTTCTATGGGGTATTAATTTTTGTATATGCATATTATGAAATATAAATTTATAAGGGAAGTATTTGTAGTTTACGAAGATAAATGTGCAATTATTCCAACTCCCACAAGGCCAAATAATATCTTTATTATATATAAATCAATATACCATTCTCCGCTCTTATCGTAGTTTTGCTTCGATCACACGATCATTTCATTAAATTACGGTCAAGATCTCTTCTCCCAAAACAATCCAGGGATCGTTCATTGAACACAAAAAATTAATTATTATTGGGGCCGGCAGCACCCAAAAGAAGGCTAAATGATAGGTCACGTCCGTCCGAAATCCCCCAAATATTCTCCTCCACACAAATAGGTCACGTCCGTTCACTTTCTTGTGCCCTCATAGAACTAGAGGGGCAAAGTCTCGTGCCCATCACTCAGTACTATATATGCAAAGAAATAAAGGCTTAATGTGCTCACCCACTCCCGAAGTAAAAAGGGTAAACAAAAGGAATGACTTTGAGAGCAAGCTTAATTATCTTTGCCATTCTCGCAGTCAGCCTCCGAGCGCGCGCCGGCGATCCCGATATCACCGCCGACTTCATCACGCCTCCCGGAGTAACTCCCGACGGCAACTTCTTCACCTTCAGAGGCCTCGACCCGGCCATATCCGGAGAATCAAGCGGCGTTCCCTTCAACGTAATCAAACTAAGTCAATCCGAATTCCCGGCGCTCGCCGGCCAGAGCGTCTCCGCCGCCGTCCTCCAATTCGCTCCCAGCCCCGGCGGCATCAACCCGCCCCACATCCATCCTCGCTCCGCCGAGCTTCTGATCGTCATGCAAGGCGTCATCAACATGGGCTTCGTCGATTCCGGCAACAAGCTTTACACCCAAACGCTGCACGCCGGCGAGGTTTTCTTGTTCCCCAAAGGACTCGTTCATTTCCAGGTCAACGAGGACTCCAATTATCCGGCGGTCGCCATTTCCGCCTTCGGCAGCGCTAATCCCGGAACGATTTCGCTGCCGAAGACCATTTTTGGGAGCCGGATTCGGAAATCGGTATTGGCTGAGTCCTTCAAAATTGATGCCGGCACCGTCGGCGAGCTTGTTTCAGCTAATTCTTCTTGATTTGTGAGAGCTTGCTCTGTTCAATTGCACCTGCTGATTATAATCTGTTCAGATGAAGCTGCTGCAATCAATTGCAACTTCCCCCTGTATGTTCTTATGTTTTTGAAATGAAGAACTCATGTAACAAATTAAAATTAGGATTAATTTTCAAAACATTCCCTTCCAAGTTTGTATAATTACAGATTGCACCCTCTTATTATTGAAACTACAAAAACAACTCTTGAATGTTACAAAACATAACATTTACCTCCCTTGAAATGAACATTTCATAACATTCATGCACAAAAATATTCTTCTAAAAATGTATTCTGAGGGGAGTATTTTTGTGCTAGATGTTATGAAATGTGAATTTCAGGGAAGATAAATGTTATGCATCCTAACATTTAGAAAATATTTTTTTAATTTTAAAAATAAGATGGGTGCAATTTGTAATATTTCTAACTTAAGAGGGGACGTCCCGGGAAATGTCCCTTAAAATTATTATTATTATTTTGGTCCAAACCCCGGAAAACTCTTAGGCAAGGATAGCTGTCTGGGACCAATGCAATACATAGAAACAGTGGGGTCCACGGTGATCAGATATATTGTGCACCGCTGGCCCCACTAAGGCTTTGGCTCTGTTTGTTTGAGCGTTTTTCTCAGCTGCGTTTTTCATAAAACACAAAAGTTAAATTTTTGGCTGTTTCAGTAGCCTCCATCTGGAACCACAAATCCTCTAGAAAGCCGTTTTATGTCTGATTCTAACTGCAGGGTGGGATGTAGAACCGCTCAATCTCTAACCAACATCACCCATTCAAACAGGCCTTAAAAGGGGTCGTCTTGTCATGTGTTTTGGCTTTCATGCATAGGCTTGGAATTGTTTAGGGAACTCTTAATTACTGTTATAAGACTGGTTTTATGTTCAAACAGTTTTTTTTTTTTTGCATTTTTTTATTCTCGAAACTCAAACCCCATCAATAAAATCACGGTGAAATACAGATGTGAGGCATAGTGGGATGTGCTCATCTCTTCATTAAAATTGATCTCCGAAGTGGATACCTCCAAGTAAAAATTGGAGCAAGGGGTAAATGCACAAAAATAGGTTCTAAACTATTTCCTTAATGAATTAGTTTGTTGTAAAATCTGATGTTAGTTTAGTTTTTTATAAGAATGACTGAACATATTGAACATTTGAGAGGGGGGTCCTAAAAACTTTTTAGGGAAGGGAGATTTATCTGAACCTACAAAAATTATAGTTTATGTTGCCTAGGGTAATATTTATTGGATGTGTCGCCTCGGCGGATGTAATTCATGCAGATGGCCCGAGCCGCATCGTCCAAAAGCAGCCTCGAGGGAAGTATGTAGTTTTAACCGCAAGACTACTTTCTATACACACTTACAAGAAACATTACATTGGGTAGATGAAGCATATACCATCTTTTCAAACATGAAAGGAGAAGCCGACCGCTACTTCACTCCCTCTATGAATTCTAAGATGTTGTTAGAGGGGTTAAGCATCACGAGCAATACAAATTTTAACAAGAGTTTGCGTTGCGCGCCAATCACGAGCTCTCGGGCACATGAAGGAACGAAAAAATCTTAATCAAATACGCACTTTGTAGTGAAATGCAAAATTGGTCAGCATAACTTTTAATTGTCTCGAATCCTAACACAAGGATGATGTTGACATTTATCTCGGCCAACGGTATTTTTGATATTTTGTAAATGTACTGAGTGTTATATAATTAAACTGATATTCGTTTTAGGGTTTGAATCATTTGGAAAGCTGGAAAATGCTCATTTTATGTAACCGTCTATGTTCTTGATCTATAAAAAAATCGAACTGTCAGATGAAGGAGAAATGGCTCTAGTATGGCGAAGATGTTTAAATTTCTTTTTTGACAAGAAGAAGATCGACAATGTCTCCCCCCCCCCCCCCCGTTACGGAATTGAGACCGACTCAGAACGACCCATTGTGTTTCATGTCACTCTAGGGCAAGGTTTTACGCTGGAGATACTATATAAGGTCATTCCACACTTGATGAGTCTTAGTGGACTACCTTGAGCGGAGCCAACTCAACATTCTCAAGATACCTCGTTAGGGTTTTTCCGCTCGCTCGCGTTCTCTCCCGTTTTCTGCCGCTCTAGAAGCCGAGCCGCTCAGATCGCGAAGGAGAAAAGTTTGTCGCCTCTTTCCACCGCCGAGACTCCTAGATCGCTGGCTCTGGACTAGGTCGTTGCCGATTAGAAGGATGAACAGTGATCGAAGGAAATAGTTCAGCGATTTCCGATTTTGCGATTTCCGTCGGAACTCCCGTCAAGATTCGCCGCTCTGTGCTGGATTCTTTCTCCACCGATGTTCTTCATTTCTCTCCTTCTTCATCTTCCGACGGATCTAGGGCGGATCTAGTCCGTCATTTGCGGGTTTTCGCTGCATCCCTGCCGCTCCAGATCGAGAGGAAATCCAGTTGTTGCTGCCGTTTGTTGTGAAAGAGCAATAGAGATCCTGTGATTTTTCGGTTCTCACTTTTCCAGCGCCACTGCCATCTTGGATCTAGCACTGTGAGATTTTTCAGATCTACAGTCGATCAATGAGAAATCCTTGCAGTTACATCTTGATCCAATGATTTTGTGCCAACTTTTAGATTGAAGGAGATCATTTGTTGGATCTTGGATTGTTTTTGATTGTTAGTTATTAATCCGCATGCTGCCTCTAAAAGCGTGTTTTGTGCTATTTGGAGGAGCACTCATCTTCTCTGCGCTCTTCAGAAGAGTTCTTGTTTTCAACAATTGTGTTTAGCCGAAAAAGGATGAGCAAATTATTTTCTGGATTGGATCCGAAGTTCTTGGATTCGTCTTCACACGGCTCAAGTGATCTCGTTCTAGAATTTTAATTTCTATTTAAATCTAATGCAATGTCGAAGAAGAGTGCGCTCGAGACTGTCAAACTGCAGTCATTTGACGCCACGGATTTCCTTAGTTGGAAAATCAAAGTCCAACTAGGAATGAAGAAAAGGGAAATTTTCAACACTATTCAAAGTGATTTCGCCACTACCCGTGAGGATGTGGACGAATACCAGTGGAACAAAGAAGAGAATTTCTGCAGGGACTACCGCCTGAACTCCCTGAATCCCCGTCTCACCCTAACCTACTACACGTATAAATATGCAAATGAGATTTGAGACCGTTTGAACGTGCATTACCAGAAGGAGGAAGGACCGTCTAAGTTGCTTATTGGAGATAAGTTTTTCAACTTCAGGTTCAAAGCAAACCTGCCAGTCACCCCTCAGATCATAGAACTAGAAAACCTGCGTCATAAGCTGGAGGACGATCAGTCTAAAATGAATGACAATCATTTTGTGTGCCTTATTTTGAGCAAGTTGCCTCCTAAATGGCTCGCCTTCAAAAATGAAATGCACAGACTGAAGGAGAAGATCACTCTGGATGAGCTCAAAAGGTTCATCTATATTGAGGACTATAACATTGCTGGGAAAAGCTCGGAGCAAGTTGTTCAGCCCTCACAGGCTGTCAACTTTGTTACTCGACCTAACAAGCCTTCTCGGAAGCTCGCGGTACCTAAGGGTGACACCACTGCACAGACGACGGCCAAAAAGCCTTGTCTCAAAAGGAAGAAGAGCAAGTGCCACAACTACAGCAAGTGGAGTCACTGGGCTGCTGAATGCAAGAGTCCGAAAAGGAAAAAGGAGGAAGACCCACAAAATGTGGTGAACATGGTGGCTGACAACTCTGATCTCAAGTCCTTCGTGGCGGCTATGATTGGGAGTAGTCACTGCAGTGCGTCTTCTGAGTGGTGGCTAGATAGCGGTGCTACCTATCATGTTATAAATGACAGAGATCTTCTCTCAAAGGTCAGGGAAGACCAGGACAAAGTTGAAAACTGTAATGGAGGAGAGACTGAGGTTACTCATGGTGGGAAAGCGGAGCTGGTCCTCTCTTCAGGTAAAATAATAATCTTAAAGCATGTTAGAGTTGGGCTGTAACAGTTCGGTTTGATTCGGTTTGTAAGCAAAACCACAAACTGAACCATCCCTATGTGGTTCCAAAAATTTAGAATCGAACCGAACCGCACAAACATTGAAACAGAACCGAACCAAACCGAATGGTTTGGTTCGGTTCAGTTTTGGTGGTTTAAATAATGTGATAAAGCCTAAAGATTTATATATAGAGATCAGGGATGGTGCAATGAATGAGGTTCAACCACCCAATATTGTAGTGCTGTCTGAACACAATTCCTATCACCTAATCATTTCAGGACTCCAAAATCAAATGAATGGAAAATGAAATATTCATCAACAATGTTTGTTTTGAGAAAAATCTAGATTAGAGAAATATCTAGACTAGAGATCAACGACAACTTAGATGTTTAATCAAAACAAAAAATAAAAAACTTAAAATATATAATAGAAATACCTGTTGTATGATTAACTCTATGGTTTAATGAAATTTAATTAATAAATTAAATATTTTTATATACAACGGTTTGGTTTGGTTCGACTCGGTTCAGTTTGCAACTCAAAACCATAAACCGAACCGAACCGTATGATTTTTATAAAATCAAAATTGTAACTGAACCGCAGCATGCTGAAACCGAACCAAACCGTATGGTTTGATTTGGTTCGGTTTTGCGGTTCGGTTGGTTTTGGCTTACAGGCCTATGTCAGAGTAGTTCCTAGTTTAACTAAAAATTTAATTTTCATGAGTTTGTTAGATAAGGCTGACATTTCCTTCATAACCTAAAACGGTAGAATAACCTTAGTAGTTAATTCACATTACTTTAGTTGTGCGCATATGGTCAATGGTATGTATAGACTTAGCCTAGATAATGATTGCATTAATCAAGTGAGCTCAACTCTGATTGATCCTAAGTTATTACACAATAGGCTTGGATATGTACACTATAAGAAAATACGAGATATAGCTAAGAGTCATAACATCTTATTAGAATTTTCTATTCCATTTGATAGGTGTGAGGTTTGTGCCCAAATTAAGATTACTAGAAATCCCTTCAAGTCAGTATCTAGGAGCACACAACTTACTCAATTGATACATTCCGACCTCTGTGATTTTCGAAATCATGCCACTAGAGGGAGAAGGAAGTATCTTATTACCTTCATCGATGATTTTTCCAAAGATTGTCATGTTTACCTATTGAAATCGAAAAATGAAGCCTTTGAGATCTTCAAGATCTTTAAAACTCGTATTAAGAACCAGTTAAACTTAAAGATTAAGAGATTTAGAAGTGATTGAGGAGGAGAATACACTACAATTGAGTTTAGGGACTTTTGTGCCTCTGAGGGTATAATCCTAGAAACCACAGCTCCTTATTCACCCCTATCGAATAGTATCGCTGAGCGTAAGAATAGAACTTTAACAAAGATGTTGAATTATATACTCCTCACTGCTGGCATGCCTAATTCCTTTTTGGGTGAAGCAGCCCTAAATGCAAATCACATTCTAAATAGAGTGTCTCACTCAAAGCTCAACTTTACACCATATGAGTTGTGACATGGTCATCCTTGTAGATATGACACTCTAAAGACTTGGAACTGTGTTGCTTATGTAAGAATACAAGACCTTAAGAGATCTAAGGTGGGACCTAGAATAATAACCTATGTTTATCTAGGTAGTGTAGAAGATAGTGCAGTTGACAGGTTTCTGGATCTATCCACTAATACTGTGATAGAGTCTAGAGATGTTATTTTCTTTGAACATAAATTTATTAAAGATCATGGTTTGACCGTCTCTGAGTTTACTGGCATGATTTCAGAATCTACTATAGAACCTGAAGCTGGCCCTTCTAGTACTGCTCCCCAACCTCTAGAAGTGAAACCTGTTCCTCTTAGAGTATCTACAAGAGATAGAATCCCTAAGAATTTTGATGAGAATTTCATCACCTACCACTTAGAAGATGATTCATTCTCCTATTAGGAAGCAATGAGATCTAGAGATGTGTTAATATGGGCAGAAGCCATCGATGATGAGATGAACTCGCTGCTACAAAATAACACTTGACATCTAGTTGACCTGCCGAAAGGAGCTAAAGTCCTAGGATGCAAGTGGGTACTGAAGAAGAAATTGCACAATGATGGGTCTATAGACAGATAGAAAGCGAGTCTAGTAGCTAAGGGTTATAAACAACAAGTGAGAATTGACTACTTTGACTTCTATTCATTTGTATGTCATATATCCACTATTAGGATTCTTCTTTTCTTAGCTTCTATCGAGAATTTTATAGTTCATCCGATGGATGTAAAGATAGCCTTCTTGAATGGAGAGCTTGATGAGGAGATTTACATGACACAACCTGAAAGTTATGTACATAAGATCTAAAAGAGAAAGTGTACAAGCTAGATAAATCAATTTATGAGCTTAAACAAGTGTCTAAGATGTGGCACATGAAATTTGAACAAGTGGTAAATAGCATTGGATTTCAGTCCAGTCTCTCAGATAAGTGTCTCTATCATCGCTCAATGTCAAATAAAATAGTCATCATATGCGTGTATGTGGATGACATGTTGATTCTGGGGTTAGATCCTACTGTAGTAAGGGATATTAAATCCACTCTTGCAAAAGCATTTGACATGAAAGACCTTAGTCCTGACGATACTCTTTTAAGAATGAAAGTTAGAGTAGATAATAGTTGCATTACTCTTAGTCAAGCTCACTATGTAGAGCAAATTTTTTCTACTTGGGGTTATAAAGATTGTAGGCCTATAAAGACATTGTTTTATCCAAACGTCAAGTTGTATCCGAATGAAGGGACCAGCATTGACCAAGTAAAGAATTCAAAGATCATTGGTAGCCTCATGTACGTTATAAGTTGTACAATATCAGACATTGCATTTTCTGTTGGCATGCTGAGTCGCTTTACTACTAGTCTATGCAAAGAGTATTGGGATGCCCTGGACAGGCTAATGAGATACCTGAGAGGTACTAAAGATCATGTTTTATGCTATACTAGTTACCCTCCTATTGTGGATGGATACTCTGATGACTCGTGGTGTTCAGAAGTTGATAATAGTAAGTCTATCAATGGATTCATATTCATTATGAGTAGAGCTGTTGTTGTTTGGAAATCAAAAAGACGGACTTGTATAGCTTTGTCGTCTATGGAAGTCGAGTTGTTTGTCTTAGCTTCGGCTTGTGATGAGGCAGACTGGATCAGGAATTTTATTCTAAACATTCTCTTGTCTAGGCTACAAGTCAATTCTTTGAGTCTGTACTATGATAATCAGACATCAGTTCAAGTCGTCAAGAATGTTCTTTTTAATATTAAGAGAAGACATGTACGACTAAGACATGCTCTACTAAATTATCTGAAAGAACAAGGCGTTATCATCTTGATCAATGTGCCATCGAATGATAACCTGGCTGATCCATTGACGAAAGGAATGTCCAAAGACTGGTTAATCAAAATTGTTGGGGAAATGAGACTCAAGGCAATTTATAGTCCAAACATCATATCCAATATATATATACCAAAGTCCAAAATTCATATTCAAAAAATATATTATAGTCCAAACATAGTATTCAAAATATCGTAGAGAATGATGAATTAAATCTTCTCTTCAGTTATAACATCTGCATAAATGAAAGAAAATTTTTTAGATAAATATTTAATGAAAGTATACGTATATAAACAATGAACTTATTAAGCGTACCTTTTCATACCACATCGTCCAACTCCACTAACATTGTATTCCCGGATTGAGGAGGAGAAAGTGTAATACGCGATTTATAATGCCTTTCTCAATCTTCCGTTATAGCCTCGTGATATCTAATCCATGTCGGAATAATATGTGGTATCGGAGAGCACTCTTTTAATGTCAATTCAATGAAGTGATATCTCATATAAATCCAATGCAAATAATTCTTGCTTTCTCCTGCATAGACGACTAAAGTGGAATGAATATAATATTTTGAAGTTCTGAAAGTTGAACCAAAGCAATGTTGTAGCACGAGCTGATAACTAGGCCCATATCGGGCATTGTCATCTATTAGTCATATGGTGCCGGAGTTTCTATGCACTTTACTCTCTCTAATAACTCTTCATATATATGATGGCCAAAAATACGAGCATATAAAATGCTTTCCCAAATGCATGTACTTATCAATCCAAGCTGAAATAAAATATTTTTTATATGGCTCTAGCTAGGCGTGCACAAAAAGACCCCCGGGCCAGATAAAAACCGGTCCCTGGAAGGACCGGTTTTTTCCGGTCCGGTCCCGGACCGGTCCCTGGCAAAACCGGTCCCGGACCGGTCTTCCCCCTAAAAAGGGGGACTGCCGGGACCGGAATACCGGACCCAAATCGGTCCCAAACCGGTCCGGTCCCGGGCTAGCCCAATTATTTTTTTTTATTTTTTTTAATTATTTTAATTTATTTACCAAAAATATTCAAATGAAAAATAATTGAAATAGTACAAATTCTTAAATGAAAGAAATAATTGCATTATCATCTTAAAAAATTACAAAATTCCAAAATAATACCCAAAAATTACAAATCAAGATTACAAAAATGTTTAAAATTACAAATTACAAAATACATGTTAGCAAATACAACTTAAAAAAATAACAAAAAAAATACAACATTTGAAATTTTAAATTTCAAATTTTCGTTCCGAGTTTTAATTTTGGCCGGCCAAATTAAGATTGTTCAGTTTTTCTTCAACGTCGGAATCGCTATCTTCGATTGATGCGACGTGTTGTCTCCTCCTAATGGCATCCAAATGGTCCTTGTAGCAAATGCAAATCTCCAAGGACTCTTCGCTCAAACGGCTCCTTCGCTCGTTCAGAATCCTGCCACTCAAAGAAAACGCAAACTCCGAAGCTACCGTACTAGCTTGGATAGTTAGTAAATCTCGGGCCATTAAGGCCATAATAGGATACATATTAATTTTATTTTTCCACCAATTTAAAATATCAAAATTTTCTATTTCGTGTGTGCTCAAAAAATTTTGAAATTGTGTTTTACTATATAAACCTAATTCATTTAAAGTGGTCGAGGTTCGTTGTTTTTTCCTAGATGCTAATTCTAAAATTTTATTTTTAAAAATATCTTTTGTTTTAGGTTGGGCGGATTCTTCCCTAGGTCGCGATCCATATAACTGGTCATAATAATTATAAAAATTTGTAAATTCAGTATTAAATTTTGAAATGCTAATATTATCAAAAAAATTACATGTTTCGCTCAAATTTAAATTACTATTAATTTCTTCTATTAGATTTTGTACTCCTTCTACACCCATTAAAGGATTTAAAGCGGCTGTGCAAGAAAACATGGGAGGCATTTTACTATAATATTTTAAAAAAATTTCTTCCATTATTTTTATTAATGAACACCATCGATCATTTTTTTTATAATTTTTAAAAGTTTCTGTAATTAATACAAAATTTTTGATAACTAATGAACTAGTCGGATAATAAACTCCAGATAAAATCGCTGTTGCTTGATAAAAAATTTCTAGTAAATTTATATAATCTTCAATCACGACCCAATCAGACGCGTGTAAATCATGTGTTTCAATACTATTATAAAATTACATTAGTAATGATTTTTGTAAAACGGCTCTTTTTAACATTTTATAAGTAGAGTTCCATCTTACAGGCATATCAAATTGAGGACTTAAAAATTTCTTACCTTGTGAAGTTACAAATTTTTTGAAATCTTGTTTTCTTTTTTTAGAACTATAAATAATTTTTAACATCGTTCTGATTTTTGAAACGTAGTTATTCATAAATTCTAAACTATCTTGTACAATTAAATTAAAAACGTGACACACGCATCGAGTATGAAAAAATATTCCGTTTAATATTGGATTCAAAACTTCTTCTAAATATTTAATAGCAACCGTATTATTAGTAGCGTTATCGAATGAAATACTCATTATTTTATCTTTAATTTTAAATTCTCTAATACATTTTATAATGGTTTGATAAATAGCTCTACGGTGTGCGGAAATTCGAAACCCTCAAAACAAATAATACGTTTATTTAACTCCCAAGAATCGGGATCGATCCAATGACAAGTAATACAAATATAAGAAATACCATTTGCTATACTACTACTCCAAACGTCACTCGTTAAACTCACTCGACCTTCAAAAGTTTCAAAATAATTTATTAAATATTGTTTAGACTGTAAATATGCGTGTAAAGCATCACGCCTAAGTGTAGTTCTACTTACCTGATGATATTTAGGTTGAAGCACTTCGTGTATATACTCCGTCATTTCTTCGTTATCGTAGTGGTTGAATGATAGTCCGCATCTGATGACATTCTCCATTTGCCGCTCTCGTTGTCGAGCTTGATCATACGTCCAAATTTGTCCGCTAGCCGAAATTTGCGCCTGACTTGACTCCGGGGCTCGTTTAGAGACACACGAAAGAATGTGTCGGGAGAGCGTTAAGTTGCCGCCGAGAGCCATTAGCTTCGCGCAATGTCTGCACTTCGCCTTGAATTCACTGCCGATCCGAACTTTTTCAAAGTGCTCCCATACTGGAGCTTTGTGTCTGTGCTCTACTATCTCATGAGCGACAGAAGAGGAGGAAGACGCCGGCATCGATGAAGAGGAATCCATTAAAGAGAGAGAGTGTGTGAGAAATTGAGAGAGAGAGAGAGTGAGAGAGAGTGAAATGTGAAGAGGTGAAAATGAGAGGGGAGGGGGGATTTTATAGTTTTTTTTTATTTATTAATAAAAAATTATTTTAAAAAAAAAACAAAAAATAATAATAATAAAAAAAGTAAAAAAACAGCTCTAATTAGAGCCGTTTAACAACGGCTCTAATTAGGCTGGTAGCCTCCCCTGCTGGCTGCTGCCAGGCATTATTACCTGGCAGCTTTGCTGCCAGGTAATAAGCCTGGGACCGGTCCAAGACCGGTCTTAAACCGGTCTTAGACCGGTCTTTGCCTAGGACCGGTCCAGGACCGATCTTTTCCTGGGACCGGTCTTGGACCGGTTCCAGGGAAAAAAAGGGGGCCTTGTTAGGCCCCCTGGGACCTGTCCGGGACCGGACCGGTCCTAACCGGGACCGGTCCCGAGCCAGTCCTTACTGGGCCGGTCCCAACCGGTCCCGTTGGGACCGGTCTTTTTGTATATGCCTAGCTCTAGCCATATTGATGACACTTAATGAAAAACATCTGAATGCATTGCAGAAAATTGTGCAACAAGTTTATTATAGCATAGATGAAAATCACTAGTTATAACTGCCACAATCACCCTTTGTCATTCAAACATAAAATTTTCAAATTCCTTTTCGTTGCTAAAAAATTTCTTGCAATGATCCAAAATATTTTTATTTATATGAACTCGACATAGAATATTTTTTGAAAGTGAAAAGATATTTGCAATTACATTCATTAAAGCAATTTCTCGATTTGTTATCATGATTGTTGGCAAAGAATCGATTGCAAATAAAGTCTTGAAACATTGCAAAGCCCAAACATAACTTGTTTGTGTTTCGTCGGGCAAAAAAGCAAAGTATGAAAAGAATGTTTTTGTTGTCGAAGTCATTCCAATAATACAAAGTAGGGGCATCTGATATCTATTTGTTTTGTAGGTGCAATCAAGTTAAAAAATTGTTAGAAATATATTTGTTAATTTGACTGCAAGTGAATGTGCAAAAAATAGACTTTTCTGCTTTTGATTACTTTCATCCACTGTATTGTAACTGATATAACCTGCTTTGTCTATCAATTTGTAGAAAAACTATATCGGAGAAAGACCATCTAATTCCTTTTTTTGTAACTTTGCTCGTGCATTGTAGATTATTCTTATAACTGAAGTATTTGCATTGTTCTTATTTTTCACTGTCGATAGGATTTTCCGAAGTTTCACACCGGCATTACACATTTGACTAACAAGATTTTCCTCCTCTACATCTAATCTCCCCGCATAAGCATGTGCTTCCAAGTGAACAATATCATGATTGTGCACGCCATATAGAACCTCTACTCTCCATTTCTCTACATTTGGAACCTTTACCCCTTTGAGAGAATAAACAACCACATTTATTAGTTGAAGTTTTACGAACGCCCTTTTTCACCCAACCTTTCTTGTTTTGATTCTCTCGGTAGTAATCACCTCTATCACATGTTAGTATTACGTGTGGGGTGAGACGACCAACAATTCTATTAGAACTTTTGATTGTGATTACATATCCAAGACTTCTACTAACACATCGAGCCCACTCAATAAGCTCCTCTTTTGAACAAAAACTTGTGTCGGTTTGAAAATTCTTGGTCAAATCAATTTCACACTTTTCATCAATTTCCTCATATGATTTGTTTGAATTTAAATTACGAAAAAAGAAATACAAGCATTAAGGGCATATATAAACTAATTGAAATACAATTCTTTTTGTGAGTACGTACATACCTATTATCATTAAAGATACAAACATTGATTCTTCAGAAGCAATTTGTCCAAAAAAATACCCTAATTGAAGTACAATGCTTCATTCAGTTTGTTATATAAGAAGTGCAGGGGAAAATGAAAATAAACTCTAAAAAAGCATGGAGTGTGGATAAAGGAGGAGGCGAGTATCCTCTTGCGGGTTACAGTGAAGGTTACAAACAAGAGTTGCAGTGAGATTGAAGGAGGAGGAGATCATACCTGAGAATGGATCCTCGTTATACTGTTCGTAGGCGAGATTGAAGAAGGAGATGAGCTCAACGGTCCTTGTCGCGGGCGAGATCGAAGAAGGGAATGAGCCTGACGGTCCTTCGGCGGCGCGGCGAACTGAAACCGCCTGCGGGTTGAAGAAATCCCTAGATGGGGAGGCGGCAGTGGCGGAACTAGAATTTTGAAGTTGCACGGGCACAATTAGTACTGTCAAATCGGGGGGTTCGGGGGCAGCGCCCCGAAATTTTTTTTGCCATAGAAGGAAGGATAATCACCTATCCTTGACGCTGGAGCATGGCTCCATCATCTCTAATTTAGCAACAATCCGAGCATGACAACCGCTAGTAATATTGTTCAGATACACCATAGGAGTATTCCCAATCAACTACAAAAAAAATATAATGCGAAATGCTCCTTTCGATTTATCTGAAGAGGAAAACAAGATCAAGGAGCCCTAATAATCCCAAAAACCTACTTCAGTGAAATCCTTTGTGATCTTTGGACCTACATCACCCATGACTCACCCTTCTTGCAGAGAACAACAGCTGCCTGAAAAAGAATTCAATTGCTTCAAACCCTAATACTTTCAAAAACCTAAAACAGATCTTCATCAACAAACGAACACCGGCGAAATGGTAAAACTCGAGTAGCATCAAAAATCTTCATCGCTTTCTGATCGGATTGAACAGAAGAGAAACACTCAAGTTTTATCGATCAATGTAAAGGGAAAAATTATTTGGTACCTTTAATGTGGAGATCGAAGAGAAAATCTTCATTGCTTTCTGGCAGGATTGGGTATATTCATTTCTGGACTGATTTCAGTCCAGAAATCTGGAGATTTCTGGACTGATTTCAGTCCAGAAATCTCCAAATTTCTGGACTGATAAGCAGTCCAGAAATGAATGGTTTTAAGTGGTAATCAGTTAAGAAATCAGTGAAGAAAAAGAAGATAATACTAGCTGGGAGCAGCGGGAGCAGCGACAACAACGACTAGGGGGATTTCTTCTCCCCCGTTGAAGATCGCGGAAAAAGCGGTCGGGCACGTGCCCTACCGTGCCCAGGGCTAGTTCCGCCCATGGGAGGCGGCGCGGCAAACTGAAAACCCTAGATGGGGAGCGGGCGCGAGAGAGATGAGGCGTGCATGAGTTGAAGAAATCGCGTGTGTTTAAGAAAAAAATCGAAAAAGGAGCGGATTTTGAGTGCGGTTATCCAAGGTCTTGAGACATTAAGTGTACATGTACCTGTGATGTGATTGTACTTTTGGCTTTGTTATGATGTTGTTGAGTTTTTTCTATTTATTATTATGCATGCATACAACTACTTTATTTTAACGTCAAATATGTTCTGACAATTGTAACGGGCACGATTGTGAGTGCTTCATGTTTGGTTGAACACTGCACACACCACCCATTTTCCGACGCCGGGTTTATAGCAGACATATGAGGAGATTATTAGGGAATTAAGTATATGTCCGCGCGTGTAGAGACCGACTCGGAACAACTCATTGGGTTTCATGTCACTATAGGGCAAAGTTCTATGCTTGAGATACTATATAAGGTCATTCCACACTTGATGAGTCTTAGTGGACTATCTTGAGCGGAGCCAACTGAACACCCCCCCCCCCCCCTGAAATTCTTGGTATATGTTAATCGAGCTTCCAAAGCCTGATACTGATAAATTTGATCTTCTCTAATGTATGGAATCTAGCTATGGATCCTCTTCGACTCTACGAGACGAGGAAATTACCACAATCCAATCTTGATTTTGTCTGGAGGCTAGTTTAAAATACTTAGAAAGTTAGGTGAATCCAACAATCGCCTGTGTTCCCCGAGCTTCCCTTATAAACTCAAGAAGTATATTAAAACGCGGCATTTCAAAAAGTTAACCGCTCTATTCTTAAAAGTTCAATGCACTTTCGAATTGAATTCAAACATTTTCATAGCTCATTGTTTGTTAAGTTAACGGCTCTATTCTTAAAAGTTCAATTAACGGGTCACTGTTCACAGAGTTAAGTTCTTTGTTTGTTATAGTGGAGAGTGATGTGCTTTGAGTGCTCGGGAGACATTGACTGTTGCTTGGAGGCTTGAACGGCGCGCTCTGCGCACCTTAATCTCTGAGACTTGTCTCATGTTGCATTTAGAAGAATCTGGAGCGGTTGACTTGTTGCAAGGGCACAATGCGCGCCGGAGTTCGGTTTAGATGTGCTCCGTGATCTAAAGTAGGACTTGTGTACAACGTTATTATGATGCAAAGCGCATTCTCGGAACTTGTCTGGAGAGCTGGGTACACATAATGCACATTTGGAATGGAGAGCACGGGGGGCGCACTCGGAGCAGAGGGTGCGGAGGAGCACTTGGATTGGGGCGTGCAGGAGCGCACTTGGAACGGAGCGCTGGGCGCACTTGGAACGGAGCGCTAGCTGGGCGCACTTGGAATGGAGCGCTGGGCGCACTTGGAACGAAGCTCACGGTTCCAAGTGCGCTCCATTCTTCCGACCTGGGACGATAGGGAGGCCACCCAAATCAGGCAGCCAAAGGGCCGCCCAACTTGGGCGACCGCACCCCGAGCGGGGGCGGCGGTGGAGGCCGGACGACTGCGCAGCCAAGGGACTGTGGTCTCGGCGGTTGGGTCGGGGTGGTTACGCCTTGCTCGACTCTCCCTACTATCAGGCGGTTATCCCATTAGTGAGGAGTTTCTTCGATATTAGCACCCCATGTGTGGGGGTGCGTTTAGTGTTATTGCGACCGTATTTATATGACCATATCAATATATATATATATATATATAGGGAGAGAGAGAGAGCTGGTTCTCTGAAATCTTACACAGAGAACCACGAGATTGACTCTCAAATGTATTTTATTTCAAAACGTGATCAAAATGAAAGTTGTAGATTTCATCGAGATCTACAACTTTCATGTTGATCACTTTTTGACTTGAGCCCGTTTAGACCCCCAATTTGAGCCCCGAAAAAAATCACGCCGAATCCGGGCGTCAATACATATGTTCGGCGTGACTTTTTTCGGGGCCAAAATCGGGAGCCTAAACGGCTTCTTAACATGAAAGTTGTTGATCACGATGAGAGAGATCTACAACTTTCATGTTGATCACCTTTTGAAATAAAATATATTTAGGGCTCAATTTCACGATTTTCTATGCAAGATTCAAAGAACCAGTTCTCTAAGTATATACGAATAATTCCATTCTTCATTTTTTAATGTAACAAGCAATTCATGGTTAAAATCATTCCAATCTTTCAATCAAGAGAATAGAGAAATAAGACCCTAAAAAAAGGTTAGTTGACTGCGTACATGCATCCTGCTGTATTAACTAGTAAATAAATAAATAAGCGTGTTGAAAATTTCATAAATTATAAAATTAAGCGATAATTTCTATTGCAATTTTGCAGCCTTGAATTAATCCTGAAATCCTTTGCCCATCTCCAAACTAGCATGGGCCAATTTGTAGCGAGCTTGCGGGCCCCGACGAAATCCAGCCCAGCGAGAAGGTGCGGGCCATGCAATGCACAACACAGCGGAGCCCGCACCTCGTCGCAATATTAGTGGTCCCGGACGGAGCGAAGTTCAAAGACAAACGCAGAGAGCCAAACATCATAGAGAAGCTACCGCAAGCACTCGGTCTATGATCAGTGGCGGATCCATAAATTTTACAATGGTGGTGCACAAAATTTCTGTCAAATGACATAATATAGAAAATGAAAAAAAATACTTGACATTATATAGTCATACAAAATTACATATCAAAGCCTTAATTGTAAAATACGAAATACACAAAAAAATTACAATTGCCAACCTAAAGTCTTTATTTTATGAAAGCGATTGATCGCATTATCATCGCTAACTTTCAGAAATGCATTCACGACACGCGCTTAAACATCTTAGCTATACTACAACAATTGTGGTTGACAGGGTCATGCATGAAGCTATGAATCGTATAACAATAGCTGATAACTACTTATAACAAATTGCAAGAAAAAACAATAATAAGCCCTCTGATAGTATTATATTTATGCTTCAAAGAGAATTCATATAGAATTTAGTGGCAATAAAAAAAGGGTCATGTTATATGCAGGTCAGTTTTGATTGTATACAGTTTATGGATAAATACAGGTCAAATTAAAAACTCCTAAAACCTGTAAATCGGTTCAGAAATTGGCCTGCATATAATCATTTTTAAATACATGACATGCATATAAGCAAAATGAAACTGCGTCTAATTATTACCTAAAAAACACATTTTTTGTGACATAAAAATTTGTTGCAAAAAGTAAAAAAAACACTTTGCCACATACATTGACTTTTTTGTGGCAAATGATACTTTCAATTGTAAATATAAAATTCAAATTCTCATAAAATATGGCAAAAAGCCAAAAAGCATAAAACATATATTATTATAAAATCTTGTATTTTTCATAATTTAAAACTTGACAATTTTATTTAAATTTTTAAAAATTAATATTTATGGATTATCAGTTAATATTTTTAAAAAATAGAGATATGAGAACCAACCCCAAATCAAACTGAACAGATAAATTTGGGTCGATTTTAATCTTTCTCGGTTCGGCATTAGTTTCAAAAAAATTTGGAACCAAATTTTTGAGTCAGTTCTCGATTCTTACAGTTGAGTGTCCGAGAAACACCCGGAACCAAATTATTGGCAATTTAATAATAATTTAAGTTTCATTTAATATATATCTATTATTAATCATTGATATTTGTTAGTTAATTTTAGGTGATTGTTAACCGCAACCCGTTATTGGCTAGTCGCACCCCAAAATCTGCTAGCTTTTCGTGCCTTTTCGAAATACTCCTTGTACATGCAATTTTAGGAAAAGTGTTCAACACAAAAGTTGTAGATATCGACGAGATCTACAACTTTCGTGTTGAACACTTTTCCTGAAATTGCATGTACAAGGCGTATTTCTGAAAGGCGTAAAATCTGAGCATATTTCCAAAGTACGCCTTGTACATGCATTTTTAGGAAAAGTGCTCAACACGAAAGTTGTAGATATCGACGAGATCTACAACTTTCGTGTTGAGCACTTTTCCTAAAAATGCATGTACAAGACGTATTTCAAAAAGGCGCAAAATATTACGAGATTTTGGGGTGCCACTAACAAATAACCGGTTTGCGGTTAACAATCACCTAATTTTATTAGGATTTATCATGATTGACATTAATTTAAAGACATCATTAACATTAAGATTTTGTTTTTCATGAAATTTTAAAATGTTTGAATCGTCCAATCATAATATTACGTTACACTAACTTCCCATTAACAATAGTAAATATTAATTTCTATTAATAAACAAAAATTGTGTTCTTAATTTCTTATATGTTTAATAGCAACAAAATTCAAAAGGTTTATGGTAGAATTTATACTCTATTTTTTATTACCATTAATTTACTACTAACTTGTTATATAATTTTATGTAATATTAATTATTAACGAATAATGTAAAATAAGATCAGGAATAGATCCAATAATCGAATCGGGGTCGAACCGAAATTTCTGGTTCGACTGTGATTTTTAGGTTTCAAGTATATGAGTCGATTTCGATACAAAAAAGTTGAAATCGGTAAACAATCCATATGTTATATATACAGGGGCGGATCCAGAGGAGGGCCCGAGGGACACTGATCTCTCATTATTATTCAAAATGTTTAGTATATTTGGATTCCTCTCGTCGAGACAATGAATTTTGACTACTTATACGTCAAAAATGATGGTCATGTGGGGGAGAAACAGCTCCAATAAGATGAAAACATTACAAAAAAATTTGAAGAAAGTTGATGAATGGTCCCCCATGTTAAAATTTTTAAAATCCAGTAAAACATTCAAAAATAAATTTTGTACACTCTCATTATTAATTTTCTCGATCCGTCAGTGTATATTTACACCAACTACATATATAATATTCCGGCCATCATCTTTTTATTAATCAAGAAATTTGAGAAATAAGACAAAAATTTTATTTAACTGCATGGATTGCATTTGCATCATGTCTTATTAATTAGTAAATAAATAATTAATCGTGTTGAAAATTTCAAAAATTAGCGATAATTTTTATTGCAGCCTTTAATTAATCCTGAAATTCGGCCTCACGGATGCTTGGCCATGATTTTAAGGCTCCGTTTGACACAGTATTTTTGCTTGGTTTGACACAGTATTTTTAAGGCCATGATTTTTAGGCTCAGTTTGGCACGGTGGTGGCGGTCGTAAACGCATGGATTAAACTGTCATTTGTTAAGAATCACTTAATAAATATCATCCGTTTGAACATAAAAGTGAATGAAGTTCTTTAGGTTGACATTAACGAATGACAATTTAATCCCATGATCACGACCGCCCACCATCGTGCTAAACGGAGCTTTAGCCACCCTCATAAAATGTAGTTTTTAGCAGCAAGTTTGCCACAAAATTGACCTTTTTTTTAGGCAAAAGATACTTTCCATTGAAAAAAAAAACAATTTCCTTAAAATTGTGGAAAAGAACATTTATTGTTATTGTTAAGAATGGGATCCATCTTTATAAGTATGGGTATGCACATAATCATACCATCATGATCTCCACCCAAAAATAGTGGGATCATGGGTTTGACCGCACACGCGATCACCGTGTCCGATCCCCCCGCGCACGGATCTCATCACGCGTAATGAAAGAACCGCCGCGGACGCCGCCTCGCCGGCGTCGGGCGGCCGGCCTCCTCCCCGGACACCGGACGCTCCCCCCCCCCCCCCCCCCCGACCGCCGGTGCGCGGCCGGGAGGGCTGCCTCGGCAGCCGCTCCACCTCGTCTGCTGGTTGCGGACGAGCGAGCGGCCGCGCAGGCCGCTCCCCCTCGGCCGTCGGCCGAGGCGGAGGGAGAGGCCGCACGGGCCGCTCCCCCTCGGCCGTCGGCCATGGCCCAGAGAGCGGTCGCGAGGGCCGCTCCCCTTCGGCCACCGGCCACGGCCGAAAGAATAGCCGCGCGGGCCGCTCTCCCTCGGCCGCCAGCCACGGCCGAGAGAGCGGCTGCTGATAACTTCTCAAAAAGAAGTTATTTTATCATTTTTTTTACAAGTTTTCATCCTATATACGTAGTAAATTATCATGGAATCAAGTAAAATATGGTTTAAATTATATTATGATATAATTTAGGTTTTAAACATAAGATTCTGATACTTCTTTGTAAAATATAAAAAAGGAATCAAGTTGGAAAAATAAATTATAATCAACTCTATTACTCAGAAATGTTGTTGCAACAAATTGTTTATTATCTAATTATGTCTATTTTTCCAGAGACAAAGTTGTTGCAACAAATTGTTGACGGAAATTTGAAATTTTGAAATTCAAATTGGCGACGGTTACAAAATCGAAAGGAGACGTTCTTTCAATGAATTAAAAGGCTCCTTAAAGACAAAATTGCAGCAACAAAAGGCTGACGGAAACCTAGAAATTTGAAATTCAACTAGATGGCAGTTACAAGATCAAGAGGAGGCGGTCCTCAAGCAAATTAAAGGCTCTTTAAGGGGCGAATCACTATATATAGATCAGTGGAGAGGAGATATGGGAGAGGAGAATGGAAGGAGAAACACAGTGACTTGGGCGACGGAATTCAGCGGACTGCCTCGGAAATCATTTGATTTGTTTGTCTTAATTTTTCTGTTACCATGACTGTTCAATTCCTAATGCAAAATCCTGTGATTTCGATTTTGATGAACTAAGCATCTAGTGTGTTTTGTATGTTGTGAATTTTCTTAAGTTTGTCTGTATGCTTTCATGATCAACTGAATTATATTAAATTTTTTATCTTGAATTTCATTCTCTTTCTTAGCGATGATGATAAGAAATTATCATCTTACGCTTTTTACTGCGAACTATATGAGAGAACTGTGTTCGTAAGTCTCGAAAATTTAATTTGGCTACATATGATTTAGCGTATCACTATCATTCTAGTTGTGGAGTAAAGATCCTTACCTTTATACGTATGTTTACTTGTGTAACTTTTATTTAAAGCTACTCACTAAATATGCATAACGCGATGATGAAATCGAGAGATGCTCTTCGCAGGTTTAGGATTTCCACAAGATAATAATTAATTTAAGTTAACCTGTATTCCCTCACAAAGGCAAGCGAAGGATAATGATCAACATACAAAGCTCGTAGTTCTCATCATTATCAATTCTCAGTAATTTAGTATCGCATTTTAGTTTTATTTCACTTCTCTACAAAACTGTGATTTTGCTTGACTTAACAGAAAAGAACATTATTAGTACTCATAAGCTTAAGTAAATTATTGTCCATGTGGATTCGACACTCTATTTTCTACTTTATTACTTGACGCTGTTGAAACCGAAAAATCGGTCTCCATGGAGTTCGACCCTTGGGGAAGGGGTGGCCGCACACCTACTACACTCAAGTGAACAATCTAGGCTCAAGGCTAGGAACACAAGGGACAGACCCAAGGCCTCAGCGTGGAGGTCCCGCCGCATACCCGGAAGACTATCGAACTCTTCCCCTCCCACACCAGGGGCTGAGCAAAGACACCTTCGGCGGGCTCTCTTGGCCGGCCGGAACATCTAAGGAGGATCTCGAGATCCACTCCTGAACTAGAGGTGTCTCCCTGGGTCTATAAAAACTGTTCCCTGCCCGCCTTTTAATGGCGTTATACCGTCCAGCAGCCCTACTCCACGCAGACCCAATTGGGCCGCTAAAATCATAACATAGGCCTTCTAGGGCCGCCACAGAGCATCACAGATATTTTAAAGTTACAGGAATATAAATTCCATACATCGGCACGCAGGCCGGCAATATAAACAAACTAGGCCTTCGAGGGCCGGCACGAGCTTGGGCTTAAGCCCGTTATTCCCCGCTTGGTACTGCAGCACCTGTATGCCAACGTCCCGACGAGCAGCGGCCAACTAGACATCGGTCGGCTAACCAAAGCGGGCCAAACATAATGCGCGCGTCCCCTTTTATTGGGGCTACGGTGCGCATTCCCTGCGAATGAATAAAATATAACTTCCACGGAGTCTTCTCCGGGAACCCCAGAACATCACCAATCCGGCTCATACGTCCGAATGGGCTTCACACAGCACATCACCAATTCGGCTCATACGTCCGAATGGGCTTCACACAGCATGCCTAAACCCGTACTCACGCTTTCGGGTGCTAATGCAATTAACTGCGGGGACGTACACGTCAACCCGTCGGAGAGCATCCTTCCCCCACTCGTCGGTGGAGAGGTGCTTCCATGCAAATATGAAAAATAAGGGCTTCACCTGCCCAAGTAGAAACATCGTTACCCTTGTCGCGTGCTTGGCGGCGGGGCTGGGAGAGGAGCTCCGGGCTATTCTTGCTGAAGGCGGCGGCCGATCTCCTCTCCAGGTGGCCGAACCCTGCTCCAAGCCGTGCCCTAGCTCCAGGCCGAGCCTTGAACGAGCCTCGATGCGCAGCGACTGTGGCGGTTGTACACGCACGGGCTGCGCTCCTCCTTGCAGCGGCCTAGACAGAAGGTGGGAGAGGCGGCTCGGGCTCCTCCTTGCAGCGGCGACCTGGATAGAAAAATAGAAGGGGCTGGACTGCACTCCTCCTCGTGGCGATGGCGGCTTGTACAGAGATATAGAGGGTGGAGAGGAGTAGCCGGCTTCATCTTTGCCGGCGACGGCGGCCTGGACAAGAGGTGGAGGAGGCGGTCGTGCCCCTCCTTGCGGCGGGCTAGATGGAGAGAGGGAGAGGGGAGGAGGGAGGCTCGGCCTCCCCTTTTGCCGGCGACGAGGAAGAGGGGCGGCTAGGGCTCGGGTCGGCTTGCTGGCCGACGGGGGAGAGAGGAGAGGGGGCTGGCTTGTTCCAGGCCGACGGGAGAGAGGGGCGGGGAAGGGCAGCGGCTGCTTGGTGCGGCCGGCGACGGGGAGAGAGGGGCGGCGGGGGTGGCCGGCTGCTGCTCCAGGAGGCGACGGGGAGAGGGAGAGGGGCGGTGGGGGTGGCTCCAGGCGGCCGATCGGAGAAAGCCCCTAGGGCTTTTTTCTATTTTTGTTTTTCTTCTGCCCCATGCCCCCCCATGCCCCCTCTTTTCCCTCCTTTATATAATCTTCCCTATTATATCTTCTCATATATATTTATATGTATATATATATTATATATTATAAAGCACATGCACATAAAATCTTCACACACGCGCATGAGTGCCCGCACGCCCTCAAACGGAGTCGCACCAACTCGCCGCCAATAGCACGCCCCTAGGCTGACATTTGGGGAGGGTCCCACTCGCCCGGCTACGGGGTTGTACATAATCCCCGCTCTTTTCGAGGTTGACACAAGCTCGGAAAGAATCATCCAACCCAACGTATCCGGCGAGTGGGAGCCGACCCAAAGAAAAAATTTGTGAAAATTCTCTATTTGGGTATAAAGGGAGCTCCACCCCAGGGCTTACTTTTCACATAGTCCCGCTAGAGGCTCTAGCACGAATATCACTAGCCTGTGTCTTTCCTCCGAGGCTCATCATCAACCATACACGCAATATTTAATACACTGCAACATAACAAAAAACCAACTCTTTTCAAGCTCTCTCCCTTTCCCCCCAGGTGTGCCTATAGCCCTGCCAGCTAGTGAAAGCCTGACAGCGAGTCTACCCGGGGCCGAGCAGCACTCGGGGTCCCTTACCCCCCAGGCGAGCCTACGGACCTGCCAGCTAGTAGGAGCCAGGCAGCGGGTCTACCCGGGGCCGAGCAGCACTCGGGGTCCCTTACCCCCCAGGCGAGCCTACGGACCTGCCAGCTAGTAGGAGCCAGACAGCGGGTCTACCCGGGGCCGAGCATCACTCGGGGTCTAGCAAAATACTCAAACTCAAAAACTCTTTCCAAACTATCTCCCTTTCCCCCCAGGTGTGCCTACAGCCCTGCCAGCTAGTGAGAGCCTGACAGCGAGTCTACCCGGGGCCGAGCAGCACTCGGGGTCCTGCAAAATACTCTGACTTCTTCACAACCCTCAAACTGTCTCCCTTTCCCCCCAGGTGTGCCTACAGCCCTGCCAGCTAGTGAAAGCCTGACAGCGAGTCTACCCGGGGCCGAGCAGCACTCGGGGTCCTACAAAATACTCCGACTTTTTCACAAACCTCAAACTGTCTCCCTTTCCCCCCAGGTGTGCCTACAGCCCTGCCAGCTAGTGAAAGCCTGACAGCGAGTCTACCCGGGGCCGAGCATCACTCGGGGTCCTGCAAAATACCAAAATTCTCCCCCAATTTAAAAATATCTCTATCCCCCGAGTGACATCCAGCCCTGCCAGCTAGGTGAGAGCCTGGCAGCGGGAGAATCGAGACCTAACCCCAGAGCGAGAAGACTTGGAACATTCGCCTCTCCCGGGTGCTACCACCAGGCCAGTCAGCTAGATGGGAGCCTGAGGGCGGGTGTTGAACATCCTCCGGGCTCAGCCCCAGGATCATAACGACGTCCATCGAGACCCCTGCCCTGCCAGCTTGGTGGGAGCCTGACAGCGGGAGAATCGAGACCTGACCCCAGAGCGAGAAGACTTGGAACTTTTGCCGAGTCTAACTGGAGGGTAGGCTCCCTCACTTCGAACTTCACGTTAATCTGGGAGGACACCACCAAGGATTCGGTAAGAACCTCCACATTATGTACCCCAAGTTCTCTGGCCAGGCACAGTCTCGCTATAACCACCTCATACTCCGCCTGACTTTCGGTGATAGGAAAATGCACTACTACTCGAGGACTTGACTTCGCTCGAGGCGGATACATCCTGCTCACTTAAGAGATGTTGGAGAGTTAATTGAACCGATGCTTTTACAAATGGACGACGCATTCTTTTCATAAGAGGGACGACCTGGAAGTCGTCAAATCGGGAAGCTGGCGTCCGAGCCTGTTCCTAAAAATTCCTCCAATCGGAAGAGAGATGCAATCGGGGGGACATAGGCCGATGTGCAAGGGGGGAGCTGATCTCGGCCGTCAGTGCAGAGGCTCGGTCTTACAATAGCGCTTAAAGCCCCGAGGCATCGTCCCATCATCCGAATTGGGCTATTTAGAAGGAACAGGTCGACGGCTCATATCCTGATCTAATGACAAAGATCGCTTTCTGCCATGTCACTCGATGATGAGAGCTAGTGCATGGGCGACGGGTAATGTTCCTGTGAGGGTCCTTTGGGACGCACTCGAGGCCAACATCTTCCCTTGGGCCAAAACCTGCCCCTTTACATGTTATCATGTTTTCTCAACAAAAAAGGCATTCACTTGTGATTGCTTGGAGAGATCGGCCCTTTATCAAATCTGGGAGGTTAGCGTCTAGGCTCGTTCCTGATAATTCCTCTAGTCGGAGGAGAGGTGCGATCGGGAGGACATAGGCCGACGTGCAAGGGGGGAGCTGATCTCGGCCGTCAGTGCAGAGGCTCGGTCTTACAATAGCGCTTAAAGTCCCGCGGCACCGTCCCATCGTCCGAACTAGGCTATTTAAAAGGAACGGGTTGGACGTTTGGCTTCCGGAGTCGATCGCGAGGCTAACCCTTAAAGCCCCTAGAAGCTCGAGGCGAATTGGAAATAAAAAGAAAACTCGACTGCTACTGAATCATAAGGAGGAGAAAACATATTACTGTTAGGGATGGAACCCTTTTGGGTCACCCCGGCTCCAAATACCTCTCAGACGCTCTCTTACTTGACCTTAAAGATAATAACCTCCAGGCTCCTCACTGATGCGATAAGTGAGGATACACGCGTTTCCACAGGTAGAGGCGCTTCAAGCTGGTGCAAATCCTACTCTAAATGCTATGAGATTCCAACAACAACTATGGGAGGGGATAACTCCGAGTATGAGGACCTTGCATACTAAGTGTCCGCGCATGACCCTGGTCGTCTCTTGGTTCCTCTTCTAAAGCCATGACATCCACCTGAGATTTTCCGTGCTGGCCACTCTCCACGCTCACCGCACCAAAATGTTGAAACCGAAAAATCGGTCTCCATGGAGTTCGACCCTTGGGGAAGGGGTGGCCGCACACCTACTACACTCAAGTGAACAATCTAGGCTCAAGGCTAGGAACACAAGGGACAGACCCAAGGCCTCAGCGTGGAGGTCCCGCCGCATACCCGGAAGACTATCGAACTCTTCCCCTCCCACACCAGGGGCTGAGCTAAGACACCTTCGGCGGGCTCTCTTGGCCGGCCGGAACATCTAAGGAGGATCTCGAGATCCACTCCTGAACTAGAGGTGTCTCCCTGGGTCTATAAAAACTGTTCCCTGCCCGCCTTTTAATGGCGTTATACCGTCCAGCAGCCCTACTCCACGCAGACCCAATTGGGCCGCTAAAATCATAACATAGGCCTTCTAGGGCCGCCACAGAGCATCACAGATATTTTAAAGTTACAGGAATATAAATTCCATACATCGGCACGCAGGCCGGCAATATAAACAAACTAAGCCTTCGAGGGCCGGCACGAGCTTGGGCTTAAGCCCGTTATTCCCCGCTTGGTACTGCAGCACCTGTATGCCAACGTCCCGACGAGCAGCGGCCAACTAGACATCGGTCAGCTAACCAAAGCGGGCCAAACATAATGCGCGCGTCCCCTTTTATTGGGGCTACGGTGCGCATTCCCTGCGAATGAATAAAATATAACTTCCACGGAGTCTTCTCCGGGAACCCCAGAACATCACCAATCCGGCTCATACGTCCGAATGGGCTTCACACAGCACATCACCAATTCGGCTCATACGTCCGAATGGGCTTCACACAGCATGCCTAAACCCGTACTCACGCTTCCGGGTGCTAATGCAATTAACTGCGGGGACGTACACGTCAACCCGTCGGAGAGCATCCTTCCCCCACTCGTCGGTGGAGAGGTGCTTCCATGCAAATATGAAAAATAAGGGCTTCACCTGCCCAAGTAGAAACATCGTTACCCTTGTCGCGTGCTTGGCGGCGGGGCTGGGAGAGGAGCTCCGGGCTATTCTTGCTGAAGGCGGCGGCCGATCTCCTCTCCAGGTGGCCGAACCCTGCTCCAAGCCGTGCCCTAGCTCCAGGCCGAGCCTTGCACGAGCCTCGATGCGCAGCGACTGTGGCGGTTGTACACGCACGGGCTGCGCTCCTCCTTGCAGCGGCCTAGACAGAAGGTGGGAGAGGCGGCTCGGGCTCCTCCTTGCAGCGGCGACCTGGATAGAAAAATAGAAGGGGCTGGACTGCACTCCTCCTCGTGGCGATGGCGGCTTGTACAGAGATATAGAGGGTGGAGAGGAGTAGCCGGCTTCTTCTTTGCCGGCGACGGTGGCCTGGACAAGAGGTGGAGGAGGCGGCCGTGCCCCTCCTTGCGGCGGCCTAGACGGAGAGAGGGAGAGGGGAGGAGGGAGGCTCGGCCTCCCCTTTTGCCGGCGACGAGGAAGAGGGGCGGCTAGGGCTCGGGTCGGCTTGCTGGCCGACGGGGGAGAGAGGAGAGGGGGCTGGCTTGTTCCAGGCCGACGGGAGAGAGGGGCGGGGAAGGGCAGCGGCTGCTTGGTGCGGCCGGCGACGGGGAGAGAGGGGCGGCGGGGGTGGCCGGCTGCTGCTCCAGGAGGCGACGGGGAGAGGGAGAGGGGCGGCGGGGGTGGCTCCAGGCGGCCGATCGGAGAAAGCCCCTAGGGCTTTTTTCTGTTTTTGTTTTTCTTCTGCCCCATGCCCCCCCATGCCCCCTCTTTTCCCTCCTTTTATATAATCTTCCCTATTATATCTTCTCATATATATTTATATGTATATATATATTATATATTATAAAGCACATGCACATAAAATCTCCACACACGCGCATGAGTGCCCGCACGCCCTCAAACGGAGTCGCACCAACTCGCCGCCAATAGCACGCCCCTAGGCTGACATTTGGGGAGGGTCCCACTCGCCCGGCTACGGGGTTGTACAGACGCGACACGTATACTTGCGTTGTATTTTATATATCTACTTTTCACGCACGCGCGGGCCTCACGGGCCGCTCTCTCCCCCGGCCGTCGGCCAAACAAGCAGCTGCACCGGGCGCAACCGGGAGAGCGGCCACGCGGGCCGCTCTACCTCGGCCGCCGGCACACGGCCGAGGAAGCGGTCGCGCCGGCCGCTCCTCCTCGGCCGTCGGAACGTGACCGAGGGAGTGGCCAAGCCGACCGCCCCTCCTCGGCCACAGTCGGCGGTCCTCCCCTCGTCGGCGAGTTCGTCGGCCGCCCGTGGGTTCTGCCCCCGCCGTCTGATCGTTTGGAGTCGTTCCCTGCTGTCCGATTCGCGTGTAACAACCCACTAACCGCCGGGTTAGTGGGAGAATTTTACTGATAATTTAACAATTTATTTATGGTGCAAATAGCGGAATTGATTAGCATAAATGCACACCCCTAAATCATAGGAAAAATATTAATTTTGGGTGGTTATGGTGTGCGGATAGCAGCATAACCACCATAACCACCCCCTGGAGTCTATAAAAGGAGTCTCAGACCTCCTCATTTCTCACCTTTTTCCTCCGATCCTTTTTCTTCCTTGGGTGGGAGCTCTGCCAAATTTCTCCTACGAGCAGCATTCGAGCCGCACCCAAGCCGCGTTCGAGCCACCTTCCAGCCACCGGACGAAGTCCGACCTCTCCGCTTCCAGAAGGCCACCGCGACCGCAAACTCAAGCGCTCCGCTCCTGCGTTCAGTGCCAACGTGACGCCCAGCAAAGTCTATCGCTGCAAAGCGCAATTTGCAAAAAATGTTGGGCGAGACAGCATGTCGTCCGCTGAGTGCTAAGTGCTCTCTCATCTCCAAATTGTAACGAGGAGTGGTCTGTCGCCCTGGATTCAACAGGCAAGCTGTAACAACAAGAAAATAGTGGAACTTGACCGGCACAGATCCGGTCACGTGGTTTTTTACCCGGCTGAGGGGTTTGTCCACGTTAAAATTTCATGTTTACGATCGATCTACTTTATTGACTGTGTGTGCGCTCGACCGTTCCGAGAACTAAGGCGGTCTACGTATTCCGGCCCGATCGGGACGTCGAGTTTGACCGCAACAGCTATAAATCTATGTGTTATGATTTAAAATCATGAAAAATATTATTTAAATTTAAAAAAAATAACTTGTAATTAAAAAAATTGGAAGGATCTAAGGCCGAGTTGGGGCCTCCCCCCTTTCCCTAAGAATTTCACAAAATGAATAGTGAACTTAGATTCCTCTTCTCAAGTTAATGTAATTTGACTATTTACACGTCAGAAATGATGGCCAAATGAGATTGAAACACCTTCTGATAAGATGCAAACTTCAATTTTTTTCATTGCTAGAGAAAGATGATGTCTGGTACCCCTTATTAAAATTTTTGGATTCGCCCCAAATTATATAAAAACAATAATATACATATATATATACACACACACACATACATACGAGTGTCCGACACAGGGCTCCGTGCCTACCACCAAGCACGCCAGTACCCGGCCGGCGACTGCGGGCTTCCCCCGCCCCCGACTCGATGCTCCAATTTGAAATGGAGCTCCAATTTGTTCCCTAAATGTGTAAAACGCATAAAGAAGTAGAAGATGATGGAGAAGCTCTACAATGACAGCTTGCATATATTAAAAATGTGTTGGCATTGAAATTGAAATATGCGATAGTAAATAATTAGTAGCTAACAAAACTCTTAAAATAGCTTAGATATGAACATACCCTAGGTAATGATTATGTAATCGTTTGAGCTCCTGTTTGAAAGAAGGCATCCTGGAACATTAGACCAATGAAGAAATTGAGTTAGAAGTTGTAAGAGATCTCAAGAAAAGAGATAAATGAAACCTGAAATTTTAAGTTAAATATGGAATCATAAATGTAAATCTAAAACAAAATCAGGAATGAAAAATAAGAAATGAAACGTTAATAAAATAAATAAATTTAAAAATGGAAAATCCTAAATTTAAATCCAAAACTAAATAAAACTAGAAAGTAAAATCGAAATATTTTTGTGCTAGATTAACATGAGAACATACAATTTTTGTCTATAATATCTAACATATATCAATAGAATTTGTGATTCCAATATCTATTTCAAGAGAAGGAGAAACTTTATATACTCTAATGAATATAAACTAAGACATAAGAAGATTAAAGTTTAATGTCTGTGTGTTGTTAAATTAGCATCATACTTGATTGAGGCTATTTTTAATGCATGGTAACAGAAGCCACAATTTAGGCTGCATTTGACATGACTTATTTGCTCCAGTGAGGTTGGACAAAAATGTAATTGTCATACCATAATCTTATGCTCCAAACTAGTTTCTTTTTTTGATAACGGTAGTAACATTTGTCATACCAAACATACATTCTAAGACAATGACGCTTTTGTCCAACCTCACTGGAGCAAATAAGCTGTGATAAGCCCCGCCAAACGCAGCCGTAGATTTCACAATTTGGATCTTTCGTACCTCAGATATGCGGGATTCGGAACTGCATTTTCGCGCTGAAATTAGGAAGTAAAGAAACAATTACATCCCAAACGAAATCTAATATCATCCATGTGTTAAATCGGAGATCTGAAATGTTGTTTCTTAACTTATTAATTGGAGGTTTGTTGGATTTTGCGTACCTGAAATATGCATGATTTGGAACTGTTGTTTGCACTAAAATTAGAAAGTGAAGAAACTATTACATTTCAGCGATAGTGGAACACAAACGAAATCAGAAATCCCAAGATTGCCTCCCTCTTACAGTTCAAATTTATGTTAAATAGAGATCTAAAATAGAAAACCATCAGAAATCCAAACGAAATCAAAAATCCCTAGATCTAAATCCCAAAGGGAATCAAAAATCATCCATGTGTTACATCGAAATTTAAAGCGAAATCAAAAACAGGAAATATACAACGAAATCAGAAATGGAGAGAAAAAATCGAGAAAGAGGGGGGTGGAGGAGTTTGTACCGATGATGTCGGTGTCCGCCTTGCTCAAGGAGGCCTGGTTGCGGCTTTGAGGGAGTGTCGGGTTGTGTTGGCGAGGGGTTTCGCGGGAGGAAGGCTTGAAGGGGCGAGACGACGGTCATTGATGTCGTCGGCGGTAGAAGAGTCGCGGTCCAGAGATCGGGAAGAAGAAGAGGAAAGTTGGTGGCGGGAGGGAGGAATGCGGCGAGGTGCTGTCACGGGGAGATTCAGAGGGTTCGGGTGATATAGGGTTGCGAAATATGGGGTTTATAAGATCAAGGATCAAGGAGGTTAATCCAACGGCTTTAGAATTATTAGTCCAGGTTTGATGATCCATATTATTTCTGTATTTTTGAACTCATGCTATTAGCAGACCCTGATATTTTTTTAATATAGTATATATACATATATATATATATATATATATATATATATATATATATATATATATATAGTCATTTACCGGGACCTCCCCTCTAACTTTGCTAAATTACTGACAGCACCCCTCTTATTTTCGAAATTACAAAAACTTCCCCTAAAGTTTTCATTTCATTACAAAAACCTCCCCTGAAGTTTTAATTTCATAATATCCATGCACAAAAACAATCCCCTCAGTGAACAGTGTCCTGGGGGTATTTTTCTTCATGTATGCAATGAAATGAAATGACCAGAGGAGATTTTGGTAATGAAATGAAAACTTAAGGAGAGTTTTTTGTAATTTCAAAAATAAGAGGGGTGCTCTCACTAATTATGCTAGTTTACATGGGAGGTTTGGGTAATTATTTCTCTCTCTCTCTCTCTATATATATATATATATATGTGTGTGTGTGTGTGTGTGTGTGCGTGTGTGTGTGTGTGCGTGTGTGTGAAATTTGACAAGTCGTGCGGGCTACACCGTGGGCTAGCTTTGTAGCTGGCAGCTGGCTAGTTTTTTATTTTCATAATTTTAATATAGCTTTAGGACACCCCTAGTAGGTTTAGGAGACCTATGAAAAAATGGAGAAAGAGAGAGCGCTTTGATCAGACGATTGCTGAAAAATCATGCCAGATTCGACGGTTGCAATCTATGAAGCACTAACACTCTTGGAGGGTCAACGTGTCCGTGTCGGACTCTTCGACATGGGTGTCAATACGGGGACATGTCGACATGTGTGTTGGAAGACCAACACGCTGTTGTTTACGGGACTCGCATGTCTCGCTCAATCGGACACGTGAGTCGCGCTGATTTATAAAAAAACTAAATTGACTGCTCGTTGTGCTCGCTGTGCTCACTCGCTCGACTCTCTAACTTGAGCCCTAGCTTTCCTCGCTGACAATTCCTCAAGCTCCAGTACTTCTTACCGGAACTTCCCCAGCCTCCAGCTTTACTCGTCGGCAATTCCCTAGGATCTAGCTACTCGTCGGCTCTGCCCCGGCCTCCAGCTCCTCGGCAGCTCTGCTACGGCAAAGGTCTGCCGCCCCCTCGCTCGCCTCCAAGTCGAAGTCCATTCACAACCTCCTCTACGCACTTCAGGGTTCGTAGGAAATTTCTCGTTCGCCGTCTGCAGCCACCAGAATCCAGAGCGTACCTCCAGCAAAGCACCCGCAGTTCCAGCCCTGCAGTCAGCCTACGATCATCCAGAAAGCGTGCAAGCACTCTCTCGCGCGCCGAACGCCGTCTCTTTCTCTATCCCTCAAACTATAACGAGGTGCGGTTTGTCACTCTCGGTTCTGCTAAAAAAGCATTGTAATCTCAAACGATCTAGTGGAGTTCCTGTCGGCACAGTCCGGACCGTGGCTTTTCACCCTATTCAGAGAGTTTTTCATGTATAAAGACTTGTCTCGTCTGTGATCCATTTATGTGACTGTTTGCATAACCGACCGCTCCGGAGGCTAAGACGATCTAATTAGTCTGGTCTATCAGGAGCGCAGTCGCGGACCGCAACAATAAGTTCATATACAAGAGTGAGAACACATTTGTTAATACTTAGTGAAAAAGGAATTGAAAAATGTGTCAAAGTAGAAAAGAGCGATCTCATCGAGATGAAAAATTTAGCAAAAGAGTTGAATGCTAGAATTGCAAGTCTTTCTCATAGAAAAGTTTCTTTGCCCCTTCTAGCATTTCAAGTAGTGAAGGTGGATCTACTAGTGAGGTTGATTATTTCACTAAATAAAGAAAAATTGAAAGTCGTGGAAAATGAGCTCTTGAAAACGCATTTAACATAGGTCATCAAGAACAGTTAGATTATGAGTTTGCGAGAATATTTTATTAAGCATGTTTGTCGTTTAATCTAAAAATGAATCCTTACATTATATCCGCTTTTACTTATGCTGTAAATCATAATATTGCGGGATATTTACCACCAAAATACAATTTGCTTAGGACAATCTTGTTGCAAAAGGAGAAATTAAATATTGATAGATTGTGTGCACCTATCAGAAATATGTGGAAGGAGAAAGTTGTTAGCCTAATGAGCGATGGATGGAGTGACTCCCAACGGCGATCACTTATTAATTTTATGGCAGTTAGTGATGGAGAAGCAATGTTTTTGAAGCTTATTGATTGCTCGGGTGAGATAAAAGATGTGCATTTTATTTTTAACCAATTCAAAGAAGTTATAAATGAAATTGGACATGAGAAAGTTGTCCAAATTATAACCGATAATGCTGCTAATTGCAAGGCTGCGGGACAACTTATCAAACAATAATTTCCCTCCATTATTTGGACTCCTTGTGTGGTGCACATTCTGAATCTTACATTGAAGAATATATGTGATCCAAAGAATATGGAGGTCAATTAAGATGTTTATTTGAAATGCAGTTGAATCTCATAACTTGTTTATGATGTTTTGCAGGTAAAGAATTTTATCATAAATCATTTCATAAGATTAGTAATTTACAATGAGTATGTTAACTTGAAATTATTTATAATGTTTTGTAGGTAAAGAATTTTATCATGAATCATTCCATAAGTTTAGCAATTTACAATGAGTTTGTTAACTTGAAATTGTTATCCATTGCTGATATGAGATTTGCTTCAATGATTGTGATGTTAAAAAGATTTATGCTTAGTTTGGCGCGGTGGTGGCAGTCATGAACCGCAGTTTGTGAATGGAGTGGTCATTAACCACGTTTTGTGAATGAAGTTTTGTTTGGATGATTTATGTTTTTTGAGGTCATGAACCACGGTTTCTGAACTTAATTTTGTTTGGAAGTTTCTTATTTTATGGCATCATAAATGAAGAAATATGCGATCAATTTTGGTCCTATGCAGTATGCGATCAATTTCGGTCCAATGCAGTTTGTGATCACTCGTTCGTCTCATACGATCATTTTGATCTTATGTGATTGCCAACAATTATTGTCGGGCCGAGCCGCCTGCTGAATTAGGGTTCAATTAGAGCAGGGAGCTTACCACACCATTGCGCCGGAGGAGATCGACAGCCTAATCACCGGCCAGAGGTCATGAAAAGCCATCCAAAAGAAGCCCTTCCAAGTATCAGGGCATTCCACGCTCAGAATAAAAAGAAACTGACCTAAAACAGTGATCCAAAGAGCCAAGATCATGGATCCCATGGCACCAGCAACTCCCATGGCGAGCTTCGAGACGACGATCCAGGAGAGGAGTATGTGAAGGCCGAATGAGGAGGCGGCGAGGTAGGAGACGATGCGGTTCTTGCTCTGGGACTGGAGGAACATTTGGAAGGTGAAGAAGAAGATGAAGGAGATGATGATGGGAATGAACCAGAGGGAGAGGCAGCCGACAGCGACGGCGATGGATTCTTCTTGGCCGAGAATCGGGGAAGCTGCGGGATCGGGAAATCGGGGGAGCTATCGGGGAGTTGCCGCTGCGAAACTAGAAAAGGCGGCTGCGAATGAGGAGAGGCGTCGTCGGGATTTTTATTTTAGGGCTGGAAAGCGCGTATAAAACCGTCTACCTCCATCGAAAATAACGGTGAAAAAACGGCGTAAAAAATCATTTTTCAGCCGATGCGGTTTAAACCTAGCCCTTACCAAACAATATAAAAACTGTGGTTGCATTTTTTAAAGCTTGAACGGCAAAAATAAGTCTTGCCAAACGAACCCTTAAGTTCGTTAAAAATAATCTCCAAAGCATGGTGATTTGTGAGAAATGGAATGTTTATCGAAATGATAATCAAGGAAGAGCAAGTTTTGTGAAGGAAAACGTACTAAATGATTCATGGTGGGACTCTATTCATTACATTATATCCTTCACGACTCTAATTTATGATATGCTGAGGTTTTGTGATACAGATAAGCATTGCCTTCACTTATTCAATGACATGTGAGATTCTATGATTGAAAAAGTGAAGAAAGTAATTTATGACCACGAAGTTAAAAAGTTAGATGAGCAATCAACCTTTTATGATGTTGTTCAAGTAATATTACTCGATCGTTGATCAAAGAACAACACTCATCTTCATTGTTTAGCACATGCCTTGAATCCAAAATAGTTTCTAACTTTTCATGTGTTTTTTATATTTATATTAATGTTTAATTTTTATGTTATTAATACTAGTATTTCTTTTTAAATTAGGTATTATGGTAAACAATGGCTCAATGAAGATCCTTCAAGAATTTCTTCATACAAGGATAGTGAGATAATTCAAGAAACTAAGAAATGTTTTAGGAAATACTTTCCAGATATGGAGGAGCGAACACTGGTGAATTTAGAGTATGCAAATTTTGCATACATAAATGGAGATTTTAGATATTTTGATTCAATTCAAAGCAGATGTTTTATGGATCCCAAAGCTTGGTGGGTTGTTCATGGAGCAAATGCTCCTGTTATATAAAGCTTAGCCTTAAAGCTTCTTGCACAACCATCCTCATCATCATGTACGGAGAGAAATTGAAGTACATATTCTTTTGTGCACTCAATGAAGAGAAATAGAATGACATCAAAGCATGCAGAAGATCTAGTTTTCATACACAACAATCTACGTCTATTTTCAAGAAAAAATCCACAATATAGAGAAACAAAGATGTGGGATATTGGCGGAGATGCTTTTGATATATTCGAAAATGTTGGTATGCTGGAAATTGCATATTTCTCACTGGATGAGTCGAACATGGAATCAGTTATCTTTTTAGATAATATATAATATGTTAGAATGAATATTACATTTTTATATGATTTGTTCATTTCTTATCTATTTATTAGTATTTTTCAATTTCTATAACTATAAAATATGAATTTAACAAACGTGTCCGAACGTGTCGAATATTAGTAGTTTAGGAGAATGGACGAGTAGCGTGTCGTGTCGCGTGTCAGTGTCGATGCAACATAGGTTGTCATGGGCGGACCCACCTTCGGACACACCCAGGCACAGGCTCGGGTGTGATTTTTCGCGGATTTCACCCGGCGGATTTCACCCATTCATTTCCACGCTCTGATTTTGCCCTAGCTCGCCGCTGCTCCCTAGCCCGTCGCTTCTCCGCAGTTCCGTGCTCATGCCCTAGCCCACCTCATCAAGGATCGTTGTCATTGCCTCGTCAAGGATTTCTTCTTCTTCGTGGTTTTACGTTATGTTACTATCAAAAGTCTTATTATGGAGCATCTTCTTGGATTTGTTCATGTTGTAGACACAACTGTTTTATCATTAAAGAAAGCTATTGATTATTTGTTTGCAAAACATTGCCTAAATATTTCTAAATTGTGTGGTCAAGGTTATGATGATTCTAGCAATATGAAGGGTGAGTTCAAAGGACTGATAACGTTGATATTGTAGGAGAATAATTATGTTTTCTACATTCATTGTTTTGTTCATCAACTACAACTAATATTAATATTTGTTGCAGAAGATCATGTTGAAGTTGAAGAGATTTTCACGCTTATTAACCTGATATTGAATGTTGTTGGCGGCTCTTGTAAACGACGTGATTGTATAAGAGCATTAAAAGTTGATCGGATTGCTCTAGAGCTTGGTTGCGGGGAGTTGGATGTAGTCGAGGGGCAAATCAATCACTTGAATTAAAAAGGGCAGGTGACACACGGTGGAGTTCACATTATGGTACAATATTAAATTTTATTCGAATGTTCTCATCTATTGTTGAGGCACTTGAAATTATCAAGGTTGATTGTGCATATGAAAATCAAAGAAGAATAACCATTACTTTAATTAAAAGTCTCTAGACTTTTAATTTTATTTTCTTCTTGCATTTAATGAAGAGTATTTTATCCAAGTCACACGAGTTATCACAAGCTTTACAGAAGAAGGAACAAGACAATGTTAATGCAATGAAGTTTGTAAAATTTACAAAACAGTTATTGTTTAATTAAAAAAATCATAATTTTGAATGAAACTCCTTCATGACTGAAGTATCAAAATTTTGTACAAAACAATATATAAAGGTTCCTAATATGAATGAAAAATATATTCAAGCAGGAAGATCAAGACGCAATGAAAGACATGTTACAAATTATCATCATTTTCGTGTTGAAATCTTCAATACAATGCTCGATTGAACTTTGAACGAGTTAAATGATCGTTTTAATGAATTGAGCACTAAACTACTTTTATGTGTTTCTTGTCTTGACTCTAACAATCGATTTGCCTCATTTGATAAACAAAAGTTAATTCGTCTCACGGAATTGTACTCATCTGATTTCTCACAAATAGAATTGCAACTACTTGAAGGATAACTTGATATGTATATTATTAACATGCGCTCTTTACCAACCGACACGTTCTCCCATAGTAAAGGAATTGGTGGCCTTTTAAAACTATTGGTGGAGTTGAAAAAACAAGATCACTATCAGTTGATTTTCAGGTTTTTAAAGTTGGCATGTCTTCTACCCGTTGCAACTACTACAGTTGAAAGAATGTTCTATGCAATGAAGATTATAAGAAAATCGTTTATGAAACAGAATGAGAGATGAATGAATGAATGACTACATGATCGTTTATACGAAGAAAGATGTTACTGACACTATTGCTAATGATACTATTATTACAAAATTTCAAAATATGTTCACGAAAAGTGGCTTGTTGAATGGTATGTCATGTGTTTTTTAGTTAATAACTTTTTATTAATTGCAATATTAATTTAATTTTATTTAAACATTGCATTTAATTATTTATTTTAAAATTATGTCCGGGTTAAGAAAAATTTCTAGTTCTGCCCTTATAGGCTGCAATCACTCCAATGAGTTCAAAAATCCTGAATTTCATATTTCTTTTATAGTGGTAGAGATATACGAGTTTACAAAAGTATTTTTATCTATTACTATTTTATTTTAGTTCTTTTTTTTGAATAATTTAGAGTAGAACAAATCAACAAAAACAGTCGAAAGAACCTTGAGCTCATATACTCACAATAAACTAATCAAATATAAATACAAATTAAGCCAGCTGAGCCACTAGACCCAGCACTATATGTACATCCCCTGCTTCTCCCTTCACAATACACCAAACAAACTCCTGAAAGAAACAGAGCAAAATAAAAATGGCAGCTTTCAGAGCAGGCATAGTTCTCTTCGCATTCCTTGCAGTCAGCCTCCGAGCTCTCGCCGGCGATCCCGACATCACCGCCGACTTCATCACTCCTCCCGGAGTGACTCCCGACGGCAACTTCTTCACCTTCCGAGGTCTGAACCGGGTCATCTCCGGCGGGCCGAGCGGCGTTCCCTTCAAGAGGACCAAACTAACTCAGGACGAATTCCCGGCGCTCGCCGGCCAGAGCGTCGGCCTCGCCGTTCTCCAATTCGCGCCGAGCCCCGGCGGCGTCAGCCCGCCGCACACCCACCCCCGCTCCGCCGAGCTTCTGATCGTCATTCAAGGCGTGCTCAACGTCGGCTTCGTCGACTCCGCCAACAAGCTTTTCAGCCAGACGCTATACGCCGGCGACGCCTTCGTCTTCCCCAAAGGCCTCGTTCATTTCCAGGTCAACGGCGACTCCAAGTATCCGGCGGTAGCCATAACCGCCTTCGGCAGCTCTAATGCCGGAACGATTTCGCTGCCGAAGACCATTTTCGGGAGCAAGATTGCGAACTCGGTGTTGGCGGAGTCCTTCAAAACGGATGCCGTCACCGTCGGTAAACTTGTTTCGGCTATTTCGGGGTGATCTGTGAGAACTATGCTCTCCAAGACTCCAGTGCTGTTGTTGAGATAGTCTTTCATTATTATGATTAGTTTTATGTTAAAATAAAGCTGCAATCAATGTCGATTATAGCCCTATATGTTTGTTTTCATGTTGGGGGTGTTTTCGGAATTTTATCCTAATTTATCCTTTGTTCTAGAAATATGCTGGAGTTGGCGGAATTTCAAATGTAAATTTGTTCTTCCATGGTTTTGGCTTTCCAGAATTTATATAAGAAATTAAGGCTCCATTTGGGAGGACTTATTTTCATCGGTCAAGCGGTTACGACAGCATGAATCAGATCTTAATTATGGTCCGATTCATGCGGTCGTAACCGCTTGACCGGAGAAAATAAGTCCCCCCAAACAAAGCCTAAGGCTCTGTTTAGTGCGTTTTTTTTATATGTTTGGCATGGCAACGCTAATTTTGAACATAAAAATAGATGAAATTTGATATGTGAGGTCAAGCATTCGCGAACGACGGTTCATAACCATCACGTTCATGACTTCTACCACTGTGCCAAACGAAGCTTAACTAGGAATAACGATCAAAACAGAGTCCAACTAGGAGCATTATTATAAGTTGCACCGCTCTTATTTTTGAAATTAAAGAAACCTAGCTTGCTAGTTTACATTTCATAACATCATCAACAACAACACTCGAGCCTTTATCTCATTATAGTGGGATCGGCTATATGAATCTTTTGTCGTCATTATGCCCTGACATCAATGCACAAAATTATTCTCTACGAGTAAATTTTCAGGAGGGTTTTTTGTGCATGAATGATATGAATTCTATTCTTACCGTGGAGGTTTTTGTAATTTCAACTGTAACTTCAAAATTGATATTAACCTTTTATAGTTGATTGTGTGTTCAATACTTGTCGAGAAAGGGGCATGAAATATGTTCTAAGATGTTATTTTTGCTAAATTGTTTTGCAATATTTCATAATTTCAACGTGATCATTTGTTTATGTGCTTCCTTTTTATTTACTATTTGTTAACTATTAATTAGTCAAAAAATAGTTTGTATAAGGACGTTGATATTAGCATCACATTTTTGACTATCTATGCTAAAAAATTGAATTTTTTTTATATTTTTAAAATTAATAATAGCACCGCACTCACTTAGCCGCATCACTGCTGAATCTTTCGTCGCATGGATGTACTATCATCCCCCTGCTTCCGCAAACGGCGACGACATAATGCTCGCCAGATACACCTCTGAAATCTCCACCGACGCCTACGTCTGTGGATTGGTGCTTCACAGCCGGAGACCCGGAACTTCCCTGACTTTAATACCTCCCTCGTGCATTTTATCTTCATTGTCGCCGTCGCGCCCAATCTCCCTTTAAGGCATTGTTGCTCCCCTAATCCCAAAGTGTAAGTCATTCCGCTCCAGAAAATCATCTTTCCCACCTTCTCATGCATTAAAAAACATTTTTAGTTAAATTTTGTTAGTAAAGGCTTCCGAAAGTAAGCATGGTAGGTTCTATCTTTTTGTTTCCGGAAGAATAAAGAAAAAAAGAGCATGAGACCGGTGATCCTTCAGTATCTTTAAGTCTTGTGAAGAATAACAGAATGCCTGCGGATAGCCAGCTTTCTAAAAGAATGCTTGCTAATAGAAAACTGTTTGCATATAGCCAACCACTTAAAACTATGCTTGTGATTACCGTTAGTGCGGATAGCCAAAAGTGCGATGTTAATATCAACACCCTTGTATAATTACAGACTGCATCCATATATCTTTCAAAATTACAAAAATCTCTCGTGTAAGATTACATTTTCTAACATCCACATACAAAAATACCCTGCTGGAACTCACCTTCAGAGACTATTTTTGTGAAATAGAGTTACAACTTACAATGGAAGTTTTCATAATTTCAAAAGATAGAGGGGTGCAAATTGTAATTTTGTAAACTAACAGGGGTCCAGATGAACGGCCTCCATGTGTAATTATTCCTAAAATTACATAATATTTAGAATTTCTTAATACTTTCCAGAGTTTGTAATCTACTTCCTCACCGTCAGGTCATTGGAATAATACGCGTTTTAGTTTTTTCTTGTAATTATTTATTTTATCCTCATTTGTTTAGAAAAAACAATTTAATTCAATTTTTTTGCTAATAGCACACGCGGCAAAAAATAACGGAGCAAAATTCATACATGAAAGCATTGCGTCTAGCCTAGTTGAGAAATATTTCACTAACACCATATGTGTTTATAAGTGTTGTCGAGATTCTCCGAACACTCTGCAGTAAATGACCGGGGCGCAAACCAGTCATCCCGGTCTATAATGTGTGTTTATGCAATACCGTGGGACGGGAGGAGAATCTTCCTCAGTAATATGAATCGCCTTCTTCGGGAAGGCTTGTGATGACCCTGCAGAGACCGGGGACCTTGATCGGATCTGAAGCCTGTCGGGATATCTAAAAGCCCTACGGATGCGCCAAAATATGAAGGTAAACGAGTTCGATGGTAGTAAATTATTGTTTATAGCGTTCAATAAATCCTAGAAGAGATTTTGAGTTGTCCCGAGTCCCAAATTCTACGGGAGCTTCGCCATTTTTGATATGCTTGAGTGGGTCATCCCTTTGACACCATCAAAACTATCCTCCTTTTAGAGGTAGGAGAGAACTCCCAAGTTGGGGAAGAAAACGACGAAAGAGAGCTGGCAACTAGATTCCCCACACCAATGCATTCCTGCACGGGAGTGAGTCGCTCATATGCGAGTCGTCGAATGATGTAATCTCTTCCGCCTTTTCGAGGTCGGAGAGAACTCCTAAGTTGGGGGCGAAAATAACGATGAAATTGAACTGGCAACTAGATTCCCCACACCTATGTTGCATTCATCTCCCATAAACATTCGTGTGCGGGAGTGAATCGCTCATATGTGAGTCGTCAAATGATGTAATCTCTTCTATGCAGATGCAAGTGACCACGGGTTGAGAGGGAGACAGGGCCACCCGAGCCAGAGCTAGATGTTAGTCATTCTCTACTGATCGTGTCGGGGTCAGAATTCATATGTCGGCCTAATGTCTGGGTAGCGACCCGGCCTTTGGGTGCCGCCTGCTTAAGCGTTTAGGTGACCCGATAGTAGACCTTCCTTGATATCTGGAGATAAACTCGGACAGCAATCATCAATTTGTTTCTCCCTTCTGTGGATTAGGTACTCAAGCCTCTTTGCTATTATTTGGTTCAAATCAATTTTTATTATGGAGACAGTCTTTCTGTGGGGGTGTCCCTCACACGGTGCAGTTTCTTAAGCATCTTAGTCTGATTTTCCTTTTGGGAGATATGGGACTAAAGTTATGCCTCTATTTCTCATAAAACGTGTGTAAGGCGCTTCAGGCTACAGTAAGAGGATCCTTATTCAAAGCAATAAGACCATGTTTGCAATGCCTCTTAATTTCCTTGAGCAATTTCAGGCATTTCTTAAAGAGGATTAGCAATCCATCTTCTAATTCCTTCCTTTTTTTATCGTCAACTCCTCCCAATTTGTGGCTCGAGAGTGGAGAGCCAGTATCACCTGCACCAATGGCTTCTAGAGGGCATATCCGGAGATGCTCGTCGTGGCCACGAACGAAGCATTAACTGCAAGTACTAAGGGGCATGTTCTCATTGTGACAAGCACGCAGAATCACTCCGGGGAGGAAGAAAGAGGAACGGAAAAAAGCTCGGCTGTGTCCGGGAACAAACTAGTTTACAAAAAGGGGTGTAACATCCACTGGCTATCTGACGGCGCGCCACGACCGACACACGTGTATTCCCGCAGGAGGCGGTGATCCGAGGCCCGGATGGACGATCAGAGTCCGTGGTTGCGTTCGGATGGTCGATCTGAATCGATCCACGTATTATTTTTATATTTTATGTTGTATTTGTTGCCCGATCAGTCTAAACAATGTGAGCCGTCCGTTTGGGGTGATTATTTAATTTCTGATGCATCAGTTATTCCCTAAGTTTTAAAAAGGGGCAGGCGGAGGATCGTGGAAGGGATCGGAGGTTTGCGCATTTCGCTTGCAGTCGTTCGGTTCTCTTCCCTTCCGATACGACGCCGGGAGGCTTCCCCACGCCTTGTGCGACTCCATGCAAGATTTCCCCCACCTCCCTCAGCCACAATCCCTCCTCCATCTCCTTCATCGTCAGGCCACGTCCCCTCCAGGGTTTTCCCTAAGCTATTCCGACAACATGCACCCTATTTCCTCATCCCGGAAGGCCGTTGGTCACTGGTGCGGCGTCAGGACTTCCGTTCCTTCCCTGCCTCCGCTAGTTTTCCCGAGCCGCTTCCATTACCAGTCCCATCGGGCCCCGACAAATAGTCATTCCCACCCTGATTCCCCTCATCCAGCCATCTGTCACCTCTGCCTGAGGCTGTTCTACCACCGTTCGGTCCAAACCACCATCCCCTGCTTTCCGTCATCCACCAGTTCCGACCTCTCTTCCCTCTTATCTCTTCTTTGTCGTGGATTCCACTTAAAACAGCCACCCCTTTTCTTATAAGCCCAACTGAGCCCTAGCAGCCTACATCCTCTCCACCATGAACCCCTACCGCCACTGCATCCCTCCTTACATCCATCTCACAGCCCACCCCAACCCATCGCCAGCCCTAAACTCTACTTCTGACGTTTTCCCCATCCGCCACAACCTTGGATGCCCCACCAACAACCGTCATTTGTTGCCGCCTGCACGTGTGAATTGTGGTATATAGTCTTATCTTTTATTGTTGTTTATTCAGCACCATATCTGTAGTGGTTGTAACTTTTATTTGCTATTATTATCGCCGCTTGTGTGATTTGCGGACACTATTCCGTGTGTGCGTAAGATTGTTTGCGTCTCTGTCGTTATAAAATTAATACCAGTTTTCCTTTAATTAATTATTTGAGACTGCAAGTGCCTTTGTTGTTAATTTATAATAATTAATTGTTGACTGCAATTTTGGAGCGGACCACTATACACTTGCATTACACCACAGTGTATTTAGGGTCGCATTTTAGAAACCTCTTTCGAGTCGACCCCCACTGCCACTGCATCACTTTCCTAATATAGTTATAAGTTGCATGTCACTTTCTATTCTACTTTCTCTTAGTTTCATTTTTTCTCTTGTGTCCCTTGATTCGCCTCACTCAAAAAATGAAAATGTTTGTCTAACTTATATTTTGGAGACCCAGTGCTGGAGAAAGGCAAAAATCTCCACTTTGAGCTTTATTTCTCAAGGAAAAGTGGGAGCTCAGCCTTTCGGTGGGAAAAAGGGTCAGAAATTGAGTTTTTGACCTAGCCCGCCACACCGGAGCTCCAAAATTGGATTTTTTTTAGTTTTTTCCCACCTCACTTGACCTCCAAAACTGGGGTTTACAGAATGCACAAATTTCTCCGGTGGTGTTTTTATCTCTCAGAAATGGAGTTAAAATGTCCAAACATAAGGAGCCTAAATTTTCCAACATAAAGCATCTATCAAATATACGCAGGGTAACGTTTGCCTACATTTCCCCCTTGTGGTGGAACCCTTCCCCGGACCCTCACCGCGCGGGGATGCTTTGTGCACCGGGATGCCCCGAATGCATCTATCAAATTAAAAATACATCTACTCACAAAACAGTAAAAGTTGATGCGCGATTATTACAACCCTAGTGTAAAATGTGGCGTATCGCAAGTGCGGCATTTAAAACAGGTATCAGAATTGGTTTTGTAACATAAGCAAGTGGTAATATAGGCATGACAACATTTCATTATTTGTATAGGAATACAACTTTACCTCAATGTTTTTGATCTCCAACAGATTAGTTGCATTGGAAAAGGCTTGCCTCAAGTCGCCCTCATCTCTAATTTTCGCGTTCCATTGAATCATCGGAATCGCTTCTTTCCGGTTCTCCGCCATCTCCCGCAGTTTCAACCGGAACAACGTCCGGTTTAGGTGCAGGAACCTGAGCTGTTTTCCTGCGCTCAGCATTTGCATCATCTGTTTGTGTTCTTGGGAAAAGGAGTTAAGCAGCAGCAGCAGCAGAAACTTTTTAGAAGAAGGTGCATCCAGAAGATGGCAAAAACAAGCAGGAAAAGAAAATATTAGGTAGTTGTTACTGAAAAGACAAGCAGAGAAAATAGAGGGGAAGAGAGAGAGAGAGAATGAATAGATTCTCTCTATCACAGTTTCTTCTCTCTATACATCTTCTCTTGTTCCACCCAGCAATGTGCATCGCTATTACTATTGAGTATTTTGAACTCACTCAAAAGGGTAAAGGAGGCTTTTTCTATTTGGATATAATGCTTCTATAATGTAACATATACAAGTCAAGAGGCAATAATGTAATGATAGAAGACTAAAAATCCATTTAGAACAGTTACAGCTATGTATAAAGTCAGTTGTTGACTATTATTATGAGAAAAGAGGAGTCTTGTAAGCTGATATATTAGGCTCCATTTGGCACGGCAGTAGCGGACTGCGGCCGTGAACGTGGTGGTTATGAACCATCTTTCGTGAATGCCCGAACTCACCTAAGAAACTTCATTCCCTTCTATGCTCAAAACTAGCTTTCTTTTCTTGGTGGCGGTCATAGTTGTTATGTCAAACATACATTCTATGGCAATTGAAAATTGATGATCATCTGCAGAAACCTATAAAGATTAATCAATTTGAAATCTTAACAGTAATTTTTAAAATCTTAAATATCACTATCATTAAATAAAAATATACGTGTATATATATACAGATACTAAAATGAATATAAAATAAGTGTTAATTAATACTTAATTAGGGAAAACAGTATTTTATGTTGCTAAGGTTATAAGTTGTCGTAACTTTTTATAGGATGTAGGCAGTTGGGGTCGCAGTCCTAATGTTTTTTATTATAAATTTTTTTACTTCGGTGCATTTTTATGTTGTGGACTTGCGATATTTGTGTAACTAAACTATTGTGTGTGGACTTATTTGTAAAATGCTGGCTTCTGTAACTCTGCTTAAAGGCCCCATTTGGGCTAGGGAATGGAAAGCAAGAATTAGTCACTTAGTTTCTACTCAGAATTTGATGTTCCTCTAGAGCTCCAGCATAGGCAGCCGTGGCAAAGGCTCCGCGGTATTTCTGACACCAACATGTCAATCTCGGGCAAAGCCTCCAATGACTTACAGAACCCGGCCCGTAACAATTTGGTATCAAAGGAGTTGATTCCTCATCTACGCTCGGAATCCCTCTCCCACAACATCGTTTATGTTTGTTCAGTCAATCAGTGCGCCCTATTTTCTTTCCATAGAAGAAACCGAACGGAACAACGATCCCCAACAAACATCTGGCGCACTCCAACTAACCGCTCCTTAGCAAAGGACGTGATAGGGTTCACGGTAAATTAGGGCAAGATGCTAGGTCGTCCTCCCTCCTTCTGATTCAATAGAACGAGATACAAAACATGCATAATGATAAAGACTAGACTCATCCTTTATATATAGGAGGGTCCCTATTAAAAGAAAAATACATAGCAAGCTTAAGTAGTGTAAATCATTTCACTGTCGTGCTTGAGGCGCGTGCACGTTGTGTATATACATGCGTGTATCATTGGCTAGGGATGGGATCACCCGAACTCGTATCAACACCTCTAGTTTCCAGAATGACCTTGTCCTCAAGGTCAAAGTCTGGGAACTATGACTTGACCTCCTCCTCCAGGATCCACGTAGCAACCTTGGTTGGTAGTCCCCTCCACTGGATAAGGACCAGTCGTACCCGCTGACCCTAAATTTCCTCGATGCGAGATCCTAACACCGTCACCGGCTCATAGCGGGGAATAGACTCGACCATCAGTCCCTTGGGTAGGGTGGCCTGGAGATGATCTCCTTACGCCCTATTTAGCTTGGAGACATGAAAGAATGGATGAATGTGGTTGTCGGAAGGTAGTTGTAGGAGGTAGGTCACCTCTCTTACATTCTCCCTGATCAGGACGGGGCCAAAGTAGTGGATGGATATCTTGGGATGCAGGCAGCCCGACTAAGGAACTATGGAGGTGGGGCCTCAATTTGACGAACACTTTCTAGTCTGGCAAGAAGACCACATCGCGGCGGAGGCAATTGGCTTGTTGGATCATGCGCTACTCGGAGAAGATGATGCTTGAGCTGGTAGAGGGCCTCGTCGCAATCCTGGAGATCATTGACTAAGTCCTGCGCTTGGCACTCCCCAGGCAGGCTGAATGGAAACTTTGAGGGCAGTCGCCCATAGACCACCTGAAAGGGGGGTCAAGCCTGCGGAGGATTTGTAGGAGGTGTCGTACCACAGCTCCGCTCATGTGATTCACTGTGTCGAGTGGCGGGGTTCCTCGGTAGCAAACTAGCGCAAGTATGTATCGACGCGGCGGTTGAGGACCTCTGTATGCCCGTCGGTCTGGGGATGGTAGGCCGTGCTAAACCACGACTTGGTGTCATGTAGTCGAAACATCTCCTGCCAGAAAGCACTCAAGAACACTAGATCGCGATCACTGACGATGGAACGGGAAACCCGTGCAAACTGACCACTTCCCCTATAAAGATCCGGGCGACGGAGTTAATCGTGTATGGTTGCATGATGGATATGAAGTGCCCAGACTTATAAAGACAGCCCACCCTGACAAGGAGGCATTCATAGCCCTGAGAATGGGGCAGTCGAGTGATGAAGTTCATCGCGAAGTCCTCTCAGACTATGTCGGGAACTGGAAGAGGTTGTAGCAGCCCGACAGAAGCGAGAGTCTGGTACATGCATCTGACATGTTAGGCACTTGGCAACGAACTGTTGCACTACCTGCATCATGCCCCGCCAGTACAAAGTGACAGCCAATCGTTGATGGGTAGGGTATGTGCCTGACTGTTCTGTTGTAGATGTGGCATGAAACTCGTGGAGGAGACGAGGAATCCACGGTGATGAATTTGTGACCACTAGACGATCGCAGTAATGGAGCCAGTCGCCAACTAAGAGGAAATATGGATGTGATCTTGGGACCCGATGTAGGTCCTGAATCATGGTGGAGTAGTGGGGGTCCCGCCTCACCTCGATCGTGATGGCGTCGGCATCGTACCACCCCGAGTGAGAGATTGTCGACAGGGTACCATTGGTAGTCTTGCGCGAGAGGGCATCTGCCACGGTATTCGCGGTCCCCGCCTAGTACTCAATGGAGAAGTGATAACCCAGAAACATGGTGATTCACTTGTTGTGCAGGGATCGTGGCCTTTTGACCCCAAAAGTGTTGCAGACTGTGGTGATCGATACGGATGACAAATGGTAGGCCAAGTAGGTAGGGCTCCAATGTTGAACGGCCAAAACAAGCGCCTGGAGCTTGTCATCGTAACACGAGGCCGACGCTCGTCGATCTGTAAAAGTCTTGCTTAAGTAAGCGATGAGGAAACCCTCTTGCATGAGGGCGACGCCCAACCCTTCCCCGAGGCATCACACTCAATAACGAAGGGCTTGGTGAAGTCGGACATGCTAAGGATGGGGGCGGATACCAAGGCCTGCTGCAAGGCATAGAAATCTTCCTGGGTCGTGGGGCCCCACTTGAGGGGCACCCTCTTCTTAAAGAGGTTTGTAACCAGGCACACAATCACGACGTAGTTGCGGATGAAGCAGCGGCAGTACCCAATGAGACCCAAGAAGCCTCGTACTGCTCGCGTGCAGGATGGTGTCGCCCATTGGAAGATGGTTGTGACTATGGCCTAGTTAATGGCTAACCCGACGGCTGAAATGATATGGCCCAAGTACTCGATCTATGTCTGACCAAAAAACACTTCTGATGGGCCGCAAACTTGTGATCCGCGAGGAGCTGCAGTATGGTCTCCAAGTGGTCGAGATGGAGCTGCCTGGAAGAGTTGTAGAACAATATATCATCAAAGAAAACTAGAACGAACTTACGCAGGTGTGGGCGGAACACATCGTTCGTGGTAGACTGGAACGTTGTGGGGGTATTAGTCGGGCCAAAAGGCATGATTAAGAACTCATAGTGGTCATCATGTGTGCGGAAAGCCGTCTGAGGCTCATATGGAGCCCATACTTAAATCTGATGATAGCCCGAGCGAAGGTCTAACTTGGAGAAGTAGGTCGCGCCATACAGTTCATCCAACAACTCCTGAATAAGAGGAATCAGGTACTGGTCTGGAATCGTAAGTTTATTCAACTCCCAATAGTCCACGCAGAATCTCCAACTACCATCCTTTTTGCGCACCAGAAGAACATGGCTCGAGAATGGATGGCACTCGACTAAATGATACTTGCGTGCAGAATCTCCGCCACCATCGTCTCCACGGCAGTTTTTTGAGCATGGCCAAAATGGTAAGGGCAAACGGAAAGTGTGGTCTCCCCGAGCTGGAGAACAATGGGGTGGTCCAAGACTATTCGGGGGAAGCCTGTGGGAAGTGGAGAAGAGGGAAGCATGTCTGTCCAAAAGAAACTAGATGTCTGGGTGCGTCCTGGTCGACGGGACAAGAGCTTCTGTCCCCATATACAACAGAAGAACGTGAAGCTCAGGGTCGACGGCCCTAAGGATGGAGCGCAGGACGACCGGTGAGCGGGCTAAGGAAGGGTCCCCTTGCAGGAGTTGAGAATCCCCCAGTGTCTCGAAGGCCAGGGTGAGGCAATCCCAGTTATGCTTGTTGTCAAGCAGAGTACGCAGCCAAGCCACGCCAAGAATGGCATCAAAACCTCCTAGTCCAAAAACATAAAAAAATTCATGCCTGAATACGACCTCATGGAGTGGGAAAGACCCACGCAGCGGCTCGCCATGTGAGTGTGGTCCCCGTCGCTGAGGAACACGTGAAATCCTGGAGCCGATGTCACAGGAATCTGTCGCTCGTCTACAAGGTCTTGGGAGACTAAATTGTGGCTCACCTCACTGTCGATCAAAAGAACCGCAAAGCACTCACAAAGTGAAGCTACCGACCAATCATCCCGCCCACCGAGTACGAGGAGACATCGAGGCGGTTGAGCTGAGTTGATGGCGGGGAAAATCAAATCATCCTCATCTAACTCCAAAGCCTCAAAATTGGGCAACCCAATTTCATCGTCCTCTAACTGAGTCCCCCCCCCCCCATCAAGGAGCATTTAGAAATCCTTATTTGGGCAGCAATGTGTGGGGGAGTATGGGGCCTTTGCAGCAGAAATACAAGCCTTTGCTGCGGAGATCCAAGTACTCTTGGTGGGAGATTTTATGCACTGGCACCTTGGACCGAGGGCCGCTGGCAGAGGCCGCAGTGGTTCGTGTCCCAGGGAGGACAGAGGCTCGGCTGGATGGCAACCCGGAGATGCGGAAGGCTTGGGAGGGTAGTGATGTCAAGTAGCAGACGATGTGTTGGCGGTCCGCGGAGGGGAACTAAAGGAAAAGGTGGTGAAGTCCTCCTCAACGTAATGGGCTTGCTCCATAGCTCAAGAGAGGGTAGTTGGGTAATGAACACGCAAGCGTACTTGAATATGCGGGCGCAGGCCAGGAGGAAGGTGCCCAAGTAGTGGGTCAGTGCCAGGCCCACTTCGATGAACTCATCAATGTAGGATTCGACCGACTTCGCCTGATGAAACTTGAAAGTTGCTCGAGCACTCGAATGGGTTGCTGACATGGCATGTATCATAGTGACGAATCAACTCGTCCTCAAGGCCCAACCAAAAGATGGTAGGATTAAATCGGCAGACCCAACGAACCCAGTGGAGGGTCGAGTCTTCCATGTAAATGGTCGCGATGGGAACCTTCTGAAGCTCGACAGTGCCATGGAGATCAAAATACAGCTCCATATGGGCCAACTAACCCATGGGGTCGACCCCATCAAAGACGGGGATGTCAAGCCGGCGTAAATGGGTTGTCAATGGGTCGCACGGGGGATGCAAGAGCCCAAAATGGTCGGCGGTGTTGCTGGACAAGACGACGAACGAGACTGAAGGAGTGGGAGGAGGCGGTATAGCTTGCCGATTGGAAAGAACGGAGTAGATGTAGTGGGCGGTGATCAGGAGGTCGGAGCGGGTGATGACAACGCAATCCATGCAGTCAGAGAAAGCTTCGACCAAAGGAGGAGCTTCCATATTCCGTGACATGAACGGGTCTCGGGCATGCAAGGGCAATGGCTCAGAAGGAGTCAGGCGAAGGGGGCGAACGGGCCTTGCAACCATACGAGGTGACGGTTAAGCGTACACCAAGGAAAAAAGTGGTTGTGAAGCGTCGTCCGCCGTCGCGGGCGGAATGGAGCAGAGGGCGCCGAGACTGGGCGTTGTGGATGCTCCTGACGGAGACGCGAGGCAATAGCAGTGGCGGCGTCATGCAAGCCGAGGGGAGACGCGCAGAAGTGCGAGGCTAGGTGAGGAAGAAAACGTGAGCAAGGTCGGGAGCTGGAAGAGGCAGACGGGGCAAGTGGATAGGGTTCATGGCAAATTAGAGCAAGATGTTGGGTCCTCCCTCCTTCTGACTCAATAGAAAGAGATACAAAACATGCATAATTATAAAAACTAGACTCCTTTATATATAAGAGGGTCCCTATTAAAAGCCAAATAGCAAGCCTAAGTAGGGTAAATCATTCTGTCGTCATGCTTAAAGCGCATGCACGTCGTGTATAAGCACGTGCATATCGTTGGCCAGGGATGGGATAGCCCGTGCTAGTATCATGACGTCGCTCCTCTTTGTCGCAAAAGAAAGTCAGACATTGATCACTTTCCCACAGAAGATCCTCCTTCCAGCTGACAGCATATAGGTTGATGAAACTGCAGACCATCCATCGGAGATGTCATTCTTTCACTTGATCCCTTCTTGTGGTCCAGTACATAGACTCTTGCAGAACGCAAACTAAGTGTCGACTCTTTCGTTCGAGTTCTTTGTACATCACTGCCCTAAATCCTTTTTAGGGTAGTGTGGTTGTTTCGGTGAGTAGCAATGTTGAGCTTGGCTCCTCCCAACCAAAAAATACTGCCAAGCTCAGATACAGTAAATCCTTGGCATCAACAACAAGTCTTTAGCGTCTTTGTCGGCAATCAAGCACGTCTTGTGACCTTTTTGCTTCTCTGTAGAGATCACGCAAACTCCTTTCTTCTACATTGATTCTTCCTAATTCCCCCAGCCATAATGGGTGAACTTAGGAAGCAGTATGTGGAAATCGCACAGATGCTGGAAAGGTTCAGGGCTGACCAAGAAGCTGTTGCGGCGCAACAAGCGGCTTTCACCACCCTCATTGCTAAACTTGACAAGCTCATTGTGCTAATGTTTGTCGTGAATGAACCGGAATACATGTAAGCAAAAAGCATCCAGGGAATTTTCCCAGCTCTTACATGCTCAACAATGCCAATTGGTGGGCACCGTCAAGGAATACAGAGAGGACATATAGCTTTTTTCAGCCCTCGATACTTCTGATGCTCTATTGTCGACTCGTTGTCTCTGTTCAGCCATATGCTCCTCGGGCCCTCGGCTACTGCCAACTGAACTCAATGGCTTCATCATCGTTTCTGGTTGTTCATCATCAGTAATATTGTTACCATCTTACTAAGCCATGTGGTAGTCCTCCCCTACCGACCTCATCTAACAGATCAATCATCCACAAATTCGAGCAGCGAACAACCAAGCTCGATGCTATAATCCGCAGGTCTCGTCGATCACATCTCTATGCAAGTGATGAGTACCCCACAGCATTACTACCAATTACTCCATCAGTAACCGAAGGTTCATCTCATTTAGTGATGATGTCTCGGTTTTGTACGCCAGTTACAAGGAGTTTTTTTGGCAAAAAATAAAAAAATCAAGTGATTCGGCAATCAAAGTTCCTTCCGAGCTCGAAGACAAGATCGAATTGAAGAAATGATGGAACGTTATTATCGCGAGACGATCCACCCGCAATTATCTAATAAATGTGTATGGTTACTCTATTAAAAAAACCCCTTGGGCACTCCGGCGAAACTTGAGTTATGGAAGTTGTCCCTTACAGCAACTCATACTTTTTATCTTCATAAAAGGTGGGCAATCGTTTCCTTGCAATTCACTTCAGGCATCCATTACACCCCACCACACACACATAATACCCTTCACTACCCTAAATTTCTGAAAACACTAGTGAAATTATAGCCAAACACACTATGACAGCAGTCTATAAAATAAAACCATGACGAATTTATCACAAAAACACCAACTGCATAAATAGTTTTAGGCCTACTTTAGATTGAAAAATCAATCTTCAAAATGATATGAGTACTATGTTGTAAAAGGATATTTTCCACTGTCCCACCAGACATAATGTTCAGAAGATCTTTCTCAACCCTTTGTACCAGCTCTGGCTGCACAAAACAAAGGAGATGAGACATAGGTTTGATGACAATTATTAATATGCAGAAACTCTTATGGTCTGATGGAATACATTGAGATCAGGTTCTCTCCGGAACCTTCTTCTACGAGCATCCCTCATGGGAGGGGTAAGACCATGCCTGTATTCTATGCCTTCAGGACCAGGATCATTTTCTTCCCTCACCAAGATTATCTGCAAAACAAAGGGCTGATAAGAAAATTATAATTAAAAGATGCAAAAGACTGAAGGTAGCATCTACCTGACCAACATCCGCAGTCTTGATTAGCACTGTATCGTCGTAAGTTTTATAAGATTCCACAATGCCGGGAAGATCCAAGAGAGAGGCAGGAAACTGCTCATTGCCAATGGAAAAAGTACCAGTTCTACCATCATCTGCAAAAAAGGGCTTCTTACGACTTCCCTAAGTTACAGTGAAGCAAAGAAACAAAAAAGGAGCAGATTCCAATAATGCCTGTGTTCAGGAGGAAAATACACATTTCAACATCGAAATTAAATATAGATAATTGAAGTACAATCCGTGTAAATAGAAAATGAAGAGCTAAGATGCGGGAAATTTGGGGAAAAAATTTGTATATAGGATATTGAATTTCTCTCTTAAGTATATCTAGCGGTTATAATAAAACTTTTCCATGTACTATCTACCACTCCAATGTAAATTCAAGTAATTGTAAGAGATAGAAGGTGAAAAAAAATAGAGATGACCAGGCAGGTGATGAGCACATATTGCTTGCTTAGAAATGATTCTTGGAGAAAAAAATTCATAAATAGTGATGTTTAAATACCTGAAAGTGAGCTCAGTAACCGACAGTGGGATAGACAACCTAAGAGATAAGGTCAATATCTTGAGAAAATAGGTTGTGTAAATTGAGCATGAGGTTTTAGTAAATTGAGCGAGGTAGTAAATATCTGATGACGGTGACATGACAAATTGGGTTTTAATATGTCGGATATCGGATAAGCATACTTATACTCTCTAAAATAAAAGAATTAGAGATGCATGACAAATCTATAGGATGCAGACTTATGATGCCCTAACCATAAATGCAACATGCGAGAGCATGTGAAGCATGTAATTGACTGACGACGAACCCTAAAATGAAGATGCAAGTACAAGCACACAATCCAATGAACTAACGGAGGATAACTCTAGTGCAATGCATATGCGATGATTCACTCATGCAAGTATTTTTCTACGCACAATTAATTAAACAAATTAATTTTAAAATCTCGTGCAAGTGTCACAATTGATTACAAATATTACAGTGAAAGTAAGCAGACCACAAGTACAAGTTGATTGAGAGTGCACTGAAATTAAAATGCAAAGCAAATAAATTTTGCATGTCAATAAAGAGAGACAGAAATCAAATTAATTCAAGCCAAATATTACTAATAACATAAATTATCCATACAATGCGAAGAAATGAACACTAGAAAAGTAAAAGCTCACTAAGTAATGGAGTCTAGTGGAGGTGGTGATTGTCCGGAAATGAGAATACTTCTCTGTGGAGGGTTTTGGCGAGGGGTGGTGGTTGTTTGGTGAACTAAGAGGGTTGTTGGAGGCGGGGAAACGCAGGTATGATGTTGGGGAAGCGCCAGAGTGGATATATGGAGGACTATTGTTGTTGGTCGTATATTCACTCCTCGTTAGAACATGATCGAGCCTGACGCTAGTGTAGATCTATGTGTAGTGTCATTAGTGTTGTATTATAGACTCACGACGAGGGGGTGTCCTTTCTCGGTGTCTAGAACTCGCTCCTACGATCTTCGAAGCATATACACTATAAATAGTAATTAACTCTACGAAAATGATTTAGGCCTTTCATTGGATAGCTTGGGCCTTCGTATTCAAGCTCATACTCACTACCATTGCGAACCCAAGTTGAGCATACACCCTTCCCTTTGTTGCACCTCCACTTCACTAACGCCTAAGCCTAAATGTCAAATTCTCTATCACACTTAGTATTGAGCTGCATTTAATATTTTATTCTCGCTATTAGCGGTGGCGGGTAGAATTCTGTTAGTTTGGGGTATTTTCATTGTCTATTTGGGTGTGCTTTTAGCAATAACAACAACACTCAAACCTTTATCCCACTAGTGCTTTTAGCAATAATTTTGAAAAATTTGGAGCGAAAATGAAAATGCTAAAAGAAAAGAAAAATTAGAAGAGAGAGTGTGTATATATATATATATATTTGTGGTGTAGTAATGTGCCTAAAGAGGGAAAGAGAGGTTGCTTTTAGGTAGATATTTGTTTTCTTCGGGATTGATCAAGGAACTTGGCAATGGGATTAGACCAAGTTGAGGGATCATGGATCTCATTAAGATCTCATAATGACGAGCAGTTAAGTGGACAAATCTTAACCCAACAATAGAAGAGTCATTAAAAACTCGGGTATTGAAACTTAAAGCTTTGATGCCATGTTGGGGGAAAATTTTATTATACAATAAAAAAATATTTTTATTATAAAGGTAAAATCTATGAACAAGATATGAACTACTAAAATGATCACGTGGGAAAGTAATCTCACGGTTATAGTATGAATACTCTATTTAGCACTTGTTACTTGTTAGAATAATAGCAAAGATTTATTTCCATCAATTATTATTATTTTCTTTTTTTTTTACTTTTTTTTAGCTTCCTATGTAAGTCTCTTCCTATGATTATAACTAAAAGATCTAAGCTCACAATGAGATTAAGGTTTTCTTTTATATTCATTTTACATGGTATTAGAGCAACCCTAAGGGAGAAAAATATTTGTCATGCCCTAGCATCCCTTGCGCCTTAGCGGCTGCTGCCGCCAACCTAAGGATTGTTGCCCTCGTGAGGGTGCAACCTTAGCTTTCTATCGTCGCTCAACCCCCTTTTCCCTCTCCCATCATCTCCAAGTACTCTGACACCTTCCCCAGTTGTCAAAGGGCGCTCCCAGTCCTTCGATCTTATGCCGTGTCCTGCGCCCGCACCCCTTTCATGAAGCAACACTCTTTCGTCAGATTGTTAAAGCCTCCTTTACCATGATCTAAACCATGAGAGCCCCTTTAATTGCCTTGTTTTTTACCAAATTCAACCACCTTACCAATTCATTTGTGATCCTTCTTACTTGATCATCTCACCACTTACCTTTGATAGTTTGTGATCACCTACCCTACTTTATTATGTATTTGAATCTGCTCATAATCCATGTAGAGAAACGATGTTGCTACCATTATTGCTACATCACAAGTTGACTACCAATATATTCTTTCCTCCTATTGCTAAAATTGTTGCTACTATCCTAACAATTCTAATTTTTAGTTATGAAAGAAGGATATGTGATGCAGGACGGCGCGTAGGGTTTGCGCGTTTGTCGGCTATTTCTAGGAAACCCTAAATGCATGCGATGATTAAATTAATTTTGCAAAGATTTAGAGCGGTAGTTGCAAATACTTTGAGAAATTAAGCAGCTAGATTTTTGATAAAGCACAAAATTAACTATTTTGTTTCAAAATTGAATTTTCTTTAAAAAAATGGTTCAATTCTAAATCCGGGGAAGGAAATTTGCAACGTTCGTTATGTTCCCCTTGTCGTAGCAAAACAGAAATCGTGAACTCCAAATACGTTTCCATTTGGAGTTTTCGACGTAGCGTTCGCTGACAAAATTTGGGAGAAAACCCAACAATGAATCTAATTATCCTAAGAGAAATTGTAGAAGCACACAAAGGAAGGGGAAGAAACAAGTCACCCATGGAAAGAGGCGTCTTTCCGTATTCGAAGTCGATGGCGATCCCGCGAGGAACTCCTCGTCGCCTTCGATCTCCCGCTCCGAGGTCGGCTGCTATCGCACACGGGCACCGCGGAGAAATTTTACTCACTCCCACACGATAGTGATTCCACAGAATCTCTCCAAGCAAGAAGCCACTAGTCACAGAAACAATTCTCTATGCACTTTAATTCAGGAACACAAACAACTCCAAATAATATTTGACTAATCCACTGCTCACGGATTCAGAAAGCTAACCCTCCCTATTTTTCTCCCTCAAGATGGCTCCAACGGGAATCAACTAACAGCAAACCTAAATCACTCTTAATCTCACTTACAGCAAACCTAAATCACTCTTAATCTCATTCACTGCAAACCTAACTCTATCGGGAAGGTAAAGCACAGCACAAGTTCATCTTCCACAACTCACAGAAGCAACTAGCAATCAACAGGTTTCGTCGATCACCATCCAGAAACTCTCCATGGAAAAATAAACTAACAACAATAACAGCAACCTCAAACGGAAATAAAAAAACAGCAACCTTAAATCTTTCAACACTAACTCCTAAACAGAAAATCCCAAATCAATTGCAGAACTCTCAATGATGAAAAACAGCAAACTAAAAATATTCTTCATCAACATCAAATTACAGATCCCCTTTTTATAGGGTTTCAAAAACAGAAAACATTAACCTCTGCGTGTGAAGGATCGGCCATGACGGAGCTCCATCGTGGCTGATGTGGACAGTTGCGGAAACCGCATGATGTTGAGGCAGCGTGGATGAGGGGCGCTTTTCCGGCGGGCGGTTGTGGCGGCGTGGACTCTAATCACGTCCAGTGAAGAAAGCAGGGAGGAGCGATGGAAACTGTAGCATCCTCCATTATCGGGAGAGAGCTAGAGAACTGTGCGGCTTGCTGCTTTGGCAGAACCGGGAAAATGAAATAGTGCTGAACTGGCACCTCTTCTTTTTAACTTAATAAACAAACTTATATATATATAGGGCCATTTACCGGGACCTCCCCTCTAACTTTGCTAAATTACTGACAACACCCCTCTTATTTTCGAAATTACAAAAACTTCTCCTAAAGTTTTCATTTCATTACAAAAACCTCCCCTGAAGTTTTAATTTCATAACATCCATGCACAAAAACACCCCCTGGGTGAACAGTGTCTAGGAGGTATTTTTCTTCATGAATGCAATGAAATGAAAAGACCAGGGGAGTTTTTTGTAATTTCGAAAATAAGAGGGGTGCTCTCACTAATTATGCTAGTTTACAGGGGAGGTTTGGGTAATTATATATATATATATATATATATATATATATATATATATATATATATATATATATATATATATATTTACCACTATAAAAGAAGTATGAACTCATGAGTTCGAAATTAGAATAGTTGTCTGATCATGGATTGATAATTATGCTGCCATCTGATCGAGCTCAATCAAATTGCACCCTCTCTTCACATTGTACTAGGTCTCCTAAACCTACTACTAGGGTGTCCTAAACCTATGTAAAATTACGATTTTGCCTCTATATAACGCATAAAATACTTCAAACTCGGGTTAGCCACAGCCCGCAGCATGCCCGCTACCAGCAACACTTCAACAAGTTGAGTCGGGTATGTCTTTTATACTTAAAATTACAAACTAAATAGGTGGTGTAGGACTATTAAAAATAACAATATAAAAGTGGCGCCCATTGAGAATCGAACTGCCAACCTCCTGTTCAAAAGCACGCGCCTTAACCATTACGCCATGAAAGCTTTTGCGTTAAACTTCCGACGCAGAGTTTATTTAATACATTCGACAGTAAAATTATTTTTAATACAATTAAAATAACAATATAAAAGGCGCGCCCGCTGAAAATTGAACCGCCGACCTCCTGTTCGAAGGCACGCGCCTTAACGATTACGCCGTGAAAGCTTTTGTGTTAAACTTCTAACGTAGATTTTATTTAATACATTCGGCAGTTAAATTATATTGTTAAACGCACCTTTAATAATTATTGTTTTAATAATACATTTGACAGTTAAATTGTTGTTTTAATAATTATAACTGTCGAGGGGGAGGAGGCGGGTGAAGTCGGTCGGGTACTGTCACGCTTGGCCATTGGGGCGAAGCCCCGTGTCGGTCACTCGTATATTTATATATCGGTTATATGGAAAAACGAGTTGCGCGTTTTCCGGGTATATACGCGCAAATGGAAAAAACACATATATGTGTGCATTTTTTGGAAAAGTGTTCAACATGAAAGTTGTAGATCTCGTCGAGATCTACAACTTTCATGTTGAACACTTTTCCAAAAACACACGAATATAGGTGTTTTTTCCGCCCGAAAATAACGTGGCGTAACTTTAGCGATTTCGCAAAAGTTACAACAAGTTTCGCGCCTTTTCAAAATACTCTTAAACCGTGCATTTTTAGGAAAAGTGTTCAACATGAAAGTTGTAGATCTCGTTGAGATTTACAACTTTCATGTTGAACACTTTTCGAAAAAATGCACGCATATAGGTGTTTTTTCCATTTGCGCGTATATATGCGAAAAACGTACTGCGCGTATATACAATAACCCGTGTGTATATATATATTCAAACAAAAAGAACTTACAACATGAATTGTAAAATAGCAAAAACGCACAAAATGACACAAATAAATATGTCAAATTCAGGGGCGTTAAAGGTCCAGTCGGGTGCAGCGTTGGGTATTTTGCGACGTCCAGATCAGAACCGGTCCCCACCAATATGGCCATGTCCCTTTCAAGCATGTCATATTAACATCTTAATTGTCTTCCAGTTCATAACTCGGATAGTCGTGGTATAAGACAGATATAGTGATGATTGTTCTCAAAGATGGCAGATCTGAAGCAAGATGTTCATCCTATCAATGAGTATTTTGTTGAGGGGAAGATTATTGTCAATGAGGTTCTAGATCTGTGGGAAATCTCTACCACCCAAGAGGAACACCAGGTGCAGAGGGAACATATTATCATGCTTCGATTGCTGAATGGTCTTGCCCCAAGTTTTTCCACAACCAAACACGAGATGTTAGCCAGACTCTCCACCTTACAAACAGCTATTGTGCCTCATTGTCTGATCAAGGAGGGTTCAGAAATTGTTTCACCTACTCTGTTTATGCCACCATCAGCATTGTAGATATCCTCGAATTCATCTAACTCCATCTCTCTTGGTTCACTAGACGACAATGGAGAGGGGTATGGAGGACACAATGATTGTAGCCGAGAAACTAATACAATGTACTCATTGTGGGAGTCATAAATATATTAAAGATACTTGTTGGACACTCCATGGGAAGCCAGAGTGGGTAACAAGTCTACTTCACAGTTTACCTCTTCTCGCTTTACTTATGTTGCTGACACGGGAGACCGGAAGACCGTTGAAATTTCTAATGATGAGAATCAATGCCTGCAATCCCTCCATATAGAGTCACCTCCTCATAGTCCAAAGGTTCTTGTGGTGTAATATGGATAGTAGCACCCGAATTTATGATCTAAGATGCAGTATTTAATAAGAAAGATATACCTTTGGATATTGTAGAAGAAAGGAGAGCCAACGATAGTGATTGAGGAAGTAAATCATCTAAGGTTGTGAAGGATCTACTCCACATTTGGATTAGGAATGTTGAACCTGGAAATCGCGGCTCAACGAGAAGTTCGGACCGATGGGGCAACTTGCACGTAATTCTCAAAAGTCAGAACACTTGGTCAATTACTTAGAACAAAGAAACAAACCTCTGAGCTGCAGCAAGGAGGTCCCGCCACACACTCGGAAGATTAGTGAGAGCTTCCCCTCCCTGGCCAATGCTGAGCTGGGCACCTTGAGGGTACTGGGGAGCACCAAACTGTCCACCCTAAAACCACGGTCAATAGTGTGGAAGCTCCAGCCAACCAGGATCAACCTGAGGAGGGAAAACCAAAAGGGGGTCCTCTCCAAAGGTGTCCTTGGGGGTCTAGTTATAGTTTTTCAAGAATGATCTGCAGATAGCAGAATCCCGTCTTTTGGTTTTACTAAAAGCAACCCAAATCAGTTTGCCAACAGCGGAACTCCGCTGTTTGGAGGGGCTATTGGCAAGCCAAAATGGATTCCCTAGGGAAACACAGCTAGGCGAGCTGACCATTTCATTTCTACTCGCCTAGGGGTGTGAGTGCCCGGTGAAGCTGGCACTCGCCAATCGCCCTTAATCCTAGGTTAACAGCAAGCCAGCTTGTCCCACTCGCCGACTGCTGGCCTCGAGCCCGGGGCGAGTGCGGCCCAAGTGACTCTACTCGCCCACACTCATCTAGGGCGAGCGGGGAGGTATACCCTCCACTCGCCGCTTCAACTTGCCCGGGCCGAGCTTGCCATTCTGGTTTGGCCTCGTCGAAGGGTCTCACTCGACAAATATGGGGTTGTACAAAGAATATCTACAACAAGAGAGGATATATATACAGAGAGACAGACCTGTTAAGAGTGTGAGACTTGGGGTATCCAAGTTTTTGTTAGCATGTATATTCAGCTTAACCAATCTATCGTATAAAGAGAATGGGAGACCTTCTCATGGGAAGCCAATCCTTTGAAGAAACCCACCAACTTTTCCAGTGTTTAGGCGTGGAGGATGGGAGACCTTCTAAAGGAGAAGTTGAGGAGGATAAGAGATAATCTCATCAGTAAGCATAATCTTGAATAGCATGGAACAAAGACCGGAATAAAAGAAAGTGATGTAGCAGACAAGACATTGGATCTGACCATGTATAAACCAAGGGGAAGGAGAGTCATCATCATCGAAATGACCATAGCCTCTCATTGGCTCGTCCAGTAGTCAGATCAAAAGTTGGGAGATGATGTCTGATTCAGACGTAGTAAACCCCTCTTTGTACACCATATGTGGGATATCTCTGGTAGCTCCAACGTGGCAGAACTAAGCTTTGTTGAGAAAAGGTGTTATGTTATGTAGTATCTTGGCTAAAATAAAAGATCGAAACTCGTCCCACATGATTTTGGCTGAATCATGTTGTATGATGAGATCGCAATGCACTTTCTCCATGGAAATTAATGTTTAAATTTGCACATCATTACAAAGCCACTACTCAGAAGTGTTAGCAAGAAAAGTGAGTAAAATGATGAAAATTGCAACGTCTAAAGTGCGTGGGACGAATATAGTGACTGTGTGAAAGTGTGTAAGCATGTGTTGCAGATCAGTTTCGGATCCTTCGTCATTTATCATATTATATGTTGTATGGAGTTTGTATTAGGAATCAAGTTTTATTATATTAGTACTTACGTATATTAATATCTTACGCGTCCTCATGTAATTACGGGTTTGCCACCGGAGTTCTATAAATAGACCCTTAGAGTCTTGTATCAAGTATGAATGAATGAAGAATTCTAATTCTCGCCTTGAATGTGAAATATTGGTGGCTCTCTCCTCTAACGAACAATCCCGCTTAGGCAGCCTCGTTTAGGGCTCCATTGTATCCTCCGCCACTATCATCTTCGCCTTCAACCACTACTCCGGCCACCGCATAAATAGGGTCATAACAACTTTGGTATCAGAGTCATCCTTCCTTGGCTTGACACTCTGCTGTCGTTCATCTCCCGTTGCACGAATCTCCCCCGCTTCCTTTGTTGTTCGACCACAACAAGCCACCCCCACAGCCACTGGTGTCCTCTACGTCTTCTCTTTTTCATCATCCATGACCATTGTTTTAAATGTTCTCTGGCATGTCCGACATGACATTTTTAAGGGCAAACCGATATGTTTTTTTAAAAAATAGATTATATCCTTTTGTAAAATATAGGCCGACATGTCTGATTTTTTCCGACATATTGGTCAATGCAATTTTTAAATATATCACCTGCTATTTTATTTTATGTTATATTAGCAGACTAACAACATATATTTAATTCGTCTATATATATTATATTATGATGTTTAAATTGATTAGACTTATTGTTTAGATTTTTTAACATTTTATTTTTACAACCAATTTTGTATAATTATTTCACAATTTTTTAATTTCATATTACAAAAATATGAAAACAGTTAATACATTTATTAATTGATTGTTTGCATGTTTTTAATATAAATTTATAATTTTGAAAAAATTTATAATCAATCAAGGATTTTTAACTTTTAAATCTTCTTTATTTGCAATAAATTTATTGTTATCAAAATAAAATTATAGTATGTTATTAATATATTTTCTAATATATCATTTTCTATTTATAATAATATTTTATCTTAGATACTATTCGATTTTATTTCGTAATATAAATGACTCATTTTTTATCTATTCTTTAAATTATTTTTTTATTTTTATAACATATAATTATAGTTATTATACATAAAATAAAAAATTTATTTATAAAACATGAAAATCCGATATTTTAAAATATCTCTGACACGTCTCTAACTTCCGACATCCGATATTTAAAAATTTAATCTGATGTCGCCGACACCCGATATTTACAACAATGTTCATGACCCTTCATTTTTTCATCGTCTCCCACAGCCCCTGTTTCCTCCAACGAAAAACCTTTGCCTCATTCATCTTCGGCCAGGTTGCACCCAATCGATACTCTTGCAACCAGCCATCTTCCTCTCTATAGGCTGCACGCTCCTCTGTCCAGATCGCAGTCAAACAGAGGTCGTTGCCTCTTGTCCCTGTGTATAGCTTCGTCCCGCCAACTGCATCGTCTTCGTTCCAGCAGCCGCTACTTCCTACTCCATCTACCTGCCATCATCGACGTCAAAGCCCCTGTTTTCAGCAACCTGCACGAAGTCGCAACTATTCTCCAACAATCACGCGCGGGAACCTCTGTCTCTTCTCTGCTCTGCACGCCTCGCTTAGCTATCGCGCGCCGCTGCATTGAGTCCCCCCCTCCCCAGCAGCTTTATTTTTATATTTATAACCCCCCACACCGCACGCCTCTAATACCATCAAGCTACATTAGTTGTATTTTTAAAAGCATCACGTGGATCAGCCATGCCTCTCCCCTCCCATAATAGAAGTTGACTTTCATTAAATGGCCATGTGATCATTCAATTTCCCTGCAGCTGTCTTATATTTTATTAAAACTTTCACAAAGCAGCCCACACCTCCTTCCATTTAACGGTAAACCCTCTCTCCACATCAGCAAACTTAATTAATTACTTTAATTAATTATTCTATTGAATTAATTAGGTAATTAATTGATTATAATGGAGCAAAAGCTTAGTGTCGCAGAGATTGTTTCCCTTCGTTCGATAGAGGAAATGATAATCTCTTGGGATGCACGCCTTCGGGACGCTGAAGCACATCGTCGGGACGCCGAAGCACATCGTCGGGACGCCATAACCACGCTCCTCCACAAGCTGGATAATTTGATAGACGCCTTGTCGTCGAAGCTGCCACCTTTGCCGCCACCGCCTCTTCTTGTGAAATCGCCATCTTCACCGGCCGCTGACGTGCCACCGCTCTTAGCGGTGATTGCCCTTCCACCGTAACATTCCGTGGTGGTGTCGCCCCACCTTGGTCCACCTTCGTCAGACACTATGGCCGCCTTCCCACTGGCCCATGTGTGATGTCATAAATTGTGACAGGTATGACTAATGTATAAATGCATTTATGCTATTTATTATGCACACGAAAACAACGATAAAAATCGACGTCATGCAAACTATGTGTAGACTTAACAAATAATTTTGTAAGAAGGCCTTAAGTCTAAGTATGTTTATGTCTAAATATATAGGGATAAGAATAATACGTAAGGAAGGATGAGAAATTAACCGGTAAATAGGAGGTAAAGCCGGTTCATTCGTGACTCATGGTATGTGTGTCACTACAACCGGAAGCGGCGCTTGTTTAAGAGGAAAATAATAAAACTCGTACCTCATTTCTCTCCCAGTTACACCAGACGGAAGTCACGTCCGACGGAAGAGCCGATCGACGCCAAGTCTCGATAGAGGCTCAATCTCCTCCGTTTTCCACGATTTTTCTTCCTAAAGCAAGGTAATCTCTTCCTCTCAACTCCTCTTAAGTTTTGTTTGGATTGGAGACTTCCTTTTTCTAGGTTCGAAATTCCTAATTTAACCTAAAATTCTTATGTTTGATTCATCTTTTTCCTCTTGAGTTTCAGAGGATTATTAGGACTTGTTTTGTTATGTTCTTGCAAGATTTCGCAAACCTTAAATGGATAAATGATGTGTACACCTAATTTTAGTTATATAGTTCCTCTAAGGGTTAATTAGGAAGGAACGTTGGTGTAGTATGAAACTAGGGCAAAAATCATGTGTTTCCTTGTTAGAGTAACCAATAATAATGAAGGATTGAAGTCAAAGCTCCATTTATGGTTGCTTCATGAGCCCTTATACATTTCCCTTGTTTAATTAGAGCATGTTTGGCATATTTAGGCGTAAGGGAGCCATAATATGCCAAGATTATTATGTTAGAGAACATTATCGTTTACAATGATCAACC